>CM031238.1:480000408-481258504 GCA_018340775.1 Taxus wallichiana var. yunnanensis
GCATGTATTGCTATAGAAGAATGATACTGTAGAAATATACAAAGAGAAGAAAGGGGGCTTAAGTGTTACAACGAGGCATGTGAGAGGGAGTTAGGGAAGTGAGTGCGAGAGATTGAAGAATGAATGGTGGTTGAAGAGGAGATATGTTTTGTGAAGTATGACTTGGAATCCACACAGGCAGCGTTGAGCTAGCAGCATCCTCAAACTCCCCCATTTAGGTAATCATGACAATGAACCCTCATAAGCATCCTATAAGATCGCACCAATGAGATGACATGGAGCCGTGAAGCACATCCAATCTACTCTTAGCAATCTTAGCTCCTTGTGCTTGGTTTTCCGGCTTTAATACAACTAGCAAAGAAGAAAAAAACTAGTTCTGAGTTGTATAATAACATGAGTTTAATCAAATAGAGAAAGTACACATATGGTTGGAGTATATGTCTTCCTTTTATTCTCGAGGAATTCTTTTCAGTATCACTGTCACTACAAATCTCAGTAACACAGAATTTTGGACTCACTTCTAGGATTAGTACCACCTCGCAGACTATAGGAATTTAGTTTAGTACCACTATTGGGACACAAGGTAGTACATCCTATGGTTCAATTTTGGATATAGGTGGAGGATCAGGGGGCATATGTGGATTTAATTTTGGTGGATCTAGTGGGTCTAGAGGTAGAGGTAACACAAGGGGGTTCTGGATCTGGTGGGCATGGTCCTCACTAACCCCATAATATTTACATGGATATTTCACTTCATCTTCCATAGTATAGGGGAATAGAGGATGTTTTGCATTAAGCATGTGAACATGTGTGAATGATCGTGGCATGAAAAAGGATCACAACTTCAGAGCACAAGGAAATTTAGTTTCGCAACTATCACGTTGCGAAGATGTGCACATAGTTGGTACGAAAGTTTGACCTTGATCGTGGGACTTGTGTAGATTATACAACATTACGGGATGCTTTCCTTAAGGAATTTTATATTCCTAAGTTCAAACAAAAGAGTATAAGCATGCTCAAGGATATTAATTAGGGAACTACTGAGAGTGTTTAGGAATATGATGCCCATTTCAAAATGATTTTTCTAAACTTTCGTATGATATCCATGCAAGCCAATATGCACAAGTGGGTTTTGGGGGCTTGATCACACCTTTTAGGAGGGTGATGTCACATAAGACATATACAGATCTACACAATGTTCTTGAAGTAGTGTTGCACGCTGAGGTAGTCAGAAGTATAGACACTGGAGTGAGCCCATTCCTGGAAGCTTAGATTGTAGCTATGGAAAATTAGCTAGAAAAAATATCATCTAATTAGACACCACAAGACACACAATGGGATTTGGTGTAAAGATTGAAGTTGAGGGCACACTAAGGATAGTTGTCCCACATAGGTCAATCGTTCATTATTTATATATTGTGAGATATTTCATTTATACCAAGATGCAAGCCCGTTGCCCATTGTTACAACACATGATAAGGAAAAAAACGTATCTTTCTTATGAAGATTTTATGGTCCACGATCTCACAATACGAGAAGAAACTACGGGTTGATTGATCAGATCCATGATACCAATTATATTGGTTTATGAAAATATAGAGTATGAGATAACCCTAAAGGTAAAAGTGAGCACCATGATCTTGATCACACTCGTGGGCTGTTATGATCGAGAATGAAGTTTGATTTGAAGGAGGTCATGGAAGAGGTCAAGATACCATGGTGGATTCAGGCAAGTTGAGGTTTGTGGTAGTGGATGAGGTGAGTTTCCTTGAGGAACATGTTATACATGTGGATCTCATGACCACTACAAGCACGAATTCCCTCAAAATATTACTTGTTATTTTTGTGGAAAGAATCATAACTCTGAGAGTGCCTGTAGAATTATATGAGCATATTAGCGGAAGAAACATAAATAAGAGAAAACAAGGGCACACCTGAGATGGTTAGAATTCAAGCGTGCATGGAAAATCAATGGATGCCAATGTTGGCATAAGAACCTAAGGTAGTACTATGAAGATTACTACATGTGCTAAAGAAGCTATGCCGTGCGAAGACATTCGGTACAGAAGCCTATCATTACTAGGAGGAGGTTTTACATGCAATATGCGGATCCTACACATGAAGGATGTTTATCGGGAGACCATGCATGTGCTCATAAATATTCAAGGGAGTGAAATACAATATTTAAAGGAACAGCCACGGAAGATAGAACAAAAGAAGGCAAAAGAGACGGTGCAGTCAGATGTTTATGATTTGAAAGAGGTATGTAAGATGTTGCATTAGGAGAATATTATTCCATTACTAGGGAATTGGTTAAAGGGAAACAATCTTCGTGTAGGCATTGAGAATGGATGGCAGATCCTGGCATGCTAATCTCCCCCTCATAGCTTGTATTATGACAGGAGATCACTCTAAATATTTGTTGTCAGATAGGTGGCTTTTGAGAAATATATTGATTGATACTGGGCGTGGAAGTTAATGCGCTTACTTTATATGTATGGGTGCGGATGGAAGACCTCCATTACAACCATCCTATAATGTATTGTTTATGGAAAATAGAACTAAGGACACTCGATAAGAGTTTTAAAGGATGCATCCATTCTTATACTCTGAGGCCAAGTTCTTTAGGAATTTGAGGTTTTAGCACTTGAAGAAGAATGACATCTTCCCGGCTCTACTTGGGCACCCTTTGTGTTATGTAAATAATCTTTGAGCTACAATTCAACAAGGGGTTTATAATTTTTTAGAGCAAGGAAGAACATGTTATTATACCTTTGACAGATGGGAAATCTGCACCTTATGTTGAACCTTTGAGTGAAAAAGACCCAAACAGAATTTATGTGCATGCCATTCATGATCACGAAAGTACTTGAGCCATATAAGGAAGGAATCCTCCAGTGGGAAGATGCACGAGTCTATTAGGGATACTACGAGTATTGCTTGTGATAATTGGGCACATGGAACTTATGAGATGGTTGGGTGAAGTAAGAAGTGCATCTGCACGAAGAGACAAGCCTTGCTATATTAGGAGGATAGGTAACAACTCTATACCTTAGTACACTAGAGAAGGAGACCCTATGGTATTCCTACGTGCCATGGAGGAACAATGGAAGGATCAAGTGGATAGAAGAAATATGTTAGTATATACCTGCGTGGGATAACAGCGTGTTGGTGGATGGTTCACAGGGATAATCTCATAGAATGGAATGAAGTGAGAATTTCTATGACATCCCGATTTCTCGGGAGCAATGTGCCTACTCAATTTTTCACATATTATGGTAATAATCTTGTTTAACACCAAATTTACTTGAGTGTGATAGACTACAGACACAGGGGCAAGAAGCTTTACCACCTTCACTATGGGTGCAAAAACTTTATTTCACTTTGTGCGGTGTGCATGTGCTTAGTATGTTTATGCGAGTTACATAAGAGGCTGGAAATTGGCAAGACTTGATAGGAGGAATGATCCAGATTTTTGACTACTTCTCCACTAAACCTCCGGTGAAAGAGGCATTATGGGTTATGGAGCACTTGACTATGGGAGATAGTGCAAAGAAAGAAGAACTCATTCAAGAGTTATTTGGTGAGGAAGATCTAGGAGCGCATTTTGATGAAGTAGATGAGAATGATGTCGAACTACTTAAGGGCACTTTCCTTGAGAAGGAGAAAGGAAATATGGTCTACATTGTGGATGATGAAGAAGTAGAAAATTTTGTCATTGATCATTTAGAAGGTACATGCGAGGTTTTAGACAATGGAGATAAAAAGGCACGTGCATATCATGAGCCTATTGAGACAGAAAATGATCATTAGCATGGATGCTAAACCTAAGGAGGCCATAATTGGATATTATTGGTCCGATTTGAAGTGACTAAGATAATTGAGTTCTTATGTGATTTCAGGACTTATCTCCTGAAGGGGCTACCATGAGTTAAAGGGAGTGCATGAGTCTTTGGGTGAGATGAGGATTAAGCTAAAAAGAAGGTGTGCACCTAGTTAGGAAGAGACCTTATAGGATGAAACCTAACCTACGTGTAAAAGTTAAAGAAGAAAGTGACAAGATGTTGAAATCTAGTATCATTAAACCCTAGAAGAATCGAGTGGGTTAGCCCCATGGTAATTAGTATAAAGAAAGATGGTCAGATTAGGATTTACGTGGATTACATGAAGTTGAATGCTTCATGTGTGATTGATCCTTTTCCTATACCTTTCGAGGAAATATTAGAAGGTATTGCAGGGCATGAAATTTAGTATTTTATAGACAGATTCTATGGGTATCATCAAGTACAAATTGCAAAAGAGGATCAAGATAAAACAACTTTCACCACCGAATGGGAAGTTTTCATACGGTGATGCCCTTTGGACTAAAGAACATGCCTGCAATATTTTCATGCATAGTTGTTCAAGTATTCTGGATTTTATTCACAAAGTTCTTACGAGGTTTACTTAGATGATTGGAAAATATATGAGATTTTCAAGGATCATCGGAAAACTTACACTTAATGTTTGAAAGATGTAGATAATTAAGCATCTCCTTAAACATCCAAGAAATGTGTATTTTCTACACCTTTTGGAAATCTACTAGGGCATATCATCTGCAAGGAGGGCTTGTTAGTAAATCTAGCAAAGATTGAAGATATCATAGGCTTGGAGGATCTACCAATCAGAGTGAGGTGTATGGGTTCTTGGGCCACATAGGGTATTACAAAAAATTTATTAAAGGATATGCTAAGATTGCCACGCCCTTGGAGGAGTTGCTAAAAGGAAAAGGGACATTCTATTGGGGAGAGCCGCAATAACACACATTTGAAGTGTTGAAGGCGAGGATTAATATGACGCCTATTCTACACTTTCCCTCATGGAACCAACCTTTTCACATACATGTGGATGCATTTGGCATGGAGATTGGTGTAGTGTTAGCTTAGCCTAGAGAAGGTATTATAGAGCATCCTATTTGTTTTGCTAGTAGAAAGTTGACTCCTGTAGAACAAAATTATACAACTACACAACATGAGGCCTTGTCGATGATCTACGTACTACATAAGTTTAGATAGTACTTGATAGTAACACCTTTTGTGTTTTATATAGATCACATGACATTGAAATACTTGGTAAATAAGCCCATTTTACAGGGGTGAATATGCGAAGCAAAGTGCTTTATTAGTATAGGAGTTTGAATTTATAGTTGTGGTAAAACCGGAGTAAAAGTAATTATGGCCCATACCACTTATCAAGAATTTATCGGGAGAGGACACACATAAAATTAAAGATATGATGTCAGATGCACAAAGTTATATAGGTTAAACCACGCACCTTCATAATTGGAGGATATTGTTGTCTTCTTATGAATGGGTATGGTGCCAAAAGGAATGAAATCCTTATAAAAGAAACAAATTCCAATTCACATCGCACCTTTCATGTTGATCAATGGTGACTTATACAAACTAGGCCGAGATGAAGTATTATGCCAATGTGTACTAGAACATGAGTGCACATATATCATGGAAGAGGCTCATGGGAGTATTATAGGTGGTCACTATATAGATGACACCATCACGCGTGAGATTATACTTGCTTTATTTTATGGTGAGAGACCATGTCAAGGATTGTAAAGAGTATTGTAAGGCGTGTGATCACTATCAGTGCCTTGGAAAACCTAGGCAAAGAGATGAAATGCCTTTGAGGCCTATTACTAGTGTAGAACCGTTTGAAAAATGGGCAATAGACTTTGTGGGTCCTATTTCCCTAGTTGTGCATAGAAATGGATCACACTACATCACCACTTATATAGATCATCTTACAAGGTGGGAAGAAGCAATACCTACAGAAAAGGAGGTTTTATGCTGATGAATACAACAACAAGGTTCTTATGGGAAAATATTCTTACTCGGTATGGATGTCTATTGAGTTTGACAAGTGATAGGCCCCCACACTTCTTAAATGAGACAATCATGATGTTATTGGATGAATTTATGGTCATACACCACAAGAATACATCTTATCACCCTCGAGAAAATGGGACTACTAAGGCCTTGAAAAGATATTGAGCGAGAACTTGACAAATTTTTTGAAGTTAGAAGGAAATATTGGGATGATAAATTTTTGATGTACTTGAGGCATATAGAATAGCCTAAAATGTTGAATAAGGAAACACCTTTTGATTGGTGTTTGGCGTAGAAAAAGAAGTTCTTCCCATTGAGTTCATGTCACCTTCTTTGCATATTGCGTGCATTGGAGGTCTAGTGATGAGAAAGCTTTGGAAGAAATAATCAAAAATTTAATATAGACTGGATGAGAGGCATGTCATAGCACATTGGAGTCGAAGTAGAAAAAGCGATAGGCGTAGAAGGCATGGCATGATAGACACATCAAGGACAAGAAGCTTGAGGTTAGGTAGATGGTACTTCTTTATGATTCAAAGTTTCTACGCCACCCAGGAAAGCTTAAGGTGTATCGGTTGGGACCGTATGTTATCACTCACATACTTGAATTAGGTGCTTGCCGAGGTTAGAGGCACTTAGTGGAAAATGGTTACCCGATTACTTGATAGGAGTAGGTGAAGCCCTACTATAAATAAAACAACTTGGCATTTGTAATAAGGAAATATTACCATTTAGATTAGATTTCCTTTACTATATTTCATTTAATGTATTTCCTTCTTCATCACTATGCTTTGTCAATTTAGTTTAGTGTTTTGTGTAATAAGTGCATTTGCATGCCAAAAGCTAATCACAATCTAAAGTGTTTATATGCGTAGAGGACTGCACATACCCTTAGTGTGGGGTGGATAAAGAAGGTATGGAAAAGAAATAAACTCACGGGTAACCATAAGAGGAACAAAAGGAGAAAGGTTTCAAAAAAATTCATGAGAAATTCCAAAAGAATTAATAATAAAATTAAGACCATGCGTAAGGCATTAGGCACTCGATATAAATCAAGGGAATTTCTGACATTAGAGACTATGTATGTTGGGTCACATTGGATAAACTACTTTGGCTTAAGGAAGTGTGGGTAGAGGAGATATGTGATGGATAAGTAGCGGCACACCATAAAATTGTGATTGAGGTGTGGGATAATGAGGTGCACAATGTGCTCAAGAGAAATTAATGTCATTTATGGTGGTAGGTGGAAATTAATGAAGGGAATTTTTGAAAAAAATGTTTAAATTTGGCGTTCTCAACGTCATTTTCTACCTTGTAAACTTGAGAAGAAATTGTGAAGTGTGAAGAAGTGTTATAAATGAAGAGAATTCTGTAGATTGAGTAAATATGCCACATTGAAGCACGTTGTTGAGTACCAGGAAAAAGTAAGATTTAAGGAGTAGTGCGTGCACATGAAGAAAGGGAGACTAAGGTTTTCATTTCATAGCTAGGGTTTTACGCATTTACAGAATCAAAAGGGGCAATGACACCATGGAAAGCTCCAGTTATAGAGAAGGAGGTTGGCTTGACCTAAGAGAGAGTGGCTAGTGGAAATGTTGTATCTAGAAGGATTCATTGATGGGAAGCCATGGAAAACAACTATTACTCAGTGTAGGGTTGTAGAGATTAACTATCGCACTATAAAATGTATGAAGGACATTGTAGAAGAAGTATACAAAAAGAATAAGCGGTGATTGGCATATGAAACTAGGGTTTGGATGCCTTAGTGAAGAAAATAATCGAGGGCATGGGAATAATGCAGATCCTATAGTTGTCCTACTTTTGAAATCTGAGCAATTGTAATAGTGGTTAATGTCGTGGGTCCATGAAGATTATTTCTATTTCATAGGTAGGAGAATGAGGATAACTGCTAAATTGGTTGGCAAAGTTACCAGGCTACGTGACACGGGTTTAGAAATTGCTAGATGATTAACATGATGATGAGGAATTGATGCCACAAAACCCTATACAAGTATAAAAAGGGGAGCTGAATTTTCAAGGTCACTAACATTGCGAGATATGGCCACTTATATAGTAGCAGCATGTGATTAGCAGGAGTAAAATATGGGCCACTGAGTGATGGAATGAGGTAAACATGTGTTGGTTGCATATATCACACAAAATGGACAACAAGACCTACTATAATATTGTTGGTTACATTGCATAGAACATGGTGAATGAGGCATGCATCAAATAGAAAAAGGTGAGAAGATAACTTTGGGGTAAATTTTGTTATTAATTATGTTGATGAAGTTGGGGTAGATGGTCATAGGGAAAATATATGGGAGTTTCCGTTGGAGAAAAAGTCCCCAATAAAAAGATATGCCAAGTACACGTTGTGTGGGTATTTTTCCAAGACATATAAAGAGCACTTGGAAATGTGGTTTTGTAGATTACGCAGGGAATTTGAGGGAGAATGGCACATTCCACACTATTTACCCAAGGTGTTGAATGGGGAGGTTGAATTTTTAGTTTACAAAGCATTTAAACTTTGAGGGCACTTCCACATGAATTATAGAGAAAATATCCCATGGTGTAAGTTTCATTTTACATTTACCACAAGGTATTTCAAGGACTCTATAAATATATTTCATGACGCTGTCGTTCTAGTTCGATGAAAAAAAAGTGGATGCGAGAAATTCACATTTTGCAAAACATATGTATGGCGATTGGTAAGGAGGCCTATGATGAAACCATGGAGTCTAATAATGTTGACATCACGCTAGATATTTTAGGCTGTAGGGAATATTGAACCAGCAAATGTCTACATTTACCTAAGGCTAAGGTTCAAGGATGATAAAATGGTGAAGGGCATATATATGGCTCTCCCAGGACCTCCTACAAAGAAGCAAATAGTGGGGAATTTAAGGAATATTTCATTTTCACTCTGCTCAAGAGGATCTAGTACATACTGAGGACTTCAAAAAGTCTTGAACAAGAGGAACTTGAAGACAACATTGGACTTGTTCATACAAGAAGGATTCGAGAGGAAGAGGTGCTCTTTAGGAGATACTAGTGTTGGAAATTCATAACCAATAAGAAAATCACCGTGTGTGACTCTAGTAAAGGATGATGAGAAGGAGAAGAGAAAGCACAATAAATATATCCCTATACAAAATAGTGAGGGGGAATCCTATAGCAAACGTGTAAGAAGTAGAGGAGGAAGCTCTAAGAATGAGTGGAGATAGAGTTGAGGCCACCCCTAGTGTGGAGATACAGGATGATGAAGAGATGGGTGAGTGTGTAGTCTATGAGACTATAGACCCTAATGTGAGTATTCGGAAGATATCTTTGGTGAAGGAGAAAGCAATGTGGTGGAGATACAAAATTCCTCATGTGCCCCATGCAGGAAGAAGGGAAAGATGAGGAGGAAGTCAACCAAATGGTTGAAGGTGATTCCCAATAAGATGCATGTGTAGTAAATAACAAGAAGAATATGCATTAGCACATGAAGATGTTGGTGATCACACAAGCGCACTGAAGAAGAAGAAGAAGTGTTAGGTACTCAAGACTTGGGTTATATGAATGACGCTTCACAAATTATTAGATCCCATTTCTAGAGTACATTACCAAATGGATAGTTGTATGGATGGGATTGGATGGACCCTGAAATGGCCAATACATGCACTCGCAAGAAGCTATCTTGGGGCATGCAAAATCACATGGATGAGCCTAATTTTGATGTCTATGAGGAGGTATGCACTTCAAAGAATATGAGGAATGCGCCTCATACATGCCATATGACCACTAAGCCAACTTATTTTTAGATGAGCAGGTGAGAAACACTTTGATTAAGGTGTCCGCAGAAGTAGCGCACATAAATATGGATAAGGCAGAAACAATTCGGGTGCTAGTGGAGGATAAAAAGGAAAAGGACACAGAAATCAAACACCTTACTCAAGAGCGTGATAATGTAGTCACAGAGGCCTAGAAGGTAAAAACAATGGTAGAACAAATTTTAGGTGAGATTTTGTTGTAGAGGCCTAATTTTTAGGAAAATGTTCCTCATGACTTTAAGTCCGAGTTTACTATCTATGCTGTAACAGTTCACCTACTTTTGGATAAGGGACTAATGCGCCTCCCCAAGAAAAATGATGCAAAGGAAGAAGAAACAAGAGCAAGGGCCACTATTGATTAGAAATTTTAAGTATATGAGGCATTGATCTAAACATTGAAGGATGAGAAGAGATCCGATCAAGCTCTTAATTTATGTGTGGTGCTAGACACCATAATAAGGACCAGAACTCTAGAAGAGGATAATGAAGTTATGAAGATAATGAAGAATGAAACACTTGAGCACACAAAAAGTTTGGTGCTGGTAAAACAAAAGCATGAATCCCTCATGTAGCCCAGAGCTACACAAGGAAAGGATTAACAAGATTGGAAAGCTCGTAGCGTAGAAGATGGACCTCATGGAGGGAATGCTATCAGGTATGGCCAATGTTGTCTAGATACTACAAAATGAGAAAGATAAACTCTCTAAGGATGAATTGGATGACATAGCCATTGATATTCCAGAGAAAATGAGGAACATCTTTGAGTGACTTTGACAGACCATGTAGGATGATATCAGGAATGAATATCTAGAACTAATCCCTCTAGTTGAAGAAGAGGGTGCTGCAGAATAAACCTCATTCTTTTGTACAGAGTTTGGTTCATTCTTTCATTACTTATTCTTTATCATTGGTGACATCAGAAAGAATTCCCATTATTGGGGTGGAAATGTACTTTAGTGTGGGGTAATGTTGAGAAGCCAGAAATATTTTAAGTATTGGGTGTGTGAAGATAGGGCGTTGGAAGCACATGAAGCTATAATAGTATTGAAGTGCCCAAGCTCAAGACTTAGTTGTTTTGTGGTTAAGGGCTATTTTTGGAGATAACGTGCGGAGCACACATAGAGATGAAGAATTGCACTACATGCAATGGTATTTTGGGAACAAGTGGTTGATAAGCACCATGCATAGTTTAAGCTAATAATAGGATTTCTTCTTAGAGTTAACTATAGGACATCTATTATTAGAAAACTTGCATGTTGTGCATGCTATTGTAAAGGCGCATGGATATTATCAGCATGTAACCTATTTTGAGAAGTGCATGGGTGGTGAAGGAAAGTCCCCACCTCTATAAATATGTAATTGAACTATGTAGTTTATATTAGTGAATTATTATAGAGTTATGTTCTTTAGTTTTGACATCCACATGACTCATGGAGATACTTTAGTGTAAAAAGAATATGTGTTTTATAATGTTTAATGAAATGGAGTATATTGGTTGAATAATGGTGTTATACATAACTAAATATGGTTCTTATATGGTTAATCTTATTATAGTTATTGTTTAGTTCACGACTCTCAAATCTAGATCTCGTTTATGCACTTTGTGGAATGTTGATGTTTTTATGAATCTAGATATGTTTAAACATCATATCACCAAAATATTGCACAAGAAAATCTAAAGAGGGATGTGGTTTGGGTGAGTGCTTGAGCTCAGATTGATTGATGTGCCAACGCGTCTGCAGGTTATTCATAGTAAATTCTAGGTTGTATCATGTATTTTTCCTTCATTGGGATAGGATAGGACTTGTAAAAGAAAACAAGTATAGTCAATGCTTTAGGTAAATGCAATTGAACTTTAACTTGTAAAATATGTAAAAATGGAAATGTGTATTGGGAAATATAAACCAAGGGGTTAGAGAATACCGAAATGAAGAAATATGAATGGATAGAAATGTGTTCATGCTTCTATATTTGATGCATATGAGGTGGTTGGGAAAGTCGAGAGTGATCAATTCTTGAAATGATTCGATCATACTAATGATTTGGGTGTCCTTTTGCTAAACTAAGTATTTAAGCATCCCGGTACTAAACTTTGGATTCAGGCATCTTGTCATTATTAAGGGAAAGTGTATTGGGAGAGAAATTTGTTTATCACTCTAACCATTAAAATTCCCTATGGATAAGTTCCATTGCGGAGATGATCAAAACCCATATTTTAAACTTGCCTCAAGTGACACAAAAGCACTTAGAATATTGATGTCGCATATGCCCCATGTGCCATTCCTTTATTTAGTTCCTTCTTTAGTTCCTACTTTATTAGTTAGTTCATGTTAGTGATTTATTGTGATTTGAAAGCTGGTTGTGCAAGCTGTTGAAACAAGAGAATATTATAACTATGTAACTATTAAAACTATTTTGTAACTAATTTTCCCCTAGACATGAGCACCCATGTAAGACACTAACACCCGGGCATTCTTGGTGATCTAGGTGCTTCTAGCCATGTTGACATTTATGGCCAAGTCTATTTTGGCCATGTTATGTAACATATTGTTATTATTTTGTAGTGTTTGTGTCTCTGTAACTATGTTTTGTGACTGATGGGAGGGTGAAAAGGTTCACCCAATGTTTTCCCCCACTTGTTTAGGGTGTGTGAGATAAAAAATGTGAACGAAGCCCAAATGAGGAAGATTGAAATTGATGTGCACATATGATATAGGAATCTTGTAGGGGATAGGGATTACACATGGTAGTTACCATGATGTAAGAAAAATAAGGGGAAAATGATAGCATACAAGTGTTAGTGATAAAAATCAATGTACACTAAAATAAAAACTAGTAAAGACACATAGGAAAAAACAAACAAGGACTCAATGAGTAGCTAGTTACATACATAAGACACCACTCAGGATGTCGAGGAAGATAATCGAGCCATTAATACTTGTACAAAAAAGGAAATCAAGAAAAGATGGGGCATAATACACAATCATTGATAAACAAGGTACAAAAAAATTATATAACCTTGATTGGAAGGAGTTATACAAGGTAAATTGTACACATGAAGCACACAGTTAGCATGTTACGAAAGATAAATGGTATGCGATAATGTGATATGTGAATATAGGAATTAAAATTTGAAATATAACAATGATAGGACCTAATATTAAGTGAGGAAAGGTGAATTCCCAAGGATCCTCGGTGGGACCGGTAATGGATGAGGCCAAGCATCATACATCATGAAATAACCCGTAAGTGGTATCGAGAGAGTTTTTACTTTCCAAATTTAACTTAATAAAATAAAATTAAAAACAAGCTGCCTTAGAGGATGGAAGGGTTTATCGATACTGCGATGATGATGATTGTCAATGCTTTGTGTGATAAATCTCCTTCTTACTGTTGACGAAGAAACATGGTGATCGAGACACAACTAAATAAAATAGATTAGATAAATGGATAAACTAGCTACTTAGAAAAGGTGATTCAAGAATCCAAAGGGAATTCTTTGGAGGATGTTAGATGCTTTGATATAATTAAGAATATTGACAAAGATAATGATAAATATAAATAATATATAAAGATATATGGATAAAGGACAAGAAGCTTTAGAACTCAATATTGAAGGGAAAGTCTGTGTAGCTTCAAATGTGGCCCAAACGAGGGTGGATGTAATCTCGAATCGAATCAAAGTAATTGTACCAAAATTCCTTTATTTCTTGTTGGGTGTCATGGAGGAACTTGAAGCCCGATTGTCAATGTATTCGATGGTAGTTGCAAATTGAATTGCACACAATTTCAACTCGTGAGGGATGTTGTATTGTTCCCAAAAGAATGATTTTTGAACTATATGAAGGTCATAAAATCCTATGATAGGAGTGAGGCTGGCTAGTACCACCATCTAAAAAAATCCATGCTTGCAGAAAACAATTTAAATCCAAAAGGTTGATAAAAGTTAAGACTAAAATGATAAACTGATTAAATGATATAATTTGATAGGGATCATTTGCAATTTAAAGGAATCACATGCGATTAGGAAGAAACATGGGTGACCTGAGGGCACAATCACCGATACTTATTAAAATGATAAAATTTGATAAAAATGATAAATAAAGCTCTAGATGATGATTTTTTATTATTTTGGTGCTTTTATGAAATGTAAATAATGAAACAATACATATAAATACATTTTGTATTGGAAATAGGTTGAAAGATGCCTCAAACATCAGATGGAGCTATTTGAAGTTGATCAAAGCATTTGTTAAAGGATGATTGGTGAAAAGACTATCAAAATGATGTATTTGTGAGAGTTTGAGGTTAATACAGGTCTTTAATGATCTCTCGGAATTACTTAGATTTATTACTAGGATGATTAAAAAGTGTAAGAGTGAGCAAAAGTTTTCTGAAGATCCCTGAGAAAGGATAAAAATTCCTATTTATAATCGTTAGCGATCGGTTAGGATCACCAGTGATCCACATTTTTCAAGAAAACATTTAGGAAATGGTTGGAACCACTTCCTAAATGGAGTTTTTGGGTATTTGATGAGGTAAAATGGTTCATAAGATGTTATGGACGAGTTGGGGAGGTTAGGATGTTATGATAAAATAGGTTTGAGTGGTTTTAAGATGGTTAAGGTAATTTTAAAGTGATTAAGGTGTTTTAAGATGTGTAAATGGTAATGAGAGTTCAAAATGATTTTTAATAGATGAGGAGAGTGTGTTTTAGGATAATTTCATAATGATAGGTTTTAGATTAAATAATGTGTGTTTAAGATGAAGGTAGGTGGGTTGACGAAAACTCGGTGTTTACATTTGCCCATTTTTGCAAGTAGTTTGTGATGACCGAACTGCTAGACAAAAGCAGTGTGAGATATCTTGCTTTAGGTTTGGATGGGTGATCCCCCTCAAACTGGGGTTTTTTGCAATGTAGTGCAAGGATCATTAGTTTGATTGAGTTGATGGGATAGATTTTACATGTGTGTTTTGTTTGAATTTTACCCAAGATGAGGTATTGAGCCAAGATAAATATCTTTGTAGAATCAAGTGATAGGGGAACCAAAGGGTTCATTTCTTATAGAAGTATGATTCATAGGGATAGCTAAGAAGTTACGAAGCCAAGTGATAGGGGAACCAAAGGGTTTGTGGCATATATCCATGTAGCTTAGTAGTGTCAAGGTTGTAAAATGATTCCTTTAAAGGATGGCCTATTTTGGGGTCCTCAAAATGAGGCACAAATGTAATAATGTGGTTGATAGAGATAATTTGAGGATGGAGTGAGATGGTTTGGTATTAGAGAGGGATGGGTTGAGGGGTTAGTATGATAGCCTTAGTCAACAAGCGGCACAAGATACAACCAATTTGGATAGATATAGACAACATCAAGAGACCCTAAAAAATACTCTCGGCATTACAAGGACATCGGTGTTAGGTGTCGATTTGGTGGCTTGGGCTCGGGATAGGGGTCATATGGGACCTCCTAGTATGGTTATTTTGGCTAACTACTAGTTAGTTCATGATGAGTTGGCTTACTATGAGGACTTAGTGGTGCGGAAGCTACCTACCACACTTTATTATACAACACATCTATCTCAGAGAGGAGTAGGTCCTAGTGTTAGTGTGGTGAGTGTGGGTTAACCACCTCAGGGTCTAGATAGAGGAGGAGCATATATAGGACCGGATGGAGCTGCGGGATATTATGGTACTAATGGTGGAAGGATAGTCAGGGAGAATTGTTGTGGTAGTGATTTTTTTGTGGGTGTCTAGTTTATTGGATAGATTTATATGATGTATTTTTATTTATATTTTTTGATATACATAGCTTGTGAGACTCTAGATGATGTATACATATACTTTGATATGATTATATATATATGATGATGATGGGTTTGGCTTATGATTCATGTGTTGATTATTATGTCCATGCGATGTGATTTGTTTTTGGTTAGATTTGATATTGATGGATGTTTAATGTATTGATGTGTGTTGATATTTTTGATAGACATTGATATTGGATAAGTGATAGTGTTTATATGTGATGTGTTAGGAATATTGTGACTTTAATGTGACCAAAATGTATTTCAATTCTTGAATAAGAATAAAATGTGGAATGATTAATTTTGTACTAGATTTGATGCATACATGATGGGAATACATTTGGTGAAGGAGCTTTCACTTTTTCCTTTATAGATGTTAACATATGACTAATAATGGGTAGTCACACGTAGGATCTTGTATAGGGATGGAAATGAAAAGTGTACCTTCCTAGAACATGAGAATGGTTTAACATATGTAGGCTACATGGGATAATAGGTTCTCCTTTCAATGGTTTCATAGATATATGCCCCATATTTTACTTTATTTTGACACAAATTGATCGATGCAGGAAGCTTTCCTTAATGGGAAAGTTGATTGATGTGGGAAGATTTCCTAGGATTATTTTTTATATTTTGAATTTTTGAAGGATGATCAATGCGGAAAGCCTTTTTACATAGGTATTTGTCCTTCAAAGGAGTGTTCTACAACTTACATTTCTTTATTGACTTTACTTTTGGGATATTTGTCCTTGAGGATTGGTTTATGATTTCTAACAAGTAGATTTCTTTGAGGATAAATCTTCTTTTCTGTTTGAAAATAGGATTTTATTTTTGAAAATAGGATTTTTATTTTTGATAGTTTTCCTTTGAGGGATTATGCTATGTATTTTGGTAAGATGTATCCATGGATATTTTTTATTTTATTTTGAGCCGAGGGAAAACCTTAATAGACCACTTTGATGAGGGGAAGAAAGGTGTGCATGAACTACACATGTATGCCCCATGACATGTCTTTGGTTGATACACAAGGTGGGTGGATGTAATGATTGCATGGTTCATGCTAAGGAGGAAATTTTCCATGTGAAATATGTGATGAACAGATATGTGGTGCTCATATTTAAGGTGTTTGAGGATAGTGATGGAAAACCACATAATTTCAAATCATTATGATGATAAGATGGTCGGTTGATGGTGAAAAGAAGATATTTGATGTGACTACTATCATGATGGTTAAAATGTTAACAGTAGAAAGGTTGTAAGTGCAAGGAATTCAAAGGTTATTTTTCAGGTGTACCAGCAAGGAGGCTAAACGATAAGCTCATGACCCATACTTGTGAGTGATAACATATGGACCAATCTAGTTAGGGGAAAAATTTCCACATTTACTCCTTTCCAGAGTAGTGATATTTTTTATTTTCTTTGAGAATGAGATCACCTATATTAAATTCACATTATTTTACATGTGTTTGATGCACTCTTGATAGACATGATGATGTTTGAGAGCTGTTAATCATTTTCATCTAACAATTCTAATTATGCTAGACGGTCTTTGTGGATAATCCTCATCGGGGATGAAATCTCCGGGGATACATGAAGTGATGAGATTTGAATTTCAAGGGATAAAACCACCTTAGATCTATAGATTAGAGAAAAGGGCATAACACATGTAGGAGTATGGATGCTAGTTCGATAGGCCCAGAGAGAGAAAAAGGATTTGGAGATGCCAATTCCTGCCTACTTTATCAACGATTTTCATGAGGATTTTGTTAAGTTTTTTTTAGAAGCTTCATCTTGTCCATTTTCTTGTGGATAATATGGTGATGAAAAGATAATTTTGATGTTGAATGTGTCACAAATTTTCTTAACATCCTTTTTTTGAAGGATTTTCCATTATGATGACAATTTTATGAGGGATACCAAAGTGACATATGATATGTTGATAGATGAAAGTCAATGATTTTGTTGGCTTTAGTAAATGTTAATGGAATGGATTCTACCCATTTAGTAAAGTATTCAGTAGATGTGATAATAGAATGATGTTGTTGTGATGAATGCGGGTTGATAGTTCAATGAGGTCTAACCCCCATTGTGAGAAAGGCCATAGGTCTTGAGTGGGTTGTAAGGATTGATTGGGGATGTGAGTGAGATTCAAATGTTGTTGACATTTGACACATTTCTTAACATACATGCAACAATCTTGATTGATGGTAGGCTAATAATATCCCAGTCGAAGGACACATTTAATGACAATGGTGCCATTGAAATGTCCACCACATATACCATTGTGGAATTCTTGAATAGATTAAATAGACTCATGATATTTAAGAAATCTTAATAAGAGGACATCAAACATGCATTTTATAGAGGAAACCACCTACGATGACATATCAAGTAGCACATTGGATAAACAATCATTTGGAATTTCTAGATAGATCGGGAAGAATTTTAGATTCTGAAAGATAGTCAAATGTTTGAGTGTACCAAAGGTCAATTGGATTGTTTTTGATGATGTTGATAGAAGGAGTTCATTTTTGTGAGATGGTTGATCAATTTTATGAACAATAATGAATAGCTTAGAATTATCAGTTGATTCTTTAGTTGATAAGGGGATGAGGGATGCTAGATAAACCATGGTATCTATGAATTTGGTAGAAGATTATGGAACTATTTGGATTGTGTAATGGTCAAAGGATTCTAAGATGAATTCAAAAATGGATTTATATTTTTGTAAGATTTCATTTTTACATTGATAAATCCATTTGATTTGATTGATAATAAGTTGTGAGTCTCATAGATGTCTATGAATTGAACACCAAGTATGACTAGTTTGAAGACCCATGATTAAATATTTGTATTTGGCTATGTTGTTTGAACATTAGCAATTAAGTTTCAATGATAAAGAGATAGGAGTCCCCCAGGAGGTTATAATATGATACTGACCCATCCCTCTTGTTGGAATTTAGATCCATCAAATAATAGGTCATTTTGAGAGGGTGCATTCTTGATCGATAATAATGTTAATAGATTCATCAGAGGAAATTTTTGTGAGGTGGTTGATTGTCCATGAGAGGAGCCTCCATGAGCTGATTGGTGATAGCTTGTCCTATTATAGATTTATCCAAGATAAATTAAAGTTCAAACTCGGTCATAAGCATAAGCCACTGAGTAATTTGGTCACTATGATATGTTTTAGAATGCATTGTTTGAAGAGGATTGAAAATGGTAATGACGTAAGTCTTGTGATTGAGTATATAGTGACATAGTTTAGAAGTTACGAAGTACAATGTACAACACAAATTTTTGGCTTCAGTATAATGATTTTCATATTTTTGGATCATGTGGATTATATAATAAACAACATTTTCATGACCTTGATCATCTTGATAAGTGAGATGACACCCAAGGTATGATCAATATAGTTATATAAAGATAAAAAAAGGCTCCTCCTCATGTGAGGTGTGAGCATGGGAAGTGATAGAAGATATTGTTTGAGGTCATTAAAGGCCTTTTGACAATTGTGGTCCCATTTAAAGTTAACATATTTTCAAAGAAGATGGTGAAAGGTCTAATAACAATGAAATTTGTGATATAAAGTGGAAGATAGACTTAAGCTTCCCCTAAAGGATGTGAATATGTTTGAGGTTTGAAAAAGGAGGAATTTTGATAATATATTTTATTTTGGGGTATACTTTAATGCCCTAGATAGACATTAAACCCTAAATTTTATCGGTGAGGACACCAAACACACATTTAGTGGGGTTAAGATGGAGAAAGTATTGAATAAAGAAGTGAAGATAATGTCAGAGGAATGGAGATGATCTTATGATGCTTATATTTCCCTAAGATATCATCACATAGTCTTCTATGGTTTTTGGATAAGGTCATGAAAAATGTATGTCATATAACATGTTGATAGTATCCCCAACATGTTTTTGAGTTTGAAGGGCATAACATGGTAATAAAAATTCCCCCAAAGAGTAATAAAGGATGTTTTATGTATATCATCAATAGCGATGAGGATTTTATTGTAGAACAAGAGAATCCATCCATAAGGGAAAACATCTTGTGACCGAATGTTAGATCGATGAGATGGTTGATGTTTGGAAGAGGAAGTTTCTTTAGGAAAACAAGATTGAGATCTTGGAAGTTAGTACAAATGCATAATTTTCCCGAGGATTTGGTTATAGGTACAATATTAGAAACCCATTATGGATAGTCAATGGGTATGATAAAATTGGTAGAGAGTAAGTGTTGTAACTCTTCTTTGATGAGAAGAGCTATGTGAGGGTGCATCCTACATAGCTTTTATTTAACTGGTTTGATATTAGGATAAGTGACAATATTTTGGACAATGATATTAGGATCGATACAAGGCATATAACTATATGACAAGAAAAGGATTGACTATGTTTAGATAAGAATGTGGTGAATTCATTTAAATTCATGGATCTAAAGATTGATCAACTTTAACTATGTGAGTTTCTGTGGAGAGACCCAATGTTAATATCGGTAGTGGATTTATTTAGAAGTTTTGAAGTGTTAGGTGGTAAGGCTTTATAAAGGAAATGATCCTCTTCCCCCATATGAGAGAGAATAGCTTGATCATCTTGACATTGAAGGATGTTAATGGTGGGTGAGTCTTCTTCTATCATTTCAGGCCAAATGAGAGGAAGTGTCTTAGTATCATGATTAGTTTGATAATTCAATGGTCCTAATGTAATAGTATTGACTAAAAAAATTAGGTGGGATGGAGATGGTGTCATCTATCTATCATCTATAGGGTTTCCAATTCTATGATGGATTTGGATGTAACATATGTGGAGGATTCAAAAGGGGTCTCTCATAACCTAGCCCATACTTCTCATGTGGTTTGAGGGAATTTTGATGATTATATTATGGATACCCTATTAATAATGAATGAATTCAAATCCTTTCTAGGTGCAATGATGGAGATACATCTATAAAAAGAATTGATTATATAAAAATTTAAGTCTGATATGAATGGCATGGCACGACATTGATAAATAGGATGCAAAGATGGGTGGTCGATCCCTCCATAGATAATATTTGTTTTTTAGATGTGGGGGACCATAGGAGATGACATCTCTAATGTTAGGTTTATACATGGGTCTTTTATCAGGTATTTCTTATGTCTTAGGTGTAGGAAGTGAATTGAGCATGAGGAGGTGATACTCCCCCAGTGAAAATATGTTTCATAACATCTTCAAAGGAAGAGTCATATAATGGTAATTTAGATGATGGGATGGATGAACTAGTAGATGCCTCATTAGATGAATCTAATTTTTATTTAGGGAATAAGCATGTCATTAGGATGATACATCATCTTACAATCTATAAAAGGGTTGGGATCGATGGGAATTGTAAAAGTTTTACCTTCATGTTCATACTTAATGCATCGATGAAGTGTTGATGGGACAATGCATAACATATATCTAGGGTTAGCCTAGTAGTATATTTTATTAGAAATCTCCTTCTACTAGATAAAAGAGTTTTGAGGGTTTTGATGTTGACCTTAAGTGGTAAGATGATTGTACCCAATGTGGGGGTGATGGTATCATTAAAGGCACAAAGTACAACTAGGTGTCTGATCGATAATGGTATTAGGTAGTCAAATTTGATTGAAGGAATATGATGATATGATATTGATATTAGTGTCATTATCGATCATGAATATTTTTATAAGGATATCATTGATTTGGGTGGTGATGAAGAGGAATGATCATGGTCTTCTAGTTGTAGTGATGGTATTTTGAAACTGTCAAAGGATATTATAGTGGATTTATTTGAGAATGCCTACTAGATTTGTAAAGATTTTGGATTCATCTGATGGAACCTATATGAATTGGAAATCTTGATCATGCTTTTTTAGTGTGAAGGTGAGGTTTTCACCAGCTCGTAAAGAGACATCTTGACTAGATCTTGGTGAAGTTGTTTGATGATGAAATTTTTTACTACATTGGTAGACTATGTATGAGGAGTGGAAAGGATGGAAACTTTGGCTTTAGTAGAGGGTGTTTGATTAGATGACTCAAGAGCAAGTGGATACTTTGAATTTTCCTTATCTAAGGGGTTAGGTTTGTGGGTATGTTCTCTAGTGATTATGTACTACATTAATTTTATGTGGAGGGGTTTTCTTGAGAGAATATTCACTTTTGGTGGTTATGGATGGTTTATTTGTGAGTACATATGTTTTACTGAGGCATTTTTGTGTGGCTATGTCCTGAGGAAGAAGGCCTTTTTGTGCAAGGCTTTGATAGCAGAAATAAGAGCCTTACAATCTTTTGTGATGTCTTGGTGTGTGATGATAGTTAAAAATGGCTTTAAAGTCATACCAAGAAGGCTTCCACCTTGAGAACTAGATGGCTTAAGAGGGGTAGAATTATGATAGATTTTGGGAGGAGCCTTTCAATGGTTGATTGTAATAACCTTTTGAGGTAGATGTCGAGGGAAGTGATGATTCTTTATTTTACATGTGTTGATAACATCACTTTTGATGTGCAATTTTATTGGATATGTATTAAGTAATGGTATTTGATTGTGTAATAGTGATTGGTAACTTAGATGAAGGATGTGACCCTAGAATGGAGGGAAAGTGTTTTTAATTTTTGTGTCGAAGGAGTAATAGGGTGGTGTGTTATGATTGTATTATTTTTAGATGAAGGGGTGTGTGGTTGTATGATAGGATTTTCATAAATGATATTGGGTGACATGATCATCATATGAGATTTTAACAATTCATATGATGGGTTATGTAAGGTTTGTGAAGAGCTTATGGATGAAATGACATGGATGAGGTAGATGTGGATGAAAGTATTTTCTTTTCTATGAAAAGACTAATATATGTGCCTTCTTCATGGATACTTGATAAATTTTTCTATGGTAGAGCTACTAGTATGTATTTGGGATGTGGATTATGTGAATATGTTGATAGTATGATGAGAATGAATGGCATTAGATTGTAGTTGACTAGTTGATAGGGAGTGATTTAGAAAAGGTTATTTGAAAACATCTAGGTTTTGATTTTGAGGTGCGTTTAGGTTATCTAATTATAGTGTACCTTTATTTATAAGATCTTGGAGGGTGTTTGGAATGAGTGACACATTTTGATGTCATGGCCCTTGACCCTATGGTATTTATAGTAAACATTTTCTCTATACCACGAGGGTTTTGATATGGATGTATCATTGGGGTAGATAGGAGGAAAAGTGATCATTTTGGAAACCAATATTTTAACAAAGACAACACTCTAAGATTCTCTTATAGGTGTATAAGTGAGTTGAGGATGAGAGCATTCAGTGGTCGAATGTTCTTTGGGAGCATATTTGATGAATACTCCATTGTTGGATGATGTTGGATTTGTATTGACTATAGGATGGTTTGGATGAAAAATTAGGTTTTGGTTTTTAACCTAAGTTTAACTCTACCTTATTCAAGAGCACAAAGCTCAAGTTTGTGAGACATTGTGAAGGCTTTGTCAACGTCTGGAAATATTAGATTTGTAATTTAGATGATATTTTCTTGGCACATGAATGAGAGAATAATTATATTAGCTCAATCTATGGAAGGTAAAATGATAGTTGATTGATAATACCCCTCTAGTGGGCGAAAAATTCAGCAATGGATTCGTCTTCAAATTTTTTAATTTTGTATAGTTCAGTGATAGTGATTTTACATGTGATGTTGATTGAGAATTGTTCAAAAAGAGATGAGAATTGAGAAATGAGAAGAGTGAATATTGTAGGATGTTATTATATCCGTCTAAACTAGGACCAATCAATGACATGAGAAATGTCCTCAACATAAGTTTATGATCATGTGCTATTATGGGAATGTCGAAAGGCCCGTATGATGTTTTGGGGGTCCTCTTTACTATAGAATTTGAGGAACTTAGGAAGATCCCAGTGTGGAGAATATGATTTTTAAGCTATGGAGGGATGAATGGGTTCATTGCATATTTGTTTGTATGATGGTTTATTTTGGGACCCATGGAAGTGGCTTTGAGGCTAGATATCCTATTCATTAAATCCTAGAGAGGGTCATGTTGTGGTTTTTTTTATGTATTGGATGAGGATGAACCAAGGTTGATTATATGAGAATTGATTTTTTTTTGATATGGTTTTGGGATGTTTTTTTGAAAAGGAGTACCCAGGGGAATGTTATAAGTTGGTTGTGAAACTAATGGATGTGAAGGTTGAATATACTGATATTGGAAAGGCATGGAGATGTTTATAATAGGTTGTGATAATTGAGGTATTGTATTAGAAAGGAATCAATGTGTGGATAAGAGGTTGTGATTGTTGTGGTATATGTTGGAAAGGAATAAAAGAGTGAATGATTGGTTGAGTGAGGTATATTAATGGGGTTAAGATTTTGGAGGTATGAATTGAGAATAAAGGATAATAGATGATTGTTGTGAAGAAGGATGGACGATAGAAATAGAAATAGTATTAATATGTGGTATTGATATAGGGATAGAGCAAGTAGGGGATATTGGTAGGATACGCTTGATGGGATGGATATTGAACTAACATGAGGATTTTGGATGGTAGAAGAGACTAATGGGGTTGACATGGATGAAGATCCATTGGTATTATTTTGAGATGATGTGGAGCCAGATGAAAGGTTTGGTGAAGATATAGGTTTTAATTTTTGTGTCTTGTGAGGAGACTACATTAAGGTTAAAGGAAATAATAGGAGCCGAGGATATGACATTGGATGTTTCTGATTGATTGTTAGTGGGATAAGGGTATATTTATTGGATGACAGGCTCATGGTTTGGATCAATGATCTTGGAAATGGTCATATGGGGTCTTAAATACATGAAGGTCATGATTTAGGTGTGAATGGTTGAAGATGAACACCCTGGAAACAAGGTATGTATTAAGGGAAATGGGGTTTGAGTCTAAGATTTAATAAAAATGATCCCCACTATTGAAAAAAATGAGGAATAGGTGGATGGGGACTTTTAGATGATTTAGATTAGCTACTAGGAGAATGTAGAGGTTTTAAATCTTTTGATCGGGGTGATAGAGATATTCTTCATTTTTTTCTAGTAGACGTGAGGCATCTCTAGATGTGGGTTTGAAGATTTTCAATAAATTATTGGAATTTTTTTGTGTATTTTGGATTTTGGAGATGATATTGTTTTCTTGTAGTAACCATGAAATAGAAAAATCACATAAGATAAAAAAAGTGAAATCTAGATTGTGAATTATAAACAACAAATCAAGCTAAAGAATTTTTTTGATTATATTTATTAATTAAGAAAGAAAGTGTGAAATGTAAATAGTGTAGGATTCTCGATAAAAGGAAGCCTAAATGATGGTTTTAGGTGATGTTTAAGGAAGGATTCAGTATGGCCTAATATTGGGGCTTACCCCTCACTTTATCTGTCCCCAATGATAAGGAGTCGGGTTCTTAGCCAATATACCAGAAACTAATTATTTATACTTGGCCATAACACCAAGTCAACTTCTCCTCTTGGTGATGAAATCCAAGTAGGTCCACATAGGTAGGAATGTTTCAATGAAAGTTTATGTTTGATGTGGTTTGGTTATGTGTGGGAAGTTAAGTGAATTCAATCTATTAACCTCCTAATTAGACTATGTGATCAAGTAAAATGAGAGGTTCTTTTTAATACCAAAAAAGAAATGTGAGTTTGATGAGGGATAATAAACAAAAAAATGTAATGTTTTGAAAGAAAAAAAAGGAAAAGAGATACCTATAAAACGCTTCCTTTTTAATTTTTTTTTTTAGCAGACTACATTGCAATAAGTGAATATCTCCCAAAGCATTAACATGAAGGGATTAGATGAAATAGATAAAAGAAAAGAGAAATGAAGGTTATATGATAATTGATTTAGTAATTAGAACAATCTTACAGATATCGTTAAGTGATTCACACAAATTCTTGGTGATTCCAAAATTGTTGGTAATTTGATTATATCATTAGTGATTGAAAAGAAGAGAACCTAAAAGTGAAAATTAATTAATTTTGAAATGAAAAGAAAGGGACAAGGTCCCACTTGCAGTCATGCCATAATGTATCGAGAGATTTTTTGCTTTCTAACTTTAACTTAATAAAATGAAATAACAAAAAAATTGACCTTAGAGGATGGTAGGGTTTACCAATACCCGTGATGATGATTTTCGATGATGTGTGATACATCTCCTTCTTATTCGATGAAGAAACCTAAAGATAAAAAACAACTAAAAAATAGATTAGATAAATGGATAAACAAGTTTCTCGGTAAAGGTTGTGATTAACTAAAAATGAAAATTTTATATAGTTAATCTAATAAGTATAACAATAAATGATAACTAAGAAAATTACCCAAGTGGATAAGAAAGTAGAAATGTGAAACCTAATAAATGGATTGGGGCACTGGATAGGTACGAGGCTTCCCTAGGAGATATGGGTAACTTGGTCTATGAAAAATCTTTGTAAAACTCTTCTAAAGTGTCACTAAGTGATCACTTGTGTTTTATTCCTATTGCACTTGTAACACCTCTACAATTCTTCCATCTATACTTGCTCATTATGAAGTGGATTACAACGTTGACATGTGATTGTTCTTGAGTTTCTCTCTAGAAAATATTAAATTATGTTTCTAGATTGATTTTTATCTCGGTTGGGATTTTTATAATTAATCCTCCATTTGTTTGCGAGTGTACTCTTGAATTGTGATGTTTATTTAATTAGTTCATGAAATGAACTGGATGTCTTCAACTTGTGGAAAGTTTGAATCCCATCTTGGAACTATTGGGTAAGATTGAAATTTGAAAAATTATATTTAGAAAGGAATAATCGTTTATTATTATTGAGAATCAATTAAGAAAGTACCTTGGATCAGTTTCGTTGATCCAAGGCATTCTCTTAATTTGATCTACAATTACAATTGAATGAAAGAAATTGTAGTTATTCATCTATTTATGGATTATCAATTTTATACTAATTGATCTTGGTGACTTGTTCTAGTTTTCCTATGATTTTAGTCCCATATTGAGGGTTGGAAAGTGTTTGAGAGCTGGTTCATGTAGCACTTCTCTTTTAAAAAAACATTTCTCAATTGGTAAGGTCTTGGTTGTGGCAGTTATTAAAGGCCTAGGCTATAACTAATGTTTTGATAACACTTAAATTTTTCTAAGGGTCTAACCTAGACCTAAGGCATATGAATTAATTGTGGTGGCTTGGGAACCTAATCTTAAACTTATGCTAAGTTGATATAAATTGCTAAGTTATCAACTAAACCCTAACCTATGTTTGGGAAAGGGGTATGGAACCTAACTCTAAGCTAACCCTAGTTGGATTTTATGGAAGCATGGTCAAGGGTCAAGTTAATGGTTGCCACCACCCTTGCATGTACTGGAGATTTTATTGTTGGGCATTAATGGTGGACACTGCCACTCCTTAGCGGTAAGAAAATTTAAATTTAGCAAGTTGCTAAAAACTTGCACTAAGGTTGGAAAACATTGAAGTTTGAATAGTTAGTGTCTTCGCTAATGGAATTAGAGGAGGTCGGTGGTTTGGTGGGATAGACAGTGCTTTGTCTAAGAGTTAATGACTTTGAAGACCATTCCAAACTACCTAAGGGAAAACATGCCAGATTCGGCGAAGGCAGTATTGTTGTTGGGTTTCCACTTGGTCATTTTTGCTTCTCCTTTCTTGCTCTACATATGGATATTGGGGGTGTTTGACTGGTTTTTGATTTTTTTCAAATATCTACTTCTCTATTTCATGGAGAAACTATTGGGGGAGATTCTAGTAGAAAGGTGGAGATGTTTTGTGAAGGTTGACTGCTTCGACTATAGAAGCTATCGTGGGAGTTGGAGGAAGAAACCTGGGAGTTGGAAGAAGACTTCGGGAAGCTCTACCAGGCATGATAGGCTCTAATCCCTTGAAAAATCATTCTCTCTAATTAATTCATGAAAGGAACTTTTCTTACAATAGAAATAATTTTGGGGTTCTAGTTTTTATTATTGCACAATAAAATAAAATCTCTTGCTTGGTAATTAGTTTTTGGAACTGATTTTGATCTTGCAACTATATACTTGTTCTTATCATGGTTGAAATACTGATTTTTTTTCACATGATTGTTTTGGGTGTTTTAAAATGAACTTGCCATGACTGTAATGGAAATAATAAGTGTGATATTTGAGTTGTAGGAACATATACATTATAAATCAATTTTTGCAGTGGTGTTATCAATCTCTATGTGATTATTTTTGATGACTGTAGGACTGCATGTGCATATCTTTTTATATAACGACCCTGTGTTTGTGGGTTGAGTTGGAACTTGAGCACCTAGTCGAGTTAGACTGGTGTCATTTAATGATATTATTATCTAATCTTTTGGGTCTATTTTTGTATTCTGGTTCAAATACTCAAACTCTTAAAACAAAGTAACTATGAGTTCAATGGGCTCTTGCTTCTTGATCACCCTCATGTGGGTGAGTTGTTATTCAAACCTAGTTGGGTATGGACTTGTCTGTATTATTATGTGAATGGTTTGGAAAGGTTTTTTGAGTTTTTGATAACCCAGGTTAGGTTAGATCTTAACTAAAAACTTTTGGGTATTATTTTTACCCACCGTGATAGAATGCATTCACCGTTGTGTGTAAGTTGGTCATAGGACTATTCTTTGACTTAGCCATTCGGTTTTTTATAAACCATGGAGGGTTTAACCATTTCTATGGTCATAATAATTTTGGGTTCTTATTCTTCATCATGGTGATTGTTACATCTTTTAATGTCAGGATTGACAGTATGGTGTAGTTTTGATAGAACAATACGAAGTGGTCTTGTGGTAAGATTGACCTGTAACTATGATTATTTTGAATTCAGGAAGCTTAGTGTTTACCTAGGGGTTATCGTGGATCTTCATATGAACTGTTTTTCCCTTCGAGTAGACTTCTAGTGTATTAATGGTATGTTGAACTGTTATACCTTCTGGTATGTTTAAGTTTTGAACATTATTATTAATGATCTTTTATGGTTAGGTTGTCTAGTTGATAACCTTGACCTAGACCAGTTGGATGGTTTATTAAACTTGCTCTTGTGTGTTGATCAATTTAAAATTTTATCGATCCTTGATCATACAAAGATGATCAAGGGTATCGTTTAGTCGGTTTGGAAGGTTGTTTGATTATGAGCCTTCTCTACCTTGGTTGAATCATTCCATTCCTTAGCTTGAATGATGTGTCTATCTAGGTATGGTCCTTTACCGGTCATAGTATGGAATACTTGGATTGATTTAAAACAATCTTATCTGATAAATCTTTGTATAGTGTATTCCAATGACTTGTATACATTTCAATTGGTTGGAGCCAAGTGGGTAAGGTATGGATTTCTTTGTATGATAAGATAAAATGGATTTGGGCCTTGAGAGCTTGTTGTCATTAGTTTAGTCTCTCTACTCAATGGTATCAATCTTGTCAAACCTATAGGTTGAAGGACTGTTGGAATTGAATTCATTCTTGAATGTAATTATTTGGACCCGAGTACAATGTTTTAATCATGTAGTATGGGCTACATGATTAAGGAATTTATACTCATGCTTTCCCTTCTATTGTTATGTATACTTGGCTTTGCATTATTGGTATGATATTTCTTAAAGTGAGAATGTATACTTGTATAGTTTTGGGTTACTTGTTTGGATGAATAATGGATGAATGCTAAATCTATTTGTTGAATGTCTTCTAGTTGATAGGAGTCAGACTTGATTGGATTGTTAGATGCTAACATTGCAGGGTTTTGTGATACACTTGAGTAAGGTACTTCTGGAAGTGTTCAAATAGGAAAGATATTTTGAACCCTTGACTGATTTCTATTAGTAAGCAATGTTCCTTCTTGAAGTTGTTAGTTAGAACATATGGTTTCAAGGATTTATCTCCTATCATGCTTAGTTCAAATGAACTGACAAATGCTAACAATCTTGCAGATAAATTTTGTGAAAGAGGAAAAGAGGAAGACTTATGGAAAGCTACATTTATTCTATTGATTGAAGAAATGTAGTTTGATGAAAAGATTATGTTTCATTTATTGAATTATTCTTGTGAATAAATTTTTAAGGCCTAAGGCAGTTATGTAAACTATTGAAAGAATTTGATTACTTCTTGTCTACTTGAATTGACATCTTATTCTGGAAATAATAGAAGTTGTTGCTTGAATCATTCTCTCTTGATTGGTTCAGTTGTGTGTGAATGATTTTTTTAGTTTAAGAATTCTTTCACTTGGAAAGTAAGCTTGTAGGGAATCAATTGATATGCATTGCTTTACTTCTTGACATTGATTAATAATCTTGGGAAAGTTATATGAAATGTTACCAACTTCATGTTACTATTTTGAAGCAAGGAATATTATTGTTGATCTTTGAATATGCAGAAAAGGGGATAGACATGAAGCATTGTCTTTTGTGAATTGACTTGTATGAAAGGTATAAATGGAATGTCTTAACTATGAAATAGTTATTGGTTGTTATAAATTTTAATTACTGAATTAATTTGAATAAGACAATAATGAATAAGTTATATTCAAACAAGTTATATGTTGTGGAAATTAAGTTATGATTGACTATGCTTAATTACATCATTATGAGACAATACTAGTATGGTCATTTTATAAGGAATGTTATAAAACAAACAAGGGTTGCATGACTAAAAGTAAAGGGATTCGGACCTTGGGTATAATCACAAAGAGTACTTAATCTTATTAAGTACATATAAGAATCTACCTTGAAAAAGGGATCTAAGTGATTATACTATAATGCAATCTATCCATCCTAAATGACAAATTAAGTACCATAATGAAATGGAATTATACTTAAGAAAGGATAAGAATGATAAAATGGGGTTAGATGTATAACTTGAACTAACCCTTAAGGCATTAAGAACAAAGTTCTTCTTTCTACAATGATGAAGTCATAAATATGATACCCTTCAAATAGGCTATGAGGTGGGTGCGGATATCCTTCCATCATAGATGAGTTATACTTAGGGGATAATGTTTAACTAAGATATAACAGTTTGAATAGTTGAATGACTTAAAGGAAAATGAATGTTAAGTCAAGAGAACTATTGCGGGTTGAAAGCATAGAACCCATTTGGAGTCAAGAAAATGAACTTTCAAATGCTCCTAAAGTATATTTGGATGTATGTGGTTGTTTCCCTACAATATACTAATAAGATGTTTCTAAGATACTTAATCAACTAAAGGAAATTTCATACTTAAAAGAGAATAAGTAATGAGCAGAAATAAATCTACTAGATCCTTCTTATTGGTTTAGGTGGAAACATAACGTTCCTTATTGGAATGTTGATAGAACTCGAGTTAGTCCTTAGGAATGACACCTAACAATTTAAAATAACTAGGGTGGGATTAAAAGCTATGAATTAAAGGGATTAATGAACTTCTTAAAATAGGAGGATTCATTTATATGAACTTAATGGTTCGTTGTAACATAATCATTGCTGCACAATACCCATTTATTAACAGGGTTCAATAGATGGTTACTTTGGAGAAATCATTATGTCACAATAATCCATTTGGATCCTCTAAGCGAGACCATTTTTGAGTGGGATCCCAAATCATTGTTACACTCTAGGAAGTGATATGCTACGGTCTACTACTGATGTCAACTTAGATTGAATACAAGTGATGAAGTGTACTTAAAGTGATGGGGGTTGATTCAAATACACTTGATGACCCTTAGTCACCGTAAGTGGACTATCTACACTAGCCCATGTGGTTTATCTCTTCTTAGTGTCTAACATGGAAATGGGAAGGATTGACGTAAGTCAAGAAAGTATAATCAAGATGACAGTTTCAAGTGTGGTGAAATACATATTCCTTCATGATAAGTATGTTTTCTTGGAATATAGGCATGGAAAACATGTCTGAAACTTTGGCCAAAGTATCACAAGTTGTTGGTTGCGTTGTCTTAAATTCACCGGACTAAGGTGCGAGATATAGGATGGGTATTTGTAATAAGTACCTAGATAAGCCCTTGGTCAGTTGCACTTGATGAGCCCTTAAATGAGAAAGGGAACCGCAAGTATACAGAGTATACAATGAAATGAAATATGAGAGATCAGTTTTATACCGAGTCATAAATGAAATGAAATATGAGAGATCGGTTTTATACCGAGTCATAAATGAAATGAAATATGAGAGATCAGTTTTATACCAAGTCATAATAACTACATATGGTTATTATTATAGGATTGATTAGCAGATTAAATGTGGTTCTAAATGTTGAATTTAGAATAGTGAACATTTGTAATCATGAAATAGGATGTTATAGCACTAGCTTATTTGGACTATGCAATATGTCATTGAAAATTAGAAATGAAGATGAGACCTGTAAAACCCCAAGACAAACATCAAAACCCTAAAAAAATAAAAATGCATATGAAGGGGTTAGACTATCCTCATATGCCACGATGGTGGACTTACTATCGATTATTACACTACATCTTAGACCTGATGTAGTTCTATGTGTGTGTGAATGCAATCATGCCCTAGGTTATCTTGTGCTAGTCGTACTTGTGAAAGTGAGAAATAAATATGTAGAAAATGTAATATAATGGTGGATGGAATAGAATAAAATTCCCTCCTATGATGTGTTATGCAGATGATCACTCCTTGTCCCTTTTGATAGAGCTAGATGGATGTAAATGAGCTCTAGATGGATGCAACTTTAAATGATGATAGTAGTTCCTAGTGCATGGTCCCTCATTATGGTCTCATAACTTTATATTTATATGGTTATCTTATTCTAATTTTTTAATTTACCTCGAAAAGGATGACCACTAAAAATATAGAATGCTCCAATGGCTAGAAAGTGCCCAATAGATGGAAGTAAAATGGGAAAAGATTAGGGTGCCCCTACTGGGACCAAGGTGCTTGTGGGCACCCTAGTACTACACAGGTGCCACGGTCAGGCTAAAATGACACAAAATGTCAAAAATAGATTGGGCATGTATGTGCAAGAGGTCAAAATTACGATCGAAAACAAAGTAAAATGACCAAAAGACGGGGGTTAATTAGTACTTTCTTCACTCAAAAACCATGTGAATAGTATTATAAGACCAAGACTAAATAATATCCAAAGTGTGTGATTTATCGTCTACGAGTCAATTTTAGGAATCCAAATGGACTTCCTTGGATGATGTCATCTCACTTTTATACAATTAAGTAGATTGACTAAGATAATGATAAAGATACGCAATAGACAAAGATGGGTAGATAAAGGAAAAGAATCTTTAGAACTCAAAATTGAAGGGAAAATCTGTGGCAACTTCAAATGTGGCCCAAGTGAGGGTGGATGAAATTTGAACAAACACAAATTAGTCTTATCAAAATTCCTCTCTTTCTTGCTAGATGTTGTGGAGGAACTCGATCTGATCGTCAATGTCTTCGATGTTAGTGAAAAATCAAATTGCACAAAATTTCAAATCATGAAGGATATTGTATTGCACCCAAAATAAGGGTTGTTAAACTATATGAAGGTTGTAAATGCTTGTGATAGGGATAGACATGCTAGGTAACTGCAATCTAAAGAAAATTCACGCTTTTTTAGAAAATAAGTTAAATCCAAAAGATTGATAAAAGTTGAGACTAAACTAATAAAATGATTAAAATATATAATTTGACAGGATGTTGACGATTCAAAGGAAATGTGGGCGATCAGCAAATGTAGACACCTAAATTTGGTATCTACCCTTCATCACCCGTGTGTTCATATTTATTTAATCATCCCCCTTATTTAATTAAATTCCCATCTAATCCTCATTAATTAATTAAGTGACATTAATTAATTAATCATTTAATATCCCACATGCCCAATTATCCCATCCACATTGATCTTTATTTATTAATTAATTCATATTAATTAATTAATCCTCATCCATTTCCCTAACCAACCTTCTATTTCTATTTCTTTTATCCTACACACACATCCCCTTTGCTTTTCTAGCTTTTATCTATTTTTATGTCCTAACTACCCTTATCTCATCTCTTGCTCACCTAAGTGCTTTAAAGCATCCTTCTATTCATTAAGAAGCTCAAAATCTCATCAAAAGCACAAAAGAATCCCATTAGGGAAACTTTTCCCCATGATTGGCAGTGACCCATCATGGTCATCTCCAACCCTATAAAACTAGCTACTTTCTTTCTATTCATCATCAGATGCATGCAATTCTTAAGTTTCTCCCATCCTAAGCATCCTTCCTCATGCCTGATAAGTTACGAGACATCCACGGATCTTGAGGACAAATTTTCGAGTGTGCTTGTATCACTCATGATCATCCTTTGTGAGGTTTATCGTTATCATTATGTTGCTTTATTCAACTTTTATCATATTATTTGGGTATTTCTCATATCTAATCTCTTGCAGATTTAGACCATCAAAAACAAAACTTATAGCTTCTTTAGAAACCACTTCTCTTATTTATTTTTTATAGTTTACTCTTCTACCTTTGTGATGCCCATTTAAACAACCCACTTGAGACCCAAGAAACAACCTAGGGTTAGTCGAAATTATGGAATAATTTTTTTATTAGAAGTGTCCACAACTAGGTTGCAAGACAACAGTTGAAACTATCAGGTTCCAGAACAAGTCTAAAATTACAAGAACATAATTTTCATTTATTAACAATTTCCAGAGGTCACATGGTCCAAGTTTTAGGGTTAGAAGTTTCAGTTAGGTTCAGGGGGTAAAATATCACCATACCCATTCTCTAATAGGCTCATAGTTTCAAATTGATTTTTTCTCACACTTAACACATTAAAAAATTTCCCAAATCATTTCCATTGGATAGGAAAATTTCTCACCTTTCCAATGATATAAATAAGTCCTCCTAACTCCTTGTAAAACTCCAGTTATGGGCCAACGGACTTTAGGGGTCAAATTTTCCCCAAGGAGACACGTGTCGAAAAGGGGTGAAAATCTATTTTTGGGTTGGCGGGTCATGGGGTGGTGTTTGAAATTTTTCTTGCATGGGAGAAAATTCCCATTTATGCCCACGCCTCGCACTGTGCTCCCAGGGACACGTGTTGGGCTCCGAGCTATGGCGGGTGAAAGGGAGAGGTAAGGATGGGCATCGAAGAAAATTGGGGAGTTCTACCCAAGGGAAGAAAATACAACTAGCACCCCACACGCATGCGGGTTCGACAAGGAAACGTGGAACTCAAAAAGCCAACACAGGGAAGAAAATGAGGAATACGCGGGGTGGTGGAGTTTGAGTGGAAATTTCACCCAAGGGGATAGAAAAAGGATAAAAGGTGCATGCGGGTCCACGCATCCACAGAGGGATAACACCGAGGTGAGGGCGGGAGTGCGGGGCTATGGGGGAAATATACAAAATTTCCCAAAAGCCAAAAATGTTGCCAAGGTACTGCCCCCTCTGCCAACACGCCATGATGCCACGTGGCAGCCTGTGATAGGCCGTGGGCCGGCGGGGAGAAAGGTAAAATTTTTCTGAAAACTTTTAAAAGGCACAAGGGCTAAAATGATGCCGCGTCTGCTGCTGCTACCCCATGAGGACACATGGTGGCCACTGATTGGCTATGGGCTGGTGGAGGAAAATTTAAAATTTTTCCCAAAGAGTTTTTAAAAAAAAATTCTAGGGATATTTTGACGGGAAATTTTCGGAACGCGGGCCCACCAGGGAAACATTTTCCCAAATTTTCCGCCAAGGCAGGAAAACTTTAGAGAGGGCCATAAATTTTGCTAGAAAGCTCAATTTTTGGAAAATGAGGACTTTATAGAAATCTCTCAATGCCCTATTTACACAAGAATCATAAATTTTAGTTTTTGATAAATTTTTAAGGGTCAATTTTACAAAAACTATCTCGTAGGCTTTTAAATAGGAAGCGGTAAATTTTAACTTATTAATTTGATTCAATTTGATATCCTTCTTCACTCAACATGCCAAAAATTCATGGAAAATTACTCTAGGAAGGATTTAGAATGTTTTAGGAAGGTAAATTCACTTGTTTGATTTTAAATTTACATTTTTCCAACAATTAACAGAAAACGACTGTGGAAGGGATTGGGCTCGATTTTGCAATGTTTAAATTGTTGCCTTAAGTGTTCCTTGTAAATTTGAGTTCATTGATAATGTAGCATGCTAAATTTTAACATTTCCAAGTTGATTATAATGTGCAGGCCGAACTGTACATTTTGATTAAATTTATTTTCCAGTTTTAAATTTACAATAGAGATCTATTTCTTTTAAATCTGTATATCAATTTTATCGTTCAAGTGTGGCATTTCATTTCTAAACTAATCCAATACATTCATTTTTTTATAAACAAACCATTTCAAGCTAAATTTCAAAGTATGATTTCCAATTTAATATATTTCCAAAAGAGACAAAGCAATATACTTCCTTCATACATATTTCTTTCCTTTATAATTAAACAAAGATTCCCAAAACATGGACATGATCAGAATTAAATTTACAATGAAAGAACATTTCATTCATTCATATATTTCCAATGGTAGTTTAACAACTTCTTTCTTTATATATTGTCAACATACAATATATAGACTACATGCCTTTCTTTTTTGAATACAGAACTGATTACAGAGCATATCTCTTTTACATTTCAAAATTTACAATTCTCACAACCGATTACAAACATCTTTTCTTCACAAAATGCATTTACAATTTCATCCACATCAAGTGGGAAAGGATTACAAATGAATATGTTTCACAAGGGGATGGAAAAATGTCTTCTTCTACTCTAGAACAACAACGTGCAAGTTTTCTTTCTCTTCCAATTTGATCACAACAAAAGTGGGGGAAAGGCAACACTCTCACCCAACCAAGACATCCAATGAAAGGAGAAGCCTTCCTTCATCATTGGTCCCTAAGCCCCAACCAAGATACAATAAGAGGTGTGATTCAAGCCATGGAAAAAACTGGCTTCCAAAACACACAACATTCTTTCAACATGCATAATTCATATTAAAACACAGTCCACACACAAAACAACAGTTTACAACTACATTTGAAAACAATCAAAACAAAACTCAGGCTTGATCATGCAAGCCAAAGGAGCAAGGTCTATGGGGGAAGCTACTTATGCCTCCCAAATGGGAATTAGGAATCCACCAAGTAACAAACCACCAATAAAATTTCACCTCACATATCCTTATGCCCCCACAATCCCTCCTTATGCCCCCCACATGATTTCCTTATGCCCCCACAAAGTAAGAAATGCAAGCTATTTCTTTTCCATGGTGGATCCCAAACCCAAACTCCCTCCACAAAATTCTGATGCCAAAGGAATTCCCTTATGCCCCCACATGGATTCCCCATAGCCTTCTCCTACACCATCCCTATGGTAGTCTACCCAACCAACCAATAAATAAATCAAAACATGCACCATTCACACAACACAACAAGAAAATAACAACATAAAAGAAGAGTTAAACTCCTACCTCTCCATGGTAACTTTTGTTTCCAAACAACAAGTTTCAATTCCCAAAATATAGTCCCAAAATATCAATCTCCAAGCATACAAATTTTCTCCAAACTCCTTCCAAAAGCAAGAGCTCCAAACACAAGAAAAAAGTGCCCCAAAGAAGTTTGCAAAGTGATTCAACAACCCAAAACAACAAAAAGAGTTTGAATTTTATAGAAGAGGGAAGAGAAGAGGATGATGTGGATCCATGTAGGATGCCACATCAAACATCCTCAACTCCAAACACAAAAGACAAAATTTCATTCTCCCAAGCACAATAAAGAGGTGGGTGAAAATATGACAATTTACTTGCACACTCCAAAAAGCCCACACCCCAAACAACTGCAAAATAAATAAAATGTAAGAGATTGCAATTAAAACTTGCAACATGATTAATAAAATTCATTATAAAAGTATAAAATCACCTCTCCAACCATAATTATGGTTGGTAAATTAAATTTAGAGGTATGGGACAATTTTTACTTGTCCCAGAAGCCTCCAAAAATATCCCCCAAGGACAAATTCGAATTTCCAAGGAGGTGGAGTGTTTCATACTCCAAAATTTGACTTACACATCCCTTACATATTTAATACAAAGAGCCAACAACTTCCATTATTACTTTCCCATATCCCAATTCAATTTATTTAAATTTTAACCATATGTTTTCTCACATTAATCTACCACAACATAATTAATTAAAAAAGAGGGACACATCACTAATAAAATACATACAACAATAATAAAAAGTAACCACGTTAATAAAATACACAAACCCATGGTCACATATAAAGGTGATTCCCCCCATGGGAATCCCTAACAAAAACACACACACACAAAACAAGTTACCATGGTGACCTTGTCGAATTCACCTAGAATTCCATTGTGGTTGGTCTCCGATCCCCGATGTTTGTTGTAATATTTAACTTGTAAAACAAAAATACCTCTTTCAGCCTCGTGGCCACATCGAACATCCAACATGATATAAATATAATCAAAAATCATCTAAATATGTGAATCACAACAACATCAAGGCAATTTAACATTATCACATACATTTTATATCAACAACTATGTCACAACATATAATATCCATTTTCTAAATCTACTCATAATATCCAAAATCACATGTTCGAATAACATCCATGTCAAATAGTATATCATCATCCACATATGAGTGTCTCTAATAATCATCATGCATCATAACCAAATCAAGATGAACAATAATCCATGATCAAATAGCTAACATCATACTAAATCAAAGCATAATAATGTCCATAACGTAATCAATAGTATCAAAATAAGCATCAAAAGGTGTCAAAGGGAAGTGGCACTACATCCCCCTCCCCTTAGACTTGACTTCCTCTTGGAAGTCACTGGAACAAATGTGGAAACTGAACTCATAATGAAGTAGCATCCTCCCATGTGCATGTAGTTACCCTCTCATCATATCTGTCCCACTGCACCCAAACCTGATTAACCTCTCTACCTTGAAGGCCCAAGGTCCTATGATCTAGGATGCAAATGGGCTCCACCATCACCTACCCCTGATCCTACACCTGCAATGATGTCCAATCTAACACATGAGAAGGATCTGCAATATATCTCCTGAGAATTGAAACATGAAAAACATCATGTATGTGAGACAAGCTGGGTGGAAATGCTAGACGGTAGGCCAAAGGGCTGATACACTCCAAGATCTCAAAAGGACCAACAAATCTAGGAGCTAACTTAGAACCTTTTCCATAACGGATAGGGCTCTTGTGTGGCCTAACATGAAGGAACACCTTCATGCCCACATCAAAACTATGGTTGATCCTATCTTTGATCCACTTTCTTCTTATGCCTATCCTACACCTCTTGCAATCTCTCTACGTGATCAACACCACTTGCATCTCCATGTCCTATAAAAGAGCTGGTCCAAGAGATACTTTGTCCTCTAACCTGTCCCACTAAGAGGTGTCCCGCTCTCTACCATACAAGGCTTGAAAAGGATCCATGCTTATGGAACTCAAGACTATTATTGTAAGAAAAATTCACTAAGTATAGGTACTCTTCCCATTTAGACTACCTGATCCATCACATACATCTTGAGCATGTCCTCTAAAATATGATTCACCTACTCGAGTATATCCATCTGTCCTCGGGGTGATATGTTGTGCTGAAGTTGATTCTCGCCCAAGTACATATTGCATGGTAGTCCGAAATGTGAAGTGTACAAAGGATTTTGGTAATCAATACAAAACCACAAGGATCCATCCTTCTTCTTCACAAAGATCACCGAATTGCACCCATAGGGATACACTAGGATGGATAAGGCCTTCTCCAAAAGGCCCTGAGCTATAACTTGAGCTCACAGAGCTCTGGGGTGGTCATCCGATAAGGTGCTCGTGAGATAGGCTCTGCTTTAGGAACTAGATTTATATGAAAATCAATCTCACGTGGGGGTGGTAACCCCGATAGATCCCCTAGAAAGACATCTAAAAACTCTCTCAAAATGGGATGATCATCTAGTGATGGTTCACTAGACCCATCCTCTGATCTGTCATTGACTGTAATAACATACATATTTCAACCCCATCGCACACACCACTTAAGCTACATAGCGGAGATGATGCGAATGGAAATGGGTCTCCTGACCCCTGAAATTACTGACTCAAATCCTAAATCATCTACACAAGATATAGTCTTGTTATAACAATCCATCCGGCCTGTGTGCGAGATAACCAATCCATACCCAAAATGACTCCATATGACCCCAAAGGAAGGATACAGAGATCTCGAGGTAGTGGTGAAAGGTCCCAAATCCACCGCACACTCCTTAACTAAGGAGTCTCACAGAGATCTTGGCTCCGAAGCCATCTCAACATCCCAACTAAGACCTTGCCTCACCGCCACCACCTGCATCGCATCGCTCTACTAAAGATGGTGTAATGAAAGAATCAAAAGAACTAGAATCAAACAATACAGAGGTAGGAATACCACCAATGCTACTTATGGTCTCAATGATTGTGCTTTGATGCTCTGCCAAAGTGGTTCTCAACCACTCGCATAAATCCCGTGACTACATCCCATGTCACCAACCGTATGCTCGAAGATCTATATCTTACACTTGTTGTTAGGGTTATGTGGGAAATCTCTCCAAAAGTGTCTAGTAACTCCACATCTAAAACATCCTCCTAATCCTCCCCAATGAGTAGCACCTCTAGTAGGTGCCTTGGAAGTCTATGGCATGGATCCTGATGATCTAGCTGTAGTCTACTAAGGTCTCTACTGGCAAGCTCCCATTGACTGAGCTCTAGGTCCACCCTGTTTCCTGATGGGACCCCTAAGAGGAGGCCCCATACTCTGACCTCTCTATGCATCAGCTCCCTATAGAGGTCTATGCGGTGGGCGGGATTGTTGCTACTACTGTTGTTGTAGCCTAATGGATGACTGTGTTGAACCTTGTCCACCATGAGAAAGGGGTACTGACCCCCTCAATCTACCATCCTACATCTACTGTATGTAGTTTGGACTCGTCTCTAGCCTACTGGGTCTTTCCCTGAGTCTCCTCTACAATATAGGCCTTCTCAACGACCTCCGCTAATGTCTGTGGGCAAAGTGGATCTACTGCACCTCTAATATCTAAATTTAGGCCCTGGATGAACCTATGAATCCAGATGATGCTCATCCGCATATACTCTACATACTTGAGTAGATCTAAAAATATACTCTCCTACTCTACTACTAAAAGAGATTCCCTCGAGGTCATGGAACTCTTCAATTCTCTATTGATGACCTTCGTGATAAATACTACTACTCCGAATCTCTCCTCAAATAGCTCCCAGGTCACTGTCTCTAAATCTACATAGAGCTTCTACTCCTCTATCCTCCACCATACTCCTACTCCATCCCTCAGTATATGGATCACAACACGAGCTTTCATGTTGCTAGAACAAGGACAAATCTTGAAGCAACCGCTCAAGCTCACTAGTAGGCCTCTGCTTGAAATCCACCTGTGTCACCTGAGTAATGTGAGGGCCAAAGCTTCAGGATCTCCCTGATGTGATTCGCAAGCTGTGGTTTGATGGCCTCAGGTGTCCTCGCATGCTCATTCCTAAGACTAGGGCTCCAAGACCTCTCTCTATGCTCGGAACTCTATCACCCTCCCCTAGGTGGTGACTCTTCTTTGGTGACTCCACATGGAAGTTCTCTCCTCTATGCTCCTCGTTGGGTTGAGGAGAGACTCCCGAACCTCAATAGAAGGGGCTCTACCATGACTAGATGCATGTCCTCCTCCTAATCCTTTGTGTAGAGTGACATTGACATCCTGAAAGGGTCTACAAGATCTAGGGTAGGATAGTTACTACACCCTAACTGTGGTGGTGGTGGTAAGTCTCGAGTCTCTATGAAAATTCCCTCACCTTTCTGCACTCTCATGCCCAAACCAAAGTGAGAGTTAGTTCATTTTCTATGTTTTATTCATTTCTCCATATTTACTACAATATACAATTTCTAAACTAATTTGTCTCTTCTAGATTTTAAAGAAAAAAATGTGCTAGGTTTAAGTTTCATGTCCCAAGTTTTCTAGTGTGCCCAATGATCCAAGATTTTGAACCATTGCTCTGATACCAAGTGTGATGCCCATTAAAACAACCCACTTGAGACCCAAGAAACAACCTAGGGTTAGTTAGGAAAATTATGGAATACTTTTTTATTAGAAGTGTCCACAACTAGGTTGTAAGACAACAACCGTTGACACTATCATGTTTGTAACAAGTCTAAAATTACAAGAACATACTTATCATTTATTAACAATTTCCAGAGGTCACATGGTCTAAATTTTAGGGTTAGAAGTTTTAGTTAGGTTTAGGGGATAAAATATTACCATACCCATTCTCTAACAGGATAAGAGTTTCAACTTGATTTTTTTTCACACTTAATGCATTAAAAATTTCCCTAAATCATTTCCATTGGATAGGAAATTTACTTACCTTTCTAATGATATAAATAATTCCTCCTAACTCCTTGTAAAACTCCAGTTATGGGCCGACGGACTTTAGGGGTCAAATTTTTCCCCAAGGGGACACGTGTCGGCGGGGGTGAAAAGCCATTTTCAGGTTGGTGGGTCGGGGGTGACATTTGAAATTTTTCTTGTACGGGAGAAAATTCCCATTTGCGCCTGTGCCTCGTTGTGCCACTAGGGACACGTGTCAGGCTCTGAGCCATCGCTGGGAGAAAGGGAGAGGGAAGGATGGGCAACGAAGAAAATTGGGGAGATCTGCGAGGAAGAAAATACAACTATTACCCCACATGCCGCTATGGGTCTACCAAGGACATGTGAAACTCAACAAGTGACACAAGGAATAAAACAAGGAAGGTGAGGGGGCAATGGAGTTTGAGTGGAAATTTCTCCCAAGGGGATAGAAAAAGGATAAAAGGTGTGCGCGGGTCCGCGTATCCACGAAGGGATAACACCGAGGTGAGGACGGGAGTGTGGGGCCACGGGGAAATATACAAAATTTCCCAAAAGCCAACAAGGTCATGAGGGTTCCGCCCCCTCCGCCAACACGCCATGCTTCCGCGTGGCAACTTGTGATAGGCTGCGGGCCGACGGAAGAAAGGTAAAAAATTTTCGAAAACTTTTAAAAGGCCCAAGGGCTAAAATGATGTTGCGCCTCCACCATTGCCCCATGAGGACACATGGAAGCCTTTGATTAGTTGTGGGCTAGAGGAGGAAACTTTAAAATTTTTCCCAAAGAATTTTTCAAAAAAATTCTAAGGATATTTTAACGGGAAATTTTTGGGCCGTGGGCCCGACAGGGAAAATTTTTCCCAAATTTTTCTGCCAAGGCAGGAAAACTTCAGAGGGCCATAACATTTGCTAGAAATCATGGTTTTTGGAAAATGAGGACTTTCTGGAAATCTCTCTATGCCCTCTTTGCACACGAATCATAAATTTTACTTTTTTAAATCAATTTTTAAGGTTCAATTTTACAAAAACCGATCTGCAAGGCTTTTAAATAGGGAACTAGTAAATTTTAACTTATTAATTTGATTCAATTTGATCTCCTTCTTCACTCAACATGCCAAACAGTCATGGAGGATTACTCTAGGAAGGATTTAGAATGTTTTAGGAAGGTAAATTCACTTGTTTGATTTTAAATTTACATTTTTCCAACAATTAATGAAAAACGACTGTGGAAGGGATTGGGCTCGATTTTGCAATGTTTAAATTGTTTGCCTTAAGTGTTCCTTGTAAATTTGAGTTCATTGATAATGTAGCATGATAAATTTTAACATTTCCAAGTTGATTATAATGTGTATGCTCGAACTATACATTTTGATTAAATTTATTTGCCAGCTTTTAAATTTACAACAGAGATCTATTTCTTTTAAATTTGTATATCAATTTTATCATTCAAGTGTGGCATTTCATTTCTAAACTAATCCAATACATTCATTTGTTTATAAACAAACCATTTCAAGCTAAATTGCAAAGTATGATTTCCAATTTAATATATTTCAAAAGATACCAAACAATATACTTCCTTCATACATATTTCTTTCCTTTACAATTAAAAAAAGATTTAAAACATGGACATGATCAATTATTCGATGCTGGAAAGAAAATTCCATTCATTCATATATTTCCAATGGCAGTTTAACAACTTCTTTCTTTATATATTGTCAACATACAGTATATAGACTACATGCCTTTCTTTTCTGAATACAGAACTGATTACAGAGCATATCTCTTTTACATTTCAAAATTTACAATTCTCACAACCGATTACAAACATCTTTTCTTCACAAATGCATTTACAATTTCATCCAAATCAAGTAGGAAGGGATTACAAATGAATATGTTTCACAAGGGGATGGCAAAATGTCTTCTTTCTACTCTAGAACAACAACGTGTAAGTTTTCTTTCTCTTCCAATTTGATCACAACAAAAGTGGGGGAAAGGCAACACTCTCAACCCAACCAAGACATCCAATGAAAGGAGAAGTCTTCCTTCATCATTGGCCCCCAAGCCCCAACCAAGATACAATAAGAGGTGTGATTCAAGCCATGGAAATAACTGGCTTCCACAACACACAACATTCTTTCAACATGCATTTTCATATAAAATACAATCCACACAAAAATAATAGTTTACAACTGCATTTGAAAACAATCAAAACAAAACTCAAGCTTGATCATGCAAGCTAAAGGAGCAAGGTCTATGGGGAAGCTGCTTATGCCTCCTAAATAGGAATTGGGCATCCACCAATAACAAACCACTAATAAAATTTCACCTCACATATCCTTATGGCCCCCACAGATTTCCTTATGCCCCCCACAAAGTAAGAAATGCAAGCTATTTCTTTTCCATGGTGGATCCCAAACCCAAACTCCCTCAACAAAATTCTGATTCCAAATACATTCCTTTTTCCCCACATGGATTTCCCCATAGCCTTCTCCTACACCATCCCTATGGTAGTCTACCCAACCAGCCAATAAAGAAATCAAAACATGCACCATTCACACAGCACAACAAGAAAATAACAACATAAAAGAAGAGTTAAACTCCTACCTCTCCATGGTAACTTTTGTTTCCAAACAACAAGCTTCAATTCCCAAAATACAATCCCAAAATAGAAATCTCCAAGCATACAAAGTTTCTCCAAGCTCCTAAAAGAAAGAGCTCCAAACAGAAAAAAAAAAGCACGCCCAAATAAGTTTACAAAGTGATTCAACAACCCAAAACAAGAAAAGAGTTTGAATTTAATAGAAGAGGGAAGAGAAGAGGATGATGTGGATCCATGTAGGATGCCACATCACACATTCTCAACTCCAAACATAAAAGACAAAATTTCATTCTCTCAAGAACAATAAAGAGGTGGGTGAAAATATGACAATTTACTTGCACACTCCAAAAAGCCCACACCCCAAAGGACTGCAAAATAAATAAAATGTTAGAGAGTGCAATCAAAACTTGCAACATGATTAATAAAATTCATTATAAAAGTATAAAATCACCTCTCCAACCATAAGTATGGTTGGTAAATTAAATTTAGAAGTATGGGACAAGTTTTACTTTTCCCACAAGCCCTCTAAAAACAGCCCCCAAGGACAAATTCGAATTTCCAAGGAGGTGGAGTTTTCATACTACAAAATATGACTTACACATCCCTTACATATTTAATACAAAGAGCCAACAACTTCCATTATTACTTTCCCATATCCCAATTCAATTTATTTAAATTTTAATCATATGATTTCTCACATTAATCTACCACAACATAATTAATTAAAAGAGAGGGACACGTCACTAATAAAATACATACAAACAATAATGAGAAGTAACCATATTAATAAAATACACAAACCCATGGTCACGTATAAAGGTGATCCCCCATGGGAATCCCTAACAAAAAAACACACACACACACAAAACAAGTTACCATGGTGACCTTGTCAAATTCACCTAGAATTCCATTGTGGTTAGTCTCCGATCCCCGATGTTTGTTGTGATATTTAACCTGCAAAACAAAAATACCTCCTTTGGCCTCGTGGCCATATCAGAACATCCAACATGATATAAATATAATCACAAAATCATCTAAATATGTGAATCACAACAACATCAAGGTAATTTAACATTATCACATACATTTTATATCAACAACTATGTCATCATCATATAATATCCAAAATCACATGTCTAAACAACATCCATAAAACATCCATGTCAAATAGTATATCATCATCCACATATGAGTGTCTCTAATAATCATCATGCATCATAACCAAATCAAGATCAACAATAATCCATGGTCAAATAGCTAACATCATACTAAATCAAAGCAAAATAATGTCCATAACGTAATCAACAATATCAAAATAAGCATCAAAAAGTGTCAAATGGAAGTGGGAACTACAACCTTTCCTTTTTTGGCCATATCTAACTCGATATAGTCATCATCATTCAAATTTGGTTCTGCCAACCTAGGCCCAATTTTTCAATTAGACTTCCTCCCTTGTCATCTCTCATCATTTTCTCGGGGTTTTTAAATCTCTGGTTCCTTCTTGTAGATTACTCACATCATACACATGCTTATATCATCCTCCAATTGAAATTTAGAATCTTGTGTCTGCATATTCCTCTTACTGGTCTAGATCTTCCTTCCTAGGTTATCGTCGACATGCCTCTGCGTAGTCTATGTCACCATGAACCCGCAGAAGTGTAACAATCAATTTACTGATTATTATCATCTAATAAGCCTTTAGATAAAAAAATTTCATATTTCTAGATTCATTGATATTTGTGTTTTTGCATCCTCCTACAATTTCATCCTTAACTTGACTCTTTCTAAACAAATGAGGGTTAAAGGAAGGTAATAACTTCTTGGAACCGCATTGTCATGAAGTCCCCACATATACTATCTAATCCATTTTCCTTCCAATTTTTAGGCTTGATCTAATTTGCAGCAAAGTGGTATCCATTATCATTTAGCACTCGTATCACATCACATCCGAGGTAACATAAACCATCCAACATTTCTGAGTTGCTAGTTTCTTTAGTAGCTAGTGGATTAACTTCATTACAAATGAGAAACTTGGTAAACATTCTGGCAAGCCTAGTGGGACCCCCTTTAGTACAATGGAAAAGTGATAAGTGAGCATGGGAATCTACAAGTAACTTTTCCTCGACCCACTTTATTTACCTCTCATGTTGGTCGTGCCGAGACAACCGTTTGGATCACCCAAAAGTGTAGGATAAGAAAATCTATTTAGGTATTTCTCGATTTACGACCCGCACTAGTGGAGATTGTGAATCTAAGGCAAAGAAGGCCCTCCTAACATTTCATTTTGGTGATAGATCGATCAGCATCCTAGGATGCTCTGCTCAAAGGATCCAATCAATATTGAGCTCGCGTGATTCACACACACTATAAACCACACAAATCAAAGAATACGTGGAATCGTGGAAAATGACCTCAGGATAGTTCCTGTTCTCTCAGATAAGGTCATAGGGTGGATAGTAAATATAATTGACATTCCTATAGGCAATTACCGGCCTAAAAATAGAACTTCTCCTAGGCTTCACCCCTTTTAGCTACATGTCTAATCAAGGATAATTGTTTGATGATGATAGGTGGAATTGGACCAAGATCCTCGGAATACTAATACATGTAGGCCAACATAACCCCTATCCGATTCACCTATGGTTTCTTTCATGCGGTAAGAGAATATTTACACACAACCATAGTTTATACTTTTTGTGGTTCTACTATGGTCATGTGCGGACTGGTCCCTAATCCCTATATCCAATAGTCATATGCTTTCTCAGCCTCTATAAAGAAGTAGGTTGTGTGATTTTTCACCCCATAAATTTCTCACATGTGTTGTGGGTTGAATTCTTAAGCCGGTATCTATCACTGAGAGTGTCTTATAATAACCATGTGGTGTGGGACAAAGGATCATGCACAACCGAATATTTGCTCTCTTTCAAACCCTTCATGAAAACTTACATGCTCGGATATATATCTAGGGTAAACCTGTAGTTTGGTTTTGATTTGACCAAAACATGTGCATTGTTTGTCATCTTCTATGTTTAACCGCATAAACCGGAGGTTGATTTGTTGTTTGACCATTGTTTGGAATACTTGGATCCTAAGATTTATCTATGTCATTATTGCTTGACAAGATTAGGTTGGGGTATGATTGGATCGAATACATATCTCTGGGCTCTCTAGGTCTCGTGATTGTCATACCCTCATCACATTTGACCAAAGTGAAATTAACATATGTAAAGTGTATCATAGCATATATGACTTCTCTATTTTTGTATTTTTACATGAATTTATATGAATGAAATTGAAAGGAGAAACTATTTTAATATATCTTAAATTGACAATTAATCTATTGATGAATTTAAAACAAAACAAAGCAACCTAGAAAGTATAGCTACTTGCCTATGAAATTTGTAAATCTATTCTAAACAATGAAATAATTGATCTAATCTATTTGAAAGACTCTCGATCCTACCTCAGTGAGGAGTGAATAATAGTCATCTGAAACCTCAATCCTATGCCTCCATCCTGGCAATATCAAAAGTAAAATTGAGTGAAATAAAGTGATTGGTTACTCTATTTGATATGCTTCTAATTAGAACTTTGAAAGCTAGAACTGGATTATTGAAATAGTGGTAATCCAATGGTGTGTGTGATCTTGTCCCCTCAGTGTGATCTCCTCGATCCTTTGTGTTCACGTGGATCGAGAAAAGCATGTAATGAAAAAAATAGACTATCAACAAAAGTATATATTGGGACAAAATGACTCAGGATAATGACAATACAATGTGAAGGAGAGATAGCGCAAGAGTACGAGCTTGGCTTATGCAATTCCTAGCGGGATTTATTATTAGTCATGCAACATACAATACAAAACTTGAAACTATCCTATTTCAAGAACAAAACCTGAAACTTTAATGGCTTCCTATCGAAATCAAACTATCCTATTCCAATTGATTTGGATGAAGTAGATAAACAATTATAGACTTGACCCACAAGATGGATATGTGGAAAGACTAACTTTTTTTAATAAAACAACACTAACTAAGCATTGCAATGAATTAAGCTAATAATTCTAAGAAAAATAAAAGACTAATCTATTTAGAAATTAGAGGAAAATTTGATGGGCCATTTAGCTTGGAAACAAGCCAACTATTTATAGCATTTGCATTTACCCAAGGTAAAAACAAAATTGATCTCTTAAACTATAAACAATGGCAAAACACTATTAATGTCGAATCATTAATACAAGCCCAAGTTGGTCCAAAAAAGCTGGTAAACATTGAAATTTACATGATTCATGTTAAAAGAGTTAAATCTTGTGAAGGAGGCTCAAGGCTGTGAACCCTATCTAAATCTCTATACGCCTCCTTACCAATGGCAACGGTTTTTAATCAAGCTCAAAAATGCAAAGGAAGAGAGGGAAAATATAAAAACAAGGAACACAGGGATAAGTGGGCATGTGGGATGTTAAACACACTTGGGGAGCATGTTTGATGATCAAACATACGAGGAGACTGTATCATCATTTGGGGCACGTGTTACATTGTAATTTGTGCAAGACTTATGATTTTTGGTACGACTATCAAATTTACGTGGTCTCTTTCTTTTCTATATTATGATTTTTTACTAACACTATAGTGTAAGGATTTGATTTATTGATTTCTTGTGTTGGGTTCAAAATCAAGATTGTTCATCACCCAAAATTATAGATAAATAGGAGTCTAAGGTGTTATCCAAGTATTCCTATTTTCCCTATTTAATCCTTTTATAAGACTTCGTGAAGCTAGATATTTGTTCTCATTGAAAATAACATTTCATTTTGGATTAAAAAGAACCCTTATTTTATGCATCCTACTTTCTCATATAGTCTAAGTAGGGTTCAATCTTCATCTCACATTTATCACACACAACCTAAACTGCACAAATCAAATTAACACATAAAACATGTTTCCTAGTAGAATGATTAGATTTATCACCCAATAGGAAGCCATCGAGAAATTCCTAGACACAACTTATTGAAAGAAAACATAGTTCACCTTCTCATATGACCTTTTTATATGGCCCTTTTTCTTTCCACATTCTTAATCAAAACATAAAAAGGGAATTGTTTTCTTGTTTTGTTTATTTAATAATGGAACCAAACTTTTCCTTAGGTAGTTCTCACCAGTCCACCTTGATCCCATCTAACAAATACATTTGCTTCTAGGTATTCCTCTAGCCCCATCTATGATTATCTCTGCCACATGCCCTCTGCTTCTCAATCACATCAACCAATAGCCCCTGTTTTATCCCCATCACCTTTATCCCCATCACCTTACACCATTCTTATTTCTACCCCACCATCTTTGTCTCCATTACCTCATACCCTTCCTAGGTCATCCGACATCACCATACCCACTTCACTTATGGATATTCCCCACAAGAACCCCATCTGTGACTTCCTCCTCCGTAGATATCAATTAACAGATCTTGTTTCACCTTATGACATTTCCCCTTCATCCGACATACCTGTCTCACCTAGGGACATCCCTTATGACCCTCTATATCATACCTTCATGTTCTTGCCCCATCCTCGTCATCTTACCATGACCCTACTTATCACCATGCTCCTATATCCCCCAAACAATCCCATCTTCATCACGTGACATCTTCAGACAACCATTTCCTAATCCCCCACCAAAAATTCATCTTCACCTTCTACATCACATCAATTTAACCCATTCTCAATCAACACCATACATCAGATTCCTCCCTCCACATCTATTTTATCCACTTCCTCATCTATTCCCATCCTAGATATTGCACCCTTGGCCCCTTTGAACATTATTCCTATGTCCACCATATCCATAGTTACCCTATTTAACTCCCTTACTTCCACCACTTCTCTTACATCCACATCTAGTCCTACTCTTACCACATTTTCATTAGCCTTATCCACACTACCTCCTATACATCCACACCTATCACTACACTTACATTGAAATCATTATCACATATTTCTCTACCCATGCCTATATCATTGACATTGTATCGACCCGACATCTCTACCACCTATCTCCTCACTTATGACTACCCTACTTACCTCATTCTCCCCATCCACACCTAGTGTCCAGACATATACCATTCCCACATCCACATTTGTTATCACACCCATCACATCTCCTCAATCCACCTATATGCCTCTTGAGACACCCAAAATAAACATAGTTGACACTCATCCCTCTTCCATCCCTACCCTAACCCATCCACCATCTACACCATCTCACATAGACATTATTAACCGCATGATCCAAACACCCTTTCTATTTCCATATCCACATCTATTCCTACTATTGATTCCACACCTAAATCTACTCAATCCACTACATTGGACCATGTTCCCCCATCCACATCTCTTCCACTTTTCCTATCATTCCATCCTTATATTCCATATTGGTTCCTCTTTCTGTGCTTTTTCCCACACCTACCACATCAACTATCATGACCACATCCCCATTATCTCCTTCTTCTTCTACACCACCTACATAATTTGAGAAATATTGGAGAGCACTTCAACTTACAGCTACCATAGGTGATCCTCCCATCTCATCCACATGACTAGACATTCCCACATGAACTAATCCCCATCCTCCCTAGAAAAAATCATGCAAAAATTACTTCCTCCATTAGCCACAACCCCATCTTCTAATCCTCCTGTCAAAATCACTTTCATCCCTCCTATCAAGACCAAATTTACATCCTCCATCCTTACGCTACATCCCTCTATCTTAGGACCCCATCCTCCATCATGACCAATCAACCAATCCAAATCCAAATAGTTTGATTCACTCCTAGGGCCACCCTCCTCGTAAAAAATACCAATCCAATTATCACACCATCCCTCAACACCCTCATCAAAAATACCTCTAATTATCCAGCCATCTAGGCCTAAATCATCCACCACTTGCATCTTCTTCTAGACCACCTAGACCTCAACCCAATCCACCACCATCACCATCCACACCATCTTACATAAATTCCCTAGTTCCCACATCAAATCATATGTAGAGGTCCTCAACATTTACTTCAGACTTATGCCATCACACTCCCACCTATCAGGGCCTTTAACCCGAACCATCTGAAGCCCTCATGGTTTGATCCTATCACATCTATGCTTATCATCACACTCCTGGGCCATGAAACCAAGCATTCTAATGTCATTCAAACTATTATCCATGATCTTATTGAGCGAGAGGACCTCCTCGATGAGTCCCCTTCTCCATCTACTACTTCATCCATAGCCCATCTAATCCCTTTTACCACATCTTCATCCGTTCAACTTCTTAGGTCTCTTCACCATCTACATCATCTCCTATCACTCTTCTTGATGAGGGTCCTCCCTTGTTCATCAATATTATTCACCTTGATACACCATCCTCCTAACATCCATATCCTTTGACATCCACTATCCTATCCACATCCCTTTTGTTGGGGGAGCATCTTCCCCCCCCGTTATTGATCCTTTAATGTCTTTCTTCTCACCTTCATTGATTCATCCTCCTACACTAGGGGGACTTCTTTCTAAATTTTGTCTTCTCCCAAATTAGTTCCTCATTAGGTCTTACATCATCTTATCTTATCTAGCTCATGTGATCGCATTTTCTATCTCTTCCTCTTACGAACACCTTTGGCCATATATGTTGCTTCCATTTTGAAGCACCATGGCTTTATCTAAAACCCATCATTATGGTGCCTATTTCATAAATATTTATTTAACTCATCTCATTTGATCCTAATTTATCTTGTCCCTCTAGGGGACCATTTATTCATCCTAGATGCATACCATTCGCTTCCTTAATAGGAAGCATTTGCTCTTATTTTTTCTTATTCATCTCATCCCATTTTCTAATGCGATGTTAATGTTCAATGGCCTCATAGCTTTATTAGAATGTCACTACTCTAAAAAGGATCCAACATGGAAAGTTTTCCCCTAATTGATTGGACCATACATTATTACACATAAGTATGGGTTGAGAGCCTATCATTGGCCTCCCTTGATGATAAACTAGAAGTGGAACCACTTAATGCATTACACTTGCAACCATTATATTTTTAGAAACATTTACCAATGTGCCCTTAGTCATGTCTTTAGATCATTCCTCCATCTTATCCCCTTCCATATCTCATCGTGATGATTTGGAATTATGTGGTCTTTGTCACTTCCTATATGTGACCTTAAATATGGGCACCATGACTTTTCCTATAGCATATTCCTTATGGATAGGTTCTCCCTTTGGTGGGAACTCTATGATCATCACATCCATCACCTTCTTATTCACCTATTGGAACCATGCAAAGGGTCCAGGGTGTCTCTTATACATTATTATCCCCTCCTAAGTGGTCTACTTAGCTAGTCCTACCCAGCTCCCCATGTAAAATCAAAATTCATGGATGTTTAAATAAAAAAATCAAAAATTATCAAAAATAATGATCCTTGAAGGAAAGTTTTCATACAAAAAAAAAGAAAAAAAAAAATTAGAAATCAAAATCAAAATCAAATAAATAGACCGATCCTCGAAGGAACTACTATCATAAATTTTTTTTATAAATTAGACCATACCCTCAAAGGATGGCTACTCCTTATGGAATTTGAAGGCTTCCCACATTGATTAGCCTTCCATTTTATCAACATCCTAAGAAAGATTCCTGCATTGATCAACTTTCTCTTTCCCCTTCCCAGAGCTAGGGCATAGTTTAGGGAACACCACTTTTAGAGAACCCTCTTTCCTCTGTACAAGGTACATCTCAAACCCATTTTTTCATGTCAACATTAGGTTTATGAGATCATCTCATCCATTGACTTCCTTATGATCTTTGAAATGACTAACTATCATTGGTTATTTTCTAGCATCGGTGTTGGTCACATGTGCCTTGTTACCTAGATCCTCCTCTTGTTTACCTCGATGTAGTTAAAGGCATATTTTCCGTACATTCCTCTCTATAACGTAGTGTTTTTTTCACCTATAAGTTTGCCACCATTTTGAGGCATTTTATCCTAATCCTATCGCATATCTTTTAGTACATCTTTCTTCATCTCAATCACCTATATGTTATCTATCTATCTTACAACACATTTATTTAAACTTACATCCATCATTAATCACATTCATTATTAATTTTTTCCATCACATCTTACCCATATACATTCTAATCATCATGATCAAATTTAAACACAAAACATATTACCACATCACACATTTATATCATCATCCATACACATGCACATCTAAATAACCATCTAATCATACATTTATTTCACCATCATCATCAAATATAAAATAAACATACAATCTAAAATCACCATCACATCTAATCTAAAATCCATCATCATGACATATAATATAAAATCATCATCATTGAATAAATCCATCACATCACATAATGAACACATAAATCCATGACAAAACCATATATCATATATCAAAAAGTATCTCAATACATCATGACCCTCTAGGGGGCTCCCTCAAAGAAGAAATGCTATCAAAATCGGTGAAGTTAATGTCTAAGGCTCTCAAGTCCTCTCCCTTTGGGGAAGGTACAACACCTAAACCCTACGTGTCATCGCCACCCTCCTAGCCTCCCTCCATCTGGCCATGGCTGAGCTACACTTGTTATACTCCTCGAGGCCCATCTCCACCTACCGCCTTCCTCTAGAGATGCTCCCAATATCTCAACATCTGAGGTAGCCTATGGATCACAATATCCTCATAATATTTGGCCTCGGAGGCCAATGTTAAGTACCTATCCATCCCAATCATGCCAGGGGGTGCCATGTATCTTGATCCTACGTGGTATTACCTGAACACACCGATGGTTGACTTTGACACTATAATAGTATCAAACTCCAAAATGGCCCTATATACCTCCCTCTACCTATGGTAGCGGTCTCTCTCTTGAATGACTCAATGTCTCTCTCTGAGTGACCACATCCTGCTACTGCAAGGTTCTATCTCTCTCTACTCATTTTATCTAGTTTGGCACATAAGTGTGCCACCTCTATAGCCTCTCCCCTGCTCTCCACCTCCTAGATTCACCTCAACCTCACACCTCCATCTCCTCCATCTCCTCCCTCCTCCCTCCTCAACCACCCAAGCTGCCCATGTTTCATATGCCAATCGAAGTATCCCGCTCCTACTCCAAACATCATCATCATCATCCCATGACATAACCTCCTCCTCCAATGGGTCTACCATAGTAGGACTCAACAGCTCTCTATCTAGATCCTCCCTCCTATAAAAATCATGGATCATGAGGAACTGACTGAACAACTCCAAACTATCATCTCACCCTGTCAAATGAACAACCTCAATCATCTCTAATCATCTCCCCTACACCCACCTCAGTCATCTCATGTCGGCCAAATCTACATCTACCCCTCGGCCATGTGGGAAATCTTGATATGGCTACCACCTAATCGATCAACAAAACTCGTGAACTAATCCACATACCAATCCACCCTCTCTTGCCCTATATCCAAAGGCCTGATTGACCCTCCATCTCAAAAATACAACTACTAATTGAATATGGTCTCTTTGATCCATGGAATCCTTGGTGGCATAATCACAACAATATGCTCGTAGAATAGAAGTGAAGAAAGAAGCCTACATCCAACCTTGACCTCCTACCTTCCATGTATCTAGATAGCTCATGGTAAACCTAATCTAATAGTGTGGAACCCAAAAGATAATACATACAGCCCCCATGATCAACAATATAAGCCACTACAATAATAATGCCCATGGAAATTGAGATCCTCCTGAGTCTAGAAAATCATAAGGTGATCCTACCATCATCACCATGCAAATCAATTCGGGTTGCGTGCCACCCCAACCTTATATCTCTGCTCATAGGAAAAATCCCCCAAAGAAAATCTGATAAGAGGTGCACATTGGCTCCAAATAGTTGTGTCAAAGCTTCCAATATGTCATCACTAGTAATGGGAACTATTTTCTCCCCATGTATCAGTAGCCTAAGAATTGATACACATCCTTTAGGGTGATAGTCATCTCCCCTATCCTGAACCAAAATTACATGTCTACCTATCCCAACTCTCAACCAAAGCAATCATGAGCCCCATGTCCCTGTGGGATCCTCTGATAGTATCTAAATCATCCTAATCCAACTGTAGAAAAGTGATCCCACTTGGCATCTGTGACATCTCCTTTGATCTAATCATATAGAGTAGGAACTTAATCTCTCAAATATAAGGTCTCTCTGGCCTACAATCACAAGAAAAACATGAATACATTAGACCTCTGATAAAAAAATCCATCCAAAATTTCATCCAAATTTCAATCTAAACTCTAATTTATCCAATCTAGCCCTAGTTGATGTCGACCCATGTCAAGTCGATGCATTTTAGGTTTAATAGACATGCCTTATGGCCTAGTTGACATCGACCCATTTGGGTCATCACCAACCACCCCTAGCACCATCCATTTTTCTACAAAAATGAAAAAAATAAATAAACATGAAATTAAATAAAAAACCAACATGAGTTTTTTTACTCACCATCCTCTGCACCCTCTAGCATTTCCTTAGCTCAGAGGCCTCCATTTTCTCAGCCTCTCTTTTCTCACTTTTCTCTCTCTCATTAAGTTTACACATGAAAATGAGCATTGTTGGCCAACCATTGGGCTTATATAGCCCACCAAAACCTAGTCACCATTGACCCTTTAGGTTTCCATCGATTGTCCTCATTCACCATTGACTAGCCTTAGTAGTAACCTTTTTTGAGCTTTCTCCCCTCTTTCTTACATCCCTTCCCATGATGTTATTTATTGTTGACCATTAAGTCTTCACTTGTGGTCATCTCTTTTTCCTTCGGGTATGTTAATCTTCGGGCATGTTAATCATATATATTCCCTAAGTCCACCTTTCATGGCTATAATCACTCATATTTTGGGTGTTTTACTTTATAATCCTATCTAATTATGAATTCCTCCTTTGAGGCCATACTCATCTTCCCATTTGGGCATTAGATTCATTATATCAAGTCCACCTATTATAGCCATATTCATGCCCATCCTTGGGGCACTATTATTTTTCATCAAAGTTCAACTTTGTGGCCATCTTTTTCCGCTCTTGCAGCATATTTTTTCCTTTTTTCCTTTATGGCCATACCCTTCCCCACATGGGGCTAGTTTGATTTTTTTTCCTTTATAGCCATACCTTCCCCCTTTGGGGCATGTTACTTCATCACTCACTTTTTCATCTTTTTTTTTCCATTATCATTCATACCCTTTCATGGTCCTAGTGAACTCATACCTTTTCACTCGATTCCTCATGTATGAAGGATTTCACATACTTTTCGCATATAGTTGCACATACTTTGATGAATTTCCTATGACTTGTTGGTCATCCTGGATTGCATCCATTCTGTAGTGATCTTTACCCAATCACTGGTCTATAGAACATTGTTGTCCATCTCCATTGAGACCACAATTTTCCCATACTAATGTGATATTGGAGTTTCCACCATAGTTTCCCATCATTATTGTGATCCTTTTTCCTGGGGCATCTTGCCTTGGTAATCATTTTACCCATATTTTCTTCACCCACCTACCCTTTTTCATCTACCTTTTTCAAATGCATCATTGATTTCTTGATGTCATTGTAATTCCCCCGTTTGAGGGGGAGCTCATCATCAATTCTTTTTATCCTTATCCAACTCTCATTGTTTTTGTCTCATGGATTGCTAGCCCAAACCACTCAACAAAAAGGGGAAAATGTAGACACTTCTAAATTGGTACCTACCCTCATCATCGTGTGTATGCATATTTATTTAATCATCCCCCTTATTTAATTAAATGCCCATCTAATCCTCATTAATTAAGAGACATTAATTAACTAATTCATTTAATATCCCACATGCCCAATTATCCCATCCACATTGATCTTTAATTAATTAATTAATTAATCCTCATCTATTTCCCTATCGACCTTCTATTTTTATTGATTTTATCCTACACACATATCCCCTTTGCTTTTCTATCTTTTATCTATTTTTATGTCCTAACTAACCTTATCTCATCTCTTTCCCACCTAAGTTATTTAAAGCATTCTTCTATTATTTAAGAAGCTCAAAATCTCATCAAAAGCATAAAATCATCCCATTGGGAAAATTTCCCTACAATCAGTGAAGTGACCAGCTCTTCACCGTCAACCCTATAAAACTAGCTACTTTATTTCTATTCATCATCGATGCATGTGATTATCAAGTTTTCTCCCATCCTGAGTATCCTTCCTTGTTCTTGAGTAGTTTTGAGACATCCACAGATCTTCGAGACATCTTTTCAACATGCTTGAATCAATCATGATCATCCATCATGAGGTTTATCATTATTATTGTGTTTCTTTATTCATATTTTATCATATTATCTGGGTATTTTCTTGTATCTAATCTCTTGCAGGTTTAGACCATCAACAATAACACTTAGAGCTTCTTCAACAACTGCTTCTCTTAGTTATTTGTTTATAGGTCTACTCTTCTACCTTGCCTTTCTTCGGTCATATTTGACTTTGATGATACATTCATCATCATTCACACTAGGTTGTCATTGAACCTAGGCCCAATTTTTCAATCAAAATTCCTCTTTCCATATATGGTCATTTTATAGGTTTTTATCTCTGGTTCCTTCCTGCATACTACTCAAAGCATACACATGATTTTGTCATCCTCCAGTTGGCATTCAAACCCTTCAATTTATGCATATTCATCTTATATTCTAGATCTTCCCTCCCAAGTCGCTGTTGACCTACCTCTGCATAGTCTGGGTCACCATCGACCTAGACCAGGATAATAATAAATTTATAGTTATTTTCATCTAATTATCCTTTAGATCAATTTTTGTCATCTTTCAGATTCGGTGATATTCCTATTTCTGCATGCTCCTAATTTCATCCTTTACATCACTCTTTCTAAAAAATAGGGGTTGACATCTGTGAAAGGAAGCTAATCACTTCTTGGAACCACATTGTTGGGAAACCCCAAATATATGTATCTAATCCATTTTCATTCTATTTTTGAAGGTTTGATCTGATTTGCAGTAGTGGTATCCATTATCATTTAGTGCTGTATCATCATACATCTGAGGTAACATAAATTCTCCAAAATTTTGAGTTTCTAGTTTCTTTAGTAGCTAGTGCATTAACTTCATTACAAATGAGAAACTTGGTAAACGGAAATGGGTTGAAAGATGCATCCAAATGTCGGATGGAGTTGTTTGAAGTTAATGAACAGTTTTGATGGATGATTGATGAAAAGACTATCAAAATGATGTATTTGTAAGAGCTTGAGGTTGATACATGTCCTTGATGATCTCTAGAATGACTTAGATTCATTGTCGGGCTGATGACAAAGTGCAAGAGTGAGAGAACATTTTCAAGATACCGAGAAAGGAGAAAAAATGCTATTTATAATAGCTAGTGATTGGTTAGGATCATCGACGATATGGGTTTTTTGGGAAAACGTTTAGGAAATGGTTGGAACCACTTCCTAAATGGGGTTTTCGGGTATTTGATGAGGGAAAATGGTTCAAATGAGGTTATGGATGAGTTTCAGAGGTTAGGATGCTAGGATAAAATAGGTTTGAGTGGTTTTAAGATGGTTAAGGTAATTTTAACGTGGTTAAGGTGTTTTAAGATGGTTAAATGGTAATTTATGAGAGTGTAAAATTTTTTTTACTAGATGAGGAGAGTGAGACTTAGGATAATGTCATAATTCTAGTTTTTATATTAAATAATGTGTGCTTAAGATGAAGGTAGGTGGGTTGAAAAAAACTTGGTGTCTACAAAGTGACATGTATTCATCTAAAGATATTGTGTGAATGTGCATTTGTGTATGAAAAATGATAAAGCATACTATGAATCGTAGTAACATGTTAAGAAAAGGTGCAACATAGAGTAGTATAAGAAAGGAAAAATGTGTCCAATGAAGATATAAGATAATGTTTTTAGATTTTTTTAATGTATATATATGAAATAAAATTAGCAAGAAGGAGGAATAATGATACCCCTATGTGGTGTGTGTAAATTAAGGTCCATATGAAGAAACCATCAACAGTAGAGTATGAATCAAGAACAAGAGTATTTCATCGAGTGATGTTGGGAATTAGAATGCCCCCAAATGTGAATTCAAAAATTTTCTATGCATTCATTAAGAGTACTAGGAAAGGGCCTAGGATCACTTAATCTATAGAAACTACACATGTGAACATGATCTAGGGTCTGATGGTCACGAAAGAGTGTATGAGGCCAAGTATATGAGATAGGTCTAGATTGAGAATTTGGAGAAATAGAACATGAAACGTGTCTATATGGATCATGTGAAGTATGTGAAAAATTTGAAGAGATGTCCCCATGAGGTGGGCTATGGGATCTATAGTTGTGAAAATGCCTATGAGTAGTATCCATATGTGAAGGAAATTGAGATGGATGTGCAAAATTTGCTTCAGGAGGATCAAGGGCTCTAGATACCATAGGAGATGTCAAGGCTAAGGAGCCATCATGAATATGATAAGATACACTAGGAGTAAGAGCAACTAAATATGGTATGGCCGGAGGAGTCAAGGATAAAGGTGTGTGGTAAAAATATGAACACATGTGAACACGAGGAAAGGACCTAGTGGCAAGTGAAAGTGTAGTCATGCATGCAGAGAAACTAGAATAGGTGGAACATTGATAAGTAAAATGATACTAGAGAATAATGGAAATATAGTGAGGGGAAAACCCTATAGATTTTAAGATCCCAGAGGCATGAATAATAATCTATATAAGTAATAAGAGTGTTTCCATTAGGAGAAAATAGAATAGATGTAACTTTGGGCTCATTGGCAATAGTGGAAGGAGTAAGTGCAAACATAAGGATCAAGATGTGAGTCAAAATATGTGTAACATATGTAATGATAAGAGGCTCATCAGCAATAATGAAAACAAATAGGTTCAATATGGGAATAGAATCAATAAAGTAGTATGAACTAGCCCCTATGATCATAGACAAAAAGTAGAAAGAGGGAAATAGATGGCCCCAATGAATGTAATAATATAAGGTGTAGCCATAGTAAATGAATCATGCATAGGATCTTGGAAAGTGATAGCATTAGGAATCATTGTAAAATAATTATATGATGCTCTAACTTGTGATGATGAATATGTGTAAATAGATGTAACATTAGAAGAACTAAGCATATGATCAATAGAAGTGCATCAAGAGTGAGACATAATGGGAGGATTATTATAGGTTCCAATACAAAATTGATCTTGTAAATCAGTAGCACTAAGTATATCCCAAGAGGAGAAGTATGTATAATGTAGGTAATGGTATCATCATCATGTATGGAAGGAGTATCACAAGGATTAGGAACATGAGGTTTGGAATCTACAATAGCAGTTGTAGACACAAAATCATGCATTTGGGTACGTTTGTAGGTCCAAAATCATGCCATCATTTACATGATTCCTAAGTAATAAAACTAGTAATTGACAACTACCTTTAGCCTTTTTCTTTGTCTTCTGCACTTTTATTGGCTTTATACATCTTGCACTCTTACTGATATTTGATTGTTTTACTTTTCTATGGCCTCAGACACTAGCACCCAGTTTGGACACTAGGTCCAATCACTCATGTCCTCATGGGTGCTCATGTCCTTCTTTACCTTTTTCTTATCCTTTTGGATCCCTTTTATTTCTTAATTACTTTTAACTACTTTTGGTATGCCCTTTAGTTTTCAATTATGAAATTCAAACAAGGGAATCATATAAATACACACTTATGTTTTCGAAATAAAGGACGAAACACTAACATTATTTACTATCACCTAATCTTTTATCTAAAGGCATAAAGGAAATTCAAAGCATCCATATAGCACATTCACTCAAGGGACAAGGGATGCATCACTCTACATACATAACATAGGAGGGGAAATTCATTCTATTTCATTCCACACATTCTATACATTTGCTACATTATAGATCTAGCTTGTTATTACTGTACAAATTACACAAGGAAGTACTAGGAAATTATTACACACACTCTCACATAGAAATACATGGATTTTGAGATGTAGTGTAGTGATTGGTTGTAAGTTCACTCTCAGAATGTGTTGGTATCTAAATTGATTCTTCCTTTGAAACCGAGTAGCATCACAAGTTGATCAGGATGCTTAGAGACAAACAAATCATAATATGAGTCGTTTTGTAGCCGGGGATGGATTTTAAATGACTCTTTATTACTCTGGCTTGGAAAGGAGTGGATAACACCATGCTAAGGGTTTGACCTACCCTCACTACTTTAGGTTGTGCCTTCAACCAGGGTGAGAGGACCCATTTTGTAACCTGTGTTGGTGAAGAATATCAATGGATTAACAATATTTGACTCTCCCTTTGCAATATTTGAAGGAGACCTTGAGAAAACATGGTCAATGCAACATAATCTAACTCTCACAAGTTGTCACCCTAGAGAATGAAGATGTTTTCTAGACAAGGTCTAGGTTACTAAAGACAATGATAAAAACTGATTACACCTACATATTTTGGTAAAGGATAGGAAAACTCAACAAATTTCTTCAACATTTATGGATATACAGTGCAAGCATGGGTGGTTCATGTGGGATTTATTACTTAATGTATAATTTATTGTTGAGAAGTTAAGTAGGATAAAGTTGATTATACCAAGTTCTTGATAAATTTTAACAAATGTTGGAACATCTACAAAGAAAAATGACAAAAGGCTTCAAGTAGTGAGAATGAACTTTCAACTAGAATATGTGCATCCATAAAAGCCCAAATATACATAGTTTCACACATTCATCTAAGGATTTAACACAAATCTCATGTTAAAGACTTAATTAAACATTAGAAATCCCTGATTCATCATGCCTAAGATAAATTCATAGACTAACAAATAATATGTATCATCATAATGAAAGTAGAGTGAATTTAAATTGTTTATTGCATCATGAAATGAAATCTCTCTTCATGATGTAATTACAAATGCCACAATACTATCACAAGGACAAGATCTTGTGTGATTCAGAGGAACTCCTAACATAAGATTGCAACAAGAACATGGATAACTACTTGAAGATATCTCAAAATGAAAAGGAGAAACAATGCTCATGATTAACATGATTTACTCAAGGTTCTTCAAATTTATCAGCAAGGGAAATTTTATTTACAATCTCAAATCTTGTCAATGGTTGGACACTTGCAACCATCTTGACGTGATCAAATTTTTAGACACATAGGAAATAACAGGTTTCTTAGATAAGTTCCTTGGGAAAATGGATTTTCTCAGCTTTCTCTCTTTCTCTTTTCTTTGAATAATTCTTGAAAAATTAACCCCCCTTCTGGCGTGATTATATTTTTGCTTTTATATCACCCCATTCACTTGCTAACCTTCAAAGTTCCCAAAAGCATGAATATTCCAAGGAATATTTCCTTTTACAAAACTTGTTCTAGAACATGACATTTAAAAGTTTTCCTTTAAACTGCTAGATGTACAAAATGCAAGTCTTTTCAATTGGTTCCACTTGTGCTCGACTAGGATATCAAGTCATCATTTCTAGAAAATTACTTTAATCATTCTTTCCTGATATTGATTAGATAATCATTTCAAATAATCTCTTGAACACTTCCAGATGACTCTGATATGACATATATCCACATTCACTTTTCAAGAATCCACCTTGGGCACTACGCACTCTATTTTATGTCTTATTGGATTAATTTCCAAACATAATTCATGTCGAGTCACTTTGATTTACCAGCTCTGCTCATTCCTAATCTCTTCCAACTCTTAAATTTTTTTTGTGTGAACTAAAAAAATCTCCCTCATCTCATGGGAAAGATTTTACTAAATCAAAAACATATGTCCCCTTTTCATTATAAAACCTGGTTCAAATTCATTATCATTATGTATTTCCCTTCTTGTTCTAAATATAAGGAATTTCATCAGAAAAATGGTGAAGGTACTTGTAGCACACATTCTAAAGGAAATTTCCTCAGAAGATTTAAATCAAATATTTGATTTGAGTGGTCCTGATGAAGCCTTTGTTAGGGCCTTATTTGATGTAGAGTGTGTAGAGATGATACCAAATTGTCTCACGAGGACCCTTGACATATCAGCAAGTCTAATTACCTAGCACTTCTTACAAGGCTAATCAAGATTAATCATGTATTTTCAGCCTTTCAGGTTATGTATTTTCATCTTTTTAAATGGGAACACTTGAAATCTCTCAAAGATTTAAAGAGATACTTGGATCGAGAGAAGACCTCAGGTATCTGGGAAAACCAGTTTTCAATGTCTCTTTTTATGCGATGAGGGATTTGTATCGAAAGAGATTCCCAAGGAATCATATGTGTTATATGATAAATCCTCTATTGACCTCCTATCATTCCTATCATTTCTCCACAAAAAATAGATGAGTTGGAGCAGAGAATCAACTCCTAGAGAAAAAAAAGTAGAGACATTGTGTCTTTGCAAAACTAATTTTAGCCCACGAAACCAACATCATCTTTAGGTAAGGAATAAAGGGTAAAACCATTTAACCTCAACTTCAATCATTATCTCAGATGGAGAAGAGGATCATCATTATATTTGTTTAACCATCATTTAAGGGCAGCAATCTCCTCATAGAATCACTAAAGACAACATGGGAATATTTGATCAATTTGGTCCAATCATCCCACATTTAATGCATTTGATCTCTCCTCAGTTTGAGCATGAGTTTTTGGGGCCTCAACCCATTCCTTCTCCGAGAGATAATCCACCCCTCATAAGGAAATGGGAGGTTGGGTCAAGCTCAAGACCTCACAATTTATCTAGTCAACAACATGTAGTGCTTGCCCTTCCAATCACCCCGGGTATCCCCTCTCAAACCATTCCTAGAAAGTCAAGCCTTCACAAGGGGAAAGGAAAAATGATGTTCTTCACAGGTGGTTTGGATCTTTTGGATTGGGTATCATCACAACAGAAGAAAATCGAGCTCGATAAAATGAGTCATCCTAGAATGACTCTGGAAGCATTGATGGACATGGGAATGTCTCGAGACATGGCAGGGTCAATAATTTTTTTCAAACAACACAAGGTTCAAGTGAGTTCATGTTGAGAAAGAATAAGCTTTTGAATAAGCTTCCCCTACTGGGAGGAAACTATGAAACAAGACTGAATTTTTTTGTAAATGTTGCTTTCCTTTCATTGTCTCTACTTTTGGCATGTGTATATCTTTCTTTATCATGGGAAAGGGCCCCTATAAAACCCCATTTTGTTCCTTATTCAAAATTCAAGAAGCACAAAAATATCAATAGTTTACATGCTTATCCAAATGTATGTAAAACTTTATCTAAGTCAATGTGAAACTACTACATTCTTCCACTTTACAATTGAAATAAGGAAACAATAAAGTTTAGAATAAAAATTACATCCCATGTAACAAAAATATTATTTTAAAGCATCAGTTTAAAGAAGGAATATGAAAAGAGAATACAACTTAAGGAACAACGCCTAAGCATGTTCATCATCTTTTGTATCTACATTCTTTTCCTCCTCATCTTCCATTTATGCATCTTGTTCTTCTGGTAACCTTGCCACATATGCATCATACCTTTGGAACAACTCATTTACCTTGTCCTCATCTGGTCCAGTATGATGCTAGAAGATTAGTGTTTTCTAGCTATTACATCAATGCAATGCCCATTTTCTATTTGTATTCTAGTGGTCTGGCTTTTAATTCTACAATTCTATTCTCAATCTTTCTCATTGTTTTAATGATTTCATAGGAGAAATCATTCTTTTGAATATTATTTTCAAAGGAATTAAGAAAAAATTCAATCTTCAAATCCTCGTAGATCTTTTTGAATTTATCAGCTACCATATCTTCTAACTTCAATTCAATGGCATCAAGAGTGTCATCAACCCAATTTCTCTTGATTTCAAGCTTTTCCTTGATCCCATTCAAGGTTTCCACTCTGATATTTGATAACTATTCTATGGCATGTTGGATTCCTTTGAACTACTACTAACACAATGTTTTCCTACTCAACTAATTCATCACTAAGCTGGGTTATGCGGTCTAGTTTGGGAAGAATTCCCTCAAAATAGAAAATCTCATTGTCACATTATTCAATTATCTCATCAATTTCATTGAGTTTGTTCTTGAGCTCTTCATACTTTGATATGGCCTCTGTAATTGATTCCTTTCCCTTTTGGTTAATTTTTCAATCCATGTGTCCACCGCTTGGACCTTCTTGACAACTTTGTTTATCTTATCCATTCCCTGGGGTATCTATAGAGGCACTTGTTTGAGCTTTACTAGGTTTCCCAATCAACTGCTACAAACATAGAGCTCATGGCTCTAACCTATTCTTTTAACTACCTTTTCGTCATTCTATCTTCATCCACCTTTTGTAAAAGTTCATTCACTACTTCAGATACCCCTTGTTTTAGTTGGTCTCTTGAGGGATTTCCTAAGGGAATGATTTGAACATTATAATCATTGGTTGTTATATCTTCTCTAGTTTTTCCTTCAAAGGGGATTGTTACTTCCAAAGTCTTGGCTCCTGATGAATCAATGTGGGTTTTGGTGATAGTCCTAGCCCTTTTTAGGCTCTTACTACCTTTGGAAAAGACAGAGCAAGTAAGGTCAATAGCTTGAACAGGGAGGACCTCCTTTTCCTCATTTGAAATTAATTCACCAATCCACATTTTTCCAAACTTGTTCCATCCTTTTCCTCTTGTGATTCTTGTTGGGGTTTCTCAAGGACAACCATAAATTGTTTGAATACCCCTTGTTCATCCTGAACTAGTGATTCTTCATGTTCTTCATTATTTATTTTGATAACCACCTTGTTATTCTCACCTGTGCTAATAATTCTTTCAAATGTTCTTCTCCTTGGTTTGGAACCTGGGATTGATCATTCTTTTCTTGATTTGTGTCAATAGTCAAGGGATATTCCTTCCTTATTTCTCCAATTGATGTCATACTGGACCCAACTTCTCCTCCAACATTTTCTTGTACCAATGACTGGCTTGCAAGCTCTTCTTTCCTCAAAATCTGTTGAGTTGGCATCCTACCCTCCTCATGTTCTGATGATGCACCTGGTAATGACATGGTAGGTTGTTCTTTTGAATCCAACTTCACATTTCCATCTAGAGGTTGTATGTCCTTATCAGCAATGCTTTTCTTACCAATAGTTGTAGCTTGTGCCACTTCTACTTTCTCTTCAAAAAAGATTTTTTCTTGAGAAAGTTCATCAGCTTTAGTAACTTTAACAAAAATAGAAACAATCTCTTCTACTAACATCTCTGCATTAACATCTTCTCCTCAAGCAATTCTAGTTTATTTGATTCTAAAACCACTTGTCTTATAGAAGGAGCTTCTATTGCTTGGATTTTCTCTTTACTAATTAATGGATGAGTATTTCTTTCCATTTCCTTACTTTTTTGGAGGTCATCTACCGGTGTCATCAATGGTTCACTCATAGATAATTTAAGTGCATCTAACATAGAAAATCCCTCACCAGTATCAACATCAATCACATCATCTTGGGTCTTTATAGATTTGTACAATGTTCCAAATGAAGGCATACTTATATCCCTAGTAAGTAGGGTCTCATATGTTTTTGTACCTAGAGTTAAAAATTGGCTTCTTACTAAACTATCTGCAACATTTTCCTGGGTTACTTGATCTTGAGTTCCTTTCATTGTTGTTTCCTCCATAGATAGAGGTGGGAATAGAGTCTCTGATTGTTCCACTCATGGAAGTGATGGAGCATGTTGTGCCTGATAAACATCATTCCTTTCAAACTCAGGAGGATTGATTACCACATCTCTATGCTTATGATTTTTGGGTGTGTGGGCACCTACTCTCACCAAAATTGGTACATGAGCAACCTTGTGTTTCTTATGTTCCCTTTCAAACTTTTTCAGATCAGGTGTTTCTCTTTTCTCCTCCTTATGTGGCTTAGATTGAGTAAGACCACTTGTTATAGCTCCACTCATTAGTTTCTTAGTACTATGAGGTTTTGGTGAAACACCTGAGAAAACCACATGGGATGCTAAACCCTTCCCTTTTCTTGGATTGGCATTGAAAAAGTAATGGGGGCATTTTCCATAGATTTTAAGAGCATGTCTTTAGTATTTTACCTAAGAACTGACATAGAGGTACCAGTCCCACTAGTGGCTGAAGTCCACTCATCTATGAGTTAGAAGTGGGCCTTTTTGGGGAAACTGAGGGGCCTTTCCTCCCAAAGGATCCATTCTATCTGCTCCTTCCTCGGGGTGGAATATCATCACTCAAGTTTCCTAAACTCCTGAAGTTGTTTAAGATTCTGGTATTTTGAATTGACAAGTCAATGTTCTTTTGGGTTAACCAATTCACAGTCCTCCTCATTACATTAGTTATCCTTATATAAGAATCATCAGATTATATCTCATTCTAATCTAGAGGGATTATAGGTTGTCCTTCCACCTTCTGATCAACATAATATTTTCTTATTGTATGTGGATCATCCACAATTCCTTCTAGGATAACTGCAATTTTGAAGTCTATTATTTGTGAAAGGGTCATTATGGAGAAATCCCTTAATCTGACCTCTTCTTCATCCCTACAATTCATCCAATAATCTTCAAAATGAGGCTCATGCTCAAAAGTATTTGCAATGTTGTTGAATACCCATCTGATGTCATAATTGGCCCTTGCCTCAAACTTTTCCATGTCAAACTTCTACATTTCATCTTCAATTAACCTGGCTTTTATGATGGAAGGGCATGAATACCTTCCAATTCTAATGGGGAATTTGATATTTTTCTTATGTCTTCCAAAAATCAATTTGTGCACAAGTGTTAGTTGCCTTGCCAATTCACATAAATCCAATTTATCATCTAAATATCTAGGAAATTTACAAGGTTTTCCTCAAAACCACTAACCCTTATGTATGTGAATTTTTATATTGAATGAAGTAACATCCATACTCCAAAATCACTTTTCTGGCCTATTTGGAAATTCTATACTATCCCCACTCTAGTTTGAAAAGAAAAATGATTGGGGCAAAGAAAGCATCATTAACTAACCTCACATTCCCACTCCAATTGACTAGTTGCAGTTGAGGGAATATCTCATGCATTTGGCACTTTGCTTGAAATCCACATGTGGTAACAAACCTAGGAAACGTCTATGCCCTACAACATTGTAAATTAAGTAGGTCATCATGTAGAATTCCATCTTTGAAGTGTCACCCATCTCAATTTTCATTGCTAAGGTGACCATGTGGCCATGAAGTGCTTCTGCAATGAAAGTAGCCCAAAAATGCTCCCATTTATTTCCAAAATGATCTACATGTAAGTAATCATCACTCCTTGAATTAATTTTTGGTTTCCAACCTCGTCATTCGACTCAATAACATAATGATATCTTCATCCTCTTCAACAAACTATGCCCTAACTATCATTTTTAGGGATTCTAGTTGTTTCCTTTTTGTGAGGAGCCATTTTGTATTTATGATCTTGGAATAATCCTTTTTCTTCACTTCATAATCATAATCCCATAAAGCTATTTCATAAGAAATTTTAGCATTATTCTAATGGCCATAGGTGTTAATGTCAACACTACATCCCTACTCTTGTCTAATACTTCCCTCTTTTCAAGATCATAATTCATAGCACAATGCCACACCAATTCTAGGCAATGAACCGATGGTGGGATGACACTAGCTAAAGCAATGCGGCTATCTTGAATTACCTTTAGGGACTCACTCTTATGGGGGTTATTCAGTCTCTGAAGAAAATCATTTAGATCAGCACTCATCAGGTTTGTGTCTATAATTTTTCTAAATCACTCATGACCCCGACACAACCGAGAATGAAGATGGCATGGTCTTCATCTTCAAAAAACCCTAACTTTACTTAAAACTAACTTGCCAATGAAAGAGAAACACAGGAGTTTCTAAGTTCTTACCAATCAACCTATGAGTTCTGAAGTTTAAATCCAAATCAACATCCTTTTCAGTCCTTTGGTTCCCAATTCAAGCTCCACAGTTAAACTCGTGATAATTCTCAATGAAAATCACATAAAGTAGCAACAAAATTCTAGCAAATTGATAATAAAAGATGAAGGCATTTGTAGACTTTAAAACGTCCTTGATTTGTGTAGTAGCATTAATGGTGGTAGAAATAAATGCATTGTATCATAACCATTCATTCCACCATTCTCAATTTTGAAAGTGATTCATCCACGTGGAAAAGACTTTCGCTAATGTGGGCACGGGGAACTTTTTGTATTTTTGCAATGTTTTAAAACTTACACACTTTTGGCTATTTTGACCGCCCATCCACTTTTGAATTTCAAAATGGGCTTGACACATGGTCAAATTTGGGTGATAGTAGAGTTGTGGGACTTTTCTATAATTTTATTCTTTTCCAATTCAAAACCAAAATTTTCAGAGTGTTCTAATGACCCGAATCCCCACTTTTTACATAAAAGGAGCCACATGTCCTTTGTGTGTCTCAGAAACCTTTTTACACTTTTACACTTTTCTCCTTAGTGTGCAAAAATACAAATATGCATCGCTTCCTTGCATCCACTCAAAATATGACAAATGTACACCCTTGGATGTGAATTGATAAATTCCTTGTGCCACTCTATGATTGCAAATATTTGAAGAATATTCATCAGGTCACGGGGCTGATTTTACATTTTGTGAATGCGATAGAAAATTACAATTTTTTAAATTAGACCCACCATAATGCATTCAATTGGGAACTTCAACATACCAATGGGAGATAGGATAAAAATGAAGGCAAAGAAACAACCAAGGACCATTTTACAATAGGTGATCTTTCAGATTGTAGACATAAAACACAATTGGTTTCCCATAAGAATTTTCAAAATAGTACACATCCAAACATGACCATCGACCAAGAAAAGGAGAGATGTTCTCCATGTACAAGAGAACAAAAATATTAGATCACACCCCTATGGAAAGGAAAAACTACGATAGAAGATGAAATCAAAACTTAAACTAATAAGGGTGAGATTGATTCGAACACCAATAGAATGATGGTCGTGGTTAGTCCAACTCCCCATTATGTATTTTACTTTTTAGGTTTGATGTGGTTTGTGGGTATGTGTAGGTGAACTTATTTATTTAGGCTATAAGTACCCTTGATGATCAAGGAGTGAATCTCAAGAGACAAACAAGAATCAACATTGAATCACTTGTGAAACAAAATAAATCAAATCCTAACCATTTGCATGGCCACCAGTGCCTAGATTTAGTCATCAGTTCCCAAGCGTTGTTGCCCTCCTATGGGTGTTATTTCCCTATATCATTCATTATACTGTAAAATTGACAAGGGAAATTTTGCAGATAACCACACCAAAATTTTATTTTGGTCCCCTGAGAAGGTCTACTAACATTTAAAATGGCTTAAAATTCCTTTCCAAAATCAAGTTTTAAGAACTTAGCCATTTTTCAACCTTTTTGAGCTGGGTATAAAAATTGTTGTGTCAACATCAAGAAATGTGCACCCCTTTGAAAATCCTTTTCGCGCCAAAAATACATGTCAACATGACAAGAGTTCCGCCCTAAGGTGCTAAAAGCGGCATGTCAATGTGCTCAAATCTGCGCCAAAGAAACATGCTCAAGGCGTGAAAATTATCATGTCGACACATCAAAATGTGCACTCTATTTTCCCTTTGGTGCTGAAAAATTTATGTTAGCATATCCAAATGTGCACTTTAGGCGCTGAAGCTTTAGTGTCGACACCAACTAAGTTGCGCCAAGGTGCATTTATACTCATGTCAACACTTTAAAAAGTGCGCCAAAGAAAGTTGGTGGGGAAATAAATGCGGTATTTTCCTATAAATATGTGGTTAACACCTGTCATTTTCATGAATTGAAATTGAGAAAAGTTATTCCTCTGCGCCTGTCAACCTTTCCTGTCAGCCCCGTGTGTCGTTTATCGTGTTTGTGGATCCCACATCATTCCTTCGTCATTATTTATCCCAGGTAAGTGGTTTTTATCACTCTTATGGTTGTTTGTGGTTTTGTTTCTTGGTTGTTATGGTTTTAGGATTGTTATAAAAGGTTAAACCTAAAAATATAAATGAATAAACTTAACAATCCATGAACTATCTAAAACACCTTATCCCTCCTTCCAGATCTACAAATCTGAGAAGGCTCTGCCTTTGAAAGAAATAAAAACCCATTTTCCCTACCTGCTACCTTGCTAGGAATCCCACCAAACCTCTCTTTGTTATCTTGCAAAAATAAAAAGAGAGAGGAACCTGAGAAGTTGTAAAGAAAATGTAAAAAATCAGTCTTTTTCCTTTGGCGTGCTATCCTTTCATGTTGGAAACCCCACAGTCACGCATGGGCGCACTGTCCCCGCATGTAACATATTTTTAACCTGTGCTGTATAAGCATTTAAGTCTCCTCAAGGCGCAGGTGCATCCTAACCAACATCAACACTTGATGTTGTGTTCCCAAATTTTTCCCTTTATAAACCCTTTAGCGCATTAAGCTTCTATGCAATGCATTCCAAAATTACACCTTGGGCACACTGAAAACCCATGTAACATCATCTGTTGTGTAGCACCTAGTTAAAGAAATTTTCCGGGAGCGTTGGGGCATGAACCTTAACACCAACACTGCATGTTGTGTGTTGCAAACCCGCTCCCCGAACCTTTCTCCTTGGCGCTAAAACCTCTTGTGCAACACTCTTGAAAAGTGTGCCCCTCTATAACCCTTTGGTGCAGCTTTTCCCCTATCAACACAGGTGCACCTTTTTGCATGTTGACATCCCCAAAAGTGTGCCCAACCTTTTTAAGCCTCTACAACATGCTATAAACCTACGCCTTGCACCTTAAGGCTTATAATAGCTCATTTTTTGTTATGCAAGATGTTATTATGGATAACTTTGATGGTGACATGGCTCTTCCGTGTTAGACCTCTTTGATTCTCCATGTAAAACAACAATGGCCATCTTCAATCTCACACATGTCTTTGTCGAGAAATAATCCAACTAAATCTAAAGGAAAATCTAAGTTGACAGAGCAAGAAATGAAATATAAATATCAGAGAGTCAGGATGCCTGACTCACTTGCAGAGTGCAGTCTTGACATCAGAGACTCTGAGCTGGGACACATAGATATGGATGACTTCTAGGAGAGAACCAAAAAGGTTACCAGTGGCCCATGGATGGACAAACTGGTAGGCAGTGGGCTACACTTTGCAGCAGGACTCCCAGTAAGTGCAATGAACAATGAGTTCATCATGTTGGTGGCCCGTTGTTACAACAAAGACACAAGATGTGTCAAAGATAAGGAGGGAAAGGTGATCATTAACCTCACTGCCCACCACTTTGAAATCATGTTGGGCATTCCTCACCATAGCCAGTATGTAGTAGTAAGCATTGAAGAATGCTTAAAGACATGGACTGACAATGAAGACAAGTGTATGCAGATGATGAACGAAGTCTACCTGAAAAACAAGAAGGTGGTGAGCAGATGGCCCCTAGACCATCCATCGCAGTGACTTCAATGAGGAGCTGAGTGATACCATCACCTTCCTCAACAGAGTATTTAGGCTTCCTGATGCCCACTACTTTCATAAATGGATGCTCAGATATCTAGAAAATATGAGCAAGAATGTTCCCAATCAATGCTTCGGCTGGGGGAGATCATAAGTGATACTATCTCGCAGCAGCTCCAATAGGTTTCGACAACTGGGAGGTTCTACATGAACTCCTATGTGGTATATGCAGCCACATCAGAGAGAGAGTTCCTAGGACTAATTCAGAGTGGAACATGGCCCCAGGTCAAAATATATGAGTACTACCTGGAGCTAAGGCTCGAGGCCAGTATCACCCAGTTCAACAAGATCAACGACGCCTTCTTCTATGAGGTGATCTACCTATTGAGGCTGAACATGAGACACGGTCGGACCAGCACAAGTGTGATCACTGCCACCAAGAAATGGGGGGCTTTGTTTACACAATTCCCCACCTTCACGTATCTCAGGGCTGCCAACTTTCTGGGAGAACCAACAAGGTTACCAAGGTATGTAGGGCCCAAGCTGATCCTCCTGGAGCTGTCAAGGTAGATGATTACATATCATGAGAAGTGTATGAAAAGGAAGAAGGGGGAACTCCATTCCCCCTCATGGTTGGTAGATACACTTGTGCCTCACTAGGTAAAGTGGAAATGTATGCGGAGTTGGAATTACTCAAGGTAAGCATGATTTCTGGAAATGTCAACCATTTGCAAGAGTTTCCTCCCAAGGAATCCCATCCATGTCCCAAAGATCAGGACATATGGATAATGTGAATCATGAAGTTTAAATCGGGTGAAAGGCCAACCTTCAATCCGCAAGAGTTTCCTCCCAATATCGATCCCATCCATGTCCCAAAGATCAAGGACATATGGATAGATGTGAATCATGAAGTTGAAATCAGGTGAAAGGATCACTCCCGGCTGGCTCTGATAGAGATCGTCCACTATGGAGTTACCATCATCCCAAAATATTTCCAAGAAACTGATCAGGAAATTGATCAGGTTTACCTTGACATGGATGGGGATGATTGGCCATTTGCAAGCATCGATAGGACCAAGGTTGTAACACTCTGAACTATTGTTACTTCCTCCTGAGCATTCAAGTGTTGATATATGATTTCTTCTGTATAAGGATGTGTTCCTTTGATTGTGAAGTCATGCTTGATATTGATTGTATCTTCTTTGCTCTTGAAGATCTTTGACTGAGTCAGGATATGCTTGGACTCTTTTATTTCTTTCATTTTAGCATCTGAGTTCAATCTGATTTCGGGATGAATTGTGGATTTACCCATCTTTATGACTCAGCCTTGGATCAGTGGCATTGATCCAAGAGATGTTTTAAGTTTATTCTGGATGAACAAAAATTATAGACCTTACGAAGGGTGCAAGGTCTGAATGTGTTGAATAAGCAATTCCGGAGTCTAACTCAGGTTGATCATGTTAAATGAATTGGTTCCCGATATCGTAATATCAGGAAGGCCTAGACCTTGAGCCAGGTAATAAATTCTGGTATATACTGCTAGCTTATTATCAATGCTGGATAGAATCCATTTTGGGAATGTATATCTGTTGGTTCTTATACTGAACGATTCTATTTGTTAGACCTAGATTGGATTTATTAAAGTTAATAACCTATGGGTTGGATTAGTTCTAATCTAACCTAGCCCTAAACTATAAGCTAAATGTTCCTAAGGTTAGCGACCTAGCACTAAGAAAGTTAGACTAAAGTATCACCTTAAGATCTAACCTATGTTTCTAACCTAACTAATGATAGTGGATGAAGGGGGACCTATGAAGGGGTGTGAGCCATGGGCGGTAGTTTCTATGGAATTTATGTGATGGATAAGTATGAAGGACTTGGGATTTGGTGGAGGTTGTAAATATCTGTTGGGACCGACGTGGTAGAGTCGCCAAATCTAGAAATGGTCTTTTGTTTGCATTTGTCAATCGCCAACTATGGCGGTCGGTGGCAATGGAGTTTGGGTGGGAATTTTGGAGTTAATGTCATTAATGAACTCGGTTCCCGAGCACGGATTGCTCGGGAAGGCATGCAAAATGGAAAACTAGTTGGTTGTTTGGTTTTCCATGCGCTCCGGTTTTCTCTCTGTTTGATCACTGGTTCTTCGAACCAGTCTACTTGGTGTTGCATGGCAACTATGAGAATAACTAGCTCTTTTCTCTGTTGAGGAAAGTTTATAAGGCATGAGGGTAACAAATTATTGTTGCTGAATCTATCATGGAAGAAGAGGAGAAGGCTCGAGCTCATTCAGAGGTCTTCTTCGGATTTTTAAAGTGACATTACCAGGCATGATAGGCCCTGACTTTTAAAAATCTTGCTTTACTCTAAATGATTTCATTAAAACAACTCTGTTCAGGTGATTTCAGTTCAGTTGGTTTGAAGCAATGGATTGGTTCTTTTTTCTGTGGAATTAGGAATCTCGGGGTTTTAGAAGACCTTATTGAAATGGTTACTATATTATTCTTCTTTTTGGTTTCATTTCGATTACAGACCGGTTGTGCTTTTATTGTTGATGTGGAACCCTGTTGAATCTTGCTAGAATACTTGAAGTTCTTCTGTTGGGAATGCTTGCTATGATTATTCTACTTGATTGTGATGATTGTAGAAGTCCTTACTGAGTTTGCGATTTTGGGTTAGAATTTGTTAAAAGTAGTAAGGATTAAATACGAAAATGACTCAGTGAGAGTCTTTGTAATGTTTCGTATGTTTCGACTTCTATTGAAGTTTTGTAGAGGATACTTTTAGCATGATATGGTTGGAACTCTTGAAATTGATAGTATGTTACGACTTCTGTAGAAGTTTAGTCGAGAATGCTATATGGTTTCGACTCCTTTTGAATCCTTGAAACGTAACTTATGTTTTTAACTACGTAGTAGTTTCCTTGTGCATCTTATTGGAATCCTTGAAATGGGTGGTATGTTATTGACTGCGGAAGCTTTATTGTGGATACTCATTAGTTTTGAGTCTGTTGAAGTCCTTGAAATGTAACTAGTGTTTCTCTACTTGTCTAAGCTCGATTTGTGAATACGGTTGGTATTGACTCAGTGAGAGTCCTTGAAATGTATCTTGTATTTCAAACTTCTGTCTAAGCTTGGTTATGAATGCTATTGTTTTGTTAAGAATACTAAATGTTATTGACTTCGATGGAGTCCTTGAAATGTAATTTATGTTTTAACTTCTGTAGAAGTTTTGCTGTGAGTACTTTTAGGATTCTTGAATTATTGTCGTATGAATTCAACTTCAATCGAAACCTTGGTTATAAGTACTGGTTGGATTTGACACTGTTGGAGTCCATGATATGCTGCGTGTTGGCTCATTTCTCGATTTGAGTCCTCGCTGAGCATGCATATCATTTTGACTCTTTCTTAATATTGTTGTGTTATGTTCAGTTCGATTCTGAGGAATTAAGGGATGGGGTTTCTTTATCAACTCGACTTTGTTTGAGACCCTGTTATATTTCGTAGTAGCTCGACTTCAGATGAAACTTTGAGGAAATTTATTGATATGGAATTCGGCTTCTGTGAAGACCTTGTTGTGAATATTCTTCTTGAAATCAGCTTCTAATTTACATCCTTGTTGTATAATCGTAGGGATTTGATTAGTTGAATGAAGTTGTGCATGTTGTGTTTCGACTCAGTGTGAATGTCATTGTATTTGCATATGGAAACGTTATTTGTTTAGTCGCGATGGCGATGGGCGTAAATGTATATGCATTAATCTAAAGGAGCTCTTGTATTGCTTATACTACTAACATTATGATTTAGGAATCGATTGACTCGCATATTTCATTTCTAAAAGGATCGGTGTCAGAATTTATATGTTGATGTAATATGTTGATGTATAATAAGTTGAATAGGAAAATTCTCTCTCTCTAGACAGAAACCTTGTGTGCTTTCTTCTTGCATCTTTTTGCGATCTCTACGGTAAGGGCATGACAAGAATAAACTGTGGTATTGTATGGAGAGACTGGTATAAAATGTGTGTTACTGTATAAATAGGTATACTTGTCAATACCATTGAAATGTGTTATGATGATAAAAGAATTAAGATAGTGAGCTTGTTGAATGTTTTAACTGCCTTGAGAAATTGTTAGAAACAATCTTGTAGGAGTTTTGTTGTCTTTAGAATGGTTGTATTCATTTGTTCTTAGTCTCTAACATATAAGATGAATAGCCTGATTTATGTTTGGAATTGGAAGAAATGATTTCATTTAAACAGGTTGTTTAATGAGAACAATTGGTGGATTGCAATTGTTTTAAGAATTAGTGCTTATCATGCTCAGTTCACCGAACTGACCCGTGTTGACAATTTTTGCAGATGGTTGCCGTAAGTGGTAAAGGCACGCAGATCTGTTATGATGTTTAGATTGTTTAATTTGGTTTTACGATGAAAATTCCAATTTGATTCTCTAAATGTACTACTTGAAGAAAGATGTTCTTTTGCTGTTGAGTATTGTATCAAATATGTTGAATGCATAAAATGTATTTGATTAGCTTAGAAATGAATGAAATGAGGTATTTGTTACGTATGTGTTTGCATTCGTATCTTGATGGATTGAACTTCTTCGGTTCGAATAATTTTAAGAGCATTGTTATTATTGTATACCTTGGAGACATTTGGGATTCTCTAAGTAAGCTTTGCAAAGATTATGTGACTGAATACTTGTGTATGTTTAATAGTTCTGTTATGTTCTATCTAAAGCTAAATTGGAATTTAGATCACTGTCTTTCGAGAAGCTAAGGTTAAAATAAACCTCAACAGGAAGCTAAACGGGCTAAATAAATTATTACTTCCTAGTCTTGATCTAAGTCAAGACAACGTTTAATTGGATTTTTAATCACTATATCTCAATACTAATAAGTAAGATATATTTCAGTTATGAGAACTGATATAAACCAAAAAGGGTATGGTTAGCAACCTTATGTGAAGATTAAGGGCTATTGCCCAGTTTCGTTGATTTAGATTTCTATTTTTCAATGAACTCCTTGATGGGACCTCAATTCTTAATAACTTCTCTTTGTGAAATGGGTTTTATTAAGAAAGGTAATTCTAAGGTGAGGAACCCAGGGGTTGGGAAAAGACTACCCTAAAAGGAGCGTCTTAAAGTATAACTTTAACTCAACGTATGTAACACCTTATAAATAAGTAGATCTTTTCGAGGTGGATTTGAAGGTTGATGGCACAAGTCAACTGCAAGGTTGTACCTTTGAGAAGATTAGGATCTTCTCAAAGATACAACAATGCAGGTGACTTATGGTGACACCCTTTGCATTGATCGTTAAGATTTACACCTTAAACTCGAACAAGTTTTACTCTGGGACTGATTAGGAATGTGGTCATGTTATAAGGCTACCCCAGGAGACTTGGGGTATCTTGACACACTGGGTTAACTAGGGTTGACCCAGTATGTCAGCGTATCCCTAGTCATCGGGAGCATCCCTATAACGTTGTCATATTACTAATCCATTCCTGAGTGAATAACTTGGGGCAGGAGAGACTGACAGAAGTCAGTATAAGACATTCTATATAACATAGGAATGGGGTGAAGGACGTATTCCAGATTGACGAGTATGTCGTCAAGGAATACGAGACATAAGCAATATGTTTCAAATCTTTGGCCAAAGTATCGCAAGCTGCTGATTGCGTTGTCCTATGTCACCTAGTCTAAGGGACGAGATGCCGATGAATAATGGTAACAATTATTCAGATAGGTTCCTTGGACAGAGCATTCTAAATCCCAGATTAGGGAAGAGAACCGCAAGAGTGATGTGTTAAAATAAAAACGCCAACTCTTTGATACTCATGAATAGATCGGTAGATTACCGAGTCATGGAATGAATAGATCGGAGGTACTCCGAGTCATTACAGCTGCATATGGTTATCTATTATAAGAATGGTTGTTTTGATTTGTGAGTTCTAAATTATGTATTTAGAACTAGGAAGCATTTATCAAAAAAAAAAAAAAATTCTTGTTCTATTGTACTAAAATGGAGATGTTACATCTTGGTATCAGAGCTGAAGGTTGCAGCTCTTGGACCTATTGTGTCCATAATCTGATAAAAACCTGAATTTTCTTGTAACAGAAAATGGTTAGAACAAGGGGGAACGTTGCGAATAATGCTCCACCAGAAGGAGGGGCAGAAACAACCCAAAAGCTTGATGAGATCCTTGCTGCCCTATTGGACACAAGAGATCGTTTAGCTATACTTGAACAAGCAAGTAATGGGAAATGAGGAGGAAGATGAAGCTGGTAATAACAATCAGCAACCTCCTGAGGACAACCCCGATATGGGTGTTGATATTAATGCTGGAAATGCACCTGTCCAACTAGAAAACAAAAAGGCTAGGTTGGCAGCAGAACTCACTAATGATATAAAAAGGATAAGCCCACCTAAATATGATGGCACCACATTAGGAGATGGAGCGAGAAGCGGCTCAATGAAATGGAGAAGTACTTTGCAATAAGAAACTTCTCGAGAGAAACCAAAGCTATTTGGGAGCCTATCAGCTTTCCCACGAAGCATCTTCGTGGTGGGATAGCCGTAAAGTTGAGCTAAATATTGATGAGACCAATATTACTTGGGATCAATTTAAGGGCTATTTTAGGCAACGTTGGCTGCCACAACTTTTCTATGATAAGAAAATGACAGAATTCGAACTTAGCTCAAGGGAAGCTAATGGTGGATGGCCGAATCTTGGGAGTGGTTTACAAAACTCCTCAAGTATGTACCGCAGTATCAAACTGACGAGAAGTTCAGAATACGGAAATTCATCATGGGACTGAATCCGTGATAGGGGGAGAGGTCGATGTTCACAGTCCAACCACTATGGAAGGAGTTGTTGAAAAGGCCATAAGACAAGAACAGAAATTAAAGGCTATTTCTGCTCATAAAGAGGAAGTGCGGAAGAAGATTGCAAACCCTTCTTCAACTTCACTTGCACCCAAAAAGGGACCATGGAAAAAGTTTGGAAACAGAAGTAAGTTTTCGAGGGATAATAGTAAGAAAGTAGTAGCAAATAAGCCTGCTGGAAATGTAAGGGATAATTTTGCCAAAAATTATAACAATGGGCAGAAGCCCTATGGAGGACAACATGATAATTACAAGGTTGGAGGTAATTTTGAGCCTAAAAAGGGACCTGTAGGAGGCTGCTACAATTGTGGCAAAGACCACTATGCGAATCAGTGCCCTTTGAAGAAGGATGATGTAATCGTGAAAACATAAGATACATGCTGCAGTAGCAGACAAGCAAGCTGAAAAGTAGGTGACACCTATAGAAGTTCCGGGTAAGTTATTTGGCATACCTGTCACTATTCTTTTTGATACAGGAGCTACTGAATGTTTTATTTCTAGTAAACTTGCTTCTAAACTTAAAAGAAAGGCTGGAAAAATGGATAAATCTTGGACTGTATAGTATGGTAATAATTCTATTCATACAGTGAGTATGTGTCTTTTTGGGGTAGTCCTTGACTTACCTAACTTTTCCACTGAAGTTGACCTCTATGTTACACCTTTGGGATCGTATGACATTGTCATCGGTGTCAATTGGTTAGCTGACCATAAAGCAAAAGTAGATTGCTATGAAAAGAATATAAAATGTTTAGATGATCGGCTGAAAGTAGCAGAGATTCAAGGTGTGAAACAGGAGATTTCAGTTAGAAAATTGTCAGCTATGCAGCTTAAAAAGGCTAAAAACAAAGGATGTACCCTTTATGTAGTAAAGATATCTGAATTTTCAGAAGAAGATGGTGATTCCATGAAACGATTTCCACTGTTGCAAAGTTTCAAGGATGTTTTTCCGGAGGAATTACCAGGTTTACCACCCAAGAGGGAATTTGACTTCACCATCGAAATCAAACCAGGAACAGAACCTATTTCCAAAGCACCTTATCGGATGACTACTACAGAGTTAGTTGAGCTTAAGGCACAATTGCAAGAAATTTTGTCTAAAGGTTTGATTAGACCAAGTGTTTCACCTTGGGGAGCGCCAGTAATATTTGTGAAAAAGAAGGATGGAACACTTAGGCTGTGTATTGATTATCGGATGTTGAACAAAGCAACAATCAAGAACAGATACCCACTTCCAAGGATCGACGATCTATTTGATCAGATGCGTGGGGCAGTGGTTTATTCTAAGATAGATCTTCGATCTGGTTATCATCAGTTAAGGATTAGAGAGGAAGATATTCATAAAACAACTTTCGAACAAGGTACGGACATTATGAATTCACGGTTCTACCCTTTGGATTAACTAATGCACCCGCAGATTTTATGAACTTAATGAATAATATCTTTCAAGAATATTTGGACAAGTTTGTACTTGTATTCTTGGATGATATTCTCATTTATTCTAAAAGTGTTGAGGAGCACAATGAGCATTTGAAGATAGTTTTGGGAATTTTGAGAAAAAGAAAGTTGTATGGTAAGTTATCCAAATGTTCTTTCTTTGATTCAGAAGTTCACTATTTGGGTCATGTCATTAGTAAAGAAGGAATTGTTGTAGATCCTTCAAAAATAGTGGCAATAACTGAGTGGCCTGCACCAAAGAATGTGCACGAAGTAAGAAGCTTCATGGGTCTTGCTGGTTATTATAGAAAATTTGTTAAGGATTTTTCTAAAGTGGCTGCACCGATAACTTCATTGCAGAAGAAGGATAAGAAATTTATTTGGAATGATAAGTGTGAAACTGCTTTCAAAAGTCTGAAAATTCAGTTGACTTCCGCACCTATTTTAGCTATACCAGACCCTAATGGGAGCTTTATTGTTGTAACGGATGCTTCTGGGGAAGGCCTTGGAGGTGTTTTGTTACAAAATGATCAAGTCATAGCATATGAAAGTAGAAAACTTAAGTTACATGAGCTGAATTATGCTCCTCATGATTTGGAGCTTGTTGCCATTGTTCATGCGCTTCAAGTCTGGAGACACTATTTACTTGGGAAACCTTTTGAGTTGAAAACTGATCACTTAGGACTGAAATATATTTTCACTCAGCCTAATCTAAATGCTAGACAGAGAAGGTGGTTAGAATTTTTATCTCAATATGATTTTGATATTAGCTACATCAAAGGGAAAGAGAATAGGGTAGCAGATGCTCTAAGTCGTAGGAAGCACATTTCTGCTCTTATAACATTAAGAACTCAGTTTAAGGATGAGGTAAAAAGTGCCTCAGAATCTGATATATACTTTCAGCAAGTAAAAAAGTCAGCGTGCTTGCTGCAGAACCTAATGATGAAAGGTATAAGGGTTTTCATTTTGATAATGAAGGAATCTTACGTTATGAAAACAGGGTATACGTACCTATGCTGAACGATTTGAGAAGGAAGTTGTTAGTTGAATTTCATAATTCGCCCTTCTCTGGACACCGGGTATCACAAAAATGCTTGCTGATCTAAAACAACAATACTTTTGGAAAGGTATGAAAAAGGATGTTATTGATTTTGTGACTCATTGTCTGGAATGTCAGTGGGTTAAGGTAGAACACATGCACCCTGCTAGACTATTATATCCCCATAGCATACCGCAGTACAAATGGCAAGTAATAAGCATGGACTTTGTACAAGGGTTACCTATGTCCAGGAATAAACATGATGTTATCCTGGTAGTTGTAGATAAACTAACTAAGGTAGCTCATTTCATCGCTGGAAATCTAAAGGATGATTCACCAGTGTTGGCCAAAAGATTTGTGCACGAAATTTTCAGGTTACATGGTGTACCGGAATTGATTATATCTGACAGGGATCCTAGAATGACGTCAAGATTTTGGCAAACGCTTAATACAGCTCTTGGAATGAAACTAAACTTCAGTTCTGCATATCATCCAGGAAACGGATGGACAAACAGAGAGAGTAAATCAAGTGTTGGAAGATATGTTGTGAATGTATTGCATGGATCAATAGTATAAATGGGAAGAGTATCTTCCACTAGTTGAATTCGCATACAACAACACTTATCACTCATCTCTTAAAATGGCACCTTTTGAAGCACTTTATGGAAGGAAGTGCAGAACCCCTGTTAGTTGGGATAGTGTTGAGGATAGAGTGGTAATTGGACCAGATATCCTCACTGAAATGGAACAGCAAGTAAAGTTGATTCGTGAACGATTAAAGGAAGCAGCAGATAGGTAGAAGAGCTATGCTGACCTTAAGCGGGTTGATCGAAGGTTTGAGCTTGGTGAGAAGGTTTTTCTTCGTGTTAAACCTAGAAAGAGTTCTATAACTTTTGGCAAGGCTGCCAAGTTGTCACCTCATTACGTGGGACCTTTCGAAATTGTCAAAATAATCAATCCTGTAGCTTACCGATTAGCATTACCACCTACTTTGTCTCGCATGCATGATGTTTTCCATATTTCTTTGCTTAAGAAATACATTTCAGATTTGTCACATGTCTTAAATTGGAATTCCTTGCAGGTCCAAGACCCAGGAATAATTGTGGTTAAACCCACACGAGTGCTGGAAACTTGCCAATTGCATTTGAGAAATTGTGAAATACAGCAATGTAAGGTCCAGTGGGACCAGTTTAACGAAGAAAGTGTAACTTGGGAAAATCTGGAAGAGATGAAAATTGCTTTTCCTTTTCTTTTTCAACGAGAATGAAATCATTGAAAAACAATTTTTTTATGAACTTATCTTTTTCATGTCTACATGAAAGCGATTGAGGCAAACATTATTGAAATTTGAATAAAATGTATCGTGACATTGATTTCTGGAACTATTCAAGTTGGAAATAGTCACATTGTATTGTGAACTAATAAATTGGTTGACCTAAAGGTAAATCAAATATGTAATCATCGGGACGATGAATCTTTTAGGAGGGAAGCATGTAACACTCTGAACTATTGTTACTTCCTCCTGAGCATTCAAGTGTTGATATATGATTTCTTCTGTATAAGGATGTGTTCCTTTGATTGTGAAGTCATGCTTGATATTGATTGTATCTTCTTTGCTCTTGAAGATCTTTGACTGAGTCAGGATATGCTTGGACTCTTTTATTTCTTTCATTTTTAGCACCTGAGTTCAATCTGATTTCGGGATGAATTGTGGATTTACCCATCTTTATGACTCAGCCTTGGATCAGTGGCATTGATCCAAGAGATGTTTTAAGTTTATTCTGGATGAACAAAAATTATAGACCTTACGAAGGGTGCAAGGTCTGAATGTGTTGAATAAGCAATTCGGAGTCTAACTCAGGTTGATCGTGTTAAATGAATTGGTTCCCGATATCGTAATATCAGGAAGGCCTAGACCTTGAGCCAGGTAATAAATTCTGGTATATACTGCTAGCTTATTATCAATGCTGGATAGAATCCATTTCGGGAATGTATATCTGTTGGTTCTTATACTGAACGATTCTATTTGTTAGACCTAGACTGGATTTATTAAGGTTAATAACCTAAACCTAAACTATAACCTATGGGTTGGATTAGTGCTAATCTAACCTAGCCCTAAACTATAAGCTAAATGTTCCTAAGGTTAGCGACCTAGCACTAAGGAAGTTAGACTAAAGTATCACCTTAAGATCTAACCTATGTTTCTAACCTAACTAATGATAGTGGATGAAGGGGGACCTATGAAGGGGTGCGAGCCATGGGCGGTAGTTTCTATGGCATTTATGAGATGGATAAGTATGAAGGACTTGGGATTTGGTGGAGGTTGTAAATATCTGTTGGGACCGACGTGGCAGAGTCACCAAATCTGGAAATGGTCTTTTGTTTGCATTTGTCAATCGCCAACTATGGCGGTCGGTGGCAATGGAGTTTGGGTGGGAATTTTGGAGTTAATGTCATTAATGAACTCGGTTCCGAGCACGGATTGCTCGGGAAGGCATGAAAAATGGAAAACTAGTTGGTTGTTTGGTTTTCCATGCGCTCCGGTTTTCTCTCTGTTTGATCACTAGTTCTTCGAACCAGTCTACTTGGTGTTGCATGGCAACTATGAGAATAACTAGCTTTTTTCTGTCGAGGAAAGTTTATAAGGCATGAGGGTAACAAATTATTGTTGCTGAATCTATCGTGGAAGAAGAGGAGAAGGCTCGAGCTCATTCAGAGGTCTTCTTTGGATTTTTAAAGCGACATTACCAGGCATGATAGGCCCTGACTTTTAAAAATCTTGCTTTACTCTAAATGCTTTCATTAAAACAACTCTGTTTAGGTGATTTCAGTTCAGTTGGTTTGAAGCAATGTATTGGTTCTTCTTTTCCTGTGGAATTAGGAATCTCGGGGTTTTAGAAGACCTTGTTGGAATGGTTACTGTATTATTCTTCTTTTTGGTTTCATTTCGATTACAGACCGGCTGTGCTTTTATTGTTGATGTGGAACCCTGTTGAATCTTGCTAGAATACTTGAAGTTCTTCTATTGGGAATGCTTGCTGTGATTATTCTACTTGATTGTGACGATTGTAGAAGTCCTTACTGAGTTTGCGATTTTGGGTTAGAATCTGTTAAAAGTAGCAAGGATTAAATACGAAAATGACTCAGTGAGAGTCTTTGTAATGTTTCGTATGTTTCGACTTCTGTTGAAGTTTTGTAGAGGATACTTTTAGCATGATATGGTTGGAACTCTTGAAATTGATAGTATGTTACGACTTCTGTAGAAGTTTAGTTGAGAATGCTATATGGTTTCGACTCCTTTTGAATCCTTGAAACGTAACTTATGTTTTTAACTTCTGTAGTAGTTTCCTTGTGCATACTGTTGGAATCCTTGAAATGGGTGGTATGTTATTGACTTCTGCGGAAGCTTGTTGTGGATACTCATTGGTTTTGAGTCTGTTGAAGTCCTTGAAATGTAACTAGTGTTTCTACTTCTGTGTAAGCTCAGTTGTGAATACGGTTGGTATTGACTCAGTGAGAGTCCTTGAAATGTATCTTGTATTTCAAACTTCTGTCTAAGCTTGGTTATGAATGTTGTTGTTTTGTTAAGAATACTAAATGTTATTGACTTCGATGGAGTCCTTGAAATGTAATTTATGTTTTAACTTCTGTAGAAGTTTTGCTGTGAGTACTTTTAGGATTCTTGAATTATTGTCGTATGAATTCAACTTCAATCGAAACCTTGGTTATAAGTACTGGTTGGATTTGACACTGTTGGAGTCCATGATATGCTGCGTGTTGGCTCGTTTCTCGATTTGAGTCCTCGTTGAGCATGCATATCATTTGACTCTTTCTTAATATTGTTGTGTTATGTTCAGTTTGATTATGAGGAATTAAGGGATGGGGTTTCTTTATCAACTCGACTTTGTTTGAGACCCTGTTATATTTCGTAGTAGCTCGACTTCAGATGAAACTTTGAGGAAATTTATTGATATGGAATTCGGCTTCTGTGAAGACCTTGTTGTGAATATTCTTCTTGAAATCGGCTTCTAATTTACATCCTTGCTGTATAATCGTAGGGATTTGATTAGTTGAATGAAGTTGTGCATGTTGTGTTTCGACTCAGTGTGAATGTCACTGTATTTGCATATGGAAACGTTATTTGTTTTAATGTTATCTTGTCTCAAGTTTGACTGAAACAAAGAGCTCTTAGCTGTACCATGTCAGGCGATGGCGTTGGGTATTTTCATGTTGATAAATGATAGGGAAAAGATTTGTTGAGTCTTTCATGGTTGGATTATTTTCTTTTGCTTGTCGCGAGAGCTCTTGTATTGCTTAATAGCTACAGGTGATTTTTATAATTGGATTTAGATGGAACTGTAGTTCTTCTTGTAATCTCGACTGTTTAGTCACATGCGTAAATGTATATGCATTAATCTAAAGGAATCAGATCAGTCAGAACATTATGATTTAGGAATCTGATTGACTCTATTTCTTTCTTCTAGACTGTAATTTATATGTTGATGTATATAATAAGTTGAATAGGAAAATTCTCTCTCTCCTAGACAGGAAACCTTGTGTGCTTTCTTCTTGCATCTTTTTGCGATCTCTACGGTAAGGGCATAACAAGAATAAACTGTGGTATTGTATGGAGAGACTGGTATAAAATGTGTGTTGCTGTATAAATAGGTATACTTGTCAATACCATTGAAATGTGTTATGATGATAAAAGAATTAAGACAGTGAGCTTGTTGAATGTTTTAACTGCCTTTGAGAAATTGTTAGAAACAATCTTGTAGGAGTTTTGTTGTCTTTAGAATGGTTGTATTCATTTGTTCTTAGTCTCTAACATATAAGATGAATAGCCTGATTTATGTTTGGAATTGAAGAAATGATTTCATTTAAACAGGTTGTTTAATGAGAACAATTGGTGGATTGCAATTGTTTTAAGAATTAGTGCTTATCATGCTCAGTTCACCAAACTGACCCGTGTTGACAATTTTTGCAGATGGTTTCCGTAAGTGGTAAAGGCACGCAGATCTGATATGATGTTGATTGTTTAATTTGGTTTATGATGAATTCCAATTTGATTCTCTAAATGTACTACTTGAAGAAAGATGTTCTTTTGCTATTGAGTATTGTATCAAATATGTTGAATGCATAAAATGTATTTGATTAGCTTAGAAATGAATGAAATGAGGTATTTGTTACGTATGTGTTTGCATTCGTATCTTGATGGATTGAACTTCTTCGGTTCGAATGATTTTAAGAGCATTGTTATTATTGTATACCTTGGAGACATTTGGGATTCTCTAAGTAAGCTTTGCAAAGATTATGTGACTGAATACTTGTGTATGTTTAGTAGTTCTGTTATGTTCTATCTAAAGCTAAATTGGAATTTAGATCACTGTCTTTCGAGAAGCTAAGGTTAAAATAAACCTCAACAGGAAGCTAAACGGGCTGAATAAATTATTACTTCCTAGTCTTGATCTAAGTCAAGACAACGTTTAATTGGATTTTTAATCACTATATCTAAATACTAATAAGTAAGATATATTTCAGTTATGAGAACTGATATAAACCAAAAAGGGTATGGTTAGCAACCTTATGTGAAGATTAAGGGCTATTGCCCAGTTTCGTTGATTTAGATTTCTATTTTCAATGAACTCCTTGATGGGACCTCAATTCTTAATAACTTCTCTTTGTGAAATGGGTTTTATTAAGAAAGGTAATTCTAAGGTGAGGAACCTAGGGGTTGGGAAAAGACTACCCTAAAAGGAGCGTCTTAAAGTATAACTTTAACTCAACGTATGTAACACCTTATAAATAAGTAGATCTTTTCGAGGTGGATTTGAAGGTTGATGGCACAAGTCAACTGTAGGGTTGTACCTTCGAGAAGATTAGGATCTTCTCGAAGATACAACAATGCAGGTGACTTATGGTGACACCCTTTGCATTGATCGTTAAGATTTACACCTTAAACTCGAACAAGTTTTACTCTGGGACTGATTAGGAACGTGGTCATGTTATAAGGCTGCCCCAGGAGACTCGGGGTATCTTGACACACTGGGTTAACTAGGGTTGACCCAGTATGTCAGCGTATCCCTAGTCATCGGGAGCATCCCTATAACGTTGTCATATTACTAATCCATTCTTGAGTGAATAACTCAAGGCAGGAGAGAGGCGACATGAAGTCGGTATAAGACATTCTATATAACATAGGAATGGGGTGAAGGACGTATTCTAGATTTGTGAGTATGTTGTCAAGGAATACGAGACATAAGCAGTATGTTTCAAATCTTTGGCCAAAGTATCGCAAGCTACTGATTTCGTTGTCCTATGTCACCTAGTCTAAGGGATGAGATGCCGATGAATAATGGTAACAATTATTCAGATAGGTTCCTTAGATAGAGCATTCTGAATCCCAGATTAGGGAAGAGAACCGCAAGAGTGATGTGTTAAAATAAAAACGCCAACTCTTTGATACTCATGAATAGATCGGTAGATTACCGAGTCATGGAATGAATAGATCGGAGGTACTCGAGTCATTACAGCTGCATATGGTTATCTGTTATAAGAATGGTTGTTTTGATTTGTGAGTTCTAAATTATGTATTTAGAACTAGGAAGCATTTATCAAAAAAAAAAAAAATCTTGTTCTATTGTACTAAAATGGAGATGTTACAAAGGCACCAAGAATAAAGAAAGGGAGCCCATGTTGCAATGCACCGAGCATTGGTGCAAATGAAATGTTCTCATATACCTTAGAGTGGATTTCACTACTTCCCCTTAGGAAGTGCACCTCCAAGGCCAGATCACTTGCCAAAGGGAAAATGAAAGGATAAAGTTGGAGAGCCAAGAAAATAGGAGAAAGCTCCTGATAGTCCTCCTTCTACTTCAGAGAAAATAGTGGACTTAGTGTCCCTAGGAAAAGAAGAAGTGGCAAGTGTTCCAATGGACACATCCACTCATGATGTTGTCATAGCTACAACTGTGGAGGTGCCCACCATTCCCTCTTCTACTCCTCCTCCTATCACTCAAGTAAATGCTCATATGGTTGTGTCTTCTCCTTTGTCTTCCTCCCTTCCATCTCCCACCTCTTCCATCTTCTCCTCTCTCACGGATCTGTCCTCCAGTGTTTCCTCCATCCTGTCACAGATCCCTTCCATCTCCATGTCCTTCTCTTCCCCTGTAGTGACTCCAAGCCCTGTAAGCACTAGTGCATTGGACTCTCTATCCATGCCACCACCAAGTGTTTCCACATTCTTCCCGAGTCCACTACAGTTACTCCCCTTTCACCCCTATTTCCTCTTCTTCCGATCCCGATCCCATAAGTCCTGGTTGGATCTCCACCACCTGAGTCAACACAAGAGGAAGGTCCCCATTGCAGCTATGGACTTCTTCGTCATTCCGGCAAAGGGACCCAAGAAGCAAAAAGCAATAACTCGCTTCTCAAAAAGTGCCTCAGGAGAAAGGGTCATGGAGATAGCCTACCCAGATCCCATAAAGAAGAAAGAAGATCTGTCTCCTACAGACTTCACAGTGACTCAAGTCACAATGGGAACCTCATCAAAAAGTCTGCAAGGAGAAGCCTTGTCAGCTGTAGATGCCCTCTGCAAGAAGCTACAAGAGGCCAAAGAGGAGAAGAGAGTGCTCAAAGAATAGAACAAACATCTCCTCCAAGCTTTGCAGAAAATGGGCAAAGCTCCTTCAACAACTACTATAGAACCTGTTCAAGCTCCCAGCCAAGAGAAAATAAATGAGTACATAAAGATTGCTGAATAGGGTATGGCTGTGTCATCCTAGATTGAGAAGATCCTCCAGGATGGTTAGGTGATAATTGGTAGGTTCACATTGCTGCACCAAGATATAACTCAAGAAAATAAAGAGCTACAAGCGTAGTAAGCTCCCTTTTTGAGGAATTGGATAATGCTAAGTTGCAGCAAGGAACATTCTAGACAATGGTCAACTGTTTAGTTGATGACCTATTAAAGGTCAGCATTATCGATCACCCACGGGCACATTATAAAGCTCTCACTGCTTTAGATTACCGGGTCAATCAAATGGAATTCATCCTAGAAAGAATCAACAAATTCAAGGAAGAAGCCTTGGAAGCACTACACAACATGGAGAAAATAGTTTCAAAGATGTCTCCTAGACTACTCAGTGCATCCTATGAATTAAGAGAAGCAGATGATACATTCCAACGCTTCAAGGCTATTGTCTCTCAAGGTCTGGCACAAGAGGTCACTTTCGATCAAGAGTCCATCAACAACCTCTTAGCCTATTGTGACTTTATCAGCTCTTTGATCGATGCAAACGAAGAGTTCACTGATTTTCCCAACAAGCTAAAAAATGAGAAAGAAACTTGCAAAGTAATTCACAACCATTTCAAAGGTCTTGATCAGTATCAACTTCAAAAGATAATCAGCAAGTTTGCAGAGTATCGAGCACAGTGTCATATCGACTCCCCTAAGCCACCGCCTAGATACTAAGTTTGAGCCGAGAGACGATGACAAATAGCTTCTTCCTCCTGGATAAATTCCCATTTTTGTAAAATATTTAAAAGGCATGTTGGCACACGCGATGACATCATCCATGTTGCACCATGGGATGTTGCCATCCACAAACTTGCCCAAAGTCAACTTTTGACTTTTTAGATATTTTGTGGATATTTTGTAAATAGTGGTTGGCTTCTTTTTGTCTTCTTCCTCCTTCTCCTTCTATAAATAAGGGAATACTTGTATTCCAGGTGAACATTTTTGTATGAAAAGAAGTGAAGAAAGAAAGACTTTGTGCCTTCTTGTAACAGAAGAGATTTTAATATATATGTTAAGACTTTGTGCTCAATATATGTGTTATTTACATTAGATCTTTCTTAAGTCAGATATGTGTTCCTATTCTATTGGATTCATTAATTTCATATTCATATGTTCATCAGTATTGCTTTGTTTGTTTATGCAAGTAAGTTTGGCTCTGTTTACTACCAGCCCAAAGCATAAACCCTCTGACCTTTCCATCTTTGGAATTCATTTCTTTTCTTCCTTCAGATCTATCCTTCCTCCATTCCTTCCCTCTTACATTTTTGTTCACAGTTGGAACTACCCCTACTAGGATGAGATCCCAACCCCTAAAGTTAGAATATTGTAGATTTGCACAGATTCCTGCTTGATAGAATAACAATAAACCAGTTTCACTTTGTTGTCTCAAAGATGGGCTATGCCTTGCACCTTTGTTGGCTGTTTCCCCATGATTTGCCTAACTAAAAAAATTTCAAACCAATAATTTTTGGTGACTCCGCTGGGGATCGAACTAAGGAAATAACTAAAAAACTATAAAAATCACTACCAGATTGCAAATTTTAAATTTTTGTTAAAAATCAAAAATTTTGCAGAAATGATCAAAATCAAAAATTTCCTTATACAAATCCATAGGTTGGGCCAGTTAGGAGCTTTTAGTTCACTGATTTTTTACAAAAATTTGTATATTTCTCGTAGATTTGAGAATCTGACATTTTCTGATATTTTCAAAACCTTGCAAAATTCAGTTCAAAGATCCAAAAACAGCTTTCTAAATTAAACCACCTTTTTATCCTCATTTATCTTTGTCAAAACCGCAATCGGTTGTTTTTAAGAGGATAAAATTTAAATATTAGAAAAGTACATGCTACTGATTTTTTCGAAAAATCAGAAAATCAGCAAGTACAAACAAAAAGATTGTTGTAGATCTGCTCTTAATTGTTGTAGATCTGAATGGATACACTGGCGGGTGAACAATTTACTCGTGGTAGAAGAGCTCATGGAGAAGTTGATCCAATCTTTGATCTACTTCAAAGGCACAATTTTAGTATTACTCCAACACAATTTGCATCACTAAATTCAGCAGATCGATCAGAAGAAGTGTCTCACCTCCACAAAGAAGCTAGATTTCACAAGGTGCTTCGACATCTATTTGCAGTGCTCTTTTGCTAAGCAGAACCACGCTCTCTGCTCATGTTATTTTCCCCACGTTTCAAATGGCAGTACCATGGGGAAATGCCATGGGCCCTCTAACCATTGCCGCATCCAGTTCACGCCCTCCCTCATGGAAATCGTAAGAATTTCTCAAGTTTGATGGGAGTGGAAATCAAAGCACAGATGCACATATTGCTGCATTTATTATGTCATGTAGTATTCTAGACATGACTCACGAAGATGTATCTACGTCTCTTTCTTGAGACTTTGTAAGGATCTGCATCGAATGGTTCCAACATTTACTAGCCGGATCTATCACTAGTTGGGCTACATTACGAATTGCATTTGAAGACAGGTATAAGCCTTTAGAAGACACATTTGCATTACTGTCAAAGATCACTCACTTGAAGAAGGAGGCCAATGAAACCATGCATGATTTTATCACCCGTTTCAATTCACTGATCAACCGTGTGCCACCTGCCATGTTGCCAACACCAGAGAATCAAAAGTGTTTCTTTGTGAATGCCATGAGTTCAAGAGTAAGTTTCTTGCTTTTGCAAGAACAAATCACCACCTTGGTCCTCACTCAAGCTGCGACCATTCGGATAGAGGACAACCTACTTATATCTGGCAAGTTAAGACAGGATCCATCAAAATCAAAGGCTTTGACTCCTTCTCAAGCCACCTCATCAGATCCAACATTCCAAAAGATGGCAAATGACTTGCTCACATTGAAGAAGCAATTAGCTCAAGCTTCATCTACCACTCTGTACCAGGATATCCCAAGAAAGAGCTTCACTCCCAAAAATTCCCCCAAAGGCTGCATTTACTTACTCGCTACTCTAAGGTTAGTGTAGAAATTACTCGATCTAATACACATATTACATGAAATAGCTACATGACAATAATTGAAATCAGCAACTCTATATTATATTTTTATTATTGATTTACTATTTCAATACACTCCATTATATAGGAGATGTATAATAACAATCCTCACAACAACCTTTGTCTTCATATACAACCATACACCCATATGGTTTCAACCTCTCACCAATATAATAATAAAACAACACTAATTGTTTTATTATTCTAACTTACTAACTTACCACATACTAACCACATTTTACATTTACTATTTACATTTACATAGTAAATGTACTTTCACTAATTTACCATAATAATAATTACACATGTAATTATTATTCACCCATACATACAAATGGAGCACTAAGATATATTTCCTAACATTCCCCCCCTTAGTGCGAACATGGGGAAAACCTACCTTATACTTGCACCTGCTCATGATCTGATGATTTTACAAGATGATCGTAAACCTAATGGATGATTTTTCATAGGGTTGACCATAAACCGAAAATGATGGTTTTGCAACTGGTTTACCACAAATCAAAAGGGTGATGGTTTTGCATAGGGTTTACCAACCAAAAACGGTGGTTTTACAAGTGGTGTACCACAAACCAAAAGGGTGATGGTTTTGCATAGGGTTTACCAACAACTGAAAAATGGAGGTTTTACAAGTGGTGTACCATAAACCAAAAATGAAGGTTTTCAAGTGGTTTACCTACAACCACATCATGATATGCCAAGTACTATTCTTAGCCCTCATCACATCTCACTGTAGGGAATAACATAGGAAACTCTGTTGAAATTTGCTACTCATATATAGAAAATACCAGAAATGTAGAAAACTAGAAATGGAACATTGATATCATGTTCCCCTTAATGTGAAATTTCCTTTATTCTACAAACCAAAATAGGAATATCTTGTAACCAAACACTCTACCAGAAATACAAAGAAAAAATGGGAACACACTATATAAAAATTATCACCATAGCTGATACGGCCCCATCGTTGGTGACTGACGAGAGGTCATTGGATGACCTCCAACCTCCTGTGCCTCCGTCCTCCAAGAAATTCACTTAGTATAGAAATTATTCATAGTTATAGTCAATTTCATCTGTTATTTGTTCATCTCTAGTTTCCCATTCTACAATTTTTCTTACATCTATAGGTGTTTTTTCTTTTCCATCTACTATCCTCCATAGGTTTTAATTCATTAACTGCATCTAGATTTTTACTCTCAATGTATGGAAGTTCAGCCCATTAAATTTATCTAATGGTGTATCCATTTTATTGAATCTAAATATCCAAAAAAATTTAATGTATATTTGAATTACCTTTGATTCTCTGATTTCTTAAAAAAAAAGCAATGATCAATGTGTTATATAGTAAATTGCATGTTTCTCCTAAAATATAAACTGAGTTTTGCTGAAATTTCTATTGTAGCTTCTTGTATAACCGATCGTTCCACGCGCAAAATTTTGGAGAAACCCAGACCACAAAACAAAAGTTACGAGATCTTCTTCGAGACATATTTAACCTGCTCTGGTACCAAATGTAGAAATTACTCTGATCTAATACACAAATTACATGAAATAGCTACACAGACAATAATTGAAATCAACAACTCTATATTATATTTTTATTATTGATTCACTATTTCAATACACTCCATTATATAGGAGATGTATAATAACAATCCTCACAACAACCTTTGTCTTCATATACAACCATACACCCATATGGTTTCAACCTCTCACCAATATAATAATAAAACAACACTAATTGTTTTATTATTCTAACTTACTAACTTACCACATACTAACCACATTTTACATTTACTATTTACATTTACATAGTAAATGTACTTTCACTAATTTACCATAATAATAATTACACATGTAATTATTATTCACCCATACATACAAATGGAGCACTAAGATATATTTCCTAACAGTTAGCACTTGAGGCCCCTCTAGCTAATGCCGTGGTCGAGATCGAAGAAGATGAGTAAATTTATGAAGAACCTTTTTCGTAAGGCGAAGATGATTAAGATGTCAGTGAACTGACTGGTGACTCTACAATTGGGTATATGGAATTTGAGGATGAGGAATCTGATGAAGAGGAAGGTACCCAAGGGTATGCAAGCAGACAGTCATACACTGTTTTCACCCACTCACAAGGAAAAGAAGCAGAAGTTGCTACTAAAATACAAAAGGAAAAGGTTGTATTAAATATGCCTCCAACCATCGCTAAAAGAGGTAATCCCCTTCCTGCTCAACCTCCTATCAAGCCTTTTGTAAAGAAATCTTTTCCTCCTATCTCGATAAGAACTTTGCATACAATAAATCTATAAATTGTATAATATAACACAACACTAGAAATATGGGGGCCAAGATGCCCAAATATGCATAATAATACCCTTAAGGTAGGCGACACCAAACAATGCTCCTTAAGGAAGGAGTAACTCCATAATCTCCCAAGATGGGAATCACTTTGAGGGTGACACCTCCAATATACCTCTACCAAGTAGAATACTTAACTCATACATCCTAAGGTACATAGCACTATCTCTCCTCCAAATCAACCTCCCTCCATTTCCATAAAGACCAGTACCACTCCTCTACCATCATGAAATGAAGGACTCATTCCTTCATCAGCGCAACCCTTGGTCGCATTCGATATAGTTGATCATGCCAAAAGGACCAAGATCCAAATGTCTGAAGCTGAGTACCTTCAGTCTAACCCCAAGTAGCTTGTTAGATTAACCAAGTATATTCAAATTCAAGCTGCCATCTCTCACCCCTGTCTCTCCAAAAGGAATTCTTTCCACTCCTGCATCCCACATAAACATTGCCTCAATGTCCACATTAGGTAAAATTGAACCTTTTTATCTATCTCTCCTAATTAATGGTCACAAGTTAAGCAACTGCATAATTGATTCTGGAGCATCTGACAACATCATGCCAAAAGGTCACCCATGCTTTGGGCCTCACACTCACTAAACCTTTCGGCAGGTGTTACTCCATGGAAACCAAGCAGGTACCATTAATAGGTCAGATCAAGGATGCGTAGTTCGCATTCACAACATTCTCGGAGAAAAGAGTAAAAATGACTATCCTTGTAGCTGATATTCTAGCAGCATACGGAATATTACTGGGGAGAATTTTTGTAGAGAAGTTGGTGGAGAAATCCATATGGACTGGTCCAAATCCAGAATCCCTGTCAAAGGAGTAATGTAGACGTTGGAGCCTGAATCACAAAAGAAATATTTGGTCACCAACTCTGACGACCCCAAGGCCTAGATTCTCTTTGAATCATCAAGGATGGGGAATTACTTCTTGTCCACCGACTCCAATAAGATGGAGGTTCTTGTCCAAGAGGAGGACCTCAATAAGATATGGACACTACAATTTGATGGTAGTTGTGCAACAAGTGGGTGTAGTGTTGGGGCCATTCTGATATCTCTTGAAGAGGATATTTTCCCTCTTTCTTTTAAATTGCAGTTTTTCAATACAAACAACACTACTGAGTACAAATCTTTGCTACTTGGCATGCAAGCTGTAAAGGAAAGGGGAATCAAGAATCTAAAAGTATAGGGTGATGCTGAGCTAATTGTCAATCAAGTGAAAGGGGTATACCAAGTAAAGAACGACAGGCTCAGACACTACCGCAATGTCGTGTGGGATAAAGCATCAAGGAATTTGATGCTTTCTCAATCAAAGCAGTTCCACGGGCTCAAAATGACATGGCTGATTCTTTGGCTGTCTCGGCCTCTCTCATGCTCCCTCACCCAGGGTTAAAGATGCAGACACATATACCATTGAGGTAGTTTTCGCCCAAGTGTGCCAGATAATTCACAACACTGGCAGGTATTCAATGATGATAATCAGCTTATCACTTTTCTAGAGAAAGCTGAAATTTCAAAGAGCTCCATTTTGATGGATCGACTTCTGCATGTCGTGAGTCTCTCATGGGCCAAGTGCAGGAATCGGTAGAAGGTCAGGGCATATGTCAGCTCAAGGGAAATAAGATTCTGAAAGGTTTAGTTTCCCTGGAATGATTATTTGATAAGCATGACCGTTTTGTCAAGAAAAGGTGACAGGATAACCCTAGCTCTTCTCTAGAAACCGAATCTGTCAATTTGGGTACTCTGAGAACATCCTCGGTCTGTGAACATCAGGAAGTGTTGTACACCGAGGAAAAGTGGAAATTTGTCAAATTGCTGAAAAGATATATGGATGTATTGGCATGGTCTTATGCCGATTTGAAGTCATTTAAGCCTAAGGACATTAGCATGACATCCTCGCTAAAGGACGATGTCAAGCCATTCCATCAAAAGCAAAGGCACTACAACCCCAAAATCTTAGGTACCATCAGGCTGAAATTCAAAAGATGTTGGATGCAAGAATCATTTTTCCAATTCATCATAGTACTGGGTTGCAAACATTGTGCTCATCAAAAGAAGAATGGCGAGATACGCATATGCGTAGACTTTTGCAACCTAAACTAGGCATCCTTAAAGGAAAATTATCCACTACCCATAATGGATCAAGTTCTACAGGTAGTAACTAGTTCAGAGATGTTGTCCATGCTTGATGGTTTTTCGGGCTACAATCAGATTGAGGTCACGCCTGAAGACCAATTCAAAACAACATTCACCACTCCTTGGGGCACCTTCACCTACAGTAGGATGTCGTTCAGTTTAACCAATGCCGGTGCCACCTTCCAATGAGTGATGGACTTCACATTCAAAGGTATGATGGGAAAGGTCATCGTAGTCTACCTAGATGACTTAACCGTGTTCTCTAAAAATGAAGTGATCACTGTGATCATTTGGAGCAAGTCTTGATTAGATGTCGAGAACACGGAATTTCTCTAAACCCTAAGAAGTTAGTTTTCGGGGTCACTGAAGGAAAATTGCTAGGACATGTCATCAGCAAAGAAGGGAAAAAGATAGACATCGAAAGAGTCAAGGCTATTTAGAGCCTTACCTTTCCCACAAGTAAAACCGGCGTTCACTCTTTCTTCGGAAAGGTAAATTTTCTCAGATGCTTTGTTCCTGATTTTTTGAAAAGACTCGTCATATATCCAATATGATGAAAGGGTCACAAACATTCGATGGAGTGAAGAAGGAAAGATGTCATTCGAGGATATAAAATCCTCCGTCACTCATGCACCTATCCTGGTATGTCCTGACTTCTCCAAGGATTTCATCATGTACAGTTATGCATCTGCACATACTGTATCGGCTATCTTAATGTAGAAGAACTCGAGGATGTTGAATCCCCAATCACTTTCATGAGCTCTCCCCTCAAGCCTCATGAACTAAAGATGTCACAACTAGAAAAGCATGCCTTCACCATAGTAAAAGTAGTCAAAAGTTTCCGTTACTACATACTGAATTCTCATACAGTAGTGTTGGTTCCAGACATGGCAGTTAAGTCTATCCTGACTCAATAGGAGTTAGGAAGCTTACGAGGGAATTGGATCACAAAGGTCCAAGAATATGATCTGGACATCAAACCGACTACTTTGGTAAGGGGAAATGGACCTGTGACAACTAATGGCTGAAAATAAAGACCCAGAAGCACCTGAGGAGCAAGCTACTCATGTTGATGAAGAACAAAGTGAAGCTGGAGAAAGTGGATTCTTTACCCATGGTTCTTTTTTGTGACCAATGATGAATGGTATTTAGACATCACTTTCTTTCTCACTTATGGCGAGTGTCCAACTCATCTAACCACAAAAGAAAAGTGAGTAGTAAAGCTCAGGGCGATGAGGTATGTCATTTGGGATGACGGGTTGTACAAGCACGAAATTGATGGCATCTTCCTACGATGTGTTGACAAGCCACAACAGGTAAAATTACTAGAAAGATTTCATGACTCAGCCTATGGTGGTCATTTCTCCTCTTCCATCATAGCACATAAGATCATTCGGGCCAGGTACTACTGGCCAATGCTATTTCAGGATGCAGCCACCTGGGTAGCAAAATGTGAACTTTGCCAACAGTTCGTTGGCAAACCAAAGTTGGTTGCATTTCCTCTCGAGCCGTCATTATTGATGACAAACCATTTAGGCAATGGGGAATTGACTTTATTGGAGCACTCCATCCTCAATCGAGTGTTGGACATAGTTATGTCCTGACAGCAACAAGATTACTTCACCAAATGGGTGGAGGCCATACCTGTCAAACATGCCACTTCTGAAGTTGTTTGCAACTTCATCAAGGAAAATATCATCGTGAGATTTGGCATTCCACACAAAATCGTTGCTGAAAATGCTTCCAACTTCTCTTCACAAGAAGTTATTGGTTTTTTCTATGGATATGGAATAACTTTGGCTCATGCCTCTGATTACTATCCTCAAGGAAATGGTCAAGCAAAATCTAGCAACAAGAACCTGGTAACCATCATACGGAAGCTAGTTGATGAGAACCAACGATCCTAGCACAAGTCATTATATGATGCCTTGTGGGCAGATCATATCACTCCAAAGAGATCTCTCGGCATGTCACCTTTCAGGTATTGTATGGGACCGATGCCGAAATCCCTATCTCCGTAGAACTCCCTACTCTACGCTTGGCTCGAGCAATCGAAGATGAAACTTTTCAGAGTTCTCGAAAAGAGAATTATGTACCTGATAGAACTTGAAGAAAAGTGAATAAAAGTGGTCGACAAGATCACCGAACATCAGAACCTAGTCAAGAGGCTATTCGATAAGAAATCTAGGTAGAGAGATTTCCAGGTAGGGGATCTTGTCCTTTTGTGGGACAAACGAAGAGAACTGAAAGGTATGCACATAAATTTTGTCTCTCTCTGGAGAGGATCATACAAAATCAAGTAGCTCAATGGAGAGAATAGTTTCTATCTCTCATATCTGGATGGAACCGAGCTCCCACTTCCCTACAATGGGAAGCACCTAAAGATCTTCAGGAAGTAGAGCTTTCTCTCCTCGTATAGTTGTTTTTTTGTTGTGTGCTTGTTTTTGTTAAGTTCTGTGTTCCCTTCCTTTTCCCTTCATCCTTGTTTTTGACTCTATAACCCAATGGATAGGCACATGAAGATTGGAATTCTCTACCCCTAAGTTTCACTTAAGGATAGTCCCTAGATAGAGCTAGTTGTTATCTGTAAAATTGACAAGGGAAATTTTGTAGATAACCATACCAAAATTTCATTTTGGTCCCCTGAGAAGGTCTACTAACATTCAAAATGGCTTAAAATTCCTTTCCAAAAATCAAGTTTTAAGAACTTAGCCATTTTTCAGCCTTTTTGAGCTGGGTGCAAAAATTGTTGTGTCAACATCAAGAAATGTGTGCCCCTTTGAAAATCCTTTGGCGCTAAAAAGACATGTCAACATGAAAAGAGTTGCGCCCCTAAGGCGCTAAAAGTGGCATGTCAACGTGCTCAAATCTGCGCCAAAGAAACACATGTAAGGCGCGAAAATTGTCATGTCGACACATCAAAATGTGCACTCTATTCTCCCTTTGGTGCTGAAAAATTTATGTTAGCATATCCAAATGTGCACTTTAGGTGCTGAAGCTTTAGTGTCGACACCAACTAAGTTGCACCAAGGCACATTTATACTCATGTCAAAACTTTAAAAATTGCACTAAAGAAATTTGGTGGGGAAATAAATGTGGTATTTTCCTATAAATATGCAGTTAACACCTATCATTTTCATGAATTGAAATTGAGAAAAGTTATTCCTCTATGCTGTCAGCCTTTCCTGTCAGCCCCACATGCCGTTTTCATGTTTGTGGATCCCACGTCGTTCCTTCGTCATTATTTATCTCGGGTAAGTGGTTTTATCACTCTTATGGTTGTTTGTGGTTTTGTTTCTTGGTTTTATGGTTTTAGGATTGTTATAAAAGGTTAAACCTAAAAATCTAAATGAATAAACTTAACAATCCATGAACTATCTAAAACACCTTATCCCTCCTTCTAGATTTACAAATCTGAGAAGGCTCTGCCTCTAAAAGAAATAAAAACCCATTTTCCCTACTTGTTGCCTTGCTAGAATCCCACCAAACCTCTCTTTGTCATTTTGCAAAAATAAAAAGAGAGAGGAACCTGAGAAGTTGTAAAGAAAATGCAAAAATTAGTCTTTTTCTTTGGTGCATTGTCCTTTCATGTTACAAACCCCACAGTCACGCCAAGGCGCACTGTCCCCACATGCAACATATTTTTAACCTGCGCTAGGTATAAACACTTAAATCTCCTCAAGGCACAGGCGCATCCCAACCAACATCAACACTTGATGTTGTGTTCCCCAAATCTGCGCCCTTTATAAACCCTTTGGCGCATTAAGCTTCATGTAACACATTCCAAAATTACACCTTGGGCACACTAAAAAGCCATGCAACATCATCTTTTGTAGCGCCCAGTTAAAGAAATTTTCCAAAGGCGCTGGCGCATGAACCTTAACACCAACACTACATGTTGTGTGTTACAAACCCACACCCCATGCCTTTCTCCTTGGTGCTAAAACCTTTCGTGCAACACTCTTGAAAAGTGTGCCCCTCTATAACCCTTTGGCACACTCTTCCCCTTTCAACACAGGCACACCTTTTTGCATGTTGACATCCCCAAAAGTGTGCCCAACCTTTTTAAGCCTCTTCACATGCTATAAACCTATGCCTTGTGCCTTAAGGCTTATAATAGCTCATTTTTCATTCTGTAAGTTGTTATTATGGATAACATGATGGCTGACATGGCTCTTCTATGTTGGACCTCTTTGATTCTCCATGCAGAACAACAACAGCCATCCTCGAGCTCACACATGTCTTTGTCGAGCAAGAAGCCAACTAAATCTAAAGGAAAAGCTAAGTTGACAGAGCAAGAAATGAAATATAAATATCAGAGAGTTAGGATTTCTGACTCATTTGCAGAGTGCAGTCTCAACATCAGATACTCTGAGATGGGACACATAGATATGGATGACTTCTAGGAGAGAACCAAAAAGGTTACCGGTGGCCCATGGATGGACAAACTGGTAGGAAGTGGGCTACACTTTGCAGCAGGACTCCCAGTAAGTGCAATGAACAATGATTTCATCATGTTGGTGGCCCAGTTGTTACAACAAAGACACAAGATGTGTTGAAGATAAGGAGGGCAAGGTGATCATTAACCTCACCGCCCACCACTTCGAAATCATGTTGGGCATTCCTCACCATAGCTAGTATGTAGCAGTAAGCATTAAAGAATGCTTAAAGACATGGACCGACAATGAAGACAAGTGTATGTAGATGATGAACGAAGTCTACCTAAAAAACAAGAAGGTGGTGAGCAGATGGCCCCAGACCATCCATTGCAGTGACTTCAACGAGGAGCTGAGTGATACCATCACCTTCCTTAGCAGAGTATTTGGGCTTCCGATGCCCACTACTTTCACAAATGGATGCTCAGATATCTAGAAAATATGAGCAAGAATGCTCCCAATCAATGCTTGGTGGGGGAGATCATAAGTGATACTATCTCGTGCAGCTCCAATGAGTTTTGACAATTGGGAAGTTCTACATGAACTCCTATGTGGTATATGCAGCCGCATCAGAGAGAGAGTTCCCAGGACTAATTCAGAGTGGAACATGGCCCCAGGTCAAAATATATGAGTACTACCGGAGCTAAGGCTCGAGGCCAGTATCACCCAGTTCAACAAGATCAATGATGCCTTCTTCTATGAGGTGATCTACCTATTGAGGCCGAACATGAGACACGGTCGGACCAAAGCACGAGCGTGATCGCTGCCACCAAGAAATGGGGGGCTTTGTTTACATAATTCCCCACCTTCACGTATCTCAGGGCTGCCAACTTTCTAGGAGAACCAACAAGGTTACCAAGGTACGGGGCCCAAGCTAATCCTCCTGGAGCTGTCAAGGCAGCTGATTACATATCATGAGAAGTGTATGAAAAGGAAGAAGGGAGGAACTCCATTCCCCCTCACGGTTGGCAGATACACCTGTGCCTCATTGGGTAAAGCCCGGGAAATGTATGTGGAGCTGGAATTGCTCAACTTGAAGCATGATTTCCTGGAAAGGCCAACCTTCGACTACTACGAGTTACCTCCCAAGGCAAAGATCGATCCCATCCATGTCCCAGAGATCGAGGACATATGGATAGACGTGAATCATGAAGTTGAAATTAGGTGAAAGGATCACTCCCGGCTGGCTCTGGCAGAGATCATCCACTATGGAGTTGCCATCATCCCAAAATATTTCCAAGAAACTGATCAGGAAATTGATCAGGTTTACCTTGACACGGATGGGGATGATTGGCCATTTACAAGCATCGATAGGACCAAGGCACCCAAGACCATAGAAGAAAGGGTCCAGCCCACGTTGCAACACCGAGCATTGGTGCAAATGAAATGGTCTCATCTACCTTGGAGTGGATTTCACTACTTCCCCCTTAGGAAGTGTACCTCCAAGGCCAGATCACTTGCCAAAGGGAAAAGGAAAGGATAAAGTTGGAGAGCCAAGCAAATAGGAGAAAGCTCCTGATAGCCCTCCTTCTACTTCAGAGAAAATAGTGGACTTAGTGTCCCTAGGAAAAAAAGAAGAAGCGGCAAGTGTTCCAATGGACACATCCACTCAGGATGTTGTCACAGCTACAACTGTGGAGGTGCCCACCATTCCCTCTTCTACTCCTCCTCCTATCACTCAAGTAACCGCTCCTATGGTTGTGTCTTCTCCTCTGTCTTCCTCCCTTCCATCTCCCACCTCTTCCATCTTCTCCTCTCTCACGGATCTATCCTCTAGTGTTTCCTCCATCCTGTCACAGATCCCTTCCTGTCTCCATGTCCTTCTCTTCCCCTGTAGTGACTTCGAGCCCGTAAGCACTAGTGCATTGGACTCTCTATCCATGCCACCACCAAGTGTTTCCACTTTCTTCCCCAAGTCTACTACAGTTTCTCCCCCTTTCACCCCTGTTTCCTCTTCTTCTTCCGATCCCAATCCCATAAGTCCTGGTTGGATCTCCGACCACCTGAGTCAACACAAGAGGAAGGTCCCCATTGCAGCTATGGACTTCTCCGTCATTCTAGAAAAGGGACCCAAGAAGAAAAAAGCAATAACTCACTTCTCAAAAAGTGCCTCAGGAGAAAGGGTCATGGAGATAGCCTACCCGGATCCCATAAAGAAGAAAGAAGATTTGTCTCCTACAGACTTCACAGTGACTCAAGTCACAATGGGAACCTCATCAAAGTCTGCAAGGAGAATCCTTGTCAGTTGTAGATGCCCTCTGCAAGAAGCTATAAGAGGCCAAAGAGGAGAAGAGAGTGCTCAAAGAATAGAACAAACATCTCCTCCAAGATTTGTAGAAAATGGGCAAAGCTCCTTCAACAACTACTGCAGAACCTGTTCAGGCTCCCAGCCAAGAGAAAATAAATGAGTACATAAAGATTGTTGAATAGGTACGGCTGTGTCATCCTGGATTGAGAAGATCCTCCAGGATGGTTAGGTGATAATTGGTAGGTTCACATTGTTGCACCAAGATATAACTTGAGAAAATAAAGAGCTACAAGCAGTAGTAGGCTCCCTTTCTGAGGAATTGGATAACGCTAAGTTGCGTAGCAAGGAACATTCAGATAATGGTCAATTGTTCGGTTGATGACATGTTAAAGGTCAGTGTTATCAATCACCTGTGGGCACATTATAAAGCTCTCATTGCTTTAGATTATCGGGTCGATCAAATGGAATTCATCCTGGAAAGAATCAACAAATTCAAGGAAGAAGCCTTGGAAGCACTACACAACATGGAGAAAACAGTTTCAAAGATGTCTCCTAGACTGCTCAGTGCATCCTATGAATTAAGAGAAGCAGATGATACATTCCAGCGCTTCAAGGCTATTGTCTCTCAAGGTTTGGTGCAAGAGGTCACTTTCGATCGAGAGTCCATCAACAACCTCTTAGCCTGTTGTGACTTTATTGGCTCTTTGATCGATGCAAACGAAGAGTTCACTGATTTTCCCAACAAGCTAAAAAATGAGAAAGAAACTTGCGAAGTAATTCATGACCATTTCAAAGGTCCTAATCAGTATCAACTTCAAAAAATAATCAGCAAGTTTGCAGAGTATCAGGTACAATGTCATATCGACTCCCCGAGCCACCGCCAGATACTAAGTTCGAGCCGAGAGACGATGACGAGTAGCTTCTTCCTCCTGGATAAATTCCCATTTTTGTAAAATATTTAAAAGGCATGTTGGCACACATGATGACATCATCCATGTTGCACCATGGGATGTTTCCATCCACAAACTTGCCCAAAGTCAACTTTTGACTTTTTAGATATTTTGTAAATAGTGGTTAGCTTCTTTTGTCTTCTTCCTCCTTCTCCTTCCATAAATACATGAATACTTGTTGTATTCTAGGGTGAACATTTTTCATGAAAAAGAGGTGAAGAAAGAAAGACTTTGTTCCTTCTTGTAACATAAGATATTTTAATAAATATGTTAAGACTTTGTGTTCAATATATGTGTTATTTACATTAGATCTTTCTTAAGTCAGATCGTGTTCCTATTCTATTGATTCATTCTTTTTATTGTCATATGTTATTGCTTTGTTTATTTTATGTAAGTAAGTTTGGCTCTGTTTACTTCCAGCCCAAAGCATAAACTCTCCGACCTTTCCGTCTTTGAATTCATTTCTTTTCTTCCTTTAGAGATATCATTCCTCTATTCCCCCTCTTAAATTTTTGTTCACCCCTCCGGGATGAGATCCCAATGTGTAAAGATTCTTGCTTGATCGATAAACCGAGTTTTCACTTTATCAGTTAAATATTATAGATTTTAAAGATTCTTGCTTTGATAGAATAGAATATCAAGTTCGCAATTAGAACCACTTTATGGGATCTCAAGTTAGAATATTATAGATTTGTAAAGATTCTTGCTTGATAGAATAGCAATAAACCAGTTTCACTTTATTGTCTCAAAGAGGGGATATGCCCGCATTTTGGCTGTTTCCCCATGATTTGCCTAACCGATAGATTTTCAAACCAACACATTCTCGAGTTCCAAAAGATTTGACAACACTTTTATAGTCCGATCCAACTATTCACCTTCCCTGAGATCACTTCCAATTTGCTAAAAATTAACTAATTCTCACTATTTCCCTCTCTTTCTTAGGGTTTGATATTGTACATCATTGTTTGATTGTCTTACTCTATATTAGCATTGACACATCATTTTACTATATTAGTTACTCTGAAATCAGATTTAATTCAATTTAAATTAAATAATTTTGTGAACCCATGCTCTTGATTGAACAATCGATCCTTATTTTACATACTCTATCAATTGTGTTCTTCTCCAAACCCAAACCCTACTTGCATCATGGCCCCTAAGGTTCCTCAAGTATCCTTGTATCAATTACTTCAAATGCACCCACCTTGTAAATATGCTCTTCAAAAATCCATACACACTATGTACCTTCCTCATGATACACCACCTTCACAAGTAAGTGTCATTTTCAATCGTCTATCTGATGACCCTATCGGTCCTAATACTCCATCCAATCAGCCCATCTTAGCATCAATTCAAGATTTACACCATGCTTTTCAAGATAAATTTCAAGCTATGGAAACCATAATTACATCTCTCAAAGTTGAAATCTAACATCTTAAGGCCCATGCTAGTTCTTCTTCTACACCTCATTCTAATCCTATGTCTTCTACATGTGCTCATATAAGTGAACCCCAAGTCTTATCGCTACCAGTACCTCTCAAGTTTGACCTAAATTCTAAATAGCATGATATTCTTCCTAAGCTCCTCACTCACTAGTTGATCAACTTTCCAAATACTCATTGTTATCTTCCTTATTGGCTTGTTAAATACGAAGGTATACCATTTTACAATTATCAAAAAATTAATGGACATCATGACAATTATTTTTATGCTTTTAAACGATGAATCAAACACCTTGAGTATCATGGTTTTATTCCATTTTCTTAAAAATATTCTACTACATCTTTAATTGTTAAATCTCAATTGGATCCTAAATGAGCATCATTCCATAATCACTAATTTTACTTCTTGATCGGTTAAGAGTTGCATATCCAACCCATCGCAACTAAGCATCCACCTTTAAAAATACATCCTCCTCCCACTCCTCCTATCAATTCCTCTATATTTTTAACAATTCCAAATCAGCAACCACCAACCAATAAATTCCAACCAATTCACCTTGTGATAGCTAACCTCTTCACCTGGTCTTACTCTTGCTTCTACCCTCATCGTGATGACAATATAATTTCTTATGATACATTTCAAACCCCGTCACTATAGAAATATTTCTCTCACATAATCACATAAATCTCCGTCACTAGAACACTTGTGAGGCATCACACTTTCTCCCCCTTCTAGCACTATCAATTATCTATAGTTTCCACTACTAAACTCTACGCTTCATGCTTCATATCTAAATTTTGTAAGCATACTCACTTCATGGTACACAAATTCTACCATCATTACCCAATGATGCACTCTTGTTTCACAGTTCATACTCGACTATTGAGGGGATAATTATGAAATGAGCCTCACATCCACTTCACTTCACACTCTATGCTTCATGATACATATTTCCTATCATATACTCTCATGCACCACATCCACTTCTTGATGACACGCTCTTGTTTTATGGTTCATTCTTGAATGTTGAGGAGTATTTATAAATGAAACTCATCTCATATGCATCCACAGGGGGCAACGTTACTCTATCATATTCACATCTTGCTTACCATACTATTACACCATCACAACATTTACATATCTTGGTTGCATTTACTCTTATCAACTTATTCTATGTAGACACTAAATCACACACTTGGGTGTATTACTAGGTCCTAATCACATACATTGCATTCATATTATTCATGAGGGAGAAAAGTACTAATTAAACACTACATTTTTCTTTTTCGGTTCCTTTTTGTCTCCTTCTTGGACTTACACACCCTACTACCTAGTATGACCTTCAATACTTCACCTTTTCTAGATTTGGACACCAGCGCCTAGGTTACCTTATCCCATCCGAGTGCCTTATAACTCTTTATATCTTGCTCACTCTTTTTGGGTCATTTCTAGCTATTGGGCATCCTTATCTCTTAGGGTCGGCCTTTTAGTGATCAATTATGAAATTCAAGCAAGGGAATCATATAAATATAATGTTATGGGATCAAATTAAAGGACCAAGCTCTAAGCATCTACTATCACCACCTAAGGTTGCATCCAAAGGAATCTAAAGAACATCAAAGCATCCATCTAGCTTCACTCAAGGGACAAGGGACTAGTTATTCTACATACACACATAGGAGGGGAAGTTCATTTTTCCATGCATACATATATTTAAATTTTCTACATCTAGTTACTTACTCGCTATCAAGTGAAACACACACAAGAGCCACCTAGGGAACGTTTTCTTCACACAAACACATAGAACTACAATGGGTCTAAGATGTAGTGCATCTCTTAGTCATAAGATCAATTTTTTTTAAACCGAGGAGCGTCCAACCTCTATTTTGCATTATTTTTATTTTTGGGATTTGATGTGTTTTGGGTTTTGTAGGTCATATCTTTATTGTAGGTATTTAGTGACATCAATGAGCATTTTGCAATATTCTAGTGATGACAAAAAGGATTTTGATAACTCAACAAACCTATAAAATTCATTTTCGAGCATCTATGCGAGACTCGGCACCCAAAGTGGGATCCTAACACCTAGGCACTACAAAGACTACTACATGCACTATGGTCTAAGATTCTCTTTCATTCCCGAATTTTTCCGGGTTTGGATATGACCTCTTATGTTCCATTTTTATCAGTCCTCCACCTTCGCACACTATTAGGAATATTGTAAAATCATCTAACTATCTAAATTTTCATTGCACTTAGGGTTTCATTTACTTTGTTTATTGTTTGTGTCACTTTATGTACTTTACTGCTTTATTTATCATTGTGACTTGAAATATCCTATCTAGGGTTTAGACAAAAAGCTTATTTTTTTAGATCTTCTACTTATATGTAGCACTTTACTTACTACTATGCTAACCGGATTCTTAGTATGTCATACACTTTTCTATATACACATGTGCATTCACTTGGTATCTTGAGGTGAATGTAGATCTCTTACAACTCCTTACATGATGCATGATGCTCAATATTAAATCCCTTGTTAGTTCCACTAAGGCTCCTAGGGGCATCTACCTTGACTATTCTCACACACTACAAGTTCTATTGTTTCATCATTTACTACTTCTTCTTATTAGCACTAGATTTCCATTGATCTCACATGCTTTGACATACTATTTATCTTTCTAACATGCTAACGGGTGCTTCATGTGTAGTATTTTCTTAGCAAGACTATATACAACCATGGTTATCAAATAATTTTTACTTCCTATTATTTGTTATCACATGCTATTTTTTACGGGATATGCCGTATGTCTTCTTTGATCATTATATGCTTTTGAAATTTTTAGTCATGATTGACTTGTGACATTGTGAGCGATGTCCAAATTCTGAAACCTACTTTTCGTGGTCAATATTGTTTTCACACTTTCTTGTTACATTGTCTTCTTTAGATTCTAGCTACTTTTACTACTAACACTTGCTACTAGCATCAATTTTCTACATGTGTCTTGGTTTCTACCATGCACATCCCCTACCCCTATAGATATCTCCATTTCAGATGCATATCAAATCAAGGTCCTCTCATTTGGTATGTATTTCTCGACTATCGTCACATGCACCCCAAACAAGGTGGCATCTATTGGGTGAAGAATCACCCCTACACCATCTCAGATCTACAACCCGATCAGCACAATAGAAAATATGCATAGGCTCATAGTCACAAAATAGTCCAAAAACATACTTTGAACTCACACACAAAGCAAAGACAAGTGCACAGTATTAGACAATAGCACCAAGAACTTGTATCCTCCCCATGTACTAATGTCCTAGGGATAGAAATAGTCAATTTCTTAGATCAGCACAATCTCCAACAATTTTTAGATTAGTTCTACAGTAGCAGGCACTTGCCTCTATTCACATAATGCATTCTATCAATCAGTTACAATCAAAATAATTTGGAATAAATTGGGACATACCATTTGCAATGATTATTATGGTGTAGAGTCATGGAAGGAGAGAAAATATAGTCATCTCTCCCTAACACTCTTCTCTTGGCATGAGATCTCCAAAAACTTTCTCTTGGCATGATATCTCCTAAAAACCTCACCAACATTCAAAATCGAAACTCCAAGCAACAAGACAACTTTCTATCTTTTACTCTCTTATACATCAGTGCACACTTTCCTTTTTACACACTTTTACACTCTTTACATATTTATACACATGTTTCTCTAATCTATCATATACAAAACTTTGAATACTTTCTTACTCTTATTTTGCATGTCTTCCCTCATACACAACAAGAAGCTCTCACATTTGTAAGCACAAGCTCCAACATCACTACTACTACACATACACTTCACCCCTAGGGTCTACTTCCCTTTCCTAGTCTCCATGCTTCACATTGCGATCACTTCATGCTTCACTTTTCCACTCGACATGTTATCGACAACACTCTTCTTTATAGGATCATAAGGTACACATCTTCTATCTACTTTATGTTATTAAGTATTCACTCAACAACATAAAGTGGGGAAAATGTAGACATAAAACCACATAATTGGGTACATTTCTAGGTCCTAAAATCATGATAGCATTTACATGATTCCTAAGCAAAGTAAAACTAGTGATTGACAACTCCCATTAGCCTTTTGCTTTATCTTTCGCACTTTTATTGGCTTTATACATCTTGTACTCTTGTCGGCATTTTATTATTTTATTTTTTATGGCCTCAAACACTACCACCCAATTCATACACTAGCTTTAGGTGATCTTATCCTTCTAAGCACTCCTATCCTTCTTTACCTTTTTTATCCTTTTGGACTCTGTTGTCAAAATTCCCCCCAAGGTAATTTTGATAACATGCATCAGATTTTCAGTCACGAGCAAGTTTAATGATTAAAGGCCCGAAATCATGTTTTCTGGGTCCCCTCGGTTTCCTTCTAACTCTTCTATCCAAGAAGGAATCTCAACGAGTTGATAAAAGGGAAGAGATGCAAAAATATGGTTGCAGGATTATTCTAAGGCATTTCGGGTTTGCGGGCTTGGGGCCGAAAAATGTAGAAAAACAGCTAAGTCTGGTCCAGCGGTCCTTGGGACAGGTTGGGACATAAAAGCATGAATCAGCCAAAAGGCTGCCAGGTGGTCCACGTAGCAAAGGGACATCCGGGCCGTGAGGACGCGAAGGACGCGAAAGGGCGAACCGGCCGAAGGTGAAAAAATTGACTAAGCTCATTGTGTAGATAAGGCTGGGACATCGGGCCGTGAGTATGCGGAGGGCGTGAAGAACGTGAAAAGGTGAAGCAAACAGAACAAGGAAGCCCATTTCGGTGTGGTTCGGAAGAATTTGTCCCTGATCCAGGACGATTACGCCAAAGGACGCGCGAATGTGAAAAGCCAAAATATCCGAGAGCCAATGGAATCTTGCCACGTGTCTTCGCCGCAAAGAGGGACAAGGAAGCCCGAATCGGGTGGTTCGGAGATTTTTGTCCCAGGCAGTTTGGGACAGCCAGGCCAAAGGGACGCGAAGGACGCGAAAAGCCAGGAGAGCCGCCAACGAATCAGAATAGGACATGTGTCCTAAGGTGGGGGAGCTCGGAGCCAGGGAAAGACTTAGAAAAATTTGGCAAAAGTTTGGCCAAAAAACTAAAAGGTAAAGGATGACCCCACAGCCCCTGTCCTCCAACCAGATCATGCCACGTGTCCCAAGTGGCGGGGGCGCGGGGAAAAAATGGAAAATTTTCCAAAGTTATAGAAAAGTCAAAATTTTCAAGGGAAACCCATGAAAAGGTGGAGGAGAGAGAATTTCTCATCCAATCAGCACCCGACACGTGTCATCCAGTGGCAGAGCGCGGGAAAAAATTCAAAATCCGTTTTTGCCTGTTTTTTCCCTAAAATCTTCATATCACCATAACTTTCGATCCAGAGCTCAGATTTTCATGTTATTTATATCAATGGAAAGCTGGCAAAATTCTCTACATGATTCCGGGGTCAATCTTGAATTTTGGTTCAGTTTGGAGAGATAAAATCAGGAAACATCTCTGGCACGTAATAATAGATAGAAGCGACGTTTCAACAACCAGCTTTAATACAACTGACAGTTCACCGTTTCTGCTAGACAATCCACCATTTTGCCAGGATTCGCCACTTCTGCCATAATAAGATGAGCTAAATGTGACCTAGAAGTGGTTGGGGTAGATCTAACTTTCCTCTCTCTTCCCTCTCTCATTCTTCCTATATATTGTAAAGAGGGGCTTCTTTCTAAAGGTTGAACATTTCCTGTTTTGCTCCTCCCTTCTTCTCTTTATCAGGTGAATTTGTGGAGTTCGAACCTCCCATTTGAAAGCGTAATGCGACTCACGCCTCTTGGAATTTTGTAGTGTATTGTATCAATCTTTGGAGCAAGTAATACATATCCTGTGGATGATTCTCAACCCTCTCTGTGTTCATTTACATCTTCCTGGTCTTTCACTGTAAATTTTGTTATCTGTGCATGATCTTGCATCACATTTGAATGGTTTGTGTTTATTGGAAAAATAGGTGTTCTTCATTCCTTAGTGCATCACCTCTGTTAGCTTAGGTTTATTTTTATGCATCTTCTTACCCTGTCTCCTTGGCAAGTTAGAATAGACTTTGAGTGTACCCTCTACATTTTTCGTGTGCATCTGAACAGAGGAATAGGAACCAGCCTTTTCTGGAGACTCCTTTCTCATTTCTACAAGTCCCACACTTGGAGAAAGGAGTCAATGTTGTGTAATCACACTAGATGCTAGAGTGATCAACCTAGAAATCTGATCAACATCCAGGGGTGTTGTGATTTTGCATCAATAGTTTTGACACATGCCGGTGGGACACCGAGGTTAGATTATTTCATCTTCCAAGAGGTGTCTCATTATCAACAACAAAGTTTAAGCCATCGTGCGCTGCAACAACAGATTTTGGCACGCCCGATGGGACCTTAGAGGTCTCATTTTTAGTGCAGCAAAGTTGATGTGCATCTACGCTGCAATATTCTTGCTTGAAAAGAACTATTATTTGCTTATAGCATTGCCATTAGGGCTGAAAATTGTTTGATCCAAGCTGGCAAACTTGCCCCTAGACCTCCCATGCCATTGTTTCCAAGTTTAGAGAGTCCAAACACCAATCAAGCACCTAATTTGGCCCCTTCTCCCACTCCTAGAAATTAGAGTTCAAATGAAGCTTCCACTTCATCTCCAAGTGCCCAAAATGAGCTTCAAGAAGTCATGAAGCAATTACAAAACCTAGGCAATGAGCTGGTTACTCTCAAAAGGCAGCAGGCCCAAGGTTTTAGACCTTCTTATCAACCCCAAGCTCAACCTAGCGGGCAGCCATTCCAACCACAAAGGCCTCCTAATCCAGCTGCGCAAATATAAATCAAACAAGGCCTCCCGCCAATAGACCATTTCAGCCCAGCCCTATAATCCAAATGCCATATCTACCTCTAAGGCACTTTGGTGCCAACACAAAACAACATTGCCCAGAGTACGATTGGTGTTTTCCATGCAATGAGCCTCATAACCAATCCATGTGCTTCAATGGTGCTCTCAATCAAGCATTAATGGTGACAACTATTGGTGTGGAGGGTGAGGGCAACCAAGGAAACAACCAACAACAAGAAACATTCCAACAAAGCAATCAGCCCCAAATGACACCACATTGGTAAATTGGCAAGCAGAGGATTTTGTGGCATGAACCAGCAGTTTCTCAAGGTGTTGCAGCCAACACAAGGTCAAAAAGGAGGAATTTGGGTGAAGAACGACCATTAACCCCGACCAATCCACAACCTTCCATGGCTCCACAAATGGTTGGCAAGCAAATTCCAATTTCAAATGCACAAGGGAAGCCAAGAACAGCCCCTAGGCCAACTCAAATACCAATTGTTGTTGCCCACATGCAAGGAGTGAATGTGCAAACCAAGGGACAGCAAAGAGATCCTTCATCACCATTCAGTATCATTGATCAGATGAAGAAGACAAATGTCAATATATCGATGTGGGAATCCCTATCTATCCAGGCCAAAGAGATCTCTGCTGCAAGCTGCCATGAAGGATCTGCCAACTTCGAATCAGCAAGTTCGGATGCAAGACAAAGTGCTTACAAATGCTGCCCACTGAGGGAAATCATGGAGGACAACAAGGTAAAATGTTGAAACCCCCTCCTTTCTATGTTTCATTGATCATTGGAAATCAGCTAGTGCACAATTGCATGATAGACTCCGAGGCAAGTAGCTCAGTAATGCCTAAACAAATAGCTAATCAGCTAGGGCTCCAGTATGAAACAATATCCAAAGGGGTAGTGCAGCTAGATGGGACAGCAGTAGCAACAGTTGGAGTGATTAAAAACTTGAGTCTTACCTTGCATGCATGTCCAAACGTTGTTGTTTTACAAGATGTATCAGTCATAGACCTTCCACCACTCTTTGCCCTTTGCTTGTCAAGGGACTTCACAGCCAAGATTGGGGGATATTTGTCTGCTGATTGGTCACACATGTTGTTCAGAATGAGGTATGGAACCAAAGCCACAATCAGGTCAGAACCTATTGCAAACTTCCATATTGAGCCTTACACTCCAAGTCAGATTAATGCCAATTGCTCAGCATTTGATCAAGAAGATCACCCAAGCTCTGATGAAGCTGACACTAAGGTTGGAAGCATCCCGGATCTAACTCTTGATGAATGGGCAAACAAGATACATGATTTTGATCCTTATCAAGAAGTAGAAGAATCTGAGCTAGGGGTCTATTGTATACACGAAGAAAATCAACCTATTGTCTAGCATCACCAAGCCAAACCACAAGGATGAAATGAGGTATGGCAAGTGTTTTTTGATGGATCAAGGAGTAGAAAAGGTGCAGGAGGTGGAGCCATGCTTGTTTCACCTCAAGGAGTAAAGTACTATTCAGCTTTAGATTTCAGTTTACATGCTCCACTAACACTATTGAATATGAAGCCTTGGTGCAAGGGATGCATTGGGCAATCAGAAGAAAATAAAGAAATTGTAAGTCTTTGGGGACAAAGTGAATTGATTGTAAATCAGGTCAAGGGACAATGTGCTACCAAGAATGATCTACTCAAGTGCTACAAGAACAGGGTGTGGAACCTCATGGAATATTTTGAGGGTTTGGGCATCAAATCCATTCCTAGGAAAGAGAATCAAGTTCTTGACGAGGCTTGCAGCAGCAGTAGGGGCAGCCTTTGACATTGTGGAAATTATTCAACAAGACAAGGTATAGCCAAACATCCACGTAATTTTGAGGCCTTGATGCCGGATAACAATGTCGGTTGTCAAGTGTTTGAGAATGACCAGCAAATCATCCATTTCAGAAGAAGAAGCTGAGTTCTCACCAAGAATCAAGAAAAATTGGAACAACAGTATGGTGACCAAGTGGTACACTGAGAACTAACAAGCTACCCAAGGGACTTATCACTTTGGAGTCCATTTTTAATCCCAATGATCAGTTTAGGAAGGAGAAAGCAAACATTCAGGTCAAGAGAGAGGATTCAGTATCCATCTTGGTAGAAGAGAACAAACCATTGCAAATTGGAAAGATGACAACCGAACAAGAAAGGTATGAGTTCATACAACTGTGCCAAGAGTTCCCTGATGTGTTTTCTTGGAGCTATGAAGACTTGAAAGGTTTCAATCCCAACTTAGCTTAGCATACCATTGAATTGGATCTGAATACTAAGCCTGCCAGGTAGAAACAAAGACCAGTCAACCCACACATGGAGCCTCTCATGAGAAAAGAATTGGACAAGTTGATTGAGTCAAGGATCATATTCCCAATCAAGCATTCTAGTTGGGTTGCCAACTTAGTTCCAGTCAGAAAGAAGAGTGGAGAGATCAGATTGTGTGTTGACTTCAGAGACTTGAATAGAGCCTCTCTCAAGGACCATTACCCACTCCCTTCCATGGAGAAAATATTGCAGGTTGTAGCTGGTTCAGAAAGGTTCTCATTGCTAGATGGATATTCAGGCTATAATCAGATAATGGTGAAGGAAGAAGACCAGTTCAAGATGGCTTTCACCACCAAATGGGGCACATATGCCTACAAGAAGATGCCATTTGGCCTATCAAATGCTGGAGCCACTTTCCAAAGGGCAATGGATATGGCATTCAAGGGGTTGATCAATAAAATAGTTCTAATATATCTTGATGACATCATTGTATTCTCCAAAAATGCAGTGGATCACCTCTTTCATCTGAGGCAGGTATTTCAGAGGTGTAGAAGATTTGGGGTATCATTGAATCCCAAAAAATTCATATTCCTGGCTCATGAGGGGAAACTTCTAGGCCATATTGTTTCAAAGGAGGGATTGACGATTGACCCAGAAAGAGTTGAAGCAATTCGAGCGTTGCCATTGCCAAGTCATAAGAAGGCTCTTCAAAGCTTCTTGGGAAGGATCAATTTTGTCCGTAGGTTTGTTCCAAACTTTGCAGCTCTCGTAAAGCCAATAACGCTGATGTTAAAAAAGAGCATGGCATTTAAGTGGACATCTGAAGGCAAGGCAAGTTTTGAGGCAATAAAAGAGGCTATATCTCAAGCTCCCACTCTCGTCAATCCAGACTTCTCCAAGGGTTTCATGTTATACGCCTTTGGTGGTGGAGACACAATTTCTGTAATCCTGGCACAACAAAACAAAGAAGGATTAGAACAACCAGTTGCTTTCTTCAGTCAAGGCTTGGAGGAATACGAAACTAGGTACTCTTTCATTGAAAAGCATGTACTTGCAGTGATCAGGAGTTTAAAGAAATTCAAGCACCTAGTCTCAAACAACAAGATCCAATTATTGGTCTCTCATGCGGGAGTCAAGGACTTCCTTCTAAACAAGGATCTGAATGAGAAATGTGCAGGATGGATAACCCATGTCATGGAATATGACATCAAGATTAAGGTCACCAAACTAGTACGTGGGAAGGGACTATGCGAACAACTAGCCTTGAGTCAGCAAGTTGAAGCAGGTAATGGAAAAGAGGCTGTCTTGGTACTACAAGATGGTCAAGAACAGGAAAATGATGATGTGCCCACTCCCTGTTGGACTCAGAATATGATACACTTCCTACAGATAGGCCTATGCCCTCCAGAAATGAGCAAAGCAAAGAGGAGGTACTTTAGATTACAAGCCATTCCATATGTGCTTGTTGATGGTGTTTTGTTTAAGAAAGACATCAATGGAGTTCTACTGAGGTGCATTGGGACAGGTCAAATTGAGAGGGTGTTACGAGATTTTCATGATGGAGATTCTGGAGGACATTTTGCCCCATGAGTAACAACTCTCAAAATCATGAAAGTTGGTTACTATTGGCCTACTGTGTTCAATGATTGCTACTCATGGGTCAAAAAATGCAAGAGATAAGCATTCTTCATAGGGAAAAGAGGTTAACAACATTGCCCCTTCGTCCAATTTCAAGTAAATCAGCCATTCATGTAATGGGGATTGGAATTCATTGGAGTTATCAATCCCAATTCAAGTCAAGGCCACAAGTGGATACTTACAAAGAACGGATTATTTCACCAAGTGGACCGAAGCAGTGGCACTCAAAGAGGCAAGTGAGTCTAACATACTAGACTTTTATGAAGAAATAGTGACTGAGTTCAAGTGTGCCGCCACTATCATATCGATAATGCATTAGCATTCATAGGTTCCAAGATTACAGAATGGGCTATCAAGAATGGAATCTATTTGAGCACCTCTTCAAATTATTACCCACAGGGTAATGGACAGGCAGAGTCCACAAACAAAAAGTTGCTAAGGATCATCAGAAGAACTCTGGATGAAAACCAAAGGACATGGCATACCAAGCTAAAATCAGCATTATGGGCTGACAGGATAACACCAAAGAGGTCTACGGTGTAGTTCTCCCTACAAATTGGTCTATGGGAAAGAGGCAAGATTGCCTATATCATTAGAACTTCCAGCATTGGAGCTCATGAAGCGATCGGAGTTATCTCGAGTTCAAACCAATGGAGGCAGTGCACGCAGAGTTGATGGAATTGGAAGAAATAAGAGAACATGCATTCGATGATTGAAAGGATCGAGACCTTAGTAAAAAGATGGTTTGACAAGAAGGCAGGAGCAAGGACCTTCCAGGAGGGGGACCTAGTTCTGAAATGGGATGCAGATCGGGTGAAACCTGGAAGGCATTCCAAGTTTGATGCCATTTGGAGTGGCCCCTACATGGTCACGAGATGTAAAAGTGGTAATGCCTTCCAATTGTCTGCATTGGATGGAGAAGAACTCCGATTCCGAGTTAATGGAATCTATCTTAAACATTCGCTACTAAAAAGGAAAAGGTTTACCCTTGTAAATATTAGCCTAGATTTCAGTTCCTCTAAGTGCGTATGCACATTGTCTTGTAGTAGTTAGTTTTTTTTTCCTAAGTGCTTTGGCACAGGTTTTGTCGCTCTCAGGTTGAATTTCTATAGTTCAGAGCGCTCTCGAAGAATGAGTTGCAGTATCAGGATCGGGATCAGAAATCAGGTTGGTTTCAGGTTATTACTCCATGCCCAATGGATTGTTAAAAGGCCACTGATCTTCTACCTAGCAGGTAGGTGACCCCGTTGAGTCGCCAAAACGTTGTCAAAATCCCCCAAGGTAATTTTGATAACATGCATCAGATTTTCAGTCCCGAGCAAGTAGAATGATTCAAGGCCTAAAATCATGTTTTCTGGGGTCCCCTCGGTTTCCTTCTAACTCTCCTATCCAAGAAGGAATCTCAACAGGTTGATAAAATGGAAGAGATGCAAAAAATATGGTTGCAGGATTGTTCTAAGGCATTTCGGGTTTGCAGGCTTGGGGCCGAAAAAATGTAGAAAATCGGCTAAGTCCTGGTCCAGGCGGTCCTTGGGACAGTTGGGACGTAAAAGCACGAATCGGCCGAAAGGCCGCCAGGCGGTCTGCGTAGCAAAGGGACATCCGGGCCGTGAGGACGCAAAGGACGCGAAAGGGTGAACCAGCCGAAGGTGAAAAAATTGACTAACTGTTGTGCAGATAAGGCTGGGACATCTGGGCTATGAGTACGCGGAGGACGCAAAGGACGTGAAGGACACGAAAAGGTGAAGCAAACAGGAACAAGGAAGCCCATTTCAGGCGGTTTGGAAGAATTTGTCCTGCAGTCCGGATGTTGGAACAAAGGTTTGCGAGGACGCGAACCGCCCGGATCGGCCGTAAAACAGGAACTTGACCCGGGACAGTTAGGCCAAAGGGACGTCTGAGAACATGAAAAGCGAAAGAGCCAAGAGCCAATGGAATATTACCACGTGTCTTCAAAGACAAAGAGGGACAAGGAAGCCCAAATCGGGCGGTTGGAGATTTTGCCCTGTGTAGTTTGGGACAGCCAGGCCAAAGGGACGCGAAGGACGCGAAAAGCCGGGAGAGCCACCAACAAATCAGAATAGGACAGGTGTCCTAAGGCGGGGGAGCTCAGAGCCAGGGAAAGACTTAGAAAAATTTGGCAAAATTTTGGCCAAAAAACTAAAAGGTAAAGGATGACCCCGCGGCCCCTGTCCTCCAACCAGATCATGCCACGTGTCCCAAGTGGCGGGGGCGCGGGGAAAAAATGGAAAATTTTCCAAAGTTATAGAAAAGTCAAAATTTTCAAGGGAAACCCGCAGAAAGGTGGAGGAGAGAGAATTGCTCATCCAATCAGCGCCCGACACGTGTCATCTAGGTGGCAGAGCGCGGGAAAAAATTCAAAATCCGTTTTTGCTCTGTTTTTTCCCTAAAATCTTCAGATCACCATAACTTTCGATCCAGAGCTCGAATTTTCACGTTCTTTATATCAATGGAAATATGGAAAATTCTCTACAAGATTCCGAGGTCAATCTTGAATTTTGGTTCAGTTTAGAGAGAGAAAATCAAGAAATGTCTCTAATGCGTAATAATAGACAGAAGCGACGTTTCAACAACCAGCTTTAATACAACAAACAGTTCACCGTTTCTGCTAGACAGTCCATGCATTTTTCCAGGATTCACCACTTCTACCATAATAAGATGAGCTAAATGTGACCTAGAAGTGGTTGGGGTAGATCTGAATTTCCTCTCTCTTCCCTCTCTCATTCTTCCTATATATTGTAAAGAGGGGCTTCTTTCTAAAGGTCGAACATTTCCTATTTTGCTCCTCCCTTCTTCTCTTTATCAGTGAATTTGTGGAGTTCGAACCTCCCATTTGAAACTGTAATGCGACTCTACCTCTTGGCATTTTGTAGTGTATTGTATCAATCTTTGGAGTAAGTAATACATGTCTGTGGATGATTCTCAACCCTCTCTGTGTTCATTTGCATCTTCCTGGTCTTTCACTACAAATTTTGTTATCTGTGCATGATCTTGCATCACATTTGAATGGTCTGTGTTTATTGGCAAGATAGGTGTTCTTCATTCCTCGGTGCATCACCTCTATTAACTTAGGTTTATTTTTATGCATCTTCTTACCTTGTCTCCTTGGCAAGTTAGAATAGACTTTGAGTGAACCCTCTCGCATTTTTCATGTGCATCTGAATAGAGGAATAGGAACCAACCTTTTCTCGGAGACTCCTTTCTCATTTCTACAAGTCCCACACTTGGAGAAAGGAGTCAATGTTGTGCAATCACATTGGAGGCTAGAGTGATCAACCTAGAAATCGATCAACATCCGTGGGTGGTGTGATTTTGCATCAACAACTCCTTTCGCTACTTAATTACTTTTTACTACTTTGGGTCAGCCTTCCAATTTTCAATTACGAAATTCAAGAAATGGAATCATATAAATACATAGTTATGTTTTCAAAATAAATTACCAAGAACTAGCATTATTTATTATCACTAAGCTTTCATCCAAGGCACAAATACCTTTCAAATAATTCATCTAGCACATTCACTCAAGGGACAAGGGCTACATCACTCTACATACACGACATAGGAGGGGAATTTTATTCTATTTCATCCCACACATTATATACATTTGATACATTATATATATAGCATGTTATCACTATGTAAATTTCATAAGGGCATCCTAGGGCATCATTACACACACTCTCAAATAGAACTATATGGATTCTGAGATGTAGTAAAGGTGCTTGCTCGGTTGTAATTTTACTCTTTAGGTGACTGCCGAGGTCATCGACTCCCATTATACATTTTCCTTTTTATGTTCAATGCATTTTATGGGTATGTGTAGGTGAAATTATTTCTTCAAGTTATTGTGTACCTTCAATGATCAAGGAATGAATCTCAAGTGAAAAATAATAATCAATAGTGAATCACTTACGACACTAAAGAAATCATATCCCGACCATTTACACATCCACCAAAGTGTTAAGCTCCGATGAATCGATTACAGTGCTCTTGCCCTCTTGTGATCACTCCTTCCCTATATCATTCGATTTTTATAACCTCCATTGATCTTTGAAGACACTACTTACAATCTTTTATATCAATTCACCTACCCAAATCAATTCTAGTTTATTCCAAAATCAGCTAAGTCTCCATATCTCCCTCTCTTACTTTGGGTTTCTTATTATACATGTTTGTTTTCTTGTGTCTTACCTTATATTATCATTGGTACATCATTTTATTATAGTAGTTACTTTGAAATTATATTTAATCCATATCTATATTAAATCAACAACATCCATGGAAGAAGGTGTAGTAAGGGCATGGGTAGAAATAATTGTATGCATAGTATGTAACTAAGGATGGCCTAGATGGATACTATAAGGGACATCATGAGGCATAAAATGACATAGAAAATTAAGAGTGAAAGATCCCATAGTGAGGGGAAGAGATATTGTTCCCAATAATTTCATAGGGGTGTTATCAAAGCCACGAATATATAGGTTAAATGGAGTCATATTAGCGGTAGAAAGGCCTATTTGATGGAGAAAGGAAAGATTGCATATATTAAGACTAGATCCAAGATCAAGTAGGACATGCTTAACAAGCACATTATGAATTTGAACCTAGATATATAGAATGGGGAAGGATTCTCATTAAGTATATGGTTAGCCATAAAAAAATTACACAAGCAATCCAATTAGACAAATAAATTTGTATGGAAGTGAAGTTGATCAAAAAGTAATTGTCGTAAAATTAATAAAATGACCATATCTCAAAATGGAATTTGAATTTTGTAAAAGAAAAAAGAGGATTTTTGAATGTTATAAATTGAAAGAAAAATTTCCAAGAGATTTAGAAAAAATCGTATATTTTTTGAATTATGTTGTAATTATTAAAAAAGTGTAATTTTGAATTTTTAAAATTGGGCTCTAAATGTGGGGAAAAAGAGGTTTCTCTAGATATGGAAAACAGAAAAAAAAACCTCAAAGTATTTTTAAATTAGATTTTTTATGCTTGAAATATGAAATAAAAGGTGACTTGAAAATTGGGAGCCCAAGAAAGTGACCCAAAGGATAAGATGAAACATGAAAGCCTAGGAAAAGAATTTGCATATATGATTTTATAGCATGTGATAGATGGAAACTAGGTTCAAATATGAAGATAAAATGCATATATGAACCCTAATAAAACTAGGGTTTGGGTTTGGAGAGGAATAGATCTGTTAAAGAGTATGTAAGGGATTGCATTCACCAAATGATTTAATGAAATTAAATATAAGATAAGGACATTACTGATTAAATAGATATAATAATATTCAAGCAATGTCATGCAAAGGAAATGCAAGAAAGTGTGATATATAGGGTTTAGAGAATCACACGGCTTGTATCTATAGGTCTAGACTAATTTTTGGCTAGAGAATAATCTAGAAGGGGATATTATGGGCTTTATAAGCTCTATTTATGATTCTGGAAATTGATGATCTCAAGGACAGGATCGGTTGGAAGGGGAAAGGGCCACCCAGGTACTAGCTTCTATTCTAAGTGTTGGTGTCAAGCATAAGTCTCGGGATATGGTTATTTCTATGTCATTTAGTGTCACTCCTTATTCATTTTGTGCTGGATCAAATTTGTTGTGTTGCACCTTTGTAACATACAAAATAAAGCCTAGATACCTATATAGTACTTAGGAACACATTAGATGAATGAAATCATGTAAATTCTTGATTCGGTTGACCTTGGTGATCACCTCAATGTGATTGTAACTAAGCATCATTGCACTATATTTCACACTCTATGTATTTCTTGTGTGTGTAATTTAAATAGTTTCCCTTGAGTTAGGATTCCCTCATGTCAATTGCAAAAAGAGATATAAGGCTACAACTACTTTTTCCCAATGTGAATGTATGGTATTGAATTTAGAATAGACCCTCCTATGTAGTGAAGTATGCAATGCCAAAATGTAGTCCTTGGTGTAGTAGATAGAAAATATTAGTTCATTGTAGTAGTATGTGCCTCTTGAATTATTACCCCTAATGAGGTTAAATAAGACATTTATATATGATTCCCTTGCTTAAGTTTCTTCATTAACAAGTAAAAGGTTGACCAAAATCGATAAAAGAAGTAATATATGAAAGATCGAAAAAGAGGTAAAGAGGACACAAGCACTCGGAGGGGACAGTGTCACCCGGGTGTTCTCTGTCCCTAATGGATGGTCTTATATATGGTGCTCAAAAGGTCAAACAATTAAATAAGAGATGAGTAAGATGTCAGCATGTATGTAAAATTGTAAGTTGTCAATCAAAAATAACAAGCCATAAAGATGAAAAGGATAAAAATAATGTCAAAGTAAAGTAAAGGGGTGTTAATGAATAATTCTCTTCCTTTATAATCATTAACACACAAAATTAGCACCCTTTTTATAATCATGAATGAGTAACAATATTTTTGGTGAACATGTATTTTCTCTAAGTTTGGGAATTACAAAATGAGACAAATCTCTAGATGATGATGGTTCCTTCTGTCTTAGGCCACTACAAACTAACCAAAAACTTCAAAAATGTAACTAAAACTAATCCTAAACTACAAATTCACATGAACTAGGGTTAGGGAGAGAGAAAAGTTTGCAAAAATGAAAGAATTTGATACACCAAATCTAAAATAGGTTTCAGATCTAACTTGTGGACACACAACTATAGCTACATATGTAAGAATCAAGGAAAACACATATCTTTGCAAGAGACAAGTGAATAAATCCAAAAGGAAGTAGGAGGGAAATATATTCACATCAAATACAAGATATTTAGAGCAATAAACCATAGTTATATCTCATTAAAAACATTTTCACTTGCATTCACAAAGCAAGGTTTGAAAAAACTTGCAAAATATAGTTGTAGAGGTTTGAAAGCATTGAAAATGCAAAGAATCTAAAGCAGGGCTCTAAATCCAACAAAAGAGAACCCCTATCACGTGCTAAATCACTTACATATATATAATAATGTGAGAGGAAGAGAGAAAGAGTGTAAAAATACCATGTCAATCGAGTAATGAATGGGATTTTCCCATCAAGGACCTTGTGTCATCATTTTTCTGCAGTTTAAGGCATGGACAACCCTTTTCTTACTTACACACGCCATCAAAATTCACGAGATAGAAGCATGGGCACCATTGAGAATTAAATTTAGGTTGGTGAGGTGGTTGGACACTTGATTTTTAGAACTGCACTTTTCTCCCACCATGCATGTGTTTACATTTTTAACCCTTAAAATGGCATAAAATATTGTGTTTTCTTATACCAAAATGTAGCTCTTGGATAGAACTTTCAAATGCCACATAGTTTTGTGAAATTTAGGGCACCACTTTGTGAAAGATATAGCTAAAAATTATTTTGTTTACTCCATAGTTTCCTATGTGTTTCCTTGGTCCATGGAAAAATCCTTTGTTTGGCGGCCTTTTGATATCCCTCCATGCTAGAGAACACTAATCCCTCATTGTGTGATATTCCTTGAACAATGGCCATAGTCCTTTGTTTTGAGAATTTTTAGGATTTTGTGGAACACTAATCTTTAAAGAATTTCGTAGAACACTAAGTTAGTGTTCTATGCCCTTTAGACTTAGCCACATTTCCTCAAGGGTAGTAGTTTTAAGATGTGCTTAAGTAGATTCCATTATTCAAATCCTAATCATAAATTTTGGTATTGAGGAACACCAAGGCATTATCAGATATAATTGTGGAAGGAACACCAAACCTGGTCATAATACCTTCATAAAAATCCAATATGTTAGCCTCATTTGCTTCTTTCAAAGAAACCACCTTTGTCCATTTGGTGAAATAATTTTTGGCTATGAGGATCCACTTGTGACCCAAGCTTGAATGTAGATTGATTACTCCAATAAAATCCAACCCTTGTTGCATGAATGGTTGATCTATAGATATGGGGTGGAGTGGAAGAGCTATTAGTATCTCTTTTCCTATGAATAAGGCACACTTTTTATATTTCTTAACCCATGCATGAAAATCCTTGAAGAGATTGGGCCAATAATAACCACCCTTCATGATCTTAAGGGTTTTTTTCCTTGGAGCAAATTTCCCTCTTGCTTCTCCATTATAAAATTCATGTAAAACCTTTTTAATATGATTTTCCTTAATGCACCTCAAGAGAACACCATTTATATCCTTTTTAAACAAAATACCATCAATAAGCACATAAGGAATGGATTGAAGCCTAAAATACCTTATTTTGGATTTTCTTAAGTTTTGAGGACATTGGCATGTTTGGAGAAAGTGTATTATATCATGGGTCCAACAAGGAATGATTGTATCATCAATCTGGTTGTTGATCATTTTGGAGCATTATGACATCCTCCCTTTCAATCCATGGATTTGAAACTAGCTTCTCACACAAACCCTTTCCCCTGACCAACTTAGTCACTTTTATGTTAACATCATATTCCATTACTTTTGTTTTCCAACCAGCTCTTTTCTCATTTAGATCCTTGTTCAAAAGGAAACCTTTTACACCAGAATGTGACACCATTAGGTGGATCTTGTTGTTAGATACCAAATGTCTAAATTTCTTCAAACTCCTTATGACATCTAAGGCATGTTTCTCAACAAATGAATACCTCACTTCATAATCTTCTAGAATTTGGCTAAAAATACAATAGGATTCTCTAAATCTTCTTCATTTAGTTGTACCAACATGGCGAGATATTATATATGTGCTTCTAAAATCATACAGGTGATATCCTTTTCTGAATTTGGATTAATGAGGGTAAGGTCTTGTGTTATTTCTTGTTTAATGGCTTCACAACTGCCCTTCCCTTCCACAATCCACTTGAAATGCATGTTCTTATATATCATATATGTCAATGGCATGAAAATATTATCAAATTTTGGAATGAAATTCATAATAAAATCGATCCTCCCTAAGAAGATTTGTAACACCTTCTTATGATTGGGTAATGACAATGCCAAGATGAAACTTACCCTTTCTAGATCAATTACTAATCCTTACTTAGAGACGATATGGCTGAGGATATTACCTTCATGGGATATGAAGATACATTTCTTGGGATTTAGATAAAGCCAAAACTATCTACATATTTCAAATACCTACGAGATGAAGAAAATGATCATTTTCATCTTTGGAGAACATGGTGATATCATCAAGGTAGATAAGAAAAATACTATTGATCAACCCTTTGAATGACATATCCATAGCTCTTTGAAACGTTGCTCTGCATTGGACAATCCAAAGGGAATTTTTCTGTATGCATAATTTCCCCATTTAGTAGTAAAGGTGGTTTTTAATTGATCCTCCTCCTTCGTTATAATCTGATTATACCCCGAGTAGACATCCAATAGAGAAAACCTCGTGACCCTCGCTACCATCTATAAAATTTGTTCCATATAAGGCATATGGTAATGATGCTTCAAGGAAGCCTTGTTTAAATCCCTAAAATCAACACATAACCTTCGGAACTAGGGTGGCAACCCAAGATGGATGCTTAATATGAAATATAATGTTGGCCTCTATTAATTTATTCAACTCCTTCATTTGAGGCTCGATTTCTGGGTTTACAAGCCTTTAATTTTTCCTAATGGGCTTGGCCATTTAATCTAGCTCAATGGTATGTTGTGTCAAATTATGATCAAAACCCCTAAGGTCTTGATAACCCCATGTAAAAAATATCAACAAATTCTTGGAAAAGATCTACAAATGTATGTTTCTCTTGTGGAGTACATACCTTACCAATCTTAAGTAACTTGTCCTTTCCAACTGAAATTAGTTCGTAGTCTTCACCCTTAACTACCATGTTTGTTTTTCCCTTTCTTATTTGATCATCTAAATTAAAAATAGACTCCAAGGTGACTAATCCCTTGGGAAACTTGTTTGATCTTAATTGGACAATATGATCTCCATACTACTCTTCTAATTTGTCCTAATTTTTTAAAGAGAACTCAACCTCTTCTTAGATGAAATTGAAAATATATTGTTCACTCTCAAATACTTGTTATTTATTGATATTATCTCATACAATATGTCTTACCACCACTTTAACATGCTCTTGCAATCCATCCTCTTTAATGGTTTTAGGAATATCAAACTTAGCACCAATTGCTACTAATATGTCAATTGAATCATTTTCCTTTCTTGGTATGAAATGGATTTTGAATACTTAAAAATATTCTAAAATATCCCATACCCTATGCTTGTAGGATTTTAATTTTTCATTCTTGGTTGCATGTAAACCTATTACCGATTCATAATCAACTCACTATCACTAAAAGCTTGTAATTATTTGACATTTTTCTTCATTGTCCATTGTAGGCCATGGATTAGAAACTCATACTCAGCTGACTTTTTGGAACAAGTGAGCTGAAATATGAAATAAAATAAATACTTCACATCTCAGTGGGAGATATAAGCACTACACCTCCTCCTGTACCTTATTTACTCCTAGATCCATCAAAAACATACTCCAAATGCCATTTTCTTGCTCATCTTCTTTCACAATACTAGGAATAGGTGAATTATTCTCATACAAACAATAGATATCTAAACCAGCCTCTTTAATATATTTATGAGGATAAAAACCATATAAATCAACCCCCACTCATCAACAAACAAATTTTGAATGCCTTCAATCTGAGTGTTTTACTCTTGGACAATATGGTCATCTTATTGGTTAAGGATTATGTAATTTGCATTTATAATACTTGGTTTATAAGGATCTATGTGATATGTAATAATAGGCTCCAACCTTATAGTGACTTTTGTACCATATCTAGTCCTAGAGAGCATATGAGACCAATTGGCTAATAAGTATCCTCTAATATTGGGATTGAAATCCTTAGAGAGGCATATAGAAAAAAATGGAGGTAGATTGATGATGAAGATGTCTTGGAAAATAAGGAGGTTGGGAAATGCATGCCATGTGATTTTTAAACCTCTAGTTACTCAACAATTACCACTATTATTCAATCTAGCTAAACCACATATTTAAAAATATATTCATATTTAATCCCGGTTGATGTGCTATCTATTTGAGTATTAATGAGCGCTTACCCCTGAGTTAATCATACAATTATGAACTAAGTGATTTCCAATAATCAGGGATACATAGAAGGGACAGTGTTTGATACTCTTTCTTGTTTGATCATCATTTTTTGATGTGCATTAGTGAGCACACATTTTTCATGCTCTTTGTATGACTCATTTGGTATAGAGAAATTGGACATAACTTCTTACAAAATATCTCTTTGTCGGGAATAGTGATAGAATCCTATATTGAAATTCTTACATTAGTATTATTCATTTGTTTAAGAATATTAAAGGGATTAGAAATATCCTTCTAATGCACCTTGCTTACAACAAAATTTTCTTGTGTTTGATTTGACATGGAAGGACCTGTTGATGGAAAATCACAAAGCACCCATGAATGTCTGCCGCAACTCGATGGGTTGAGACTCTCGGTGTGATTGCATAACATGGAGCTTTTCCCAAGTGTGGGACCTTGTGAAATCAGAAAATCTCTCGGATGAAGGCAGTTCCTATTCCTCTGTTTAGATGCACATGTAAAAATTCGAGAGGGTTTACTAAAAAACCTAAACTAACTTTCCAAGGAGGTAGGGTAAGAAGATGCATAAAATAAAACCTAAACTAACAAAGGTGATGCACCGAGGAATGAAGAACACCTGTCTTGCCAATAAACACAAACCATTAAAATGCAATACAAGATCATGCACATATAAAAAAATTTGCAGTGAAAGATCAAGAGGATGTAAATAAACACAGAGAGGGTTGAGAATCATCCACAGACATGCATTATCTACTCCAAATATTGATACAATACACTACAAAATACCAAGAGGCAAAGTTGCATTACAGTTTTAGATGGGAGGTTTGAACTCCACAAGTTCACCTACCAAAGAGAAGGTAGGGGCAAAACAATAATGTACAACCTTTAGAAAGAAGCCCCTCCTTACAATTTATAGGAAGAATGAGAGAGAAAAGAGAGAGGAATTCCAAATCTACCCCAACCACCTCTAGGTTGCATTTAATTCATCTCATTATGGCGGTAGGTGAGAACCCTAGCAAACCCAAAAAATGGTGAATTGTATTTTGAATTTTTAAGAACTTTTCTCACCTAATTAAATATATCTAGTCATAGTTGGATAGAGGACCTTGTAATCTTTTTGAAAAGTCCAACCTTGTGTGAATCCGAGCTCCCTATGAAAAGTTATGGCCATTTGAATATCTACGTCAGGGTTTGCTTTCTGTCGGGGTGTCAACACTCAAAATGTTGCACCTCCTGAAGATGCGCCTCCTAAAGATGCACCTCAATGCATCCATCCTCATGTTAACCTACTTTTAAGTGCACCATAGGCACTAAAAACACATGTCGACACTTTGTGTCTTTATGCACCCTAACTGCGCCTTGGGCGCAAATTTTTGCATGTCGACACTTTGTGCTGTGCGCCCTACCGCGCCTTGGGCACAAATTTTTGCATGTCGACACTTTGTGCTATGCGCCCTAGCCTGCGCCTTGGGCATGAATTTTTGCATGTCGACACTTTGTCTTTGTGTGGCCTAACCTACGCCATAGGCGTAAATTTTCACACGTCGACACTTTGTGCTATGTGCCCCTAACTAACCTACGCGTTATGGGCGCGACTTTTGGCGTGTCGACATATTCTTACCTACGCCATAGGCGCATCCATTTTCATGTTGACATTTTCCACTTTGTGCCTCCAACCTGTGCCATGGGCGTGACTTTTGGTGTGTCGACATCTTCTTACCTGCGCCATAGGCGCATCCATTTTCATGTCGACATTTTCTCGCTTTGTGCCTCCAACCTACACCATGGGCACAAATTTTGGCATGTCGACATCTTCTTACCTGTGCCATAGGCACATTCATTTTTATGTTGACATTTTCTACTTTGTGCCTCCAACCTGTGCCATGGGCGCGACTTTTGGCGTAAATAAATGTCAGGTTTTGAGTTCCTTTGATTTCCATATTCTTCCGTTGTTTGTCTATATTTACCCGGGGGAGATATATATAACAGGATGTTTGGGCTACCCTTACACTCTTGAAGTATGATTTTCATGACCTCCTTGCAGATTAGGATCTGAATTTAAATTTCCACCTTTTTGAAGCATTAGAGAATGTTTGAAATGACCTACATTTGTTTATTTCCCATATTTCATAATCCTTCTTTTAGATATAATATTAGCTACCACACATAAAAGAGAATTCTGATTTATCCCACAAAACTCATCCACTTTCCAATTTACAAGTGAAACATCATCTTGTGGATCTTAAGTATCCTCTTGTGATTGATATGGTTTTTCCGATGCAATTTGGGAGAAGAGGCATTTTGTACCATCAATTCTTGGTGTATAATTTCATTTGGGCAAGTGGCTTGGTTATGTGGAAGATTACAAGGGAAACACCAATTATAATCTTACACAAGGTTGTTTTCAACTATGACTAAGGCCTTAGATGAGTGACTACATTAGGATTGTATTGTTGGAATGGTTTTGGGTGAGACACTTGAATTTGAGCTTGAGTATTTTCTTTTTTGGGATAGAAAGGGGGTTTGTTTGGCTAATATTAGGTTTTTTAAGGTCTTAATTTTTGTTCTTGTTTTCTCTTTAAGGTTACCAACTCATTGCCAAATATTTGCAATTGTTTCATAACTTCTTGCAACTCATTTGAAGTATTTGTAGAGATGCATGCTTGCCTTTGACTTTGGCTTCTTGGGGATGGTATAGGAGCTAATTTAAGTGTTTGGTTAGGTGTATATGTTCTTACCTCTGGGAAGATGGGCATTGGAGGTCTAGGTGTATATATTCTTGCCTATGAGAAGAGGGGAATTGGAGGTCTATCTCGTAATTTTACCAACTGAACAAGACTATTTTTAGCCCTTATGGAAATATCATATGTATATAGTAAGGTTTTAACCCCATAGACTGAACATGAAATATATGTTGTGAACAATGAAAAATTACTAGATAGTGAAAGATAAAAAAAAATAATGCAATATACCTTTCAAGTGAATTTTCAATGCAAATCTCAATGTAAGGTTATATGAAGCTTAACTTGTGTAACCTTGTAAAAGATTGATTGTGGGTGCTCTCAAAAGTGATCTCCAAATGGGAATGTGACCATGCTATGAGAAGATTTAGCTTGGATTATTGCTTCCAAAATAATAGAAGTTAGACAACAAAATGGACATAGTAAGTGTATGGGAAATCCAAGAGGATTTGAGATAGGATAAGCATGTGTTTTATAAGGCTAAGTAGTGGTTGGAAGTTGGTTGAAACTAATTGAATGCACATGTTATTTTTAGCATTTGAGATAAGTTAAATGTTTCTTGGAAGATAAATTCCATTGAGGGGCACTAAAGGAATTTAATAGCGAAGTTTCATCCAGAAAGGTGGTTGTACATGTATTTAATCACCCCTACCTTTCTAAGATTCTAGAACCTGATTTGACTAGACTAGTAAAGTGGAGTTGATTAGACTAGTGAAGTGGATTCCAAGTGGGAACCTAAGTGGTAATTAACTAGGAAAATAGGTGTACTTTCCCATTTAAATAACTAATTTAATTACCTATAATGTGCACACTAATTAATTAATCATTTATTTAATAAATGATAATTAAGCTAGATAAAGTAAGGTTTAGAGATTAATTTACTTAATCCAATGGGGTGTAATGTGCATGATTAATTAATTTGATTAATCAATCATAAGGGATATGAACTATTAATTTTACTAGGATAAGATGGAAACAAGTGTGTAATTTTAGGGTGTCCACATTTTCCCCTCTTTGAAGTGCTATTGCAAAGTAATATTACTTTTAAAATAGTAGAAGCATGTAGATCAATGAGAAGAGAGTGGTGAAGAATTTGTATGCACAATAAGAAATATGGTAAGGAATTCCCCCTCAAGCGGGTAGGTGACATAAAGCAAAGTGGTGGATAGCCGTTTGATAAGAAAAAGACAAGGGATTGAAAAAGGATGGGAAATGATTGTACTCGTAGTATGAGCATCATTTGGAGAATAAATTTATAGCAACCTTATTTTTAGTATTACACAATAGAGTTATCACCATGATTATGAAAGATTCAACGTGGGTAACTAGATGCACGTAAAAAAACACACACATAACAAAGAAAATATAAAAAGAAAAACATATCCAAAATATAGAGTAGGTGTAGGCATTAGGGTTATAAAGGAACCAATATGTAATCACACTACTTGTAAGTGTTCCAAAAATTAAACATCAACAATGCAACACAACATTAAAAAAGAATACAATCAGCTATGCCCCTAATACGTGCCACAATGATGATTAAGGAGATGCAAATGCCTCCAAACGTTAAACTTATGAAATACTTGGGAATAGGATCATATTGAAGAGCAGAGTATACTTGGATAATCCTAGTGACACTCTTGTTAGATCCATTTTACAAATGATCTGAAATAAATTTTCCCAAGTGAAGTTATATCGCGAAGGAAAATGAGTTTTTGACTTGCCCTAAGTAAAAGTTAGTTGTCATGCAAAGGGAAGAAAGTGTAGTGATAGTCGTAACATCAAAATGATCACTAGGGTAATAGATAAAGGTATGAATTTATTGAGATTGTGTTGAAATACGAAAATATTCACTTTAAGAATTTTCCAATTATAGGATTCTTGTGATAAGTGAATGTTTGTTCAAAAAAATTATAATTTTTTTGAAATTTTGAAATATATATATTTTTGGATTTTTGTGAGTTTTTGAAAAAATTTAAATACAAATATAAATAAATGCAAACAAACCTGAATACACGTAAAAGGAAAGCATTCCATGGATTATTTAATAAATCAGAGGAAAACATAACACATGTAAGCGACACAAAACACTCATTCGTATGCAAACAAACCCAATATGATTAGGATTGAACCACACCAAAAATATATGTGAATAAATTTCTTGCAATTGGTCTAAAACAAAGGTAAATAGAGTAAAAAAATTAATAAACTAAAAGTATCATCACAATGTTGGTAAATTGCAACGATGACAACACAATTTTCAATAACAAAGTGTAATGACACTCTGAATGTGTTCCACATTAAATAAATAGATAGATATGAATTCCCCCTATTGATAGCTTAAAATGTGAGAGGATTGGATTGGATGAAGAGAGGAGTGATGCTTAGATACTCCAAAAGACACTCTTGTCGGATCCCATTGAATTTTGATCTGTATTGGATTAAAATTTTAAATCCAAGTGTGCCCCAAGCAAAGTTATATTATGAAAGGGTAAATTATTTCCTTGAGCATAGATATACACCATGAGAATTAAATATGATTATCAAAAGATGGTTTGGAATGATCATGAGGAGTGTCATAAAATGGCGAAATTGTTGAATTGTGTTTTCTAGTTGCTGAAATTTGGTCAAATATTATTTGAATGTTTTGGTTTTGACAAGTGTTATCTTGTTTTGGATTTTTGAACAATTTTATATTATTATTTATTTTGTTTTGCAAAAAAAAAAATTGTGTGTTTTAACAATTTTATATTGTTTTTTGTAGTTTGAGAAACATATTTGAATGTTTTTTAAGTTTTGTGAAACATTTTTGAATGTTTTTATATTTTTAAACTCAAGTAAAGGGTGCATCGCTTAAAAGCATGTGTAAATAATTATAAGCATTCCATTCCATTAGAAAAAATGAATATGGTAAAATGATAGGATGTCTCACTCCGCTCGTGACTCCATGCAACTAGGAAGATGCAAGGGCTCATCACCGAGAGCCAAGAAGGACGTGATAACAAGGTTAATAATAATATGAAAGTGAAGATGATGGATGCAAAGATATAAGGTGTAACAATGATCCATATGAGAAAAATGTAACTCATCTCCATTCAAGATTATTTGATCAATTCCAAGATGATTCCACTTTATAGGTTTTGAATTAACTTAGATCCATTGATGGCTTATTGATTGACAAGATCGATTGAAGGAATTTTTGTCTCTCTTTAACATAAACAACTTCTTGGGATGTTTTTGATTAAGCACTTTTGATTAATATTTATAAAGGATTTATTGGTTAATTATTTATGTTTTTTTGAAAGGGACCCCTACATGTTGCCCCATGCCACCACTAAGATGCAAGGTCTCAACATTGAAGATAAAATATAGGTGAATAAGGACATCTTCCTTCGTTCTTAGTCTCATACTACTGGTGAGAAGTATGGGCTTATCACTGAATACTATGAAGGATAAAAGGTGTAATTATTTTATAGTTTTTTTGTATTTTTAGATTTTTTTTTCCTTGTATGTCGATGGTGTGCTTGTTAGAAAGGAACATTCTGGCCCTAAGTATCAACCTTATGCAACTAGTAAGACGCAAGGGTTTAACATTGTAGACTAAGATGGATGATAAAAAAATGTCTAGGTAAATAAGTTTGAGATTTATGTTAAAGAGAGAGATTTTTGGAAGGAGGAGTTTTCATCGAGTAAGCTTTAAGATAAAACTATAGGTAAAAAATATGAAATTTTAGAAACCATAATAAGAATGAGACATAGAATGCTCAATAGGAACAAGGTTAACCTATGTCATGATAGGGAAGAAAGTGAATATATGATAATGGTATGATTAATATATTTTTAATAGATGGAATTATTAATATTATTTGTACTCACTTTTCTGTTTCTAAATTTCAAACAATGCTTTAAGAAACAGATTTGATACAGAGTTTTATTTTCTTTTTATGCTTTTTTATTTTTTTAACGTTCAAGGATGAGAATTTGAAATTGAATCAGAAGAGAGAGGTCCAATTTTATTAAGTTTTAATGGTATTGAAATATGATACTTGTGCGAGACAAGATCCAAGTAATGAGAGGGAATCAAATGATTTAGTAAGTATTGAAATACAAGACTTGGGCATATGAGGTCCAAGTCAAAGGAGGAAATCTAAAGATTCAATAAGTCCTGAAGTACAAGACTTTGGTGGATAGGTTCTAAGTTAAATTATGGAATCTAAATATTTAATGAGTCCTTATTTATGAGACTTAGGTGGATGGGATCCAAGTCAAAGGAAATAATTGAAAGATTCGCTAGGTCTTAAAGTACAAGACTTGTGCATATGGGTTCCAAGTCAAAAATGTGTGATTGGATAAATCTTCAATGGGATAGAAAGACCTATGTGATGTTAGAGGAGGATTTTCTATGCGTGGAATATATTTAAATTCATATTCACCAATGATTGAAAGAGTGCGAGGAAAGAAGGATTGATATCTAGGTGTATATCCGGGGTTCCTTATAGGTCATAGAAAAAATATTTAATGTTGTTCTGTGAGACTAGGAACTAATTGATTTGATGAAATATTTGTAATTAAATCATGAAAATGTTGTATAAGGATATTCCTGGGTATACGTACCTCATAGAGTATACGCATGTAGATGTCTTGACATGTAAGAATCATCGTTGATGAGATTTATACAAGATTGATTTCATGAGGTGTAATGGACATGGAAGGTTGTGTTGTCGCAAGTGTCCAAGCTTGTTGTGGTTGTGTTTTGACACCAAGACTATATATAAGGCATAGGAACCAACAGTGAAAGAATAGAATCAATCTCAAAACTACTTAATGATAGACCCTCTTCTATAGTTTCTATAGTTATATCAAGGTTTGAAAGGGATTCTTAAAGTAAGTTTAAGCTCTCATTTGATGTTAGAATATTGTTGTATCGAATCATGTTCAATGTGTGTTTGGATGAATAGAAGAAAATATGTAGAAGAGATAGATTTCTTTGGATGGAGAGATACTTGACCTTCATTGTGATCTCATTGAATGTCAATATGTAAAAAAGTGGGGAAAACGTTCAACTCTTTGTTAGAAGTTATGGAAGTTGATGTGTCATCGGTTCATAAGAGATTTTTCATCAAGCTATATGGAGATGGATTTTTCATCAATTAAGTATTGAACATAATGACAAAGAGGTATATAATGATCAGTATAATGTCCTTCCATGCGGTGGTATTCATAATATTCTAATGCATTATACCATGTAGTCTTGGCTTCCCCTTGAAAAGGGTCTCATCGTTGGATATTTGATCATTTTATCTTTTTATATTTGTTGAAAGGAACTAGAAATAATCTCTCTCGAGAGGTGTAAGCGACGTTCAACTATGCGTGGAGTAGTGTTTAAGATATAGGATTTGATGGACTCATAATCGAATTTGTTCAAGGATTCACCATGTTTGTGAGCTTTGTTCTTTATACCATGGTTAGGAAATGGATTAGAAAACACCTTTAGATTATCATCTAGCATCCACTATGTCTTTGTTTTCAATGAGGTCTTGGATGTAGTTACAAATTTGTTTACATATTTATGTTTTATGACCATTAATGCAATGAAAATCACAATATGTGTTAGGTCTATACCGATCGCTCAAGTTATCCTTTAGGTAAGGATAGTGTAATAAGGTAATTGACCATATTAGCACTTGCTAGTTGTTTTAAGAAGCTTGAAATAGATTCCCCCAAATACTTATATTTTCATCATTTGGAGTCATGATGAGGAGTTTCTCTTCTTGGAATGGTGATGGATGGTTTAGACTTAATCTATTTTGATTGGTTGTTCTATTAGTTGTGATTATCAGTGACACAATCATTGACAACATACGGTTGTAGTTGATGTACCTAGGTTTATCATGAGAAGTGTTAGGGTTGTTAGTATTTTGATTGTTATGATTTTGTGCATTATCGTAAAATGAGGCTTGATCAAGCCTTTAGAAATGAGGTCTTTTTCAATTTGAGTTCCATTTTTGATAACTTCCTCAAATTTGTTGAGGCAGTGCATCTGCATATGAAAGGATAACTTATTGTTAAGGTTTGGGATAAAGATGTTAACCATCTATTTTTCATGGATTGAACATGGGAATCGACTTACAATTCCTTGTCATTGTTGTAAAATTTTTAGAAAAGCTCTCATTTTTTCATTGTTTGGCATTACACAAATCCATCATTGTGACTTCAGAGTCAAGGTTAAAAGAGAAGTGTTTAACAAAATTCTTAGAGAGGTCCACGAAGGTAGAGATAAATCCCTTTGGAAGGTGTAAGAACCATTCCAAATCTTGTCCTCCTAGACTCTTAGGAAAGAGGCGCAAGAGAAATATATCATTATAAGCCACTTCTTGGCATGCCATGAAGAATTATTTGACATGCTCTCTAGGATCAATTTTTCCCTTGTATTGTCAAATTTTGGCATCTCGAAAGAATGCTAGAATGGTATGCGTAAGATGTCTATGTAAAAATTGTGTTGGTGTGAATAATCATTTACACCTAATAAGCTCATGTGAGCTAAAAATTGTTATTAGTTTTATTTTATTAGGAGTTTGTTTAAACTCCCGTAACTAGTTTAGATTGGTATCTCTAGTTTAGAGGGTTTGTTATCTCTACTTTAGATTGGCATCCCTTGTATCTAGGAGTATCAAACTACTTGTTAAACCTATTTAAATGCTTCTCCTGAATTGAGAATCATCAGAGATAAATAATTATTTCTTTGTTCTTCTTTATTGTGCTCTTATTTTCTCCTCTGTAATTCTTTGTGCTCACTCTTCCTATGCTAGATCCCGCTGGTAGTTTTTTCATGGTATCAGAGCTTGTTGTAGCAGGAGAGTTGAGCGGTCAATAGTGGAAGGTTGTTCACTCATTGAGAATTTGTGGAGTGTGGAGTGTTATTCGTGACTGCGTGGAACCCCGAACTGCTCTTCCTTTAAAACAGACATAAGCACTGGGAACCCCATTGAACCAAAGGTGAGTTGAGTTGAACCACTTTCTGCTACAACATCCTGGAGCTCTGCAACAACAAAGCATGATGATCCTCTGCTAAAACACCATTGCTAATGTGATCAAGTAAATGTTCAACACCACTATCATCATCTTTAGATCCATGATCTCCACTTCGAATGCAAGTCCTCCAACCCCCTGAGTACTTTGCTGCTTCTACTTGTGATCAATTTGTTGGACATCTAGCTCTCAATTGCCCATTGGGCTTGCTACGTTGTGGAGTTCATTGTGGCCTCAGCCCACGTAGTGGTGGTCATACCTGCCTGCCATATGCTTACTCACTAACATGCAACAACAGTATTCATATTTGCTTCCATGGTGATTAATCTGTAAGTTCATGCACAACCTTATCTGATTGGCCGAGATAAAAGCATTTAAAAAAACTATAGTATTAAACTTTTAAATTTTTCTATAGTTTGTTATTAAAAATTGCATTATGGGGAAATTAATGCTTTTGAGGCCAATTAATACTTTTTTTGGGGGTTTTTGTAAACTGAGGACAAATTTGTATTCCTTGTTTCCTCCCGGGTCCAATGAGTGGTCACACGACCATATTTGTCTTCTATTTGGTCAAGTATTATAATCAGTGAGCAATTTTTATTAAAAATTGACTTATTTTACGGGAAATTGAAAGTTTAATAACTTTTGCACGGTAACTCGAAATTGAGTGCCATTTTTTGCAAAAGTTGATTATTTTTCATTCCCATCGCATTGAAGCAAATTTCATTAAAAAAGGGAAACTTTGGAAAATAACCTCATTGAAACCATGTCGAGAGCTTTTTTATCATCCTCGTCTTCTGGCCATACCAGGATCTATGGTTGTTCGAGCCTCTAAACTCGACAAATTACCATGCCTAGAAACCGAAGATGTAGCAGCTCTTACAGTCTCATGGATTATGGCGTGTGTTCGATGATACAGTTCCCACTTTCACCACAGAGAAGGACAAGTACCTGTATGCATGCAAGTAAGATGAAGCTCTCGGATTGATTTCATTGAATGTAGTGGATAACCTCCAGTTTCATATTTTCATGGCCACATCTTTGAAAGAGGTATGGGAAAATTTTGAATCTTTGTTTGGCAAGATAAACGAGTTCAAATTAATTCAACTGGATCATGAATTAAACTCTTTATCTTCTTCAGATTTTCCTTCCATAGAAGAATTTATGTCAAAATTTAAAGATATTCATAGTCATTTGAAAGCAGGTGGTAGAACTAAAAAGGATGATGAATGCATATACACGATCCTAACTAAACTAAAGGGTCCATTTTTTGTATTTACGTCAACCTTCTTTTCTACTATGGATGCACTAGACACTCAGTTTAAAATGCCTTCATTTGAATAGTTTTGTGAACGTCTCTCATGAGAACAAGAAAAATTAATCTCTCTAGATGTTATGCCTACATCGAATCATGCTCTTGTGGCTAGTTCTCCTAAGAAAAATTGGAAAAACAAACCCAAGCAAAGCTATGATAAGCCTGTACCCTCTCACAATATGGTTTCTAATCCTTCTGTTGACACTTCTAAACCACAGAATAATGGTAAAAATAAGATACCATTTCAGAAGTGGGTGTTTGATCCTTGTTCCTTCTGTGGGGGGAAAAATCATCCTGAATCTAGATGTTTTTGAAGTGGAAGCATTAGAAAAGGCTTAAAACAACACAAGATCAATGTTCCATCACCTTCATCTACTTCCAATGCTGGCAAGGGTAAGGCTCTTTCTACTAGAGCTTCTTCTCCTTTGCAAGATAGGTGGATTCTTGACTCAGGGGCTTCTCATCATATTACACATTGTAGGGATTTGTTGACTTTTTTTTTTTGCATAAGCACATCACAGATTTTGGTGGGTGATTCGTCGTAGATGTATTAGGTTCGCATGTAAAATGCCAAATGGGCATCTAAATAATGTTCTTTATGTTCCCCATATTTCTAACAATTTTATTTCCATATATCAAATATGTAACTCGGTAATGGTAGAACCGTTGAATTCTCACTAGATAAGGTTGTCATCGGGAACTTCATGATCATGATGATATTGTAGCTACAAGCTGTGGATTCATGTTCATGTTTGTATATATTTGAGAGCTTTTATAACTCTGCAGCAGATCTTCACTTATTGCTCATGCTGATTCTTTGAGAAAACTGTGGCATGAGAGGTTTGGTCACCTCAATTACAGATATCTACAGCATCTCTCTTCGTAGAATATGGTCATAGGACTTCCGAAGGTAAAATCACATGATAGTGTCTTCCCTGGTTGTATGTTGGGTAAGCAACACTTGGATCTTTTCCAAAAGGTCAAGAAAAAATAGCTATGGCTCATCTTGAGTTGGTACATAGTGATCTAACTTCTTTTCCTCATAGATCATTTTTGGTGCTAAGTGTACTCATATTCATAGATGATTTTACTAGGAAAACTTGGGTGTACTTTCTAAAAAATAAAAAGTGATGTCTTAGAACATTTCAAAGTTTTTAAGGCTATTGTAGAGAAACAATCTAGAAATTGTATTAAAATACTCCGCACGGATAATGGGGGAATATGAGAGTAATGCATTTACTGCTTTTTGTGCTAATCATGGAATTGTGCACCAGTATACTATTCCTCACACCCCTCAAAAAAATGGAGTTACTAAACGAAAGAACCAAACACTCAAGGAAATGGAAAATTACATGGTTCAGTCCAAGAACATGGCACCTCATTTTTGGGTGGAAGCAGTCAACTGTGCAAATCATATTCAAAACAAAATGCCACATAAAGCAGTGTAAGGGGTTACTCCTGAGGAGGCATGGTCGGGTGAAAAACCTGACGTATCAAAATTTTAGGTCTTTGGTTGTAAGGCTTGGGCCTTTGTTCCTGACGAAACTCAAAAAACCATGGAGAAGAAAAGAAAAGAAATCATTTTTTTGGTCATTGTGAGCATGTGAAGGCATATCACCTCTTCAATCCCACTACCAAAGATGTTGAGTTTCGGTGGATGTTCGAGTTGATGAGACCGAGGCTCCTTTAGATCATACAGTAGTTCTTCCATCTCCATTATTGCCTCCTGCTCCTGCCACTGATGATGATTTTGATGGCCCCCGATCCTGATCTTGTTGCTCCTACTCCGAAATGGCTAAGATCTACATTGGCTACAATAGGTGATTTGGCGAGTGATTCACTAAATCTACGATGAAATAGAGATGAGACTTCTGGTGTTGTCAATCATCGGCCCTATTCTAGTATGGATTTTATGAGCCAAGCTATTTCTAATGATCTTGTTCTTTTTCACAAGCATCTGGAAACCCGAATGGGATTCAATAATGTAGATGACTATTCTTCACTTATGAAGAATAATACTTGGGGTTTGGTTCCTCTTCGAAGGGGAGAAAGGTCAGTATGATGTAAATGGGTCTATAAGACCAAATATACTGGTGATGGATTGGTTGAAAAATACAAGGCACATCTTGTCACCAAGGGGTATTCTCAAGTTGAAGGAGTAGATTACTTTGAAACTTTTTCTCTGTCACAAAGATGGATTCTGTTTGCCTTGTTCTCTCTCTTGTTGCTTCTCATCGATGGTCAGTACATCAGATGGATGTGAAGAGTGCATTTTTACATGGTGATCTCCATGAGGAGATTTATATGGAGCAACCTCAAGGGTTTGTACATGACTCTTCACTGGTTTGTAGACTTCGGCGTTCACTCTATGGTCTCAAACAAGCCCCTCGGGCTTGGTATGAGAAGATGGATGCTTTCTTGTTGTCTATTGGCTTTCATCATTGTAAGACCGATCATATAGTTTATGTCCTGAAGACTGATGATGACTTGCTTCTATTAGTATTATATGTTGATGATCTCCTCATTACTAGTAGTTCAAATTCTCTAACACAGGACATTAAACAAAAATTGAAAGCAGAATTTGATATGACAAATATGGGATTATTGCACTACTTTCTTGGCCTACAGGTTCGCTAGTCTACTGAGGGCATCTCTATTTTTCAGAAGAAGTATGCTATAGATCTACTTCAGAGATTTCATATGGCTGATTATAAGCCATCTCCCACACCTTACCAGTCAGGTATTGAATTGACTGTTGCATGTAAGTCTAAACTAGTTGATCCCACTTTGTATAGACAGTTGGTTGGGAGCCTTTTGTATCTTACTCATACTCATCCCGATATCACCTTTGTTGTTAATCTTGTCTCTTGGTTTTCACATAATCCTCATGAGATTCATTGGGAAGCAACCAAGCAGATTTTGAGATATCTTTGGAGGAATTTGAGTTTTGGTATTCATTACACACCTCAGACTATTCCCAGTATTAAAGGATTTACAGATTTTGATTGGGGTGGATGTCGTGATACTCGCAAATCCACATCGACTATTTTTTTCATCTTGGTTCTAATCTAGTTGTTTGATCTTATAAAAAGTAGAATGTCATTGCATTATCATCCACTGAGGCCGAGAATTGAGGTGCTTTATGACAGCATGGCAAGAGGTTCTTCGGCTTCGTCAGATTCTTGGTGAGTTTGGTTTTTCACAGGAGTCTCCTTCCATTATTTGGTGTGATAACCAAAGTTCTATTCACATTACATGTAATCCTATTGAGCATCAGTGCACGAAGCATATAGAGATCCACATGCACTTCATTCGACAGTTGATTCAGGATGGGGTCGTTCAGATGGATTTTATTCCTATGGCCGATCAGCTCACAGATATCTTCACTAAACCCTTGGCTTCCCCTCACTATTTGGAGTTGCGAGACAAGCTTGGGGTGAAGGAAGTTGTCCTTGGGGGGAGCTTGTATAGTCCTTCCTTCCTTATTTTCTAGTATTGTATCGGTACCTTATCAGGCCTAGTAGCTAGGACCCTTCTTTCTCTTTTCTCCCTAGCATTCGCTTATGGGAGGGTGTTGGTGTAAATAATCATTTACACCTAATAAGCTCATGTGAGCTAAAAATTGTTATTAGTTTTATTTTATTAGGAGTTTGTTTAAACTCCCGTAACTAGTTTAGATTGGTAGCTCTAGTTTAGAGGGTTTGTTAGCTTCACTTTAGTTAGCATCCCTTGTATCTAGGAGTATCAAGCTACTTGTTAAACCTCTTTAAATGCTTCTCCCAAATTGAGAATCATCAGAGATAAATAATTATTTCTCTGTTGTTCTTTGTTGTGCTCTTATTTTCTCCTCTGTAATTCTCTGTGCTCACTCTTCCCGTGCTAGATCCCACTGGTAGTTTTTTCAAATTGTATAGACACGATTAATCAAAATTGAATTTTTGGTGTTGTTTTTGCGCTCCCGAAATAGTGTCCTTCACCATTTTCCACTCTTGAGAAAATGGTGAATTGGTTTGTAGGATAAATGATGAACCATCATTCTTAGAATCGGTGTTCACTTTGTTGGATGTAATATGGCTCTTAGATGAGTCATCACTAGTTTTATTTAATGAATTTTTGGCATTTGAATTAGAAGTGGCTTTGGAAGATAAGAGAGAAAGTTGTTTGGCCATCTCATTCATTTGATCTGTGAGGGATTTAATGGGATCAGTGGCTGAATTATTATATTTACATTTATCCTCATTGGATTTTCCTTTGTTATCAGAGTTTTTTATCATATTTTCCTACGTTGTCATGTTTGTTTGACTTGAGTGGTGGACCCTTAGGGGATTTATGTTTTATTTTTAAGGTTTTCAAATCATCCTCATCAAATTCTAAAGGAAATCTTACTCTCATTATAAGGAGAAATATTAGAAATTGGTCTTTATTTTTGAGTAAAGTGTTGTCTATGGAAAGGTTTTCAATTTAGAATTCTTCCTTTTCATCCGAACTAATGTGGAAAGGATCAATTTCCTTCCATCAAAAGGGAATATAATTACAATGTTGTGTTCCTACCATTTTTTAAAGAGGGAAGGAACAAGAAAAGGTGTGATAGAAAACTCAACCCTTAGCAAAGTGAATGCTAAGATGGAAGAGGGGAAAATATTAAAGAGATCAACCCTAAAAAAATGAGTGCTAAGAGGGATGAGGAAAAAGAGTGAGTTGATTTTCCAACTCCTAAAGAAATTAGAGTTAAGAGAAAAAGGGACTAAAAGGGGTTATATTTGCTCTACTTTGTAACAAAAATGGATGTTAAGGGAGAATATACTTAACAAGGTGAACATAATCAAATATTTTAAAAATGACTGATAAGAGTGACAAAGAGATGTGAAAATTGTAACTATGAACAAGATGAGTGTCAAGAGGAATGAAAAAGGGTGACTTCTCAATACTTAAAAAAATGAGTAGTGTTAAAGTAGAAGAATGGATTAAAATGTTATATTATAAGAATCTTAGAAAAATGAGTTCTAAGAAAGATGAAGAGGTTTGAATGGCTTCACAACTCTTTAAAAAAGATAATCTAAAGAGGGAAGAGGTGAAAGAAGGTTATTTTTCTCAACTCACGAAAAAATGATTGCTACAAGAGGATACTTAGAGACATGATGACAAATTCTCAACTCTTAACAAAAGTATGTTAACAGAAGATACTCAAGAAATGTGATGAAAATTTCTCAACTCTTAACAAAAATAGTGTTAAGAAGGGAGAGACTTAGAAATATGATGAGGAGGGTGCTCAACTTTTAACAAAATGACCGTTAAAAGAGGATGCATGGAAACACAATGAAAATGCTCTATTCTTAACCAAATGTTTGTTAAGAGGGAGAGACTTAGAAAAACGATGAAGGATGTTAAATATTAACAAAATCATGTTAAAAGAGGAGACATAACAAAGAAATGGGATCACTTAAAGAACGACATAGTGAATTTTGTCACAAGAAGTGAAGAAATGAAAATGAGAAGGTCCGAATCTCAAAAAATTGGAGATAAGATATAAGGGGAATGTGAATTATTAATGATCTCATATTAAAGTAAAGGGGAGGATTTAAAGAGAGAAGTGAAGAATTTTTGTAGAGGATGTTGACAATTCAATAAAGTGAATGTGAAATGTAATGAGGTGAGAGGTTAAATGCTTAAATTTCAACAAAGGTAAGTGTCAAACTTAAGAATTATGAAAATGAAAGATCAATGTGATCACAATGGTGTTTGACCATGATAAAGTGAGTATCACAATGTCAATACTTAGATGAAAAGGATGAAAGTTATCAAGTTTGGATATGGATGTCCACAACCCAAGACTTAGACTTGTTTACAAAGTGACAAGGTGGATGAGAGAGAAAAAGTGAATGACAAAAGTGAAACACAAGTATGTAACACGTAAGAAAAATGAAAAATTATGTAGTGAAGGTTAGGCTCTATACCTTAGATTAGACTTGTCAAGGTGTGGCTTCCTAGGAGGTTCTCTTAACTAGGTGTCAGCAGTATACCCAAGCAAGAGAAATGTTATTGTTGATTTAACAAAATCTAACTATTAAAACTAAATTACGGAGTCAAAAATGATTAACAAATGTTATTATAAAAGTATATAATGTGGTGAAATAGAAAAACCTAAGTGTAATAAAGAAGTAAGAGTTACTTAGCTGATATTTGCTAAATCCAAAAGTTTCGATGTTGGAAAACTAGTAAACAAAGATGGCAGATCTTGTCACAACACCACACAAAAAATTAGAGATGTTGAATGTGAATGGATGAGGGAGCTCGGGCTGGTACTAGGGTGCCTAGGTGCTAGGATCCCTATCTAGGCACCCAGTCTGCGTAGAACCTTAGGAACTAATTTTTGCAAGGTCATTGAGTTGTCGCAATCCTTCATAGTTTGTTGTTATAATGTCACATAGTGATCACCGATGTCAATGATAACTGTAATAAATATATGACCTTAAAACCCAAAACATATCAAATCCTTAAAAAAATGTAAAATGGGGGTCGACTATCCTCGATGTCAACAAAGTGAACTTACAAACGAGTGGTGTACTACATCTCAGACCCAATGTAGTTCTATGTGATTATGTGTGCAATAATTTCCTTAGGTTTCCCTCATGTAAATGATGCCAAAATAGTGGGATACGGCTAGATATAATGCAAGATGTGTGGATGGAATAAATAAAACCCTCCTATGTAGTGTATATAGAATAAACATCCCAAAGAATGTAGTCCCTTTGTATTTAGATAGCCCTTGATAATTTCTAGCCCTCTTAATAATTGTATGTATGATGTGTATATATAGGGATATCATTTTTAAATTTCAACACTAGTAACATGGCATGCTAACTAAGACCTCAAGATAAGGATAAGATAACCAAAATACCGACAAAAACATCGATATAAAAAGAAGAAATAACCGTGATGAAGCACCTGAGATCTAGACACAAGCACTTGGGTGTTAGAGTCCAGTTAGGCTAGTGTCCTCGAGTCAAATGATGAAAAATCTGAAAATATTGATTGATAGGGATCCTTAAGACCTGACAAAAAATAGGTGTGGGAGTGACAGATGTAGAAGGAGTAATGAGATAAAATACCAATACAAAATAAGACAATGAAAAAAAAAAAAAAAAGATGGACAAGGGGATGTGTTACTAATGAATAATTTTATTTCTCAAGATCCATACATATAACATCATACTTACTGACATAGTAATATATTAGTAAGTGTGTGATTTTATGTCTACATTCCCCCTTTATGTTATTTGAATGAAATTCAAGTAGTGTAAAGGAAGTAAGGAACATACATGTGAGAAATTTGGAGAAGTCACGTTATGGAAATATGCATAGAATAATATGTATGTGTGGAAAACCATGGATCGACGTGTCTCCATGTGGCATAAATAGAGATGGAGAGTAGGGATAAGGAGAACTATGGAGAGAGGTGATTATTTGAGTCAAAGAATTTGAATATTTTGATTTTTTGTGAAGCAAAAATTTGAAGGGGAGATGAAGTGATCGGTTCCCAACCCAATTTTATATGTTGTTTAAATAACTTAAGGATTTAGGTGTCCTTACCGCGGTGAGGAAGAGTGTTAGGGAGATAGATCTATTTTTACTCTCCAACTATGACTACATCCTAAAAATTTCAAATCACTACAGATGGTATAGTGACCATATTTTAGTTCCATTTCAATCTATTTTTATCCATGTATAGTTGTGCATTTGAATGGCTTCAAGTTATATCACCCTGGAAAGTAATAAAATTTTAACTCCCAAGTTAGGTCATCGGGAGGAAAGATAGAATGTGCTTACTATACTAATTGATGGTAGAAAATTCATTAATTGATTAGTTTGATTGAAATAGAATACTCATAGAGAGATTTTTCACTTTTGTTTCCCCATATTAGGTCATTAGGGGAATGAACTAGACGTGATTAAGAGAATATTTGGAGAAAATTTTGCTTGTTGCCCCTAACTTAGGTCATTAGTGGGAATGATTTTTATGTTATAGAATTTATTTGAATAGATTGAATTGTTCATTTTGTTTGAATATAATTAGAGTAAGAAATGTCATGGTGATATGCCAAGATTGTCGATTGATTATGTAGAAACTGGAGAGGGATCATGAAGTGATCCCGATTGTATGTCCCCCTTTTGGAGAAATGGTGAAGGGGATCGATGATGAGAACTGAATCAAAAATAAATATGAAAATATGATACAACGATAATAAAGTAGATGTTTGCGATATTGTGTAAATGTCGATGAAACTTGTGTGAGAGTAGTAAATAGTATTGTGAAATGTGTTAGGTGTAATAATAGGAGAAATTATGAATTGAGTGTCATGAATAGGAAAAAAATAGAGTAGCAAGGATCAACATATGATCAAAACCAAATGTCATGTATTATTTCGAGTGGTGAGCACAAATAGGAACCATAGTAAGTGAAAATTTGAAAGTTACTATATATAGTAGGAGTAAAAAGGAATAGTCACTTCATTTGAATTGTGATTGAGTTGAAAATTGAGCTATGGACTTGCAAAGATGCCATGATTAGAATGACTTGGATGAATAGGTTTGGGAGGGTGGCAGAGGCTGTGACAACATAGACGACCAACAAGATGGTACATATGTGTATTTTTGGAAATTTTGATAAATGTGCCTAATTTTTCAAATTTTGGAAAAAAATTGGTTTTTGAATTTTTGGTCATTTCCACCCTGGTTAGTGGCATCCAAGGTATAGATGTCCTTTGAGACACTAGCACCTAATTCTAGGTGCTAAAGTCGTACCCCCATGTGCTTAGAGTCCCGATCTGTGCGTTGTAGTCCCGTGGAGAGTTGATTTCTTATGTAATGCATAGCTTTGATTTTTTGAGGAATGTATGTAATTTTTGTGATTGGTTTTGGACCTATATGAGGTGTTAATGTCAAGATTTTGGTTGTGTTTTTTTGTGAAAAAATATATTCATTCGATGGAGTTCCTTGGAGGTCAACACTTGAGTACGTTATTGACTTTAGGGTTGTCCAATGCTTTGAGTGGGATGTTCTATACCGTGCTGCATTATGCAAAGCACATAGTGAGATGGGGGAGGTGCCCCATGATATACCCATGATTACAATACTATGTAAGAAATGGTGTGTAGATATGTGCACATTTTGGTTTCCCATAGGAGAGATGATTGTGACCTTGGAGGATGTATATCACATATTACAATTTCTAGTGGTGGGGTAGAGGGTACAGGTTATGGTAGTGGAAAATGTTACAAGGCAGATGCGGGAAGCAATGAGGTATTTTATAGGGACATGGGTTCAGACAGAAACCCATATCATACTTGATGCTATATTGAGATCACATGTTCCACAATTACGGAATTTCATCGCAATCGTGATTGCTTTGTCAGTAGTAATAGAGGGTGGTGGTGTAGGCATCTTGTATAAGATGCATGATATATGTCATCATATCGAGGAGCACGATACTATATTTTCTTGGGTGATATGTGTGTTATCCCATTTATATAGGGACTTATACAAGTTTTCACATGAGGAGAATTTGGGTGTCCTTTTCACTTAGAGCCACCACATTACTACATGTATGGTCTTATGAGCATATTTCTATATTGAGGCCACTTGGTGGGCCACGCGTAGAGTGGGTTAGCCCAAAGATATTTTGCTACATGGGTAGGCATCCATAGTAGGTGGATGGATACTACAACCTATAGAGCCATGCTAGATTGGATGGGGACATGGGTCATGATATGGAGACCATATAGAGAGTATGGTGGATGGGAAAAGATGTAATTGAGTTAAGATGTATACATCGTACCATGTGGTTGGAGGATCACTTTCTAGAGTGACTGAGCTATTTTAGGTAGAGAAAGTGTCTAAAATTTTTGGCATAGGCTAGGATGTACCTTTGGAGTCATATGTGTGAGTGAGGGCCATTAGATCACCGAGTTGTTTAGGTGTAAGACCAGGCCCCACATGAGCACACCTAGTACATCCAGATCTACATGAGGTAGATGTGGTCATAGAACCAATAGATATTGATGATATCGGATGTACTCGAGGCATATATTACTTGGTGTACTACTCATAGGTGAGTGTTATTGTTTCTGTGATGGTAGACATGGCGGATGGGCCACTAGCGGGGAGGAGTAGGAGGAGAGACCCTTGCCCCGATGGAGATGTTTTGGCAAAGTGGTGTGACTCGAAAGTGTGTATGGTTTCTTGTTATTTTTGATTTTATGGGTTGTTTTTTTGCGGTATGCATAGTAATTAATGTGTTGTAGTGTTTTTTTAGGTGACATGTATAGGATGTTGATTGTTGATACATTGATGTAGAATTTACCTCATGATTTTCTCCCGGGAGTTGGGATATTGGAGCGAGTGGATGTGATTACATGTGAGCATGCCCATTTGTTTGAGCCAATGGCAAGAGTAGCAATGACCACATGTACTATCTTATTAGGTGAGTGTGATAAGGCGTGGTCATATATGGAGTGAGTGAGGCACGTCGTAGGAGGGAGTTCCTCGGCTCGGGATATATTTTCTATCTATGTGAATTTGTAGTGTTAGTTTACTAAGAATTCATCTAATATAGTGATACTACATAGATAAGCAGAGAGGCATAGAGACTAATACCATTGATGATGAGTTAGCAGAAAAGCATCTAGTTCTAGATCTCCCATGATATCGTATATTGATTGTGATGATGATGTTATATGATGTATTGAATACATGTTGTATATGATGTGTTGAGCCACAGGGGCTTGCCCTCGATGATTGTAATTTTGAAACAATGATTTATTTGGTATATATAAGGAGATGGATGTTTTTGGTGCTATTGTATTGTGTTGATATCTATTGATGTGTACTATGATGATGGTTTTTCCTATATTGAATTATGATGTGTGATGATAAATTTGGTATATGTTGATGTGTGATTCTTTATTTTTCATTACGTAAAAATGATGATGTATCAATGAATAATAATATATATCATGTGATAGATAGATGTATGTGAAAGAATGAATCAATCATGGTAGAATGATGGTAGTAAAATGATGTATGACTAAGTGTGGATTGAAAATAATGTATGGAATCATGCATAAATGTGATGAAGAGGGGGAAGAAGAGTGATTGCCCCCAGCATATGTGTAAGAAAAGAGAATGAGGTTCATTTATATAAGACCCATCAATAATCAATAATAAACCATACATCAAGAGTGTGTCATCGGGAAATGGTTTGATAGTGCATGCGAGAAAGATAGAACATGAAGTAAAATGTGTAGAGAGTGAGTAATGCAAGATTATTTTTATAGATCCCTCAACATTCATGTAAGAACCTTGAGAACATGAGTGCATAATTGAGAAATGAGGTGATTTCACAAATATCACCTACCACATATGGAGAGGCCTACCAGGAATGGTGGAAGCATGTGAAATGTTAGCAGCATGAGTATAAGAACCAAACTGAATATCCAGTGAAGTAGAAAAAATTAATGGAGATGTGGTAGAAGGAAATGCAGATGTTAACATCTTAAGTTTTCAATGAGAAGAAGTAGCATCATGTGATGAATGAGATGGTGTAGTAGTAGAAGAAGTAGGTGGAGTACATGAATCGAGAATGACCTTAGGTGGTGGAAAAGTAAAGACTTTAGTAGTAGGTGATGGAGAAAAGTGAATTAAAGTGGAAGCACACCTATATGGAATAGGTTAAAAATACCACTCATGAGAGTGAGAGCCAAAGGTAATGACACCTTGATCTTTGAGTTGTAATTTATCATGCAAAGCACAATAGTCATTGTCTCGATGGTAATTGATGTTGTGAAAGTTGTAATATGGGTGATCGTGTTGGAAATACAAGTGATGAGGAGGATGGTGTTGATTATATGGCAAGAGAATTAAGCACTTATCTATAAAATTATGTAGCACATCATGAGGTTTGGCAGCATGTGAAAATTGCAATGGTTCGTAAGTAGAAGTCTGAAGGAGTTTTTATTAGATACCAACGTCTTGGAGGATGAAGGACGTTGACGTAGTGGATGAGATGGAACACACTTGTGAGGTGGAAAAGATGGAGACCTAGGAGGACACTCAACCAATGGAAGAGGAGAGGAAGCCTTATAAGTAAAAGTAAAAGTAAGAGAAGTAGGATCTATAAATCATGCAGTAATCAATTATTATTCTAGATCGATAAATTTATAGCTTAAAATTGTTAATGATTCACATGTATCATGTTACAATTGTTCTTTAAATGCATGAATCAAGCCACACAAAAGATAAATTTATTTTCTAAATCAATAGGATGGAATAATAATTGATTTATCTAGGAATTGAAGCATAAGATATAGTCTAATATAGGTTCAGTTTTTCCTTGATGCAAGCTAGGAAAGTGATCATGAGTGATTTTAGGACCATTGTTAAGCATGAATCTCCTAAGAAAATCATCTTCCATGTCATAATATGTGCTAATAGACCTAAAAGGTAAATGTGTATACCATTGGAGAGCATCATCAACGAGACTATGGTGAAAGGATTTGAGTAGTAATCGATCGTTAGAATAGGAAGCCATAGCTAGATGATAATGCTTGAGATGTAAGTAAGGATTTCTAGTTCCATCAAAGCAAGTGAAAGTAGGCATGACAAAATCCTTAGGAAAATTTGAATTATGAATTTTCTTAGGAATAGGATTGCCATGAAGAGAATTGTTATCCGTAGACATATAGTAGGCTTTGCTTTCGTGAGCAATAAGATATTATTGATGGAATTGTTATCCCGATATTATAATTGGTCGGAAACATGCATGAGTGATAAGATATCATGTGATGGAATGGTAGGTGAAAGAAGAGGCACATTGAGTGGTTGAACCTTGCCATTGTGAGTTATCATTGGAACTTGTGAAGGAATAGTTGATGTAGAAGGAGGTGTAGAAGATGGAGACTCAAGAGGAGTGTAAGATGGAACCTCTAGTGAGACTATGAGAGGTACACTAATAGAAGGAATAGAGATAGGAGGTGAAAAAAATGGATTCTTAATAAAGCAACACTAGATGCAGATTTAGGATTGAAAATGAGAGGAAGAGAATCATCATGCATGACATTGGAAGAAATCTCAGAAGTATAAGAAAGTGGGGTAGAAAATTCACACTCAACAATATGGAAAGAAGGAACATCTTGACTAGTATGCTCATGATCAGAAATGGAATCTATGTCACTATCATCCAAATTTTTCAAGCAATAAATTCTTCTAAACTATCATTAGCATAGAAATAAGTAGAAGAAATGACATGAGATATATCATTGCAATCACTAGAAACATTATGAGATAAAGCATTAAATTCATCTTGACTATGAGTAGAAACAATATCATGTACATGTGCATTTACATCATTTGAAATAGAATCATTTACATCTATAGGAGTAAACATATCACTAAGTAAAAATAAATAAAATGAGCATGCATGTCAACAACAGGAGAGGAGTCTACAATAACATTAGATCCTATGGAAAAGCAAGGAGAGCATTGCATAAATTTTTGTTCAGGTGTAACTATGCAAAGACCATATTTATTAGGAGTAGTAGTGGGATTGTGAGTTTGGTGATCAAGGAGATTGCTTTGAAATTCGTTATCAAGTTGAGAATAGAGATAAAGAGCAATAATTTCAACCATAATAGCCTCATCATCAAGGATGGGGTTCACACTTTCATGAGACATAACTTGCTTAGGAGAAGAAGATTGATTCTTAGCCATGGGGACCCTAGGAAATGATTTCGACTATGGATGGGTTCACCAAATGATTTAACAAATTATGAATATTAAATCTAAATTTCATAGTATCAAATGATTAAAAAAATTTACAATACAAGTATATAATGTGGTGAAATAGAAAACCCTAAGTGCAATAAAAGAAGAAGAATGACTTAGCTAATATTTGCTAAATCTTGAAGCTTTTAATGTTGAAAAATTGCTAAATAGAGATGGAAGACTGTCACAACGTCACACAAAAAAATTGGAGATATGTCAAATGTGGTGGACTAGCATGTCTCGTGCTAAATCTTGGAGCGCTTAGGTGCAAGGAACCTTGTCTAGGTGCTAGAGTTTACACATAACCTTAGGAACTAATTTTCGCGCGGGGTTTTGAGTTTTCACATTCCTTCGTTGTATGTCTCTATAATGTCACATAGTGATCATTGATGTTGTTGATAACCTACAATAAATATATGACCTACAAAACCCCAAAACACATCAAATCCTAAAAATAAAATAATGCAAAATGGGGGTGATCTGTCCTCGGGTGTAAAAAAGTGAACTTATGACCAAGGACTACACTACATCTCATACCCAATGTAGTTTTAAGTGATTGTGTGTGCAATAGTGTATGTAGGTTACCCTCACGCTAATGATGCCAAAATAGTGGGCTATGACTAGATAGAATGCAAGATGTGTGGATGGAAAAAATAAACCCCTCATATGTAGTGTATGTAGAATAAAAATCCCAAAGAATGTAGTCCCTTTGTATGTAGATAACCCTTGATAGTTTCCATCCCCCTTAATAATGGTATGTATGATGTGTATATATAGGGATATCTTGTTTAAATTTTGACACTAGTAACACGACATACCGACTAGGACCTCGGGATAAGGGTAAGATAAATGAAAATATCGACCATGTTATGTGACAAATTCCCCACAAGGAAAATTTGGAACATTGTTTATTTAATAAAAAGAAAATAATTGTTATGAGTGTTTTAAAGTTATTTTCTCCTAAGATTGAATTCTAAAGTAAAATAAATAAATTTAAAACATAATAATATTGAGACCCGTGGGGTAATATATAATAAATAAAATAAACAACCCCAATTTATGTATGTATGAGTGTAAAAGTAAAGTAACATGGGTACATAAAGAGTTAATAAAAGAAAAAGAGTGATAAATGGGTATGAATTGTTTATTAATTATAATGAAGTAATATTATGTGTAATGAATATGTGTGATGATTTGTAACCACCTCTTGAAAATTATAAATAAGAGGAAGACTTTGGAATGGGGGAGCATTAATTATTTTTATATATTTGAAGACCCCTTTAATATAGGATGGATAAAATAAAAATAACTTCTCAAACACGGATGTGTTGAGAAGGGTAATTAATGGGTACCATTTGAAAAATATATTAATATTGGTAAATTAATTAATAAAAGTTGTTTTGAATGGGTATGTTGGTTGAAAAACCTACCTAGTGAAAAATATTTAAACTAGTGGTGAATGGGGATTTATTATATCCATAGGAAAATGTGTGCTCAAATATATTTTTATTTTATACCGAGTGAAGGAAAGTGGTGGTCATTGGAGAGGTTCACTCTAGAGGGTATCCTAATTGGGGTATGTAAATTATAACCCAATATGGTTCCTGGTTAGGGCAAGAAGATATTTTAAATGCTAAATTCCTCCTAATAATGTGGTCATAGCTTGAGGTGTTGAATCTTGGGTATCACCTAGGGATTACTTGAGAAACAGTCCTCACCACCTAACTATTGTTTAATGGTTTTATAACATTAGGATGGTTTATAACTTATAATTATTAATCGGGAAAACTCATATCACATTTTTGGTATCAAAGCAAGGTTTCCTCAAATAAATAAATAAATAAAACCTATGAGTTATACAATAAAATTTTATTGGTTAAATTAAAATATTAATTTACTATTGTATTAATTAAATTCATAATTATATTAACCCATCCCCTAACTCATGTACTAACCTCACACGCTATAAAATTCGTTTAAAAATAAGACATAAATTATTATTTCCTAAAATCTAGTGTTACCTAAAAATATATATACATAAAAATAAATAAAATGAAAATGGTGTAACATTCAACATGTTTATTGAATGAGTTATGAAAATAATGCTAAATAAAAGGTATTTAAAGAGTGGTATTATAATAATATGCAATATATGTATATATATACAAATATATAAATTTGAGTGATAAGTTAAATCACGAAGAAAAATTAGTTGTGTTTTGTTTTAGATAAGGAAGGTTTTGATAATTTAGTTTAGATAGAGAAATAAAATAATTAAAAAGAAAGATAAAGCTACCGAGGTCAGTAGCTGATTTAGGGGAGAAATGTTATGTGACAAAATCCCCACAAGGAAAAATTAGAACATTATATATTTAATAAAAGGAAAGTAATTATTATGAGTGTTCTAAAGTTATTTTCTCCTAGATTGAATTCTAAAGTAAAATAAATAAATTTTAAAAATAAAATATTGAGACCCATGGGGTAATATGTAATAAATAAAATAAACAACCCTAATTTATGTGAGTATGAGTGTAAAAGTAAAGTAGCATGGGTAAGAGTTAATAAATAAAAAGAGTGATAAATAGGTATGAATTGTTTATTAATTTTAATGAAGTAATATTATATGTAATGAAGAGGTGTGATGATTTGTAACCACCTCTTGAAAATTATAAATAAGTGGGCATACTTTGTAATGGGGGCATGAAGTATTTTATACATTTGAATACCCTTTAATATAGGGTAGATAAAAAAAGAAATACAAAGATGTATTATGAAGGGTAATTAATGGGTTCCTAATTAATAAGATTTTTTTAATGGATATGTAGAAAAATATACCCGGTGAAAATTATTTAAACCGATGGTGTGGGGATTTAATATATCCATAGGAAAATGTGTGCTCAAGTAAATTTTTATTTGATACCAAGTGAAGGCAAGTGGTGGGCATTCTAGAGGGTGTCCTAACTGGGGTACGTAAATTATAACCCAAGATGGTTCTGGCCAGGAAAGAAGATATTTTATATACTAAATCCCACTTGATAATGCGGCCATAACTTGAGGTGTTGAATTTCGGGTATCACCTGGGATTACTTGAGCAACAATCCTCACCACATAACTATTGTTTAATAGTTTTATAACATTAGGATGGTTTAGATTTTATAATTATTAATTGGGAAAATTCATATCACATACCACAAATGTCAAGAAAAAAATAAGAAATAAGAAGGAAATGAGCACCCATATTTAGACACAAGTTTCCTAGGGCACTAAGTGTCAGGCAGTGGGCGTTAATGCCCGGAGAAAATGATGAAAAAGTGAAAATACTGACAGACAGGGATCCTTGTGACTTGACTAGAAAGAAGTGTGGGAGTGAAAGATGTAAAATGAGTAACAAATAAAAGAGAAATATAAAATAAGACAATGAAAACAAAAGGGGGGGGAAAGGGGGATGTGTTACTAGTGAATACTTTTCTCGCTCAAGATCCATATATATAACATCATACTTGCTGACATAGTAATGTAGTAGTAATTGCATGATTTTTTGTCTACAATTTCTAGCTTCCATATTTACTTTACCCCCTTTGAAACAATGAGAAATACCTTGCTCAAATGAATCACACTGGGATCTTTACTAAGGATATCTATGACTTTAATCTCACAAGGCATACTATTCAATCGGATAGAGTACCCATTTTGTTAGATATTTCCCTCAATTTTCCTACTACTTTGGGGTTCCTATGGTACTCCTCAAATGATTTTTATGGATTAAGCCAAATAACTTCCCATGACTATAACAATTTAGCAATTGCCTTATCAACTGCACCTACAAATATAGTGTGAATTGTTTATTTTATCTTGATTAAGTGGTTTCATGTACACAAATTATTAGTAGTTTTCTTAGCACATGATCGAGGCAAATTTTAGTTAATAGTTTTGAGAGATGATATTTGTAATGTTGTCGCATGCAAACAAGTGTTATTAGTTTTCCGAGGTGAACAAAGAGAAAAAAAAAAAAAACACAATCACATTTCTGATTCTCAAGATTGCTTGTAACAAGTGCGAGAGAAGAACATACGCATGAAGTGTTGCGATTAGATTCAAAAAAACAAAAAATAAATGTAAGAAAAAATTGCCACAAAGCGTTAATATGGTGCAAAAAGGATTAAATGTTTGCAAAAATTCACGAAAAAGTGAATGAAAGGGATGAAAACGTCCAATAACCCTGTAAAATTAAGTTTCACAATTAGTTTATTTTAGTGAAATTGACAAAAATAATAATTTAAACATCCTAATTGAATTAAAAGTTGTAATTTAATTCAGATGAGCTAATTAATTGATTAAAATAAACTAAGTAATTATTTAAAATAACTAATTGACTAAGTAAAAAAAAAAAAAAAAAAGTTAAATCTAACCGAATTATGCTAAACTTAATAAGAAATGAAATAAAGTTGTAAACCTACCTAAGTTAATAAGAAATAAATTAAATAAAAACATAACTATAAGTTTAAACTAAAGTTAAAAATCTAACCTAATTTAATCGATTAAAAACAAACTTAGACCTAAAAAAGAATGTGTTGTGTGTTTTTGTATTTTGTTTTTTGGTGGTTGTTTGTTGTGCAGGCAGTTTATAGGAGCAGCAGCGTAGAACGGGAGACGGTGGTGTGCGGGGTGGTGGTAGTTGTAGAGGTGGGATTTGGGTGAGGTCTACATTTTAATGGGGAGTGAGGGGACGGAGCAAGTAGTGTAGATCTATGGTTGGGTTACAACTCGATGGTGTCGTGCAACTCAACAGGGGGTGGTATTGTGTTTCAAGGCCGAGGTCGATGGTGAAGGGAGATGTATGTGAGGTTGGGAGCTCAAGCTAGGATCAGATGCTCGACTTTGTGGCTCACACGATGAGTAAAAGAAGGGGTTGTGGTGTGTGATGGGTCGTGGGGGTCACTAAGAGTAAGTCGGTGAGGTAATGCGGTGGGCTTAGCTCGAGTTTAGGAGAGATCATGAAAGGTTTGAATGGGTTAAATGAAGGGTAAACTCGGGAGAACTGGATAATGGAAACAACAACTCGGGCAGGAGTGTAGGGAACTTAGTGCAGCTCGACAGTGTGAATAAGAGGTGAGTCAGCTCGGAGATGGAGAAATCGACAAGAGATGATAGAGAGATCAAGAGGGGCCTAGTCATATGAGTCCCGATATAATGCATGACTACGGTCTGCTTCTCTATAACATTATGTAATGACTCCATGAATATAAGGAGGTTACTAGTTTACAATGAATATGAACATTGATGAGTCTAATGTATACATATTTCTCATAATTCTCTTGCATTTATATTTATGATTAAGTACTAGTTTTTGTACAACTTATTTTTATGTTAAGCATTTTTCTGTCTAGAATGCCTACAAAGATCTAGAAGTCGTTTCCGAGCTCTATGATTCTTGTATGTTTTACTCCTTTCAAAACCCTTGAATATGGATCATAGATGATGTTTCCCACTAAACTCACATAAAAGAGAGACTTAGCTCCCGCGCGTGCCTCGGGTGAGCGCCCACTCCTGTAGGTGATAGGTCGGCGTGCATGAGGTACCTTTCTTTTTGTGATAAGGGTAAAAATTACTACATTAGTAAATGTGATTAGGAGTGAGATTACATGGAAAGGCTATGTGTAGGGTAGATGTAGAATAGGTGGTAGGTGAGATGTAGGAATATTAAATTCCTAGGAAATGTTAATGAATAATTAAAATAGGATATAATATGATATAATAATTGATTAATGAGATTAATGATAAAAATGGGATATTTGATGAATTAAAATGATTAATGATGAAATTTTGGGATATTTGATAAATTATTAAAAGGGGAAATGTGATAAATAGATTAATAATAATTAATCTCATGATTAATTATTATATGGATGGTAATGATTTTATTTGCAAGATAGATTAATCATAATTGATCATGTCAACATTTTAGATGTTTTTCAAGTAGTGTTACCTGCAATTATTACACACTCAAAGAAATCCTCAATGTAATGCAAGAAAATATTAGAGTGCAAATATGAGGAAAACAAGCAAATTTGTTCCCTAATCTAATCTTCTCAAACAAAACCTCATATAGAGAAATGAATGGAAAGAAAGGAGAGATTCAATACCTACATTTACCAAAAAAATTTCACAAATCCTTCTTTTTTGAGTTGGATTTTCTCTTGGGTTGATTGCTCATTTCTTTAGATTTGATGTGGAGTCACTTGGGCAGCACCTCCCCTTGATTGCTTGATGAATGTTTGATGAAAGATGAAGGATTGGATGATTGTATTGGATTGAAGATGTATGATGGATTGATTGGATGAATAAAAGAGTAGAACTTTGTTATGGATTTTCAAGTTTTTCTAAGCTTTTCAAGCTAGCTCTCATAGAGGAGGAGAGCTCAATTTATAGTTAATGGGTGGAGGATTCAATGGCTAAGATGAAGCCATGTTGGATTTGGATCAATGGTGGAGAGTACATGAGAAGAATGGAGATTTCTAGAATTTGAGAGGAGATTCAATGGAGGGAGGAAGTTTTATTTGAATTTTTAAATGGGGAAGTTTAGAGAGGATTCCGAGAAATGAAGCCTCTAGTAATCCTCTACTCTCATATTCCTCTAATCCTCTCTCCTAATCTCCTATTCCTCTAATCATATCTCTTATTCATCTAATCCTCTCTCCTAATCTCCTATTCTTATAATCCTCAAATCCTTTAATCCTCTAATCCTAAATCCTCAATTCTTCTCATCATCTAATCCTATCTCATCCACTTATGCCTCTCCTCTTTTTGAGTGGTTTCCGACTCACTCCTTCCCCCACCTAACCCCTCGAGGGGGCATCATATCACCATCCTAATATATTTTCTTATTTTTCTTTGAACTATCATTGCTCTGCAATAACACTTCAAAGAGGGGGAAAATGTAGACATCTAAAATGTCGACATGATCAATTATGATTAATATGTCCCGCAAAACAACATCATCACTATCCATATAATAATTAATCATGAGATTAATTATTATTAATCTTTTTATCACATTTCCCCTTTTAATCATTTATCAAATATCCCAACATTTCATCATTAATCATTTTAATTCATCCAATATCCCATTTTTATCATTAATCTCATTAATCCATTATTATATCATATTATCCTATTTTAATTCTTCATTAACATTTCCTAGGAATTTAATATTCCTACATCTCACCTACCACCTACTCTACACATCCCTACACCTAGCCTTTCCATGTAATCTCACTCCTAATCACATTTATCTAACCTAATCTAATTCTAATCCTAATCACATCCTCACACCTCTAAATCTAGAGGCTTCTATTTCTATAATCCTCTCTAAACTTCCCTCCATTTAAAAATTCAAATAAACCTTCCACCCTCCATTGAATCTTCTCTCAAATTTTAGAAATATCCATTCAATAATTCCCCATTCTTCTCATGCACTCTCCACCATTGATCCAAATCCAATATGGATTCATCTTAGCCATTGAATCCTCCACCCATTAACTATAAATTTAGCTCTCTTCCTCCATGAGAGCTAGTTTGAATAGCTTAGAACAAATTGAAAATTCATATCAAAGTTTTGCTCTTTTATTCATCCAATAAATCCATCATACATCTTCAATCCAATCCAATCATATAATCATTCATCCTTCATCAAAGATTCATCAAGAAATCAAAGGAGGTTTTGCCGAAGTGACTCCACATCAAATCTGAAGTAATCAACAATCAATCCAAGAGAAAATCCACTCAACAAAGGAGTTGTGCAACTTGTGGGTAAGTGTAGGTATTGAATCTCTCCTTTCTTTCCATCCATTTCTCTATCTGAGGTTTTGTTTGAGAAGATTACATTAGGAAAAAAATTCATGTTTTTCTCATATTTGCACTCTAATCTTTTCTTGCATTACAGGAAGATTTCATCAAATATTTTCGTGGATTAGAAATTGTGTTGACAATATTTTTATCTTGAGTAGGTTTTGTAGATGACTTGAAAGTTTAATTACTTTCAAAGCATGTCGAAGAGGAAGCTACATCATGATACGTAAGCCTTCCTATAGATAAGATTTTAGTTTCATGTAGCTTGAGAGTAAGACTTAAGTGATCAAATGATGGAGATGTCTCAAAGATGAAACTCTCCTAGAGAGGCAGTAATATAATTTGTAATAATAAATCTTGAATTTCAGAGTCTGCAAGTGCATTAGAAATATTAGCTAAGTTTTTCTTACACCACAAGACATAATGTGTTAGATGTTCATTACATCCTTGCTTAAATTGTGAAAGTTGAGCATATGAGATCTTAGAGCCTATATTGATAGAGAAACGATCAAGAAAAGCATCAACTAGATGCGTAAAATATGTTACCGAGTGGACAGGTAGATCATAGAATTAATTCATCGCATAATTATAAAGACTTCAAGGAAAAACATTAGCTAATATAATATGATCATCCACAAAATCTAGACATACCACATGAAATGATCGGAGATGCTCTTATGGGTCACCATGTCCATTGAAAATGGGGAGCTTGGGAGTGATGAAATTAGGAGGAATCGGGTAAGTAGAATTGGCTAGCGTGAAAGGGGTATGAAGTAGTAAAGTGGAATCTAGAGATGGAGATTCATGAGAAGTAGTCTGCTATAATTGATAGATTTGAACTTGAAGATCCTGATAAAGGAGGCTAAGTCTAGAGTGTCGGCGGAAGAGACTTGTCGCGTGTGACAAAAAAAAAAGAGGTGGAGTGAAATGGTTGGTAGGAGTAGGAATAGAGATAGGAATGGTGGAAGTGGGAAAAATATTAGAAGGAGACGATTGATTATCAATAGACATGGAAGCGAGGATGGATGTAAGGACATTAAAATCCACAAGATTAGTGGCCTCCTCACGAAGCAATGAATAAAAGTAAGCCTAGATCTTGAGGATGCTCGGTGAGATGATAACTAAGCTCTTTAAGGTAGTCTTTGTTAGTTATGGAGCTTGATAGCGATGGGGGTTTGGGGCAAGGTGCCCCATAAGCCACATTTTATATGTATTTATGCATTGTGAAATCTGGATCGTTCCTTATTAGGTCACAGATCTAACGGGTGGTTTTCTATGTTTTCCCAAAATGATAAAAACCCTAATATGTTTAAAGGGTCGTAATGTAAGAGGCTCATCATATCGGTGGTGACACTATGCGAGAGATTTTTAGCTAGATAGAAAAAAAATTGGTTGTTTCGGTGGACATAGCCCATTTTGGGTGAACCACGTTAAATTTGTGTCTCTGCTTTATTGCATTCTTTTTGTTTTACATTTTTCTGCGTTATTCATTGCATGCTTGTTTATCTTGTACAACTGGTATAATCCTAACAACTGGTATCAAAGCATGTTTGAGATTTATTTGTTGGTAGTATACTCATAGAGGGATTTTTGTTTGAGTGGGAGAAGTAGCAATGACAGAGGAGAATAAGTTTAGAGTTGAGAAGTTTGATGGCTGAAATTACCAGCTATGGAAAATGCGGTGGAAGATTACCTGTATCAAAAGGATCTATACCTACCATTGGGAGGTGTAGAAGTGAAGCCCCCATTCATGTCTGATGAGGAGTGGAAGGTTCTAGATAGGAAGGCTCTCGGTGTGATTCGATTGAGTCTAGCATCGTCCGTAGCTTCAAATATCTCACAGGTGAAGAGTATGGTAGAGTTGATGAAAACCCTAGAAAATTTATATGAAACACCTAGTGCATCCAATAAAGTTTATTTGATTAAAAGATTGTTTATTCTACAAATACAAGAAGGTGAATCAGTATCTAACAATCTTAATGATTTCCACACTATTATAAATCAGTTAGATTGAAGTTAATATCCCATTTGATGAGGAGCTTAGAGAATTATTATTCATATGTTCTTTGCGAAAGTTGGGACAACTTAGTAATGGCAGTTAGTAATACATCATCTACTTCTCTTGAATTTGAAGATGTAGTAAGTGTCATTTTAAATGAGGAAATGCGCAGGAAAAGTACAGGGGAAATTTCTTCTGGAAATGCATTGAATATGGAGAGTAGAGGGAGGAGCAAGGATAAATCAAAGAGTAAGGCTCGTGGGAGATCTAAATCAAATATGGGTAGATCCAAATCTAGGAGTAGAGGAATTACTTGTTGGAACTATGGAAAGAGATCACATGCTAAAAAGAATTGTTGTTTCAAAGGAAATAAAGAAAACCAACTTGAAGGTATTAAAGAGGAAAATCCGACAGGTAATATTGTTCAGGATGCTCTTATACTTTCTCTTCATACTAGAGTAGAATCTTGGGTAATAGATTCAGGTGCCTCTTTCCATGTAACCTTTGATAAGGGATATTTTAAAGAGTATGCCTAGGAAATTTTGGATAGGTTTATTTGGGTGATGATGAACCTGTGTGACATTGTTGGGAAGGGCAATGTATACCTTAAATTACATAATGAAACTACATGGATATTGAGAGACGTGAGGCATGTACCTAGTCTCAAGAGAAATCTCATCTCGCAAGAAGACGGTTGGGTGGTGAAGGTTGCACAGTCACATTCACTTCAGATGCTTGGAAGGTTTCCAAGGGTGCCTTGGTAGTGGCATGGGGTAAGAAAGTAGGCACTCTTTATTTGTCTACTTGTATATCTAATTCTTCTACCATATTGTCTACTTCAGATGAGGATGTCAGCATGTGGCACAGTAGATTGGGACATATGAGTGAGAAGGGCATAAAAATTCTACAGGAAAAAGGTAAGCTTTCAAATTTGAAGTATTTGAACTTAGAGTTTTGTGAGCATTGCATTTTTGGGAAACATAAAAGAGTTAGATTTCTCAAGGCAGGGAATACCAAGAAAGAGAAAAAGTTGGAGCTAGTTCATACAGATGTGTGGGGGCCGGCCCATGTTGCATCTCATGGTGGTTCTTTGTACTATGTCACATTCATAGATGATGCCACAAGGAAGGTATGGGTATATTACATTAAGTGTAAGTCTGATGTCTTTGATACATTTAAGAAATGGAAAGCACTTGCTAAGAATGAATGTGGTTTTAAATTGAAATGTTTGAGATCTGATAATGGTGGTGAGTATTGCAGTAAGAAATTTGATGATTATTATTCCTTGAATGGGATTCGTAGAGAGAAAACAGTTCCCAGGACTCTACAACAAAATGGTGTTAGTGAGAGGATGAATAGAATAATAATGGAGCGCATACTGGTCAATGAGATTACATGCGGGGCTACCTCTTCAGTTTTGGGAAAAGGCCATAGATATTGTTGTGTACTTAATCAACCGTGGGCCTTCGAGTGCATTAGATGGAGGAATTCTCGAAGAATCTGGACCTGGGAAAGAGGTAGACCTTTCATTTTTAAGAGTATTTGGTTCAGAGGCATTTGTGCATGTTAATAAAGAAAACAGAAAAAAATTGGATTCAAAATCCAAATGTTGTACATTCATAGGCTATGGCTCTAATGGTGATTATGGATTTCAGTTTTGGGATCTAGATGAATCTAAGATAATTAGGAGTCATGATGTTGTTTGGCATGAAAATAGAATGTACAGGGATCATGTATAGGATGACAAAAATCCTAAGGAAGAATTGGTTGAGGATATAGCTCCTAAAAACAAACTCTCGGGTGGAAAATATCCACCTACATGTACTGAGGTTGCTAGTCTTGAAATGCCGAGCATGACAGCAAGATATCAGCAGTGGCACCTATGTCAAAAATTCAAGAAAATGAGTAGCATGAAAATAATGATCCCGTGACACCCCCATCTTTGGTAAGAAGGTCATAACGTATTGGTAGACCTCCAGAAAGATTTTCCCCTACTTTGTATTACTTGTTACTAATAGATAGTGGTGAGCTAGAGAGCTTTGATGAGGCAATGCAGGTGGAGTCCACTAAGGAGTGGGAACATGGCATGAATGAGGAGATGGACTCCTGGAGAAGAACCAAACATGGGATTCAGTCAAATTGTTGATGGGAAGAGAGTACTACAAAACAAATGGGTCTACCATGTGAAAGAAGAAGAAGGTGGACAGAAAAGGTACAAAGCAAGGCTTGTAGTGAAGGGGTATGAACAAAAGAAAGGTATCGATTTTGATGAAATTTTCTCCCCTATTGTAAATATGTCTTCCATTCGTACTATATTAAGTTTAGTTGTTGTTGAAGATTTACACTTAGAGAAACTTGATGTCAAGATGGCATTTCTCCATGGTGACTTGGAGGAGGAGATTTATATGCAGCAACCACTTGGATATGAGGTGAAGGGTAAGGAGAAATTGGTTTCATAGGTTGAAGAAGAGCCTATACAGGCTCAATCAAGCTCCCAAAAAGGTATCTAAAGTTTGATAGTTTTATGCGTGAGCATGGTTTTACTAGATGTCAATCAGATCATTGTGTATACTTTAAACATTGGATAGTGGGAGCTACATTATTCTTCTGTTATATGTAGACGATATGCTTGTAGTAGGGTCTAATATGCAAGAAATTGCAAAGCTTAAGGAAAATCTTGCACAAACATTTTCAATGAAGGATTTGGGTGCAGCAAAGAAAATCCTCAGTATGCAAATCAAGAGGGATAGAAAAAATAAGAAATTGGTGTTGTCTTAGGAGGACTATGTAGAAAAGGTGTTAGAGAGGTTTCAGATGCAGAATGTGAAACCAGTTAGTACACCATTGGCTGGGCATTTTAGATTAAGTAAAGAGAAATGCCCAACAACACAAGAGGAAAAATATTATATGGCATGGGTTCCATATTCTTTAGTAGTTGGGAGCCTTATGTATGCCATGGTTTGTACCAGGCCAGACATTGCCCAAGCAGTGGGAGTTGTTAGCAGGTATATGGAAAATCTAGGTAAAGCACACTGGAAGGCAGTCCAATGGATTCTCAGGTATTTGAGAGGGACCACTAGTAGGCACTTGTGCTTTGGAGGGTTAGATTATACTTTACAGGGATTTGTGGATTCAGATATGGTAGGAGATATGGATAGCAGGAGGAGCACTACTGGATACGTGTTTACAGTTGGTGGTGCGATAGTGAGTTGGATCTCAAAGTTGCATAAGGTAGTTGCCCTATCTACTACAGAGGTAGAATATGTTGTAGCGACTGAGGAAAGTAAGGAAATGTTATGGATGAGCAGGTTCATGGAGGATTTGGGTAAGGAGCAAGGGGATTGTAAGTTACACAGTGATAGTCAAAGTACAATTCACTTGGAAAAGAACTCAACCTTCCATTCAAGAACAAAACACATTCAACTAAGATATCACTTCATATGACAAGTGTTGGAGGATGGGCAGCTTGAGTTAGTAAAGATTCATACAGATGATAATCCTCGTTGATATGTTTACTAAGCCAATGACAAAGGAGAAGTTAGATTTGCATTCAACTTCTGTGGGTCTTTAAGATTGATCTTGAAGTGGAAGAAACAAGCCAAGAAGAAAATTCCAAGTAGGAGTTGTAGTGGTGGAGTTACAACAATTAGTCTCCAAGTGGGAGATTGTTGGTTGTGGAGCCTGATAGTGATAGGGGTTCGGGGTAGTGCCCCTGTAAGCCACATTTTATATGTATTTATGCATTGTGAAATATGGACCGTTCCTTATTAGGTCACAGATCTAATAGGTGGTTTTCTATGTTTTCCCGAAATGATAAAAACCCTAATATGTTTAAAGGGTTGTAATGTAAGAGGCTCATTGTATCAGTGGTGACACTGTGTGAGAGAGTTTTAGCTAGACGGAATAAAAGGATTGGTTGTTTCTGGTGGACGTAGCCCATTTTGGGTGAACCACGTTAAATTTGTGTCTCTGCTTTATTGCATTCTTTTCTGTTTTACATTTTTCTGTGTTATTCATTGCATGCTTGTTTATCTATACAACTGGTATAATCCTAACATGCTTCAATAAATTTTCCATACGATTGAGCCATAACAAGAAGATGACAAAAACCCTAGAAGCAAGGTGGGTTCAAGTAATGGGTTCACAAAATTATTAAGAAAATATTGAAATAAATAAAATATAAATATAAAATATGCATCAGCACAAATGATATAAACAATTAAGTACATATTTGACACAAGCAAGGAAGCTAGAAAATATGAAACCCTAGTTGCAAATGAAAAGAAAAAAGTACTTAGCTAATTCATAATGATCCTAAAGGTATGTCGAAAGCTGGAAAATTGATGAAATGGGAACTCAAAGTGTTACAACCAAACCCTAGAAAAATGTAGAAGTGTTATAAATGCTGGACCAAGGTGCCTATGCAAGGTCGAGGGCTACGTAGAGGGATCTAGAGACCTATTTTAGGTGTGTGTGACTACTCGAAGCTCAAGGTCGGAGATGTTTGCTAGTTTTTGCCTTTGATCACTTGATGTCACTTTCTCCTAAAACTTGGAATAAGAAAAAGCACCTACAAAAGCCCAAAACACATCAAATCCTAAAAATAAAAAGATGTAAATGGGGATTTAGACTAACCCCAGTGGCCACTCGACTGAGTGAACTTACATCTGAGCATTGCACTACATTTTAGACTTCATGTGGTTATGTGTGTGTGTAGATTTGTGCCCTAGGTGTCTCTTGTGCGAGTTACACTTGATAGCGAGCAATAGCTAGATGTAGAAAATGTAGATATATGTGTGCATGGAGAAATGAACTTCCCCTCCTATGAAGGGTATGTAGAAGAATGTAGTCCCTTATCCCTTGTGTGGAGCTATATGGATGCTTGAATGTTATTGTAAATGCCTTTGGATGTAACCTTAGGTGGAGATATATAAGACTTAGTGCTTGGTCCTTTAGTATGATCACATAGCTTTGTATTTATATGATTCCCTTGTTTTTATTTGGTAATTAACCACTAAAATATTGACTAGTAAAAGTAGGATGCTCGAACAGCTATAAAAGACCCAAAAGATTCAAGCCAAGTAAAAAGAAGTTGGGAGCACCCAGAGGGGACAGGGTGCCTGCACTGGCATCCTAGTTGGGTGTTAGTGTCCAGAGTCGAAATGTAAAAGTATGAAAAGACAGACTAGGAAAGAAGGAGCATAAGACCAAAAGAAAAAAGCGAAAGTAGGCAAAGAGGCCAAATACAATAGTCAATTAGTACTTTTCTCACTTATGAATCACATGAATAGTGGTATGTGATCAAGACTAGAAATATACCCAAAGTGCATGGTTTACCGTCTATAAGGAGTTGTTCTAATTACAAGGTCATTTCCTTTCTTCTTCTTAGATTTAGACTCCTTTGCTTTGGAATACTTGGCCTTCGGAGCATTCTGTTTGATAGACTCGAGAACACTTATTTTATTTTTCTCAAGTAAATGAGTTAAGTGATCAATTTTTTTCTCATACATTGATGCTCTTTATGGCCATACTTCTTGCAATAGGAACACTTACACTTTTCCTTCTTTGCTTTAGGATCAGAAGTCGAAGTGTTCATGTTAGGCTTGGTTTGGGCTTGGTTGATCTTGGTTTCCTTCTTGGGTTGGTCCTTTGTATCTTTCTTATTTTTCAATTTTATTTTCGATGTCCTTACTTTCCACAAGGGCATGTGACTTAGATTTTAGAGTCCCCATTTGAATGAGTTTGTCATGTTCTCAATGCATTGGGATGAAAAAATATCAAATGAGGGTATTTTTAAGTACATCCCAAGGTAGCTTTTGTGGCATGGAAATTTAAAACGAAGACAAAGTATTCGTGATCTAACTTAGAAAACTATTTTGGACTAAAAAAATGGCTAAGTACAAAGAGCACACGGAAGAATGGGGCACACAAGGGGGGTACATATGTAAGAACTAATGAAGTAGCACATGGAAGTCTCGCACCCATAGGGAAAGATTCAGGACTTATCCAATTTTAGAGTTATATGCTAAAAATAGAAAAATCAAGTTGGAGTGTGACTCAAGAAAAGGATAAAAGAAGGATGACTTGAGGGCCAAGCAAGGGATATTTTGGAGAATGCACTAGTAGATCATATACATGTATGGAAGCTATTAATAGGATTAAAACATATCGTATTTATAGGAATGTTTATTATTAACAGTCTTATAAAGTGCACATGTAATGTACACGGATATTTTGAGCATGCAATCTATTTTGAGAATGTATAGGCAATGAAGGGAAATTCCCCACCCCTATAAGTATCTATTGTATGTATTTGTTTTGGTACCACGTCTTATTGTTCACATCCGAGTGTTGAGGATATTTTATAAGGTTATAGATTAGGGTTTAATGCTCGTGCATGCTCCGGTGCCTAGTTATGGGTTGGTATTATACTTTTGTTATGTAAGACTTATTTATGATGGAATATGGAGGATGGATTCTGGTAATTGATGTGTCTAAATATGGTTATTACATGGTGTAATCGATCTCAATTGTTATCCGATCTATATGTTTCCTTATTATGAATGTTCCAAATTAGATGTATGTGATGGTTAATGTGATTGGATGAGTAATTGGTTATATATTGTCATTTATATGCATGCTAACATCTTGAAAAGCATCATAAAGGATGGACCTAGTAGATTCACTTGCTTTGGGTGAGTGTTTAGACCTATCTAAATGAGGTGTTAGCACACATAATAGTTAAATGGAAATAAGAGACTTCATTTTACATTTTCGGGACCTCTTTTCAAGTTGTTTTCCGGATGTTACTTGCAGATGGCATATCAATTAACTCGGAGGGCATTGAAAGTTGGGTAGAGGATGCACAGATCGTTTTTGTAGAGATATAGACTGGACCTAATCTCAATGCACGTTTTTTTGTAGAAGATAACCTTTATCATGATCTATATGAGACATTCTTTAGTTTCTTTCCAATAGAATTATATGATTGGCTAGTAACATATGCATTAGAAAAGTGTTGGGGATATAGGCCGAGACTTCACACGTAAAAGGATTACTGACTCTTGTTGATGCTAATGTGGAGTGTACTAGAGGTGTAGATCATTGGTGGGTTAGAGTATTATGTAGTTATACATCAAGAAGTATGTTATTTATACTTATTTATGTCCATAGGAAGTTGATTTCATATCCTTTTGCAAGACCGGAGTATCTTACTTGCACAAAGATATCGTTATTGAGAAATATTTTGATAATAAAATTGGATTTAAAGTGCCTTCCCATGACTAGAAAACTCCCACCATGCACGAGGCACAGGATCGTGTGTGGAGAAAGATGGAAAACCTAACAAAGATCGAGATAGGGACATGGCACGTGAATGGGAGATTGAGGAGGCACTAGAGTTGAGGAGGATGATGGATCACGAAGGTTTTGAAGCTCTCGTGGAAGATGAGGATCCACATCATCAAAATATCCTAATTATGGGTGAGTGCAATAGATAATCCCCTTGGCTTCGGATGAGAGCATGTTAGAGGAGAGAATGAGGACCACAGGTGCACATCTGATCCCACCTAAACACCTTTGTCTTATGCATGGTGTTCCAGATCCAGAGGTAGTCATTGAGAAGTAGGCTAGTGCAGGTAAATAAGTAGAGACAAGTAGGTGTCACTTTTTGTTGAATTTAGGAGACAAGGTTAATAGTGTGTCGATGGCAACATAGTAAACATTGTTGTTTGGGAGTTTGATTACAGGATTGTTTTCAAGTGCGTCATTAGGATAAAATGTTGGCACACAGACCATTGGAAGTACTACAATAGCAATTGTTACCACTCAGACCATTTGTGTCTAGTCTAGTACCACCACTTGGACACGAAGAAGTACGTCAACTAGTCTCGTAACTTGCATCGGGGGCTCGAGAGGATCGGGCCGATCGGGAGGAAATACTAGTGGAGGTTCTAGTTTTGGATCCGACGGACATAGACCACAACCACCTCCAAATCAACCACCACATCAACAACCATTCTATTTGACACCTCAAGTTTACTATGAGATGTCTCTCCATTTACCAGAGTATAGAGGTATTGAAGATGTAGTAGAACATGTGCATAAGTGTGAACTACTATGGCACACTAAGGGGATTACAGCCTTAGATAGGAAGGCTAGTCAATTTTCTACTACACTACAAGGGCACACATATATTTTGTACAGAAGTATAACCCACATCATACTATGGTGGATTACGATGCTTTGTGTTTTGTGTTTCTGGAAGAGGTTCACATTCCAAAATTTGAGCAACAAAGCATCATCGTGCTCAAAGGATATCAAGTAGGGTTTAGTTGAAAGCATGAGGGAGTATGATGTGCATTTTAAGACTCTATTTTCTAAGTTGTCTTATAAAATTCATCCTAGTTAGCATGCACAATGGTTTGTTGGAGGATTTCTAACTCCATTCTAAAGGGCACTCTCTCATAATACATGTGCATCCACGTGAAGATTTGGAAGCATCTTTGCATGTTGATGTGGTTGGGAGTGTTAATACTAGTGTGAGCCCATTCTTAGAGGTGCATATTCCAGCCATAGAAAAATAGTTGGAGAATATTTCTTCCAATTCAGCACATGAGACGTGTAGTGGAATATGGTGCATGATTGTGAAGTGGAGGTGCATACTAAGGATAATTTCCCATGCAAATCAGTACATGTGTTATTACTAGATTGTGAAGTTTTTCACCTGAACCATGATGTGCAAGATTGCCCTCTTTAGCGAGTGCAATCCCAAATAAGGTGTCCCCTGTATTGTAAGATTTGCAAGTCCCACACTCACGACACCACTAAATGTAAATTAATTGATCACATATACAAATCCATTGAGACAAGAGTGTGGAAGACCAAAGTGTGGTGAGAAAATCCAATGAGCATGAAGGACAACATAATAAAGGGTACAACCATGGAGATAATAGGAATGGAGGCTTACAGGGATGATATTGTGGCTGAGGTCACGGTGGTGGTAAAGGCATTTTTACTAATGGAAACTTTTATACTTGTGAATCACCTAATCATTACCAATGGGATTTCCCTCAGAATGTAGCATGTTCATGGTGTGGGAAGTTGCATAAGTTGGAGTATTTCCTAAACCTATATGAGCATATGAGTAAAAACAATAAGAAAGACAAGGGCATGATGATCAAGGTGCAACATGCGAATGTTGATCAATGGATTTCTAAAAAGATGATTGATCTAGAATTACAACCCATGTTGGTTACAACACACATCAAGGAAGCATGTGCACATGAGTCTTGAAGGATAAGCCACTTATAAAAGGGAGGAAGTGATACATGCTAAGTATCCAGATGTGGTGCATCAAAAGGAATTCTATCAAGAGACCATGGGAGTCATTAGAGATCTATAGGCTCTTAAAAAGTAGGTGCACACAAGGTTACATATAAATAATGTTGAGCTTTCGTAGAAGGATGTGGATGATCTAAAGGAGGTGTGTAAGATGCTACACCAAGAGAATATCATTCCTCTATTAGGGTAATGGCTATGGGAGAAAGTACCACGTGCGCAGGAGTGTGAGAGGGAGATACTTCATACAAATCTACCACCTCGTGACCATGGATTTGAAAAAGAAATCACACTTAATGCAGTTATTGATGGTTGGTTAGTGAGCAATTTTTTGATCGATACAGACGTTGAGGTAAATGTGTTGACTCTTGAAGCATGGAATTAGATGGGAAGGCCTACATTGTAGCCATCTTCGAATGTGTTGTATATGGAAAACAAAACTAAGGCAATGCCTATTAGGGTACTAAAGGATGCCTCAATTATCATTCGAGGATCCAATTTAACTCGGGTATTTTGAGGTATTGGAGCTTGTGGAGGCAGATAACTTTCAAAGCATTACTTTGGTGACCCTAATGCAAACAATGTCGATTTACACTTTAACAAGACATGCATCAGTTTTGAGAACAAAGATGAGCACGTGATTATACCTCTATTTGAAAATAAGGATAATCCTTTGAGTGAAGAATATCTCAATAGTATTTATGCTCATACATTACACTATCCAGAGAATTTATAACCATCAAAAGAAGGTGTTCTTCAATAGGAGGACACACACAGTCAAGAAGTGACACTACTAGTGTTGTTTGTGATAATTGGGTGCCGGTACATAAGAAATGGTCACACGCAGTTAAAGGGTAAGTCACAAGGATGATCAAGTCGTGTATGGTGAGGTGTTTAGGATAAACTCATGTACCATGATATAATGGTAAAGGGAAGTCTAATACATTCTTGTGTACTATAGAGACCCAGTGGGCGAATGAAGGAGGTAGAAGAAACATGTTGTTCTATACTTTATGTGGGACAGCAGTGTGTTGGTGGGTGACACATAGAGATAACCTCTTGGAGTGGCAAGAAGTGAGAATCACATTTTCCACCATGTTCACTCAGAGCAATGTACATATAGTCACAAAATCATGCACTTTAGACATTATTTAATCCTGGTCTCATACTACTATTTAGAAGGTTCTTGAGTGAAGAAATTACTAATTAACCCCTGTCTTTTAGCCATCTTATATTATTTTATTTCTTCATTACCAAACTTTTACATCCACATTCTCGGTCATCTTCTATCACCCCACGTTATTTTAGCCTCGATAGGGGTTCCCAGATTAGTACTAGGCGCCCATGGGCACCTGTGTCCTACCAAGGGTGCCTCAGTCCCTTTTGCACTTTCCGCCACTTTTTGGGATCTTTCTAGTCATTTATCCTTCTTATATTTTTGGTGGTCATCCATTTCGGGGTTAATTACAAAATTAGACCAAAAGAACCATATAAATATAAAGTTATGAGACCACAATGAGGGACCTAGCATCATTCATTACTATCATTCATCTATAGTTGCATCCATCTATCGTTGGAGATCACTTGCATCCACATAGCTCCATCATAAGGCACAAATCTAGGACATTTGCATCACACTTCATAAGGGGGATTCTATTCTATTCCATGCACACATTCTATTACATTTTCTACACATAGTTATTACTCACTACTTCACAAAGTGTGATTGGCATAAAAGCAACCTAGGGCATGTTCACACACACTTGCACATAGAACTACATCGGGTATGAGATGTAGTGTAGCACTCAGTTAGTAAGTCCACCATTATGGCGCTGAGGACAATCGACCCCTTCATATGCATTATTCTTTTTTAGGGTTTGATGTTTGTTTTGGGGTCTTATGGTCTTTTTATTCATCTTGGATCATTGGTGACATTCATTACAGACAACGAATATGATGTGACACACAATGAGGGTTTTGGACCACCTCCCAGCCCTGTGAGAATTAGTTTTAAATATTTTTTGTAGACTAGGGTGCCCATTTGGCAAACCAAAGTGCTTGAGGCACCCCATTCCCTTCCTAGGCACTCCAATCCAGGGGGAATCGGTCTAGATCCATCCTTTTGAGCTTCGCATAGTCATTTCTACTTCTAGATTTTCCAATTACCTCTGCGACATAGTCCCACGAGCATCTGTTATTCAACTAAGTTCTTTCCTCTTCTCTCTTACACATTAGAGTTAGCATTTCCTTTTGCATAGTTGTTTATCTCATTTACATACTTCTTTGTTGCATTTATTTACATTATTACAATTGTTCATATCTTAGATTAACTATCCCCACATCCCACATATTTGTTAATTTTAGTTAATCATTTTGGTGAACCCAACTCAATCATTCACACTTCTAGATTCTCCATTCATTGTTTGTCACCCTAGGGTTTGATCATCATGAGTATCTCAATCAATGATTATTTTCTTGCTAATCTGGATTTACTACATAGAGTCCAACATTTTCTTGTTACTACTCACATTCGTGTTGACATGCATCCGACTCAATTTATCAAGCCTTTGTTAATGCCTTTTCTTCACATATCATATTCAAGTCTAACCTTCCCTCTAATGTTCACACTTTTGATAATGATCCACCTCTGCATATCATCTCTTGTATTTATAATGTCATTGTTAAGTGTACTTTGATTGATAATGGGTTTGAACTTAACTTGTGTCCTATGTCATTCCTCAAAGTTTTAGGCCTTTCCACTCATGATGTCAGTCCATCTAGTATTTCATTGCATGCTTATGATCGATCAAACCATCCTTGTCTTAGTCATGTTACATTTCCTATCACTATCGGTCCAAATAATGTCCATGTTATCTTTTTATTGTTGATTTCCCAGTCTCCTACAATTTTCTTTTAAGAAGGCCCATGGCTTCATGTCATGTAAGTTTTCACCTCTACTGTACATAATTATGTTAAATTCTTCATAAGAGCATGGAGTACATCGTTTTGGTGATCACAATCCATTTTAGTATTGTGGTCGGGATCCTAATACTAATCTTCCTATCCCACGCATAGATATTACATATGAGCCCTAACCTAGGGAAGAACCACCTCACTTACCACCACTTGATGGCACCATTTGTGTGATAGATTATCCTATGTCACATGTTACTACTATGGTTATGATTTCGTATTAGTGTCATGTCTAACCTATGGACATCACTCTATCACATGCACCTTCATCTGCACCATCTACATCAGCATGCCCACCATTTACTTGCACACTTTTCATGAATAATTCATACTGGGAACATATTCCATTTGACCCTACATGCGATGACACTATATGTACACATGAGGGTTTGGCTCACTTAGGCTTTGCTTTTAAGGACCTCTATCCTACACCATATGCTCCTCATCTTTATTATGGGTATGTCACCATCACTTCCACTTATGGTCTTCGTATCTTTCACCTCACAATATTTCTCACACGCACTCCTCAATCTTCACCACTTACATTAGGGAAATCATGGCTTGATTATATTAGAGGCACTCTAGATCTTGATCATATAGAAATATCATTTCCTATGCCCTTTGGACATGTTTTCATTTGCAATAGATCTTTCCTAGGATACACTCAAAATCTCACTCATTGGTATACACACAGATGTCCACTTCCTTTATTCACCAATGAGGATTATGCTATGGGCATATATAACTTACGCCTTAATGTCTCATTACCCGATCAACCAGACACTATTTTTATCAAGTCACCAATGCTTATCCATTTGACTATGATCCTAAGAGCGATGATCTCCTAGATGAAATTACATAGCCTTTTTCATCACACATACATTAGGGGCATAGTATTTACATCCCCCTCTCTCATCATCATATCATCATAGGCACATTTCTTATTTTTGCATTATAATTCATTCACATCCTTACATAGTTGTACATCACACTCCTAACATTTGCACATACCTCATTTTCACATTGTTATACATACATCTCATAATCATACGCTTTCATCACTACATACATCGAATGACAGACCTTTATTCTTCACTATCATTGGTTAGTTCATTTCATTCATGGATACTTGGAGGCATTGCACCTAATACACTCCCTCGACCCATCACAAAATTTGTGCATCTCTCATCTTTGCATTTCCATACATTAATCCACTAGCATACGCATCCTTATTCAAACTTTAATGTCGACCATTTCCGATGACACAATATTTTTCTTTGGTTCACACTTGACTGTTAAGGGATTACTACACATGAACCCCACACACTACACCTATTCCTACATTATGTGTCATACACCATACATTCTACATTTAGTCTACAACATTTTGAAATTTGTGTATTTATACATCATACATCATGTTAGTCATCATTAGGCATACACCATTGTCTACGTGTCTTACATCCTACACTACTTATCCTACATACTACATTATTTGTTTATCTACATACCATACATATTACACCGTGTATTTTCACACATATTCTACATACTATACTAGTCTTCATCCTATATGAGTCTAGCATAACATCATCTTACATACTACATTACTAGTCCATCTACATACATGCCATTTTACACATTCTACACCTCTTGCATTTACATTCTACATATCGTGTATTCACATGTTCTATTCATCTTGCATTTTACACATTCTATACATCTTGCATTTGCATTTTACACATAGCGTATGTACACATTCTACTCAACACACACTGCCGTCTTTCATCATTACATATACTATATTGTCTTTTATGCGTTGTACTCATTACCCTATAACACACTTTAGTTCTTCGGTCCATACTCAACTACTAAGGGTTTACCAATCAAATGGACCTTACATTCATCACACATTTATCATTCCACCCTTCATCATGCAACATTTCTAGGATAGTGACACACTCTATAGGCTAACTCGTCACTTACACTATCATTTTGCAGTGGTATATGCTTTTAGGCTACATCACCACTCCTTATTATTCATCTTATAGTGGTATACATTTTTAGGCTACATCAGCACTCCCTAATATTCACCTTATAGTGGTATACATTTTAGGCTACATCACCACTCCCTTATATTCATCATGTTCTTATATACGCTTAGGGATAAATCATCACCCATGCATTCATCTTGTCATCATATATGCTTTAGCTATAGGGTTGACACATACATCTCTTCTCTATGTCGCATATTATCCTCACTATGCATACACACTCCTCACAGCATGCTAGACACAACACACACTTCGACCATTTCCCGATGACGTAATCTCATTTACGGTTCATTCTTGACTACTGAGGGGGCACATAAAATGAACCTCATTACATACATTTACGTTCACTCAGGGGGCACATGGCTCCTACCATCCATCTTGCACTCCATCCATCCACATCATATTGCATATTATGGTTGTTTTTACTCTTTCTTACTTGTGTTTGTTCATGGTTACTTTATTCCACATGATATTTAGCTTACTTATATGGAATTTATCTATATCATACACACATGTGCATTCACACCTCTATTTATTTGTGATCACGATATGGGTCTCTTACATGTAGCATGGATGCTCGCCTTCTACCCTTCCTACACCAGGCGTTGGGGCCATCCACATTTGTCTCTCATGAGTGTTATTATTTCATTTTGTACGTAGCATTTTACATTACTTGGTTATTCATGCTTTTAAAATACTAGTTATCTTTCTAACATGCTAACGGGTGCTTCATGTGCAACATTTGTTATGCAAGGATATTTGTTTCCATACTTATTTGTTACATTGTTTGTCTATTGTTTTCTCTTATTTGTGGGCTTTTCCCTCTGTTTGGTGTGCACACTTGTTTGTTGTTTACGGAAATTTGTGACATCATGAGTGACATCCCATGTTTGTAGCCCACTTTTTGTGGCTTACTTTGTCTTCTTGTGTGTTTATATTATTACTTTACTTGGTAGCTTACACATTGTTTGCGTAGACTATACATTGTTTTCTATATGCATGTTTGTTCACACTTGTCTTTGGCTAGCCTTCTTATTTTTGCATGCCTTTGTTTCTACCAAGAACGGTCTAGGGTACAGTTCATGCGGTTGGTTCTCTTTTGGGGCCACATTCTCCTATCAGTGATGTCACATGCACCCCCAAATAAGGGGTCATCATTTGGGGTCTACATACTAACACAAAGTGAATTTACACATTCGATTCGGTGCACTTTCCACCCTTGGATTTGTGGATTACATAGAGCAAGTGGGTTGAGAATAGTCCAAAACCGCGTACACAGTGGATTTCATAGGACATGTTGTCCTTAGCATTTTGGAGAAGTCTTGCACCTTGTTGCATTGGTAGTTTTGTCATTTATGTCATATGTCATTGATGGAAAATGGATTGTGCAAGAGCATGCATTTTAGGTTGTTCTTATGATTTCATGTAGCTTCAAGAAGGCAGGGACATGAAGGTTGATTGGTAGTGCCCTTTCAAGTTAGTTTCAGTGCACGAAAAGGTGTAGCAGTTCATAAAGGTTAGATCAAATTTAGGTGTGCATGGGAGAAGCTTTGGGAGAGTTTCTACAATGTGTTTGAGCAAAGTTTAGGCTCATCTCAGCCCCAAGCACCATATTTCTATATTACACGGAAGTTGGTCTTGATAATTTGCATTGTTCTTGCACGTAAATGAGGTAGGTCGAACTCCATAGGAAAACCTATGGCCAACCAAGACTTAGGACATGCATATTTATGTCTTCACGATGCTCCATGTCAAATTTCATCAGATTTTGTAATGGGGATTTTGAGTTATTCAAGTTTTTCTAAAACAATTGTCTTGGAAAATGCATTTTGAGGCTCTGGCTTCTTAGCTCTCAAGAAAAAAATATGGGGATTCTTAGAATAATTCATAAGATAAATTTTTGTATAAAAATGTCCTAGAATTCCAGTGTAAAAATAATTTTCTCAAAAGGAGGTGTATTTGAAAAGTTCTCATCATTTTAGTGGAGCAGTTTTCTCTCTCTTGAATTGTGTTTTGAATCAATAAGAGCAAGAAGATGAAGTTATTCTCAAAGGTCTAGTGTGATCATTTCTAAAGTACTATGCAATTCATTTATGATGTGGTCTTCACTCAAAAGGTGTTTGAAGGCCAATTCCAATCTTGGGTACTTTATTCTACATTAAGAAGTTGTCTACAAACAAGTGGCTTAAAGCCATGGTCTTGAGGAGTTTTCCGTATTTATTACACTCATTCAAGATTTACATCATGTTTAGAGGCTAAAACATCTGTCTCATCTCTCGCTTTATAGAGCTCTTGAGAAAAATATAAAATTTGGTGGTCCATTTGTTCATTGACAAAGCTCTTGGTGTCATTCTCAACTATTCTCGGTATGAATTGTCAAGACTTGTTCTCAAAAGATGTAATTATATGATTGGGCCATTGAATTGAATGAAGAAGTATCCTTTCAAGTTCTCATTCTATATTTCAAAGAATTCTTAAACAAGGAAGAAGCTAAATCATAATAATGTCAAGCTAAATGTTGAACACAAGGTAAATCGGGTAACTCAATAACAGTGTATTATTTGCAATCTTTGGGGCACTTTGTGGAATTTTTCATGCAATCGATACAAGTAAGGAATCTAATGACCATCAAGAATGCAACAAATATGCCACTCAAGCTTTCAAATCTTTCTCATGTGTTCTAATAAACCCCGCACCGATTATTTGCATCACTACAACTAGGTTTCTTGTAAAGTTGGGATCAATTCAAGTTTTTACAATATCTTTTATCATTCGAGGATGGTAGATAAATTTTGGTCAGTCATTTTAGAATTAAAATCATTAATTTTCATAAACATTTCAAGAATATATCCTTTTTATTTTGGTCTCGGGCCTTGACAGTCTCTACAACCATAAACTAGGGTTTGGCAAGAAATATTTTGGTCAAATAAAATGATTCCACCAACCATTCTTCCTAAAAAATTTAATATATCTCTGTAAACATGCTGAAGCTATTTACAAAAGGAATTTTTTTGATTAGTCAAGTATCCTTGGAGATATGTTTATCAGAAATCTTCAAAACCATGGCATTCATCCTTTTGAGAGTGAAACTATTATCCCAGATCGTTTCATGCAAAATTGTGTGATAAAATTGATGTTCTTCATTGGTTCATGTTTTTTGAAAGTTGAACATGCTCTAAGGACCTAAAAAAATGAATATAAAGTGTCTTAGTGAGTGTTTGATCATCCTTATGCAGTATGGCATATAGTGGGACTGTCTTCTTCTCAAAAGAATGATACAATTGTAAATAGTATAATGGGGTTGCTTGAAAATGGTGCTCAAATAATCAAATTGAAGGTCATTATGGTAATTAAATCCTAGATAATCACATTAACTTCATGAAATATGATTAAGAAGGCATTTTCTCTACTTATACAAGTTTCCTTCAACACAATAGAGATGTTAAAGCTTCAAAAGCACAGTCACGTTCAAAGAGTTAGAGATGTTTACCTCCTCCGGTCTATGTAAAGGCTTGAATGACCTAAGCTTCAAAGTACTAAATGTTGTTTAAGTAATTTATTTGTCTCCTATGAAGTATAAGTGACTTGACTCAATAGTTGGAAGAATTTGAAAATTCATTCTTTGTAACTCGCATCAAGAAAGGTGAAAATTCTAAAAGGATAGGAATATGAAGTGTGGTCGGTAGTTGGAAGGTGAAATGGTTATTCTTCTCCTTAGACCATTCATTTACCTTCTAAGAAAATTTTATACGACTTTTCTTGAAGTCAAAAATTTTCCTTAACCTCCTTGCTCAATGAATAAGATGGAGAGTCGCTTTCTTTTCCTCTAGTAAAAGGTTGCCTCTTGAAGTTCCAAGAGTAAATTGAAGAGTCCAAAGTAGTTGAAGTGTTGAAATGTGTTGGAGAAGACTATTTTGAGTGGTTGACAAGAATGATAATGAGTTGGGTAGGTGAAAAGGAGGTAGAGACTTATCTCATAAAATAGAGGTGGTGTGTGAGATGAAGATCGGGTGTTGATGTCAAAAATTGAAGATAAAATTAGTAACATAAACATAAAGTCTTCTTTTGTGTTGTTTTGTAATTGATTAAATCTTGGAGTCCTAAGCATAACTAAAAGGACCTTTGACTTCTTTAGGTGCTCACAGATATGGAAATGACTATATTGTGTTTGTTCTTATGGGTTCAAGATTGGATAACCGATTAAGAGAAATCAAGGTAGACAGAGGTAGGAGAATTTTTAAATTCGAAGCAAGAGAAGAGACAACATTGTCTTTTTTATAAAGTATCATAAAAATAGTGTATGTGAGGTGAGAATAGAGATTTTTCATGTGTGCAGACTTATTAAAAGGGAGAGCTAAATGAAAGGATATGGTGTCTGAGAGGAGAGATATGAAGCATGAGAAAAATTAAACATATTGTTTTGTGTGCGGAGTAAGCTGAGTAAGCTAGAGAAATAGTGAACTATATTGAAGAAGAGAATTGTGTATAAGAAGTTGAAAAATATTATCATGATCATATGGTTCTGAGAAATAGTGACTGAAGTGTAGAGAGTGAAAGGAGTGATAGTGAAGGGGGTGGTTTCATTTCCAAGTTTACAAATTAAGCCAAAGTAGAATAAGTTGGAGATTGACATGGCGGTAGAGATAGACAACAAATATAGGGTCATCATCAACTATTAAAGACAGTAACTCAAGAGTGACCAAATTGGTAGAACAAGTCTAAGTGGCGTGGCAGCTTAGCGAGTTGGGAGAAGCTTCCCTGTGAGTTGAAGCTCACTAAATATCAGTAGAAGCTGATTGAATTATAGGGGTTGAAGCCTCCAGACTAAGTAGTAGCTTGGTCAAATTGAGGAGTAGTAGCTCTAGGTTGAGTTGAAGCTCAACCTTGAAACTAATGTAACGAAACATGACAAATTGGTCCTAAGCATAGTTCATAGTTTCAGTGGGTTTTCTTCCCATTTTGGTTTCCCACATTAAACCTTGTGTCATTGTGTACTCTCTTACAAATTTTTTGTGTGTGTGTTTATGGTTTTATCATATCAAATTTAAGAAGGTAAATTTTTGAAGACACTAATTCACCCCCTCTCAGTGTCCTAGTTTCTAATAGAAAGTAGTTATAGGCTTAGAGGTTACAGTTAGTGTGTCTTCCCACATTATTTCAGCCAATAGCATCTGATTTCCCAAAAACCAGGATAGGACAAAGATCTCTTCACACACGGTTTAGCGAAGCAATCAAAGGTTGGAGGACACAAAGCATTTTCTCCTATACTTCTTGACCTATGGCGTCGGATCACCTAAAAACCCCAAAAATATAGGATATCCTTTTTCACTCTCTTTCTCAACATGGATCAGGTGCACATGTTCCATTTACACTCTTTCATTTGTGTACTTTACATTTACATACTTTTACATTGCATTTTTACACATACATACATATATATTTGACTACTTGATCATTTTCTCCTTACAAGTCTGGTTGTATGAGAAATAAGTAGTCAAATGGGGCAACAACAATGACGACGATGTCATCAACGACACTTTGTGATAGCACATACTATACTAACCATGCAAGTACACTACACACATCAAGCATCAGCACACGTGTTCCACCCTAGGTTCACTCTCATCACTTTTTGCACATTTTCATCTTTAGTTTCCATGCTCCTCCATCTTTTGTCATTCCACGCTTTGTCTAGTCCTTCAAGTACATTTCTACTATACTCTTCATGGACATCAGGTAAGCATATCTATCTACTTTATGTTACCAAGATTTCCACTAACCAACATAAAGTGGGGACAAATGTAGACACAAAATCATGCACTTTAGACATTATTTAATCTTAGTTTCATACTACTATTTAAAAGGTTCTTGAGTGAAGAAAGTACTAATTAACCCCTATCTTTTGGCCATCTTGTTTTATTTTATTTCATCATTACCGACCTTTTACATCCACATTCCTAATCAAATTCTATCATCCCATATTATTTTAGCCTTGACTAGGGCACCTAGATAAGTATTGGGGCACCCATGGGTGCCCTGGTCCCACAGGGGTGCCTTGGTCCCTTTTTCACTTTCTCGCCACTTTTTGGGATTTTTCTATCCATTTATCATTCGTATCTTTTTAGTGGTCAACCATTTTAAGGTTAATTATGAAATTAGACCAAGAGAACCCTATAAATATAAAGTTATGAGACCATAATCAGGTACCTAACATCATTCACTACTATCATCCAACTAAAGTTGCATCCATCTATGCATTGGAGATCACTTGCATCCACATAACTCCATCATAAGGCACAAGGCTAGGAAATTTGCATCACACTTCATAGGGGGAGGGATTCTATTATATTCCATGCACACATTCTATTACATTTTCTACACATAGTTATTGATCGCTACTTCACAAAGTGTGACTAACACAAGAGCAACCTAGGGAATTTTCACACACACTTGCACATAGAACTACATTGGGTTTGAGATGTAGTGCAGCGCTCAATTAGTAAGTCCATCATTGTAGAAGTTGAGGACAATCCAACCCCTTCATATATATTCTTATTTTTAGGGTTTGATGCTTGTTTTGGGGTCTTGCAAGTCTTTTTATTCACCATGGATCATTGGTGACGTATGTTACAGGACATTGAATCGGATGCGACACACAACAAGGGTTTCATACCACCTCTCAGCCCTGTGATAAATAGTTTGAGATATTTTATGCAAACCAAGGCACCCATTTGGCAAACCAGAGTACTCGTAGATGCCACAATCCCTTCCTAAGCACTCCATTCTAGGGAATTAGTCTAGATCCATCCTTTTTGAAGCTTCTACACGATCGTCGATACTTCCAGATTTTCAAGTTACCTCTATGACACACGATCCTACAAGCATGTGTTATTCGGTTGGGTTCTTTCCTCTTTTGTCTTGCACATTAGAGTTAGAATTTCCTTTTGCATATTTATTTAGCTCATTTACATACTTATTTTCTGAATTTATTTACATTATTACATTTTTTCATAACTTAGATTAACTATCCCCACATCCCACATATTTATTAATTTTATTTAATCAAGTACATATGAACATTTTTGAATTTCATGGTGAGGATTTGGCTTCAAATAACATCCATGAGTGTGAGAGATCATAGACACAAGGTCGGGAGGCCTTATCATCATCACTTTAGGTACATAAGATCTATTCCACATTGCATAGATGTGTGCGTGCCTTGTATGTCCATACTAAACTAAAAAGGGAAACTATAAACCTGGTAAGAGATGACTAAGGTATGATTCAAACTTTTGATTACTTTTTTAATAAGCCTCCAGTTCATGAAGTTATAGATAATGAAGCGGGTCACATTAGGGGATAACGTGAAAGTGGAAGAGCTCATGCTAAAATTGTTTAGAAGATCTCGAGGCATGCCTTGATCTAGAAGAAAGCGAAGAATTAAAGATGGGTCATGCCTAGAAAGAAAAATAAAAGGGTAAACTAGTATACATGATTGATGATGAAGAAGTAGATAACTTGGATGTTAGCCACACTGAAGGTGTGCACAAGGTGATGGATTCTACATATGAGAAGGCATGTGCATAATATTCTCCTATGAATATGAAGAAGGTTAACATAATACAAAAGATGGGCCCAAAGAAGCAATCATTTTGGATTATTAGTCAACACAAGTAACAAAGATTGGTGAGCTCTTGCGTGACTTTCAGGACTTATTCCCATGGGGCTATCATGAGTTAAAGGGAGTACACCCTTCTTTAGGTGAGATGAAGATTAAGCTAAAACAAGGTGTGTGCCTAGTTATGAAGAGGCCCTATAGATTAATCTTAATCTACGCGTGAAGGTAAAGTAAGAAATTGGTAAAATGCTCAAATTTGGAATATTTGATCATATTGAGGAATCTAAATGGGTTAACCCCATGGTTATAAGCATTAATAATGATGGGAGGATAAGGATTTGTGTGGACTATAGAGATTCGAACACTTCATGTATCATAGATCCCTTTTCCCACCCCTTTCACAGAATAAATCCTTGAAGGAATTGTTGAGAGCGAGATATATTCTTTTACGGATGGTTTTTCGAGTTATCATTAGGTGTGCATCGCTGAAGAAGATCAAGAGAAGACCACTTTCACTACGTAGTGGGGAAGCTTTGCATATATCGTCATGCCTTTTGGATTAAAAAATGTGCTAGCGGTGTTCTTGTGTATGTGGTACAAGCCTTTTGGGATTTTATTCACAAGGCCTTATAAGTGTATTTGGATGACTGGATTGTGTATGGGTTAGTCAAGGATCATTATGATAAACTAAGGCTTATGCTTGAAAGGTGTAGACATCTTATCATCTCTCTCAACATTAAAAATTACATCTTTTATATGCCCTTTGGGACCTTTCTTGGGCATATCATTTACAAAGAAGGGTTGTTTATAGGCCCAACCAAGATAGTTGTGATATTGGGTTTGGAATAACCTACCAATCAAAGTGAGGTGCCTAGATTTCGGGACATACATGATACTACAAGAATTTTATGAAAGGATATGTAAAGATTATCGTGCCTCTGGAAGAATTACTCAAGGCTAAAGGGAAATTTTATTGGGGTGACACGCAACAACAAAGCATTTGAGACACTAAAGGAAAGGTTGACTATTGTACCTATTTTGCACTTTCATTCATGGTATAAGCCCTTTCATGTTCATGTTAATACTTCTAGCATGGAAATAGGCACGATTTTTGGCACAACCAAGGAAGGAATTATGGATCATCCTATTTTCTTTACAAGTAGGAAGTTGACACTGTGTAGCGAATTACACAACTGCGAGCGTAAAGATTTTTCTATGATCTACACATTGCATAAGTTCATACATTACTTGTTGGAAACCCCTTTATTTTCTATACAAATCATATGGCGCTTACACGCTTAGTCAACAAACCTGTTTTGTAAGGGTGCATTTGTAGATGGATACTTCTATTTCAAGAATTTGATTTCACCATTATTGTGAAACCAGGAAAGAGCAATTCAAGGCATGATCATTTATCAAGGATTAATTCTAGTGAGGACGCGCAAAGCATATAAGATACTATGTTGGATACATAATTTTTTAGATTGAACCATGTGCTCATGGAATTGGAGGATATTGCAGTATTTTTATGAACTAGACAAGATCTTGAAGGAATGAAGATGTTGGAGAAAAATCAGCTCAATATACATGTGGCACCTTATCAGTTGATTGATGGATATTTGTAAAAATTAGGCAGAGATGAGGTCTTGCATCATTTTGTTTTGTAACATGAGCACGACACCATTATAGAGGAGGCCCGTGGTGGGATCACAAGAGGAAATTATGTGGGTGATACTACTGCACGTAAGATTCTTATGGATATAATTTAGTGGGAGACCTTGTACAAAGCTACCAAGGAATGTGTAAAGGCATGTGATCATTTTCAGTCCCTTGGAAAACCTAGACATAGAGATGAGAGACCACTTTGATAGGTTGCGTAAGTGCATAACCTTTTCTATTGACTTTATAGTTCCTATTTCGCCCCTCGTGAGTAGGACTCGTGCATGCTACATTATTACTTGTACAAACTATCTTACAAGGTGGGTAGAGGCGGTTTATGAAGGATTTTACTGAAGCTACATCAAATCAATTTCTTTGAGAGAATATTATTAGCGGGTACGGTTGCCCATTAAGCTTGACAAGTGATAGAGGAACTCATTTCTTGAATGATATTAGCATAGTGTTACTGACAGAGTTTATGGTGGCACACCATAAAACTACTCCTTATCACCCTAAAGTTAATGCTACTCCATAAGCTTTCAACAAGATCTTGAGACAAAAATTAACAAAAATTTGTGATGTTGGAAGAAAATATTGGGATGATAAAGTTTCAGTTGTACTTTGGGCATATAAGACCACTTCTAAGAGATTCAATGAGGCCACACCTTTTAAGCGGTGTTTTGCACATAAGCGAGTACTACCAATTGAATTTATGTTACCATCTCTACATATTGCGTGTGCGGGAGAACTTGATGATGAATAAGCTATCAAGAGAACATTGACAAAATAATGCGCTTAAATGAGAGGTATGCCATTGCGCATTGGAGCCGAGAAGACTAAGAAGGTGACACGGAAGGCATGACATGATAGGCACATTAAGAATAAGACATTTGAAGTTGGAAAAATGGTCCTTCTCTATGAATCCAAGTTTGCACGCCACCCTAGAGAAATTAAAGGTGCATTGGTTGGGACCTTTTATAGTAAGCTGTGATACTTGACTCGATTCTGTAAGCGCTAGATGGCACCATGTTTCTGGTAACTTCAATGGGAGTAGGTTGAAGCCCTACTATAAGTAATTCTTTTGGTGTTTATAATAAAGCAAGATTGCCATATAGATTAAATTTCCTTTCATGTGTTTCTTCAAGTTGTTTCTATGCTTGTTTTTTAATTTCCTTATTTTGTTTAATAAGCGTGCTTTCGCACAGGAAGAGGATTACTATATATTGAGTTCATGAGTAGAGGATTGTGTATACTTTTAGTGTGGGAACCAAATGTAGGTGCAAGTGCGCAAAAAGGAGATCTTGTGGGCTCTTAGCGATAAGTTGAAATGGACATAAATATGTGCGCATTGGTATGATGTTCCGAGCACTGTTGCATGTATGGAAAAAGGTGTCATGTGAAATAAGAAGGATGGTGATAATAAGGAAATTTCTCAGATGAAGACCACATGTGAGAAAAGGATCGTGCGATCCCTAACGCGAGATAGGCGGCGACATGATTAACTACTTGGTATGAGGAATAGAGGATTATGTACTTCAACGATAGAGGCATGTGTAAGGAGGTCTCGTGGCGTGGGAAGTAATAGGGCATGCGAGAAGGTTACAACTAAATCATGGAAGAAAAAAACAAAAAACATGGAAGAAAGAAATGAAAAGCATGGAAAAAATGAAAAATCTTAATTAAAGTTGGTTATGGTGGGAGGTGAGGAGCATTTAATGTGGGAAATTTTTGAAAATCTATATAAGGAATGCAAACGATTTCATCCTTACCTTGCATGTTTGAGTGTTTGAGCCTTTAAAGAGTGAATTAAAGTGCAAAGAGTGCAAAGTGCAATTTTAAATGATAAGTACATCAAACCAGTTGAATTTGGTCACGGCCGTAGTAGAGCTCCTTCATAGGAAGTGTGAGAGCAAGTAAAAGGCATGAAGAGTAGGGTTTGAGGAGCTAGGGTTTGGAAAAAAATAAATTGCAGCTAGGGTACGTGAGTTCGGGGTGATAGAGGTAGCAGAAGGTAGAAAAAGGCAGGGATAAGTTGTGTAAGTTAGTAATGGCACCAAAAAGAGCACTACAACAACCACAAGGGGAGAAAAGAAGAATGAACTAGAGGTAGAAGTGAAAGAAATGCCCGAAGAGATATTCTTTGAAATGCAGATATCAGGGGTGTTATTATGGGGCACGTTTGGGAATCCCATGTCTAAAGTAGTAAATTCAATTATTAGAATCATTGCACTGAGTGTAAACAAGGAATTAGATAAAGAAGAATTTGATAAAAAGACCAATTTACATGACCGATGATGACAAACCAATCTATGACAAATGAAGGATACAAGACTTTGGATAAATATGGAGCCTTGCAAATTTATGAGTTGTCATACTTTGGCAAACCAGAGAGACTCTACTAATGGCTCATGTCAAGAGTCCATGAGGACTTCTTACTTCACAAGAAGGTGAGTACGAATCACCGCACCACTCATTGGGTGACTTATAGGATTACGGATCTCGGACACAAAAATTACCCTTAATATTGATGATGAAGTAGGTGTGGAGGCCACTACTATTGAGATGGCATATCAGAAATCAGGGCACGCGATGGACATATCTAAGGTAATTGACAATATTGTGAAGATTGACGTACACCTTTTAAATAATTTTAATAATCAAGAGAGATGGAGCCAAGTAAATAAGAAATGGATCCACATTACGAAGAAGATGGCGGAGGGTACAATATATAATTATGTTGTATTCATCATAGAAGGCATTATCGAGGAAGCACATGTGGGTGACAAGATTTCATGGGGCATGATCCTCCTATCCATTTTGTTTGCAGAGGTTGGGGTACCAGATGGCCCTAAGGACAATATATGGCAATACCTACCAAAGAAGAATTCATTGGCGAAAGGTTCGAAGACTACATAAGTGATGGTATGTTGGGCACTTATAAGCTCATATTGGATATGTGGTATAGAAGAATACACAAGGTTGTTGAGCATGACCTGTGCATACCTGTGTGTATATGAATTAGTTAACAATGTAAATGAAATCAAATCTAACACCTAATAGCTTCAATATAATGCTAACTAGATCAATATACCATCATGCTTAGAGCTTAAGCAAAGCTAATCTATTAACATATTTGCATTAGAACATGAAATGAAGATTCAAACTAACATGCTAAACAAATTAACATCTATCTCTAATTGAATGCTAATGAAATGAACCTATTTAGATCCTTAGCAATCAAAAAGGTTGATTATATGCTTGAATCCCAAGGTTTTCAAGAATGGAGTCTTGTCAATCCATGGCTACAAGACCATTTGACATATCTCCATATGACTTCAAAACTTGGATGGATGAATGCAAGAAATAAAGATAGTTAGCTCCTCTAATGAAAGAATTCTCTAAGATGATAAAATGGTTATAGTATAGGCTCTATGCTCATTTAGGTGTAAGTAGAAATGTTAGAGGAGGGTTCCTTTTATAACCCAATGGTTTGAAGAAGCTTTGCATCCTATTGTATGTGGGATAATAACAAAGCTAGGTTAGTTATGGATAAGCATGGTTTAGAAGTGGTTGAGTTTACTTTAGGAGAGTTTAGTTTGTCCTCTAGTGACTCATGGGAACTAAGGGGTTTATTAATTAACCAAAGTGATTAATTAATAGGTGTGCAAGCTTATAGAAGCTTTTTAGAGGAATAGTTAGTATGATTTATGTTATGAGAGGATTTTAATCAAATAAATGACGATTTATTGATTAAATAGAAGAGATAATTAATTAATTAAGAATAATTAATTAATCTAGATAGAAAGGGGTATTAATTAATTAGAAATAATTAATTAATCTAGATAGAAAGGGAGCTTAATTAATTAGAAATAATTAATTAATCTAGATAGAAAAGAGGAGCTTAATTAATTATAAATAATTAATTAATCTAGATAGAAAGGGGAGCTTAATTAATTATAAATAATTAATTAATCTAGATAGAAAGGGGAGTTGATTAATGGAAGGTCGTTAATTGGTGTCATTATTGGATAGAAGAGTTAATTAACTAACGTAATGTAATTAATTAACGACGATAGCAGAGAAAATGTATGATATTGACGATATGTCGTCAAATTTTAGAAATTGTATAATTAGCTCAATTGAAGTATTTAAATTGCTCGAGCTAAATTATAGGTGTCTATATTTGCCCCTCTTTAGGGTAGCGTAAGTGATGCCACTTCAAAGATAGTAGACAAATAATATTTTGAAGGGCTAGAAGAAAAATTAGTAGAAGTGATAGATGCCCCCTCAAGTGTCGATGGGGTGATGAAAGAAGGCGATTGACGATCGAAAAGGTGAGAGAAATGGATAGAAGAATGGGTAGGGAAAGATGCCCCAAGTGAATCAAAAGAATAGTGTTGATAGGAGAATGATGTAGAAGAGGAATGAATACGAAAGAAAAGAGCAAGATTTCATCCAATGTATTGAAACAACTTTAGTGTCATCATATTGCCAAAGATCTATGTCATCGGTCCTTATTAAAAATATAAGCATATGACAAAATTAGAATGACATGAAAATCCATACTATGAACAATTGTCCATTGCTGAAAACACCAACTCAATGAAACATACAAAAAGCAATGCAATATGAGAAGGAAACAAGCTCATTTAACAGGGAAACAAGTACAAACACACATACTCAAACCAACAATGGTCAAGATGGTTGTACAAATGTTTTGTTATCAAGCTGAAGATCCCTAAATGTTCATGATTGACAAAAAGGGTGAAAAATGATGCCCCTAACAAGGATACATACAAGGTTAAATGATGAAGAACACAGAGGTCTAATGATATAGTGTTATGCGTAATGAAACAATATCGGAGTAGCTGGATGTGCCCTAGAGTACCAACAAAGCAAACATGCTAGCTTTGTAAATGGTTGTAAATCGATGATCCGCGACTCATTTGATTTGTGAACATGTGAAATTTCCATAAAGATGTGGAATGAATGCCATGCGCAAAACACAAGTTTCAACCGTTATGGGTTGTTTACCTATTTTTGAAAATTTTACAATTTTTAGGATTTTGAGAAATTTTGAAATTTTATGTGTTTGTATTTTTCTATGTTTTTGAAAAAAAAATGATTTTTGTAATGTTTAGGGATTTTTGATTTTTTAGAAGAAATGAGAAAATAAGAGATCACCTAAAAGTAAGAAAATTTCCCTAGGGAGAAGAAAGCGAGCGGAGTAGCAAAAACATGCCCTAACGTGGCGAAAAGGAGTTAAAAATGATTATTTAATAAAAACAATCATTACGGTGGATAGAAGAAGTGTTAAAGTGATCATGGTGGTCAAAACATGCCCTTTGGGCATCACTGTGGGTTAAAATAGCTAAATATACCCCTCCTAAGGGATAAATCATCGTGATCAGTACATTTGCTACCAAACCTGCGAAATTTTTACCGTGAGTTACCACGAGCGACGAGCAAGATGGCTAGGGTGCAGAATCGCCATAGACACATTGATACCATGAAAGAGATTATGTCTAGAGCGACAAAAATGGACCATTCGTGAGTACCCAAACCCTTCCTGGTCTTTTTACATATTTAATAGCATTAATTAACATTTTAGAGATGCCACTTATTTATATGATTCATGATGATTACTATGGTTATGGATGAGGAAGGGATCATGATGTTGTCCGATTTTATTTCTTATGTATGTGTCATGATGGATATTGATGATGTATCACATTTGTTTGATTTTTATGATAGATTCGTAGATGATATCAATTATATTATATATGTGATGTTCTAGATTAGTGGATGGGATGATATGATGATATTGGAGTGCGGGGGATGTATTTTTATATTTGCGATCCCTCTTGCCCCCATTTGATGATACGATATGTGATGATTAGCTTAACATACATGTATGATGTACACATATCATTTTATTTATATATGATGTATAGATGATGTTAGATGTGATGATATAGATGGAGATATGATGATGTGATAACAAAAATATGTACATGCGACAAGCAAACACAAGCAAATGTTAACAAACCTATCAAATATACATTGTTAAACAACATGAATTAACACAACTATGTACAATTATTTACAAGCATGTAAAAACACACTTCATATGTACAAGTAAGAATGAATCTAATCTAAGAAAGAAAAGATGAATCTAACAAAGTATGTTTAAGCAAAAACTATACAAGCAATCAATGTACACAAACTAACAAACAAAGCAAGAAACAAGATAAAGCAAGTAAACTAAAGCTATGTTTTTGTAAGATTGTTTTTAGTGCGTTTTGCGTTTGTGGGAATTTTGTGAAACAATTTTCTATTGTTTTTGTGTTTTGTGTTTTTCTATTGTTTGTGTGTTTTCGTTTTTCTATTATTTGTGTGTTTTCTGTTTTTCTATTGTTTATGATTTTTCAAGTCTTTTGCGACTATTTTTTTTGTTTTTGAACATATTTGAATGTTTTTTTATTTTATAAGGTTTTCCGAAGCTATACAGAAACTAGAAACATGGATGCCCCCAGCATTAGATGGAGAATATACAAGGGCATGCCCACGTATTTATAAACAAGAAGGTGAAAGTGCGAAGGTGCCCCCAAAGCATTAGATGGGGAATATACAAAGGAAATCCCTTCACCGATTTACAAGAGGAGAAATAGTTGGATCAAGGCTTGACAGGATAGGCTCATAGGGAATCTTGGATGCCAGAGCGGAACTAGCCCCAAGCTAAGTAAAAGTACCCCTAGAAACCAGATGCTTGTGAATAATGAGTCCTCCCAAAGGCACCGAAGCTTGATTTTCACCAAGGGATCTATCCAAAGTGCCATAATTGTGTGGTTTTCACATATGGATGACCTGCTTTCTCTTTTTCTTTTTCTCTTTTTTGACTTTTTGTATTTTGATCTTTTTTTACTTTTTTGTTTATTTTTTTATTGTTGCGCTATGTTTAAGCATAGAACCGTTTAAGGTGCAGTACATTCATTGGCTCACAAATCTCATCTCCATCGGGATGAGCAATTTTTATGCTCATGTTCCATATTTTACCACAATGACGTAAGGTCCTAACCAGTGTGGTTTGAACTTTCCTTTCTTCTCTCTTTTTGCCCTTGTGTTGAACTGATTCTCTTTCATGACCAAATCTCCGACCTCAAATTGATGAGGTATGATCCTTTTGTTGTAGTTTTGGGAGACTCTATTTTGATATACCTTGAGATGGTTAAGGGTGCGGATGCACTTTTCATCTAGGAGTTCCAATTCTGCCAGCCTGGCCACTCTGTAATCCTCATCTTTGTCCAGATAATCCCTAAGAGATATCCTTAGGGAAGGAATCTCTATTTCTAATGGGATCATATACTTTGTTCCAAACACTATGGGTTAGGGTGTCACACTAGTAGGAGTGTGAATGGAGGTCCTATAATCCCAGAGGGTTGGGTGAATTTGCAAATGCCAATTACTGACTTGTCTTACTCAACATCTTTTCCATGATCCAAACCAATGTTTTTTTAGTGGCTTCGGCTTTCCCATTACCCTGAGGGTAATATGGCATAGACCACTTTAATCTTATTTGAAATCGGTGACAAATATATTTCACCATCTTATTCTTGAATGATTTTCCATGTCAAGAATGACTATGGCATGAGGAATACCATATCGACAAATAAGGTGATTCATGATGAACTTTGATATCTGAGTGCATGTAACATATGTTAATGGAAAAATCTCCACCCACTTAGTGAAATATTTTATGGTTGTGATGATGTGGGTATGACCATCAGATGAGGTAGGGGTGAACTTCCCTATTAAATCAAGTCCCCATTTGAAAAATGGCCACGGTGTGTAATTGGTTTTAATGGTTGTGACGGCGCATGGATGAAGTTTCCATACTTCGACATTGAACACATTTCTGACAAGGTTACAGCAATTTGTCTCCATATTAGGCCAGTGAGTACCAACCCATAACAACTTTTTGCTAGGAATATTCCATTTGTATGGGTGTCACACACCCCTTCATGTAATTCCTTGATCACTTGGACCAACTCTGTTACATCTAGACAACGCAATAGATTCCCATCATATCCACGATAATAAAGTGCATCTCCTAGGAGTGTGTAACGGACTATTTGGAAAATAAGGATTTGTTTTTTAGATCAAGAAATGTCAATAGGGAAGGTACCGCTTTTAAGGTAGTCATAGATAAGTGCATACCAAGGGGATTAGGGACTAAAAACTTCACATGCCATACATGATTCTAGTATATCATATGAGGTTGACGTAGATTTTCAACAAAAAATGGCATATCATTGCCACTATCATCATTACATTTGTAGATCGGTTTTGTCCCCTTGAAATTTTCTCAAAGGTAATACGCACAAAGTATTATTTTAGATTTTCCACTAGTTTCTTGTTTGGGATGAGCTTGTCATCCTTGACCTTGTACTCATCATTAACTTGTTTGATAACCGGTTGTGAGTCATCAACAACCTTAACATGGTGGATATTCAATTTGATCGCTTGACTTTAACCCAACGATGAGCACCTCATATTCTACAATTTTATTTGTGTAAGGAAAACCAAGATGGAAACCTTGCGGTATCGTGTTTCTTGAACATATTTGTGTGTTTTATGTTTTTCTATTGTTTATGATTTTTCAAGTCTTTTGCGACTATTTTTTTGTTTTTGAACATATTTGAATGTTTTTTTATTTTATAAGGTTTTCCAAAGCTATGTACAGAAACCAAAAACGTGGATGCCCCAAAGCATTAGATGGAGAATATACTGAGGACATGCCCACGTATTTATAAACAAGAAGGTGAAAGTGTGAAGGTGCCCTCAAAGCATTAGATGGGGAATATACAAAGGAAATCCCTTCACCGATTTACAAGAGGAGAAATAGTTAGATCAAGGCTTGACAGATAGGCTCAAAGGGAATCTTGGATGCCAGCGGAACTAGCCCAGGCTAAGTAAAAGTACCCCCTAGAAACCAGATGCTTGTGAACAATGAGTCCTCCCAAGGCACTGAAGCTGGTTTTCACCAAGGGATCTATCCAAAGTACCACAATTGTGTGGTTTTCACATATGGATGACATGCTTTCTCTTTTTCTTTATCTCTTTTTGACTTTTTGTATTTTGATTTGTTTTTACTTTTTTGTTTATTTTTTTTATTGTGCAAAGTGTCATTGGCTCACAAATCTCATCTCCATCGGGATGAGCAAGTTTTTATGCTCATGTTCCATATTTTACCACAATGACGTAAGGTCTTAACCAAAGTGTGGTTTGAACTTTCCTTTCTTCTCACTTTTTGCCCTTGTGTTGAACCGATTCTCTTTCATGACCAAATCTCGACTGTTATCCCGTAAAATTGACAAGGGCAATTTTACCGATAACCATACCGAAAATTTTGTTCGATCCCTCGTTAGGGATCCCTTGTGTTCGAAATGTTGTAAAATCCCTTCCAGGAAATCTAGTTTTCGAACTTAGTCTTTTGAGCCTTTTTGGCTAGGCGCATGAAATTGCTTTGCAACACTAACTTTTGATGCGCGCCCTTAAAAGCCTTTGGCGCATGGTTTTCAATGTCAACACAACTTTTCATGCGCCAAAGAATGTTGAACCTTCCCTGCGTGCGCCAAGGCGCATGCGCTTGTGTTGGTACAACTTTTGTTGCGCCACTCTTTGGTGCGTGCCGAAGGGCGCACATAATCTTAGTGCAACAAAACGTTTTGGTGCGCCAAAGGGTGCACATAACTTTATGTCGACAATGCTTTTGGTGCGCCAAAGGCGCGCTTTGTCTCCTGTTGTCAAATACTTTCGTGCGCCAAAGGGCGCACGCTTTCTCCTGTCAACAGCTAGTTTTCATGCACTTTTCAAAAGTGGGTGGCGCATTAATGACCAGCTAACCTATATATATGGTTTGCGCACCCAAATGTCATTTTCACTATTCGCTGTGCACGTGATTTTTCTGAGCCTGTCAGCCTCTGCCTCGTCGTTTTCATCGCCTTGTGGACCCGTTCCCGAGCTTTTGCTATTTATCCAGGTATGAGGTGTCTTTCTCTCTCGTGCGTTTTGTGTTTTCAGTTCTTGGTGTGTTCTTGGTCTGGTTTTAGCTTGCTAGTTGGTTTTGAAATATAAATGTGTTGGCCTAGCCTCCTCCGTTTGCTGTCTCCCCCCCCATGCTATCCTTCCTCTTTCCAGATCTGCTGGAGAAGGACGTTTTCTTGAAACAGTGGTTGTGGCCCTCCTGATCTAGATCATTTTATCTACCCCACTGAGCCTTTCAAATAGGAACGAAGGAGTAGAAGGAACCTACATCATGTAAAACCCCCTTTGAGAGTTTAGTTCTCTGTTTTCCTCCTTGGCGCATCTGTCACCCCTGCAACATCATGAACATTTGCGCCCCTTTGGCGCATCTGACCGCCTTGTAATCTGCAACATCCCTGCGCCAGAGGCGCACCCAGCCTGCTTGTTGCATCATTAACCTCTGCGCCCTTTGGCGCGCCTCTTTCACATGCTACAAGTGTCAAATCTCGCGCCCCTTTGGCGCGCCATCCTTTTGTGCTGCATCACGTTTCCATGCGCCCATGGCGCACCCAGCTTCCATGCAACACAAGCTTTATCTGCGCAAGTATGAAGCTATAAAGGCGCAGGCGCATCCCCGATTGCAATAACATTATGTTGTGTAAACTCTTCGTGCGCCGCGCCATATCCCTTTGGCGCACGAAAAGTCAATGTTACACGATCCATCCATGCGCCGAAGGGCGCACCAAATCCCAATGCAACATGAAAATTCCATGCGCCCTTTATAAAATGCAATCTGCAACATCCATGCGCCATGCGCCTTATCTATTTGGCCTGCAAGTTGCAATTTTCATGCGCCCTGCGCCCTGAGCCTTAAAATCTCTAACTCTTTCTTCTGCTGACATTCCAATGGAAGATCAAATGGCTAATTCAACCTTTTTGGATTGGGTCTCACTTCTTCTTCATGCAGATCAGCAACTGAGTTCGAAAGAACATATGTCTACATCCAGCAAGAGACCCACCAAACCAAGAGGAAAGGCTAAGCTTACAGAGGAAGAGATGAAGTACAAATATCAAAGGGTCAGGATGCCCGAATCACAGGCTGAATGCAGTATGGATGTCAGAGACTCAGAATTGGGTCACATTGACATGGAAGAATTCTAGGTTAGAACTCAGAAGGTTACAAGAAGTCCATGGATGGACAAATTAATAGGCAGTGCCCTGCACTTCGCCGGAGGAATCCCCGTCAGTGCCGTCAACAATGAATTCATGATGGTGATTGCACAATCTTACAACAAGGACACAAGATGTGTCGAAAACAGCAAGGGCGAGGTAGTCATAAACCTCACTGCCCGTCATTTTGAGATAATGCTCGGCATCCCTCACCACCGGCACTTTGTGCCGTCGCCACCAAGAAGAGTGCATCAAGGCTTGGGAAGATAATGAAGACCAATGCATGCAACTAATGAATGAAGTCTAATTGAAAAACAAGAAGGTGGTAACCGGTGGCCCAGCATTATCCACCGCAGTTGATTTCTCGAAGAGCTCGGTGATACTATTACTTTCTGAGCAGAGTCTTGGGCTTTTCGATGCCCACTACTTCCATAAATGGATCTTTGAGGTACTTGGAGACAATGAATAAAAATTTGCCCGATCAGCGCGCTTTACTGGGAAATAATAAGCGGCACCATCTCGAAAGCAATTCTACAATGAGTTCAGCCAAAGACAACGGGAGTATTCCATATGAACTCCTACGTGGTCTACGCTGCAAAGATCGTAAAGGGATTATCCGAGGCTAAACCGAAGTGGAATTTGGCCTCAAGTCAAAATATATGAATATTATCAGGTAATCGAGGTGGAGAATAGCATCCTCGATTCACCAAAATTAATGATGCTTTCTTCTATCACATCATTTGCTATTAAGGCCAAATCTAACTCATGGTTGCACGACCAAAAACATTGTGTCAACTGTGGAGAAGTGGGGGCCCTGTTCACCTTTGATTTCCCACATTTACCTATCGAGGGCGGTTAACTTCTTGGGCGAGCCAACCAGCTACCGAGGTATCTTTGGACCTAAGGCGATTCTACTAGAGCTATCAAGGCGGTGGTCACATACCATGAGAAATGCCTCAAAAGAAAAAGGGCGGAACTCCTTTCCCCCTCACAGTGGGCCAATACACATGCTCCACCCATCACAAGGCGAAGGAAATGTTCGCAGAGCTGGAGTTGCTCAATTTGAAACATGACTTCCCAGCCAGGCCTACCTTTGACCCAAGGGGCTGCCTGCCAAGAGCTAAGCTTGATCCGATCCATGTCCCTCAAATTGAGGATATTTACATTGACGTCATCCACGAGGTGGAACTCAGAAGAAAGGATCATTCTCGCTTAGCATTGGCAGAAATTATCCAATACGGAGTGGCCATTGTCCCCAAAGGCTTCCAAACTACGGAAGATGAAGTAGACAAGGTGTATAATGACACGAGAAGGGGATGATTGGCCCTTCCGGCCATTATGATGAGCAAGGCTCCTCAAACAATTAAGGAGAGGGTTAAGGAGACTATGCATGCAAAACGCAGCACTTGGTGCCACATGAACGGGCTGATCTACCTCGGGGTAGATTTCACAACCTCCCCATTGGGCAATGCACCTCCAAGGTCCAAGAAGCAGCTAAAAGGCAAAGGTGTGGAAGGTGAATCCAGCACCATTCAAGAAGAAGCCCCCGAGAGTCCTCTTTCCACAGTGCCAGAACAAGTAATAACTCTGGATTCGCCAGAGAAAGAGGTAGCAGGGGATAGTCCAATTGGCCCATCCACTCAGGATGTCGGCATTGCTACCACAACAGAGGTCCCTTCTATCCCTTCTTCTTCTCTTCCTTCCCCTCCTCGAGTGACTCAAGCGACCATCCCTTTGGTCGTGTCCTCTTCCCCTTCTTCTTACTCTTTCCCCCCGCTTCTTCGTCTATCTTCTCTTCCCTCACTGATCTTTCCTCCTCCATTTCTTCCCTCATCTCCGAGCTCCCTTCCCTTCCTATGTCTTCCGCAGCTGCAGTTTCCCTTCCTCCCGTGGACACTTCTTTGGCTATTCTCTCAATGCCGCCTCCGCGTGTCTCCACGTTTTTCCCCTCTTCTACTGCAGTTGCCCCTCCTCTGTTTCTGGTCCTTCTTCCATAGGACCAGCCTGGATCTCTCAGCAGGTGAGCAAAGAAAAGAGGAAAGTTCCCATCGCTCCGATGGACTTTTCAGTGATTCCAACCAAAGGGGCAAAGAAGCAAAAGCACCGTAACATGCTTCTCTCAAAAGTCTTTGCGGTGAGAGAGTTATGGAAATAGCATACCCCGATCCCTCAAGGAGAAAAAGATCTGTCTCTCGCAGATTTTCCGTGACTCAAGTCACAATGGGGACGTCTTACGAAAGTCTCGGGGAAGCTCTTTCGCGATCGATGCCTCTGCAAAAGCTTCAAGAAATAAAAGAAGAGAAAAGGCTTTGAATGAGCAGAACAAATATACGCCTAAGCCTTACAGAAGATGGGTAGTGCACCTCCCACGACTGCCGCCGAGACTTCTGAGCTTCTCAGCCAGGAGAAAATCAATGAATATTCAAAGATCGGCGAGCAGGGTATGGTCGTTTCTGCTTGGAGGAGCCAGATCCTCAAGGACAGTGAAAGAGTGATCGCCGAGTATGTCAATTCATATCTAAACATCAGAAAGGCGAACAAGGAACTCCAAGCATTAGCGGGTCCCATATCAGAAGAGCTAGAACATGCTAGACTCCAACATGAGACCTTTCAACAAATGTTCGACTGTTCAGTCGAAGATCTGGTCAAGTTCGGAGTTTTCGGCCATCCAAGGGCCCTCAACAAAACCATGTCCTCTGGACTATCGGATAGATCAGTGGAATTTGTTCGGAAAAGATAGACAAGGTGAAGGAAGAGGCCTGGATGCGATGCATCAAATGGAGCGAATTGTTCTTAACATGTCTCCGTGGCTGCTCACTCCTTTCTTTACCATGAGATCGGTGATGAAACTATCCAGGATCTTGAGGAGATCGCTTCTCAAGGAACAGGGCGAGAGGTCACATTTGACACTTTGAATCTATCAACAACCTTTGCTTTGGCTGTAGGGAATTCATCGGGTTCCTCATCGAGGCGGAGAAAGATTATTCTAAACTCCCAGAAAAGCTCATAGACGAGCGGGAGACTTGCGAAGCAATCAGTGAACGACAGCACAAGGATCCATCACAGGATCAATTTGGGCCCATGATTAACAAGTTTTTGGAATACCGCGCTCAGTTCCACATATCATCTCCTGAGCAGCATCAGAAGCAGGCAACCCCCTTTCGGCCGCAGGATGACGATGACGAGTAGCTGCTTTTTTCTTCTTCTTCTTCTTCTTCTTCTTCTTCTTCTTCTTCTCTCTATTCTCCGACTTTCTTGTTGAAATGTCTAAAGTGTGTTGGCACAAATGATGACATCATCCATGTTGCATCATGGGATGATGTCATCCATCAAGTTGTCAAAAGTCAACATGACTTTTAGATATTTTGTAAATATCTTTGTAAATAGGTGGTTGGCTCCTTTTTGCCTTCTTTCCTTCTCCTCTCTTCTATAAATACTGGAATACTTGTTGTATTTGGGGTGAACATTTTTTAGATGAAAATAGAAGTGAGGAGAGAAAGACTTTGAGCTTTCTTGTAACAGAAGAAAATAGTAATACAAATATTAAGACTTTGTGCTCAATAGCTGTGTTATGCATTAGATCTTCCTTACGTTAGATCTGTATGTGTTTAATCTGTTGGATTCATATCTACTTTTCTGTCATTTGCTCATCAGTATTGCTTTGTTTATTTATGCAAGTAGGTTTGGCTCTGTTTACTACCAACCCAAAAACATAAATCTTCTGACCTTTCTGCTTTGGAATTCATTTCTTTTCTTCCTTCGGATCTGTTCTTTCTCTTTTCCCTCTTTCATTCCTTTCTTTTCGCAGCCTGAAACACTCTACTGGGATGAGATCCCAAACCCCCGAAGGTAGAATCTATGAGACTTGCATAGATTCCTGCTGGTAGAATAGCAATAAACCAGTTTCGCTTTGCTGACTCAAAGAGGGGCTAAGCCCTGCACACTGTTGGCTCGTCTATCCATAGATCTGTCCAGGCAGATGATTTTCGGACCAACATGACCTCAAATTGATGAGGTATGATCCTTTTGTTGTAGTTTTGGGAGACTCTATTTTTCTATACCTTGAGATGGTTAAGGGTGCGGATGCGCTTTTCATCTAGGAGTTCCAATTCTTCCAACCTGGCCACTCTGTAATCCTCATCTTTGTTCAGATAATCCCTAAAAGATATCCTTGGGGAAGGAATCTCTATTTCTAATGGGATCATATACTTTGTTCCAAACACGATGGGTTAGGGTGTCACACTAGTAGGAGTGCGAATGGAGGTCCTATAAGCCTAGAGGGTTGGGTGAATTTGCAAATGCCAATTACGACTTGTCTTACTCACCATCTTTTCCATGATCCGAACCAATGTTTTTTTAGTGGCTTAACTTTCCCATTACCCTGAGGGTAATATGGCATAGACCACTTTAATCTTATTTGAAATCGATGACAAATATATTTCACCATCTTATTCTTGAATGATTTTCCATTGTCAATAACTATGGCCGCAGGAATACCATATCGACAAATAAGGTGATTCATGATGAACTTTGATATCTGAGTGCATGTAACATATGTTAATGGAACAACCTCCACCCACTTAGTGAAATATTTTATGGTTGTGATGATGTGGGTATGACCATCAGATGAGGTAGGGGTGAGCTTCCCTATTAAATCCAGTCCCCATTTGGAAAATGGCCACGGTGTTGTAATTGGTTGTAATGGTTGTGACGGCGCATGGATGAAATTTCCATACTTCTGACATAGAACACATTTCTGACAAGGTTATAGTAATCTGTCTCCATATTAGGCCAATAGTAGCCAACCCATAACAACTTCTTGCTTAGGAATATTCCATTTGTATGGGTGTCACACACCCCTTCATGTAATTCCTTGATCACTTGGACCAACTCTGTTACATCTAGACAACGCAACAGATTCTCATCATAGCCACGATAATAAAGTATATCTCCTAGGAGTGTGTAACGGACTATTTGGAAAATAAGGATTTGTTTTTGAGATCGGGAAATGTCGAGTAGGAAGGTCTTGCTTTTAAGGTACTCATAGATAAGTGCATACCAAGGGGATTAGGGACCAATAACTTCACATGCCATACATGATTCTAGTATATCATATACAGGTTGACGTATATTTTCAACAAAAAATGGCATATCATTGCCACTATCATCATTACATTTGTAGATCAGTTTTGTGCCCTTGGAATTTTCTCAAAGGTAATACGCACAAAGTATTCTTTTAGATTTTCCACTAGTTTCTTGTATGGGATGAGCTTGTCATCCTTGACCTTGTACTCATCATTGACTTGTTTGATAATCAGTTGTGAGTCACCAATGACCTTGACATGGTGGATATTCCACTTGATCACCAACTTCAACCCAACGATGAGCACCTCATATTCTACAATTTTATTTGTGTAAGGAAAACCAAGATGGAAAGCTTGCGGTATGGGGTCTCTTGAAGGAGTGATTAGTACTACTCCTACCCTTGAACCATGGAAAGTGAATGATCCATCAAAGTGGATCTACCACATGACAGATTCTTCAATATACATTAGTGATGAATCTGGTAGCTCTAGACTTATAGGCTTTGTTCCAGGTAAAGGTGCTTCTGTTAATTGGTTGGTAATTACTTGTCCTTTAACTAATTTTTGATGTACGTATTCAATGTCAAATTCATTAAGAAAAATGATCTAATTAGCCATTCTACATGTAATGGGGGGTTTTGACAATAGGTATTTAAGTGGGTCAACTTTAGATATAAGCTTGGTTTTATTGTTCAATAGGTAATGGCGGAGTTTTTGAAAAGCAAAAACAACAGCCAGACAAGATTTTTCAATTTAGGAATAGTTGAGCTCATAGGAAATCAGGGAACGGATAAGGTAGTACACAAATTTTTATTTTTGGCTTAGGTCATATTGTGCAAGCAAAGCACCAATAGCAAATTGTGTAGTAGATATGTATAGCAAAAGTGGCTCACCTGGGGTTGGAGGCATGAGGACGGAGTGGATCGGCTAGGTATTTATATGCAACAAGAGTAATCTTATCGATCTAGTAGTTGATTGTAGTTATATTTTTTGTATTTTCTGGGGGATCTCTTCAATGTCTTAAGGACTTCTTGGTAAAACCTTATTTAAATCATACTATGAAAACTTGTTGAAAGTAAACACTGAAAGCTTTTCTGAAAGGAAAACACTTTGTGTAGAATGGAAACACACTTACTTGTTGGAAATAAACACACTTGCTTCTAAAAGTAAACACACTTGCTTTTGGAAATAAACACACTCAATTTAGAATGCTTGAAAACAATTACAAGAAATATAAGAATCTATCTAAACACCTATAGGAACAAGTATACAATAGAGTTTAACTGAAAGAATTAAAACAATAGAATTAACAGATCTAAGCTATTTGTTGAAGAAATATAAATACCAAATAAATGAATATCCTGGTCCTTGGGGGAGTGGGCCCTTGCTCCTCCTCGAATCAAGATTTAACAACTCAAAATTCTCTCAAATAGGAATGGCTATTTTATTGATAAAACATTTCGGTATTACAAAACATATTGGATCTGAGTACTTAGTCTATATTTCTCTTCTCTGTTCTATATCTATCTCATATCATATTCTATATATTATCTATCTACTGTAGGTCTACTTTTATATACATTTTACAATCACAGTTGTCTCAATGATTCTGATGAAATCAAATCATGCCCAGAATAGATGTTGAGTCGGATTGTGGTTGATCAGATAGTTGTAAGATAACTATCCCTGGATCTGCGTTCAGAAATCTTCTCATCCTTTCTTGATTGAAAGGGTCGTAGATGCAAAATCTCTGGATGTGGTTAGAATAGATAACTCCCATCGGTTTGGAACTTTGAGAGAAGTTCCAGAACCATAGGAAATCGTTAAGGATCAACACCATGAGAGTTCTGGAGCTATACCCAGGAGTTCCGGAACTAAGTCCAAAAATTTCAAAACTAAATATTGGAGTTCGGAACTAAGTCCAAAAGTTATGGAACTAAATGATGATTGTGTGATGGAGTTCTAGAACTAGCTTGGAAGTTTTGGAACTAAGTTGTGTAGGAACAGATGTTATCAAAAACATATTGAACTGCTACCCGCTTCATTTCCTTGATTGATTAGACTGCTTTATTACAAAACTGAATTTCAAACACACACTTCGTTAGGAATTCTAGAGCTTTTAACATTAGAATCACAATCAATCAAAAGACAAACAATTACATCCTAACTCATATCAGATCAACTAAAAGTCACAAAATGCAATCAAACTTAATAAAAAGGAGAGTAAGATGAGATCATATATTATACATTAATCGGACATATTTTGGCCTCATCATTTCCCCCAAACTTACTTGTTTGTAAGTCCCTTTACAAACTTCATTCTTCAAAAGTGGGGTTATATGTTCTGCATTCCATTTGATTGCTCAGATCAAATGGTTGAAACTGGATTTTCCAATGTTTAAACTTAGATGTATTGTACCCTGCTCCTGCTTCTATTTTCCTCTCCCACTCTTCAAATTCAGTAGGATCTTGAGGTTCTCTATTTTCCAAGGAGACATGGGGGTGAGAAGTAGAGGGGGCCTTGTTCGCATTCCCATCCATATTTTCCCATAGGTTTCATTGACTTGGGGAATTATTGTGCATAACACTTTTTCCCTTTCTAAACTCCAGATCAGATTTGTAGGGGAAATTACTTCCCTTCTTCTCAAGGAAATAGTAAGGAGTTCCCACCTCTTTGAGCATCCTTCATAAATATCTTCAAACTTTTCCTCCTCATAGGAGGTGAAGGCATCAATACTCTTTTGTAGAATGGCAAGATAATGTGTCTTGAATCTCTCATCAAAGGCATGAGTTCTAAAATGTGTGAGGAAGGCAAGAAGGTTTACCATAATGAGCTCTCATACAGAGACCTGTTGAGCTAGCTTTCAATAAAAATTTAGATTCCCTTTCCTTCCATGCAATTTGGTTTTGTAGAACAGAGACAAATGCATTGAGTTGGCTCTCCCCACATACAAATTGATCATAAATCTTGTGTTTTTCTCTAGCATAAAATTACAAAGATAAAATTCACACAGAAGATTTTTTTTGCTCAGGATTGGATAGAGAGTAAGCTGCCATGAATTTAGATTCATCTTTTAGTTCATGTGGAAGCCCACATGCAATCCCTTAAATTATCAAGTGAATGAACTCTCTTAAAAACACACTATATGTAGGAGAGGGCCTCCTAGAGAAAGCAATTTTTCACTCATAATACAGACCATATGAATTTTTGTAAGACATTTATATTTATTTCCTTCCTCCTTATAAAACTTTTCTTCCCATTCTTTTCTTGCCTTCATCTCTTCTTCCATCTTGGTCTTCAATTCTTCATTTGATGTTTTGGCTTCTCTGAGTTCCCTGTAAGTGTCATTCCATAGTTGTTTGAGTGGAAAATAGGTTAACTCAGTCTGTGTAGAGACTGTGGACACAACACTCTATTTTCTAGAAGTCTGAAATTCTTCCTCTTTTTCTATCAGTTGTTTCTTGGTTGTTGATAATTCCTCAGTCCTGGATGCAAGTTGAGTTGTTAGCTCTCAATGAGCATTTCCCTTTGTTCTAATTTGAGTTTGAGGAAATCCAATTCCTCATCTTTTCTCTGATAATGAGCTCTTCTCTAGACAAGAACAGAGCCTGTTTAACTTGATGTCTTTCTTCTTCCTCTGAAATTACTTGAGGAGTTGGGCATTCTTCCTCTATCAAAGGAAATTTTCCTTTTCTTCTCAGGATGCCAACTCTTCTTCTTCATGTGGCAATGTTGATGGTTCACCAATTCTTGAAAATCTTGCTCTTCAAGTCTCTCTCTCCTCTGTCCATTTCAGCTTGACTTGGCTCAGGAGGAGTCATGGCCATGTTGCCCAAAATATCAAGTAGCTTCCTTTTCCATCCTTTCCTACTCACTCCTTCCCTCTAGGGTTTCCCTTGACCTCTTATGAATTTTTCTTCTCTGGGGAATTTCAACATGCCCAGTGGTGGATTTCCTTCTAGAGCTTCTTCTTACTATTCTTTCTTGCTCTTGCATGGGTGAGCTATCACCATCAGAGATAGATATTGGCTCCCCTGAAAGCTGCTGCAGAAGAAGGAATTTCCTTTAAAGGTATAGAAGGCTCTGTTGTTTTGATCTTTCTCACAGACCTTCTTCTTTTTGGTATATTTTCTCTTTCCATTTCCCTCTTTTTTTTAGGGGCATCAATTTCTAGATTAGTTGAAGGAGAGAATGGGGCTGGAATTGTCCTTCTGATAATATTAGGGTTTTTCTTGAACTTGCCAAGAAACTTGTCCCAAATTTCTTCTCCATTTTTCTTTGACAGAAAATGGTGTTGGCATATTAAATGAATTAGACCGTGATGCCTGATTGTCCCAACACCCAGGAATACCTCTGAGCCATGGTCTGGATAGAATAAAAAAAAAACCTGGAAGGTTTATTATGTACTCAAGTTTTGTGGCTCCATACTTCAGATATATGAGCATTTTTAGGACTTCTTTTCCCACAGACCCAAATTGACCATCACAGGTTAAATATTTCACTATCCAAAATGCTACCCTATCAAAGGGTTTGGGAAAACTAGCCCTTCTGACCCCTTTTATGATTTTCTTTGTATTGTAGATGTATTGGGGTTCAGTTTCTCCTTCTTGTAGTAAGACTTCAACCAGTTCTTTCAAAGTCCCTTTGGTAGGTTGTGGGACATGCACAATTGGCACTCCAGACACGTTACTTACAGTATTTAGAAAAAGGAATAAAGATATTTCTCACCTTTGTCTGGATTGCTCTAGGTTTATGATGAATTCTCTTACCAATTCATCATTATGCCTTGAAAATTTCTTCAAGAACTCTAGCCATCCTGCATGCTCAAAGATGGATGCCACTTCTTCATCTGTGAGTAGTTAGGAATCATCCTCTGGTTCTGATTTCTTTTTAATCCCCATATCGGCTCGAGTTCTGTCTCTTTTGATTTTGTGCAAATTGGTTGCAAGCCCTCTTGCTTAGCTATGGAACTGATGACTTTGGTTATGGAACCTCTGTTCTTAGCTTGTGGAACCTCTGTTCTTAGTTGCTGGAACCTCTATTCTTAGCTCTTTGAATTCTTTGTTCTTTGTTATGGAACACAAACTTAATTCGATGCTCCTTCCTCAAAATATCTCTGCAACTTATTTCACTTGATTTTTGCAATAATGATTACTAATGATAACCATGCTGCCACTTATTCCATCCAAATCATCTTCATGATTACACACTTGTAATCATAATGTATAAATAGATGACTCATCATACCTACTTTTAAATTAAGTCAAATCACACATGCAAACATTTAATTCAACCCTAAATAAGTTAAAAGATATAATTACCATCCTTGATGATGTAATCCTTTTGCTATGATGACTCGTCATTCCTACAAGTGGAACAAAACATGATTAGATAAGACAGTTGGAATTCAAAAGAATTCCCTTTTATTTGAACTAGCCAAAAAAAGAGGTCAACCGCCATTTGTTGGTTTTCAATTGACCTTTGAGATTTTTTTTTTTTTTTTTTTTTTTTTTTTTTTTTTTTTGGGGGAAGAAAATGCCATTTTTTGGTTTTCATCTTCTTCCCTTTATTTTGGATCTATCATCTGGTTATTTGATCATTTTGGAAGAACTGGGTTCTTCCATATGATCAAATTCTTTGTCTGCTTCAATCTTCCTCAAGAATTCATCCTTAGTGGGAGGCTTCCTATAGAGTTTCAGCCTATGTCCATTGACCAAGAGTGTTTCTCTCTGCTGCCATCAATGGGAAGTAACTGAATAGAACCATTGTCAAATATCTTCTCAATCTGATAGGGTCCCAACCATCTGGTTCTCAATTTTCCCTTGAATTGTTGGTACTTAGAATCGAACAACAATGCCCAGTCTCCTACTTTGAATTGCCTTTTCTTGATATGTGTGTCATGCCATTGCTTCCTTTGCTCTTGAATTATCTCTTGTCTGTTGAAGTGCTTCCATCCTTAATTCATCCAACTCATTGAGTTGAAGGATTCTTTCTTTTTGAGCTGCATTCAACTCAATTCCCACCTTCACTGTTGTCCTCAATGTCTGAAGTTCAAACTCTATAGGCAACAAGGGATTTTTCCATAGACTAATTCATATGGTGAAAACCCTGTTGTAGTTTTCCAAGTTGTATTATAAGCCCAGAAAACTTCAGAGTAGTCTCTTTACCCAATCTTTTCTCCCAGCTTCAACTGTTTTGGTAAGGATGTTCTCCAATTCTCTGTTTGTTACTTCACTTGTCCATTTGATTGTGGGTGGTAAGGAGATGACTTCCTATGATTGATTTGGTAATACCTTGTGAAAGCTTGGATCATATTAGACATGAATTGTGGTCTTGATATGAAACTATGCTCCTTGGTGCTCCAAACTTTATCATAATTTTTCCAAAGGAAATCAACAATTGCTTCTTCAGTGGCATTTGTCAATGCCTACACTTCTACCCATTTTGTCACATAGTCAGTACACACAAGAATATATTCCTTCCCTTGTGAAGGAGGATTAAAGGGACCAACAAAATCCAATCCCCATCTCTCAAATGGTTCAACCACAACTTGAGGTTGAAGAGGCATTTCATTGGTGAAAGTTGGCTGTCCCATCCTTTGACAAGGATCACACCTCTTGATATATCTCTTCACATCCTTGTACAGAGATGGCCAATAATAACCAGTGCCAAGTATCTTATGAGTTGTTCTTTTCATTGAATAGTGTCCTCCACTTGGTTCATCATGACATGCTCTGAGGATGTCAAAGATTTCATCCTCTCTTACACACCTACACGTAAGACAAAATCAGGACCACATTTAAATAGCATTCCATTTAACCATTTGAATTGTGCACTTGGTTTTAATTAACTTCTTTATTTGTTTCTTAGTGAAAGGAGGAAACTTCCTGTTGCAAGATAATTTTCCATATCAGCAAACCATGGTGTACTTGTTGAGATTGCAAATAGTTGTTCATCTGGAAAGTTATCCTTGACTGGATCTTGCTCCCCTGTGGTGGTTAGTCTTGACAAAAAATCAGCTACCACATTAGATTTACCTGGATTGTCCACAATGGTAATATCAAATTCTTGCAAAAGTAATAACCATCTAATTATTCTTCCTCCAACCACTGGTTTGTTCATTAAATACTTAATTGTTGAATGATCTGTGTGTACAAATATCTTGTACCTGTAATGTAATGTCTGAATTTATTGATTGCATAAATCACAACAAGAAATTCTTTTTCAGTGGTGGTGTAATTCTTTTTAGTGGGAGTAAGATTCTTGCTAAGATAATAAATGGCATACATCTTTCCTTCCTCATCTTTCTGTCCCAATACTGCACCAATGGAATAATTTGAGGCATCTGTTTGGATATGAAATGGATTTTCCCAATTAGGTCCTCTCAATATTGGGGCACTGATTAATTTTTCTTTAATTTCTTCAAAAGCATGTTGACACTTTTCATCCCAAAGAAAATCACAGTCCTTGGTTAGAAAATTAAACATGGGGCAGCAATTTTACTGAAATATTTTATAAAGCACCTATAGTACCCAACATGCCCTAGAAATGATTTGATATCTGTGGGGGTCTGAGGAATAGGTAAATCTGAAATGATCCTAATTTTGTTTTGATCCACCTGAATTCCTTTTTTGAAATATGGTGTCCTAATACAATCCCCTCATCCACCATCAAACACTTTTCATCACTAAGAGATAGGTTGTGTTGTTCACATCTTGTTAACACTCTATCAAATTTCTCAAAGCATCTTCAAATGTATCTCCGTGTACAGTGAAGTCATCCATATATACCTCAACACAATCATTTGTTAGATCACAAAGATTGCAAGTACAACTCTCTGGAAAGTTGCAGGAGCATTGCATAAACCAAATGGTAACACCCTATAGGAAAAGGTTCCCCATGGACATGTAAATGTAGTTTTGTCTGATCTTCAGCAACAAACTCGATCGATTGTACCCACTAAAGCCATCAAGAAAGAAAAGTATTGTTTACCTGAAAGGTTATCTAGGACTTGATCTATGAATGGTAAGGGAAAATAATCTCTCATTGTGGCTTTGTTCAATTTCCTATAGTCAACACATATTCTCCATTTTCCATTCTTTTTGGGAACAATTACAAGAGGAGATACCCATTGACTATCTGAGATAGGGTAGATGAAACCTACTTGTAATAGTTTTTCAATTTCTTGTTTGACTATATCCCTTAAAGTTGGGTTAATCCTTCTTTGAGGCTGCCTAACTGGTTTAATGTTTTTAGTATAGATGTGATGAGTGTAGATACTTGGATGAATCCCTTCATGTCTTTGTAATCCCAAACAAAATCTTTAGTATGATTTTTAGAACATCAAACAATTTAGCTTCTTCATCATCCTTCAACCATTGTTAATGTTTAAAGTTTTACCGGTTGAATTTCAACATGCTTGGTTCCAATATGTGATGAACTGATTTGTGGGAAGGGTTTCATTAAAGTATTTAATGGACATGCATGTGGTAACAACATATGGTATGTAGCAACATCTCCAAAATTTCCTTGAGACAAGAATCTGGAAAAAGGATAGTAATGAGAATTATGATACTTATCTCTTTGCAAGGCCAAATTCTTCATCACTGCTACTTTCTAGAAATTCTTCACCACTTCCTGATGTACTTGAAACTGAAAGCTACTGATTCATCCTCTCCCCATGAGAAATCTCATTCCTCTGGAGTGAAATTATTTTCAATCAAAGAGAATTGTTGTTGTCTTGGTTCTGGAACTAAATGTGGTGGTTCGGAACTAGCCGTTCGAACTAAGTTTGTGGGTTCGGAACTAAGTTCGCGGGTTAGAACTAAGTTCGTGGGTTCGAACTAAGTTTTGGAAACTAAGTTCGTAGGTTCCAGAACTATTTCTGATTGCTTCGAGGATATCTGGTTCTCATTCAATGGTGGATTAATCATCTCTTCTACTTCTCTTACATGATCCTGTAATGTGATCATAGCCAAAGAAGACAAATTTTTGCTTATTAGTTTAGGAGAATCAACCCACAATTGTTCATGATTGTCAGTAAAAGGTTGTGCAGTAGGATATAAGGAAATTTGTTTAGAGTTCTTACCATTCAAGATTGTCATATCACCTGACCTGTAATCTATTAAAGCAGCAACTGTAGCTAACCATGGTCTACCCAAAATAATGGGATAACCCAATGTTTTACCTTTTGGCTGTAGTATAAGGAAGTCAACTGGATATTCCCATGACTCCACCATAACCGCCACGTCTTCAATAATTCCTTTATGGTTTTGCTACAGACTAGTCTTGCCATCTGCAATATGGTATTAGTAGGTTGTATACCCATTAATGGTAATGTTTTCAGAGTATCCATTGTCATTACATTGATAGCAGCTCCCAAATCTACCAAAACATTATGTACATCCTTATTTCCTATAGAGACAGAAATAACAAGGACTTCTAGGATCTCCGTATTTGGGAAGTAAAAGTTTTCCTGCTAATAAATCAACAAGTTTCCCATCTACTTTGATAGTCTTGGGGTATTGTTTCTTCCTTCCAGGATTTTTCATACATAACATTTTGATTAATTTGTTCAATTTTGGAATGTCTTTAATTACTTGTAATAGTGGTATTTCAATATTCAATTTCCTTAGTTCTGTACCAATTCAAACTCCTTGATTTCTATAGCTTCTTTGAATCTCTCTGGAAATGGAGTCTCAGTAGTGTTGTTATCTGGCTCCTTTTCTTTTCTTTCTATATCCTCTTTTGGAACAACAGTACTAGGATTTCATTTTCTTCTATCATTTCAGTGATTATAAGGGGTGGATTGTTAATGATTTTCCTAGATCTAGTTTGAATATCCTTACAATCCATAGCATGTAAATCAACTAATTTTTTAGTTCTATTCCATAAACATAGAGAGTTGTTTGTTTGTTTCTTGGATTTTCTATTGGTTGTGTTGGCATTTGCGTTTGGACTACATTCTCAGTTTGTGAATTTTGTGCAGGAGATCCCATGATGGCATGTTGATTTTGATTTGGATATGTTCTTCCTTGAGAATAATTACTAGGGTTCCATCTAGGTTGTGACCAAGCATAAGGATTTCCTTGACCAGCCCATGGTTGTTGATGTCCCTAAGCATACCAAGCTTGATTTTCCCAATCTTGAGGGTTCCAAGTTGGTTGAGGTACCCAAGGTGGTTGTCCCCAATTTTGTGGTACTAACTGAGTAGCCCATGGCATCATCCAGGGATTAGGGACTGATCTTGGCATAAACTGCCCTTGGTTAGGTTGTCTCTGAACAAAATTCAATTCTTTTGTTGTAGATGAGGCATTGGTTTGTTTAAGCTGATTCTTAATAACTGGAAGTAAAGAACAAACATCAAGTATCATGTTCTTTAGATTCACAGATAAGACACATTTCTATTTTATCCAAAGGACAGTCTCTTAGTGCATGCTTCTTCCTACATCTAGGACAATACATAGCCAATGGTTCAGTTTTGGCATTTTCTTTAGCTTGTAATCCATCCATAGTAGAGGTTAATTGCACTAAAAAATTTGTCATTTTAAAGTTTGCTAACTCATCCATTAGTTTGTTCATATCTAGATTCAGACTTTTCACTGATTTTCCTTTTCTAGGTCCACCTCTTGTTCTGGAATAGCTTCTACAAATCTCCTTAATTCCATTCATTCTTATCTGATCAATGTCTCCACCTCCTATCAAGTTAAGGGATTCCCTAGATTCATCATCCAAACCTTTAAGAAAAATGGTTTTACTTAACTCCTCTTGAAAGCACAAATCCACATCTTTTGCTAACAAAGAGGAATCTGTCTAAATAGTCTTCTATGTTTTCATCTTCCTCCTGCTTGATTTTGAAGAATTCTTCCTTCCTATTTCTCCCTCTACAATAATCCTGGTATTTATCTAGGAAGGTAGTCTCCATTTGTGCCCAAGTGCTAATAGAGTTGGATGGTAATCCCATGAACCACCTCATTGTTGCATCCTTCAAAGTGGATGGAAACAACTTGAGTTTTTGATTATCTATCTTATAATCATAGGTCTGACATAGTACCTTGAACTCAAATAGAAATTGGTTAGGATCTTTAGATGACATCCCTCTAAATGTGGGTAAATGTGTAGGTGAGATATTTTTCATTGATGTATCATCATCTCCCAATTGGATTGGATAAGTAAAGGTCCTATCAGGTACTCTCTCAGCTTCTCGTGCCATTTTAAAAATATTTTCTGAATTTTCCTCCCAATCAATGTGGTAAGCGGTATGCCTTGGGGAAGGTGAAAAATCAGGAGTAGGAGGTTGACTACTCAATTGAGAATCAAAACTCACCCTAAATGGATCTTGAGTAATAAGCCTTCTCCTAAAGTTCCACTTCCTTCAGGTGACTGATCTAAGAATTCCAAAAATGGAAATTCTGTTTCTTGTCTGACAGGGGATGATGGTGTCTCAATTCTTGATCAATTTCCTTACTTTGACTAGAGGATGTTATGAATTCTTGTGAAGATGTTTTTGGGAGGAATCTACCTGTGAGTCTCTTGGTCTACTCATATATTTTGTGATATAGTAGGGAAGATCCTTCAACTACTAGATGTATGATTTTTTGCTCTTGCTAACACTTAATTAGAAAGTTCCAACTAGTGTCCCCAAAAACGGCCAAAAATGATGGGTGTCATTATTCCCTTCATTTAATCAACTTCTTGTTGATGTCATATCAAACCAGGGGTGTGTCTAAAGCTATATGCAACAAGAGTAATCTTATCGATCTAGTAGTTGACTGTAGTTATTTTTTTGTATTTTTTAGGGGATCTCTTTAATGTCTTAAGGACTTCTTGGTAAAACCTTATTTAAATCATACTATGAAAACTTGTTGAAAGTAAACACACTGAAAGCTTTTTTGAAAGGAAACACACTATGTAGAATGGAAACACACTTGCTTCTGAAAGTAAACACACTTGCTTTTGGAATTAAACACACTCAATTTAGAATGCTTGAAAACAATTACAAGAAATATAAGAATCTATCTAAACACCTACAGGAACAAGTATACAACAGAATTTAACTGAAAGAATTAAAACAATACAGAATTAACAGATCTAAGCTATTTGAAGAAATATAAATACCAAATAAATGAATATCCTGGTCCTTGGGGGAGTGGGCCCTTGCTCCTCCTTGAATCAAGATTTAACAACTCAGAATTCTCTCAAATAGGAATGGCTATTTTATTGATAAAACATTCGGTATTACAAAACGTATTGGATCTGAGTACTTAGTCTATATTTCTCTTCTTTGTTCTATTTCTATCTCATATCATATTCTATATATATTATCTATCTACTGTAAGTCTACTTTTATATACATTTTACAATCACAATTGTCTCAATGATTTTGATGAAATCGAATCATGCCCAAAATAGATGTTGAGTGGATTGTGGTTGATCAGATAGTTGTAAGATAACTATCCCTGGATCTGTGTTCAGAAATCTTCTCATCCTTTCCTGATTGAAAGGGTCGTAGATGTAAAATCTCTGGATGTGGTTAGAATAGATAACTCCCATCGGTTCGAAACTTTAGAGAAGTTATAGAACCATAGGAAATCATTAAGGATCAACACCATGAGAGTTCTGGAGCTATACCCAGGAGTTCTGGAACTAAGTCCAAAAATTTCGAAACTAAATACTGGAGTTAGAACTAAGTCCAAAAGTTCTAGAACTAAATGATGACTGTGTGATGGAGTTCGGAACTAGCTTGGAAGTTCGGAACTAAGTTGTGTAGGAACAGATGCTATCAAAAACATACTAAATGCTACCTGCTTCATTTCCTCGACTGATTAGACCTACTTTATTACAAAACTAAATTTCAAACACACACACATTCTAGAGCTTTTAACATTAGAATCAGGAATTCAATTAGATCCTAAATTTTTAACATTAGCAATCAACAATAAAAGGATCAAAGATGAGACATATATTATACATTACGAAATATAGCCTAACTCATAGTCCTCGGATCAACTAACCTTGTTGATGTCCGAAAGTCTATGCAAATTCTAATGCCAATCTGGTTTCTTATGTTGAAAGTGAAGCTCAACTTGACTATCTTTGGGTCTTCTTTGGTTCCAATATTTACGTCAATGGTTTCTTCTACCAACATTTTTGACATATCCTCCATACGCGTAGGATCGGGAAGAAGGTTGAGATCTTCTTCCAAGGGTGTCTCTATGAGATTTTCACCCTTAGCATGGTCACTTCTTTTCTCCATTACTTTTTTTATGTGTTTATCAGCCAATACCTTAAAGAGGTTTTCACTGTGTGACTTGTACTTTTTCTTTTGTCGAGGCTTTTCGTTGGAACTTTTGCCCTCACTTTTTCTTAAGTTTTTTTGACCATGAAGCTCAGCTTCCTCTCCGAAATAGGTGCATGTATCTAAGTCAATGTAGAAACCTTTCTTATGGTCCCCAATTGGAATTGTATCTTGTATGCCCATTAACTCTGCAATGGCCTCATCATTCTCAAAAATGTCTAATGGCACATGACATTGTTGGTCCCAATAGATAAGGGAAGGGTAGACAAGGTCAATTTTAGACTCAATGGGGGTTAAGGTAAGGACAGTGGTATCCATGAAAAGGTTTGTGGAGGCAAGATCCTCATATTGGCTACAGTGGGAATCTATGTTGTTGTCTAAATAATCGTTCAAAAGTTATCCTGCAAATTTCAGAATAGGTAACGTCTTGATCATGGGGTGCAATCCATAGGGTCAAATGTCAATACCATATCTTTCCATTTTGAAATGTGGAAGTGGAACTGGTTCTCTTAATCCTTGTTCTTTCTTTCCACATCCTAGGCCTTTATAGCCCATAGAATACATCATTTAGCTAGAATTTTTATACTCGGGGATTTAGTAGCAGGTTAGTTGAGTGTCCTTTAGGACCCAAGTTATAGGTGGGTCCAACAATTTATCTTCTGCAAGTAATCCCCCAGGTAAGAATGTCCCAATAGTTCATTCATCTCTAGGCCATTTGAAATGATAGTTGGGTCGACCTCTTGTTTTAGGTGACAAAGATAGGTCTAAAACTAGGAGAGCTTGTTGCACATTGTATTCTCCACAACCATACTCTAGAAATTTCATCTCCCATGAATCAAAAGGAGAAGTAGATGTAGAAGCTTCTCGAGCGCAAGTGTTGAGGGAGTCTGAATCAACTCGTGATTTCATAGCTTAGATTGAATAGGGACAACTATATTTAGTAGAAGGAATGCATGTGTAGAGCCTTATGAAAAAGATATTGAGAGCTCTATAGTGAGCAAAAGGTTATATATCTCCTTGTATTGTAATAGTTTGTCCCTCATGTTTTAACTTGATGCACTGATGGAATGTTGATGATATGTCCTACATGACATGAATCCATGGGTGGACAAGAAGCATATTATATGGAAGTTCCAAGTCTAAGACATGAAACTTGGTATTGTGACAAGTTGGTCCTACTTCCATCAGCAATGTGATTATTCCAGCTAAATCCCACTCTGCATTGTCATAAGCGGTTATGGTAATAATATGGGACTCTAGATCTTCCTTTGTGTGTCCCAGTTGTTTAATTAGTTTCAATGTGCATATATTCAATCCCAAACCGGTGTCCACAAGCACCCATTTTATCTTCTAGTGGCTAACAAATACCTCTATATATAAGGGAAGATTATGTGTGATCTTTGTTGGGGATTTCCTTGTGGTTAAAGGAGATGTGTTCATTTAGTGCAATGTTTGCCACCACGGCTTATAAATGTGAAGGTTATACTTCCATTAGCACTCTTGACCCCTGGAGAGTTTTGTATAAGATGTCCTTATGTACATTTTATATCTTAAGAAGATCTAAGATTGAAATCTTGGCAAATGTCTTCTCAAGTTGTTCTAAGATGTTGTACTGACCATCCTGAGGGGTTGATGGAGAGGGTTATAGGATCATGAGACGGGCATGCCTTATACTGCAGCGTAATCCTTTCCCTTGATCCTAATGGTATTCACATGTTTATTAGAAGAGTGGACACATCCAATGAGTGATTCATAATGATTATTGTCACTTTTGGTGTAGAGATAGTTTACAACTTTGTAGCTTTTGGATGACTCTCCTTGATTCAACCTTTTCTCATCTGATTTTCCATGTTTAGGGAATGGTTCTTTGAATATCCCCATCTTTTCATTTGGAATTTGATTTCTCTCTAGGGTGTCAACTTCTATCTCTCCATTGTCAATGAGATCTTGGATGTAGTGGCAAAGTCTTAGGCACTTGTCTGTCTTGTGTCCCTTTACACGATGAAAATCACAATATTCATGCTCTTTATACCATGATGGTTTAGGAGCATTGTCATCAAAAGGTTGCATTGTAGGATAAGTCACCATGTGGACTGCATCCAATTGCTTCAATATTGCAGACAAAGACTCATTAAGAGGAGTGAATGTTCTATGCTTAGGTGGTGGTTGAATAGGTCCTTTGGTCAGTTTAAAAGGTTGACCAACTTGAACTGTTTGCACTCGTTTGGAATCTATGATTCTGTCTCCCACCACATTCTTGTTTTTGTTAAATATCTTTGGCTTTTCCGTTGGTTTGGAATTTTGATTATCTTTAGAAGGTGATTTGATTGTTCCTTTTGCAATGAGGATTTTTCTATTTGTATGCCCTTTTCAATGACCTCTTTAAAGGTATGAACACAATGCATTTGTAAATGAAAAGTGATGTCTAGGTTTAGATTAGGCACAAAGATGCTCACAAGTTTTTTTTCGGGAAACACATAAGGGAAGCGCATAGCTATCCCTCGTCACATTTGTAAGAAGTTTGTGAATGTTTCATTAGGGCGTTGTTTAGTACTACACAATTCTGCCATAGTTATGTCACTTTATATGTTGCATGAGAAATGTCAAACAAACCTTTCTACCAATTCAGGCCATGTGAAAATAGACCCACGAGGTAAGCGAGTGAACCATTCCAAGGCTTGTCCCCCTAGACTCTTTAGAAAGAGTTGTATGAGGTAATTTTCACTATATGCCACTTCTTGGCATGCCATGTAAAAATATTTCACATGATCTCGTGGGTCACCTTTCCTCTATACTTGTCAAAGTTTGGCATGTCAAAATTCTTAGGAAAGGGTTGAAGCATCATAGCTTTATCAAATGAATGGTTGCATAGCTCTTCATATTGGTACTTTTTGTTATGCCCAACATTACTTTCTTGAAGGCTTGTAAGCGTTGCTTTCATGGATTGCATTTCTTGTGTAAGTAATTGCTCTTTAGTAGGAGAAGTGAGAATATATACGCAATTGTATTCGTATTTTATCCTTCTTGGTTTTCCATGTGAAGTTCACTAGTTTTGACCTTAGGATTTACCTTATGTACATTTTTGTTTGTTTCCTTCGTACATGAGATGTTAGTAAAGCTAATTGTCGACTAAGATTTTGGATTTGTTGTTAAATAGTGACTTCTTCCTCAAGAGGTTCTTCTTCTTCTTCATTGCATGGAGGTTGTTCCACATTTTCATGTTCTAATCTAACTCTACATGGCATCTTGACGAAGGGAATTTTATAACCCACCATATTATTGTTTCCTACGTTGGATGTGGAAGCGTGCCCATGTGTTAGGATATCTTCCATGTTAATGAGAGGTTGTTCTTCCTCATTATCCTCATTCATGGGTGGGATTGTCTCATGTTCGTAGGCATTCTAGCTCCTAATTCCACCACTCTTGCTAGCACCTAATCTTTGTTTCTAAAAAGGAATTCATCTAATAAGGTGGGGTAAAAATCAAATTCCACACATGGTGACCCTAACTCATCACCACTATGATCTACCATCTCCTCCACTTATTTCTTTGTGGAAAATAGAGGCCCGAGATCATGGTCAATAAAGGGATTTGACCCTTCTTTGTTTGAAGTTTCCCTAGTTTGTGCTTGCTTTGTTTCAATTGCCTATTTTTTTGCTCCCAATCTTGTTTTAAGGGCCATGATGTATGAGAGTTTCACTAAGGTGTTTTGAATTTATTCAAAAGGTATTGATTAAGCCTAAGTAAAATGTAAAAAGAATGTCAATAGTTCAAGAGTTATAATGAATGTCAAAGGATAAATGTTCCCAAGTGATTGTTCTAAATGAGTAAGTCAAAAGGTGACAAATAAGATACAATCACATGATGTTTAGTTCCAAAACCAATCAATCAAATGATGTACTTCCTAAGTCTGTTTCCAAATGGTAGTTGGTGTTTCAAGATGATTAACAAAATGTCACCATTTATGTCAAGTTCAAAGAAATGAACAAGGCGTAAGTAATAACAAGAAGTTAATGCGATCCCCAAACAAAGTATACTAAAATTGAGCTTGAATATAATGTAATATCCTTGTGGGATACTACTTAAAAATGCACAAAATATTGAAAGTTTGCAGCCAAATAAGATATTGATTTATGCAAAGTTTACTTTGTAAGGACATCGAACTAAATAAAATCAATATCTCCCAAAATAACCACTTGAATTACATGAAAATTTAAATAGAGAGCTTGATATTATTATAAAGGATGTAATAACACTATTTTATAGTTTTACGAAATTAAAATGCTGCTGAGAAAAAGCACACTGTGCCCTAGAAAGATGAAAACTTCGAGAGGTTCGTAACTCTCCAAATACAAGAGCAAAAATTAAGGGTCTTTGGAAATAACATTGACAGATATAGGAAATAATATTTCCACCTTCATATCTGAGAACGGCCAACTAGAAAACCCCCAAATAAAGGCTGCAAGTCACCTCGATTGGAATGAGGTCAGAAAATGATGGAGGCACCTTCAACAAGTTGTCACACCCAGCCCAAATGGCTGTCATGAATCTGATCTAAAGCACTTCTACTTATCTTCCCCAAATTCCCCCAAGACCCTTGAGATCCTTCCTCTAAAACCTTTGTTAATGTCTCTACCACACAGCCCTAAAAGTGGCTCTAAAATGACATACTAGGGTAGATCTCTTACTACCAAAGAATTCCCTGCTAGCTAGGGGACAGTCTCTCACCACCGAAGTTAGGGTCCTGTGGGATTTGAATCCACAAGCTATAGATGCACATGATAGCGGTAGGCTGCACGAGAAGGGGTCAATAAAATGTATATGCCAAAAAGTTCCTCTCCTTTCTCTCCCAGCTCCTTATATACTTTCCAAGGCAAAAATCCCCAATAGACCTACACGCATTTCATTCCACAGAGCGGTCAATAAAATAAAAGAAAATAACTTAAGTTATTTTCCCCCTTTGAGGCACCATGGTCCAATAGTGACCCTCAACGCAAAATTTGGATATTAGAACCATGTGGCCCCTTCCCAATAGCTCCCCACATCCACACCCCTTGGGTCTGACCACGGCTTGGACTCAACCTGGCCCTTAGGCCTTTGGCACAGGAAAAGGGGACATTACAATCCTCCCTTCCTGAGAAATGTTTGACCCCAAGCATTATCATGTCCTCGCTGACAGGTGAATCTTTGCGTCATAAGTTTCTCCACCTCACCCTACCGTCAACCAAGGATCGATGTAATCCAAAGTAACTAAGAAACCCCACACAGTCATCATGACCTCCATATGGTATAAAGAGCAATGGTGTCTGCGTGAAGTAGAATGATTCCCAAACCGAATATCCTTTGGTACTTGACTTGAAATTTCCAATCTGTCCAATCCCTGCCAATGCAAGGTTGTCATCATGTGATCACTCACTGCCTCTCCAATCAACCCCTGGGTATGAAAGTCCACTCTGAATTCTGTAGAACTCCCTGGATCAACCTATGAAATAACCTGTATACGCACAAAGTGTGTCGACTCTCCCACATGACCCACATTGGTGTGAGGGTACAACTCCTCATAATGTATCTCGATGTGTCCCATGGGGAAAAATCCCAAGATTCCAGTACATGGTCAACCAAAAATGTCAACTCCACATAGTTCACCTCTTGCGATGAGTGATAACCTATTGAAAAACCAGGTAATTGAGTCGAATCCATCCTTCCACTGACTAGCACATGGGTGAAATGCCCACTGTGCCTAGAAGTAGCAAAATACATAGGAGTGTTATCCCTATTGACTTAGAACATGTTGAACCTGTAAGCTCGATTTGTTATAACGACAAACCGTACATCCCTGTATGAAGTTGGGGATATCTTCCTCAACCCATGCCTTCTAAACCTCTCTGATATGAGCACTCGTAGGTCTCATCAAAGCTCAGTGTCAGGTCATGAAAAATAATGCACATGTAGTAATATCTCCTCCTCAACCCTGAGTCGACACAAGGTATAATCTGCCATGATAGAATATCATCTCATCCTCCAATCTGTAGGTGTCATCCTGTATGTGACCATCCACAATCTTGCAAGTGTGTCGGTTCTTGGAGTACTCACTAAGTAAATGAGATCTTGATCTACCAACCCCTTAGATAACTAACATGATAAACTCGGATGATCGATCCTATAACCCCAATCTCTGTAACCATCCATGTGTAACATTGTTGGTCACATCCACATCCATCCTACTCAGCATTGATCCACGATAATAAAATTCCTCACCATGTCGGAGCATTCTCTCCATCCCCTCAGTTGTAACCACCCTAGGTGCTCCTATAGATAGTCCCATAAAAATCACATTCCTACCCTTAGATTTAAAATTTAGCTCCATTGTCTTAAAGTTAGTTTGAAAATCCCCAAGAGAGTGAATCCACTGCACTCCCAGCACTATGTTGGTCACTCCCGTACCAACGATGTGGAGATCATCGATAATTGTATAGTTACCCATCGTGATGCTCATTTGGGGAACCCACCGTGTGCACCTCATAGACTCTCCATTGGCTATAACCCCATTAAGGCCCTCAAAATCCTCTGTTTGTAGTCCTCACCTCTCAACCAATGATTCATCAATACAGTTGTGGGTTTCCCCACTATCAATGAGTACCCTAACTCGTTGACCCTGCATAACTCCTCTAATCCTAAATGCCTTGTACATTAGAGTACTAGGCAATGTGGCTATAATCTCTCGAGGAAAAGTCTTCTCCTCCTGCCCCACATCAGCACTATCAAACACAACCCCATCTCCATCAGCCATCTCACGAGTCTCTAACTCCTCATCTCTTTCACCATTTCTCTCCTCGAAGACTTCAATGAATTGAGCCTTCCCTCTACCTCTGCAATCATGTCCTGGGATCCAAGGTGTGTGGCAATCGAAACATAGTTTCTTTCACCTCAACTCATCTCTATGTTCTCGGGAAATGATTGGATTTTTAACCACCTCTGCCTCGGTGGAGGCTCCCTCTACTGACATTCATCTGATCCAGATGGAGGTTCCCTTTGCTAAATGCGAGGTGGAGCCCTCAGCTTTGGAGTGGATAACTCCAAGTCCCGAGATTTCCTAACAACCCCGTGTAAAGAAGAAGGTTCAAATGCCTTCACAAATCTAGCAAAAGCATCAGTCAAACCTGTTATGAACAGTGAAATCAACCTCCTCTCTCGTGACATCAGGTACCATGACTGATAATCTCTAAAAATCTGTGATGTACTGATCCAGGGGACCGATTTGTCTCAAATGAGTCCACTCCCTGAAATACCTGTCAGGGTCCCTCCTATCAAATCTACTCACCAGCCTCTGTGCAAACTCTGCATGAGTTGTAATGTGTATGTGTCCCTATGTAATCAGCCCATGATGCCACCAATCATGAGCATCTCCCTCAAGATGTGAGCTTGCAAACTTAATTGCATCTTCCTCGTGCATAGGATTTGAGTCAGAGTATGTCTTCGACTTCTGGACCCAAGATGGTGTAGTACACTTCTTAGAACTGTCGAAGTGTGGAATGGAGATTTGTCCCAATCTCCTTTGTAACTCTAGTACATGTTTTTGTTGATCTCTCTTAGGTCTACTGCTAACCTTCATTTTGTAATATTTCTGGAATGGCATGTTGTTACGAAGGCCTTCACTCAAGGTCTAGTACCTCTCCCAACAAGACTCCTCATCCAACATATCTACAGGCTGTTGTGCCTGGTTAACTTTCGGATCCTTCAAGAAAAATGGTTCGTGAAGCCCCAAAGGCCTGGCAGAAGAATGGGGAGGCCACTGCCCCGAATTTCCACTCTCACCTCTTTGCCCCTATTGTCCCATATTGCTATTTTCTCCTCTCATTATGAGTGATGTTATACATAGTCCAACAAGTGAAGATGATTAAAAATATTCTCCTACCCCTTTTACAATCGGAAAACCAACGCTAGTACCTTGAGAGGTACTCTCCTTCTTACACGAGTCTCCAATGAAGAAATCATGCTTACCAACACTTATAATACCAAAAGTCACATTTGAATTCCTTCTTTGGCTTATGAAATCGATCACAAAGTTTTCAACATCGAATTGATAGTTTTGGATAACTACCACATATTACCAGGATCCCATACCTTATAATTCACATTAACCCTTGTATCATGTAAGGTCCTCCATCTTTGCTTCTCTTGTATCCCCTCATAAATAAGATCATCCTTCTTTGTCTTCATGATGAACTGACTTTGATGTACCAAATTCTTAGCATTCTTATCGACACTAATTTGAATGCCATCATGATAAAATTGTTGTAATGATATAAGATGAATATGATGAAATAAATTGCTACTACTAACCTCCTTATAAAGAATATCATCAAAAGGTTCATATTCTATTGTTGATTTAGAAACCTCCAAAACACCATCCCTGGAGTATCCTCGCTGCTTGGTCTCCAAAATGACTCGACCTTTTTACCACAAATCCCAGAGCATTACGGACTACAATGGGCTGAAATCCTTCATAAATCATCTTATCATGAGTTGTTAGCTTGGAAATTGCAACGGCGTGCAATTCCACACGAGTGTCCATGTGAGGCTCCTCCTCATGTGTCGGGTGCTCCCTAAAGTCTTCTTTCCGGTTGTAGACTTCCTTGCATCGATTTCCCTCATCATTTCCTTGAACTCTTGTAAATGTGGTCTTGCTCGAGTCACTATCAACCTAGTAGCTCCATCTCTATTATTCCATTCCTCACACCTTTTAAGAGTTTCCCTTACATCATTCTTTCTTGCATATACAAATTTCTTCTCCGACCTAGACTAATTTCCCTAACAAGCAAAGTTTCACTAATGCAATTATTTTGCTCAATGGAAATCATACCATTTTGTCTAGAAGATTCTTCTTCAAATGAGTTCTTTTGTAATTCAGGTACCAACATATGATGACCTCATTTGGGCTTGCTACCAATCTTCATCATGCAATAATCTGGAAATGGCATATTATCTCTGAAACCCCTACTCAAATATTGGTACTTCCTCCAACAAGAATCCTCATCAATCACCTCTATTGGCCGCCCTTTATCATTGTTCTCACCATGTTCCTTATTGTCCCTAGATCTGCTTTGATTCACATTCTGAGTGAGCTGGCTCAAATAAAGATTAGTGGCTTCCTGTTGTTTCACCATGTTGGTGAACATTTCCTTCATAAAACTCCCTTTGAGATCTTTCCAAACTACCATATATAACCCACACAGTGGAGGAACAATAGCTCGATACCACTATAATATCCCTTGTGGGATACTACTTAAAAATGCACAAAATATTGAAAGTTTACACCAAATGAAATCCGATTTATACTGATTTTTATTGTAAGCACAATGAACTAAATAAAATCAATATCTCCCAAAATATCCACTCGAATTACATGAAAATTTAAAGATATCTTGATATTATTATAAAGGACATAATAACACTATTTTTAGAGTTTTACATAAATTAAAATGTTGCTAGAAAAATCACAGCGTGCCCTAGAAAGATGGAAAACTTCAGAGGTTCGTAACTCTCCAAATACAAGAGCAAAAATTAAGGGTCTTTGAAATAACATTGTGAGATATAGGAAATAATATTTCCACCTTCGATCTCGAGAAAGATCGAATGGAAAACCCCAAATAAAGGTTGCAAGTCACCTCACTTAGAAAGGGGTTGGAAAATGATGGAGGTGCCTTTAACGAGCTGCCACACCCAACCCAAATGGCTGCCATGAATCTGATCTAGAGCCCCTCTACTTATCTTCCCCGAATGCCCCCAAGACCCTTGAGATCCTTCCTCTGAAACCTCTCGTTAATGTCTCTACCACACACCGAAAGTGGCTCCAAAATGACATACTAGGGTAGATCTCACACTCATCGAAGAATGCCATGATAGCTAGGGACGGGTCTCTCATAATCGAAGCTAGGGTCCCTATGGGATTTAACTCCACAAGCTATAGATGCACAAGAGCAAATAAATGATTTGCAGACGAGAAGGGGTCAATAAAATGTATATGCCAAAAATTTCCTGTCCTTTCTCCCCTAGTTCCTTATATACTTTCCAAGGAAAAAGAGCCCCAATAGACCTAGATGTGTTTCATTCCACAGAGTGTTCAATGAAATAAAATAAAATAAAATAACTTAAGTTACTTTCCCCCTTTGAGGCACCATGGTCCAAGAGTGACCCTTAATGAAAAATTTGAATATTAGAACCATGTGGCCCCTTCCCAATAGCTCCCCGCGTCCACAGCCCCTTGGGTCTGACCACGGCTTGGACTCGACTTGGCCCTTAGGCCTTTGGCATAGGAAAAGGGGACATTACATCCAATCAAGACCTATATCCCAAAAAGTGGTAGTTATGATTGTGAACGACACAACAATACCACCAAGATATGTTAACCAAACTTTGTGAAAAAGTAAGGTATTAATATCAAGATGATATTGATATAACGCGCACAAATGGTAACACTCAACACTTTTCAAAATTGAGGTAGTAATTGAAATCAAAATAGGGCTAGAGTATACTAAGGAATTGTTAGAGTGTGTATAGTGTAACGTCACAATATAGATATTTAGGCCAATTTTACAAGAAACAAGAAATAAATACCAAAATTGAATACGCTTAATATAAACAAAATAACAATTCAAAGGAGAATCAAGGTGGTGAATCAAGCCTAACTACGATGACAATCTTGACTTGGGTATAAAGATAAAAAATGCTACCAATGATATGAAAATGTCTCCACACACTTTAGACGTTTAGAACTCACCACAAACATGGATGAGTGTAAATAGACACAAAAGTGACTAATACAATCAATTAGAAACACAATGGTAGTCATTCTTCTTCTAAACAACAAAGTGTCAAAAGAAAGTGAAGCAAGTAGATCAATTGGGGGTTAAAAATGTTGGCCTCACTTCGACAGAGTTTTGCATCGCCTTAGGGCGAGTGAAAAACTAAGCAAAATTAACACTTCACACGTTTCGTGATGAATAATGACTCTCAACTCAAATTGGTTTTAAAATGGTCAAAGTTGGCTCTTGGTCAAAGATAGCTTCCTAGATGGTTCACTCAACTAGGTTTCAAAATTTATCTAAGAGAAAGCTCGGTTGTCCAAGGTTTCCCAAGGATTATTTTGGTTGTACTTTACCCCCTTCAAGCACAGTGGGCAATAAATGTGTCTATCGTGTACTCTCACTGGGGTCATGATACAGATAACTTTGACGTTAAATCTCATGTGTATAATAATCAAGTAGGTGTGCAAAGCACTTCCCGTTTCATCCACAAGGTTCCCTCTTGTGTGGACTACTTTGGGGTTCCTAGGACCACCCCCATTTTTGTAGCTTAAGGCTTATGTCAAAGGGGTTATGTCCTAGTTTTAAGCAGATGGGGCGTACCCTTATCCGAACCTGCAAATCAAGTGTTTTGAATGTGGTTTGTTTTTATCTTTTAGACTTAATGTGGTTTAGTCATTTGTCATTTGGAAACCTGTAACACATGTGTAGTTAGAAAAGTTTGTTTCGAACTCCTTTCTTTGACAAGCGTTTTAGGTCCTACACTCAAGCGTTAGTAGTTCTCTAAACAAATCACATTATTTAAAAGAGGATTAAGAGTTTTTTTATTCTCAAGATCATCCAAATATGCAAGAGAATATCATACACAACAAATAATCCAACTAAAAAGTAAAGGAAAGCTTTGCAATTAATGAACCATACAAAAAGCTTGATAAATGTTCATTCCCTTAAACCAAAAATGAAAGATGAAGTTTCCAATTAACCAAATGTTAGAAAATGAAGACTAAAGTTGCTTTTGATTCTCAAGATCACCCTAAGGTGCAAGATAAGAGCATACACAAACTTTATCCCAACTAGATAGAAATGGAAAACTTCAAATCAAAGGACCAAAAAAATGCTTTGTAAAAGGTTCATTCCCTTAAGCAAAATGAATAATCAAATTTCCAAGTTAATATAAATGTTAAAAGATAGAGATCAAAGTTGTTTTTATTCTCAAGATCACCAAAAGGTGTAAGAGAAGAGCATAAACAACTTTGGTCTAAATCAAGTAAAGCATGGAAATATAACATTCATCAAAACATTAGACATGTTAGAAAATGACCAATTTTACAATAAAGGGAAAACTTGCAATTTCGTAAGTATAAATCCTGAATTTATGTTTTAGTTACATATTTCACTTCAATACCTTTCCAACACAAAAAAATGGAGTCATTTCAAGTTTGGAGCAAACGTTATGGCCTTGGAAGATGGGTTACGCATATGCTCTTATGCTCACGGGTATGCACTTAACATGTACTCAAAAAATGTGAACAAAAATGTCCCTTAATCTGTAAAAAGGTCAAATTCTTCCAACCAAGATTCAATTTTGACAACAATCCATCATATTAGTATATGAGTAGAATATTCAACGCTATCAAACATTAACATTCACGATAAAAAACTTAACGTATTCAAGAAATTGACAAAATTAACATGTAGAATGATGAAAAAGTAAGCTCTAAAAATAAAAACATGGAGAAATCTTGAAATGTTCTCACCAAGATTCAATTTTAAAATCAACCCACCACATTAATATGTAAATAGAAAACTTGTCACTATTAAACACTAATTTACATGCTCAATAATTTAATATTTTCAAGAAATTGACAAAACTAGCATGTAGAATGTTGAAAAATGAAGCTCTAAACATGAAAACATGGAGAAATCTTGAAATTTTCCCATCAAGATCCAATTTTGACAACACTTCACCTCCTTTATACCTACTAAGGAAGACTCAACACATGTAAACTCAACAAAACAAGTTAGATCAACATGTGCAAAAGAGGGTTAGTAACCAAAATTGAAACATAACTACAAAAACTTGAAATTAAGTGCAAAGGACAATGGAGTAAGTCCCACTAGGTGTGCCAAATGTGTATATGAATTAGTTAACAATGCAAATGAAATCAAATCTAACACATAATAGCTTCAATAAAATGTTAATTAGATCAATATACCATCATGCTTAGAGCTTAAGCAAAGCTAATCTATTAACATATTTGCATTAGAACATGAAATGAAGATTCAAACTAACATGCTAAACAAATTAACCTCTATCTCTAATTGAATGCTAATGAAATGAACCTATTTAGATCCTTAGCAATCAAAAGGGTTGATTGTATGCTTGAATCCCAAGGTTTTCAAGAATGGAGTCTTGTCAATCCATGGCTACAAGACCATTTGACATATCTCCATATGACTTCAAAACTTGGATGGATGAATGCAAGAAATGAAGATAGCTAGCTCCTCTAATGGAAGAATTCTCTAAGATGATAAAATGGCTATAGTATAGGCTCTATGCTCATTTAGGTGTAAGTAGAAAGGTTAGAGGAGGGTTCCTTTTATAACCCAATGGTTTGAAGAAGCTTTGCATCCTATTGTATGTGGGATAATAGCAAAGCTAGGTTAGTTATGGATAAGCATGGTTTAGAAGTGGTTGAGTTTACTTTAGGAGAGTTTAGTTTGTCCTCTAGTGACTCATGGGGATTGAGGGGGTTTATTAATTAACCAAAGTGATTAATTAATAGGTGGAAGCTTTTAGAGGAATAGTTAGTATGATTTATGTTATGAGAGAATTTTAATCAAATAAATGACGATTTATTGATTAAATAGAAGAAAGAATTAATTAATTAAGAATAATTAATTAATCTAGATAGAAATGGGTATTAATTAATTAGAAATAATTAATTAATCTAGATAGAAAGGGGAGCTTAATTAATTAAATAATTAATTAATCTAGATAGAAAGGGGAGCTGATTAATGAAAGGTCGTTAATTGGCATCGTTGTTGGATAGAAGAGTTAATTAACTAACGTAATGTAATTAATTAACGATGATAGTAGAGAAAATGTGTGATATTGATGATATGTCATTAATTTACGGGAAAGGGTATAATTAGCGCAATTTAAGTATTTAAATTGCTCGAGCTAAATTATAGGTGTTTACGCATACCAAGGAACTTGCCACAATAGTGATCGGGGATATTTTTATGTGTCAAAATGTTCTCTAAAATTCCCTAAACCATACCAATATAGTAGAGCCATCGGAGAGCTTTCCGATGACTATAAGAACGTGAAAAATGGACACTCTAAGCTCAAGATATGTCCAGTCAAAGTTTGGTCAACCGAAAGGTCAACATTGGTCGATGATAAAATTAATGGTGTTGAAATCATTTAGACTCAAAGCACCATTGTGTAGATATCACTAAGACCTGTTCTACACATTTTGAATGGACCAAATCTGAGTCCGTATGCGAAATATATGGTCAGTCAAAGATCAGGTCAAACTTGCGGGAAAAAGTGACGTGGCAAAAGGTGAACCAATCACATGATGACACGTGGCAAAGACTCCATTTGAACACGTGCACATCTAATTTTAGTAATAAAATGTTATACATATGCCAAACTTGGTCAAACAGCCACTTTCTTGGGCGTCTAAAATGGTTCAAAGCCAATTAAAATAGAAAACCACCTTACCTTTGAAAACAATACCCACCCATGTTAGCATTTAAATGTGGGATTAAAACAAAAGGAGGCGGCATAAGAGTAGGAGGGTGATTTGAATCGTGAACCTCATGGTTCCACACATGTATGCCTAACCAATCTGTCATGGAGCCCATCAATCTATAAAAAGATCTCGCAGCCTATGTACGGTGGAGGTGCGAGGTCTGTGTAAAAGCCATAAGGAGGTAATTCTCAAAAAATGCCATTTTTGAAGGCCTTACACTCTGATTGGGAACTTGGAGTAAAAAGATGAAATGGAGGGAATTCTAAGATGATTCCAACGATGTAAGATTTTATGTTTTTGTTGAGTTTTAACCTATTTTTGGAAGTTTTGAATGTAGTTTTTAATAGGGATCTACAAGACATCTAGTTGGAAAACACGAATTTCAATGCACTTCTGGTCCGAAAAGTGACTTGGTGTAAACATGAAAAGTGTTCATAATTCAGATATGATCTTAGATATATGATTTTTTTTCATATAATGTTTTTAAATCTCTATTTTTAGGTGTCTTTCTAACGTAGTTGCAAGGAGATCACATTGTGAAAACACTGTAGGAGCCACGGATCGTTCTTGGGACAGTTTCTGCTATTTTTCAGAGTTCTTGGGACATTGATCAGCTCATTTTTAGGTTGTGATTCATTATTGGTTGTTTATAAGAGTTATTGTACTTAAATTTCAATATTATTAATGGATCGGTTCAATCTGAACCCGGGGACATAGGAATTCCTAAACCCCGTAAACAATCTTGTTTGTTATCTGAGTGTTTTCAGTTTTCTGATTATTTATTTGTTACCTAAGTTTTCTACACTTATATGGATGCATAATAATTAGAATTTAATCAATTTGTGGAGTTTATAATACTTAAAATTGGTTAAGAAAATCATGATCATTGGAAACTTTTAAAAGTGAAAAAAATACAACACACGTTTTCGGATCAAGTTTGGTATCAGAGCAGTTAGATTGCCGGATTAGCTTCTAATTGTATTTTAAAATTTTGCTTCAGTTTCAGTATTGATTTCATTTTTCAGTGTGTAAACATTTTGGGGCTTGTTAATCTTCTTTTGCAGTGTGTAGTTTTGGAGTTACAAGTTGTTTGCAGGAAACAGGGAATCATGGGCAAGTCATCCAAACAGGAGCAACTGGATGAGCTTGAATCCATAAACCGCCAACTCTAGGAAGAAAATATTTCCTGAGAGCTAATTTTTATTCCTTGGAAGAGGATAGTGTGGTTAAAATATGAGCCACAATCCTCTATAACTAAGAAAGAGGAGTATGTCAACAAGATGCTTGAAGAGAGCAAGAAGTTGATGGGCTTTGTTAAAGAGTTGTAGAAAGAAATACCGACCAAGGATTCCCTCTTGGAAAAGCTGCAACAAGGTGAACACAAAAAGGAAATGGCTTCCAAATCAGATGTAGGTACTATGACAGAATGCATTATAAGTTGTTCACATTTTAATTCTTCCTCTCATTCAATTCCAGATATTCCTTTGGGTCAGTTTGAAAAACACACTAAGGGAATTGGATCTAAACTAATGGTTAAGATGGGATTTAATGGAAAGGGCCTTGGTAGAAATGGAAAAGGTGATGTTAATCCCATACAGGTAGATGATCAACCTCGATTTGTAGTTTGGGATATTCTAGTGGGAAAATGGAAATTGGAGAAAGTTCCAAAGCAGCTGAAGGAAGACAAGCTTCCAACAGCCAAGGATCTACGCCACTAGAATTGCAGGATTCCGCCATCAAGAGGAACAATGAAAGGTGTAAGAAAATAGGTAAAAGAGGTAATCAAATTCCACCTCCTTCCACTTACACTAAAAATAGCACTAAGGGAAAATCAAATCCTAAAACTTCTAATACACTCTTTCAGTTGGAACAATATAGCTTTGGTAGGCAGAAATATGCTTTCCCTTGCACATTTTCTAAAGGTACTAATCATTCTATTGCATATTGTTGGAAGAGGAAAATTTTGATTAAGAATTTAATGCCTTTTGTGAATGATAAGGCAGGTGTTAAAGACCAATCTCACCAGGGAAAGGCGAGAAATGGCAAAAATGTTACCTCTCCTAAACAAAGGAATCATTCTCCTAGACAGAGTTCGGGAAATGGAAAAATGGGTAAGACTCCTAAAAATAGGGAAGTTAAATTTTGTTCCCATTGTAATAGGAATGGTCATGATGTTAAGGTTTGTTGGTTTGTTCCTAAACAACAAAATTGGAAAGTTGTTAAAAAGAACAATATTGTAAAACCAAGCAAGTGTTAAACCTAACTAAAACTCATTTTAGTACTGAGAAGGTAAAACCACCTAAATGGAGAAATCCAAGTAACTGGATGGGTAAAACATTCCTCAACTTTATGTTTGCATTACAGTAACTGGTGATAGTATGCAAACATTTTCAAAGCTATATTTTAGGGATTTGATCCTATGTTTATATTTAGCTTTGAAATAATTTGGAAGTAGTCGTAGAGAAGATTTGAGTGATAGGTTCATCATACTCATATTCATCTTCTCACATTTTGGTTGGTTATTCCATTTCTGACAACAGTATGCATGGATATGGGCATCATCAGAATGTCTATTTTGAAGCTTAGTTTTATAATGTTGTCATTTGTGCAAATATTATGGATGCTTATAAGACCCATTTGGGCACTTGTTTGATATTGTAATAAATAGACAAACTTGTTGTATCCACATGTGTTATTTACACTAATTTATAAGACCCTTATTTTGGGAAATTTTGATTTTTGTAACTATCAGATGTGGTTGCAATTAGGGTGTAAATTTATTACACTAACAAACTGGTTTGCAAAGGTACCAAGTGATCATTTTGCAGATTATGGCAGTTCACCAATTTAGGTAAGCATACAGTTTATGATCTATCCCTTTACAATTCAGTGTATGGATAGAATATCTGCATATTCACGTTGATTCAAATTTTGACTATAGCCATTTTAGGTGTTGATGGTTTAATTATTCTAGATAGTGAATATGTGCAATTGTAATCAACATAATCATAAAGTGTTAGTTGAACACTAGCTCCCATTATAGATGGGTGTTATTATTTGACTTATTATTTGTGATGAAGATACAATGTTTTTGGAAGATTCACGTGGATTCAGTTGTTGACTATAGTTATTTTAGGGTGTTGATAGTCTGTTTATTCTAGATATTGAATACTTTGCAGTTGTTACATTTTTAGATGGACGGTAGGCACTAGCCTAATTTTGGGCAATTTAGATGTCTAGTATATTGATTTGTGTTATGGAATTGTAATTTTTGGTAATCACCATGTCAAAAAGTGACAACAGGTTGCACACTAGCTTTCCGTAATATAATGGGTGTTATTATAAGTCGATTAATTGTGATGGCATTACGGTGGGGGTATGACGGTTCACAATTGTGTGCAAAGTTGGCAGGGTTGCAGCGTTTCAGTTGAACACTAGCTTAATTAGGTGTTATTATCTGATCGATTATGTGACTAGCTATTCAACTAATTGAATTTATTTAACCTATAATGTTATTTTGGGTTCTTGTATGTGTTTGTGCAATGCAGGAAGAGATAACATTATTTGTGGGTTGATACAAAACTTTTTGTGGACAAAAAGTCTTCTCAATAGGGAGGAGTGATCGGGGATATTGTATGTGTCAAAATTTTCCCTAAGCTTCCTAAACCATACTAGTATAGTAGAGCTTTTTTAATTTTGTAAGAACGTGAAAATGGACACTCGAGCTCAAGATATGTCGGTCAAACTTTCGTCAACAACGAGAAGGTCAACATTGGTCGATGATAAAATTGATGGTATTGAAATCATTTGGACTCAGCACCATTGCATAGATATCACCAAGACCTTTCCGATGCATTTTGAACGGACCAAATCCGAGTCCGTATGCGAAAGATATGGTCAGTCAAAGATCAGGTCAAACTTGCGGAAAAAAAAAGTGACGTGGCAAAAGGTGAACCAATCACATGATGACACGTGGAAGCACTCCATTTGAACACGTGCACATCTAATTTTAGTAACAAAATTTTATACATACACCAAACTTGGTCAAACAACCACTTTCTTGGGCATCTAAAATGGTTCAAAGTCAATTAAAATAGAAAATTGCCTTACCTTTGAAAACAATACCCACCATGTTAGCATTTAAATGTGGGATTAAAACAAAAGGAGGCAACATAGGAGTAGGAGGGGTGATTTGAACTGCAAACCTCATGGTTCAAAGCATACCTACCTAACCAATCCACCATGGAGCCCATCAAGCTATAAAAAGATCTCGCAGGCCCATGTACAGTGGAGGTGCTAGGTCTGTGTAAAAGCCATAAGGAGGCAATTCTTAGAAAATGCCATTTTTGAAAGCCTTGCACTCAGATTGGGAACTCGGAGTAAAAAGGTGAAATGGAGGGAATTCTGAGAAAATTCCAACGATGTAAGATTTGATGTTTTTTGTTGAGTTTTAACCTATTTTTGGAAGCTTTTAATGTTGTTTTTAATAGGGATCTACAAGACAGCTAGTTGGAAAACACGAATTTCAATGCACTTCTGGTCCGAAAAGTGACTTGGTGTAAACATGAAAAGTGTTAATAATTCATAGATGATATCATATATATGAATTTTTTTCATATAAAGTTTTTAAATCTCCATTTGTAGGTGTTTTTTAACGCAGTTGCAAGGAGATCACATTGTGAAAACAATGTAGGAGCCACAGATCATTCTTGGGACGAGTTTTATGCTATTTTTCAAAGTTCTTGGGACATTGATCAGCTCATTTGTAGGTTATGATTAATTATATTTTTTTAAGATTTATTTTACTTACATTTCAATATTATTAATGGATCGGTTCAATCCGAACCCGGGGACATAGGAATTTCTAAACCCCGTAAACAATCTTGTTTGTTATCTGAGTGTTTTCAGTTTTCTGATTATTTATTTGTTACCCAAGTTTTCTGCACTTCTATGGATGCATAATAATCAGAATTTAATCAATTTTTGGAGTTTATAATACTTAAAATTGGTTAAGAAAATCACGATCTTTGGAAACTTTTAAAAGTGAAAAAATACAACTCACGTTTCGAATCAAATAGTGGATGGGAAGGTAGATTTTGCGGTCTATCAACACTACCGCATTGGGAGGTTTTATATGAAGACTAGTAATTGGATCACATGGTGCAATTTTCCTTATGCTTTTACAACATGCTACTTCCAGCCTCGGTGAACATGTTTTTAGATGCAGAAGTTGAGGTTTGATACATACAAGGTAGATCGCAACTACCACATGTCATGAAAGACTTACATGTATCTTGGTAAGTCATCTACATTAAGAATATGATATTAGATGATATCATTATAAATTTTATGACTTTGGCAGTAGGGAAGATTGATGCAACTAAGGTATACATATACCTTAAGCCTAAATTGGTCAAGGGAAGAAACATTGAAGATGAGTTCAGACTCCCTAAGCTACCTAAAGGAAAGCAGACAATTGACACAAGATAAGAGTGCGAAGCCCACCCCTCCAAGGGACAAAGAGGAAGAATAGACTAAGGATGAAGAGGAGGAGATGGAAGATAGTGGTGCGCTCAATCATGATGCTAGGCGAAAACTAGCTGCAAGTATCAAGAGGCTACGTGAATATAGTCCTCCAAGGTAGGAAGAATAAGAGGTGAGAATTGAACTAGAGGCCAAGGAAACATGAAAGGAAGAGGGCGGCACGGTTGAACATGGGTTCAAGAAAAGGTTGAGGAGAAGAACCAAGACACAGGGGTAGTGGCACCGATGCATCCCAACCTATAAGGAGGTCACTGAGAACTTCACCAAACAAGCCAAGCCTAGAGAAGAAGACAAAGAGAAGGCACAAACTCATGACATAGCATGACAATGAGGAAGAAGAACTATCAGACAATGTTGCGTGTAAAGAAAGATTCATCACCTATTATCAATGTGGAAGGTGAAGAGGAGCACAAATATGAAGAGATCCAACACGACATAGAAGAGTGAGTGCAAGGAAGAAGGCCCCACCGAAGGAGATGAAGAAAAGGAGACGAGTATATGTGAGTCATTTGGGGTGTATGGAGAATCTTCTACGGAGAGAAAGGAGAAGGTTCATTTCCATGTGTAGAAACTCATATTCCCAAGGGTAGTTGGTCAGTAGAAAAGGGGGAAAAGATGTTTTAGAAGCGTCGACTTTGGATATGTGAATGACCTAACTAAGATCATCAACGTGAGATTATAAAGTAAACTCCCTCATGAAGCAGGTTATATGGGTGGGAGTAGATGGACCCCAAGAACACAAGCATGCGTACACAAAAATGTTGAGCTAGACAATGAAAATGCATATGGATGAACTAGAGTTTGATGTCGGCGAGGAGGGATGTTTATGGTGGAGGATGAAGAAAGCACCTCAAGCAACCCATATCATGTGAAGCCCATAGATTTCACGGTAAGAAAAGCCAAGAAATTCCTTGAAAAATATGGTGGAGAAAGTGGCATGGAGAAATTTGGATAAGGAATCGTGTTCAAGATGTTGTTAGAAGATAATAAAAATAAGGAGCAAGATAAATTGAACAACTAACTAAGGTGCGCGATAGATCATAAGGCGTAAGAAGGATATTATGGAATTTGTTGCCAACATTGGAAGTGAAGTTTTGGAGGTGCGCCTAGAGTTTGATGAATAAATGTAGAAGACATACCCATCATACTTACACTTTCTGTAATATTTAGTTCACCTACTACTTAAGGAGAAATCGAGCGTACAAGGAGGAACTCAAGTAGACACTGCATGCGAGAAAAATAGAAGAATAAGAAGATTATAACGTGCAAGATTAAGGAGTATGACTCCATATTACAATAATTGAGGGATGAGTGAAGAAGGTAGGTTTGGCATTGAACAACTACCAAGATTTAGAAAAAAAAATCCTTAAGGCGTATACAATCTAGTAAGAAAATGAGCGAAGAAGAATGAGGCACTCGAAAGAGAGGAAAATATAGCCATGATCGTGAAAGAAGTGTGATGCACTTAAGGCAACAAGGATCCATATGATGATATAATAAAGGAGTTTGGATCATTGGTGGCACGAAGGATGGAATTTATCGAGGGAATGATCTCGGGCATGGCATTTGGAGTGATAAGGAGCTAAAAACAAGGGGGAAGATATGAATCCGAGAAGAGATGGAAGGAATAGTTGGGATAGTCCCGATACAATAAAAGGGGGATGGAAAATTGGAATGAGATGGAGATTACAATTAACAAGGAGTACCCCGAGCTTTTGGTGTCAACCGAGGAGTAGGAGATGGCACACGAAGGGCATTCCCCACTACTTGCATTCTTTCATTGATTCAACAAATTATTTATTCTTTAAGGCTACAAGATGAGACACCCCATTGCAAGGGCAGCAATGTAATTAGTGTGGGGTAATGTTGGATTGAAAAAATAGCTAAGTACAATGAGCACGAGGAGGAATGGGCTAATGAAGTGGTGTGTGGTAGTCTCGCACCTAGAGGGAAAGATTTTAGGACTTAGCCGATTTTGGAGTTATGGGCTAAAAATAGAAAAAACAAGTTGGAGTGTGGCTCAAGCAAAGAATAAAAGTAGGATGACTTGAGGGCCAACCAAGGGCTATTTTTGGAGAATGCATGTGCAAATCATACACACACATGGAAGATATTAATAGGATTAAAGCAAATCTTATTTATAGGAATGTTTATTATTAGTTGTCTTGTAAAGCACACATGTAATGTACGCATGGCTATTTTGAGCATGCAGTCTATTTTGAGAGTGCATAGGCGGTGAAGGGAAAGTCCCCACCCTTATAAGTATATATTGTATGTCTTTGTTTTTGCTACCACATCTTTTTGTTCATGTCTCATCGCTTAGGGGTATTTTATAAGGTTATGGATTAGGGTTTGATGCTTTGCACATGCTCTAGAGCCTAGTTATGGTTTGGTATTTAGCTTATGTTATGTAAGGCTTATTTATGATGGAATATGGAGGATGGATTCTGGTAATTGATGTGTCTGAATATGGTGATTACATGGTGTAATTGATCTTAATTGTTATCTGATTTGTATGTTTCCTTATTATGTGTGTTTCCAATTGAATGTATGTAATGGTTAATGTGATTGAATGAGTAATTAGTTATATATCATCATGTATCTACATGCTAACATCTTGACAAACATCACAAAGGAGGGACCTAGTATCTTCACGCTTCAGTGAGCATTCGTAACTATCCGAATGAGGTGCCAACATATATAACAGATTAAGTGGAAATAAGAGACTACAAAAATAATTGACAAGATCAAGCTGGGAGTCTTTCTTATCCACTTTAAATTCCTTAATAAGTAATCTAGTGTGGATGAACTTTGATAACAAGGCTTGTAGGTTTTCAAAGCCACTAGGATTTAATCCTATTAGTTCGTTTTCTAACTTATTTGCTCTCATGTCATCTTGTTTTTCAAACATCCTGTCAAGAAATTTCTAGACTCCATCGGGTGTTTCAGAGACGAATCAATGTGGAAGAGTGTAATGAAATTACTTGTATAATTTGATTAAGAGCAACAATAACACCAAATAACACAATATTTCACAATAATGATCTAAATACGCAATTAGAATAGCTTCGCCACTTCGAGGGGGCAACCTCTAAACCATATAATCAGACTCAAATGTTCAAATGATAATCAAATACTACCTATAATCCCCTATATATACTATTCATATGCTATGGCCATCACCAAGGCCGACCTATTAAGCATGAGAAAGTATAAATGATATGGTAAGCCACAAGTCGGTTACTCATATCCTAATACAAGCAATAGGTTAAGGGCGTAGCATGCCCTTCCCCTTCAAACCAATGTTGTCCTCAACATTGAATAATCTGGATGTTGCTGCAGAAAACCTTCATCCTCCCAGGTGGCATCTTCTATGCTCAGATTCTTCCACTTGATCAGATATTCCTTAATGTCTCTAGTTCTCAACCTCTTAGTACGTGTTTGCAGAATCTTCTCTCGGCTCCAAAATGATTATTCCTTCCTCGTCAAGTTACAGTAAATCTATTTGGGCTTAAAACTTGTCTAATAACCTTCTTCAAGAATGAAACATGGAATCTTTGGGTGTATGTGTGAAGATGGAGGCAACTCTAGTTTATAAGCAACACTACCAATTTTCTCAGAGAATCGATAAGGGTCATAATATTTAGGAGCAAGTTTGTTTTCCTTTTCTATTACTTTAGGGACATCTATTTGTAAATTTGGAGACGTACAAAACCGAGTCACCAATTTCAAAATGTCTTTCACTACGGTGTTGATCTCGCTTGTTGTTTCATCTTGTTTTGTGTTAATGCTAAATTCTCCTTCAAACTAGCCAAAACTCGTTGTTGATGTTGAATGTGTTCCTCAACATCTCGACCTTAGTTTGCACCCTCAAGGAGGAAGTGATAAAAGGTGGATGGTAACCATATAATGCTAAAAATGGGGTCATTTGAGAAGAGGTATGAAAAGATGTGTTATACCACTATTCTGCCAATGGTAGCCATTTAATCCACCTTTCTTGCTTATCGATACAAAACAATGTAAATACCCCTCTAAGTATTTGTTGACCACTGTTTGCCCATCAGTTTGAGGATGATAAGATGAATTGTGAGCTAGCTGAGTACCCAAACATGAAAATAATTCCATCCAAAAATTACTTGTGAAAATAGGATCACGATCACTTACAATTATCTTTGGGGTTCCATGTAGCCTTTGAACTGTCTCCAAAAAATAGTGCAGGATCTTGATCGCTGCAAATGGATGTGATAGGGCACAAAAATGGGCATATTTTGTGATCCTATCCACAATCACGAAAATAACATTCTTACCCTCTGAACAAGGCAATCCGGTGATGAAATCCATGGAGACCTCCTCCCATCTTTGGCTAGGAATGGTAAGGGTCAGCAGGAACACTGGTGTCTTAATTGTTTCCCCTTTGTTCTGTTCACACACTAAACACTCTGAAACAAACTTTTGTACATCCCCTTGAGTCCTTCCCAAAAGAATTCTCTTTTTATTCTATGATGTCTTTAAAATCCCAGAGTGTCCTCCAACAGGTGAGGCATGTAGCTCTGCAAGAATCTTATGCTTCAACTCAGAATCTTTACTCAAGTATAACATATACTTGTACCATAGGGCATTGCCTTTCCACTCAAATTTATTAGATGTCATAGATCCTTGCTTGATATTCTATATTAGAGATTGTGTATCCTTATCTTGATTCCATTCCAATCTTGCTTCATCCACCCAATCGGCCGTCAACATGGACATTCCACATAGTAAGGCATCTGCGGATGTATCTCGTTGTATATATCTTTCCCCAGGTAGATATAGGCAAGCGAGAAGAATATGGAAATCAAAGAAACTCAAAGCCCGACGAAAATGGATGTGCAAGGCGCGAGGTAAAGGGCGACGACACGAGTGTCGACACAAAGAAATTCATGCCTTGGCACAGGTCGAGGCACACAAGAAGAGGTGTCAACATGAAAATTTGCACCCAAGGCGCAGTAAAGGGCGCACGACAAAAAGTGTCGACACGAAGAAATTCGTGCCTCGCGCAGTCGAGGTGCACAAGAAGAGGTGTCGACATGAAAATTCACACCCAGCGCAAGTAAAGGGTGCACAACACGGAGTGTCGATAAGGGAAAATTCACTCCCAAGTGCGGTAAGAGGCACACGACAAAAGGTGTCGACATGAAAATGGATGCGCCCATGGCACAGGTAAGAGGCGCACGACAGAAGGTGTCGACATGAAAATGGATGTGCCCATGGCGCAGGTAAGAGGCACAACAGAAGGTGTCAACATGAAAATGGATGCGCCCATGGCGTAGGTAAGAGGCACACAACATAAGGTGTCGACATGAAAATGGATGCGCCCATGGCGCAGTAAGAAGATGTCGACACACAGAAAAGTCGCGCCCATGGCGCGCAGTAAAAGGTGCACGACATAAGGCGTACAAACACGTCAACACAAAGAAATTCGCACCTTGGCGCATGTAAGAGTATGTTGACATAAAGATGGATGCGCCAAGGCGCACCTTCAGGAGGCGCAACATTTTGACCGCCGACAGAAGCGAGACCACGCGCGAGATATTCGATGGCCATAACTTTTCATAGGAGCTCCTGATTCAAGGTTGGAATTTTCAGAAATCTTACGAGGTCCTATGTCCAACTATGACTAGATATCTTTAATTGGGTGGGAAAAAGTTCTTAAAAATGTAAAATATAGTTCGCCACTTTTTAAGTTTGCTAGGGTTCTCACCTACCGTCATAATGAGATGAATTAAATGCACGGAGGTAGGAGTAGATTTGGAATTCCTCTCTCTTTTCTCTCTCATTCTTCCTATAAATTGTAAGGAGGGGCTTCTTTCTAAAGGTTGGACATTCTTGTTTTGCCCCTCCCTTCTTCTCTTTGGCAGGTGAATTTGTGGAGTTCAAACCTCCCATCTAAAACTGTAATGCAACTTTGCCTCTTGGCATTTTGTAGTGTATTATATCAATCTTTGGAGCAAATAATGCATGCCTGTGGATGATTCTCAACCCTCTCTGTATTCATTTGCATCCTCCTGATCTTTCACTACAAATTTGGTTATCTATGCATGATCTTGCATTGCATTTTAATGGTTTGTGTTTATTGGCAAGACAGGTGTTCTTCATTCCTCGGTGCATCACCTTTCTTGCTAGTTTAGGCTTATTTTTATGCATCTTCTTACTGTCTGTCTCCTTGGCAAGTTAGATCAGGTTTTGAGTAAACCCTCTGCATTTTTATGTGTGCATCTGAACAGAGGAATAGGAACCGGCCTTCATCTGGAGAGCTTTCCCGATTCGCAAGGTCCCACACTTGGGAAAAGCTCCATGTTATGAAATCGCACTGAGAGTCTCAACCCATCAAGTTGCAGACATTGGGAAAGTCTTTGATTCGCCACCAACAATTTTGGCATGCCCAAAGTGGGACCAAGAGGTCATTCCATAAAGATTTGAAAGAATTTTCAAGAAATTTGGACTAAAAAATTGCTGGTTTTACAATTTCAGATTTTTCACCTTCCAGGCTGAACTTTGAAATCAATTTTCAAGGGCTTAACTTGCTCAAAACAAGTCAAAATTTCACCAGTTGATAGATCGGGGGATAGTCTTCAAAAGGGTATTCTTAGATTTTTATAATTTTGAATTTCAAAATTTCATGGTTTTTTAGTATTTCAGTTTTTCCCAGGTGTTGAGCGTGTCCCAAGTTCGACACATGGTGTATTTCAAGTTTTGTAAGTCCCTTGCATGACCTAAGTTTCACTGTACCTTTCGGGATTAGTAATCGCACAACAATACCCAAAATTGAAGAAGCTGTATCTTTTGGGTCCTTCAAAGTTTTAAATTATTTTTAATATTGTCGGAGTTTGGTGTGTAACTTGGCAGAATCTAGCCTTTTGAGGCTCATTATCTAACACATTTGGCAACTCCAAAGGGATAGAATTCAACGGTGTAGCAACAAAATTTGCCCAGGCACATGAGAAGAATTCGAACCAGGTTTGATACTCGAGAAGAAGGGCTATTTGTTCACTTCGCAACTATCACTACGAAGAGGAAGGAGAGGAAGAAGACCACAAAGATCACCATCTCCACCTAACAAGACTTTATCAACCCCTCCACCTGGTAGACCTTTCATCCAATCAACAAGGGTTCTTAGGCTAATCAGAATGGCGCAACCACCGAATCCCTTTGCAATTTCACCGGCAGATCCACTTGCCCTCAATGCACGTAATCCAGTTCAATTGCAGAGTTGAAGAACATTTCATTTTTCACTCGAGAAAATCATACCACTCGGTGATCATGTCAAGGACATTGCTAACATTTGTCAATCCATGAGATAAATGAAATGGATGTTCTTTGCTGCAAATTGTTGGCATCTTCGTTGAAAAAGGAAGGCATTGCAATGGTTTAGGAGCCTTGCATTTGGTTCTATCCAAAATTGGAATCGATTATGCATAGTTCTCCATGAGCAGTTTGGAGAAAAGGGAGACAATTTGTCTCTACTAGAACAATCGACAACTATCAAGAGAGCTCCCAACGAGCGGCTAAATGACTTCAACTTCAGATTTCAAAGGTCTTGGGATAGATTCTAGTGGCCGTCAGGCCCAACTTGGTTGAAGGTGCTTTTCTATATTATCTTAAAGCTTTGAATTCTGATATTTCTATGTTAATTCAATCTATGGGAGGCACAACCTTACCTACTGCTTATAGCATTGCCATTAGGGCTGAAAATTGTCTTATTCAAGCTGGTAAGCTGGCTCCTAGGCCTCCCATGCCCTTGTATCCAAACTTAGAAAATCTAAGCACTAGTCAGGCACCCACTTTGGCTCCTATTCCCACTCCTAGAAATCAAAGTTCAAATGAAACTTCTACTTCATCCTCTAGTGCTTCAAATGAACTCCAAGAGGTTATGAAACAATTGCAAAACCTTGGAAATGAGCTGGTGACTATCAAAAGACAACAAGCTCAAAGTGCTAGACCGTATCAACCTCAAGCGCATGCAGTGCTAGGCCCCCATACCAACAAAATAGGTCACCAACTCAGGATGCAAATCAAAATCAAAGCCAAGTAAGGCCTCCCGCCAATAGACCATTTCAGCCCTATAACCCCAATGTTGCATCTGCTTCTAAAGCATTAGTGCCAGTGTAAAACAATATAGCTCAAGAGTATGATTGGTGTTTCCCGTGTAATGAACCTCACAACAATCTATGTGCTTCAATGGTGCTTTGAACCAAGCCTTGATGGTGTGACCATGGCGTAGAGGGTGAAGTGAGTCAAGAAACAAATCAGCAACAAGGGACATCTCAGCAAAACACAACTCCAAATGATACCGCACTTGTGAATTGGCAAGCTGAGGATTTTTGTGGCATGAATCAAACAATTTCTCAGAGTGTAGTAGCTAACACAAGATCAAAGAAGAGGAATATTGGTGAAGGGCATTCATTGGCTCCAAGTGATCTACAACCTTCCATCACTCTACAAGGTGTTGGTAAGCAAAATATAGTTCCAAACACGCAAGGACAACCCAAACCACCTTCTAAACCAACTCAAATGCAGCTGATGCTGCCCATGCACAAGAAAGGAATGCACAGACTAAAGGACAACAAAGAGATGTTTCATCCCCATTTAGCATCATTGATCAAATGAAGAAGACAAATGTGAATATATCAATGTGGGAATCTTTATCCATCCTAGGCCAAAGAGATCTTCTACAAGCTGCCATGAAGAATTGGTCAACTTCAAACCAACATGTCCATATGCAAGAGAAGGTCCTCACAAAAAGCTGCTCAGCCTGAAGGGAATCATGGAGGATAACAAGGTAAAGTTTTTAAGCCCCCTCCATTCTATGTTTCATTAATTATTGGGGATAAACTAGTACACAATTGCATGATTGATTCTGGGGCAAGTAGTTCTGTCATGCCCAAGCAAATAGCTAATCAGTTGGGTCTCCAATATGAAGTCATATCAAAGGGGGTAGTGTAATTGGATGGGACAGCAGTAGCAATAGTGGGAGTGATTAAAAGTTTGAATCTTACCTTGCATGTATGCCCCAATGTTACCGCCTTGCAAGATGTGTCAGTGATAGATTTGCCACCACTCTTTGCCCTATGCTTATCAAGGGATTTCACAGCTAGAATTGGAGGCTACTTATCTATTGACTGGTCACACATGTTATTTAGAACAAGATATGGAACTAAGGTCAAAATCAGATCTCGAACCAATTGCAAACTTTCATATTGAGCCTCATACTCCAAGCCAAATCAATGCCAATTGTTCAACATTTGATCAAGAAGATTATCCAAGCACAGATGAAGCTGACACCAAAGTTGGAAGCATCCTAGATTTGACTCTTGATGAATGGGCAAGCAAGGTACATGCTTTTGATCCCTACCAATAAGTAGAAGAATCGAGCTAGAGTCTATTGCATACATGAAGGAAACTAGCCTATTCCTAGCATCACCGAACTGACCATGAGGATGACAATGAGGTATGGCAGTTATTTTTCGATGGATCAAGGAGTAGGCAAGGTGCAGGAGGAGGAGTTATGATTGTTTCACCTCAAGGAATCAAATATTATTTAGCTTTCCATTTCCAGTTTTCATGTTCAAATAACACGGCTGAATATGAAGCATTGATTCATAGACTTCATTGGCGGGGAAAAAGGGCATAAAGAACGTGCAGGTGTTTGGAGATAGCAAGCTAATCGTCAACCAAATCAGGGGACAACATGCTACAAAGAATGACCTATTGAGGAACTACAAGAATAGGGTATGGGACCTCATTGAGGATTTCAAAGCTTTCAACATCGTGTCCATACCCAGGAAGAAAAATGAAGCGCGGGTAGGCTCGCATGGCGGTTGGAGCAACGTTTGATGTGTGGTGACAACATCGAAAGAAAAACACAACCACATATCCATGTGATTGTGAGGCAGCATTCAGATAATAACACAAGGTGGCGGTGTTTGAGAACGATCAACGGATCGTTAATTTCTTACAAGAAGAGGCTGAATTCTCGGCTAGAAATCAGATAGACTAGAGTAAAGCACTATGGGGATCAAGTAGTGCGATTGCGGACAAACAAGCTTCCCAAGGTTTAGTAACATTGGAGTCTATCTTCAACCCTAACGACCAATTCCATAAGGAAAAGGCTATTATACAAAGTCAAGAGAGAAGATTCAGAGCCAATTTCGGTTGGGGAAGGCAAAACACTTCAAATTGGCAAAGTGGCCACTAAGCAGGAGAAATCAGATTTCATACAACTTTGCCAAGAATTTCCAGATGTCTTCGCTTGGAGCTATGAAGACTTAAGAGGTTTCAATCCGAAGTTGGCACAACATACCATAGAATTGGATCCAGATGCTAAGCCCATCAGGCAAAAGTAGAGACCAGTCAACCCTCACATTGAGCCTCTAATGAAGAAAGAGTTAAACAAGCTAATAGAGGCAAGCATTATATTTCCGATCAAGCACTCAAGTTGGGTTGCAAACTTGGTTCCGGTCAGGAAGAAGAGCGGAGAAATCAGGTTGTGTGTGGACTTCCGAGACCTCAACAGGGCATCTCTCAAAGACCATTACCCACTTCCTTCAATGGAACAAATATTGCAAGTAGTATCTGGTTCGGAGAGATTCTCTCTCCTAGATGGCTACTCAGGGTATAATCAGGTAATGGTGAAATAAGATGACCAGTTCAAGACGGATTTCACCACAAAATGGGGCACCTATGCCTACAAGAAGATGCCATTTGGACTATCAAATGCTGGAGCCACTTTCCAAAGGGCAATGGATATGGCATTCAAGGGATTGATCAATAAAATAGTTCTGATATATCTTGACGACATCATTGTATTCTCAAAAAATGTAGCGGATCACCTCTTCCATTTGAGGCAGGTGTTTTAGAGGTGTAGAAGATTTGGGGTATCATTAAATCCCAAAAAATGCATATTCTTGGCTCACGAAGGAAAACTTCTAGGCCATATTGTTTCAAAGGAGGGATTGACGATTGACCCAGAAAGAGTTGAAGCAATTCGAGCGTTGCCATTACCAAGTCACAAGAAGGCTCTTCAAAGCTTCTTGGGAAGGATCAATTTTGTCCGCAGGTTTGTTCCAAACTTTGCAGCTCTCGTAAAGCCAATAATGCTGATGTTGAAAAAGAGCATGACATTTAAGTGGACATCTGAAGGCAAGGCAAGTTTTGAGGCAATAAAAGAGGCTATATCTCAAGCTCGACTCTCGTCAATCCAGACTTCTCCAAGGATTTCATGCTATATGCCTTTGGTGGTGGAGACACAATTTCGCAATCTTGAGTACAAAAAACAAGAAGGATTAGAACAACCAGTTGCTTTCTTCAGTCAAGGCTTGGAGGAATATGAAAATAGGTACTCTTTCATTGAAAAGCATGTCCTCGTAGTGATCAGGAGCTTAAAGAAATTCAAGCACCTAGTCTCAAACAATAAGATCCAATTGTTGGTCTCTCATGTGCGGGAGTCAAGGACTTCCTTCTAAACAAGGATTTGAACGAGAAACGTGCAGGATGGATAACCCGTGTCATGGAATATGACATCGAAATTAAGGTCACTAAGCTAGTACGTGGAAAAGGACTATGTGAACAACTAGCTTTGAGTCGGCAAGTTGAAGCAGGTGATGAAAAAGAGACTGTCTTAGTACTACATGATGGTCAAGAACAAGAAAATGATGATGTGCCTGCTCCTTGTTGGACTCAGAATATGATACACTTCCTACAGGTAGGCCTATGCCCTCCAGAATTGAGCAAAGCGAAAAGGAGATACTTCATATTACAAGCCATTCCATATGTGCTTGTTGATGGTGTTTTGTTCAAGAAAGACATCAATGGAGTTCTATTAAGGTGCATTGGGACAGGTCAAATTGAGAGGGTGTTACAAGATTTTCATGATGGATATTCTAGAGGACATTTTCCCCACGGATAATAGCTCTCAAGATAATGAAGGCAGGGTATTATTGGCCCACAGTGTTCAACGACTGCTATACATGGATAAGAAAGTGTAAGAAATGTGCACTCTTCACAGGCAAAGAAAGACTAGCAGCGCTTCCATTGCACCCAATTTTGGTTGACCAACCATTTATGCAATGGGGATTGGACTTCGTCAAGGTCATCAACCCAAACTCAAGCCAAGGCCACAAGTGGATTCTCACAGCAACGGACTATTTCACCAAGTGGACCGAAGCAGTAGCGCTCAAAGAGGCAAATGAGTCTAACATACTAGACTTTTATGAAGGAATAGTGACCAGGTTCGGTGTGTCGGCCACTATCATATCAGACAATGCATTGGCATTCATAGGTTCCAAGATTACAGAATGGGCTGTCAAGAATGGAATCTATTTGAGCACCTCTTCAAATTATTACCCGCAGGGTAATGGACAAGCAGAGTCCACGAACAAGAATTTGCTAAGGATCATCAGAAGGACTCTGGATGAAAACCAAAGGACATGGCATACCAAGCTAAAATCAGCATTATAAAGTTGACAGGATAACGCCAAAGAGATCTATAGGTAATTCTCCCTACAAGTTGGTCTATGGGAAAGAGGCAGTATTGCCTATATCATTAGAATTGCCAGCATTGGAGCTCATGAAGCAGTTGGAGTTGTCTGAGTTCGAACCAATGGAGGCCAGGTATGCAGAGTTGATGGAATTAGAAGAAATAAGAGAACATGCAGTTCTGATGATTGAAAAGGATCAAGCCTTAGTAAAAAGATGGTTTGATAAGAAGGCAAGGGTAAGGACCTTCCAAGAAAGTGACCTAGTTCTAAAATGGGATGCAGATCGGGCAAAACCAGGAAGGCATTCCAAGTTTGATGCCATTTGGAGTGGCCCCTACATGGTCACGGGATGTAAAAGTAGTAATGCCTTCCAATTGTCTACATTGGATGGAGAAGAACTCCCGATTCCGGTTAACGGAATCTATCTTAAACATTGCTACTAAAAGGAAAGGTTTACCCTTGTAAATATTAGCCTAGATTTCAATTCCTCTAAGTGTGTATGCACATTATCTTGTTGTAGTTAGGTTTCTTTTCCCTAAGTGCTTGGCACAGGTTTTGTTGCTCTCAGGTTGAATTTCTACAGTTCAGCATGCTCTCAAAGAAGGAGTTGCGGTATCAGGCTCGGGATCAGATATCAAGTTGGTTTCAGGTTATTGCTTATGACTCCATGCCCAATGGATTGCTAAAAGGCCACTGATCTTCTACCTAGCAGGAAAGTGATCCCTTTGAGTCACCAAATTGTTGTATATATCTTTCCCCCTGCGTAGATATAGGCAAGCAAAAGAATATGGAAATCAAAGAAACTCAAGCCCGACAAAAATGGATGCGCAAGGCGCAAGTAAAGGCGCGCACGACACGAGTGTCGACACGAAGAAATTTGCACCCAGTGCGCAGTCAGAGGCGCACAACAAGAGGTGTCAACATGAAAATTCGCGCCCAAGGCGCAGGTAAAGGGCGCACGACATAGAGTGTCGACACAAAGAAATTCGTGCCTTGGCGTGAAGGTCAGAGGCGCACAACAAGAGGTGTCGACATGAAAATTTACACCCGCGCAGGTAAAGGGTGCACAACACGGAGTGTCGATAAGGGAAAATTCACTCCCAAGGAGCATGGTAAGAGGCGCACAACAGAAGGTGTCGACATGAAAATGGATGCGCCATGGCGCAAGTAAGAGGTGCACAACAGAAGGTGTCGACATGAAAATGGATGCACCCATGGCGTAGGTAAGAGGCGCACAACAGAAGGTGTCGACATGAAAATGGATGCACCCATGGCGTAGGTAAGAGGCACACAACAGAAGGTGTCGACATGAAAATGGATGTGCCATGGCGCAGGTAAGAAGATGTCGACACGCCAAAAGTCGGGCCCATGGTGCGCAGTAAAGGCGCACGACATAAGGCGTCGACACAAAGAAATTCATGCCTTGGCACATGTAAAGTATGTCGACATAAAGATGGATGCGCCAGGCGCACCTTGAGGCGTAACATTTTGAGAAAATAATGCATGACAGAAGCAGACTCTGGCGCAGATATTCGATGGCCATAACTTTTCGAGGAGCTTAGATTCATGCAAGGTTGGAATTTTCGGAAAGCTTACAAGGTCCTCTATCCAACTACGAGTGGATATCTTTAATTGGGTGGGAAAATGTTCTTAAAAAATGCAAAATACAGTTCGCCACTTTTTAAGTTTGCTAGGGTTCTCACCTACTGTCATAATGAGATGAATTAAATGCAATCTGGAGGTAGTTGGGGTAGATTTGGAATTCCTCTCTCTTTTCTCTCTCATTCTTCCTATAAATTGTAAGGAGGGGCTTCTTTCTAAAGGTTGGACATTCTTGTTTTGCCCCTCCCTTCTTCTCTTTGGCAGGTGAATTTGTGGAGTTCAAACCTCCCATCTAAAACTATAATGCAACTTTGCCTCTTGGCATTTTGTAGTGTATTGTATTAATCTTTGGAGTGAATAATGCAAATCGTGGATGATTCTCAACCCTCTCTGTATTCATTTGCATCCTCCTGATCTTTCACTACAAATTTGGTTATCTGTGCATGATCTTGCATTGCATTTTAATGGTTTGTGTTTATTGGCAAGACATGTGTTCTTCATTCCTCGGTGCATCACCTTTGTTAGTTTATGTTTATTTTTATGCATCTTCTTACCCCTGTCTCCAGCAAGTTAGATGTAGTTTTTGAGTAAACCCTCTACATTTTTATGTCTCGCACTCAACAAAGGAATAGGAACCGGCCTTCATCGGGAGAGCTTTCCGATTCGTGAGGTCCCACACTTGGGAAAAGCTCCATGTTATGAAATCGCACTAAGAGTCTCAACCCATCGAGTCAACCGTCAGACATTGGAAGTCTTGTGATTCACCACCACGGATGTATCCCTACTGGACAACGCATCGATACTACATTTTCTTTACCCTTTTTGTATATGATTTCAAAATCATAACCCAACATTTTTGTTACCCACTTTTGTTGTTCCTCGATGATAACCTTTGCTCCAAAAAGTATTTGAGACTATTGAATTTTTACCTTCAAGTGTCTACCCATGAGATAGGCCTCCATTGCTTGACCACATGAAGAATAGCCATCATTTCTTTCTCATGTATGCAGGTTTGAGCAGATCTTTTCCTTTGAATTGGCGACTCTCAAATGTAATTGGTCTTCCTTCCTACATTAGAACTGCTCCCAATCCCGATCTCAAGCGTCACATTCAACAATGAAGGTTTTGAGAAGTTGAGAGTAGCCAAAATCGGGGTGTTGCACATGGCTTCCTTCACCGCTTGCTCAAAGGATTTAGTGGCTACGTCTCGTCAATGGAAGGCATCCTTCTTTAGCAATGCAAAGTGAGTGGGATTGTTATTCTACCATATCCTTGCACAAATCTTCTGTAGTACCCTGTTAGTCCTAGGAACCCACGAAGATTTTTGAGATTTTTGGGCCTTGGCCATTCCACCATAGCTTTGATCTTCTAAGGATCAACTTTGACGCCTTCATGGGATACAATATGACCCAAGTACTCTACCTCTTGTACACCAAAATAACATTTGGATGGCTTTTGCATAGAGTATGTTTCTCCAAAACTTCCAACACGTTATTTACATGTTGTAAGTGTTCTTCCCATGTCTTACTGTAAATCAATATGTCATCAAAGAAAACTAATACAAATTTCCTTTAAAAAGGCCTAAAAATAGTGTTCATCAAGCTTTGAAAGGTTGAGGGTGCATTTGTAAGACCAAAAGGCATTACCAAAAACTCATAATGGCCCTCATGAGTCCTGAAAGCCATTTTATGAACATCTTCCTCTTTTATCCTAATTTGATGGTACCCCAAATGAAGATCTAATTTTGTGAAATAAATAGCACCATGCAATTCATCAAGTAAATCATCAATTACTGGAATAGGAAACTTATCTTTGATGGTGTACTTGTTGAGTTCTCGATAATCTGGACACATCCTCCATGTTTCATCCTTCTTACGTACCATGACCACTGGTGAAGAATATGCACTCTGGCTATGCTTGATGATACCTGCCTTCAACATTTCCTCCACCATTTTCTCGATCTCACTTTTCTGGGAATATGGGTATCTGTATGGTCTGATGTTAGGTGTTTGGCTCCCTGGAATCAATTGAATGGCATGATCATGATCCCTAACTGGTGGTAGTCCCTTTGGAATTGCATCAAAAATAGATGAGTGAGCATCCACAATCTTCTGAAGATCGGGTGGCATCAAGACTCGTATTTTGTACTTCTATGGAAAATAGCTTTGCTATAAAGCCATCCACTCCTTTTTCGAGAACCTTTACGCATCGATGAGAGCTAATAATCTGTGGAGACTTAGCTACCATCCCATTCAATTGTATTGTCCTTCCATCTGAATGAAATCGCATGAACAATTCTTGGAATTTCATCTCTATAGTACCTAAGGTTGTGATCCATTGAACCCCAAAACAATATTTGCCCCTCCCATAGAAATAGCAAACATAGGTGAGTCTAACATGTAGTCTCCCATGGAAAGCTTGATATTATGGAACTTTCCTGTGCACTTGATTGTCCCACCATCCGCAATCATAACTTGCATTTCTGGAGCTAGGTAAATAAAACAATTGAGGCGGGAAACTAACTTACTATTTATGAAGTTATGAGTACTCCCGAGTCAATCAACACTGTCACCTTCTATTTTTTGAGATAGCCAATAACCTTGAGTGTTTGAGGAGTACTAATACCTGAAAATGCATGGCAAGAAATTGTAGGTTGGTGATCCTCTACTTCATCTTCTACTGGTTCCTCAGCCTCTCCTATAATTTCATCTTCCTCGTCATCCTCGTTACCTCCATCAATATAGAACAACTTCTTCTTAGCACATTTATGTCCTGGTCCATATTTGCTATCACAGTTAAAACATAATCCTTTTGCTCTCTTTTCTTCCATTTGTTGAGGAGTCAGTCTAATTGGCCTAGCAAATGAAGGGGAAGAGATACTACGGTCTCTGGTGTTAATGAAAGGTGGCCTCCTACTACAAAGAATTTTTTCCTCTGCATGACATGCCATGATAATAGAATCAGAAATCTTGATTGGATTAAACATTTGTACCTCATGCTCGATGTGGTCCTTAAGACCCCCAAGAAACAAGTCATTCAGATTCTCTTCTGGAATATTCTCCACCCTTAAGGATAGGTTTTGGAATTGATGCACATAATCTTTGACTGATCCTATTTTCCATAACTTTGCTAATTGACTAAAGTAGTTCTCTGAAACACTGGAACTATAGTGCAATTGCAACTCCTCGGTAAAAATTGTCCAAGTGACACCTAGACCATTCTTCTGCCTTTGAGCACATAACCAACGATACCAAACAAATTGGTCGGGTTCAAGATATAGGGATGCCAATGTCACCTTTTGTCCTGATGGTGTTTGATGTAACTCAAAGAAGTTCTCCATTTGATTTATCCAATTCAGGGGATCCTTACCATCAAATTTGTGCATATCCACTTTTGACATCATGTTCCGTGGTTGCGAATAAGTTTGATTCTGATGGGACTAGAAAAGTGATCCAATATGGTTAGTTTGTCCATGATTTTGAACTAAAGGTCCTCCTTGGTTGATATGGGCTGGATTTGGGCCATATTGGTTACCCTTTACATGTTGCATGATATCATCCAACCGATGATTGATTTGGGCTATGTCTCCTTTAGAGGCCATCTCAGATTGTACATTTCACAACTCATACTCAAGTTGGCTCACCTTATGATCAACTAAGGTAAACCCTAGTGTTGAGGAATCTGTATTTACCCCTTCTGACTCCATCTCTTCAATCACTACCCCATCTTTATCTGGGGTTTTACCCGAGTAACCGGATTTTTTTTTGCTCTTGTGGAAGGCCCCGCCATGATGTCAAACCTTAGGGTTTTCGATACAATTTTTTTTCCGAACAGGAAAAAAACAGAGAATATACTAATACTATTTTTTTGAGAGCTTTCGAAAATGTAAAGAACTTGAAATTTTTCCACATTTGCATCCTAGAAGTGATTTTATGAAAAACCCTAAATTTGTAATAACTTTTGCAAAATAAATCAAAAAGTTTGAAATTTTTAGGGAACCTTACTTGAAATTCTTAAGCAACTCTACGGTAAAAATATCTCCCACCAATTTGACTCTGGTTTTGCAATGTGTGGTGGAAACAAAAAAATTAGGGTTTTGCCCTAATTTCGCCCCGCATCGCACTCTAATACCACTTGTAATGAAATTACTTGTATAATTTGATTAAGAGAAACAATATAACACTAAATAACATAATATTTCAGAATAATGATCTCAATATGCAATTAGAATAGCTTCGCCACTTCGAGGGGCAACCTCCAAACCATATAATAAGACTCAAATGCTCAAATGATAATCAAATACTACTTATAATCCCCTATATATACTATTCATACGCTATGGCCATCACCAAGGCTGACCTATTAAGCATGAGAAAGTATAAATGATATAATAAAATGATATGGTAAGCCACAAGTCGGTTACTCATATCCTAATACAAGCAATAGGTTAAGGGTGTAACAAAGAGCAAGTTAAGAGAAACGAACATACAAAGAAGACCCGAGGCTTTGTCACATTGGTTCACCACTTAGATTTTTCAGTGCTCATCATCGTTCATCTCTAATCCCATGGTGACATGGGACAACCTTTATTATGTAATACCATAGCCATTTTAGATCTCCATTTGAATAAATTGAATAGTGTCAGCAAAGGTACTTAAGAGGCATCCATGGCAAAGAGAGAGAAGGAAGGAATGCAAAAGGAAAAAGAAACACAACCACCCTAGAATAATATTAACACCCCCGAATTTATCACTTTATAGTTCAATGTGTTGATTACAATCGATGCGATTGTGTGTCAAGCTTGATTGATCACTCACATCTGCAATCAATGTAATAATGCGCAAGAGTGGAGACCACAATCAAGTTTCATTGATCGTGACAATTCGACACTATAAGCAAGAAAAAAACAAGAGAAGGGGAGAAAACACAGTCCTGTGTGAGAAATAGGGTTTCACGTCGCAGAGATTCCCCTTACCATAAGATTATAGAAGACATGCTCATTAGTCCTGTAAGCAATAACAATGGCAATACAATGCAAAAGAGAGCTCAAAATGAGCCCGGAGACCTCCAAGATGAAATGAGGGATTCTAGAAGGCACAAAAAGGATATGAATGGTGCTACACACTCCAACACAACATTAGTAGCAAAAAAATGCCAATAACACTAGAAAAAATCACTTTTGTAACACACAGTTCACCTAATTTTAGAGATTAAAGGAAAAAAAGTGTTATTTTAACGTTAAATAACGATTAAATTTATAATACTAATTGAAATTAAAGAGCTTAAAAAATAAAATTAGATGCCTAATTTAAATTATATTAACTCCTTAATTAAATTAACAAACTTGCTTTTAATAATAAACAATCTTCAAAAAGCAAAAAGCAGGATATTTGATTTGAAAGTACATGATCAAAGGAGGGCACAACACGATCAAGGGCTAGTGAACACGTTGAGTTGCTCGACGGGGTGGAGTTAGAGCAACTCGGTGCGAGCTTAAGGCACATGAGATAAGGTCGAGGCAAGAGAGTAATGCACACATCGGGAGTTCACCCGATAGAGAAAGGAGAAACACATGGGCACGATGTAGTAGGAAATCCAACGACTCAAAGAGGGCAGCACAGGGTCACTGAGAAGATCAGGGAAAATTGGGAAAGGCAAGAGAAACCATGGAAAACTCTACTCAATGAAAGAAAAGCGACTAGTGAAACACAAACACGACACGACTCAATGTAAAAAGACTCACTCAAATGCAAACTCAAAAGTATGAAAAATGATGTAATGCAAGGAGATGACTCGATTATACAACGAGCAGAGTAACCCGATTCAAATAGGTGAAAAATGATGAACCCACATGCAACAACTAGGCAAATGCAAAGCAATGCAACACAACATGAGACATGGCTCGGGTAGCAGAGGTTCGAGGATGTAAAAGAGTAATGTAAAATGTAAACTGGGCTTAAACAAACCGGCTTAACGCGGGAGCATAATGCAATGCAAATAAAGAGCTCAACCAATGTGTAAAGATTAAAACAATGCAAGGAATGAGAAACTCGAGCAATAATCAACAAGACATAGCTCGAGCAATGCAAAGACAAAGAAACAACTCACCATGGTGACTCGGCTCGACGAGTTGAGCTAGGAGGATATCGCCACAGAGCTCATCAAGGTGAGAAAGGGAGGAGTAGTAGGGTGTAAACCGAGAAAGTGCAAAATAAAAGGACAAGGCCAAAAGAGGTCCAAAGGTAGATTTTTAATTTAAAATATTGATAAGACCATAAAACAACACCTACCCTTAAAATTGATTTCCCACCAAATTTATCTACAACTAGCTAAATGGTGGTGAAAGTCAAAACCCGCACATGCACAAACCCCAAAAATGCACAAAACTCCAAAAACCGATTGTTAATACTAGTTAGCAAAATTAAAAATAAACGAACGAAAACTTGCATGAGAAGTGATAAAGCGAAACCGGAAGTAAATAACAACCAAAAAATATGATCGCACGTTTAATGAATAAGAGATTTGATATTATACGAAAGGGTTTGATGAGGATCAATCTGGAACCCCGTGCACATCAAAGAGGTTACACTTTAGCAATGATGTGAATGATCCAAGTAATCAACAATAATCGAGCAACGATGGAAAATCGAGTATAAGGTATACATGTCTACTCATACTCATAGATCAAAAAAGGAGGGTACATATAGGAGTGTTGTGTAACTCTCATGCCTGGACAATCATTCCCTTCAAGAGGGAAAGAGGAGTTATGATTCCAAATAGGGAATGTAACTCCTATGACGCCACTGACGCATATGACAATGATAGATTCTATGATGGAATTTACCACTTGTCATATAACTTCTAAGACCTATGATCTCACTAAGCGAGATGACTCGCCGCGTGATGCGTGATGAGGCGAGACCCTTAATGACGATAAGGAAAGTCACACATACCAACATTTGCAACATAAGTGTGTCATCGTGACTGATGAGATAATAAGCGTAATTGAACATACACAAGTGGTTTTGAGGATCCTTTTAGCCTTTAAATTTGTCAAATTAGGGCATATCAAAATGTGGAGGATATGGTTTCATAGGGACCAATGGGTGGATAGGTTCGTTACATAACTGACTATATGTGAGTTTAGGAACTCCCATACCTTGATTTTAAGCTCAAGGTTACAAATCCTATCCAATAATTCATGGTTGGTGTTTGACATATGTTGGAAGGTATCGTTTTTGAGTGGTTGGGTATATGAATGTGTAGGATGATGATGTGGTATATGAGTGTAAGTGTGGGAGAATGAAGGGGATGTGTAGGTAAATGATGAATAATATGGTGGAGTATGGTGGGTGAAAGGATGAATTATTGTATTGGAATGAGGATCAAATGGTTGTGTAATTTCTATAAAAGGAATATGATGCATATGGAAGATAGTAGATGGTGTGGAATATTAGAGACAATAATGGTATGGGAACCTCTCGTGGTAGATGATGAGGGGTCATGGTCTACAGAATAAATTTTCAAATTGAATGCATCTAGCTTGTAATAGTATCATTGAAGATATTCGTGAGGCCTTCTAGATTACGATCTAAGGTCTCCTCAAACTTGGTATCAAAAGGTGGGATCTTGTAAAAGTCATCATCATCACGGGGATCAAAAGTAGATGTAAGAGGTTCTTCAATTTGGTTGCCAAATATGTTCCCTACCACGATAGATTCTCCCTTAACTCTCTTTTGGCAAACGATTACATCATGTGATTGGGAAGCATGATCCATGGTGTGAGGTGAACCATATGAAAGTGTGCGGGTAGTAACCATGTAAAAAAATATGAGATTGTATGAACATAACATATGTAGACACAAAATCATGCACTTGGGTACATTTCTAGGTCCTAAAAGCACAATAACATTTATATGATTCCTAAGCAAGAAAAATAGTGGTTGATAACTATCTTTGGCATATTTTTGTGTTTCTTGTTTTCTATTTGGTCTTGCACACCCTACAAAACCTAGTCGAGATTTTAATGATTTATATTTTATGGCTTCAGACACTAAAGACTCAAACCAAGATAAGCAAAGCACCTAGGCACTCATGTCCCCTCTGGGTGCCCTTGACCCTTTCTACCTTACTCGCTCCTTTTGGGTCTCTTTTATCTTTTGGGCATCTTTTTCACTTATGGGTCAGCCTTCTAGTTGTCAATTACGAAATTCAAACAAGGGAATCATATAAATACATAGTTATGTGTTCAAAATGAAGTACGAGCTAAGAATTACTATCATCGCCTAAGCTTACATCTAAAAGGCACCTAAAGCACTCTAAAGCATCCATCTAACATCCATTCAAGGGACAAGGGATTGCATACTCTGCATACACAACATAGGAAGGGGAAGTTTATTCTATTCCATCCACACATTCTACTACATTGCTACATTCTAGCTACAACCTCGCTATCAAGTACAACTTGCACAAGGGAATCCTAGGCACAATTTCTACACACACTCACAAGAACTACATGGAGTCTGAGATGTAGTGCAACACTCAATTGTAAGTTCACTCTCGGGGTGACCGCTAAGGTCAGTCCGACTCCCCATTTTGCATTTTCCTTTTTAGGTTTGATGTGGTTTATGGGCTTATAAAGGTGATCATCTCTTTTGCAGGCTACAAGTACCTTCTACATTCAAAGAGTGACTATCAGAAGATCAACATGAAACAACTGCGACACAACGAAAACCAATTTTTGACTATTTGCGTAGTCACGGGCACCAAGAAGTGGTCTCTAGCACTCAGGCGCCCCTATCCTAGTGTGGGCACCCATGTTTGACTCTATTCGTGAGTTACATGATTTATATTGAGCATTTACGACACTCTTCCCAACGTGTTCAACACTTTCCCCACTCCATATCAGTTCTAGATTGAGTGTAAATAAGCTAAGTCTCTTTATATATCTCTTGTGCTTAGGGTTTCATATTTACATCTTAGTTTACTTGTGTCATTTTTGTATTTTAGCATTTATACATCATTTATTTCAGTAGTAAATCTGTAATATTTAGATTTAATTCAAATTAAATTAAATCATATTGTTGTGCCATGCACTTTGCTTTCGTCTCATTCCATGTAATGCCTAACAATCTTTATTATAATATTCTCCTCAGATGACTCTGGATCCATGCCATGCATGTGGTCCCTTCAATACTTCACACACATATTGAATTCCTATATCAGGGTGTGGTCTATGAGGCCTTGGCAAATACCTCCCCATTTACCTTTTACAACACTATCGATCATTTACCTAAAGCCCCCACTTCGGCCACCCTCCTCCTAATTTCAAAAATTATGGTCTTGGGTAGCGATATATGCTTCGTTACGGTTTCACTGACACATGATTAGGAAAATATGCAAAAAGAGTCAAATAACCTCCTTCCATTCCTACACAATCCACTAGAATCGGTCTCAAACTATCTCCCTTCGCTTGCTCATTTTATTCCCACCACATCTCCTCCCGAGGTTTACACTATTTCATATACTCACCATCACAAAAAGAAATTTCCATCTATTCTCCATACTACAACTTAATTTGGCAAACCTACTCCTCCTAACACCAATACCGATAATCCTAACACATTCCCAATATCACTCGAGGGTCCAAGGAAGAGCATACGTAGCAAATGATCATAATAGAAATAAAATTCTTTCTCGGTTATTTCCCTTGAAAAAAATACAAAACAATCACGTCTACGACCACTCTGCAACCAAATTGTTAGATTTTTGGAAAAAAAAGTGAGACATTGTGGTGCGACAAACTTGCATGACCAATTTTTTTTTAATTTTTTTTAGCAGATATGTAAAACCAAGTGTTAGTTCTCGCAACCAAAACATTAGAGAAAAATATATCCAAATGGAAATAACTACAAAACCCTAAATAAAACACTATTATATTAAAAAAACAAAGCAATTTACTCACCAACCACCACCATGGTCGCCAAAATGTATGCCTAGATTTGGATCACCTACAAGATGTATTAGTAGATATGAAAATCTCCAAATCAATGTTATTAAATAAACGGGCTTACGATGCCATTGAAAAGAGAAGGATAATCATGAATTCTTTGAATGAATAAAGTGGGTAAACTTCTTGATCTGAATCTAAAACCTGCATGTAAACATACTTGGAAAAATGTTAACTATTTTTGGTGGTTAGGGGACCTACCTCGATCATATTCCTAACCATTTAAGGAGATAAACACACTTTACCACATAAAAATGACAAAAGCAATGTATAAATATGAATGGTATACGATACATACACTAAAAATACCAAAAACATCATAAAACACAACAATCCCAAAAAATCAAATAATCCCACAAAAGTAAATAAAAATCTAAATCGAAAAAAGTGATACAAGACACTTCATTACTCATTTCTTGACCCTCACACACTCACATTTAATTTTGTCCATCCCACCTACCCATTTGCATGCCCAATGCACTATGGACCCTTATCATCTCACCTATCTTTGCACATTACACCCATATGTGTCACAATCTTATGTGTACTCAAAAACTACATAGCACCACTCACCTCCATCATTCCAATCCCTTGACTCCTTGTGCACTTGAGCCCATATACTTGAGTTTTGGTTCTTTGCTTACATATTTCGGTATTGCAAATTTTTGAGAGGTGAAGGTAGATCACAAAAGACTAGTGTAACTTGTGACTTCACTTATTTTGGTGATATTTTAGCATAGGTGCTAGTCACACCCATGATCGGCCTATAACATTCATGTGATTTTCAGTGAATCACACTTGTGGATCTGGTTTCAGACTAAGTCAGATATACCATTCATTTTTATGCATTTTTTTGTCATTTTTTTGCAATAAAATGTCTTTCATCTCCTTAAATGGTTAGGGATTTGACTGAGACAAGTCCCCTAACCACAAAAAATAACTAACATTTCTCTAAGTGTGTTTGTATGCGGTGTTTTAGATTCGGATCATAATTTTCCCACTTATTCATTGATAGAACCCATGATTGTCCTCTTTTCAATGACAGTGTAAACCCTTTTATTTAGTAGCACCGATTTAGATATTTCATATCTACTAATACATCTTGCAGGTGATCCAAATCTATGCATATAGTTCCATCATTCATATCACCCAAATCACCCAAAATCATTTTTAATCATTAAGTACACTCAATCCCTTGTGTTTATGAACTTGTATTGTATTGTACATATGTTGTAAGTAAGTATGCATTGTTTTGATATTTAATGATTAATGTTGGAAGTTAATTAATCAAAATAACCCCATGTAGCTTCTATTTCATTATTTTTTGGTTATGTGTAAATCTTAATCAAACCTAAAAAAGGTGAAAATAGTATCTCATTTAATATATCTATAAACTTGTTATTTTGATTGTGATAATTAATGTTGGAAGTTAATTAGTTAGAATATCCACTGTTGTTAACCTTTTACATCACTTAGTGTACTAAATCACTAAAAACCAAATAGGTTTCATGTTAACTGTAATTAGGGTGTAAACAAATCCTCCGTAGACATCACTTCTTTCAGAGTTTCCAATTAATGATTTAACTCTTCATTCTGGACTTTGTGCCTTTATCTTTCTTTTTCTCCACCTTCGAGGTGTGTACATCTTCTGTATTCTTTTCCTATTTGGATTTTGAGGGAGGAGAATCAAAACTCGCCAACTTTTAGGCTTAATAGAAGGCCCCTTTTTCCTTTTAGGTTTCCCATGTGCTTGAGGACATGTATCCTGAAGATGCCCTATTTGATGACAAAACTAACACCTAAACGTCGTATTCTCATATGTCAAGATCCGGGTCCATTAGAAATTACCTTGCTTTAGAATTAATCTGTTCCGGAGGCCTTTACTGAGTTTAATCTTCGGACATATTCGAGCATATGTAAAAATACGTTGCGCACTCCACATGTCATGTGACTTTTAAAATGTGCCCAACGTATTTCCAATTTCCTAGGTGACCATATGGTGCCAAAAAGGAATAGGCAAATTTAGGAGCCAAACCTAAACCAACATTTTAGATACCACCATAGTGGAGGGGTTAAAATCTAGGAACCAGGGGGTAATGAAGAGTCCTGCTCTTCCCCAAAGCTATGCCCTTCCTTAAAGACTTTTTGGTAGTCCTTTGTAAAGAGCTGGACTATAAAGAGAGCTTTGGAGCTTAGAAGGATATCATAATCTTTGGCTCAATTGGAGTGAATCCACTAATAAAGCTCTACAAATTTCAACCAAAATCTATTAAATAGACATATTACACCTAGAGATTTAAGGGTTGTAGAAAATTCTTGAATCATTGGATACTTGATCTTTAGAGCAGAGTACCTCATTTGACTTCCCTACAATATACATGTTGTGACAAATGAGAGGAACCGGGTCGAAAGGGAGATCCTTGGATCGACCGTATCTTTACAGACTGGGAAGGCCCCGACCACCCACCTCCTCCATACTGCGTTTGTGCAGGGCCCTGCCATATTGTTACTTGCCCCATATGGTGACCCTTCGTAGTCGTGGTTGCCAATGCACTAATCGCTTAGGGTTTTCGTGGTCTTCCTTCACTAGTCGCGCTTGTTTTCCCTATTGAAACTGAAATTCATGTTTTGAAGAAGAGTGGTGAGATGACACTCGTTTGGGAGGGTGGGAAACAATAGGAAGACCACTAAAACAATAATTGAACTAATCATAGTTTTTTTGAGGTATCCACAAAAAAAAGGGGGACTTAAAAAAGCGAAAAAAAAACATTGTAGCAAATGACAAGAAATATGTCAAAGTGAGGGGAAGGGAGGGGTTTCTCCGCCACACCTCGGGAAGGGTAAAGGGTAAGCCATATCCTTTCTCCTTTCTCCATGCCAGCCACCAGTTAGTTAAAAGACCAAATCCACAGCTCATCTTGACCAAAGTTTCAATGGCTTCTACAACAGCAACGACAAGCACGATGATGCGAATCGCGTCCACGCCGAATGCAAGCAAACTTCAAAGTGTGTCGGCATCGGCATCGGCAGCTCCAGCCTCATCGACCTCGTCCACGTCCATCCGCAGCAGCAGCAGATGTTACATTGCTTCGCCACCACTGCTCCGCTCGTTGGCGTGTACATCCAGTCGCAGTCTTAGTGTTCGAGGTGGGCTTCGATCCAGCTTCTTCCCCTCCGAATACGATGTGGTCTACTCCTCCCTTGCAAGCAAGGGCAAGAACAAGAGCTATGGTAAGGTGCTGTGCATGGCGAAGAAGAGTGTGGGGGATTTGAAGGAAGGCGATCTCAAAGGCAAAAGGGTATTTCTAAGGGCGGATCTCAATGTGCCCCTCGACGACGCCCAAAATATTACCGACGACACGCGTATTAGGGCAGCTGTGCCCACCATTAAGTACTTGATAGCCAATGGTGCCAAGGTCATTCTTTCCAGCCACCTGGTCAGTATTCTTCTCCCTCACTGTCTCCTTTACAGAGGACGGTGTTTGTTCATTTATTCACTTATCACCATTGCAATTCATCTTACAAGTTAGAATCAATCAATCAATCATCAAGCACTCTAGTTTAACCATGCTGAAATTGCTTTCAAACAGATCATCTATAAGTCAGTATTGTTCAATTTTTGTCAACCAACAGCATTGGGGGTATTTTCGTACACTATTATTGGACTCCACCTCAAACAATCACATGCGAGAGTCAAGTATAATATGATTTTCTTATCAATGGACGGGGGCGGATTTTCCTCATTTTGTCTGTTGTTATTAACCTATGCATTTTTCCCCTTCTAATGGAAATATATTGCTTAAAAACCAAATAGTGTACAAGGGAAACCAATAATGTTCTGGGAATTGAATCCTAGAGACGGGTAAGAAAATAAGAGAAAAGTCAAATTGGAAGGTGTCTAGATATTTTTGAAAGTTCTAGCCAAAGGTTTTCTCAGACAGAAAGGTCTCGTTGCCTTTGTTAGGAAAATATTGTTCGTTAGTGCAAACATTATATTGTTATATCGTTGGGTGTGTATGTGAGGTTGTTTGTAACAACTCACGTAGAGGAGTTTGTTGGAGAGATTCAAGGGATTTCATAGTTGTCTATTGTTATGGCTTGACTCTTAAATTATAGGAGATCATTGCCTATATATTAGTATTATATTATTAAATCTGATGAACGAAGAAATCAATAAAGAAGAATGATTGCTGTGTTTACTGTGTAAAAATCTGAGGGGTGCTCTTTATTTGGCATCAGAGCGTTATTATTCTTGTGCCTGTATATTATGAGAGTCCGACATGTATTGATTTAGGAGGAGAGACATGGCTTCGGCTTCCATTTCAGAGCAGACTTGATATTGGACAAACTGCAAGCAAGATGTTGGTGTCTATTTCCACTTGGCATTCATTTTTTCTAGTTTTACAGCTATGTGAGAAACACAATATTGTCAGAGTCCCTGACACATCTGTCAAGGCAATATTCAGTAAAGAATTCAATTATTTGTTTGCATTCAGGTTTTAGTTGGCGTTTCAACCTGTACCATTCTACCCACTTGCGCCATTGTTGTAGTGTAGTCTTTTCTGATTGCGTTTGCACTGATGCCTTTTGCATTACTTTGGTATCCGTCACTTTTTTGCTGTCCATCTGCACCTCACCATTGTGTAGATATCCTTGCGTGTGGAGGTTACTATCACTGTTTGTATTCTATTGCATGTGGCTGTGATCACACTGTGCATTACAGTTAGATCAATGTTTTTATTTACATTATTCAGAATTGCTTTATGAAAATAGTCTCGGCCTTTGCGGACTCCTGCGAACATGGCGAGCTCTCACGGCTTGTGATCCACTTTTCTCAGGTCGAGTGTGCATTTGAGGACCTCAAGTTCTGATTTCCATCAAGCACTGCTCAACGGTTTCGACGGCGGTTCAACAAATCACGTGGCTTCCAATACAAGAGCAGGCAGTAAGCATTTAGTGAGTCTTCTTTCTTGTGCATTTTTTTGATATTTTCTATCCTCTCTGATAATGGAAACATCTGTAGCACCACTTGATAAGTTCAATGGTGTCAATTTTCACACATGGAAAGTGAAAATTCAGATGCAACTTATGAATAAGAATTTGTGGAGGATTGTAAATGGGCAAGGAAAAAAACCGTCAGATCCAGCTAAAGAAGCAGAATGGGAAACAAGGGATGATAAAGCCAAAGCCATTATTGGCTTAGCTCTTTCAGATACTGAATTGCATTATGTTGATCTTGAGAAATCATCAAAGGAAATGTGGGACAATCTAAGTAAATTGTTTGGTGCAAAAGCTGTAAATGCAAAGTTTTCTTTAAAACTTCAGTTGTTTAGATTCAAAATGGATGATGGAGTCACCATGTCTAGTCATATTAATGATTTCAGATCTCTCACTAGACAATTAGCAGAAGTTAGTGCTCCTGTTGATGATGAAGATGCAAAAGCCATATTACTGAATAGTTTTCCTCCCAAGTATAGTAATGTAGTTTTTACACTTGGTCAAATGCCTTCTAAAACTCTAGAGGACATGATTTCAACTCTCCTAGCTGAAGAAAAGAGAACCAAAGAAGACACAGATGAAGAAAAAGCTCTATACAGAGAAAGAAGCATAAGAACTTTTCCAAAAATGAAGGAGAAGTTGAATGCTACTACTGCAAGAAGGGGCATACTTCTTCATTCTACAAAGCTCGTGCTCGAGATGTGCTAAGTGGAAAAATTGGCAATGAAGCCAATATAGCAGCAGATGAAGAATCATTAGGAGAAGAGGAACTGAACCAGAGGAATGTGGATACGCGTCTAAAGACTTCTTGTACTAAGCAGTCTTTTACTGAAGGCTGGAGGATACACGGAGGATGGATGACAATTGGCATCCTCTCGTCAATCACCACCGACGAGGCCGCGCATACTGATTTGGTGACATGTGTGAGTGTGTGTTTATTTCATTTCGGTGTGGTGTTTTCATAATAATGTGTTATGGAAACTTCACATTTTGGGGGAAATGACACAATGCTTCATTTGTATGTGTGGAATGATATGTTTGCACTATGATGGATTCCGATATGTAATCTCCTGAAGAGCAACTATGATGAGAGCCGAAGGATGCACTGACACATCGTGATATGGTTGTAGGTAAACCATTTGAAAACCTTCACCCCTTTGTGGTTTGTGGTCAACCACTGGAAAACCACCTCACTCTCGGTTTTTGGTTAACCGATGGAAAACCAACTTTTGGTTTGTGATCATCCAAAGGAAAATCACATGATCGCGAAATTAGGTGCAAGTGTAGCATGGACGTTTTCCCCATGTTCGCACAAAGGGGGAATGTTAGGAAAATATTATTTGTTAGTGCAAACATTATATTGTTATATCATTGGGTGTGTATGTGAGGTTGTTTGTAACAACTCACATAGAGGAGTTTGTTGGAGAGATTCGAGGGATTTCATAGTTGTCTATTGTTATGGCTTGACTCTTAAATTATAGGAGATCATTGCCTATATATTAGTATTATATTGTTAAATCTTATGAACGAAGAAATCAATAAAGAAGAATGATTGCTGTGTTTACTGTGTAAAAATCTGAGGGGTGCTCTTTATTTTCTCGACTTTTTGAATTCTAAAAATGATTAATATTAAAGGTTTTCCTGATCAGAGGAAGAGTCTTTCAATGATTGGAGAATGAGATTCCGGCAGTTCCTAATGATCTTCCATAACAGTCTCTGGGCCCACTTGAGTAGAGTACAAGGGTCCATTTGCATATGGAAGGCACTTACAACCTTCATAATCTTTAATAATTGCTGTTGGAAAGACAATCACTCTAGGAAACAAGGGGTCGATCCCTTTTTGGTCGGTCACACCCTCTATATATATGTTGAAGGTTGGACCATAGTTGCGTGATTCTCCAAGTCAGTCATAAAACTCTCCAAGAACAAGTAGTGTGACCTAAGACAAACTGAAAGAGATCAACTCCACAAGTTTGTTCACATTTCTTGGTGTTTTAAAAAGATTTTGTGAGACTCTTTGAAATTTGAGCTGTAGACTTGATTATATGTAAAACATAGAAGGAATATTCTCATTCTGCGTAGCCAAGTCTTTTGCCAAGTTTTGGTCCAATTGTTTTCGGTCAAGCTTGATTCAGCTTAGCACATTGTCTGGACTGAATTTTCTAACATGTTTTGGGTGTCCACTGGTGAATTGGTAGTCCGATAGCTGATGCTTACTTTCAATTCTTAAACTCTTTGAAGTTCACCTTGTCTACTTTGCTTATAATGATTATTTATGAGCATATGGAGTGTGAGGCTGCTTTAGCGGATTAATAACAACATACATATGCAGTAAAAACTAAAAAGTGATGAAATATTCTCCTGCAATGTCAATCATGATGTTGCAATGTCAGTTGTAACATGAGCAAAAAAAAACGAATTTTACATGATATAGTTGCTAAATCTGATTTCTTCCTTTCCTTTCTGAAAATTATTTTCTGGTAAGACTTTGCATATTCAGTTCATCACAGATCTATGCATAATTTAATGTAGTCATATTCATGGGGCTTTAAGAAATGGACATAGGTCTTCCCATGGAACTTGTGGCAGTGTAGTTGTTGAAGATACTGATTTGTAATTGTCTTGGATATTCCAATGAACAATTCATCAACATGGATTTACATTAACTTATGTGCTGATCCAATGTTCTATGCTACCGGAATCAATATGTGAGGCTGTGTATTGATGTTTGCTATGGCTATGGCTGCCATCTACATCTTATATTTAATGTGCAACTGGTGCAGACAAACCTTTGTTTCTGCAGATTAGTAATATATCGACTTGATACAGAACCAAAACAAAATTGATACTGAATGAAAACACAGCGGTATGAAGGAGAATAACATAAAAGACATGCAAGAAAAGCTCCTTAATGGTGAAATATAGGACATCCTATTTATTCAAGAATGACTTTCTGCATACAGTCTGGTCCTACTGCCTAAAACTGGAAAGTGGAAACAGATCCAGATCTTTGACTCCCAAATAAATTTCAAACACTTTGAACAAGAAACAGATCCCTTTGTGAATTTGTAGTGATGTACCTCCAATGCTCCTCAACTTCTTCTAGGACAGCACGGTTCTCCTTACTAGTGGAAATAGTGCCATGTGTCGAATCAACAATCTTTGACATGTTGAGGTCAACACCCAATTCTCTGTCCTCTGAAGTTTCAATTGATGCAGCATCTTTAGTAACAACTTCATAATCTCTTGAAGGAATATTGTGCCCCCTAATGAAGATATTGGGAAATTGTAGCTTGGTGGTATTGTTTTGTCTGCATCAATAATCTGATTAAAAATATCATTGCTCTTTTGTGCATTGTAGTAGTGACCGAAATACCAACATACATTATACCATTCCAAACCCTGTAAACTTGTAAGCCTTTGCCTCCTTATCAAGCAAACTGGATGCAACCACTTGAAAATCCATTATTAAGGTCTTTCATGACAAACTTATTAGGCCAGAACTCAACTTTCTTGCCTTGTTGAGCTAGTTGATAAACAAATAATAAAGTCATGCTCAAATATGGTGCATGGTACACATCTCTAATCATGCCATCCTCTAGCATAAGTTACCGTTATTAACAATAGAAAGAGTAGAACCATCTGCTAAGTGGACTCTCTCATCATCTACCTTGCCAAGGGATTGGAACAAACTTCCATCCTTGGCCATGCGACGAGTACATCTAGAATCCATAATAAAATCACACCATAAAGATTGTGCATGAAATTAAAACTGTGCGATAATAACATTCTCTTTCTGTTACCACTTGGCTTTACTTGATGTTCTTTGAGATCCTTGATCTCCTTGAGGTCATACATCTTCCAACAAGAATTCTCCACGTGCCCTTGCTTGCCACAGTAAGTACATTCTCTTCTTCTCGTCTTTGCGACCTTGCTTGTGATTGCCCTCATGAGGGACCACTTCTGTTCTCATCTTCATCGCTGTCTTGGTCTGCCTTAGATTTTTGTTTCCCTCTTCCCTTAGTCCAACGAGCCTGATGATTGGAATCAATAACACCCATCTTGTTGAGTTTTTCTTGATCCATAATCAATTGGGAGCATATGCGTGCAAAAGAGATGCTCTTGCCTTCCTCTTTCATCACCACTCTTTGCGAATAATGTTTAGAAAAAAAACACATCGTATGGAGGCTTCAGATTGTCTAGGATGATCTCAAATTATCAATAATTTTACCATCCTTTTTGTACTGTTTGCTGCACTCCTCTAACTGAAACGAGAGATCCTTATCCTCAGTCCTCTCAAATGATAATAGAGCAAGCTTGTTTAGCTCTCTATTCAATTTGTGAACCCTCAATGAATCAGGCTGCCCAAACAGTCTTTATAAGTCATCCCACATCTCCTTTGGGTTCTTTGACCCCTTGATGTGAATGTGGAGCTCATGCGCAATATGGGTCATCATTGACCCTATAGCTTGGTCTTCCTTGGTATAGTATGCATCCTTCTCTTCTGCTGAAGGGGGTTTTTCTGTCAGCATAACTATCTTCCATAGACCTCTAGCTGTAATTCGATCTCAATGGATGACTCCTACATGATAGTTGCGCCCTGTTAGCACCACAGCCACTGAAATAACCTCAGCCATCTTCTGAGATACTAAGACCTGCTGAGAAGTGTGCATAAGCCATAAACAATATCACTGCGAAGAGCTTGGAAAGAGCTTTTCAATGGTTCAAAAATGGGTTCAAACAGTGTCCTTATGTAAAAGTTATGGTTGTTTGAAGTTCCAGGTGCAATTCCCCTAGATCATGCAAAATTTGAATTAAATAATACAAAAATTCAAATTTTTAAATTTGGCTGGAAATTAACTAGATGTGGTACTTGCCTTAGAACTGCTGGCTGTGCAATAATCCCCTTCGCTGACTCGACACTAATTGTTCTCCTTTGCTGACCCCTGTCCACCTGCGATTCTTGTGAAAATAATTGTAAAACATGCATACATACCCAAGAAATTGACCTCCAATGACAAGTAGACGCTATTCAGCCAACTCAACCCAAAATTTGGGGAATTTTTCAACTTTTTTAATGTTTGAGATTTCCAGGTTGTCCATATAGTAGTGCGAAATCCATATGGAACCAATCATTGTGTGCTACACAGCACCTCTCAAGTGCTGACTACCATCATAAATTCCGTCCAGATTGTCAACTCATTGTTTGCAGTCGTTCGCAGCTGTGCCATATTAACTAATCAAACAAAAGGTCATAAGGTATGTAGGGTGGGGGATCTATCCCCAACCTCCCCTACATGGGTCTAGTCCCCAACGTGCTAGCCAAGTGGTTAGTGCTTGCATGCACAACTATCTATGTCACATGATGCATTTATTAACTGCCATGCACCAAACTACCACATAATCTGCCCTTGGTTGCGTGATTGTCCCCCAATATGACCACCACTCCACTCCATTTCTATCAATGTTACTACTTGCCAGCTCATGGGTATTTGAGACCCTTTAAACCTCGAGGGAAAATTTTCAGGTTAAAAAGGACGAACAGGGAAAAGAGTAGAAAGTAGACCCCCAATTTTTCGCAAGGAATCCAAAATGTAATTAGATCTGAAAAATGTTGTACCAAAAGGGGACTTCCTGTTGAAACCATCACCTTTTCCCTGTGTAAACAGAAGCTTCACAAACCCATTTTTTTGTAAACCAGTTTCTCTTCATTGCAAATTTGACAAGGAACACAGATCTGAAATCATAACACAATTGCTGCTGACGAATTTTGCTGGACCCTTTTTCTTATTCAAAAATTCAAGTCTTCAACCTATTATAGAGAAAAATTGTGGCAAATATTCCTTGCCTCATCTGTATACATGCTGTTTGGATTGCCTTGTTTTCCAATCTGGTAGTGAGTATGATTTTTGAATTTTGATTTAATGACTTGCTTTGAGAATCCAAATCAGTATTTGTTTTTTCTGTTAATTCATATCTATTGTCAGGGTGGTTCATGTTGTCATTTGAAGTTGCACCCTTGCTGAAACTAGGTTTAGCATCTCAATGAAACATTGAAAGACCTTCAAAGTGTGGGACAATGGCTCGTTGTCATGTTAAATGTATAACATGCAAAATTGGAAATTTTGGTCATGACAACTAAGCCCCCACTTGAAAATTTCCTCTCCCGGTCATTGTAAACCCTTCCTCTAGCCAACATGTCCACAATGTCATCCTCATTCTGGCTAAAAGCAACGTGCTAACATAATTTTCAAGTGTGTTTCATGTGTAGGGAAGTATACCTAAGGTGATTCATGATGTTACTGAGATGCAAGGTGGAGCAAGTGTCCCCGGAGGCATAGAAAGGGCTATTTTGGCCTTTTTGCAACCAATGAATATTTTCCGGAAGGTGATTTTAAGGGCACAACTTATTAGGAAGTGGTGCAGAGGGATATTGAATGCATCCGAGACAATTTGGAGGAATTCTGTGGAGCCATGTGATGTCGGGAATCAAACAAGCAAAATAGGGTCATTGCGGGTGTAGGGAATGCCATACTCCAACGGAGGAAGCTGACTTATTTTGATGATTCTGGGAGTTCGGGAGGAGTTGGGAGCTAAACAAATATGCAATGGAAAGCTCTTGGAATCCTCCACATGATGGACACATCAATTTTGGTCCAAGACTTCAAAATCTTCGTGATAATCCAAGACACTGCAGCTGCCCCTTCGAGTCAAAAGAGGAATAGGCCCTGAAAATCAATTTGCAGGTAGAAATGGCTCTTGAAAGTGGTTGGGATGGTCTCAACAGGTGATTTGGAGTCAAAATCATATAAGGTTTGACCCCAAAACTCCACTCCATGCTCTTGGGGCCAAAAAAACACTCCTAGTGTTCTAAAATTGAGTTGGCAGAATGGCATCTGCAAGAGAAAAAAGCTTGAGCACACTTTTGAAGCTTGTGTGTCCCTTGCACTTTGTCCCAAGGTGCAAAGGGACATGAGGGACAAAGATGTGCGCTCCCCATCCATTCAAGCAGTTTCGTCACTTAAACAACTTGTGTTGTTAGGAGGTGCATGAGAGTGTTTCATTCAACCTAGGTCCCCTTCTCAAGAGCTGTAGACCCTTGGCGCAATTTGGGAGGCTAAGTGTCCCCTTGCACTTGTCCCCATGGTGCAAAGGGACATGGGGGACACAAAAGTGCGCTCCCCATGTTTGAGTTGGCTGCGTCACTTAAGTGACAACTTGAGGTGATAGAAATGTCCCAAATTTGCCTTCCACTCATCCCAGGCCCCTCTCCTCATGTTGCCAAGATCCATGGCACACTTTGGGAGGCTGAGTGTCCCCTTGCACTTGTCCCAAAGTACAAAGGAACATGGGGGGCACAGAAGTGTACTCCCCATGATGTCTCTCTCTCCACAACTTGCAAATCACATCTTCGCCCCGAGGAAGCCTGCAAACACACACTTGCTTCACTGTGTTCCCTCTCCTCATGATGTGATGGCCCATGGTGCATTATGGAGCTGTTCATGTCCCCTCACATTGTCCCAACAACCAAAGGAACATGAAATTGCGCTCCCCTCTCCTAGTCAACCCGTGGTCATGCGGAAGACAAACTTGTAGCTCCTGGAAGCCCATTTTCAACACCCTCATCTCACTCACATTCCACCATAGGCCGCCACTTGTCAGAATCTAGTGCAAAGCGCACTTCCTTGCCTTCCCTTTGCATCTCTTGTCCCCTACTTTTTAGAGTGCAACCACATGCCAACCCCCATCCAACCCCGGTTTGGTGAGTCAAAATTGCAAATATGAATGAATAACTTCAAACCAAAAACACTTTATTTTTTTAATTCAAAGGCCAATACTCCATTATTGTTTAGTAATGTTGCTGAAATTTTCCTAGACCATCAAACTCAAAAATTGAATTTTGCTCATATCTCCCAATCCGTGCACTTGATCTTTCGCAAAACTTCACTAGTGCACTCCTCCCAAAAACGCCTTTAGATTGACTGTAATAGCAACACCATTGATGCTCTATGATTTGTCATGCAAAGGTAAGAAATTTGTAACCCCTATAGTTGCCTTTTCAGATCTATGGAGTTATGGCAATCAAAATTCCTTGAAAATTGGAGCAGAAGGTCCTGAGACAAAACCTAAACTTTTGAGACCATTTTCGTTCCATTTCGACACCCAGAAGACTTCCGTCTAAAAATAGTAAGTTGTGATAGGTCTCTCTCTGTCTAAATATAGTAAGTTTCCAAAACAAGTAAACTCTCAGCATTTGTGTCACTCTTTCTAAGTAAAAATCATCAAAAAGTGAAAAATTGTGAAAACTTACTAAAAATAGCCATCATAGACATGACTTGCTAAAAATAGAAAGTATTGTAACTGGCTCAAATCACGTATCAATTCATATCCCGCCTATTGCATTGCTTTTTACCATCATGAAGGTCAAGTATTCAAGTCTAGAGCCAATTTCCACGTTAACCACTGAATACTCCAATGTGGGTGACAATGATGTAACTCACATGGACTTGGAAGATTTGAAGGCAAGGGTGTTGAACGAGCCTAGGGAACCTTTAGAGGAGAAGATTTCTTCAAGCGGGCTATTTAGAGCAGGTGGTCACCCTCTGTCTATTCGAGCATTGAACTAGTCTTGGCATGTGCACAACATTATGATCCTAACACTAGAACAATCATGACAAATGATAACTCGATCCTCACAGTCCTCACACCAAAGGGCATTTCTCAGTGCTTGCAAATTCCCACCAGTAGCAACATGGTCATCATAACCAAGGAGTTTGCTTCACAGAATGGGCAAGGATTGAATCATATTTGCAAGGCCTAGCAGTTGGTTCATGGCTCAAACAAGGAAGAAAGCCCTCTCGTATCCCCAAGAACCTGTCACGGAGTGAGTTTCACGAGGCATATTCTTGATGCCATTGTCCTATTGAGCAGAGTAATGGGAGAAGAGACAACGAAGGATTTCCAAGATTGGATGGCTTAGTTCATTCTGGTGGTTACGAAGGAGATCAAATGGTGGACTGGGGGCAAATCATAAGTAATAACCTTCATCGGCAATTGTTGCAGTTGCCCACCTCTAATAAGTTCATAATGCCTTCTTATCTGGTGCACGCCCTCACTTTTACAAGACCCTTCTGGGGCCTATCCACTGCTTCTAATGTGCCACAAAAGTCACCGGCCTACGAGAAATATCCACAACTCACACATTGGGAGAGTAACTCCCACCACTCTAGGGTGAATGATGCTTTCACCAAGTGTATCATAAGGTTACTTGAGGGAAATCCCGAGCGGAGAATGTCATCCTAGCAACTTGCATTGATTGAGAAGTATGGAAGTCACTTCATTCAATTTCCCACCTTCACCTACATAAGGGTCGGAGGATTTGATCTTGCTCCAACACTAGGCTACCGAGGTACCCGAGTGATAAGATCATCATGTTTGAATTGTGCAGACAGTTGTCCCATGTTCATACCAAGTGCAAGAATGCTAAGAAGAAAGGTGTCCTTTCCTATCTCTCTAGGAATCTACTCATGCAAGAATATCATGGATGCAACAAATATTGAAACATCCTTCGCTGATCTTAGTTTGTATTCCTACATATCTTGGTCTTGACTTTGATATTAGGAAGAATCCAGAAAATTTCATCTTGCCAAGATTGCATCATGTCCCACAAATTGAGGATTATTGGATCAATTGCACATATGACTTTGAGGTTAGGAAACGAGATTATATGCGAATGATAGTGGATCAGATGAGAGACTTCAAGTTTGATTGGTTTATGGATGGAATAAAAGATGATGGGTCGACCTTTTTGATCCTGAATATCAAGTGGTGCAATCTTCCCCTTTTCCTCCTACTCCATGGAACCGATTTAATTTAATTGGAATTAAATCTAAATATTTCAGAGTCACTATTGAACCAAATGATGTATAAATAATGTACAAATGCTGAAATGAAGAAATGACACAAGCAAGCTAAGATGTAATATTTGAAACCCTAAGCAAAGAAGGAGAGAGGACTTAGCTGATTTACGCTTGACCTGGAACCAATATGGACTGGGAGAAGTGATGAACAGATCGAGTAGAGTGTTGCAAATGCCGTCAGTAAATTTTGGACCGTAGGAATAAGGTCGGACACATGCGCCCACGGTAGGACATGGGCGTCTCTGGGCATCAAGGCCTCTTCTGGGCACTGTGATCGCGTAGATGCTCATAACCCGATTTTCGTAATGTTCGCAAGGTCTTCGACTGTTGCTTTCCTATTGATTACTTCGTAGTCGCACAATGAATGCCGAAGGTACATGCAACATGCAAAATAGAAGTTCACCTGCAAAACCCACAAATTGCATCAAACCTAAAAAGAAAGATGCAATATGGGGAGTTAGACTGACCCCAACGGTCACCTCGAGAGTGAACTTACGACCGAGTGTTGCACTACATCTTAGACTCCATGTAGTTCTTGTGAGTGTGTAGAAATTGTGCCCTAGGATGCCCTTGTGCAAGTTGCACTTGATAGTACGTTGTAGCTAAATGTAACAATGTAATAGAATGTGTGGATGGAAAAATGAACTTCCCCTTCCTATGCTTGTGTATGCAGAGTTGACGCAACCCTTGCCCCTTGAGTGGATGCTTTAGAGTGCTTTAGGTGCCTTTTGAATGCAAGCTTAGGTGATGATAGTAATGCTTAGTGCTTGGTCATTGATTTTGAACACATAACTATGTATTTATATGATTCCCTTGTTTGAATTTCAGTAATTGACAACTAGAAGGCTGACCCATAAGTGAAAAATATGCCCAAAGATAAAAGATACCCAAAAGGAGCGAGTAAGATAAGAAAGGGTCAGGGGCGTCGAGAGGGAACAGGGGCACCCGGGCGCTTCGTCTCCGGTTGGGCGCCGGTGTCTCGGAGCTATAAAACATAAATAAGTAAAATACCGATTGGGCCGTAGGGTGTGTAAGACCAAATATAAAACAATAAACAAAGACAAGAGGCCAAAGATAATCGCCAATTACCAGTTTTCTTGCTTAGGAATCATATGAATACTAGTATGTGTTTAGGACCTAGAAATGTACCCAAGTGCGTGATTTTGTGTTTATGGGAACATCCGAGAGTTGGGTAATATCAAAGAAAGAACCATAGCAGTAATTCAAAGGTCAAAAGATTGGTTCAAATGGAAGAGGACTTCTTTCATTGAGTCTGGTGGTCTTTTGTCTTCGTCTAGGCAAATATCTCACACTTCTTCTCTCAAGGCATCTGAGAAAGCCACAATATCTACTCATTTAGAAGAATCTTCTAAGAGAAAACTTGTGGAAATAGAGTACATTGAAGTTTCTCCCTAGGAGGCTTCACAAGAGGGCAAAGATCATTGAAAATCCCATTGAGCCCCTTGAATTAGGAGAAATTGATCCATCATAGTCTCCTGTCCATCCCCGCAATCCAAGTGTGTCCTCCTCGGTAGCTGAATCACCTCATCTTGAGAAGGCTGTGATTCCTTATCAAGCACCTGAAAATTCTCCTATGCCTGACTTTGTGTCCGTGACAACGAAACCTTCCCATGGGTACAAGAGTTGCTTGGAGGTGAATCAAGAACGGTGCAACAAGCCACAACACCTAATTTTGAGGCCATCTCAAAATACATCAAGATTAAGTGGACAAAGAAAGCACAAACAACTTTCCGTTTCTTCATGAAGCTTCTAGATCTCGGTATGTGGAAGTTACACAACCTAAAGTTGTAAAACCCATGGGAGAAATGACACAAGATGACTATGAGTGACTAGGGTTTCTTTGGGACAAGCTACGCACGAGGGAGATGTGCACTGTTCAAAAAAAACTACACTGTTTGTTTGCCAAAAATGAAGAAAACAAACAAAGCGTGGAGAAACTAGAGGAACTTGTAAAAAACCCTCACTGCCTATGTACAATCCTTCTTGGAACCCAATGCGGTACCACTTTCTTCTAAGAAAGGCCATCTCTCCCATCAACAATTTTGACCCTCAAGTGATCAAGAGAGCTCAAGGGTACACCATGCAAGGGAGAGCTAATGAAAAATGGGTGGAGAAGATTTTGGAAAAGGGAAAGGTACTGCTACTCGAGGTTCTCTCATTATTCAAATTTGCCCTTGCCACTATTTCCAAGGTGAAAATGACCAAGGAAGAGATTGAGAAAGAAAAGGCCCATTGGGATAGTGTGTTCCCATTGGTGTCCGAGATGAGTTGTCTTGATTCTCACTCCTTACGGAGCAAAAATGTAATTACCTCTATCTCTGACAACTTGTCTCCCATACGGTCTCGCACAATGAGTGTTAGATATGATATGATAAACAATGCTATCCCAGAACTTGAGTCCTGTGGCGAACATGCATCTAAGATCTTGGAAAGTGTTAGTAACAGGTGTAAAAGCTCGGATCACCTCCGCTCAATGAACATTCATCCTTGGAAGAGCTCTTTAAGTCTTTCCAATATTTGGTCAAGAAAGAGGCAGGAGATCCCTTCTCTTTTAATGAAGATACTTTGGAATCCCTCATGGAAATTAGAGGCTCAATCTCTAATATTGTAAGAGATCATCAAGTTTGGTTCAACCAATGCAAGACCTCGTGGTGTTCCCGAGACTTGGATAAGTGCTTTGGGTTGTGTTTGCATTCCACAGCCGAGAAGATGGTACCGTAATAACTCATTATAGTAAGTGAAGGACGAGGAGCTCATTCTACAGCGAGCATTTCCTTATAATTCTCCAAGAGCGAGATCTTCATCATGGAAGCTTCTTCGTGTTGATTGAACACTCTCTTCTTCCCTCTCTCTCTTCTTCTTTCTCTCTCTATGTTCTAATTTTTCATTGGGAATGTACCTTTTGACTTATTTGTCTTGTTCACTTCGAAGTGACCTTTTAAGTTGTCCATTGTAAAAGTTCTCTTTCATTAATAAGAAAGGGACTTATTTTTATTCCTATAGGAATATGAAAGGTCACAAGTGATGGGAATGTGAAAAGTCATGTGGGGGGAGAGGAAGAGACATTTTGTAAAGTTATATATTGGGGTGGCTTCTCCATTCCAAAGGGTTGATAGCTATTGTTCTCTCACTACAAGCAAAAAGCTATTTCTTCTATTTTTCTTGTCTATGTTCCTCTACTTCCTATTTTCAACTTTGCAAGCATTGTAATCTTGTACAACCAAGAAAGAACTTTGTGTCTTTGATTAATGAATCTATAGAACTTTGTGTCTTTGATTTATTAGTCTTGTTATTGCTTACATGGTTGTTTTCTTCTTGTTGGATGTGGACCTACTTTGGTTAATGTCATTGAAATTTGTAAGTGCCTATTCATTACGCTTTTTTTTGGAATTAGGGTAAAGTGAGGGTTTTGAGAGGTCCTACAACCTATTACAAAAAGCCCATATGACTACATAGAGCAGTGAAAATCACATTGATTATACCCATAGATATCCAAAAAAAAGGAGCAAAAACAAGCAAAACTAGCATAAACAAGATATAACAAAAAGTCATATAAGATTTTTTAGCTCGTTAACAACATTCTTAGCAGCAATAGAAGCACTCTTCTCTGCCAGGGAGTTAGCTAAGGAGATCATCTCAGCACAGTCTTTGTCAATAATGGCTTTGGTGCTCTCCATAAAATCTTTCCAATTCTTAAGCACGGTGAAGGCACGCTGAAGTTTTTCCAATAGAAGTAACTACGTCCACTTGACTATTATCTTGAGGTGTCTTGCCATAGGTGATTATCCTCAATTTCCATTTCAACATTTTTTTCAAAGTAGTAATAGAAATCTCTGGTGGCTGAATTTCCTTCATTTCCACGGGTTTCAAGTCAAGTGAAGTTGGGTAAAGAGAAGCCAAGCCCAGAAGGGCATTAGGAAGTAGTTGTTTGGAGCTAGAAGCCGAGAGGTGCTCTACAGGGGAAAGGGGGAACTGGGAAGCCGTGGGCTGGCCGGGAGAAAGGGGGTGAGACACCACTCAGGAGGCAAAGCCAGCCAAGGGACCCACAATGGCCACATCCGAATCAAAGTTTGAGGAAATTTGTCTCGCGACACCTACTACTACCAGGGGTGCTGGAGGAAGATGGATGGGAAGCAGGGACGGGAGTGGGGAGGCAGATGAAGTGCGGCGGCGCTTGCCCAATTTTGGTGGGAAACGGAGCAGCTTGGCCGGGGAGGTGACAAATTGGAAGAGCAGATAAATTAGGCACTGGTGCAGAAGAGGACCTGCTCCTTCACGGGCAAGGTTGATGGAAAGCTCAAGAGATTGAAACAAGAACGCAGAAAGATTAGTCTTCTTACAACAACGCAGGTGCGAGAGAATGAAAAAATGAGGACCGTACACCAGCTTGTAGTGCCCGTCAATGATGGAGTAACGCATGACCACTTATGCAACTTGTCCCAAGGTGGATATAGAGATTCCCTTTCATATCCAGAAAGGTATTTAGTAGGTGCTTCACCTGGGTCAAGAAAATCCGCCATTTCTGGCTTCAGGGACCGCTTAAAATAGATCGCTCCCGACACAGGAAGACCAGTCGCCGCAGCAATGGCGTTAGTCGAAATTGTGAATTGAGTGCTGCCCACTTGAACCTTACCCCGCCATGAAGCCAACACACAAGTAGGAAACTTGGGTTGAGTAACCCAAGATTCTTTCCATGAAGGTGGCCATTTTCTTTGAGTATATCCCACACTTCTTCATCCTCACGATATTTTCGCATGAAATAGGCTCAATACGCTTCAATTGGCCTCCCATGGTGACGATCAAAGAAACTGTTGAAATGCCACCCAAGTCCCCAAATTTATAAATGTTGTTTGCATTTTGTGAGGAGATCTTCACATGAATACGCCTTGTAAGGAAATGATTACGAGATATAAAAGCACATCTATCCCCAAGATCCGCTCTTAATCCATCTCGATTGTCACATGTGCCCTTTTTGTCAAATTTCCAATCATAATAATGATGATATTAAGGCAACCGCCGTCAAAACTGTAGGGTTCCTTAGTACTATCCCTGCTGACACCAGAATTAGCAAACATTGTCAGCAAGAGGTTAATGCTTAAGAGAGTAATCATTATGTATAATTTGAGGAGTTCGCTTGGGAAGTCCCCAATCCAAATTTTTTGATCTTCCTGTTGGACCCCCATGTTAGCTAGGTGGTCAACCACCTTGTTGCCTTCCCTGTACATATGCGATACTTGATTTCCTGGAATTTGGATTGAAGAATGCGAATGTCTTCAATAATATTCTGATTGTCCATTGCCTAGATTCTTCTGAGTTTAAAATTTTGATAAGATTCAGGGAATCACTTTCTACTAATAGGCTCTCACGCCCAATTTGGAGAGCAAGTTCCAATCCTCTAAGAATAGCCATAGCTTCTACACGGTGATTGGTGCCTTCGCTTAGGTTGACCGCAGTGGCAACAAGAGGAAAATTGCCCTTGTCACGAAGAATGGTGCTTCATTCGGATTTACCCGGATTTCCTTTGGACGCGCCATCTGTGTTGAGTTTTAACCATCCAGGAGGGGGAGGGGTCCAAAGCACTGTAGCTCTTGTAGATGCCAATGGTTTAGCTTTAATTTGTATCGCTAGATGTTGACACTAGTTCTTAGTACCACAAAAGTTAACCTTTTGTTGATACTTCTTCCAGATACAACTATTGAGGTTCTTTTGAAAGAGGATAGCAATGCTTTTGGCCACTATGTGTTGGATTCATAGTTTGCTCTTTGAATATACGTCTGTTTCGCTCCTTCCAAATACCCTAGAGGCCGTGTGGGAGGAGAAGTTTCCAGGCCAGGGAGAGAATCTGATGTGAGAAAGGGGAGAGCCATTGGTTGAAAATTTTAGGCAGAGACGTGGGAAAGACCCATGACACCCCAAAATGGCTTAAGAGCAAATTCCAAATGGTTTGGGAAAAGAGCAAGTGGAAAAGAAGGTGGGAAGAGGACTCTAGAGCAACATAGTAGAAGACACACCTAGAAGGAAGAGAGAAGCCTCTCCTTTTGAGGTTTTCACCAAATAAGAAGGCATTCCTAAAGGATAACCAGGCAAAAAAACCAATTTTGGGTATATGATTTCAGAGAAGGCCAAATATGATGGAGAGGTGGACCACATGGGTGCGAGGCTTTGAGTCATAGGCCGCTTTGACAATGAAATTTCCCGAAGGAGATAGTGGCCAAATGTGTTCATCCTGCGGTAAAGAGAAGGGAATGTATTGCGAAGATAGAAGATTTCTAGGACTCATTATTCGCTGACTTTGGATGCAGCTATTGCATGACCAATCATGAATTAGCGAGTCAGGTTTGGAATTGGAGATATGCAAGTATCCGCTTACTTTTCTGCCACATTGAATAGTTAAAGATCTTTTGATCGGATCCCAGAAAGGGTCCTGACATAGGGCTTTTCTCCAATCCACCAATCCGACCAAAAGTCAATTTGGTGGCCATTTCCCAGACGCCATTTGGTACCAAGCGCGCAGCAAGGGGAGAGAGCTCACCACCAAATTCCATATGGCTGATCCTCTGGGGGTAGAATGTAAAACCCCCGATTGCGTAAGATATTTAGAACGTAGGAGATGAACCCAAGAAGCCGAGTTCTTAGATGCAACCTCCCAACTAATCTTAGCAAGCAAAGCCTCATTCATATCAGCAATTCTTCTAAGTCCCAAACCTCCCAAAGTGGGTCGGTCGGCTGACACACAACATTCCAAGACACCAAGTGGATTCTTTTCCTTTCCTTAGAACCAGACCAGAGAAATCTTTTTTGAATTTGCTCAATAGCATTAATCACCGTTGACGACATTTTGAGCAATGACATAAAGTAAATAGGAAGACTTTGAAGGGTAGCTTTGACTAGTTGGAGCTTACCCGCCTGGCTTAGGAGAGCCCCTTTCCATCCAACCAATTTCTTTTGATAACGTTCAATGACAAGAGTCCAAAGGCTATTAATTTGTCTACCTTTGAAGAGGGGTAGACCAAGATATGAGGAAGGAAGGTCCACAATATTGCAGCCAAAGATGTCAGCAATCTTCCTTTGTTCTACTTGGCGGGGTGTTTATAAAAGCAATACCACTTTTGGAGAAGTTTATAAGCTGTTGAGAGGCCGCTTGATAACATTCCAAGATTTCTTTAAGAGCCTTAGCCTCCACAACTGAAGCTGCACTCAAGAGAAGGGTGTCATCTGCAAATTGGCTGTGAGTAGCAGTGGGAGAGCGGGTGGTGATTTTAATGCCAGAAATTATAGCAGTTTGTTTAACAACTTCTAAAGCTCTGCTTAGCGTGTCCGCCATTAAGAGAAATAGGAAAGGCGAGAGAGGGTCACCTTGTCTAATCCCCTGCTGTTCTTAAAGAAACCAGCTGGGATGCCATTAATGAGGATCGAGAAACAAGGCGAAGAAATGCAAGTTAAAATCCAGCTGCACCATTTGTTGCCAAAACCAAAGCTTTTAGAACTCGCAGAAGAAAAGTCCAGTTGACTCTATCAAAGGCCTTTTGCATATCCAACTTAAGAATCATCCTTGCTGTCTTAGCATGCTGAGCTGAATGAATCGCCTCATGAACCGTGATAATACCTCCCTGTATAAGACGACCACCTATAAATCCATTTTGTTAAGAAATTAATGTGTTCATCAGTGGCTTTAGTCTTGTTGCCATCATTTTCGTAATTATCTTGTAGGTAGTATTGCAAAGACTTATCGGTCTGAAATTAGAGACTGATTTAGATCCAAGGGATTTAAATCCAGCTGCACCATTTGTTGACAAAACCACAGCTTTTTAGAACTCACGTAAGAAAAGTTCAGTTGACTCTATCAAAGGCCTTTTGCATATCCAACTTAAGAATCATCCTTGCTGTCTTAGCGTTTTGAGCTGAATGAATCGCCCCATGAACCGTGATAATGTATAAGACGATCACTTATAAATCCATTTTGTTAAGAAATTAATGTGTTCAGCAGCGGCTTTTAGGTAGTATTGCAAAGACTTATCGGTCTGAAATTAGCGACTGATTTAGATCCAAGGGATTTTGGAGCCAACGCAATGAAAGTAGCATTCCATTCTTTTAATAGAGAGTTACTTTTCTGGAATTCATTCACAACATTAAAGAGGTCATTCTTGATAATCTCCTAGTAGATTTGGAAGAAGGCTGCAGGAAACCATTAGGTCCTAGCGCTTTATCCCCCTTCATTGTGAATACAACTTTATGAATCTCATCCATAGAGAAGGGCTTCGTCAGTGCTTTCATTCATTTCATCAGTGACAAACTTAGGAATGTGTTGTAACATCTTAAGCATGTCATTTTCAGTAGGGGCTTCTTCCTGCAGGAGTCTAGAATAAAAGGAGATAAGCTCATTAGAAATATCAATTTCAGAGGATAGAAGATTACCTTCAGAGAGAGAAGCTCCTTGATTTTATCTCTGCTCTTGTGTTTAGAGGTAGTGACATGGAAGAATTTTGTGTTCCTATCTCCCTATTGAAGCCAAAGTGCCCTCGATCTTTGTCTCTAATAGGTTTCCTCCTCAATCAGGGTGTTGTGATAGTCGCTAATCAGGGAAATTTCTTGCTTGTGGAGCTGATCAGTTCTGCCTTCCCTTTCAATTTCCGCTAAGATGCCCATAATTTTTCGTGTCATTTTCTTACGTAACTTAATGTTACCAAACACTTTAACCTTCCAAATCTTGAGCTGCTTTTTAATTTCTTTTAGTTTTTTAGCAAATCTGAACATTGTTGATCCTGGAAGTCCATTTCCCACCAGCTCTTGATAAGGTTATCCAGCTTGTTATTCTCCAACCAAGCCAACTCAAATCTAAAAGGCGGATTTTTAGTCCTGTGGTTGGTGTCAGCACAAAGAAGCAACAGACTATGATCCGAAGCAGCTCTAGAGATAACACTGAGATAGAAGTCCGAGAAGTGTAAAATCCAATCCATAGATCCCAAAGCTTTGTCAAGACGACTTTGAATGTGATTGCTTCCTAGTCTGCGGTTGGTCCAAGTGAAAGAAGCACCATGCAGATCCATATAAAAAAGTTCCCCGTCTTATAAATTCAGCTAAGGCTTCCATACTGTTGGGGTTAGCAGGGGCGCCACCTTGTTTTTCAGAAGGGTAGAGAGTGCTATTGAAATCTCCCATGATCAGGCAGGGAAATTACGCGCAGCTCCTTTTAAACTCCAAAATGTCCTGCCAAAGCTTTTCACGTTGGGAGTCTAGATTTGGGGCGTAGATGTTGATAGCAATCCAACCTGTATCTGAGCCAACTTCTTGGAAGAACATACCCAAGAAGTTTGGATTTTTGATGAGGTAGTCACCATACAAAACTTTTGGGTTCCAAATAGTGCACAAGACCCCCAAAGTTCCTAGAAGAGCTTTGGGAAGCAAAGGAGGCATTTGGCCACAACCTTGGAAGGCTGCCGTCATTTTTAAGTTTAGTTCTCGAAGCATGATGATATATGGAGAGAGATTAAATCTAGTGTATTTGAGGACTCTATTTGAGACCCCTTATATTCCACGAGATTATTTTCATCTTTTAGATTTGGTTTTGTTCCCCACAACCATGGGGATGGTACTTTGAGTTCCTTACGCCACATTAAGTGATGACTTTTGTTGGAGCTTAATATTGCTGGGAGTTCTACCTTTATTTTTCTCCACACCTATATCAACTTTCTTGCTATTGCTTCTGGTCATACGGTGTTGATTGCTATCATCAGAGGCCAATGAAGAAGGGGAAATGGGTGTTGGGAGTTCCAGAACTGGGGAGGGTTAAAGGTAGGGGGAATGAAGAAGGGGCATCAATCGTGTAGGGACATCGGAAGTAGGAAAAGGAACCTCGAAGGGACAACGGAAGCAGGGGTAGAGACCTCGATAGCTGAATCGGGTAGAGGGGATGTTTGAGTGCCAATAGAGGGTTCAACGAGAGGGATTTCACCATCCTCCAGAAGAGCGAAGGGGTTAGAGGTGTTAACCTTAGGAGCCGCCTCCGGGATGACCTTAGGTATGAATTTTCCTTTCTTCTTAGGGGAGATTTCAAGATTTTTTGACTTAGCTTGTGGCTTTAGAGAAAGCGCAAGCTTGAGGGACATATTCATATTCTATGGGTTGTGTCTAAACTCCAAAATCTGAAAGCAAATCATTAGATTTTGGGAGTGGGCCACTAACATCAACACGAAACATGCATGAATAAATCTAGTTTTGGCCTTAGTGGTTTGATCAATGGTGATGAGAGAGCCATGGAAAGAGCAATACCTTCAATGACCGCTAGATCCCAGAACTCCAGAGGAAGGCCTGACAAACGTACCCAGATTGGAGCATGCATCATCATTTTAGTTAGCGGATTAAAGCTTGGAGACCATTTGCGGATGTAGAAACCCCGCCTACCAAAGAACCATGGTCCTCCAAGAAGAGCCTGCAAAGTCCTCTTTGAGGCTGAAGGAAAAAAGGATGAAGCCATTTGGCATGACAGCAATCTCCAAGGATCCGCAAGGGGCCCATTTCAATCGCGCCCATTTTTTGATGTCCTCCAAGGGGGTCTGGGATCCATCAGCTTGCCAACCAAGGACAAATCTCTAGATGCAGCAGCCGTGACCGTAATATGGGAGGGAATCAGTAGAGAGAGCGTCCCTTCTAGCAAGACATGCGACAACTTCTCCGTATGGGGGCAAAGGAGGGCCCAACCACCGCATTTTTCCATGCCTCCTTCTGAGGTCGAGGCGACAGGCCACCTGAATCAGCAGGTGGGATCTCCAGGTCCGGACCAGAAGGGTCTGACTTTCGAGCAGGTGCGAGAGGTTGCAGAAAATTCTAGCCAATACCCAGAAAGCCTGCATAGGAAGTTGACTCTTGCCTATTCATTACATTAACTCTCTCTCTCTTTATATTCTTATCTCCCCTTCACCTCTCTCGAAGCAAATTCCTTCCTTGTATCCTATACAAGCAATTTGCCACAGGTCTAATGGAGTATTCCTGTGTGATCCTTGACCTAACGGCCACCATAGATTTACATTTCCTGCATCCAATAAATGAGAGCCTCCTCATTCTCAAGAGGAGGGACCTAGTCCAGAATGTTGGTGAAAAATCACTAATTTGCCCTTGTGATAAATTATTTCGCCAACAGGTCCCTGCAAGGTCAATCTCTAGATGTAAAGGTTGGCTCTTTCCACCGTAGTTCATCTGCAACTAACCTAATCAAACAATATATCCTACTTTTAACTAATTCTAGCCTAATATTGTAAGGGACCAAGGTTAGAAAGATGAAATACTGAAAGGAAATAAGGTGATGCACCAAACTGAAATGAGGTATTGATCTGGCTTTAAAAGACACAAAAATAACTCAACATATGAAGCTTTAGAGAATGCACACAAGAACTTTAAATGAGACAATCAAAGTAAGACTAAAAACTACAAGAGGACTGAAATATTCACATCAGACACTTATGCATCCAAGGGAAAGAGATCACACTTGTAATTGCTAACAAGAACTTACTCATCCATAATCCCACCAAGCAAGAGGTGCTTAAAAACTTCACAAGTTGTATTACAGGGGTTTGGAAGCATTAGTTTTAAGGCTCAAAAGAGCAGAGCTCACAAAACTAGCAGAAAAGAACCCTTTTCTCTTGCTCTTGCAATCATATATATAGAAGATAGAAGAGAGGAGAGAAAAGATCAGATATGCCTAACATTGAAATGAACTACCCACCCCAACACCCACCAAGGACCAATCAACATTTAGTGATCATGCCCAACATGGGCGCCAAAGATGTCTTGGTTTATGCAACAATAGATCACTAAGGAATGGGGCAACATAGTATAGAGCACCATGCTGGTTGTTGAGGCTGGTGGAAGCATTTACAACTGATTTGGGCACCATTGGACCGTGAAAACAAGAGAAATCACCTCCAAACATTATCACAAGGATTCCTTGATCTCTCCATCATTCTCTTTGAAACTCCTCCCAAAATGAAGCCTTGATCAAATCCTTTCTAATGATATCACATGCAAGTGAACATGTGCTCTAGATTGAAAGATCTAAGCAATTAAAGCAGACCCAAAACGTGGTCACTGAGATCTGGATCTTAAAACGGCAGTGGGCCTTTTGATTTGATTATTCAATCACAAAACACATCTGAAGGGACCTACAACCACTCCCATCACGATTTAATCTCCACAAGCTTTCCAACAAGATCGATTTTGTCTCAAATGGTGACCTGGATCAAAAGATATGGGGATTTAAAGATCCCCATGCTGCTCCACACTAATGGCCATAGTGCCATAAAATTTAAGCTCTGGGTCACCTTTGTTGGTGTGTCGAGAACAAGTTGAGATTACAAGCTTGCTCTACAAGTCCATAAGCCTGAAAAACATTGGGCGGGTTCTGGTTTTCAATTGCATTCAACATGAAATGTGTTGACATGCAACAAAACCCCGAAATCCTGAAATGTGTTGACATGCAACAAAACTCCGAAATGCAATGTGTTGACATGTATCAAAACCCCAAAATCTTGAAATGCAATGTAAATTGCAACGAAACCCTGAAATCCCAAAATGTTTTGACATGCAACAAAACCCCAAAATCTCGAAATGTGTTGACATGCAACAAAACATCGAAATCCTAAAATGCAATGTGTTAACATGTTTCAAAACCTAGAAATCCCGAAATGTGTTGACATGCAACAAAACCCCGAAATGTGTTGATAGCAACAAAACCTTGAAATCCTGAAGTGCAATGTAAATTGTAACTTTGTTTAAACTTCCTGATTTTCTTGGAAAAATATTAGCTCCAAACTTGCAACACTTCTTTATGGAAACCTTATGGCAGTAGGCATATTCTTTCAAAGATCAAGGAGACTTGGAAAGTCAATAGATGTCTGGTTGAATCTTTAAAGAAATAACATTTGATACATTTAGATTCTGTATCATCTAGTTTTATTTAATCCGAAAAGTTGCTTCATTGGTAGGAGGGGGATGCTTTACCTTTTCACTTGCATGTATCTCCATCTCGTCCATAAATTTCAATCAAGGAATTCAAGATTTAGGCTGCGAATGTGCTTTTCTCAGATATATAATATTTTAATACTTAACCCTGTTCTAATTTTTGTAGTTGAAATTCCTGATAAAAATTGGCTTTAGTTCTTCTGCATGTCCCTTAGTTGATTTTAACAAGAGGTCACAACAGGATTCTTGTAACACCTACTTTTCAATTGATCATAATTACGGGAATTTCTTTTTTTTTGTACTTCCCAAAACTAACATATGCCTTCAATGGTTTAAATGTACATTCCAACATTTAATTCCAGCAACTTTTTAGTTCAAATCTTCAGATAACAAATCAATAAAACATGTGCATAGTTATGGGTCAACTGGATTCAATGATCCCCCATAAGTTACTCTTTCGAGTTTGTATACAAAGTATACCTTTTGTGCCCTTCTCGGCTTTGATTTTTACAAGTGTTGCTCTAAGTGTCTACCTAGAATTCATTCAATCGAATCCCATCCGACATCTCACACTTTAGTTAGAACTAGGTGAACTTGATAGTGTAATGACTTACACTACTTCAAAGTTTATGAGTCATGCATTGCATGCTCTGTTTCTAGACTGCACATTCGTCTTTGAAACATGTCCCATCACCATGTCACTTGGTTCAGTTATCAAAATTGAATCAGTTAATTGAGTTAAATTAATTTCAAGTTATGCACAAGATACAAAACTTGTTTATCCTGTGTGACGAAGCACGACTGTGCCAACTTAGGTTGCCTATGGAGAGAAGGTGCTCCCGTAAAGACTGCGCGCGTCACGCGATCAACTTCTTCCTCGTAGCCAACATAAGTTGGTACAAAGGTGACTAGACCGAACAAGACAAACAACCCACACACCTAAGCACAACTCGATTTCTTATTGATTACAACATGCATAATAGATGGAGCTCGAGGGACAACTTAGGATATCTCTGCCAGATGACAAGATTCATTGAATGACTTGTGTCACTCCATGAACACTGCACTACAACAGCCATCCGAAGTTGGCTTGCCGAATCCCGCGTATTAGGTTTGTCGCAACTTATTTCCCCACATTGAATTAGTTTTACGACAGGTTTAACTTTCATAATGTTGCGATATTCCATCGCAATAATTATTCGATACTAAGGTCCATAACTTAGTTTCAATAATTAATCATAATCATTCCATAAGTTTTTATTAGGGGTAAATAGTTTTGAAGGGACTATACCCTGTTACAAAATGCTCAAAAGCCAGATAGTGCATCAAAAAGTATACCAAAGTACAAAAGGGACTAAGCCCTAATACAAGAAGGCTCAAAAGCCAAAAAGTGTAGTAAAACCATCAAAAAAGGATCAGAATCCAAGATAAACATGAGTACCAACTATAGTTTAAACAAAAACTATAAAGAGGGAACAAAAAAGTCAAATCTGCAACAAAGCAGCCTGAACACAACAACTATACAACATCAAAACAGAATCGAAAAAGCAATAACAATCCACATTACTTGATTGCTTTATCAATCTTAGTTTTTATCTTTTGAAGAGAGGTGAATAATGCTAGGGAAGTGACATGGGAGGGGTCCTTTTTATCCAGCTGAGAGAGAACTAGGTCCTTTGCTGAATCCGACTCCCAGATGGCAGCAGGAATGTCACTGAGTATGCAGACACTTTTGACATGTTGCTCCATGAAGTTGTATATAGCCTTGAGTACATAAACAATAAAGTCATGCCTGCCTTTTGTCAAACCTAGTCTATTGTCCATAGAATTAAGTTTTTTTATAAATTTGCAAAGTCTGCTCATTATCCGTATCCGGGTCATCATTCATCTTCCTTTTACCTTCTCTCTTACCAATCTGTTTGAGCTCTTCTTTCAGGTCGCTAACTTCCTTTTCTAACTTGACAATTTTGTTGAGAAGTCCTTCCTCCTTTTCATTAGCAAAAGATTCAGTAGGGTTGCTAATATGGAGCAGATTTTTTGTCGATTCAATCTCTTTACTATCTGCGAAGGACCCTTTGGGAGGGGGGGTTGGATTGATGGGGTAAAGAGGATTTTTGGTTCTAATTTTTCTATGCTCAGGAGCGGTGGTGGGGGTAGTGGAGTTAGGGGAAAGGGGGGTAGGGGAAGTTGGGATTGTATGAAGCTGGGAAAGACAATGACGATGCAACAATAGAATGAGACCTTGATGGAGGGGGGTGGCGTGGGTGTGGTTTTGAAACTCAAGGATAGAATGCTCCAAGGAATTTAAAAGATAATGCGGAAAACTAACCTGTAAATTCCTTCTAAAGTGATTCAGGAAAACTAGATGTTTAAGAGGAACCGTCACATATCTGCCTTCCAAAGTTACATACCTGACAATCATCCTTGCAATTTCGTCGAAGGGTTCAGGAATGGAGGCCACTTTTACACTTGCCGTAACAAATTCAAGATTTTCCCCTTCTGCAAGGAATTTCTTGGCTTCAACATTCTTTTCAACCCTTTTACCGAAAAAATCTAGCCCCTTCTAGGCTCAGACCCGTAACCTCCGCAATAAGTTCTTTAGTAATTTTGACGTTGATCTCCCCATATTCAACCATCCTTTGTTTCCACCCAGCTGCAAATTGAACAAGAGACATCTTGATCATGACCTGCATTTTCTCAATTAGGTTAGAGACCCCACCCATTTGTAAATAATTCCATAAAATCACATCATCCTTCCAAGCCGGGTCGAAAATGGGTTCCGTTTTGCATGGAGGTCCACCCATTTTGTTGTTATTTTTTGTTGTTTGAACTGCAATGCTTCTTCCCAAAGCTGCTTCTCAACAACTTCTTCGCATACCCAAAAAGCATGTGAAATGTGAGTGGTATTAATTACCCTACATGTAAAGGAGATAATCACTTTCAAATCGGCGGAGGGGGCTCATTAATGATGATTTTGAATATCATATTTATCCTTAATAATTTCATTGTGTACCATGCTAGGAAGAATGTCATCACTAAACCATTTTTGCATGTTATTACTAACACCATAGTTAGCCAGACTATCCGCCACTTTGTTGCCTTCATGGTAGGTGTGTGTGATTTGAAAGTTTGCAAAGGATTTACAAATATCAATAGATTCATAAATGAAATCCCTAATAGTCCAACTAGGGGGTTGAACTTGATTTAGGAGGTTTATTATGTTCAAAGAGTCCCCTTCAATTATAATATTGGAAATGTTGCAATCCCTAACTAGCCTTATCCCCCATAATGTTGCTAGGGCTTCAGAATAGTGGTTTGTTTGGTGGCCCATTTTACCTGCCAAAGCAACAACAAGACAACCTCTGTGATCCCTGATTATTCCACCTCCTCCGATGCCCCAAGATTTCCTTTGGAAGCTCCATCAAAATTCAGCTTGTACCATAAATTGGGAGGCTAAATCCAATGAACTGTCGATCTATCAATTCTATTTGGATCATTCCTATGAAGATTGCCAGTGTCAATCTTCTAGGCAACAAGAATATGTTCTTCTGCCTTTGGATAAGGTTTATTTTTAGGAGGCCTAAACCTTTCAATGTTATCCTTGACAACAATAGCAATTTCCTTAAAGATCTTATTGCATACATGTCTTATGTTCTGAAAATTATACCATTTTATGGTTTTCACAATCTCCATATGGTATGAGGTAGAACCAAATTCCATAATCTTCTTATCATGCTATGTTTATAAGGTGGATCCCATTGCTCCCAAGTCTGCAAGAAGGTGTTAGGAAGAATCCAGTGAAGATTGAAATTTGTAAAGATAAGACTCCAAATCTTTGCAAAGCATATTCACAATGCAAGAAAAGATGTTTGATGTCTTCAACCTCTTTTTGCACATACAACATCTGTTGGGCATAATGAAACCCTTTTTAATTAGATTATCATTAGTAAGAATCTTGCCTTTTAACACAAGCCACAAAAAAATTAACTTTTGGGGTTAACTCAGGCATCCAGATTTTACTCCAATTTAATCCAGTTTGATTGCTATCAAAAAGGCATTGTATCTGATTTGACTATATAGTCCCCATCAAAAGAATCAACCCAAAGGAGCTCATCTTTCTATCCTTTTGATTAAGAGGAATGAGAGAAAGTTGTTGTTGCAAAGAGGAGATATCAAGTTGTAGGTTATCAACTTTAAGTTGTTTCCAATCTCTCTTATTACCAACCTCTTCAATGTAATCTTTTACTTTACTACCATATTTCTCACATAGATTGTCTTTGAGGGAACCAAATTTATCACTCATCTTGAAATCAATCCAATTGTCTTGCCAAAAAGAATATCTTGACCATTGCCCACTTTCCATCTACACCCTTTGACAAGAATATGTTTGATTTGAAGCAAGGTTGTTCTAGAAAATGGAACCAGTGGGAAGTTGTTGTTCAAAAAGGAATGAATTCACATTTTTTTGCCAAGTATTTAATCCTAATAAGTTCAGTCCAAGGTTGCTTTTCCTTAAGAAGTCTCCATCCAAGTTTGGCAATAAGAGCAACATTCATCTTTCTGATATCCTTAATTCCAATCCACCAATCTTTTTTGGTATACAAACTTGATCCCAAGCCACTAAATGGTATCTAAATATTTCTTTAGTCCCATGCCATAGAAAGTGCTTTTGAATTCTCTCAATGTTGTCCACAATTGTTGTTGGAATGTTGTACATTGACATGATATATATGGGTAAGTTTTGAAGTGTACTTTTGATTAATAAACATTTTCCAGCACTAGAGAGAATAACCCCTTTCCATCCAGCCAATTTCTGTGAAATCTATCTAACAGGGCATTCCAAATAGCATTAGAGACTCTATTAGTGCCCAACGGTAATCCTAAATAGGTAGTGGGTAAAGAGCTGATTTTACATCCCAAAATGAGTGCAATTATTTTTTGCCTATCATTAGGAGTATTGAAAAAATACACCGAGCTTTTATCAAAGTTGACTTTTTGGCCAGAAGTTGCTTCATAGAATCTGAGGATAGTCTTTATAGCTTTTGCCTCTAGAATAGAAGCCATCAGAAGTAGGATTGTGTCATCAACAAATTGCTGATGTGAAGCTGTATGATTGGTGGAGGTTGGTTTGAATCCTTTTAACATGCCATTATTTACAGCCTTAGTTATGGATCTGCTAAGATCTGTCAGCCATAATTATAAAAAGTAAGGGGGATATGGGATCCCCTTGTCTTATACCTCTACTACTGGAAAAGAATCCCACCGGAGTACCATTCACAACAACTATGAAAATCTTGAAGTGGAAATGCAGGCTAAATGATTTTTCTAAATTTACTTTGGAAACCAAATTTTGATAGGACTTTATCTAAAAATTTCCAAGACACTCTATCAAAGGCCTTATGCATGTCCAATTTTATTGCCATACTTACCTTTTTTTTTTTTATCCATGGAGTGAATAGTTTCATGAACCATGATTACCCCATCCTGAATTATCCTTCCTTTTATGAAGCCACTTTGTTGTTTAGAGATAAGATCAGCTAGCAAAGGTTGTAATCTAGTAGCTATAATTTTGGTAAAAATTCTATAAACAACATTAACCAGGCTGATAGGTCGGAAATCCTTGAAGTCTTTAGCATCCAATTTCTTTGGGGCAAGCACAATGTGAGTATTATTCAGTTCCTTTATAAGATTTCTAGTTCTATAGAATTCATTTACAACTTTCAAAGCAGATCTTCCGAGCATATGTCCAAATTTTTGAAAGAAATTCGTAGAAAAACCATCAGGCCCTGGTGCCTTGTCACCTTCTAGTGCAAAAACTGCCTTCTTCAGTTCCTCAATAGAAACAACTTTTTGTAAGATTTGTGAATCTCTCTTTAGGAGATTATTACTTGGGATTGAGTCAAGAAGGAAAGAAGCCACTTCTTCATTACAGACATTACTTTCCATCAACAAATTCTCATAAAATTTTAGAGCTTCTGCTTTTATGTCATTTTGATCTTTGGTAACCATACCATTTCCTTTGGATACCTCAGTGATTTTGTTGCAGGCCCTATGTTTAAGGGTGGTCATATGATTTTTTTGTGTTCCTATCACCAGCTTTCAGCCATATAGCTCGGGATTTCATTCTCCAAAAGGTTTCTTCTCTATTGTTTATGTTATGCAAATCTAGAGAGTAATTTCTTTTCCAATTGCTGATCATCATAATTCATACCTTTCATTGAGATTCTCAGTTCAAGCTCTTCAAGCTGTTGTTTTAGCTCTTTTTTTTGTTCAAAAATATTGCCAAAAACCTCTTTGTTCCAGGTTTTAACTTGTTGCTTTACATTTTTCAGTTTTTGAATTAATCTAAATTATGTTGTACCTTCTCCATCCCAATGCCACCAATCTTTGATCCTATCCATGATGTCATCATGCTCCAGCCACATTTTTTTGAATTTGAAAGAGCTATGTGAAGGCTTAGCCCAGTTGTAAAGATTAAGAGCAATAGGATTATGATCTGAGCCAATCCTAGGTAACGAAGAGAGGTGAAAATCCTGACTCAAAATCCAATTAGTAGAGATAAGAGCTCTGTCTAATCTAACTTGTATCAGACTCTCACCAATTCTCCTGTTAGACCAAGTAAATTGATTGCCATGAAGTTCAATATCCATGAGGTTAAGAGAAGAAACCAACTCAACAAAGTCACCCATACTAACTAAGAAATCAGAGTTACCCCCATATTTTTCCCCAGGGGTTTAAAGGGGTGTTAAAATCACCCATGACCAACCAATTATAATCCTTAAAACTATTTCTAAAGAGTTTTAACTCTTCCCATAATTTTCTTCTTCCCAAAGAGTGTTTGGGGCATATATGTTGGAAAGGATCCAGATTGAGTCATTTTCAACAACATGAAATTTAACAGCTAAATGATTATGAGAAGCTAGAATCACATTACCATTTAGAAATTTGTTGTCCCTAGAAAATTGCAACACCTCCAGAAGCTCCTTGTGAGTCAACAACAGACAAAATCAGAATTCTCCCAAAAATTCTTTTTGTATTCCTTCAAAAATTTTGTCTTCATTTTAGTTTCTTGTACTAATAGAATGTTAGGTCTGCTTTGGTCTTCTAAGCTCTTTAAGCATCCTTTGTTTAGGACCTCCATTCAGTCCTCTGACATTCCAAGATAAAATCTTCATCTAAAAAAATTTGGGGAAGCAGTTTCCGGATGGCCCAATTGACTTTGAGTCCCATCTGCAATCTCTTTCTCAGTCTCTTTCTTTCTTAGTTCCTTTTTGAAGGTCTACCTTTTTTACTATTTGCTCCAATATTTGCCACCCTCTTAGTCAGATGATCTAGTGATCCTTGATGTAGAGGCTTCCCAATTCCCAATTTTCTTCTTTTTATCACTGTATAAAGCTTCAGGAACCTCTTCAAATCCTTTCATTCTCCACTTTTTTAAAACTTCAATGAAGCCATTATTCAAATCATTTTCATAGTCAGTGAGAATCTTTAATGAGGCTAGGGTAATCTCCCCTTCCTCCTTTCCACAGTCTGAATCCTTCTACTGTGAAGTTACTGATTTGGCGTTGGATGAAATCTTTTCAATCACTGGAGATCGAAGAGGATTTTCATCATTCATGCATTCATCCAATTCCTTCAATTCTTCATCTTTGTCAGGTCTTCTAATATGGATTCTAATAAGTCCTCCGTTTCGGACTGAGATTTTGTATCTGTCCTTCTGATGTTGTGAAGGTGCTGTTATGTATTTGTTCCTTATGCAGATCTTGAGAAGAAATATTTTGTTGATCACTAGTTGAATCCTCCATCCTCTCATGATCTGATACTATTAGGTTAATATAAACCCTTTTGTTATCTTCATCCACTTCTATGTTCAACTTTACAGGCCTTTGAAGATCCATATCTTTTGCCTTGTCTTTTCCTTCAGATCATCTCCCCCTTTTAATTGAGGGAGTTTTGGTCTCCAAAGCTTTCTACAGACCGGAGGTCGCCTTATAGGGGTTTTGAAGCCCTTTTTTTGCTTTTTATATTTCAGATCTGGCGGATTAGAGATATTTTTATCTATCTCCTTATCATTTTGATGCTGAGTTTGTAGATTCTTTGGTTGAGGTGATTTTTTCCCTTCTTTTTGTCCCCTTGAGAGATATTTTCCACTGAAACCTTTGATCCACTTATTTTTTCTTTTTCCTCAGCTTTTTTCCTTCTCCCTGAATAGATCTCCAAATCTCTCATTCTTTTGCCTCTTTTCCGTAGGACATTTCCTGGTGAAATATGCTAACTTTTCATTTAAGATGCAAAAAAGCCAGAAGTTAGGACATTTCCTGGTGAAATGTCCTAACTTATGGCATTTTTGCATCTTAAATGAAAAGTTTCATATTCTATCGCTTGTTGCCATGTTCCAAACTTCGATTGAAGAATGATGTAATCAAGCAATTCTTTCTCCATTTCAGAAGATATGCAAAATCTAGAAAAGGCTAGTTTGGATTTGTTTTTAGTAGGCCCATCTAAACTGACTGGAGATCCGATCGACCTTGTAATATGAAGCAAGATCTCATCATCCCGTAATGCAGGGGTAGTCCAGGTAGCCTACACCAAACATGAATAGTGTGAATATTTTCAGTATTAGGGTTAAAGCCTGGGTACCATCTTTTTATGAAAAGCCCCATGTTGCCTAGACACCAGGGTCCACCCAATAATACTGCTTCAAGATCTGTCTGCAGATTGAATCTGGCAAAGAAAAAACCTTTAGATATGGTAACCCTTAAGTTTCTTAATCTTAACTTAACGGTTTTAAAACAAATTCACATAAGTGTAAACATTCCCTAAATGCCCCACATTCTATGCCACACTTCATCAAATAGATTGATTAAGTTGCAAAAAGTTTATACTACGCTTCCTTTTAAAAATACATTAACAATCATATGATCAAATATACAATGCTGAATACTACATCTATATTTCCTTTCAAAACTGAACAAGTATATATATATATATATATATATATATATATATATATTCAATCAGCGTGAAAACACTTTACTGATATATAGTCAATAAATAGAACCGCCCTTACATTCTTTTCCTTTCAAGTATTACAATGATATTTACGGCTATGAAGCCATTCATCAAATTATAACAGCAAAGCATAAGCCCACACATACAACATGCCATGCAATATTCTCAATAGTATAACATATTTAATTAAATAAAATCATCACGATCTTTAAATTCGTCCGCCTGCAAAGACTTACTTTCCATCATCTGAAAATGTTAGAAAACGATCAGTTTGAAGAACTGACATGAAAAGATCATTCACCTTATCTTTTATATTTATAACATTAAAACATTAGTATGATCTTTCTTCATTCAGGGATATAATCAACGATATTCTCAAGAAAGATAAACAATAAGGAGATATAATTCCATACCTATATAATGTTTCTTTCACAAACATAGTAAGGTATTATATCTCAACAAAAACATGACTAAAAGATTACCAACACAGAATACGACCAAACTTATTCATAATTGTATTGTTTAACAAATGATCATGAGTTAGATACCTCAACATTTTTACCTGAAAGTCAATTTCATATCACAACCTGTGAGGGTACAAATGATAAATCTAACATCTAATTTCCAATCATTCTAGTATAAAGATTCATTTCACATAGACTAAGGAATATTCCGAAATCATAAATCCCATAGAGTCACCCAGAATATAATCTAAACTGTTAATTTTTCCTTCCTTTACATTATAATACAAATTATTATAACAGTCAAAAGAGAATCAGTCAAAGACCTCGTGATGAAACGAAGTACCATAATCATAGCAAATCGAATTACCTTAAAGAATTCGAAATTACCTTAAACTATTCAAACCACAACCGAACGAATGTATATCTCCTATCCATACAGTCACACGATGACTGTAAACATATACAAAGGGAATTATCATTAAAAATCCATCGACTTGAAGCCCCACTGTTCCCACGCAATCCCATCGACTTTCTTAGAGGCCGGCCATCTGTCTAAGGACAACAATGCCCATACGGCTGCCACATAGCGTAGGCTAACAAACTATTTATATCATCCTTTCCTGTGAGCTAAAGCTTACAGTTAGGTAAGCGAAGGTAAATTTACAGTGGTAGAAGGCTGGGTGAAACCCCATACGCCTTAATAGTAAACGAAAACCATTAAACACATAACCAGATGGTTATTTCGTTTATCAAAGGTATAACAAATATCATTTAGTTTTAACAATGGCCGTTCGACCTTAAGTATTACAACGACCTGTACATGAAGTCCAAGGTCTGACACAAGTATGGCGACCATATTTCGCCCATATACTTCATATATAAGAAAACATATATTCGAAACCCTTCTGGGTTGATATTCATCAAACAAAATCAAATGTCGAATACCCAAACAAAAATCTACAGCCGTTCTCAATCAAGGAGATAGAGCCATATATGAATAACTGAAGAAATCATCAGAACCCGAAATGGGTATTCTTCTAACAACAAAAAGCCATTTACATTTCATACACACACAGGTTTACAACCAGCGAAACCTTCAGCGATTTAAACGAACGATAACAGGGTAATTCCTGCATTTTACTCAAACAATAATCACGCATACAAACACCCAACTGCTATTTGCATGGAGAGAGTAACATAAAAGCGTTTGATTGCCATAAATAATAAAGATGGGGAGAATAACGTTTTCATGCCTGTGAATATTTTGCAGATTGTCTCCTATGATTTCTTCACAATCGGTCAAGTCCAAACCCTTCACTCAACAGACTCCGAGAATCCCTTCGTGATTATCAAACAAGAAGCCCCTCCTTGTTGATCAAACTTCTTTAAAAACCAAACTAGAGCCATAATGAACCCTGTAAAAGCTTGTATCAGTTGATGGTTGCATGCAAAGCTAAAACTAGCTCAAAATGGAATCAAAATACCAAAACTTCATGCAGAGCTCGCTATGCCAAGAAAAAAGAATAACCTAAACAATGCAACTAGATAACTCTTTGTTTTGGTGGTGGCTTCCTTGAGAAGCCACTTTCTTTTCCCGAAGCCCGTAGGGTTCGCATTAATCACATTAATGAGTCTAGTACTCAACTACTTGTTTTTCTTCCCATTCTCCACCGCCTTACGCTTCCAACTTGCCAACTATATTCAACAGCGTTTCCCCAACGTTAGATCACAGGGTGGAGTCAATCGAATGGTCAAAGACTGTTTGAAACATTTAAACATAATCTCGCAAAGTGGCCTTTGGCGTTTCCAACCTTTAAAACCATTTAATGTGAAGTGACAAGGTGGCAGTGCCACCATTGGCTTGCCCACATATTCAACCATCAGCTTGGGTGGTGGCTCGACTGAGCTGCCACCTTGCATGCTCTTGTTAATCAAAATGACGTTAACATATATTAAGGTTGATGACCTTACAAATTATATGTCTATATTCATATAAATATGTAGGTACATATAAGTATATATTTATTTATATGTATATACATATATATAAATAAATATATACATATCATCATGGAAACCTTTCGAGCTTAAACAAATTAATCGAAATGTAATTAATAGTTCGAATAGCCATATAATGGCTTAAAACAACTTAATTAAACATAATACATAGGTCGGTTATCGACCAACTCATTACATTAGGAGTGATAATATAATCACATCCATGGTTGTCAATCAATTAGCGTAAGTACTAGGATAGGGTCCTAGACTGCTTAATCAAAGAAATCAACAAAACAGACCATACTACGTGGTACTGAAGGTTTCACTAAGTTAGCATTAAACGATGACGGATACAACCTTGCCCAAACCATTGCCGTTCTAACTCGACATCATTCGCTTGCCGGTTCTTGCTGTGATGTTGCAACCAAATTAAATCATATATTTTAACGAGGCAATCATCGAATGAAAAACTGTATTAGTATCATCATAGCAGTGCAACAAAGACAACCATGAGAACTCAACATTCTGACCATAAGTCAATTGTTAACAGAATTTAGTTGTTAATGAAAACATTTTAATTGAAACAACAAGCATAATCGTAAGATAATCAAACATATATCACCCATAACCCGATAATGTATGTTTTCGCCCAAGTGAGCGACTGGAGTATGACAAATTAAAACCTTTTCGGATAAGAATTATACTTGATAAATATCACGACTCCAAATAGTATAACTGAAACTTTTAATCATTCAGTTTCCAGAACTGGAAAACAGTACTTTAACTGGCTGTAACAACCTAAATTCAACAAGTTTTTGATAAAACAACAAACTTTTATGACATTTTACAGTCATTCAAATAATAATAAATACCAAAAGTATCATAACAGTCAACAAATCATTTTGTTTATCACTAAAACAGGTGTGGAAAAACAATTTTTATTTCATCCAGATTCTCCCAAGTTGCACTTTCTTTAGAAAATTGGTCCCACTGGACCTTGCATTGACTTATTTCTCTATTTCACAAGTGCAGCTTGCGAGTTTCCAGCACCCTTATGGGTTCAACTACAATGACACTCGGATCCTGAACTTGTAAAGAGTTCCAATTAAGTACATGTGATAAATCTGATACATACTTTTTAAGCAAGGAGATATGAAAAACATCATGCATCTTAGACAATGCAGGAGGCAACGCTAGCCGGTATGCTACGGCTGATTACTTCAATAATTTCAAAGGGTCCAACATAACGAGGTGACAGTTTGGTTGCTTTGCCAAACGAAATAAAACTTTTCTTAGGCTTAACTTGCAAGAAAACTTTATCTCCTTGTTCAAATTTTCTGTCAACTCTTTTTAAATTAGCATAACTTTTTGCCTATCGGCAACCTCCTTTAATCGCTCATGAATGAGCTTAACTTGTTGTTCCATTTTAGTCAACATTTCAGGTCCTATTACTTCTCTGTCTTCCACACTATCCCAACTAATAGGTGTTCTACACTTTCTTCCATACAAGGCCTCAAAAGGAGCCATTTTCAACGAGTGATAAGTGTTATTGTAGGCAAACTCAACCAGTGGAAGGTATTCTTCCCACTTGTACTACTGATCCATGCAGTACATCCTGAGCATATCTTCCATCACTTGATTTACCTTTTCAGTCTGTCCATCTGTTTCCGGATGGTATGCAAAACTGAAATTCAGCTTTGTCCCTAAAGCGGTATTCAAGGTTTGCCAAAAACGAGAAGTCATCCTAGGATCTCTATCTAAAATTATCAATTCAGGTACACCGTGCAATCTGAAAATCTCATGCACGAATCATTTTTTGCAAGCATAGGTGAATCATTTTAGATTCCCTGGTATGAAATGAGCCACTTTTGTTAACTTATCAACTACAACCAAAATTACGTCATGTTTATTCCTTGACATAAGCAACCCTTGAACAAAATCCATACTGATTACCTGCCATTCATATGCGCGGAATGCTACGAGGGTATAGCAGTTCCGTTGGATGCATATGTTCAACCTTAACTCGCTGACATTCCAAACAATGAGCTATATAGTTTACTATGTCCTTCATCCCTTTCCAAAATAATTGCTGTTTTACATCAGCAAGCATCTTAGTCCATAGTAGGAAAACTCGCCAAAACCAAAAACTCGCCAAACCCCCAAAAAAAAAACTCGGCAAAAACTCGCCAATATTCGGCCAATACTCGGGAATACTCGGCAACTTAAAAAATACTCAATTTTTTTTAAAAAACATAAATTTTAAGCAACACATAGCTACAAAATGTATCAAATGAGCCCATAAAATGTTGGAGAAGTGTTTTCTATTAGATTTGAATACAAATACAATACAAAATCGCATCATCATGCGAATACGACAACCGGCTGATAAGTAATATGAATTTATGATGATTGACATTGAAAAATATCATCATAAATTTCATATCTATGCAAGTTACAATATACAATAAATTACATTTTCCTCTTCCCCAATCTAGAGAAATATTGGGGAGAGGGTCTAGTGCCTCTGGCTCCACTAGTCCCCACACTCGGCTGCGTCTCCACGCTCCTCCTAGAAGGCTGCGAATCTGGCTCGATCATAGAACTAGATGGTGGTGCTGGTGGCTCCTCTGCTGCATGTTGGAGATCACCTCCAAAGATGTCATCCACTCCAATATCTCCTCGGAGTCCTGCTAGTGCTTCTCCCTCCATAGCCTCCCTCTCAAAAGAAGCAATCTCGTCCGCTGTGAATGCAGGGTTTTCCTCTTCTTGCCCAGTCCACTCACTATATGGATCTATCTCATCCAAATCAATGAGCTCCTCTGATGTCGCCTCAACTTTTTTTGTGCGAAGCCGGAGATTGTATTGCACAAAAACCAAGTCGTTGAGTCTTTTTTGAGTCAACTTGTTGCGCTTCTTCGTGTGAATGGCCTCAAACAAACTCCGATTGCGTTCACATCCGTAAGCGCTACAAGGTCGAGAGCACTCGAGGGCTAACTTTTGAAGATTTGGGGTATTCCCTCCCCAATCCTCCCACCAAGAACCTACAAACATTTAACAAGATAATCAAAAATTTATAATTAATTAATAAAATCAAATATGTAACTAATAAGTAACTTGGTAAACATTCTAAGTAACTTGGTATTACCTGGTGACTGTGTGGTTCTCCCTCGAATAGCTAGCACCGATGAAAAGAGTCTCCCCCTACCATGTTTGTAACTCTGCAGCTCTAAAATGACGAGGTCCCTCGTCTCAACATCCGGTATCATCCTCTCAATACATGTCGAAAGGCCCTCCATAACCTCTCCATTCACATCTGTGAAGCTGTCAGAGTAGAAATACTTGGGGTTGAGGTAGTACCCCGCTGCATGAATAGGTTGGTGGAGTTGATTGTTCCACCTCCGATCAATAATCTCCCAAAAGGGACCATATCTGACGATATCCCCCCTGTAATAGTTTTGGATAGACTCTTTGGTCCTATCCATGGCCTCATATACAAACCCCATGGGGTTTTGCTCCCCATCAACCAAACGCAAAACTCTCACCAACGGCTCTGACACCTACACACAAATTAAAATGTAAGATTGCAAACTTACAAGTTACAATACATATTAGAAATGAAATAAAAAAGTGAAAAGTAGAACAATATATTTAATATTTATAATTTAACAAATTAAAATAAAGGAATGAAATATAAATCGAAGTTTGAAATTACCTTGATGATCTCTATAGCTCTCTTTGCAAAGATATCATCAAAAACTATCTTTGCAACCCTCTCTCCATCAGCTTTCTTTGAATATTGTGAGTCTAGCCATGCTTGACTCACAAACATTTGTTTCAAAGATGTCAACAAACTAGAAATACTTTGCAACGTCAAGAAGTTAGTTGCAAACCTTGTGACACCGGCTCGAACAAGTTCTTTCCCCTTTGTGTGTACTCTCATCAAGCTCAGAACCCAAGGGTGATTGTATATGTACTTCGTTATAGATCTTGCATCTTCTACAACCGGCCTCACCCAATCAATTTTGCCTATGTCCTCCAAAAGAAGGTCAATGCAATGAGCTGCATAAGGAGTCCAAAAGAGTGATGGATGTCTCTCCCGATAGTCTCCCGGCTTGCCACATATGTTCTTTGCATTATGCGTGACAACTTGCACAACATTCTGTACACCAACCTCTAATACAACTGTCTCTAACATAACACTCAAATTTTTTGCATTTTTTATTATGTTAGAGGCATCAATAGATTTTAAAAACACCATCTCACCGTTTGAAGCTGCTAAAAAATTAACAAGGGTGCGGTTCCTTCCATCCGTCCACCCATCTGAAAGAATGGTGCATCCGAATTTTTTCCATTGTTTCTTGTGCTCTTCTAGCATGGTAGTGGCATCTGCAATCGCACCCTCAAGTAATTTCCCGCTCAAATCTTTTGGAGAGGGTGCCTTGTACCCTTTCCCTACAACTGTCAACGCTGTCACCAAGTACTCCCAGTATGGGCTCTTTGCCACATTGAATGGCAGGTTGTTGTAGTACCAAAAATTTGCACAAGCTTTATCCACTTCCTCGTGCATATCTTTGTTCCAGAATGTACCATCCAATGAAGGTTGTGCTCCAGGTGTGTTCCTTGCCACAAAAAAACTCGGTATGCCTTTGCTCGAACTCGATGAAGATGAGCCTCTTCCGGCTCTTCCTCTTCGTATGCGTGGACCACGAGTAGAGCCCACAATTGTTGCCGCATCATCGTCTAAATTCTCTTCCATTGCAGCCCCAGGTCTAATAGCTTGTGCTATGGCTGCCTTCAGCCTTGCGTTCTCTAGTTTTTTCTCCTCTAACTCTGCCAGCTCTGCTTTAATCTCTCGCGTTGCCTCTTCTGACACGTTGGGGCAAACTGTAACATCTCGGCAAGGAATAGTTGAAAGGTGATATTTCAAACGATTGATGCCTCCATTCATTTTCTTGTTACAGAAAGTGCAAAAAATTTCGCCCGCACAAGTTCCACGTACAACATACTTCCATGCTATGGAACGGGCATTCGGAGGAACGGTCCCTGCTAGTGATCCAGATGCCGAACCTGATGCCGAGCCTGATGCCATTGTTAAACTCTAATCTGCAACACAATGCACATTTAAAAAATTAGAAAACGTAAACTTAATTTAATTTTAAAAACAAAACATGCCTGAATAACAAATTTGCGTAAGTAAAAAAAATACATTACAAGCATTCAATTTTACATTACATGTATTTAGAATTACACAACGAATCGATTACAATACACATACATAAAATTTAACTAATTTACAATGAATTTGTGTTAATTAAAAAAATACATACCTCTGGCTGCAAATGAGTATAAAAAATTACAAGCATTCAATTTTACATTACATGTATTTAGAATTACACAACGAATCGATCACAATACACATACATAAAATTTAACTAATTTACAATGAATTTGCGTTAAAATAAAATAAATTACATACCTCTGGCTGCAAATGAGTATAAAAAAGTACAAGCATTCGATTTTACATTACATGTATTTAGAATCACAATAGGAATCTATAAAACCTAAATAATATATTCAAAATTTGGAAAAACTTCAAAGAATTAAAAAAAAAAAAACCTACCTCCAAATGCAAATCTCCAAATTCTCTCCTCGAATTCGCTCCAAAATCCACTCAACACAAGCAATGCAAGCTCAAATGGTTGTGTGAGTGACAATGAGGGAGTTGAGGGCCTTAAAAAGAGCCAAAACCGCGTAAAATCAGTGTTTTTTTCCTTTGAAAGCCGTGTTTCCGCGTCCAAGCCGCGTCTGGCGAGTTTTTTGCACGGGCTCGCCGAGTTTTGGCGAGTACTCGCCAAAACTCGGCGAGCCCTTTTTTCATGGTTTTGGCGAGTTTTTTGGCGGTTTAACCGTTTTCCCTGTTTTTTGGCGAGTTTTTTAAAAACCGGCGAGTTTTTGGCGAGTTTTCCATCTATGTCTTAGTCACTCTAGGATGTCCGAATAAGGAGCATCATGAAATTCTTTTATCACTTTCGTCCTTAGTTCATTTTTTGAAGGTTTGTAAACTCGATTTTCAAATCTTAGGACTCCATTGTCAAATCTAAATTCTTTATGTCTACTATCATTAGGATTTGAAGCAAGCACAAATTTTACCTCGCTATTAATAAGAATTAGCCAATATGGCTTTCTTTATGTCATCCTTGAATTGGGTTCTCAAAGTGACAAGGACGGAAATATGCTTCCTACGACTTAACGCATTTGCCACCTTGTTTTTCTTACCTTTTATGTAGCTGATATCAAAGTCATATTGTGATAAAAACTCTAACCATCTTCGTTGCCTTGCATTTAAGTTTGGCTGCGTGAAGATGTATTTTAGCCCGAGATGATCTGTTTTTAGTTCAAAGGGCTTTCCCAAAAGGTAATGTCTCCAAACTTGCAAAGCGTGCATAATGACAACAAGCTTTAAGTCATGGGGAACATAATTCAGCTAATACACCTTGAGCTTTTTGCTTTCATAAGCGATTACATGATTATTTTGTAGTAAAATACCGCCTAAGCCTTCACCGAGAGGCATTTGTTACCACTGTAAAGTTCCCATTAGGATCCGGAACTTTTAATACATATGTTGTAGTTAATTTCTCTTTCAGCAAATTGAAAGCGTTTTCACACTTTTCAGACCACACAAATTTCTTGTCTTTTTTTTGCAGCGCAGTAATTGGAGCTGCAACTCTTGAGAAATACTTTACAAATTTTCTATAATATCTAGCCAATCCCATGAAGCTTTTGACTTTATGTATGTTTTTAGGTGCTAGCCATTTTGTTATTGCAATATTTTTTGATGGATCTACAAAAATTCCATCCTTATTTATGATATGTCCAAGATATTGCACTTTGTTTTGATAAAATGAACACTTAGAAAGTTTACCATATAATTTTCTCTTTCTTAATACATCTAAGACAATTCTAAGATGTTCATTATGCTCTTCAATGCTTTTCGAATAAATGAGAATATCATCCAAGAATACTAGCACAAACTTGTCCAAGTATGCTTGAAAGATATTATTCATTAGATTCATAAAAGCTGCTAGCGCGTTAGTAATTCGAAAGGTAACACAATGAATTCATAATGTCCATACCTTGTCCTAAATGCAGTTTTGTGAATATCATCTTTAATTCTCAACTGATGGTATCCTAATCGAAGATCAATCTTGGAATAAATTGATGCTCCACACATCTGATCAAAGAGATCATCTATTCTTGGAAGAGGATACCTATTTTTGATTGTGGCCTTGTTAAGCATCCGTAATCGATGCATAGCCTAAGTGTTCCATCCTTAACAAAGATGACCGGTACTCCCCAAGGAGATACACTCGGTTTGATCAAACCTTTGATAATAGTTCATGAAGTTGTGCTTTCAACTCAACAAGTTCTCGTTGTTGTCATTCTATAGGAGACTTAGAAATTGGTTTGGTTCCCGGTTTGATGTCTATTGTGAAATCAAACTCTCTTTTAGGGGGAAGACTAAGTAGTTCTTCGGGAAAGACATCGCTGTACTCACGTAGCACCGAGTGTTCTTCCTCAAAAGTCTTACCTTCTTCACCCAAATCTACAATTTTTACAGCATATAGCACACAACCTTTGTTCTTAGCTTTCTTAAGTTGCATTGCTGTGATTTGTCGAACTGAAAAACCTCTTTTTACTCCCTAAATTTCTGCTGTTTTCTGCAGGTCATCAAGGCACTTAATTCACTTTTCTAGGCAGTCTACAATTGCCTTATGCTGAGCTAACTAGTTTATACCTATGACTATGTCATATGAACCTAGAGGAGCTAAATATAGGTCAACTTCAGTGGTAAAGCTTGGTAATTTGAGAGTTGCGCCAAATAGGCATTTTTTAACAGTGTGGACAACGTTGTTCCCATACTGAATAGACCATGATTCTTTCATAAAATCAAATTTTATTTTAAGCTTAGACACTAATTTAGTAGAAATAAAACATTCAGTAGCACCAGTATCAAATAAAATGGTTACAGGTAATCCATACAACTTACTTACAACTTCGATTGGTGTAGCTTGCTTTTTAGCTTGTTTGTCTGTCACTGCAACATGAATATGATGTTGCTGGTTGCCATCTTTCTTCCTTTGAGGACAGTTATTAGCATAATGATCTAGACTGCAGATATAACCCCCAAATGGTCCTTTCCTTTCAGATTTATTTTCATTGTTGGCTATATTTTTCAGCCCATTCTTTTTGTTATTTACAACAGTCTTAACTGCTGTGTTTTTCTTTCCATTACCATTATTATTTCTGTTTTACTGTTAAACTTCTTCCAAGCAACCTTTTTAGGTGCCAATGATGATGGTGCATTAACAAATTTTTTTTTCTTTTCCTCTCTATGTGCAGAAATAGCCTGCAGTTTCTGTTCTTGTCTGATTGCCTTCTCGAAGACAACTTCCATAGTTGATGGCCCATGGACATCAACTTCACCTCCTATCACCGGGTTTAACCCCATGATAAATTTCCTAATATGGAATTTTCATCTGTTTGATATTGAGGCACATACTTGAGAAGTTTTGTGAACTTCTCCTAATACTCAGTCACTGTCATTTTTCCTTGTGTTAGTGTCTGAAATTCAGACATCTTCTGATCATAATAAAGTTGGGGTAACCAACGCTGTTTGAAGTATGCCTTGAACTGATCCCAAGTCAAATTTGCCTCATCCACAACCAGCTCAACCTTCCGGCTGTCCCACCATGAGGATGCCTCATTGGAGAGATGATAGGCTCCCTCCCCAAACTTAGTTTCCTTTGAGAAGTTCCTTATAGCAAAGTACTTCGCCAATTCAGTGAGCCAATTCTCAGCTCCATCACCCAAGGTGGTACCATCGAACTTCGGTGGGCTGATTCTCTTAATGTCGTTTGACAGTTCAGTTGCCAAACGTGCCCTTTAGTTCTTTGGTTGGTTAACTTCATTATCATTTAGATTTGCATTAACATTTTCATTAAGCAACGTTGTTATTTGCTGCATTAGGATCTACATCATTGCTGTTTTTAGCATTCAGATGCTCATGTGATGGTTCATCACCATCACTCCCATGATCACTAACGTTTCCCAGATTTGCAATTCCCTAATAGCCATCCTATTTCTTGTGTCCTGAAGGGCAGCGAGAATCTCATCCAACTTTTGCGCCTGTGGCAGCCTCGCCACTAATAGGTTGGTTGTTCGCAACATTTTCTCTTGTTCTAACCATGTTCTCTGTTAGAAAAGAATTAAAGTTTGTATTAGCATGACGACTCAATAGGTCCAAGAGCTGCAACCTTCAACTCTGATACTAAAATGTAACAAGTACTTTTCAATTCATCATAATTATGAGAATTATTTTTTTTGTACTTTCCAAAACTAACATATGCCTTCAATGATTTAAATGTATATTCCAACATTTAAATCCTACAACTTTTAATTCAAATCTTCAGATAACAAATCAATAAAGCATGTGCATAGTTATGGGTCAACTGGATTCATTGATCCCCCATAAGTTACTCTTTCGAGTCTATATACAAAGTATACCTTTTTGTGCCCTTCTCAACTTGATTTTTACAAGTGTTGCTCTAAGTGTCTACCTGGAATTCATTCAATCAAATCCCATCCAACATCTCACACTTTAGTTAGAACTAGGTGAACTTGACAGTGTAATGACTTACACTACTTTGGCCAAAGTTTATGAGTCATACATTGCATGCTTTGTTTCTAGACTGCACATCTGCCTCTCGAAACATGTCACATCACTAAGTCACTTAGTTCGGTTATCAAAATTGAATCGAGCTTAATTGAGATAAATTAATTTCAAGTTATGCACAAGATACAAAACTTGTTTATCCCATGATTTAAGCACGATGGTGCCAACTTAGGTTGCCTATGGGAGAGAAGGTGCTCTCCTGTAATGACTTGCGTCGTCACGCGATCAACTTCTTCCCCAACTCAATTTCTTATTGATTATGACATGCGTAATAGATGGAGCTCAAGGGACAACTTAGGATATCTCTTTGTATGACAAAGTATTCATTGAATGATCTGCGTCACTAGATGAACACTACACTAGAACAGCTATCCGAAGTTGGCTTGCCGAGTCCCACATATTAGGTTTGTCTCAACTTATTTCACCACATTGAATTAGTTTTACGACAGGTTTAACTTTCATAACGCTGTGATATTTTGTCGCAATAATTATTTGATCCTAAGGTCCATGACTTAGTTTCAATAATTAATCATAATCATTCCATAAGTTTATTTATGTACATTCAATTAAGCATTTTAGTATAATTAGGGTAGCGGACTGCTTTAACAACAACGCAGTCCCTAATTTATTTAAATTACGACAATGTTGTTTATTTACTTAAGTACACATTCACTTTATCTTATAAATAAGTAGATCACAATCATACATAATAGTATCTACTACATGCATAGGACTAGATGATAAACTGTTAAACTGTCTTTATTTGATTAACATATTAGAAGAGTTAACCATGCACGCATCTTTAAAAATTATAACTCCAATCATTTACTTTAATAGTTTATCACATAATAACCCTTAAATTTCTTAATCTTAACTTAACGGTTTTAAAGCAAATTCACATAAGTGTAACATTCCCTAAATGTCCCACATTCTATGCCACACTTTATCAAATAGATTGATTAAGTCGCAAATAGTTTATACTATGCTTCCTTTTAAAAATACATTGACAATCATATGATCAAGCGAGATCGGTATTTCAACAAATATACAATGCTGAATACTACATTTATATTCCCTTTCAAAACTGAACAAGTATATATATTTATTCAATCAGCGTGAAAACACTTTATTGATATACAGTCAATAAATAGAACCACCCTTACATTCTTTTCCTTTCAAGTATTACAATGATATTTATGGCTATGAAGCCATTCATTAAATTATAACAGCAAAGCATAAGCCCGCACATACAACATACAACATGCCATGCAATATTCTCAATAGTGTAACATATTTAATTAAATAAAATGATCATGATCTTTAAATTCGTCCGCCTGCAAAGACTTACTTTCCATCATCTGAAAAATGTTAGAAAACGATCAGTTCGAAGAACTAGCATGAAAAGATCATTCACCTTATCTTTAATATTTATAACATTAAAACATTAGTATGATCTTTCTTCATTCGGGGTTATAATCAACGATATTCTCAAGAAAGATAAACAATAAGGAGATATAATTCCATACCTATATAATGTTTCTTTCACAAACATAGTAAGGTATTATATCTCAACAAAAGCATGACTAAAAGATTACCAACACAGAATACAACCAAACTTATTCATAATTGTAATTTTTAACAAATGATCATGATTTAGATACCTTAACATTTTTACCCGAAAGTCAATTTCATATCACAACCTGTGAGTGTACAAATGATAAATCTTAACATCTAATTTCCAATCATTCTAGTAAAAAGATTCATTTCACACAGACTAAGGAATATTCTGAAATCATAAATCCCACAGAGTCACCTAGAATATAATCTAAACTGTTAATTTTTCCTTCCTTTATATTATAATACAAATTATTATAACAATCAAAAGAGAATCAGTCAAAGACCTCGTGATGAAACGAAGTACCATAATCATAGCAAATCGAATTACCTTAAAGAATTCGAGATTACCTTAAACTATTCAAACCACAACTGAACGAATGTATATCTCCTATCCATACAGTCATACGATGACTGTAAACATATACAAAGGGAATTATCATTAAAAATCCATCGACTTAAAGCCCCACTATTCCCACGCAACCCCATCGACTTTCTTAGAGGTCGGCCATCTGTCTAAGGACAACAATGCCCATACGGCTGCTACATAACATAGGCTAACAAACTATTTATATCATCCTTTCACGTAAGCTAAAGCTTACAGTTAGGTAAGCGAAGGTAAATTTACAGTGGTAGAAGGCTGGGTGAAACCCCATACGCCTTAACAGTAAACGAAAACCATTAAACGCATACCCAGATGGTTATTTCATTTATCAAAGGATAATAAATATTATTCAGTTTTAACAATGGTCGCTTCGCCTTAAGTATTACAACGACCTGTACATGAAGTCCAAGGTCTGACACAAGTATGGCAACCATATTTCGCCCATATACTTCATATATAAGAAAACATATATTCGAAACCCTTCTGGGTTGATATTCATCAAACAAAATCAAATGTCGAACACCCAAACAAAAATCTACAACCGTTCTCAATCAATAAGACAGAGCCATATATGAATAACTGAAGAAATCATCAGAACCCAAAATGGGTATTCTTCTAACAATAAAAAGCCATTTACATTTCATACACACACAGGTTTACAACCAGCGAAACCTTCAGCGATTTAAACGAACGATAACAGGGTAATTCCTGTGTTTTACTCAAACAATAATCACGCATACAAACACCCGACTGCTATTTGCATGGAGAGAGTAACATAAAAGTGTTTTAATGCCATAAATAATAAAGATGGGGAGAATAAAGTTTTCATGCCTGTGAATATTTTGCAGATTATCTCCTATGATTTCTTCACAATCGGTCAAGTCCAAACCCTTCACCCAACAGACTCCCAGAATCCCTTCGCGTTTATCAAACAAGAAGCCCCTCCTTCGTTGATCAAACTTCTTTAAAAACAAACTGGAGCCATAATGAACCCTGTAAAAAGCTCGTATCAGTTGATGTTTGCATGCAGAGCTAAAATCAGCTCCAAATGGAATCAAAATACCAAAACTTCATGCAAAGCTCGCTATGCCGAGAAAAAAGAATAACCTAAACAATGCTACTAGATAACTCTTTGTTTTGGTGGTGGCTTCCTTGAGGAGCCACTCGCTTTTGCCGAAGCCCGTAGGGTTCGCATTAATCACATTAATGAAACTGGTACCCAACTACTTGTTTTCCTTCCCATTCTCCACTGCCTTCCGCTTCCAACTTGCCAACTAAATTTAGCGTTTCCCAAGCGCAAGATCACAGGGCAGAGTCAATCAAACGGTTGAAGACCGTTTGAAACATCCAAACATAATCTCACAAAGAAGCCTTTTGCCTTTGGCCATTCCAACCTTTAAAACCATTTAATGCGAAGTGACAGGGTGGCAGTGCCACCATTGGCTCGCCACATATTCAACCATGAGCTCGGGTGGTGGCTCGACCGAGCTGCTACCTTGCATGCTCTTGTTAATAAAAATAACGTTAACATATATTAAGGTCGATGACCTTACAAATTATGTCTAATTAATATAAATATGTAGGTACATATATATATTTATATGTATATACATATATATAAATAAATATATACATATCATCATTGAAACCTTCCGAGCTTAAACAAATTAATTGAAATGTAATTAATAGTTCGAATAGCCATATAATGGCTTAAAACAACTTAATTAAACAGAATACATAGGTCGGTAATTGACCAACTGATTACATTAGGAGTGATAATATAATCACATCCATGGTTGTCGACCAATTAGCGTTAAGTACTAGGATAGGGTCCCATACTGCTTAATCAAAGAAATCAACAAAAACAGACCATACTATGTGGTACTGAAGGTTTCACTAAGTTAGCATTAAACGACGATGGTTACAGCCTTGCCCAAACCATTGCCGTTCTAACTCGACATCATTCGCTTGCCGATTCTTGCTGTGACGATGCAACCAAATTAAATCTTATATTCTAACGAGGTAATCATCCAATGAAAAACCATATTAGTATCATCATAGCAGTGCAGCAAAGACAAGCATGAGAACTCAACATCCATAAGTCCATTGTTAAATAGAATTTAGTTGTTAATGAAAACATCTTTAAGTGAAACAACAAGCATAATTGTAAGATAACCAAACATATATCACTCAGTAACCCGATAATGTATGTTTTCATCCAAGTGAGCTAACGGGGTATGACAATTCCATCCAAAAGGTTGTGCTTGGGAACATTTTTCCAAAAGGTGTGCTTGAATGTGTGGTGTTGCTCATGACATCTAGACTTGGGATGCAATTCCATAAAAACTGGTCTCCACTAACGTTTACCACCATTATAACTCACTGAGTTATCTTCTACAGTAGCATTTTGTGTTTCGGTTTTGGAGTTGTTATACATCTTCAATCCTTTACTACGCTTCGAATTAACCATATCATTTCATACCTCTTTTTATCATTGTAGTTGGTAAGGCATCTGTTGTATCATCTGCTCTAGGAGCATGAAAGTACTTGTGTATATTTTGAATTGATTCTTTATAACTAGTGTGATTCTTGAACATAAATGATGAATGACTCACACTTGGATAATGACATCTTCAGAAGCTCAAGTGGTCACTCTCTGCACCAAATCATTTATAATACTTTATCTTGAATCATTTTTTTGATTTTTTTTTGTATAGATTGCCAAAGTTATGGAAGGTCTATCTCAAATGAAAAATCCTCCATTATTTACTTTGATTGGCACATATTTTCCAAAATTAAGAAGTTATTGCCAACAAATCATAATTACTCTTGAACTTGATCTCAATAATTATATTTTGGCATTTGCTTTCCACCTAGTGCTCTTGATGTTTATAACCATCTTGGAGATGTTTAGTTTAGTTGTTTGATACATATTTTTGTTTTAAATTGCTCAACTTCCTCCAATTCTAAAGTTAACGCTTTTAGTTTGTGAATATTTCTAAGTTATATTATGGTTACCCATCATGAACATTTTGTTTATTGGGAACCCATATATTAACACATTAATATTTGGCTAAAACTTGAGCCATGACTTGGTGTTTGATGAATTGCAGGGCCGACCTAAGGGTGTTACACCAAAGTACAGCTTGAAACCTCTTGTGCCCAGGCTGTCAGAATTACTTGGAGTCAATGTCTGTATTATATATTATTTGAAATGCTGCCATCTATATACAAAAATTTATTCTTTGTTTCTATTTGTCTGATGCTCATGAGCTTTTGAGTAATTGCTTACGAGGTAGTGAAAGCAGAAGATTGCATTGGAGAGGAAGTAGAAAAATTAGTGGCATCTCTCCCAGGAGGAGGGGTTTTACTTCTCGAAAATGTCCGATTCTACAAGGAGGAAGAGAAGAATGACCCTGAGTTTGCGAAAAAGCTGGCTGCTGTTGCAGACCTTTATGTTAACGATGCTTTTGGCACAGCTCACAGAGCACATGCTTCAACAGAAGGTGTTACTAAATATCTCAAACCATCTGTTGCCGGTTTCCTTCTGCAGAAGGTAAACTGCTTTTTGCATTCTCTGTTTGATATTGGAGACTTAGTCCTGATTCCTGTTTGTTCTTTGCTAGATGGAATTTAGGTGGTTGTAATCTGCCAGGATAATTCAATAATGCAATTAGAATTCAATGGGTGCTTAAAAATGACGTTAACACTTTTAAGCACACATTGTCTTTGTGACTGAGATGACTCATCAGCTGATCCTTGCAAATAACTTAATACATTTGTTGAAGATGTCTCCTATATCATTGCTATCCTCAGACATTGTGGCTCGGCTATTTCATTGAATGCAGGCAGAGGAAATTCAGTACCAGTTCTTCCCCATAGATTAAAATTGTGTTGTTGTGCAGGAACTTGACTATCTTGTAGGTGCAGTATCTGATCCTAAGAGACCATTTGCTGCCATTGTGGGAGGATCCAAGGTCTCATCCAAAATTGGAGTTATTGAGTCTTTACTTGGGAAGGTCGATATTCTACTTCTTGGAGGAGGCATGATTTTCACTTTTTACAAGGCTCAAGGACTTAAAGTTGGATCCTCTCTTGTTGAAGAAGACAAGCTTGAACTTGCCACAAGCCTGATGCAGAAAGCTAAAGATAAAGGTGTTTCACTTCTGTTACCAACAGATGTAGTGATTGCTGACAAATTTGCTCCTGATGCTAACAGCAAGGTTTGTCCTCTTAGAGTTATGAGAAGGCTTTAACTTGGAATTAAGTATATTATTCAACATTTCTTATTTGTTTTGAAGTTCTAACTGTCCTTTTCTTTATTTCATTCAAAATTAGGTTCTTGATAATCAGTCCATTCATATCTTGTTCTTGTATGTGGTTTATAGGTTGTGCCCTCTAGCGAGATCCCAGATGGGTGGATGGGCCTTGATATTGACCTGACTCCATCAAGACATTTAGTGATGCTTTGGACACAACTAAAACTGTTATCTGGAACGGTCCCATGGGGGTGTTTGAATTTGATAAATTTGCAACTGGAACCGAGGTTCGTGCAGCTGGGTTTCTTGGTAGTTAACCTATAGGTGAATTTCTTTATGGTTGTATGAATGGATTGTATGAATGGATTGGGATAGTATTATATGGTATATATTTTTGAATGCAGGCAATCGCAAAGAAGCTTGCAGAGCTAAGTGGGAAGGGTGTAACCACAATTATTGGTGGAGGTGATTCTGTTGCTGCTGTGGAGAAAGTAGGTGTGGCTGACAAAATGAGTCATATTTCAACAGGTGGTGGTGCTAGCTTGGAACTACTGGAAGGAAAACCCTGCCTGGTGTGCTTGCCTTGGATGAAGCTGTTCCAGTAGCAGTTTAAGTCATATAAGCCATATCATGTTTCTAGTTTTCTTGAAGTTTTATTTTTAGCTGTTCCAGTGACAGTTTGTCTTAGATTGACTGATGCAAGTATGCAAGAGGAGAACTGAATGTATTGAAATCTGCGTAGGAATTCATATTTTGAAGTTCTGTTCAATTGCTGATCACTTTGCAATTCAATAAAATATTTCAACTCCATTTTCAAGAGTTTCTGATCAAATTTTTATTGAGTGCTTTGGGGCAACAGAAAACGAATCCCTTATTTTAGTGTAAGTTGTTCAATCGTTAACTTCAGGCCTTCAGTAATAAATACTGGCACATGGCACATTTTAAGAGTACGAGTAACAGTATCTAACATATAGGGAGATAGCATTGTACGATATGCAACTATGACCAAAACCATAACAATCAGTAGGGAACTTCAATCCATCCAATCCTGTTGCAGGTTGTTTATGAATGTTATTTACAAAATGGCAGTTTTTACGAGGAACTGAAAACAATTGACTGTAACTTCTCAAGCACAGCAAGTAAATAGAAGTTAATTTAAAAACACCAGCATTTTTGGTTCAATATCACATTGGCTTAATGTTTTAAAAGCTATCGATACATCTGAACGCTAGATAACAAATCAAATATATATCTCCATGCCCAGCAAGGACTGAGGAGTATGACTCAGTTAAAATCCATCCCTACTGCCTTCTCTTAATTAATGAGATTAATACACAGATTAATCAAACAAATGTCACATTTCCCAGCAAAGACTGAGGACTATGATTGGGCTCAAAATCGTGCTGCCATCTTCTCTTAATTAAAGAGAATTGCATGCAGAGAGATCTAGGGCTGGATACTCCCTCCCTGCCTGTTCAGTCAGCTCCAAGAGTGGAACTATTGTACTTTCTTAGATAATTATCACATTTGAACTTGAATCAATTCTCATGCTCACATTGCAGGCTGTCCTTTGGTGAATTCTCTAACTGAATAGAGCACACCAGAGAAAAGTTGCCCACTTGTGCATGTATCTAAAGTACAAATCCAGAGTGATCTGTAATAAAATACCCTAGGACCAGAACCAGAGCCACTTTATTTTTCATCTGGACAGACTAGAAGTATGCAAGACTTGAGCAGAGAAGCTGCAACTGCAATTGCTGCTGTTAATGTTGATACTGGAATGACTGTTGCAGTCTGTCTATCCATACCTTTGATAATGTTAATGCAGCTTTTCAGTATGATTAGGGATTGCATGTACTTGATTTGACTACCAGAATAAGTGTATTTGTATTAGGGATGACATTTGATGAAAAGAGGAAGGCAAGTCATTTGCTATGGACTTTTAAGCTGTACGGCTAAGCCATTTATATTGTGGGAGATGCATTTGACGGCCATAAATCCTTCCCATGTTGTAAAGAATAAGTTGGGGTCTCTGGTCTCCCCCACCCTATTTTCCTGGAGGTACTCCAAAGTGGACAAGAATTGTTTTTATTATTCAAAGAGGCTACTTTGGAGCCACCAACCTATTTTCATCCCAGGGAGGGTACTTCAAGACTACCATGCTATGTATATTATGAAAGAGTTTACTCTAGGGCTGTAGAGGTTTACATATTTTAAGAGGCTCTTTAAGACCACTGACCTACATATTTGTATTGAAGAGAGCACTTAAGGGCCATCAATTCTTTCATGTTCCGAGAGTCCAATTCATATTTTCAGGGACGGTACTTCATGGCAGGAATGGACTTTTTGTAGTGCGCAAAGGTAGGCGAATCTTTCTATCTCAAAAAATAAGTAACAGATGTATTATGGGCTAACATTCAATGCAAAACTTGTAAATTTTTGCTGATCTTTGAATTTATATATATTCTATATAAAAATTTGGCAGGTCACATAATATAAATCTGGAACACAGGCCTGAACCTCAAGCAAATAGTATGCTAACAGCTCGGTTTTTATGTATGGTGAATTAGTTCCTTGATTGAATCTGTTTCACTTCTTTTTTGTTGGTTGATTTGGAACTCTTGATCTTTTGGGTTCTGTCTCTTGATTTAGAATTAGTTTCAAGGAAGCAACCTTTCGAGAGATCTCATCTCCTTCGAGAGGAGGCTTGTTCAATTTTTGTCCCATGCATGCACAATAAATTGTGGCGAAGTCTACTTTTCCAGCACAAAAAGTAATTGGGTGTTACCTCAAAATGGACCCAGCTCCTGGAATCCTTACAGGCGATGACCAATCGATTAAAGCACTTAAAAGGGGAACATGTTGATTTGCAAATTAATGAGATCATATACGGGATTCAAAACTTTAAGCTCCTAGGTGTACGAACATTGGAAACTAATGGGCTATGTAGACAAGTTAATGATGTGGGAAGGATATTTCAGGGCGATCTTTTCAAGGACAATTGAGCCAATTTTTCCATGGGGGACTTTGATTCATGAACAAAGGTAGGACTGTAACGAATTTTCGTGATTCAATTGCATAGTTATGAGTCATTCTACATTGACTTATACTTCATGAGGAATGGTTCGAAGAACTCATCTCTCATGAGCACAAATGGTCCACTTGACACTCATTGCATCTAAGTGATGCTCATAGGTTGAAGTGCCGATACTGTCTCGAGAAGTCACCCACCCCAACACTACTCGGCTCAAACACTTAACTATGGAGTTTCTTACAGAGTCAAACCCAGTTAGCTTGCTACCCCATTTGCAAAACCTTCAACAAGTGTTGTGCCTTATGAACCATTCAATATGGAGTTCACTCGATCATTTATTCATAGAAAGGTGTTTCCATAGTGGGATCAAATTGTGTAATAATTTTTGGGATTCAATTGTGTGGTTTCAAGAATCGATATTTACCCATATTTCATGAGGAGTGGTTTATAAGAACCATGAATGCTCCACTTGGCACTCATTACATCTAGGTGATGTTCATAGGGGTGAAGCACTTGGACTTCTTAGGAGGTCACCCATCCAAGTACTACTCAAAGCTAAAGTGTACTTAACCATGAAGTTTTTCCCACAATCAACGTGCTTAGCATGCTACTCTATTTGCAAAACCTCCAACTAGTGTTGTGCCTTATGAACCATTTGGTATGGAGCTCCATAGCCCATTCATTTATAGAAATGGTGTTTCCACAAAGTGGATTAAATTGTATAATAATTTTTATGGGATTCAACTCGTAGTTTTAAGTCAATCCACATCGGCCCATATTTCATGAGTGGATCACAAGGACCCATCTCTTATGAGCACGAATAATCAACTTGACACTCATTGCATCTAAATAATGTTCACAAAGGTGAAGCACCGAGACTTCCCGGGAGGTCACCCATTCCACTATACTCTTATTCAAGCACTTAACAATGGAGTTTCCCCACCATCAAACCCATTTAGTGAGTATCTTGTTTGTAAAACCTTTAGCAAGTGTTATGCCTTGTGAGTCATTGGTATGGAGCTCAGAGCTTATTCATTTATAAAAGTGGTGTTTCCACAGTGGATAAAATTTTGTAATGATTTTTTGGGATTCAATTGCATAGTTTTGAGTAAAATCTACATTGACCCATATTTCATGAGTGGTTCACAAGAACCCATCTCTCACTAGCACGATGGTCCATGAAGTAGTGGATCTTATGCATTTAATCCCCTTGAAAATCTTCCAAGCATAATAATGGTGTGGGTCTATCAATGATTGCTTTTCAATGAATTTGATGGCTTTTGGACCAATTTTAGGTGACAAGCTTCTAGACATACGCCCAAAACTATGGACATAGTTTGAGTCCATAGTTTCCTTTAAAACCGAGTTCAGCCTCGTGTTATTTTGTTTGTGTTCTTTTCCTTCAAGATATCCTTGATTACTTGGGCTTACGTTGCAAGGAGATCCCATAATGCATTCATCTCTCTACAACAACTCGAGAATTTGAGAGAGTGGATGTGGGGTCTCATACCTTTGGGCTTGACTACTCTCACCTCCTTCCTTTCTTCGTACACGTCTTACCATTTGTATCATGATTATAGTGGCATTTAGACGTTAACGTTTGATTAAATCACATCAATTTGTGGTATGGTATATAAGATCCCTAACGCTTGAACTTTTGCTTTGATTAATTTGTGATACATGTATAACATTATTATTAATTGATCACACATAATTGTTATGTCGTAAACAAAGGACAATGCCACTTCTTTCACTAATATAACATTACAACAGTCTTGTCATGATATAATTAAGGTCCCAAGCAAGACATTTACAATTACATACAATTCTTGTTTATAATTAAGGTCCCAATCAAGATCATTACAATATTCATCCTCAAAGGATGATTACAAAGTGGAGTACAAAATGTAAATATTGTCTCGTTGTCTCAAATTTACCCCCTAGATAAATTTGGACAACTTATCAGAATGGGCTTAGTCAAAGCCGAGTCGGTGGGAGAAGCAAATTAGAAGGTTGACTCGGCCGAAAGCCGGTCGATGAAATGAGCTGGTGAGTTGTGACGCGCGAGCTTGGCGGTTGGATTATCGAGCTAAGTGAGTTGGGGTATCGGGTACAAGAAACAACTTGGCAAGTCGGGGTGAGTTGCGTAGGAATGGAAATGACAAGGTGATGAGACAAGGCAAAGGCGTTTGTAGCATCGAGAGGATGTTACCGCCCGCAGTAGGCTGAGCATGCTCGGCCGGGAGCAAAGATGGTTAGCTCAAGCAAAGTGCGGGACGTTGAGTTGGCGACACGGTGTATGGCGGTACAGACGCTACCGGTCGGTAGCATGGAACTATGATACCGATCGACATCAAGATTCAAACGATGAACGAGTGATCGACCCAGCGGACAAGCCAAGGAATGTACAAATGCAACTGACTAGTAGCAGATCAATGCCGACGGTCGACAACATGAGAATTATGCAACCGACCGAGACGAGGAAAGGAATATTACCGCTCGTTAATAGGAGCATTCGCTACTAGTTGAGCATTAATGATGGTAGTTCGGGTAGCTCAACCCCGTCAGGCAGTTAATGCTTGGTAGGTGAGAGCTCATTTGCTATATAATGTAAAAATTCGCTCATTTGAAAGGGGTTCTTGAGCTTTTCTTTGTAGTAGCGGCACCATGCCAAAATGGTGTCCGACTTCCCATGAGTTCCAAACCTCAAATCTGGCCTCTGCAATGTAATCTCGCACCTTCATCCATGAATATAATCGAATTGTGCATATTTTAAGCATGTAAAATTTGTTTTGTGACACATTTGTTTGCCCTTACTTGTTTTATTTGCAACCTTGCCTTTTTGTGTATTTTTGGTATGTTGTGTGCATTTGTGCTTCATAGGCTCCGCTTTTACTATGTTGTAAATGTGTGGGCGAGTGGAATGCATGGTTCTTGAATTGTGGCACGTTGTCTACCCTCTCTCTCTCATGTGTCCTCCATTTCTTTCCCCTCATGGAGAGAGCTCAACCACCCCCCTTTTTTTGGTGCTATCACCACCCTTTTAGCTTAGGATTTTCCTTTATGCACCTCTCTAACCCTGGTCCCTTGGAATGCGTAGGTTATGATTAGTTAGCTGAATTTCCTTCTTTAGGTGTAATTTTAGCATTAGGATTAGGTAGAGGAACCGACCTTCTTTGGAGGTCCTGTCTCAAGTCGCAAGTGCCACAACTAGAGAGACGATCCCACGTTTGTCAAAAGTAGGGATCTTTAATGAGTAATCCCTGTGGTGCTACTTTTTTGACATAACGCTTTGGCACGCTCTGGGACAAACAGTGAAAACTATATATTTCACAGGTGTGTATCTTGGTCTACATCTTCATCTCAACAAGTTTGATGTGCTCTTGGTGAGATCTCAACCTTTGGAGGCAAGTTTCAAGCATATTTGGCGACTCCACTGATTCAAACAACCCATTATCTCAGTTGCAGACCTTTCCATTTGTTCTTCCATTCATTTTAATGTTTCCATTTCAGTCATGGCTCTCCAAGGAGATTTTCCATTCCCTCATTTCAGTTCTAGTCCACTTCATTTGCAGCAGTTGGATGTTATCCCCAAAACAGCCTTGAAAAATCTGCCTTTTCTATGGAAATGGAGATCAATCTATTGATCACATTCAATATATTGCCAACCATTGTGCCATTCATGATGTCACAGGGAGAATGTTTGCCTTAGACTTTTGGTTTCATCTTTCAAAGGAAAAGTAAAATATTGGTACAACAGATTTGGCTCCACAATCCATTTCCACATGGAATCAGTTGGGAGAACAATTTCACAATCGGTTCAAGGAGGATGCAGATGTCATTTTCCTCATGGAACATCTCAAAGAAAATACAACAGGCTCCAATGGAGTTTATTCCTGATTTCAACATCAGATTCACAAGGACTTGACACATAATTCCTCAAGAATACAGACCCCACAAGGTATGACATTCTTGTATTATTTGAGATCCTTTGATGCTGATTTCTTGTATTGATTCAATCTCTAGGGGGCAACAGTCTTCCTCAAACTTTTGCCATTGCATCCCAAGTTGAGAAGATTCTCATTCAGGTTGGCAAACGAAAACCCATCTTTGCTGCTACAATTCTTCCTTCACCACCTCAAATTCTTCCTTCTCCATGTGCAAAAAAATGAAAAATCCATCATTCCTTGCCAAAATCAGGAAGCTCCTTTGCTTCCTTATCCTTCATTTGATGTTTCACAAGTTTTTCATGCCCAAAGCATTCCCAAACTTTGCAAAATCCCTCCCATCTCCACCTAGGGCACTACCCAACTTCACCAAACCTTGCACTAATGTTTCTAGAAGTTGTGGTATCTCAAATGTTATCCCTAGCTTCTACCCCTTACTAGACAAAGTTATCCTATGAGGTTGGTGGAAAGGGATGTTTGTTATGCTTTTGGAGAGAGGAACAACCCATGCAACACTCCAAACAACAAGACTTCAAGAAAAACTATCTTTGTTGTTTTGGAAAGTGTAGATCAGCAGAGTAGGGAGCATGCTTTGGAGGGTCATTTGGCTTCTCCAAGTGATCAAATCAGGTCTTTTGAGCATCAAACATATTTGCCTAAACAGAAACAAATCAGCAACCCCTTGTTTATGCCTCTCCTCCTACCAATCCTACCAAAGAAGAAGGTTCCATATCTATGAGGATTGGTCTCGATTCGGATTGGGAAGACGAGAGGATCCAAAATGTGCAAAAGGAGGAGTTGGATGTTAAAACAAAGCAAGCAGATGTGAAGGACAATCGAGTTGGAATTGGGGACGAGGAGAAAGTGTTTTTGAACACTATTGGTGTTGGGCCTTGAGGAAGAATGTTTTGAAAGTGAGCAAGGTGCTTTAATGGAATGCAATGATCCCCATTGCTCTGCAAGTATGGAGCTTGCTACAATTTTGATGGAAGGGCCTCAAGATTTCAAGGAGTATGAGTTTGAGCTCTCTAGCTTCTTGTTTGAGGAAGCAGAGCATGAGAACACAAGGGTGGAAACAAAGTTATTTGCGGAAGAAACACTATCGGTTCGAGTCAAGCTTGCAGACACCCACTGTGAAGAAGAAAGAGTCTCTACCAGCCCCAACTTTGGAGCTAATTTCAAAGAAGATGGGCAAAACTTAAGGATAAGCCCATTGGTTCCAAAATCCACTTGTCCAATAAGGTATTTCGCTAGTTTTGAGTCAAAAACAAAGTTGCCACCGGTCATGCTCACTTTAGAGTATGAGGATGATCATTAATGTACCAAGGGTTAGCTTTAAAACCTCTAACCAAACACAAAGCAACTTGTGGAGGTATATGTGTTTTTTTTCGATACCTTGAAGAAACTCGGGAGTGCAAGGCATGTTTGCATTCCCACCATGTGATTTTGTTGCCAAATAGATCACATGGCCGCATTTTGTAAGGAAAGACAACTATTTCTCCCTTCTGTTGCATGCTTTGTTTAGCTCCCTTTGTTTTGGTTAGGTAGGGTAGGTAGGTTTTCTTTCAGCAGAACAAGTGCTTGTGTACACTTTGCATGTTCCATTTGGGGCATGTATGATTTTATTTTTGTACATAAGTTGTGTGGTTCATGGTAAGATTAGATTTTGGGGCATCTCTCATAGTGCATATACTTAGCTCCAACATATCAGTTGCAGGTCCAAAGTTCTCTGTGTGCTTGCCTTGGTCACATTTTCAAATTTGGGGATAGTTTACAAGTTTTATCCAAAATCTTAAAATCAACTTTAAGAGTAGGCCAAGGCAATTTAAGTTCGGATGCTAAGTTCATACGGATTGGAGATAGATTTCCAAAGGAAAAGATCAGTTTTAGAGAAAGTTTTGGGCTTGACTTCATGCCCAATGGATGCTTCAAGGCAACTGGTCTCTTCATCTAAAGCATGCAGATGTCCCCTGAGGTCGCTAAATCCGTTGTCTCAAATTTACCCCCGATAAATTTGGACAACTTATTAGAATGGGCTTAGTCAAAGCCGAGTCGGTGGGAGAAGCAAATTAGAAGGTTGACTCGACCAGAATTGGTTGATGAAATGAGCTCGATGAGTTTTGACGCATGAGCTTGGCGAGTTGGGTTATCAAGCCAAGTGAGTGGGTATCGTGTATAAGAAGCATCTTGATGAGTCGGGGTGAGTTGCACAGGAACAAAAATGATAAGCCGATGAGGTAAGGCGAAGGCGCCCAGTAGCATCGAAGGATGCTGCCGACCGATAACATCGTTTGGATGCTACCGAAATTTTGGCAAGTAGTAGGAGCGGTCGAGGTGATGGAGGTAAAGATAGATACTATTGTCCGATAGCATATTTTTTATCATATTTGGAAGAAAATATGGTTAGCTCGGCAACGCTGGGATGGTGAGTTGATCGCATGGTGTATGGTAGTACAAATGCTACCGGTGGGTAGCATGGAACTGTGTTACCAGCTGACAACAAGATTCAAACGATGAACACGCAACCGAACCAGCTGACAAGCCAAGGCATGTCATGGATGTAACCACCAAGAATCAGTCGCTGGCCGACGGCCGACAACAAGATAATTATGCAACCAACCGAGGAAAGGAAATGAATACTACCAGTCATCAACAAGAGCATCAACTACGAGCTGAGCATTAATGATGGTAGTTTGAGTAATCAACTATTTGTCGAAGTTAATCCTCATGGTGAGAGATCATTTGCTATATAATCTAAAAATTCACTCATTTGAGTAGGTTATTGAGCTTTTCTTTGTAGTTGCGGCACCATGCCAAAATGGTGTCGACTTCCCATGAGTTCAGGACCTCAAATTTGGCCTCTGTAATGTAATCTCGCACCTTCACCATGAATAAACAAATTGTGCATATTTTAGGCATGTAAAATTTGTTTTTGACACATTTGTCTCGCCTCTAACTTGTTTTATTTTTAGCCTTGCCTTTCTCGTGTGTTTTTAGTATGTTGTGTGCATTTGTACTTGTAGACTCTAGTTTTGATGTGTTGTAAATGCGTGGGCGAGTGGAATGTATGGTTATTGAATTGTGGCACGTTGTCTACCCTCTCTCCCATGTGTCCTCCATTTCCTTCCCCTCATGGATAGAGCTCAACCCCCTTTTTTCGGTGCTATTACCACCCTTTTAGTTTAAGATTTCCTTTCTACACCTCTCTAACCCCGGTCCCTGGAATGTGTAGGTTAGGATTAGTTAGTTGTATTTCCTTCTTTAGGTGTAGTTTTAGCATCGGGATTAGGTGGAGGAACCAACCTTCTCCGGAAGTCCGTCTCAAGTCTGCAAGTCCCACAACTTGAGAGATAGTCCCATGTTTGTCAAAAGTAGGGATCTTTAACAAGTAATCCCCTGTGGTGCTATTTTTTTGACATAAAATTCTCATCATAAGTTACAATTGTGGCCACATGTTTTTTTTTGTTAGAAAGAAGTAGAGGGGCCAAAATGACCCCAACCACAATGAGATCGACCTATCCTAATTGAATGAGGGTGGATTATTATCATTGCTCAGTATGCAAGTGATATACACTTGAACAAGTAATTGTAAGTACTACAAAGAAACATAATCAAGGTACCCAATATGCTCATAAAGTCCTAAAACAAGAATGAGAATTATACATTCATGCATGTAACTATGTACCACACTTGCTAGCTCGATAAAGCACTAGTCACCCATTGTTTCCTTAGTTTGCATAACTTAGTCACGATTGGTATATATATCATAACAACTGGTAGATCTATCATAACATTTTGAGTACAATGCAATCATTTAACAAATAAATTCATCATTATAAGTCGTGATATTTCATTTATATAATTTATTGTTCTTAGCCATAGGACAATAATATGTGTTGATCTGCGATAAATATAAACCACCACTCTCACTTTAGTATAATAAGGACTAATAGTTGACAACCTGCCCTAGTCATATGGTAACATACGTCTTACATGTACTTATACATTCCAGTTGTATACACCTCATTTTTGATGTTTGCCAACCATTTTTCTTGTATAGGGTCGCTAATGTATTTTCCTCCTAAGCGGGTGCCTTAAGGGGTATGTTGAGATTAAAGTGTGATCGGACTTGGTCACATGGGCTAGACCACATCATTTGAGAGATAACTATTATTCCATAGTTCCCTTACCCTTGCCTCATTTCTTCCTTTTGTTCACACATTACACCCATTATGTCTACTTGTCTCATTGTGTTCACTTGTTCATGCTTATTGCACACTCTTATCCCTCCTTTTGATCACTCGAACCTTCTTCATTACCCCCATTTATCTTCTAGCTTCCATTATTCATTTTTGTAGCTCATGACCTTAGGGTTATGTATACGAGATTCCTATGTACTTGACTTCCCAAGGTCTTGTCGAGACCGAAATGTGGAAAATGATATGGGAATGAGATAGGTGTAGGTGGTAAATGTGGAATAGATGGGGATGGTAATGAATCAAGGTTTTAGGGGTGAGCTAAGTGCAATCGATCAACTTGCAAGTAATGGACACATTCGTTAAGGGCGGAAAAAATCATCTAACCTCTGTGGGCATGATGCCACAGTCAAGGATAATTACCGTGTGTAATTATCGATCTATGTTTGTAAGATCGAAAATACCTTGACCTAGTTGTCGCACTCATGGAAATTATCCAGTCATCTCTAAATACTCCTCTCTAGAGAGGCTCATGCGAGAGTGAGAACAAAGGACACGACTAACAAACTAAGGGGTAGGGCGTTTGAATTGGTTTTCTTGATCAAATCAAAACTTCTCGGCCTCTGTCTGTTGGTGCTCAAATTAGTCTCGCCCATTTGTCATTGAAATTCCTTAGTTTGCGGCCTCTGTCATGTTTTCTATCTCCTCGTGTTGGTGCTTGAAGACTCTGTCCTCCATTTGGTTGCCATGATTAGTCCCTTCCTTGGTCGAGGATCACTTAAAGGTCCAAAATTTGTTTTTCGTTCCTCTGTCCATCTGAAAGAGTCTGTAACTTGGGCGTAAAACTCGGGTTTTTCCTTTCCTTCCATTTTCCACAGTCATGTTTTGTTGTCCCTATCATTTTTGTCCCAAATACATGAGGAAACATGATTGGATGTAGCTCGGAGGATCATATTTGAGCCTTATAACATTTCCAAATTCTCTGTCCTTGAAGAAAGATTCATTTCCGGGCTCAAATGGCGATTTTCTTGCATTTTACGGTTTGACAGTGTATTTTTCTGGTCAAATTTACATCTCAAAGATCAGTGGAAATGTGGCCCTTTTTGGTTGGATGCGGCTTGACGGGGCACTTTAAAAACTCTAAGGCTCGCTTCAACCCAAAACTTGTCCACGTGGAGGAACGGCGCTCATTTGAAAATTCACCTTTTGGTTTGGCCTTGGAGTTGTGCGGGGGGACACGTGGAGGTTTCCACTGCTTTGCCTAGACTTAGACAAATTTTTCATGTAGCTGGTATAGTTTTGGCGGACCATGGACATGTGGAGGGCTAGCGCTCATTTGAGGATCCGCCTTAGGGTCCCACCTTAACAATTGCGACAGGGAGACATGTGGAGGCTTCCGCCGGCTCCGCTTTGTACTTAAAATTTTCAAAGAAATTTTCTAAGGCTTGGGACACATGGTGAGCCCGCGCTTGTTCAGGGTCTCCGCTCTTGGGCACCATCTCGAAGTTGCACCATGAAGACACGTGGAGGATTCCATCGGGTCTTCCCATACTTAGACTTTTCAAGAAACTTTCTAAAGGCCTGGGACACGTGGAGGGACCACACATGTTTGGGGACCGGCCCCTAAGTTTTATTTTGAAGAAGTGCTAGGAGGACACTTGGAGGCTTCCGCTCACTCGCCTTTGCTTGGACTTTTCAACGGCCAAAGAAAAATGTCTCGGACCATAGACACATGGCGCCTTCCGTTGAACCTTCAACTTTTTAAACAAACTCTGCTGCTGAATCGAGACACGTGTTGAGCCCGTGCTTGTTTGGGGTCTCTGCTTTTGGGGACCATCTCAAAATGTGCCATTGAGACATGTGGAGGCTTCTGCTGGCTCCTTTTTACACTGAGAATTTTCAAAGGCCAAAAGGCATTTTTCTTGGGCCGTGGTACGTGGAAGGCTCACGCTTGTTTGGGACTTGCCTTTGTGCTTCTCCTTTGTAGTTGTACTAAGGAAACATGTGGACGGCTATGATATAAAGTGGAAAAGGGGTAGAATCAATGGTTGTTGTGCATTTCACCTATTTGAATGAATACACATTGTTTTTCATCGTTTCTTTGATGAAATTCCTTGTTGTCTTTGTTTGTAAGGTGCCATTGAATGGATTTGAAACTTAAATTGTGAGTCTAAGGATTGTTAAGGTCGATATTTTGAAGTGGGAATTGCTCAGGCACTCGCAAAAATGAGAATTACCAGAGGAAATGGATGCGGGGCATAATTGCAGAGGAAAGAGAGGGAAAAGGGATGAAATGATGAAAAAGTTGTTGCCTCGAAAGCTTAGAAAAATATTACTTGTCATATCCAACTATGCAGAGTCTCGGAAAATGATTAAAAAGGGGATTTCGCATGAAAAAATCAGAATGATTAGAAGGATTTCCAAAAAGTTGTGGCATGGCATCCTAGTCATTAGTCGAGGGCCCAAGAAACATGATCAGTTCACAATTGGTCCACCTAGCAACTTTTGGATATGAATTTGTTAAACGTCGCTTTCTGAAGAAAATTGTTAACAAGCAAAGGTCCCTCGAATATTATTTCTTTTTGGGGGAAAATTGAGTGAGTAAAATGTATAAATGCAATGAGAATACTCTTGCAAAAGGTCGAGGTTGAATTCTTAAGAGAAAATTTGAGAAAGTTGTCTTCTTCCTAAGAGACCAAGCCGAGATAACTGTTATTTTCTTCTGTGTTAGATTTTCTATCGTGTCAAGTTGGTTGCAGATGTATAGCCATTGATGAGAACTGAGATTTCTCTAGAAGCTTTCCCCTGCTGATGAATCTAAGCAATTTTGAAATTAATTTGTGTCCAATCTCTAGCAATTTGTGTCTACTTTGTTTTAGAATGTCTCTGTAAATAGTTTCTTTCGTTCCTATTGCAATCTTACATTGAAATCTTTGTGAAATCACATAGGATCTCGTCCTGTGACAATTTAATGGTATTTGCAATTTCATTTCAAGAAGAGCCTTCATCTTGGATGAGATAAACAAATTTAAAATCAATTCATTATCATTTGTTGATAAAGATTGTCTATAAGTCTTTGGGTGTACCTTAGGCATGATTGATCAGAGACTTTGGTGTTTAATTGAGTCTTTCAATTTGATCCTTCGTGTTAGAGTCTCAAAGATTATGTGAAAACGTGCTTGATTTGGGCCTCCATTGAAGCACACCTTCTGGTTGAAGGAACATCTTAACTATTCTGAAGCTTTCTGTTGTTGAGTTGTTCATTGTTGTGAAGTCCCTTTGAAGATCTGGTATAATCAACTTTATCCTGCTTCATCTCCCACCAAAATTATTCAAAACCACGAATCCACCCTGAACTACTCCTGTTTTCCTGTGTATGAACAAAAGAACAAAATCTACTTACTAAAATATCCAAAACAATCAGAATTTCTAATGTCTTGATAACCTTAGCCTTGTGTTGAAAGTATCTCCATCATTTAGAAGTGACAAATATTAAGAGTTAAATCATGGAGTATTGATTGTATTTCCTTCATCAAACAGAGGTTACACTAAGGGTCCGCTCACCCCGGTCGAAGAGGTACGGCCTAAAGTAGCGAGGACAGTCAAATCCTCTTAAAGGTGCTATCCATCTCTCCACCAATCCGAGTAACAAAGGGCCGGTTAGATCTCATCCCCGGCTATAAACGGCACACACTATGATCTATCTGCGTCTAAGATCCCTCGTTGAATATGTGTTGCTTTGCTTTGATTGAAAATGATAACTAATTTGGATACCAACACAGTCTAATTATTTATCGAGGGTGTCTAGCTAGCTAATGATCTAAGGGAGAAAAGGAGTAGATCTAAAAACGAGTGCTCGTAAACCCAAATCTATGTCTCCTTGATATCGATTTATGCCAAGCGGGTGGATGATTGGCTCAAATATCCTCCTACAAGGTTGGTCCGGACCAAGAATGGTCATGTGAGAACACCAACTCGTGAGTAAGGTAAATAAGGTGAGAAACTAGTCAAGAGGGGCCAAGGACTATGAACTGGTAGTCTAAGCCTCTAATAACTAAGTTTGTTGTTTTGTTTTGATTCTCTACACTACTCTAAACTTTCAAATTTAAATAAACAATGTAAAATGAGCCTAATTTAATAAAAGACAATTGATTTTCCCTTTTAATTAATTAGATCACATTTACTATTATTCAATAAAACAAACACATCTACCTAATCTAATTCTTTTCTTTAAAAATATTTTTTATTGATCTTTTCGAATAAAAGAAAATAATTCAAACAATTAAATTCCTAATGTTTTTTTGTTTTCAGGAATAATTAAAAGAATGAAGAACTATCTCTACATACACATGAAATTAAAAGAAATAGAATCTATAATTATTTCTAAATTAAAATGAATCTACAATTGGTTTCAAAATTAAAATAAATCTAAAACAAGGGTTAATCAGGTGTAGTTTTTCCTCTGTTGCAGTTTTTGTGTAATTACTACTATAACATGAAAGTTACTAAGAAGATATTATCTATTAAACACAACTTCTAACCAATTTCTACCTCAAGTTATCTAGAAAGAGAGTTTCTTAGAAGCAATTTCTTTTTTACCGTATAAATTTCCTCGTGAGAAATTCTTGTAAATCAAATGGAAGAAATAAAAATGAAGAAATAAAATATGAATATTGCTACTTCTACCTCCAACCAATTTCTTGTGCAGATCCACATGGATAAAAAAGGAAGAGGATATCAATGGAAGAAGTATTTTGAAAAGGGATACTGAAACACATGGGAAGTGATGAGATCTTCCCCTTCTAATTACCTTGAATACACAACTTATTCTACTTGCAACAAATAATGTCTATATTAAAATTTCAGAGAAATGAATACAACCCCAATTTGGTTACTACAATGATGTGCTATCTTTTTCCAGATATGTGATGCGTTCGATGTCTCCTCATCTTCAAATCCTCTTCCAATGTGTGAGTTCCAATTGATCCAGGAAGGCAAGATGGTGAATGACAAAAATAAATCAATAAATTGAATGTGGCTGGCTTTGTGCAAAGAGGATGACTAGAATGTGAGCAACACGGAAGAATAGAGCAGTGAAATGACTATTTGTGTAATCCCTCTCCAAAATACAACATCATAACACTTCACAAAAATTATCAAATTCCCAACCCATGATACAAATAAAAATATTATTTTTATAAGTTATTGGAGGAGAAGATGTCAAGAACACATGTCAATCAAGAAACAATGACTCATCTTGAGGAGGAAAAATCAACATACTATATTTAGTAAAAGAGGAAGAGGAACCCAAGACCGATACAAAAAGCTCAAGATTACCTATTTTTATTCGAAACGAGAGAGAAAATATCACCGTAATCAAAAGACGTGTGTTTTAATTTTGCGTTAGAAGATGCCAAAACCGCCCCTATTTCTAGAGGGGCGGTTTCATAACCTCCGTTGGTATGCAAAGAAAACAAGGTCAAAAAGTATTCTAAAGAAAAATGAAGCATGTAGGTTGAAGGAGGAGGTTGGGAAATTTGAGCCACAAAATGGGGTGGGAAGGAGAGAGAAAGGGATTCATACCTCATTTTTACCTTGGAAGGGTTTTTTCATCATCGGAGACGTTTCATGTTTTCCGTGTTGTACCATATAATTTTTGGGTGCGTCTGATGTTCCCCTAAAGATGATGCCATTACCTGGGGTGATGGGATTGGGTTTGGGTTTTCCATAGTTGATGCCATTGACCAATAACAATGATTTTATGTATATATACTCCATTTCTACTATCAATAATCGACACATTCACTTTTCCAAAACACTTCATTTACTTGCACATCAAAAATTTTCACATATTTTTGCACCTAGTTGATAGACTTGAGGTTTTGGAGCTTGCCACTTTGCATTTGCATCACCATAGTGAAATAGGAGTGGATGTATTCTACTTGAAATTTCCCCTTCTCCACCCATAGTGATTCTCTCTCAATGTTGTTGTCTCTAGGGAGGATCATGCATCAATAACCATAATGTAGGTAAGTATTTCTAACCCTTCTTTTTCCTTTGTTGCTTGTATATTTTTGTTGTGTGGATGGTTGATCATTCATCCCTATATATTAGAGTAGAGGTATGTTTACTTTTTTTAATTTCTTTTTCTTATTATATTACCCCTTGGCTTTATCCATTTCTTGAGTTACTCCTATTCGAATCCTAACGGGATATTTATCTTGATGTTCGATATAAGTCTTGGAAACCTATAACTATCATAGGGATAATGTTACTTGTCCTTTAGAATTATGACACTAACACTCCTTAAGCACCTTTGGTATCTACATCATGTGTCCGAACTTAGGTTTGATCCCTACACTTGAGAACGTAGTCGGGACCCATATTTTCTAGCCATACACTCTAGTGAACCTGACATGAAACATGCTCTTCCTGAATTAGGTCATATTCGCTATGTTTTTCATTTTTTCCTACTTTTCCTATGTGATTGGCCTTTTTGTAGAACCCTACTACACGGCGGATCATGTCTCGCACACTATTAATTCTATCTTGATTCCATTAGCCTCGGTGCAAACTTCCCGCACAATTGATCTCATTATAATTCTTCATGAATGCTCACACTCATCTTTCCCAATGCTATTGGCCCCAATGCAATCTTTTTCGCATGACTGAACCCATCGAAAAATATTACTAGAAGCTCTTTCCAAGGCATGATTTCTTTATAATGGAATACTTATTCAATGGTTCTCTACTTCTTTGGAAAAACCATATTTATATAGAAACAATAACACCAAATATGATGATTTTCCTAAGCTAATTATTCATTACATTGACTATGTTTCCATAGGAGATGCTAATGCTAAGAAGTAAAAAACACCATCTCGTAATGTTCGGACCGGATCTAGCATTCAAAATCCTTGTCTTTGAATATGAAGAATGTAAACATGAATATGTCCTTAAGTCTCGATTACCTTTATGCTATACAAAAATTATTCAACAATTCCCTAAATATGTCGGAGAATCAACCGATATATTGCAAAAACACATTTATGACTATCTTTCTAGAAATTTGGATTCATATATCAATCACAGTGAGCCTCCTATAAGTGGATAAAATGATGATCCAACCGATAACACCAACCTTCCTCCAAATAATGATCTTACACAACTCATCATGTAACTTATTGATCGATTGAGTCAACAATAAAATACAAATGCAAATCAATTCTTACAAATGCAAAATAACCTAATATGACTTACTAGTCAACCATACATGGTTTCTTGGGGCATGTCAAACCAAGGTCAACCCCTCCTCTTCTAGCTAGGATTATTGGGGAACCCATTGCACAACCTCCCATCCATAACAAGGTCCTTCAAGCCATTCAAAGAGAGCCTCTCGCTCCATACATCACTTCCATGGACATTGGGGGGATCACCCCTTCCATATCTTATGATGGCTCTACTGATCCTACCATTCATATCAAAGCCTTTAGAAACATTTACAAGGATCGAGTCAAAGCTAATTCCTATGCTACCACCAAGCTCTTAGATAAGAAACAAGAGATACTTTGGATGTTATCATACTCTTCCAACCAACTCTATTGTTGAACTTGAAAGCTTAGTTATCACCTTAGTAAATGAATTTCAATACGATGACCTTCCTGAAAACAACATCAATTCTTTCATCAACTTCAATTACGGTGATGAAAAATTTACCAAATATTTCATCAAATTTTGGAAGACCTTATCCACTAAGGCCTAACATAACATGATACTATTTTATTTATTTTTAGATCCCTTAAACCTTACTTTCAATACAAGGTGAGATCCTTCTCTCCTACTTCTTTGGAAGAAGCATTTGAGTAATAAAAACTCCAAAATTACCTCATGAAGGAATTCGAAAAGACTTCCTCTAAGAAAAAACAACCTAAGAACATTCATGTCCTCATGCGCCCTAGAAATAAGAATGTCATTGATGACAGAACCACAACCGCTCTTCCTCATGGTTTAATGAAATTAAATATAGTGTAAGGATACTATTGATTAGAAAAATATATAGTATTTAAGAAAGATCAAACAAAGGAAATACAAGAAAGAGTGATAGATAGGGTTTAGATAATGACTCAACTTGCATCTATAGAGTCCGAACTAATTCGGATTGAAGATTGATTTGAAAGGGGAGATTATGAGTTATGAAAGATTTGCGTGTGGAACTATAATATGGAAACTAATGAGATAGAACCATCTCGAATGGGACAGGCCACCCAACCGTTAGTGTCCGATCCGGGTCTTTGGTGTTTACTGAGTGGCTTAGGATATGGGTCTTTCTATGTTACTCCTTGTTCATTGCATGTCACATCATATTTGTTGTGTCACACTTGTACCTCAACGGTCACCCCAATGTGATTATCACCAAGTGCTGCACTACATTTCAGACTCAATGTATTTCTAGTGTGTGTGTGTGTGTGTGTGTGTGTGTGTGTGTGTGTGTGTGTGTGTGTGTGTATGATTGAAATAATGTCCCTTGAGATAACAACCTAGTGCTTGTCACACAAAGAATAGTGGGCCATAACTACTTTTTCCCAATGTAAATGTGTGGTATGGAATTCAAAATAAAACTTCTTATGTAGTTAAATATGTAGTCCCAAAATATAGTCCTTAGTGTAGTAGATACAAAATATTAGCTCCTTGTAATAGTATGTGCCTCTCGAATGCTTTCCCTTTTAATGAGGTTAAATAAAACATATGTATATATTGTAGACACCAAATTTTGGTACGCTTATCCCCCATCTCGTGTTCATTCCCTTCATCGTCATCTTGCACATACACACCTCACACTTTATTTGAATTCCTATTTCCCTCCTACATCCCATTTATTTCCTCTTAATTTCCCACTTTCCTATCTTTATCCTATCATTATTTTATCTCTCCTAATCCATCCCTAATCATATTTAATCACCCCTAAACCCATCCATTACCCTAATCACATCCCTAAACACCCCATTTATCATCCCTAGACTCTCATCTACCCTCATTCAATGATTTCACCCATCCAACTACCTTTTATCATCCATATGCAACCCTAACCCACCTAAACATCTCAAAACCCTAATTATATCCCCTTAGGGATGATTGTCTCATCATCTCCACTACCCAAATCGACGGTCACCGCATTAACGGAGACCCTAGTGGGTCACCATCAACCCTATAAGTATACCACTACCCACTCCTTAAGAGGATGAAATTTTAGATTTTTGGCCTTATTAGAGTGTAATTCATTTCCTTCTCTTCTTATGAGAAGATATCATATATTTGGAGCTATTTTGGAGCCCTTGCATGCCGTCCTGGAGATCTAAATTCTAGAGTTACTTGGAGCCCTGCCATTATTTCATCATATATTTCTATTAGTTTTGTAGGTTATTCTGTTTGCCTTGGAGATCTGTCATCATCTATGCCATCATTGATTCTTCTTCCCATCTCTTTTGCCATCCATTTAGCCATATCAAGCCCTAATTCTTCCTCGATCACCGTCAATCTAGCCTTGAGTCACCATCGACCCGATCTCCATCAAGTTAGTTTTTTTGTTTTACCTCATCTCGCCACCTATTTTCTAGCTTCCTCAACACTTAGGTCCCTCTCTCTCTGTGACCCACCCATCGATAGACTAGATCTCACTTTTTGGCCTTGGTTTTGTCGATTGTCCCAAATCTTCCCCGATCATTGTCGAACTGATTTACATCTATAATTTTCTCATCGATCGTCTATTTCTTGCATCGTTTATATTTCATACATTTCTACATCGATTCAAGACTGCACACAACATCCCATAGTCGATCCCCGATCCCATGTTATCTGCATCTTTTGATCTTCTTTGCTGCGATTTGCCATCGATCATTTTGCCTCTTTCGATCTTGGGTCGCAATCGACCCGATTAGGTTTGATCTCTTTATTTCAATTTATCGTTATTAGATCTTTATCTTAGCATATCTAGCATATCTATGATCTCTGTTCTATTATATTTTACATGTTATCCATATTTTATATTTTATCAATATCTTAATAAAAGTGGGTTGAAATCCTCCCTATGGAGTTATCACTTCTCAGGATCGACCTTATAAACAAAACCCACCATCTTATCTACTAATATTTTTCTTGTCTAGTTGTCTCTTTTTTGTGTAGATTATCGAGATCGTTGTGGAGAGGATCTTTACGCTCATATCTTCATCTTCATCATCATCACATATCGAAGGTAGCCTTAAACTCTCCCATGTATTGGAGTTTCTTATTTTCTTACACACCATTCCATTAACTTGAAACTGGAGTGGGAGAATTTGTCAAAATTCTTGCGCGCCCGGTGGGATCCACCCATTTTATTTGGTGAGCTCTTTATTTATTTTCATTATTTCATTTCATATTCCATTTATTTATTACAACTAACTCTGGGTATATCTTCTTTGCTTACGTGTGTTGTGGATTCCTTCTTGGCTCAACAATGCGTGTGTTTAATTTTAAAAAAAGGAATTTTTTTTTATCCAAGTATTCTCCTTTTTATCCCTATTTTCTCCTTTTTGCATCATTTCTCCCTCCTTTGTTTACACGCTCTCTGTAGACATCAAATTTTTGCCACACTCCCCTTGGTCCCCTTTAATCAGTTAACATAACGTGTTCACCTAACCATGACCCCTTTACCTCACATTCATATTAATTTAATTATTTACAATTGAATTAATGCCCATCCTCACATTATTTATTAATCTAATTACTTTAATTAGGTTAATTTACACATCACCTAGACACATCACCTAGACACCTCACCATGGACTTATTCTTAGCCTATTAATTAACTAAGACTCAGTCTCCACTTATCCTAACCACCTGGGACTTAGTCTAACCCTAGCATTAAATTCCTATTCCTTCTCCAACAACATGCCCACTTATCTAAGCGTTAACCATCACTTGAGACCCGGGCCAACAAGTAGAGCACGCCAAAAATAGCCAAGATCTGCTATTTTTGGTAAACCTAGATATCCCACCTTAACTAATGTCAGTTAACCCTCAACCGACACCAGTCACCTTGACCATTTTTGATCACCATATATACAATTTGGAAATTTTTTTCCCCACTTAGAGTTTTGGGAGAGCTATCTGAATTCAAGCACAAACTAGAGTTTTCTCATCATCAAGATGATAGAATACATCTAGCCAAAGGCCCAAGCAAGTACTAGGACTGATATGAAGGCATTGGAATTCATGATGACACTCTGGGAAGCACTGATGCGACACTGACCACTAGGTTCACAGATCAACCATCACCTTCCTTCACCCACCAATCTTGTAGGAACAAGTAAGTGCATTTGATTTTGTATCATTTATGTACTTACTCATTAGGTTCTTTATCCTCTTGTTATTAGAACTTGTTATTCCCTAATGTTATCTCCGAATCACAACACCCTTTTTTTTGCACAAGTGTGTATGATTAAACTCACAGTGTGATTAGATAACATGGGTACTATCTCTAAGTTGTGGGACTTTCTACTTGAGATAGACCTCCGAGAAAGTTTGGTTCTTGCTACTAAACTACCGCCACAATCTATTCTAATGCAAGCAAAACTATCTTTCCTAATCTAACCTTCCAAGGGACCAGGAGAGAAAATTCATGAAAAAAATCCTACACTAAAGTGGTGATTCACCGAGAAGAGGAGAGTGTGAGAATAGTCTTCCAATGTGTAAAAACAAAAGCAAGGTGCATACTAGAGGGGGTGATAATGATTCTCCACAATCTAGAAAATGCATTCACAACAATTTTTCAAGCATACAAAATGAGAATGAATCCTGTAATAACATAATATAGACATAATATATATGCAATGAAATTGAAGGGGAAAAGAGAATGCAAACAGATACAACAAGAGAAGATATATCCACAACTTGCATCTAGTGCTTCATTGATATGCACAGTTCAATCCTTTACAAAATAAGGGCCTGGATCACCATACAAGGATTCCACTACAAGGGCCTACAACACATTAGATTCACAAATAAATTTTGACAGAGTTTTGCTACTTAAAAACTATCTCTCCTTCCATTGAGCTTAACACTCCAATTTATAGAATTCTGAGAGAAGAGAGAGAGAGGAAAAATGGAAATCCCGAAATCTGTCATTCAACCACTTGCAAAAGGTAGTAAATGGAATGAAATGATGTTTTGTTACTTGTAAAATTCCCCCATACTATCCCATAACTTGCAGCAGTGAAATATGTTAGCCCATGCTTCATTGAATGCATCCCAACCACCACTGAAATAACTGTTCTGAACCTGATCACGTTTTCTATAAACTCTCTATTGATCCTTCATCAAATTCTGAATATCTTGATTATTGTGCGTCGGGATCGGAACCACGATTCCAACGGTAACAATTTTTTGCTTTTTTTCGATAATTACAAAATTTATGGCCTTCTGAGTGCGTGTAGCTATTTTGAGTTTGCCAGGGATTTCTTGCCTTTTACGGGACTGAATATTTAAATTTTGGAACTGGATACATTTCCTTCCTTTTCACCCACCTACCCTCAAAAAAATTAATATTTTGTGTTTCCATGGTGTAGAGGATGTTGAGAGCTTTCCAACGATATAAAATTTATTAAATTTCGAGCACCGGGTCAAAAGTTATGCCCATTTGAAAATTTGCATTAATCCGCACAAGAAATGGCGAAAATGCAAATTTGCAAAATGGACCCTAGGGCCCAAAATTGCAAATTGCACCATTTGCAAAAATTGTAAAATTCTCAAAAATTCCCCAGGCCCGAAATTGGCAAATTTTGCAAAAAATCTCCCCATGCTCATAACTTGCAAAATATGAAGAGTTAGAAGGACTTATTTATATTTTTGGAAAGGGGAAGAAATTTCCTATCTGATGAAGATGATTTCGGGAATCCTTAAGTACTTAAAATATGTAAAAATCAGATTGAAGCACTAAAAGGGGGAAAATGGTGTTAGTTGACCAAAATTAAGCATGAGCTTATTTTGGACAACAATTTGGTGACTCAGTGGGGTTATCTACCTGTCAGATGAAGTATGGCCAACTACTTGTAGCAATCCATTGGGCATGGAGTCTTCCTGGTAGTCTCATATCTGATCTGGAACTGCCTTCGATGCTTGCACTCTCATCTTTTGTAAGAGAACCTTGTAGTCAAGGTTTGTGAGAGTAGAAAATTGCCTGAAACTTGGAAGCTTTTCCCTCATTTGATTTTCTGCAAATCTGATCTATTGGAGTGCAATGAAAACATCCAAACCTACTCGACATGGATACTCTACTGATTTAATTCTCTTATGGCTGCAAGTGTCTTCCAGGAGTGAGATGAACTATATACAAGCATACACCAAGAGCAATAGAGCATGTGCACCAACACTTAGGGAAATGAAACCTATTCTAACAACAACAACAATGTGCACAAGCACTTGGAGAAATTAGAAATCCTAGACTAATATGTACAAAGGTGAGAAATTCTCCTTTTAGTAGCAATGTTTGAGATAGATCCCATTCACTGGAATCTGTAATTCTTCACCATCCAATTTAACCAAAGAAGGCATTGCTACCTTTTCATTTGGTGATCATGTATGGGCCACTCCATATGGCATCGAACTTAGAATGCTTGCCTGGATTTGCATGATCAACATCCCACTTTAGTACCAAGTCTCCAACTTGGAATGTCTTGGCCTTAGCTTTCTTGTCAAAGCTCTTCTTGATCGATGCTTGATCCTTCTCCATAGTCTGCATTGCATGTTCTCTTGCTTCTTCTAGTTCCATTAACTCTGCATACCTGATTTCCATGGGTTCAAATTCAACTAGTTCCAACTGTTTCATGAGTTCCAATGCTGGAAACTCAAGTGATATAGGTAGGACTACTTCTCTCCCATATACAAGCTTGAATGGGGAGCTGCCTATAGACCTCTTGGGTGTGATCCTATCAGCCCATAGAGCTGATTTGAGCTTTGTGTGCCAAGTTCTTTGATTCTCATCAAGAGTCCTTCTGATGATTCTTAGTAAGTTTTTGTTTGTGGACTCTTCTTGGCCATTACCTTGAGGGTAATAGTTTGATGAAGTGCTAAGGTATACACCATTCTTGACAACCCATTTAGTGATCTTTGTACCAAGAAATGCCAATGCATTATCTAATATGATAGTGGCAGGGACTCCAAACCTAGTGACTATCCCTTCATAGAAATCCAAGATATTGGATTCATTTGCCTCCTTAAGTGCCACTACTTTAGTCCACTTGGTGAAGTAGTCTATTGCCGTAAGTATCCACTTGTGCCCTTGAATTGAATTTGGGTTGATCATTCCAATGAATTCTAATCCCCATTGCATGAATGAATGATCTACTGAAATTGGACGAAGGGGCAGGGCTGCTAACTTTTCTTTCCCTATGAAGAATGCACACTTCTTGCATTTCTTGATCCATGAGTAGAAATCACTAAACACCGTAGGTAAATAGTAACCAACCTTCATGATTTTGAGAGTTACTCAAGGAGCAAAGTGGCCTCTTGCTTCTCCATCATGGAACTCATGTAATATCTTCCCAACTTGACATGTTTCAATGCATCTCAATAGAACACTATTGATATATTTCTTGAACAAGACACCATCAATAAGAACATATGGGATGGATTGCAATTTGAAGTATCTCCTCTTTGCTTTGCTCATTTCTAGAGGGCACAAACCTGTTTGGAGATAATGCACTAAGTCCTGAGTCCAACATGGAATGGGTGCATCATTAGCTGGTTGTTCTTGATCATTCTACAGTAGTAGGACAACCTCTTCTTCTCCTTTTGACTCATCATGTGGTTTAGAAGTGAGCTGCTCACACAAACCTTTGCCATGAACCAACTTGGTTACCTTGATTTCAATATCATATTCCATTACTCGAGTGATCCAACCTGCTCTCTTCTCGTTCAAGTCCTTGTTTAGGAGAAATTCCTTGACACCAACATGAGACACCAATAGTTGAATCTTATTATTCAAGACAAAGTGTCTGAACTTCTTCAAACTCTTAATGATAATAAGGACATGATTTTTAATGAAATAATACTTTACTTCGTAATCTTCCAAACTCTAACTGAAGAAGGCTATGGGATTTTCTAAACATTCTCTATTCGGCTGTACTAAGATAGCGGAGATTGTGTTTGATCTTCCAAAAGCATACAACATAAAGTCCTCTCGAGAAGTCTAAATTTGATTAGAGTTGGAGCTTGTGATATTACATGCTTGATGGCCTCAAAACTCTCTTTGCCTTATGTTGTCCATTTAAATGCAAGACTCTTCTTCAACATCATTGTCAAAGGCTTCACAAGAGTGGAAAAATTAGGCACAAATATGTGGAAAAATTTATCCTTCCCAAGAAGATTTGGAGAGATTTCTTGTGGTGTGGCAATGGAAGTATTCAGATGGCTTCAACTCTTTTAGGATCAATTGTTAACCCTTCTCTTGAGATAATGTGGCCCAACAATTTTCCCTCGTGTGCCAAGAATACACACTTATTTGGATTCAATGATACTCCAAATCTTCTACATCTTTGAAATACTTTCCTGAGGTGAAAGAGGTGGTCTACTTGCATTCTTTGAGAAGATAGTGATATCATCTAGATACACCAACACTATCTTGTTGATTAAGCCTTTGAATGCCATATCCATAGCTCATTGAAATAGTGCTCTGACATTTGATAGTCCAAATGACATCTTCTTGTAAGCATATGTACCCCATTTCGTAGTGAAGGTTGTCTTGAATTGATCATCTTCTTTCACCATTATCTAGTTATAGCTTGAGTATCCATCTAACAATGAAAACCTTTTAGAACCAGCTACAACCTATAAGATTTGCTCCATTGATGGAAGTGGATAATGATCTTTGAGTGATGCTCTATTTAGATCATGGAATTCTATGCACAATATGATTTCACCATTTCTCTTTCTCACTGGCACCAAGTTTACAACCCAAATTGAATGTTTGATAGGAAATATGATGCTATCTTTAATCAACTTGTTCAACTCTTTTCTCATGAGAGGTTCAATGTGAGGGTTTACTAACCTTTGCTTTTGTCGATAGGCTTGGATTCTAGACCCAACTCAATAGTATGTTGTGCCAACTTTGGGTTGAAACCTCTTAAATCTTTATAAGTCCAAGCAAAGACATCTGGGAATTCTTGAAAAATTTGAACAAATTCAGATTTCTCTTGTGGGGTACTTACTTTGCCAATTTGCAATGTCTTGCCTTCATCTACTGAAATGGGCTTTGAATCTTCGCCCTTTACCTGAATGTTTTCCTTCTCCTTCAGAACTGGTCATTCAGTTGAAGATTGACTCCAAGGTTACAAGGCCCTTTGGTAATTTGTTGGTTCTCAGTTACACCACTTGGTCACCATACTATTGTTCCAACTTGTCTTGGTTTCTAGCGGAGAACTCAGCTTCTTCTTGTAAAAATTGACAATTTGCTGATCATTCTCAAAGACTTGCCAACTTGTATTGATATCTAGAACAGCTGGTATTAAAACCACCTTGATATGAGGCTAAGATTTCTCACTTTTTATACTTTCTACAACATCAAATTCCGCCCAATCGTTGCCAATTTGTATGTAGCTTCATTCTTCTTCCTTGGGATGGAATTGATGCTAAAAGATTCAAAATATTCAATGAGATCCCATACCCTATTTTTTTAGTTCTTCAATAGATCATTCTTAGCAACATTTTGTCCTCTGACTTGATTCACAATCAGCTCACTATCACCAAATACTTGTAAGTTTTTATACTTCTCTTTCTTGCCCAATGCAATCCATGAATTAAGGCTTCATACTCAGCTGTGTTGTTTGAACAAGAAAAATAGAAATGGAAAGCTGAGTAATACTTTGTGCCTTGAGGTGAAACAAGCATAGCTCCTCCTCCTGCACCTTGTCTACTTCTTGAGCCATCAAATAATAACTATCATACCTCATTATCATCCTTGTGGTTTGGCTTAGTGATGCTAGGGAGAGGATGATTCTCTTCATGCAAACAATAAACTCCTAGCTTAGATTCCTCCATTTCTTTGTAAGGGTCAAAAGCATGTATTTTGTTTGCCCATTCATCAAGAGTCAAGTCTAGTATGCATTCAACTTTGGTATCTGCTTCATAAGTGCTTGGGAGATCTTCCTGATCAAAATCGAACAATTTGAATTGATTGGACTCGGTGTATGAGGCTCTATGTGGAACTTTACAATGGGCTCAAATATGATTGTAGCCTTAGCTCCATACCTTGTTCTAAACAACATGTGTGACCAATCAACAGATAAATAACCTCTAATTTTGGCAGTGAAGTCTCTTGACAAGCACAATGCAAAGAGTGGTGGCAAGTCTATGACTGATACATCTTGTAAGATGGTCACATTGGGACATGCTTGCAATGTGAGGCTCAAATATTTTATTACTCCAATTGTTGTTATTGCTGTCCCATCTAATTGCACCACACCTTTGGAGATGACTTCATATTGAAGACCTAACTGATCAGCTATCTGTTTTGGCATGACTGAGCTACTTGCTCCCGAATCAATCATGCAATTATGTACTAACTTATCTCCAATGATCAATGAGATATAGAATGGTGGGGGCTTCAAATTTTTACCTTGGTGGCTTCCTTGATTTTCTCTTTGCTGAGATGCATTGGTAAGCACCTTTTCTTGTTCTTTGGATGGCTGATTTGATGCCGACCAATTAGCCATAATAACTTGCAATAGGTCTCTTTGTCTTGGGATAGCCAATGATTCCCACATTGAGATGTTTACATTTGTTTTCTTCATTTGCTCAATGATGTTGAATGGAGATGAGCTATCTCTCTGCTATCCCTTGCCTTGCATAATTTTCTCTTGCACTGGGGCTGTTACAATTAGCATCTGAGCTGTTCTAGAAGGTGGCTTGGATTGGCCCTGCACATTGGGAGCTGCACCTTGATTGCCCATACCTTGTTGAGTGACAGAGGGTTGTGGGTCACTTGAATTGGATGATTTTCCTTCTCCAATATTCCTTTTCTTGGACCGTGTATTAGTTGCTACACTTTGAGAAGGTGCTTGATTTATACCACAAAAATCTTCAGCCTACCAATTCACAAGTGTAGTCTCATTTAGAGGTGCCTCTTGTTGAGATGCTCCTGCTGCTGATTTCCTTCTGGCCTGTCTCTTGTTCTACACTAGTTGTTGTCACCATCAGAGCTTGATTCAAAGCACCATTAAAACACATTGATTGGTTATGAGGTTGATTGCATGGGAAACACCAGTCATATTCCTGAGCCATGTTATTTTACACTGGTACCAAAGCTCTAGATGTGGATGCAACATTAGGATTGTAAGGTTAGAATGGTCTATTAGCAGGAGGCCTGACTTGGTTTTGATTTGTGTTTTGAATGGGTGGCCTGTTAGGCTGATATGGAGGTCTATTGGGTTGAGTTTGAGGCTGATACAAAGGTCTAAAATTTTGATCTTTCGCCTCTTAAGTGTCACCAATTCATTACCCAAATTTTGTAGTTGCTTCATGACTTCTTGGAGCTCATTTGAGGTACTAGAAGATGAAGTAGAAGCTTCAGTTGAATTTTGATTTCTTGGAGCAGGAATGAGAGCTAATGTGGGTGCTTGACTAGTGCTTGGAGCTCCTAGTTCTGGATATAGAGGCATAGGTGGCCTAGGTGCAAGTTTACCAGCTTGGATCAAGTAATTTTCAGCTCTAATAGAAATGTTATAGGTGCGGGTAAAGTTATACCTCCCATGGATTGAATCATCATAGAAATATCAAAATTTAAAGCTTTAAGAAAGTATAGGAAAGCACCTTCAATTTGTTGGTCTCATGGCCAATGGAATCCTATCCCATGTCCTCTAAAATCTGAAGTTGAAGTCATCAACTGCTCATTAGGAGCCCTCTTGATTGTTGTCAATTGTTCCAATAAAGAAAAATTATCCCCTTTTTCTCCAAATTGATTATGAAGAGCTATGCACAAATGGTCCCAATTTTGGATAGACCCTATTGTTAGACTTGAACCATTGCAGAGATTTACCTTTAAATGAAGATGCCAACAATTTAACAACAATGTCCATTTCAGTAATTTCATGAATTGCACAGACATTTGCAATATCTTGGATGTGGTCAATCAGAGTTGTCTGGTTCTCTCCAGTGAAATATGGGATGTTCTTCAATGCTACAACTAGAACTGGATTTTGTGCATTGAGAGCAAGCGGGCTGCTGCTAGTGAAATTGACATAAGGATTTGGTTGTGCCATCCTGATTGGTCGAGAAATCTAGTTGATTGAATGAAAGGCCTACCAGGTGGAGGTGTTGAAAAAGTCTTGTTTGGTGGAGATGGAGACCTTTGAGCTCTTCTTCCTCTTCTTGTTCTGTCTGGGGATAAGTGTAGATAGATGAAGAGTCCTTCTTCTCTAGTTCTTGATCTTGTCTGAATTCTTCTCATAAATCTGCCAAGTTTGGACTGCTGAAACCAGTGGACTCTACCTCTTTTGGAGTCACCAGATGTGTAATTCAAATCTTCTCACAAGCTAAATACTTACAACAAGTGCACATCAGTCTTGCTGCAATTAAAATGAATAGTTTTTCTCCCATCCGCATGCCGAACTATCATCTATGAATCAAAACACCCTTATGTTTGCACAAGTGTGTATGATTAAACTCACAGTGTGATTAGATAATATGGGTACTATATCCAAGTTGTGGGACTTGCTACTTGAGATAGACCTCTAGAGAAAGCTGGTTCTTGCTCCTAAACTACCTGCCAAAATCTACTCTAATGCAGGAAAAACTATATTTCCTAATCTAACTTTCCAAGAGACTAGGGAGAGAAAATGCATGAAAACAAAGCCTACACTAAAGTGGTGATACACTAGAAGAGGAGAGTGTGAGAATAGTCTTCCAATGTGTAAAAACAGAAGCAAGGTGCATACTAGAGGGGGTGATAATAGTTCTCCACAATCTAGCAAATGCATTCACAATAATGTTTCAAGCATACACAATGAGAATGAATCCCTGCAATAGCATAAGATAGACACAATATATATGCAATGAGATTGAAGGGGCAAAGAGAATGCAAACAGATACAACATGGGAAGATATATCCACAACTTGCATCTAGTGCTTCATTGATATGCACAATTCAATCCTTTACAAAATAAGGGCCTGGATCACCATGCAAGGAGTCCACTACAAGGGCCTATAGCACATTGGCTTCACAAAACAATTTTGATAGAGTTTTGCTACTTAAAACTATCTCTCCTTCCATTGAGCTTAACACTCCAATTTATAGAATTTTGAGAGAAGAGAGAGAGAGGAAAAATGGAAATCCCGAAATCTATCATTCAACCACTTGCAAAAGGTAGTAAATGGAATGAAATGATGTTTTGTTACTTGAAAAATTCCCCCCATACTATCCCATAACTTGTAGTAGTGAAATATGTTAGCCCATGCTTCATTGAATGCATCCCAACCACCATTGAAATAACTGATCCTGAACCTGATCACATTTTTTGTAAAATATCTATCAATCCTTCATCAAATTATGAATATATTGATTTTCATATGTTAGGATTGGAACCAAAATTCCAACGGTACTAATTTTGTGCTTTTTTCTGAGAATTGCAAAAGTTATGGCCTTCTGAGTGCATGCAGCTATTTTGAGTTTGCCAAGGATTTCTTGCCTTTTATGGGACTGAATATTTAAATTTTGGAACTGGATATGTTTCCTTCATTTTCATCCACATAACCTCATAAAAATTAATATTTTGGATTTCCATGGCATAGAGGATGTCAAGAGCTTTCCAACGATATAAAATTTATTAAATTTCAAGCACCGGGTCAAAAGTTATGCCCATTTGAAAATTTGCATTAATCCGCACAAGAAATGGCGAAAATGCAAATTTGCAAAATGGACCATAGGGCCCAAAATAAGGATTTTGATCTAATCCTCACTATTTTAGGTTGTGCCTTTCAACCAAGGTAAGAGAACCTATATTTGTAGCGGGAAGCCTCTGCACTTTTGTGAAGGAGGTGGAGATATCCTCACTATAGGTTGTGCCTTTCAACCAAGGTGCATATTGTATGGAGATGGCCTTGGGAAAACATGATCAATTTTCCATTATTCAAACTCAACAGAGCTGTCACTACTAAATGATGGAAATGCTTTCAAGACAAGGCTGAGGCTGCTAGAGACATGGTATGATCTTGATTTGCTTTGTGCATTTTTGTAAATGGATTATGTTCTTTTGTTGACACACAATGCAATGCAGGGGTAGTATGGGGTAGGATTAGTTATTCTGAATGAAATTTTTGGTGGGAGATTTTAGACAAGACTAACCAGAATTTGCCAAATTCTTTGAGGACCTTTGCAAGAAATTTGTAAGACCCACACAACAAAATGCTTCAAAAAGGTTGAGATACTCCTTCAACTAGGATATGTGCACCAAATGGAGGCCCAGATCTACACTCTTCCACACAATATTTGATAACCTGCCACAAAATCTTGAAGTAGATGAACCAACAAAGCATCCAGAAATCTCTATTTTATCATGACCTAAGGTGCACCCAAAGGTTTACAACAATCTTAGAATTCAAGGAAGGTAAAGTGATTTTAAATTTGTTTATCTCTTTATAGATGAAAGCTCTTTTGAATGTGAGACTGCTAGATGCCACTAAACTATCAACAAGAAATGAGACCATGTATGATCAAAAGAGTTTTCAAACACAAGACTGCAACAGGAGCAAGAAACACAAATTAAAAACATTCTGGAACATAAGTGCATGCAAATTTTGCCAAGAGACAACACAAAATAATCCAGAAATGATCAAATTTATCAGTAGGGGAATGTTATAAGAACAATCTCAGAGCTTGTTGATGGCTTTACAACTGAAACCAACTCAACATGATACAAATATGATGCAAAAGGAATTAGAAATGGTTCTCAGGTGGTTTCTCAGAGAATGGGCTTCTTCCAGATTTTCCCATGAAATTCTAAGTTTCTCCGACCTTTTGCATTCTCAAAAATGCATTATATAACTTTCAATTACATTTGATCCTTCTTTCCCAAGAAAAGAATATGCCAAGGGATCAAGTTTGTTACAACAATTCCTCATGATTCACTGAAAATGACATTTAACAAATTTGCAACAAAAATTGCCAAGTGTTTAAAAAGGTTGAATCATTACAAATATTTGGATCATTATCCTTCTGGAGGCATGTTTTTCATCATCAAGGCATGCAGATGCCTTTCCACTCATCATTTCACCTTTTTCCTTTCCAAATTACCTCTGCAACTTTCAATTTGACATTTCACGTGTTTGGACAGATTAGGGAAAAATTTCATTTCAAAAACACCTCAAATCTACAAATTAATCCCTAAAACCACTTGCATTGATCTTTACAGGCACAAAGGACACAAATTCACCAAAAATTTGATGAAAAATGATGCAAAATTCACATTTCCACACTTCCTGGAGCAAAAATGGCAGCCAAAAATGAAAATGTATAGTTACCCTTGATCTACTCTTTCTCCTTCAATCTGGGCCCTCCACGTGTCAAAATATGATTGGGAATGAATTTGGGCTCACTTTTGACTTTTTAACATTTTTGGAAAAATGGAAAAAAATTTGACTTTTTCCTCCGCCCCTCCGCCCTTGAAATTTGGTGATGACACGTGGCATATGGTGGGTCCCATTGAAATCACGCTTCAATTTATGTGCATTTTGACCCTTTTTTGGAAATTTGGAAAATTTTCACTTTTTTCCCCATGGGCCCACACCTCCGCCTTTTCCCTTGACACGTGTCATGCTCTCTATCGCTAAAAAACCATGTGGGCTTATTTCATGTTTTGACCCCTTTTTTTCGCCAAGGGAAAATTTTCAATTTTTCTTCCATGGGCCCATGCCTCCGATTCCTCCCTACCATGTGTCCCCTTTTGGTTTGTTCATGGCCAGCGCTTCAAATTTCCACACTGAGTCTTTTTGCAAAAGGGAAAAATTTCCCTTTTTCCGGCCTCCCTGACCCGCTCTGCCCACCACGTGTCCATCGCTGATTGGAGCGGAGATGCATCCCATTTTTTAACTTTAGAAAACAAAGCTAAAAAATCATTAAGTTTTCCATCGGCCCGCTCCTCCTTTGACTTTCAAAATTGGCCACGTGTCACACCTGGATTGGTTGGCAGGAACTTTGGCCCAAGTTTTGACTTTGATCCATTTGAAGTTAAAACTTCAAAGTCACCAAAATCCGCCCCCATTCTGACTTCTCATGGACACGTGTCCACCTGTGATTGGCCATGGGGCCATGCTCCAAAATTTCACCTTAGCTTTTTTTGCCAAAAGGGAAAAATTTTTCTTTTCCGCCTCGATGGCCCGCACTTCCTCCTCCTCACCACCTACCACGTGTCCATCCCTCACTCCATTGCGGACCTGCATGGGCCCTTCTACAACTTTTTTCCCTCACCAAAAAAAGAAAAAATTTTGCCTAAGTTCCTAAATTCCTGGCCTTCCATTCCACCCGACACAAGAACATGACACGTGTCCCTCCTCTGGGACTTGCGGGGTTGTGGGGAAAAAATGTGAAATTTTCCAAAGGCCAAAAAAACATTAAGTTTTATAGAAAACCCACCGATCCTTGTCCAACAGAAGCGGCCACGTAGGAGGAGAATTTTGAGCTTAATTTTGATGGGAAAATGACACCCGTATAACCATAAAAAAATGTAGAATTTACCAGAGATGCCCGAATTTGATTTTTTTCTTCGTGGGTGAGGATTTTTTGCAAAAAATAAAGGGAAATTGATTTTAGCAAATTTTCTACCATGGGGATAGATATTTTGAGGGAAAAATGCAAAAAAATGAACAAACACAAGCTCCCTTTTTCATCGGGAAAATGGAAAAATGACAGAGGCCCGTGGATTTGGAAATTTAGGGCACAAAGTAAGGCACACATGTATTTTTCCTTCAAAATGGGGCAAAATAATAAGTTTGTGAGCCTTTGAAAGCATTCAATCTAGAGAACAAAGTTTGTAGACCACCAAGTTTGAAGAAAAACATTTTTAGAGAGCATGCAAACCAATGGGGAAAGATGGGAAAATAATAGAGGATCAAAATGGACACCAACATCGGCTCCTGCTCGGGGATGGGCACTCCCAGTGAGTGCCACAAGAACAATAAGTAGACCAAGTGCCAAAATAATCCATTGGGAAAAGGATTCATGAGCCAAAATCACCAAAAACTAGCTGAGAACCCGACAAAAATGGCTGCCACACACCAAGGCAAACCACAAACCGACAAAACACCAAAAACAGAGTAAAAACCAAACACTATACATTGTACAAGTGGTGCATACCTCAAATTTGGGGATTAATCCAAGAAATGCTTTAGATGCCTACCATTAACAAGTAGTTCAAGAAATTCCCCATCTAAATCTTTGAGAAAAAAGGTATTCTCACCAATTTTGATATCAATGGAGTAAGGGCCCATCCATAATGCATCAAATTTTCCATGTTTGCCCTTATCCTCATTTCTGTTATCCCACAACAAAACTAGATCTCCAATATTGAAGGCCCTAGGAGTGACCTTCTTGTCAAACAATCTTTTCAACTTCTCTCTAAATTTGATATGCCTCTGGTGGGATGCTCTTCTCTCTTCATCTAGCTCCACAATCTGATTAATCCTTGCTTCATATGGATTGACCTCTTGATCCTCAAGTTGTTGAACAAACTGAAATGAAGATAATTATAGATGTAAGGGCAGCAAAGCTTGAGTTCCATACACCAACTCAAATGGGCTCTTACCAGTAGCTCTCTTGGTAGTGATTCTATCAGCCCAAACTACAAATTTCAGTTGTTCACCCCATTTTCTCTTGTTCAACTCCAAGGTTCTCCTAATGATCTTCAATAAATTCTTATTGCTGGACTCAACTTGTCCATTTCCTTGGGGATTATAGTTTGAAGAATAAGTCAGATTGGTTCCATACTCCTTGCACATTCCATCAAAGGTTTAGCTCTAAAACACATGGCATTATCAGCAACAATCTTGACTGGCACACCAAATCTGCATATGATATTATTCAACAAGAAGTCCATAACAACTTGGTGTGTTGCTTTCTTGGTGGGGATTCCTCTACCCACTTTGGTAAAATAATCTATGGCTACAAGAATCCACTTATGTCCAGCACTAGAAGGATCTGAAATCTCACCAATGAAGTCCATCCCCACTATTTGAAAGGAGCTTCAATTGATACAAGCTGCAAAGGAAGGGAGCCTGAAGCTTTCATTCTTCTAGAGAAATGTTGCAACTTTCACATTTTCTAATAAATGGTTGCATCTTTGAAGAGAGTAGGCCACCAATAACCAGCTCTCAAAACTTTGTGTGTTGTAACCCTTCCAGCAAAGTGTCCTCCACAAACTCCCCCATGGAAATCAGCAATCACTTTGGGAGCTTCATCTTCAGTTACACATTTCAAGAGGACACCTTCAGGGTTCTTCCAAGCCAGCCCAAAGTCAAGTGATGATGTATTTTTGAGAAGCCACTTGAGGGCTCTTTTCTGATTTTTATTTAAATGATCAGGACAACAAAGGTGTCTGAGGTAAAAGATTATATCCTTGTACCACTCAAAACTTACCAATTTCCCAAGAACATCTACCCTTTCTTCCTCTACCTTCATTCACTTCCACATTCTGCAAGTTTCTCTCAGCCATGAGCTTAGCAAGACCCAAACCTCTTACCAACTTTGTGGTTTGGATGTCCATATCATACTCTGCAGTTTGTTCACCCATCTACATCTTTTACTTGAGATCTCCATCTCTGATAAGATGTCTTTTACCATGGTGTGGGGAACATAAGCAACAACTTTTGAACTTAAAATATAAGGCCGAAAACCTTTGTTGCTTTCACCAAGGAAAATGCTTGTTTTTCCATGATTGTATACTTTAACTCAAGTAGCTTGTAAAGCCTTGCTAAAGAAGGCAATAGGCCTCTCAGCCCCATCTTCATCCTTTTGGAGCAAAACAGATGCAATAGTATTTTTAGAAGCAAAGGAGAAGATTTGGAAAGGCTTTGTAATTCGGAGCTGCCAAGACAGGTGCATGTTTAAGTGCCTCTTTGATTCCTTCAAAATCCTGAATAGCAGCCTCCTCCCATTTGATAACTTGATCTTTCTTTAACATGCATGTGATAGGAAGAGTCAACTCAGAAAAATTGGACACAAACCTTCTAATGAAATTGATTTTCCCAAAGAAAGATTGGATGCCCTTCTTCGTTCTTGGAATTGGCACCCTGTTGATTGCTTCTACTCTCTCTGGATCAATCATGACACTAGCCTTTGAAACAATATGACCAAGTAGCTTGGCCTTTTGCACCCCAAAGTGACACTTCTTTGGATTGAGAGAGATTCCAAATTCTCTACATCTGATCAACATTCTTTCCAAATGTTGCAAGTGATCTTTTCTGCTCCTTGAAAATATAGTCACATCATCCTGATAAACTGCAATGAAGTCATTTATATAACCAGAAAAAGCAACATCCATTGCTCTTTGAAAGGTAGCTCCAAGCATTCATGAGACCAAAAGGCATTCTCACATAAACATATGTTCCCCAAGGAGTGGTAAAGGTAGTTTTAAATCTTTTTGACTCCTTGACAACAACCTGATTGTAGCTAGAGAAACCATCCAAGGTGGACAACAATTCAGATCCAGTCACTAACTACAACATGTTCTCCATGTTTGGAAAAGGATAATTGTCTTTCAATGAAGCTCTATTCAAATTTCTAAAGTCTACACAAAGTCTGATATCTCCATTCTTCTTTCTGACTGGCACAAGGTTTGCAACCCAAGATGAATACCTTGTGGGCTGAATGATCCCTCCCTCCAATTTCTTCAATTCATCTTGCATTTTCATGGAGAGGAGTGGATTAATTGGCCTTTGCTTCTATCTGAATGGTTTGGCATTTTTCTCAAGAGGGATCTCATGCTGAAATAAGTCTCTCTATATGCTTTCAGCTCTGAATATGACCAGGCAAGGTAGTCTTGATATTGTTTCAACAATTGGAGGTAGGACTATTTTTCTTCTTTGTTTAAACTGCTACCCAACCAAACTTTTCTTGGTTTTTCCTTTGTTCCCAAGTCATGCTCTTCCACATCCCTTGAGGTAGATATGTTTCTATTGATGATGTAATCAACATTGCTAAAATTTGACTCAAGAGCAACAAGACCTCTAGGAATGGTGTTAGTTTTCAATTGGATAATATATTTTCCAAACAAAGTCTCTCTTCCTTTAGTCACACACACCATTGGTTCCCAATCAATATGTTGATCTAAACTCACCTTGATTTTGTAAGAACCTTTCACTTGAGCATCATCATCAAACACTTTCCAATGCTTGATGTTGTCAGGGACAACTGGCCTAGTTAACACTTCAACATTGTACTCACAATAAGGTGAAATGGTGCAATCTCCAAATCTTGACCCCATCACTACCAACTTGTCAGCAACAACATTCAAACTTCTATCATGGTGCACAATATTGAAGGAATCAAACATCTCAATTAGATCCCAAACTGCATGCTTATACTGCTTCATCCACTGATTTTTGTAGCATACAATTTTCTTATTTGTTTGACAACTAGCTCTAAATCTCCCTTTGTAATGATGTCCTTGACACCATACTTCCATGCAATTCTCAGACCCAACAACAAGGCTTCATACTCAACAATGTTGTTAGTACATTCAAAATTAAGCTTGAAGGAAAAAACAAATTCTTCCAAGCTAGGAGAAATCAGAATTACACCAGCACCATTTCCAAATTTGGAGCAAGCTCCATCAAATAGCAAGGTCCAAGGAGAACATACCTATTCAAGGCACTTTGACTGATCCATTTTGTGTTCTTTTCCATCAGCAAAACCAATAAAATTATCAAGCATCAACATCAGCAAATAATACTTCATAAGAAGCATTGTTTGGGTCCTCAATTAGATGCAACATTTTCTTTTCTCCATAGAGCTTGACAAGGCTGCCCTCAATGGGAATGGTGGAAAAAGACATATCCATTTGGACACTCCCTCCAACACTTGTAGCCCACTTTCTTGACAATAACATACCCCATTTGGTAGGGCAATCAACAATCACAACATCCAATTTTAAATTCCTCCCGGGATAAGATGCAAGTTGCACTACCAAACCCTTCACACAACCAACAACCGACACTTCTCTTGAGTCCATGGTAGTACATTTTCCATAGGCTGCTGTCACTTTGATATCCAACTCATTCATGACTTCTAGAGGCATGACATTACATGATGCACCGGAATCAAACATACAATTGTGAAGTAGCCTATCCTTTATGATCAAAGTTGTGAAGAATGGATCAACATTCAATTGGGAATCAACCAAGGATGTCCCCAAATATACCTCAGGTGTCTCTCCAAGATCTCTCTACTGCTGGTGGTGTTTCAAGGTCAACAATGATTTGAGGAGGAGTTTCAACAACATTTACATTTCTGCCTGGAGTAGTCTTCTCTTCTTTCAACCCCAAGTACTCAAATGCTCTCTTCTTATGCTCAGGAATCCTAAGCAACTCAATGATTGGAACACTCACTTTGATTTGGCTCAATACTTGGGCTATGTCATAGGGAACACTCTTTGAAAAACAACATTGGAAGGGAGACAAGAAGATTCATTGATGGCAAGGGATTCTTGGCAGCTTGGGCATGAGGAGGACTGTAATTTTTCTTGGGACAACAGAGCTTTTGGCAAGTGTTTCTCTTCTAGGAGATTCTTTGGGAATGCTTGTGAGAAAGGGTGTTTTAGGTTTGGCTTGAGGCCCAACTCCTTTAACAACTTTTCTTCTAGTGTTATAGTCTTTCTCTTGAGCTACAACAACATTCATCAACAATTGTCTATCTTCCTCCGAAGGAATACCACCATCATACTTCTTAATCATCAAAGCTCTTAAGTATTCAAAGTCATTGTTAGGAATTTCAAAAGCTTGCACTACATCAACTTCAAGAGTATGAGGGGGAAGAAAGACTTGTACCCATTTGATGCAATCCCAAAAATTTGCAGCTGTCCTTGCACTTATCACTTCAGTAGATGTTGCTCCTCCTTGTGACTTGAAGAACAACCCATCATGCAAATATCATCATCAGTACCATCATCATTATTAGCTTCACCTTCTTTTTGGTCCACTTCACATGGAGGATGGGGTAGAAAACACCTATCACACCAATCAATATCAGCAACTTCTTCAACAACAACAACCCTAGTAGTTAGGGATCAGGTAACACTCTTCCTTCATGTGCTTGAGGATGTCTATTTGCAGACCCCATGGGTCCTTTTCCTCTATCATCTGCCCTTTGATCACCTCTAGGATGATTGGAAAATCTATCATGGTTTTGTGCTCTTGGCTGACCTTGTGAAGTTTTCCCAATTCCTTTCTCAGCTCTTGCCAACTTATATGAGATTTCTTTGACAACCCCTGCCAAAGTTTTCACAACCTCCTCTAAATCAGCACCCTTGCTAGCTTGAGGTTTTTTAGGGTTTATCAACTTTACACCATCTCTCTTGAGAGGTTTCCCAATTGCTTTGATATTGTTTTCAATTTGAAGTGCCATGGTGAAAGCTTGTCTTAGATTGGTAGGGTTCTTGTCTCTTAGGTAATAGGCTACCTTTTTATCAAATGCATCTGCATATTTGATTAAACAAGATTCATCACAAGGCCTCAGATTAATAGGAAGCCTTCTCAAAGTTTTGTTAAACCTTGTGTTAAAGTCATGGACTGATTCATTGGGGTTCTTCTTGATATTCTCAAACTCAGACAAGAGAAATCTAGGATCAGTCTTGTCACCATATTGCAACCTAAATGCATTCTTCATCTCAGTCCAAGAATCAATTGAATTATCAGGAAGAGCCTTGTACCAATCCCTAGCATCCTCTTCTAGTGTATGAATGAACAATTTAATATACACATCTTCAAACTCTATCTCAAAATCTTCCATCATGTTAACAAAAAGTTTGAGATGTTGATCACCAGTTATTGCATTGTTACCTTGGAATTTTGGCAATCTATTTCTGACATCTTGTGGGACAGCATTTGGGTAACCATCCATTCCTCTAAAGTCTATAGGACCAAAGGTGTTAACAACAAATGGAGGTCTAGGCTGAGCCATATTGTTTGGTGGAGGTGATCTTGGGGGTGACACAAGTTGATGAGGAGTGCAAGGTCTTTGGGGCTCAAGAATGTGATTCACAAGACTGGTATTCTCTAAGTGCTGATTTTCTTGGAAAGTTTTATTTGAATTGAAACACAGAGGTGCAGATTGAAGAAGGAACTTACCAAGTACATAGAAGGACCTTCACTAGCTGAGGCAAACAAGTTTATGAGAGGATTTCTTGAATCAGAATCACTTGAAGAAGAGTGATAATCCTCTACCAAAGGCTGATCTCTCTCACCAATGGATATATCTTTTCCTGATGTCTGACCTTTAACAACTTTCCAAACTCTTCTCCCTTCCAACTCTAAGTTTCTTGAATCTATAAACAACTTCTTAGCAGAGTCTCTAATGAAGAGAGATCTTCTTCCTTCTAGTTTTTTGCAGAGATTAGCAACACAAAGTAAATGACAAAAGGTTAAGACACTGGTATTTATCAAGATCAGAACAACATGGAGTCGCCACTAAGGAATTTCACCCTAGTTGTGCAAATGCACTAAAATACTCTGTCAAATATCTATCAACACTGAAAATCTTGCCAAACTTTATAGATCAGACCTTCCTTTCTTTGAATTTATCAATCACAAATGCAAATGAAGTGCAACTACTACTGGAAACTGATAAAATTTGTAGGAAGAACTTATATCTTCACTTAATCCTTACAAATCTGATTATAAAATGATGCTTCAACAATGTATTTGCATGCAAAAATTTGCAAGGGACTTTACCAGGGTTTGATATGCATTCAAATATCTCAAATATGTATGCACATGGATCAGATTGAACTAAGAGAATATCAAACTCAAAACTCTACTCTTCATTCCAATCTTATAAATCTGATCAGAAGATGATACTCAGATTTTGTAATTGCACATAAATCACACAAGAAGTATTACCAGGGATCTGAAAATGAAATACTGAATAATGTCCCCAAAATGGCGCCATTTGGGTGTTGGTACCCAGATTTAATCTCCTTCACAACTTGAGTAGCATCATGGATTTTACAAGACACTCAAGAGGTAGATAAATGATTTATATGTCATTTTGTAGCCGGGGAAGCAATTTATCTGACTTGTTAGCACTCAAGATTTGAAGAAGTGGGTAGCACCTTGAAAGGATTTTGATCTAATCCTCACTATTTTAGGTTGTGCCTTTCAACCAAGGTAAGAGAACCTATATTGCAGCCTCTATTTTGTGAAGGAGGTGGAGATATCCTTATACTGTGCATATTGTATGGAGATGGCCTTGGGAAAACATGATCAATTTTCCATTATTCAAACTCAACAGAGTTGTCACTACTAAATGATGGAAATGCTTTCAAGACAAGGCTGAGGCTGCTAGAGACATGGTATGATCTTGATTTGCTTTGTGCATTTTTGTAAATGGATTATGTTCTTTTGTTGACACACAATGCAATGCAGGGGTAGTATGGGGTAGGATTAGTTATTCTGAATGAAATTTTTGGTGGGAGATTTTAGACAAGACTAACCAAATTTCCAAATTCTTTGAGGACCTTTGCAAGAAATTTGTAAGACCCACACACAAAATGCTTCAAAAAGGGTTGAGATACTCCTTCAACTAGGATATGTGCACCAAATGGAGGCCCAGATCTGCACTCTTCCACACAATATTTGATAACCTACCACAAAATCTTGAAGTAGATGAACCAACAAAGCATCCAAAAATCTCTATTTTATCATGACCTAAGGTGCACCCAAAGGTTTACAACAATCTCAAATTCAAGGAAGGTAAAGTGATTTTAAATCTGTTTATCTCTTTATCAGATGAAAGCTCTCTTCGAATGTGAGACTACAGATGCCACTAAACTATCAACAAGAAATGAGACCATGTATGATCAAAAGAGTTTTCAAACACAAGACTGCAACAGGAGCAAGAAACACAAATTAAAAACATTCTGGAACATAAGTGCATGTAAATTTTGCCAAGAGACAACACAAAATAATCCTAGAAATGATCAAATTTATTAGCAAGGGAATGTTATAAGAACAATCTCAGAGCTTGTTGATGGCTTTACAACTGAAACCAACTCAACATGATACAAATCTGATGCAAAAGGAATTAGAAATGGTTCTTAGGTGGTTTCTCAGAGAATGGGCTTCTTCCTAGATTTTCCCATGAAATTCTAAGTTTCTCCGACCATTTGCATTTCTCAAAAATGCATTATATATCTTTCAATTACATTTGATCCTTCTTTCCCAAGAAAAGAATATGCCAAGGGATCAATTTTGTTACAAAATTCCCTCATGATTCACTAAAAGGGACATTTAACAAATTTGCAACAAAATTGCCAAGTGTTTAAAAATGGTGAATCATTACAAATATTCATCATTATCCTTCATGGAGGCATGTTTTTCATCATCAAGCATGCAGATGCCTTTCCATTTCATCATTTCATCCTTTTCCTTTCCAAAATTTATTCTGCAACTTTATAATTTGATATTTCACGTTTTTGGATGGATTAGTAAAAATTTATTTCAAAAACATCTCAGATCTACAAATTAAGCCATAAAACCACTTGCATTGATCTTTACAGGCACAAAGGACACAAATTCACCAAAAATTTGATGAAAAATGATGCAAAATTCACATTTCACACTTCCTGGAGCAAAAATGGTGGCAAAAATGAAAATGTATAGTTACCCTTGATCTGCTCTTTCTCCTTCAATCTGGGCCCTCCACGTGTCAAAATATGATTGGGAATGAATTTGGGCTCACTTTTTGACTTTTTAACATTTTTGGAAAAATGGAAAAATTTGATTTTTCCTCCACCCCTCCGCCCTTGAAATTTGGTGATGACACATGGCATATGGTGGGTCCCATTGAAATTGCGCTTCAATTCTATGCACATTTTGACCTTTTTGGAAATTTGGAAAATTTTCACTTTTTGCCCCACGGGCCCGCACCTCTACCTTTGCCCTTGACATGTGTCATGCTCTCTATCGCTAAAAAACCATGGGCTTATTTCATGTTTTGACCCCTTTTTCGCCAAGGGAAAATTTTCAATTTTTCTTCCGTAGGCCCACACCTCCGATTCCTCCCTGCCACGTGTCCCCTTGTGGTTCATTCATGGGGCCAACACTTCAAATTTCCACATTGAGTCTTTTGCAAAAGGGAAAAATTTCCCTTTTTCCTCCGCCAGCCCGCCGACCCACTCTTCCCGCCACGTGTCCATCGTTGATTGGAGTGGAGATGCATCCCATTTTTTAACTTTAGAAAACAAAGCTAAAAATCATTAAGTTTTCCATTGGCCCGCTCTCCTTTGACTTTCAAAATTGGCCACGTGTCACACCTGGATTGGTTATGGAACTTTGGCCCAAGTTTTGACTTTGATCCATTTGAAGTTAAAACTTCAAAGTCACCAAGAAATCTGCCCCCATTCTGACTTCTCATGGACACGTGTCCACCTGTGATTGGCCATGGGGCCACGCTCCAAAATTTCACCTTAGCTTTTTCTGCCAAAAGGGAAAAATTTCTTCTGCCTCCGCCCACACTCTCCTCGCGCCTACCACGTGTCCATCCCTCACTCCATTGTGGACCCATGGGCCCTTCTACAACTTTTTTTCCCTTTGCCAAAAAAGGAAAAAATTTGCCTAAGTTTTCCGCCGGCCTTCCATTCCACCCTGGCACAAGAACATGACACGTGTCCCTCCTCTGGGACCTGCGGGGTTGCGGGGAAAAAATGTGAAATTTTCAAAAGGCCAAAAATGTTAAGTTTTTGTAGAAAACCCACCGATCCTTGTCCAACCAGAAGTGGCCACATATGAGGTGTCATTTGAGCTTAATTTTGATGGGCAAATGACACCCGTACAACCGTAAAAAATGTAGAATTTACAGAGATGCCCGAATTTGATTTTTTTCTTCGTGGGTGAGGGATTTTTTGCTCAAAAAACAAGGGGAAATTGATTTTATGCAAGTTTCGACCATGGGGATAGATATTTTGAGGGAAAAAATGCAAAAAAATGAACAAACACGAGCTCCATAGGCCGGGAAAATGGAAAAAATGATAGAGGCCCGTGGATTTGGAAATATTAGGGCACAAAGTAAGGCACACATGTATTTTTCCTTCAAAATGTGGCAAAATAATAAGTTTGTGAGCCTTTGAAAGCATTCAATCTGGAGAACAAAGTTTTGCTAGACCACCAAGTTTGAAGAAAAATGTTTTAGAGCATGCAAACCAATGGGGAAAGATGGGATTACACTAATTTTTTGCATTCCCATTTATTTTATATTAAATTATATATATCATTGGATTGTGTAATGCCCGTTTCAAACCTACCACTTGAGACCAAGAAACAAACTAGGATTAGCTTGGAAAAATTATGGGATATTTTTTTTTTGAGTGTTTGCAATAAGGTTACAAGATCATAGTTAACAAAAACATGGTTAAGATTAGCAATCAAGACCGACTTGCAAAACGTGCTTCTAGCAACCATTATCAACAAGGCACAAGGTTAAAATAAGAGGTTAAACTCATCACTTAGGTTAGGAGAGTAAATTCTCACTCAACCCTGCTCTAACAAGCTTACAGGGTTCAACTTGATTTTTCACACACTTAGATTCATCAAAACTTTCCTAAATCATGTCCATTGGATAGGAAATTTCCTCACCTTTCCAACCATATAAAGAAGTCCTCCTAACTCCTTATAAATCTCAAGTTATGGGCCGGTGGAGTTTAGGGGAGAAATTTTCCCTAGGGAGAGTCCGCGGGCTTAGGGAGAATTTTTTTCCCTTGAGCGGGTCAGTGGGGCGGGGAGGAAAATTGGGAATTTTCCTTTCTTGAGTGCAAAAGTGTGATTTCCTCCACACACCCGTGAGTCCGAAAAGACACGTGTCACTTCCCGATTGGCGCGGGGAAAAGCGGAGCGGCGGGGAAAGTTAGAAATTAGAATTTTTAGGCCAAAAGCCCAAAGGCAAAATTCATCGCGTGCCTCTCGCCAAGGAGAAAACCATGCCATGTGGCATCCTATGATTGGATGCAGGCCAACAGAATGATGGAGAGGTTTAAGACTTTGAGCCAAAAGGGTTTAAAAGTCAAAAAGACTTGCGCAGGCCCGCGAATCTGTTAGGACACGTGTCAACACCTTATTAGCTGCGGGGGTGTGGGGCCGCGGAGAAAAAATGATATATATATATATATATATATTTGCCAAAGATTCAAAAATGGTTAAGGTTTCAAATTTATTCCGTGTGCCCTCCAAGCCACATGTCAGCATATGATTGGTTGTAGGGCCGCGGGGTTGCGGGGAAAATGGGAAAAGTTTCCCAAGGTCAAATTTTCAAAAAGTTAAGTTTCAAAAAGAGTCCACCCTCTGAAGTGCCATGTGGAAACATTTGATTGGTTATGAGGGTGGTGGGGCCACGGACTTTTTGGGAAATTTTTTCCAAAGGTTAAATTTTGATTTTTAATAGTTAGATTAATTTTTGGATGGCCATTTTGAAGTAAAACTTCAAATGGCCATAAATTTTGATAGAAAAGTCATTTTTGGGCAAACAAGGACTTTTGGAAATCTCTCGAGAATACTATTTGTACATAGATCATAAATTTTGGATTTTGATAAAGTTTTGAGGTTCAATTTTAAGAAAGAAATCTGCAGGGTTTACAATTCAAAACTAGCAATTTTCCAACTTGTAAGATTTTAATCAAATTTTGATTTTCTTCTTCTCAACATGTCAATTGAACATGGAGGATTGATCTTGGGTATGTTTAGGAGTGTTTTCAAGGTTCAATTTGTTAATTGAGTGTGATTTTATAATTTTCCAACTTATGACAGAAAATTGGTTAAGCAAGTTTGAAATTGGTTTTGTTGAAGTTCTTGATGGTCATTCTTAAATGTTGAGTTCCCATTAAGTTCATTAGGACTTATTACATCTAAATTACATTGTTTCATTTCTTAATTTAAGTTGTAAATCTGAACTGTACATTTATTAGATAACTTTAAATGCCAGATTTGGAATGAAACAGAGGTCATTTACTAACAAATTTATTAATCAATTTGCAACTTCCAAATGTGGGAAGCATTCTCAAATATGATCTAAGACATTCAATTGATCTATCTTATCATTCAAGAGCAACTAGGCAACATTTGATCTCCAAAATTTTGATTGAATACAAGAACAAAATTGTTGTCTTTTCCTCCTACGTATTTTCCTTTCCATTGTAATAAAACACAACCTCAATTACTATTTGATATTTCCATTTCAATTACAACAATGTAAATAAGAATGAACTTGCAATTCCTTTATTGAATTCAAATAGAGAACATATTTTCAACTTATCTCTTTTTTTTTTGATTTGGTTTCAAAATGCAAATTACCAAATACATCATACAATGCATGTAATATCATTTACATTTATTTTTTCAAAATAGAGAGCAACACAACTCTTTACATTTCACAAATGAAACTAAATATTTCCTTTGTGATACAAGGTGCCTTCACATTACAATAATAATACATTCATCCACTTCAAGGTGGGAAGATAACAATGAAATCACCCAAAGGAAGGGACTGTCAAACTGTATTTTCTCCAAGCTCCAAAACAACAACATGCTGATTTCTTCATCTTTTCATTTGATCACAACAAGGAAGGGGGAAAGGAAATGCTCTCCACCCAACCAAGACATCCAATGGGAAAGGAGAATCCATCCTTCCCCATTGGCCCCGAGCCCCAACCATATTGAAATAGAGTATGAACATCAACACATGGCAACAAGGCTTCTATCACAACAAACAACATTCTTTTCACATGCATAACACAACAAAATACATAGTCCAAACAAAGACAACAGTTCACAACTGCAATAAGAATCATACACACAACACATGGGCTTGATCAAGCAAGCCATCAAGAGCAAGAACTAAGGGGAAGTACTTATGCCTCTCTATTTGGAATTGGGCATCCACCTAAATCAATCCACCAATAACCATATCAAATCCCATAAACCTCCCAACCCCTCCTTATCCCACCCAAAGTTTATCCCTTATTCCCCCAAGAGTAAGAAATGCAAGCAGTTTCTTTTCCTAGGTGGATCCCAATCCAAAAATCCCTCCAAAATAGAAAAAGTGCCATTGGAAATCCCTTATGACCCCCATATGAAACCCCCATAGCCTTCTCCTACACCTTTCCCTAAGAATTCTACCCAACCATCCAACAATACACAACACATTCACCATTTCATTCATGCAAGAAAAGGGAAAAAGAACATATTAAAAAGGAAAGATCCTACCTCTCCATAATGGAGATTGTTTCCAAAACAGCAAGCTCCTTCAATGCTAAAAAATGCAGTCCAAAACAACAACACCAAGGATGCAAATGGGTTTCCAACTCCTTCCATAATGCAAGACTCCAACAACAATGAAATTCGACCCAAATAAGAAAAGAAAAGTTTCAACAACCATAACCAAGAGAAGAAATTCAAATTTTAAAGGAGAGGGAGAGGAGAGGATGATGTGGATTCCAAGTGGGATGCCACATCATTCTTCCTCAACCCCAAAAAGAGAAATTCAACCTCATAACTAATCATAATAAATGGAGATGACAATCAACTTACACACTCAAAATTAACCCATATTTTAACAAGGATTGAATTAAAAGCTTGTAAGTAAAGTACAATAAAATATTACACATATTCATTTCAAAATACAATTAAAAAGGTTAATTTTGACTCCCAAACCATAGATATGGTTGGTGGATGATTTTAAGAGGTGTGGGACAAGTTTAACTTGTCCCACAAGCCTCAAAATGCAGCCCTCAAGGACAAATTCGAGTTCCTTTGAGGATGGAGTGTTCTACACTTCAAAATCTGATTTACACAACTTACACAACTTACACATCACTTACACATCTTCTTACACATTCTTACAACATGAATTAATATCTATGACTTAATTTATTACATTCTTTTGACATAATGATTTATTTATTTAACACATGGTTATACATAACATAAACCCAAATCAATTAACAACTAATGAAAGGGGGTAACACATAAAAATAAAATACATGCAAACATTATAAAAAAATAAACACATTAAAGTAATACATTAAATCCATTAGTCACATTTTAAAGGTGATTCCCCCATGGGAATCCCTAACAAACACGACTTATAAACAATTACAGTTGCCATGGTGACCTCGTTGAATTCATCCGAATTCTAATATGGTTAGTCTCGGTCCCCCGACATTGTTGTGATATTTTAACCTGTAAATAACAATACCTCCTTTGGCCTTGCAGACATATTAAAACATCTAAAATGATATAAACAACATATAAAGATCAAATCCAAATCACATCAACATCAAGAATTCAATATCATCATTTAAATTCAATTTATAACTATATCATCATCTAATGAATCTCTATACTAGAGCTACTCTTAATATCAAATGTCACGTGTCTAAAATCAACATCAATGCTATATCCATGTCAATAGTATATCATCATCCATATATAATAATGTTTCTAATACTCATCATGCATGCTAATTGAATCAAGGTCCATAATAATCCATGATCTAACATCTACACATCATACCAAATCAAAACATAATAATGTCCAAAATGAGATCCACAATATCAAGATCAATATCTAAATAGTGTCAAAGGGAAGTGGGCACTACAGATTGACAAACCATTGAGGAAGTATCACACTTCTTGGATCTAGCTCACGCTAGGTAATACACTAAATTTTTGCTATCAACTATGTTTTGTGGTCTTGCTTTGTATTTCAGGTAGTTCCTCCTAGCTAAAAGGAAGCTCTCGCAATCAACTTGGATCAGGAAATCAGAATGTGTGCACAACCTTCGACCAACATCACAAACAAGTATTTCTCCTTGGCCTATTACCTTTTAGATGTTTCATTAATTTGTTAAGAATCTGGTGAAACATTTTGGCACACCCGAGTGGGACCCATCCGGGGTTCCTTGCATTTATTCATTCTTAGGGAACTGTTGTATGTTTGTTTCTTTTCAAAAGGAAGTTAACATTAAATTATCTCCTGGAAATATTCTCTTTCTTCTATTTGTCTCAGTGACATTTGTATTTTGAGACTAAAAAGAATCATTCTTTTTCTTCTTGCATTTGCATTAGTGAAATTCATTCTCTTTCCTATTCACTCTTTGTTTACATCGAATATCACATTTTGATTTGGGTTCTAAAATACTTTGTTGATCAGAGAAAACACTTAGTAGAACTCACACACAGAGTCCATGTGGGAGAACAACACAAGAGCAAAGGTGCGAAGGTATAGGAAGGTGTCGCGTGCGGAGGTGTAGAGTTAGACTTTCGGGACTTAGCCAATTTTGGAGATCAGGGCTATTCTTAGAGGTTGGCATGTGGAGCACACAAAGTGATGCCGAGACTTGTGCACCACTCTTCATGGAGATTTCAAAGAGCATGTCAAATCACTCTTACATGGGCATAAGCTAAGAATAGATCCACCACTATAGTTAACTATCAACGATCTATAGATAGCATACTTGCATGTATGGCTATAGTTGTAAAAGGCACCTGGCTATTATTAGCATGTAACCTATTTTGGTAGATTTAAGCGGTGAAGGGCTAGTCCCCCACCCTATATATATATGTAATGAATTACTTAGTAAGATATAGATAGGGACACATACTGCTTTGAAGGTTTAGAGATACATGAGTGCATGAGACTGGATAATTGTACCAAATCCATGCATGCATGTCTGGTATTGTATAAAGCTTTTATACTATTGGTACTATGAATATATGAAGAATATTGGCCGAATAACAAGATTCGATATGTTTCTTATTATATGCTATTGTATCATGATGATTTATACTTACATGCTTATAGATCTGGTACGGTGTAACGATGTATATATGGATTTGTTTCTAAATATATGTTTGTTATACTACTTCATCATGCTACCATTCTACTACAACAACCCTAAAGAGGGACCTGGTACCTTTGCGCGCTTTGGGTGAGCGCTCAGCCTAGGTTGAGTGATGTGCCAGCGTGACTAGGTGTTATCTGAGAATTCTAGGCTGCATCATTGGTTCCGTTGCCGGGACCTCTTTTTCAGTTGTTTTAGAATGGTTCATGATGAAGACATACTAGCTAACTTTGGTGAGCGTTGAAGAGTGGATTCACAACTGGAGGAAGAATACGCATAGAGGTTTGACATTGGATCCGGATTTAGTGCACACACTTGGGTAGAGCAGAATCAGATGACAGTTTGTACGAAAGATTCTTTGCTATCTTTCCCATAGAATTATATGAGTGGTTGACTACATATGCATCTAAATAGAATTGGAGGTATCACACACTTGTTTGGACACAGGAGGAATTTCAAACACTATATGATGCTGACTCTGATCTGGACTCGCACGGTAGATACCTAGTTTTGTGGTGTTCTAAACAACTATATTCTAGAGTATTCAATTTCGACTTATTCGTGCCCGAGGTAGCAGAGTTCTAGTTCCTACGGTATCCTAGAGGGACGTATTTGCAAGGTATTCCACTGGCAATCAAAATACTGATGGTAACATTGAACTTGGAAGATAAACCCATGGAAAGCTAAAAATCTCCACGCGGGGGTAGGAATAGGATTGGTGAAAGATGGCAGACCTAGCGGCAACACGACGAGGGAAGAGAGGCGGTTGAAGTATGATGAGGTGCGTGAGAGGGAATTATGCAAGAAACAAGAAATTGTAGAATGGATGGTGTTGTGGAGAGAGATGGCTCGTGAAGGATTTGAGGCTCATGGGGAGGAAGAAGAGCAAGAGCATCAGGAACTCCCCCATCTAGGAAAGCATGATAGAGAACCCTCTTCGACCTCACATGGAAGCATGCCAGTAGATATGACCTGGGCTGTAGGCATGCATCTAAGCCAACCTGTTGACCTAGCCCTTGCACTTGGTTTTCCAGTATCTAGTACAATAGGTAAACAAAGTTTTAATTTAGGAAGTGAAAGAGCAGAAATAAGTCAGACAACAAGTACATCAATGGCAGCACAAACAGCTTCGTTATTCTTTGGGGGTATGTTTTTAGGCTCATCATCTGCACAGAATATGAGCACACCAAGTGTGGGATTCACCTCTGGAACTGGGACTACTTCACAGACTGTAGGGGTCTAGTATAGTACCACTATCGGGACACAGGGGAGTGCATCCATGGGCCCTATTCCAAATCCTAGAGGAGGATTGAGTGGTATGGGCAAGTTCTAGTTTTGGTGGTTTGGGTGGTTTTGGAGGAAGAGGAAACCAAGGAGGTTCTGGGTTGGGTGGTCAAGGCCCGCAACAACCCCAGAACATTTATATGGAGATGTCCCTTCGTCTCCCAGAGTACAGAGGTATCGAGGATGCTGTTGAACATGTTCATATGTGTGAAATATTGTGGCGTGCAAAAGGTATCATGAATTCTAAGTGCAAGGAAAGTCAATTTTCTACTACATTACAGGCGTGTGCGCATAGCTGGTATAAGAAGTTTGATCCCAATAAAACTTGTATTGACTATGCAACATTGAAAGATGCTTTCTTGAAAGAGTTCCATATCCCAGCGTTTGAGCAGAAGAGTATAAGCACACTCAAGGATATAAAGCAAGGCACTAATGAAAGTGTACGTGAGTATGTTGCCCATTTTAAAACACTTCTATCCAAGCTCTCCTATGACATTCATGTAAGTCAACATGCACAATGGTTTTTCAGGGGATTGATTACCCCATCTCGAAGAGCACTTTCACATAAAACTTATACCAACCCGCACGAAGCATTGGAAGTAGCTTTACGCTACCGGGCGAAGCAGTTAGGAGTATTGACACTGGAGTTAGTCCATTCTTGGAAGCTTATATAACAACTATGACAAAATAGTTAGAGAAATTATTGGCAAACTCAGATCATGGAATGTGCTCAGGAATATGGTGTACAGATTGTGAAGAAGAAGGCCACATAAGGGATAGTTTCCCTCGCAGAACTATACGTTCACTGCTGTTAGATTGTGAGATTTTCCATTTGAATCATGATGCTAGTCACTTCCCCTACTACAACGCACGATCAGGAAGAATGTATCCTCCTTTTGTAAAATTTGTAGGTCCACGACCCATGATACTGAGGATTGTAGATTGATTGGCCAGATCCATGATGCCATTGATATTGGGGTAAGACAGGTGAGTGTGGCTAATAATTCTAAAGGAAAGAATGAGCATCAGGATAGGGATTATAATCAAACGTGCTATGACAGGAATGACAAAAGGTTTGAAGGGGTTCATGAAAGGGGACGAGGATATCAAGGTGGATATGGAGGATGAGGCTGAGGTGGAGGAAGGAGTGAATTCCCTTGAGGAACTTGCTATACATATGGCTCACCTGACCATTATAGGCGTGAATGCCCACCAAATATTTCCTGTTCATTTTGTGGGAAGGGGCATAGTTATGAAGAGTGTCTGGACTTGTATGAGCATCTCAGTAAGAAACACAAGTAAGAAAACAAAGGCATAGGAATGGTTAGAATCCAGTTCACAATAGAGAATCAATGGATGCTCAAGTTAACACGTAACCCGAGGAAGTGATCAAGATAACCACACGAGCTGAGGTAGCATGCACAAGAGAGGTTTTGTAATAGAAGTCAACAATCACTAGGGAGGAGGTTTTGCATGCTAGGTATCTAGATCCAGCTCATTAGAAAGAAGTCTATCAGGAAACGATGGAGGTCCTTAGAAGCCTTCAAGGTGAAATACAGGGTTTGAAAGAGCTAGTCTCAAAAATTGGAGCATAAGGATACAGAAAAGGCCCCATCTGATATTGACGACATCAGAGAGGTATGTAGAACGTTGTGCCAGGAGAATATTATTCCTTTATTAGGAAATTGGTTGAAGGGGAATACTCCGCACACGGGAACTGAGACTAGAAGATAAATACTTCATGTGAATATTCCCCGATAGCATTGATTACGACAAGGAGATCACTTTGAATGCTGTTGTGGATGGGTGGTTGTTGAGAAATATTTTGATTGACACAGGTGCGGAAGTGAATGTACTTACATTAGATGCATGGGAACAAATGGGGAGACCCCCATTGCAGCCATCATCTAATGTATTATTCATGGAAAATAGAATGAAAGCTACTCCCATAAGAGTTTTGAAGGACATCTATCACTATACAAGGGGCCAAGGAGAAGGTGCCCTCATCTCTAGCAGAAGAGGAGCCTCAACACGAGGAGGAGGAGAAAATGGAAGGAGGAGAAGGGGAACAATCAGAGGCCACACAAGACAAGGGTGAGGATACATCTAGTATTCCTAACCTTGATGTAGCCATTCCAAGAGGGCCAAGATCCTGTTGAATAGGTGAGGATGCCAAGGCACATATAATGGGATATGCAGAAGACCCAAAGTTGATTGTTTGCGCTTAGTTTCAGAGCACCATCGAGTAGAAGGATATATTCAGATGGGCGCTCATGGACGAGGACAAGGTGACATTGTGTACATGGAAGAAACTTTCATGGTCAATGCACACACATATGGATGAGCCAGACTTTGATGTCGGTGAAGAATCATGTGTGTCAAGTCATTGAAGAAGGCACCTGAAATAAGGCACATGAAAATCAAGCCAACGGTGATGACAGATGAGCAGGTAAGCAATGCTCTGGTAAAGGTATCTGCTGAAGTAGCAAGAAGAAACATTGATAAATCTGCTACCATTAAGGTGCTAAACCAAGAAGTGAAAGCCAAGGATGTGGAGATAGCATGCCTAGTGTAGGAAAAGGACCTGATCAAGAGAAAATATGACACTTTTGTTAGTATGGTGGAGGAAATTGGAGATGATGTCCTAAAGGTATGCCCACATTTGGAATCCCAAGTACCAAAAGAATTTCCTTCTGCGATGCACTATGTAAAGACAATGATAACATTAGTGTTGGAGGATGAAAAGGTGTGTATACCAAAATAGCCCAAGGACCCTACGGAAGAGGCAGAGAAAGCGCAGGCTGTAGTAGCAAGGAAGATTGCTACTTATGAAGGCCTACTGTAAGCCATCCACAATGAGCTAAAGAAAGCTGATCATGCACTAATGATATGCACAACTCCAAATGCGCTGATTACGAGTAAAAACATTGGAGGAAGATAATGAAGTGCAAAAGGCTATGAAGGATGCAACCCTAGGCCACACTGAATGATTAATCCTGGTGAAGTAGAAGCATGAGACACTAGCTGTGGCACATGCACCGCATAAGGAAAGGTTAGATGAGCTTGGAAAGCTCATTGCTCAAAATATGGATATATTGGAAGGGGTGCAAACCTCTATGTCAAGCGTAATGCTTGTGATACAAAATGAGTAGGGAAAGCTAACTATGGAAGAGCTGCAGTCTATCATTGTAGACGTGCTAGAGAAGGCAGGAACGACATTGATAGAGTGGGAGAACTTGGAAGCAGATATAAAAGAGGAATATCTAGAGTTACTGCTTCAGAATGAAATGGAGGAGCCTGAGGCCTGAACAATTTTTGTTGTGTATACCTTATTCAAAATTCTTTATTCAACCATTCTTTATTTATCCATTCTTTGTGTAAGTTTTGGACATCACCATTGTCGGGGTGACAATGAGATTAGTGTGGGGTAATGTTGATTAGAGAAAACACTTAGTAGAACTCACACACAGAGTCCGCGTGGGAGAACAACACAGGAGAAAAGGTGCGAAGGTATAGGAAGGCATCACGTGCGGAGGTGTAGAGTCAGACTTTCGGGACTTAGCTGATTTTGGAGATCAGGGCTATTCTTAGAGGTTGGCATGTGGAGCACACAAAGTGATGCCGAGACTTGTGTGCCACTCTTCGTGGATATTTCAAAGAGCATGTCAAATCACTCTTGCATGGGCATAAGCTAAGAATAGATCCACCACTATAGTTAACTATCAATGATCTATAGATAGCATACTTGCATGTATGGCTATAGTTGTAAAAGGCACGTGGCTATTATTAGCATGCGACCTATTTTGGTAGAGTTAAGCGGTGAAGGGCTAGTCCCCCACCCTATATATATGTAATGAATTACTTAGTAAGATATAGATAGGGACACATACTACTTTGAAGGGTTAGAGATACATGAGTGCATGAGACTGGATAATTGTAACAGATCCATGCACGCATGTCTGGTATTGTATGAAGCTTTTGTACTATTGGTATGATGAATATATGAAGAATATTGGTGAATAACGATTAATACGATATGTTTTTTATTGTATGCTATTATCAGATCATGATGATTTATACTTACATGCTTATAGATCCAGTACGGTGTAACGATATAGATGGATTAGTTTCTAAATATATGTTTTTATACTACTTCATCATGCTACCATTCTACTACAAAGCAACCCTAAAGAGGGATGTGGTACCTTTACGTGCTTTGGGTGAGTGCTCAGCCTAGGCTGAGTGATGTGCCAACGTGACTAGGTGTTATCTGAGAATTCTAGTCCGCATCATACTTGCATTTCATATTTATGATTGCATTGTTATCCAAAATTCACCCCTTAAGGTAATTTTGATAACATGCATCAAATTATTCAGTCCCGAGCAAGTAGATTGATTCAAGGCAAAAATCATGTTTTTTGGGGTCCCCTCGGCTTCTCTCTAACTCTCCCATCCAAGAAGAAATCCCAACGAGTTGGAAAAAATGAAAAAATGCAAAAATAAGGTTGCAGGACTGTTTTAAAGCATTTTGGGTCTGAAGGGTTTGGGTCATACCAGTTCGGGTCATACTGAGGTTCATCGTACCAAGCTTGGGGCCGAAAAAACAAAGAAAATCAGCTAAGTTGGACATTTTTGTCCCAGGCGGTCCGCGGGACAGTTGGGACGTTGGGACGCGCGGGACGCGAAAAGTCGAAACGGCCGAGAGCAGGGAAAATCGTCAAGTTTTTGTTTCATGTGGTTTTGGGACAGCCAGGACAAAAGTACGTGTGGGATGTGAATCGGCCGATTAGCTGCATACCCATTTCGGGCGGTTCGGAGATATTTGTCCCAGGCAGTCCGCGGGACAGTTGGGACAAAAGTACGCGAGGGATGCGTGGGACGCGAAAAGGCCGCAAAAAGGGACAAGGAAGCCCGAATCAGCCGATGTGGGAGATATTCATCCGGGACAGTAGGGACAGAAGTACGTGTGGGACATGAATTGGCTGATTTTCCGAAATAGCTGCAACAAAGAAGAAAAGTCAACGTTTGACCCGTGAAACTTCAAATGGCCATAACTTTTGACTCCGAGCTCCGATTTTCACAAAATTGGAATTTATGGAACGAGCACGATGTCCTCTATGCCATATTTCTTATTTTTAATGAGGGTAGATATATTTAATTAAAAGAAACATATTCGGCTCCAGTCAGTTAATGCTCATTCCCGTCAAATGACGTAAAACGCCCGGACCCAAAATAGCTGCCCGCACTCAGAAGGCCATAACTTTTGCATTTCTCAACGAAATCACACAAACTTAGTACTGTTGGAATCATGGCTCTGCGGCCAATGCACAACAATCAATAAATTCTAGATTTTATGAGATATTGATGGATATTTTTAAGAAAACGTGGCTGGGTTCATAATAGTGTTTTATTTGGTGGTTGGGAGTGCAATTAAGAGGCATGGTCATCATTATTTCTCTGTTGTAGCACCTGGGACAGTATGGGGAGCCTTTTGCAAGTAATATATAATCATTTTACTCCATTTAATGCCTCTTACAAGTGGTTGAAGGACAGATTTCGGGATTTCCATTTTCCCTTCTCTTTCCCTTCTCATTTTTCTATAAATTGGAGTGTTGGGCTCATTGTAAAGGGGGTAGTTTTGTAGCAAAGCTCTACCAAAATTGCTTTGTGAAGCTGATGTGTTATAGGCCCTTGTTGTGGACTCCTTGCATGGTGATCCAGGCCCTTATCTTGTAATAGATTGAACTGTGCATATCATGAAGCAATAAAATATAAGTTTGTGGATGTATCTTCCCCTGTTGTGTTTTCTTGCATTCTTCTTGCCCCTTCAATCTTGATTACAAGAATATTGTGTCTATTATTATGTTCATGCGGGATCCATTATCATTGTGTATGTTTGAAATATTGTTGTGAATGCGTTTTGCTAGATTATGGAGAACTGTCATCACCTCTTCTAGTGTGCACTTTGCTTCTGTATTTCACGCATTTGAAGACTACTCTCACACCCTCCTTTTCTAGTGTATCACCACTTTAGTGTAGGCTTTCATTTTATGCATTCTCTCTCCTGGTCCCTTGGAAATTTATATTAGAATAGTTAGTTTCCCCTACATTAGAGTAGATTGTGGCAGGTAGTTTAGGAGCAAGAACCAACTTTCTCTGGAGGTCTATCTCAAGTAGCAAGTCCCACAACTTGGAGATAGTACCCATGTTATCCAATCACACCGTGAGTTCAAGTATATGCACTTGTGTAAACAGAGGGGTGTCTTGTGATTCGTGATAACATGCATTTTAAGCTCACATTAAAACCGAGGGAAACCTATATGCTAGAAGTCATGCCCAATTGATGGTTTACATAATTGAATCATAGACTACTTTATCTTCTCTGTCTTTTCCAAAATACACAAATATAAATTCACACATATTCTTAAAAACACCTTACCGGAAGAAGTCATTAATGATAACATGATCGAGTATGGTGGGCACCCAATTTGGTTTCTCTGTCCAGTCTTTAACTCTAGAGAAAGGACCATCCCCGCCAAAACATAACCTGAAACCACCCTTAGATCTTGCCTCTTCATAGGACACCTTTCCAACCAAAAAAATATGTTTTGTACACAAGTCAGTCTTAAATAGCATAAGCTAAAACATAAAATTCACTTATAGGATTTCATGTTTTTCTTAGCTTTTTCTTGAGTTGTGTTTTGAGTTGTGAGGTCACGTTCTTCATTTTCTTCTTCCTTTCACACTCCACCATCATAGTTGGTGTATTTCAACTGTTTATGAGTGTGTCAGGGTCCATTACTATCATACTCAGGTTTCTAGGTTGATATTCCATCTAACTTAATTCAAAAAATCAAATTTTCTTCATTTTTTTCAAATTTCATAGTAACTGGCGTCAGTCTAATGACTGTCATTGGTTTACATCTGACATCATCAGTTTACCTAACCATTATCAGTTTCCATATTTTTGGTCAATTTTACCAAAAACAACACTCATCACATCTTCTATTCTTTTTGAAGTTCTCAGACATCATCATACCCCAAAATTTCAAAATCATAGTCAAATATAACTTCTTTACTTCATTTTCATTAGTTTTTGCCTCATTTGCAAAACTGTTGATTTCCCATAGTAACTGGTATTGGTCACCCTGTCACTATCATCGGTTACCCTAACCATCGTTAGTTCTTGTGTTTTGATTTTTAATTAAAACAATGACCAATTTCACCTCCCAGAATTTATTTTTTCTCCATTTCTACTATTTTTCTATGTCATTTACAAAGAACAGATTACCAAGTTTACACTAACTCACATGGTTTTGACTCATAGCCAAGCCAACACCCTTGTGTTTCATGCTATCCTTCAGCTACTTCCGCCTAGCCCATCGCTACCTTCCATCCTGTCACCTATGGATCCAACTCAACCCATTACTATTAGTACTAGCGACGAGGAGTTTACAAGACTCCTTGACCAGAATCTTACTACCCTACAACACTATCTCACCCACTCATCTACTTGGGACTCATTAGGATAGTTGGTATACGAAATGCTTGTGTCTATCCCTTCTGCCCTCACCCCCACTTTTGTATCAACTACCACTATCTTGGCATTACCTTCATCCGGTGATCACCATTGGTGTCTTAATTGGACCCCACATCCTCTATAACTACTACACCTACGACATCTATCACACATGTGGTGTCAACTATTCCTTTGTCATCCACCTTGAGCATAGCCCCATCTGTACTCTTTACCTCATATGTACCAGTTGCATCACAACCACCCATGGTGTCGGTAACTTATACCCCATTCCAAAACCTCATCCTTTCCATCCCACAGTCCCTACCCCCAATTACCACAAGAGTCATTATGACTACCCCACCTACTTATACATATCACCAACAACCCCCAATCTCATCTATTGCCTATTTGGGATACCTTCCGCCTGCATCTATTCCCCCTTCACAGTTCTCATACTTAGCACCACCATATATTGGGATGCCGTCCACATCATACATTCATCATCAACCTCCTTATACTATAGGGGTGCCCAATCATCACAACCCACCAACGAACTTATTAAAATGATGATGGAAAATATGCAAACATTGGAAGCATCAATTTTTGGCTCTCGCAACTCCTTAACCTACGATGAAATATGCAATGAGCCCATCCATCCATCTATTCCCATTCTCCCATACCCTGTGCATTGGGAAATGCCTAAATTTAACCAGTTCAATAGTAAAGAAGACCCACAACAACACTTGTGGTCTTTCAAACATGGGTGTTATCTAATCGCCCATGATGATGCTTTACTCCTACAAACATTCCCCATGTCCTTAACGGGACCTGTGTTAGATTGGTATAGTGGTTTGCCTCAACATTCCATTTACTCATTTAATCAAGTGGCTCAAGCCTTCCGAACCATTTTTCAATTAATATCATCAAGAAGGTCACTATGACTGACTTGTACTCAACTCGACAATACGACAACGAGTCTATCACTAATTTTGTTGCTTGTTGGCGGAGCCTCATCAACCAACTAACATTCCAGTTGCCTCAAACTAAGTTTATAGAGTTGTTCACTAGAGCTTTTGCTAAGCACATATCACCAACTCGCATGTACAAAAATTTTGTACCTTTGACAAAGCATTTACCATGGTGCGAAAATTGGAAATTTGTGCCATTGAAGAGAAGAAAATTCAATTGCATAACAAAAATGCCGCATTTAAATCAAATGATGCTTCTTCCTCTTCAAAACCCCAAATAATTATTCAAAATCCAAAGGATCTTCCAACGTGGTAGTTTTAAAGGCTTTCCCATCTCACCCCTCTAATCAATCAAAACCTACCTCTAACCTTTCTCCCATTCAAAATTTTTAGTTCATACAGAGCAACGAAAATACACTCCAATCAGGAGCCTTATTCTTTAGTATTAGAAAAATTCTTAAGATCGAGCCATTGCTCTTCCACCCATAAAACCACATATTGGTTTTGACCTCACTCGTCCTATGTTGACATGGTACAAGGAACATGACTATTGTAACTATCATCGTGTAAAAGGCCATAGTGATGGTAATTATATAACCTTCAAGAACATTTTCCAGGAAATGTTAGATAATGGATATCTCATCCTAGATAACCCAAATGCACCCACAAATCAGAATTTGCATATCTTTAAGAAGTCGTTCCCTAACCATACTCCATCATCAAACCAAACTGGTGAACCTTCAACTAATGATAGTAATGTCCATGAGGTCCATGTTGTGTTTGACACCGTACCATCCCTTCCACAATTTCCTCCTATCCCCTATATCAAGGAGATTCTAGCATGAGCTCCTCTACCCACAAAGGAGCCTACTTCCTCTACTCCTTCACCCACAAAGGAGTCCCCTTCATCTCCCCCTTCACCCATAGAGGAGTCCACAACTTCTTCCAATGCCGTTTCACCACTTACCTCGCAACCTAATGAACAACCTATGATATTAACTCTCCAACCCATGGGAGAGTCATCTTCACTTTCCTCTCCATCGAAAAAGGAAACTACCTCATCCCAACTATTATCTCCCTAACCATAGGGGGTCCTCTAGACGTGCCACTGCCTATTGGGTAAAATTCCCATTATCATTCTAGGATCCCGTTGATCAACTCTCGAATCTCTTACCCACATCGTCTAAAGCCAACCAGTTCCATGTCTCACAGACATATTTTACAGGGATTGCTACTAAGCCAATTTCATCTTCTCTTACAATAGTGCCATTTTCATGTCTGGCTGACCGCTTGGATTATGTTGATAATTCCATGCTTTGGGGATGCCTTCAGCTACCCTTTTCAACCCAAATGTAAGTGTCACTGCAGATACTACCATAATCTATCTGAAGGTATTTCAAGGAACCCAATCAACCATGACCATGCCTATCAAACAGACTCTTCTTCATCACCCTTGCCTATGTTGGTGTCCATTTTGATCCTCTATTATTTTTCCCTAATTTTCCTTTCACTCTGCATTTCTTGAAATTTTTTCTACAGTTTGATTGGATGGAATGAAGTTGCTGCCTCTATTTCCATGCCTTAGTCCATTTGAAAATTATTTGACATGCCCCATTTTGCAAGAATACTCAAGCTTGCACCGTGTTGCCCTAAATTTTAAATCTGTTCTTGCTCAAAAATGTTTTTCTTCGATTTTGGTGGTCTCGTAAACTTTTTTCTCTAGGTTAAATCCTTTCAAAATGCTCACAAACTCATTTTCCTTGCCCCATTTGAAAGAAATCTCCAAGTTTGCTATGAACGTGCCCTAAATTTTTCAAATCCATGGGCTCTACCATTTTTCTATGTTTGCCCAATCATGGAGTGTTAAAATTGATCGATTTGTGCTTACTTTCCTCAAAAAACCCATGGCCATGGTCGTAAAATGTTTAAAAACTCCTTCCATGTGCCCTTTGATAAAAAAATCCATCACCCACGAAGAAAAAATTGAATTCAGCATCTCTGTAAATTATGTGTTTTTTGACGGTCATATGGGTGTCATTTGACCATCAAAATTAAGCTCATAATTCTCTTCCTATGTGGCTGCTTTTGGTTGGACAAGGATCGATGGATTTTATTTCAAAAATTTAGTTTTTGGCTTTGGGAAAAAATTCAAAATTTCCCTCGCAACTCTGCGAGGGGACACACGTCACGCTTTAATGCAAGGGCGGAAGGGGAAGCCGACGGGGACTTAGGAAATTTTTGCCTTTTTGGCGAAAGGGGAAAAAGTTGGGGAATGGCCCATGGGTCCACAATAGAGCAGGAGGTGGACACGTGGTGGCGTAGTGGCGGAGCAGGGAAGTGCGGGCCACAAAGAAAAAGGGAACTTTTCCCCGTTTAGTCAAAAGGACCTAAGGTGAAATTTATAAGTGCAGCCCCGTGGCCAATCTCAGGAGGACACGTGTCCATGAAAGGTTAGAGGGAAGTGCGGGCCGTGGAAGGAAATGGGGATTTTTACCTTTTTGGCAAAAGAAGTTAAAGAAAAAATTTAAGCCGCGTGCCCACGAGTGAATCAGCGACATACACGTGGCAAAGGTAGAGCGGGTCGGTGGAAGGAAAATTGAAAATTTTCCCTTGGCAAAAAAGGGAGTTAAAATGAGAATTGAGCCCATGGTTTTGTAGCGATAGAGAGGCTGACACGTGTGAAGGAAAAAATCAGAGGTGCGGGCTTACGGAGCAAAAAGTAAAATTTTCAAATTTTCTAAAAAAGGTCAAAATGCACAAAATTGAAGCGTGATCCCAATGGGACCCACCATGTGCCACATGTCAGCTCCAAATTTCAAGGGCGGAGGGGAGAAAAAAATTCAAAATTTTCCATTTTTCCAAAAAATGTGGAAAAGTAAAAAATGATCCCAAATTCGGTCTCAATTGTTTTTTGACACGTGGAGGGCCCAAATTGAAGGACAAAGAGCAGATCAAGGGCAGCTGTGCATTTTCATTTTTGGCCACCATTTTTCTCTAGGAAGCTTGGAGATGTGAATTTTACATCTTTTTTCATCAAATTTTTGGTGAATTCAGATGTTTTTTCCTTCTAGGATCATTGGAATTGGTTTCATGACTCAATATTTTTATTTGAGATGTTTTTGAAGTAAGATTTCCCCAGACTGAGTAAACACATGAAATGTCAAATTGAAAGTTGCAGAGGTAATTTTCAAGGGTGAAAAGGTGAAATGATGAGTGAAAAGGTGTTTTCATGCGTTAATGATGAAAAACGTGCTCTCGGGAAGGGTAATGATCCACATATTTGCAATGATTCAACATTTTAGAAACACTGGAAAATCTCGTTGTAAATTTGTTAAATGCCATTTTAGTGAATCTTGAGAAATTTTTGTACAAAACTGATCCCATGGCATATTATTTTCTTGGGAAAGAAGGCTCAAATGTGGCAAGAGATATATAATGCATTTTTGAGAAATGCAGAGGAGGGGGAAGTTGAAAATCACGAGAAAATTTTGAGAGAAAGCTCATTTTCTGAGAAACCCACCAAAGAACCAGGATAATTTCTTCTGTGTTGTATCTTCATGTATGTGAGTTGGTTACAAGTGTATAGCCATCACACAGCTCTGAGATTGTTCATGAAACTCTCCCCTGTTGATGAGTCTAACAAGCTTTTGAGTTAATCTGTGTTTTTCTGGGTAATATGATGTACATTATCATTTTAAATATCTGCAAATAGTTTTCATTGTTCTTGTGGCAATCTTGCATTGAAAGTATTTAGGAATCACACATAATCTCCATTTCTTGTTGATAGTTTAGTGGCATTTGCAGTCTCATGTTCATAAGAGCCTTCATCTGATAAAGAGATAAACAAATTTAAAATCACTTTACCTTCCTTGATTGTAGAGATTGCTTGTAAGCCTTTGGGGGTACCTTAGGTGTGGTTTGATCAAGGATTTTTGTGTTTAATTGAGTTCTTTACTTCAAGATTTTGTGGTGAGTTCTCAAAGATTGTGTGAAGAGTGCAACCTAGGCTTCCATTTATGCCTCTTCTGGTTGAAAGAATATCCTGATTATTTGAAGCATTTTATCTAATAGTTGTTCAAGTATTTTAGAGGTTGTCAAAGATCTAATATATCCAAGTTTTTCTTATCAATACCCCACCAAAAAATTCATTCAAACAAACTAATCCTACCCATACTACCCCTGCATTACATTGTGTGTCAACAAAAGGATCTAACCCATCTACAAAAATGCACAAAGAAAATCAGGATCACACCATGTCTCTAGCAGCCTCAGCCTTGTCTTGAAAGCATTTCCATCATTTAGTAGTGATAGCTCGATTGGGTTTAAATAATGGAAAATTAATCATATTTTCCCAAGACCATCTCCATACAATATGCAGAGTATAAGGATATCCCAACCTCCTTCACAAAAAAGAGGCTGCAATATGGGTTCTCTAACCTTGGTTGAAAGGCACAACCTAAAATAGTGAGGATTAGATCAAGATCCTTTCAAGGTGCTACCCATCTCTCCACAAGTCTAAGTTCCAATTAGATCACATCCCGGCTATAAAATGACACACATCATGATCTATCTAGATTCAAGCTTCATGCCATATCTCGATGCTGCTCGATGAAAAGGAGAACAAATTTGGTTACCAACACTTTCTAGCGCATTGCGCTGCGGGGACTTGTTTTGAGTTCCTGGAAAACAATTTGCACTTCGCTAATATTGATTTACCGATTAATTTACCGATCTATGTCTATTTAGCCCATCAACAACACCAGGACATTATTTAGTATTGTAGTATTTTAGATCCTGGTAATACTTCTTGTGTGATTTATGTGCAATAATAAATTTGAGTATCATTTTCTAAATTGAATTATAAGGCTGGAGTGAAGAGTAGAATTCTGAGTTTGATATTCTCTTAGTTCGATCTGATCCATGTGCATACATATTTGAGATATTTGAATGCATATCAAAACTTGGAATGTCCTTTACAAATTCGCATGCTAATACATTATTGAAGCATTATTTTATAATTAGATTTGTAAGGATTGAGTGAAAATATAAGTTCGCATGTAATTTTACCAGTTTAGCAGTTGTTGCACTTCATTTGCATTTGTGATTGATAAATTCAAGAAGAAGGAAGGTCTGATTTGTGAATTTTGGTAATATTTTTCAGTGTTGGTAGATATTTGACAGAGTATTTTAGTGCATCTGCACAACTAGGGTGAAATTCCTTAGTGGCGACTCCATGCTGCTTTGATATTAATAAATACCAGTGTCTTGCCTTTTTGTCATTTATTTTTGTGTTGCTGATCTCTACAAAATTGGAAGGAAGAAGATCTCTCTTCCTTAGAGACTTTGCTAAGAAATTGTTTTCAGATTCAAGAAACTCAAAGTTGGAAGGGAGAAGAGTTTGGAAAGTTGTTAAAGGTCAGACATCAGGAAAAGATATATCCATTGGTGAGAGAGATCAGCCTTTGGTAGAGGATTATCGTTCTTCAAGTGATTCCGATTCAAGCAATCCTCTCGTAAAATTGTTTGCCTTAGCTAGTGAAGGTCCTTCTGCACTGTAAGTTCCTTCTCCAATCTGCACCTCGTGTTTTAATTCAAGTAAAAATTTCTAATAAAATATGCACTTAGAGAATACCAGTCTTGTGAATCACATTCTTGAGCCCCAAAGATCTTGCACTCCTCATCGCTTATTTCACCTCCAAGATCACCTCCACCAAACAATATGGCTTAGCCTAGACCTCCATTTGTTGTTAACACCTCGGTCCTATAGATTTTAGAAAATGGATGGTTACCCAAATGCTGTCCCACAAGATGTCGAAATAGGTTGCCAAAATTCCAAGGTAATAATGTAATAATCTGGTGATCAACATCTCAAAATTTTTGTTAACATGATGGAATATTTTGAGATAGATTTTGAAGATGTGTATATTAAGTTGTTCATTCATACAATAGAAGAGGATGCTAGGGATTGGTACAAGGCTCTACCGATAATTCTATTGATTCATGGACTGAAATGAAGAATGCATTTAGATTAAAATATGGTGACAAGATTGATCCTAGATTTCTCTTTGTCTCGAGTTTGAGAACATCAAGAAGAACCCCAATGAATAAGTCCATGACTTCAACACAAGGTTTAACAAAACTTTGAGAAGGCTACTGTTAGTCTAAGGCCTTGCGATGAATCTTGTCTAATCAAATATATAGATGCATTTGATAAGAAGGTAGCCTATTACCTAAGAGACAAGAACCCTACCAATATAAGACAAACGATCACCATGGCACTTCAAATAGAAAACAATATGAAAGCAATTGGGAAACCTCTCAAGAGAGATGGAGTAAAGTTAATAAAACCTGAAAAACCTCAAGCTAGCAAAGGTGCTGATTTAGAGGAGGTTGTGAAAACTTTGGCAAGGGATGTCAAAGAAATTTTATACAAGCTGGCAAGAGCTGAGAAGGGAATTGGGTAGACTTCACAAGGTCAGCCTAGGAAGCAAGCAAAAGATAGATTTGGCAATCACCATAGGAATGAGCAGAGGTTTGATGACAAAGGTAAAGGGCCTCTTGGATCTACATATAGACATCCTCAAGCACGTGAAGGAAGAGTGTTGTCTCGATCCCTTAATCGCTAGGGTTTCTTCCGTTGAAGAGGTTTCGATATTGATTGGTGTGATAGGGTTTTTCTACCCCATCGTCCATGTGAAGCAGACCAGCAAGAAGGTGAAGTTAAAAATGATGATGGTACTAATGATGATATTTGCATGATGGGTTCTTCTTCAAGCTCACAAGGAGGAGCAACATCTATCGAAGTGATAAGTGCAAGGATAGCTGCAATCTTTTGGGATTACATCAAACGGGTACATGTATTTCTTCCCCCTCATGCTCTTGAAGTTGGTGTAGTGTAAGCTTTTGAAATTCCTAACGATGACTTTGAATACTTAAGAGCGTCGATGCTTAAGAAGTATGATGGTGGTATCCCTTTAGATGAAGATAGACAATTGTTGATGAATGCCATTGTAGCTCAAGAGAAAGATTATAACACTAGAATCAAAGTGGTTAAAGGAAATGGGCCTCAAGGCAAACCTAAAACACCCTTTCTCACAAGCATTCCCAAAGAAGCTCCTAGAAGAGAGAAACATTTGCCAAAGGCTTTGCTTTGTCCCAAGAAAAAATTACAATCCTCCTCATGCCCAAGCTGCCAAGAATCCATTGCCATCTAATGAATCTTCTTGTATCCCTTCCAATGCTATTTTTCCAAAGAGTGTTCCCTATGACATAACCCAAGTATTGAGCCAAATTAAAGTGAGTGTTCCAACCATTGAGTTGCTTAGAATTTGTGAGCTTAAGAAGAGAGCATTTGAGTACTTGGGATTGAAGGAAGAGAAGACAACTCCAGGAAGAAATGTAAATGTTGTTGAAAATCCTACCTTGAAACACCACCAATAGTAGAAGATCTTGGAGAGACACCTGAGGTATATTTGGGGACATCTTTGGTTGATTCCCAATTAAATGTTGATCCATTCTTCACAACTTTGATCATAAAGGATAGGCTACTTCACAATTGTATGTTTGATTCTAGTGCATCATGTAATGTCATGCCTCTTGAAGTCATGAATGATTTAGATATCGAGTGACAAGATCTTATGGAAAATGTACTGCCATGGACTCAAGACAAGTGCCAGTTGTTGATTGTGTGAAGGGTTTGGTAGTGAAGTTTACATCTTATCCCGAAAGGAATTTAAAATTGGACGTTGTAATTGTTGATTGCCCTGCCAAATGGGGTATGCTATTGTCAAGAAAGTGGGCTACAAGTGTTGGAGGGAGTTTCCAAATGGATATGTATTTTTCCACCATTCCCATTGAGGGCAGCCTTGTCAAGCTCTATGGAGAAAAGAAAATGTTGCATCTAATTGAGGACCCTAACAATGCTTCTTATGAAGTATTATTTACTGATGTTGATGAAAATAATTTCATTAGTTTTGCTGATGGAAAAGAACACAAAATGGATCAGTCAAAGTGCCTTGAGCAGGTATGTTCTCCTTAGACCTTGCTATTTGATGGATCTTGCTCCAAATTTGGAAATGGTGCTGGTGTAATTCTGATTTCTCCTAGCTTGGAAGAATTTTTTCCTTCAAGCTTAATTTTGAATGTACTAACAACATTATTGAGTATGAGAATTTCATGGAAGTATGGTGTCAAGGACATCATTGCAAAGGGAGATTCAGAGCTAGTTATCAAATAAATAAGAAAACTGTATGCTACAAAAAATCAGCGGATGAAGTAGTATAAGCATGTAGTTTGGGATCTAATTGAGATGTTTGATTCTTTCAATATTGTGCACCATGACAGAAGTTTGAATGCTACTGCTGAAAATTTGGCAGTGTTGGGGTCAAGATTTGGAGTTTGCACCATTTCACCTTATTGTGAGTACAATGTTGAAGTGTTAAATAGGCTAGCTGTCTCTGACAACATCAAACATTGGCAAGTGTTTGATGATGATGCTCAAGTGCAAAGGTTATTACAAAATCAAGGTGAGTTTGTAGATCAACATATGGATTGGGAACCAATGGTGTGTATGACTAAAGGAAGAGAGACTTTTTTGGAAAAGATATTATCCAATTGAAAACTAACACCATTCCTAAAGGTCTTGTTGCTCTTGAGTCAAATTTTAGCAATGCTGATTGCATCATCAATAGAAACATGTCCGATTCAAGGATGTGGAGGAGAATTACTTGGGAACAAAGGACAAACCAAGAAAATTTTGGTTGGGTAGCAGTTTAAACAAAGAAGAAAAACAGTCCTATCTTCAATTGTTGAAACAATATCAAGACTGCCTTGCCTGGTCATATTCAGAGCTGAAAGCATATAGAGAAGACTTGTTTCAGCATGAGATCCCTCTTGAGAAAAATGCCAAACCATTCAGATAGAAGCAAAGGCCAATTAATTCACTCCTCTCCATGAAAATGCAAGGTGAATTGAAGAAATTGAAGGAGGAAGGGATCATTCAGCCAACAAGGTATTCATCTTGGGTTACAAACCTTGTGCCAGTTAGAAAGAAGAATGGAGATATTAGACTTTGTGTAGACTTCAAAAATTTAAATAGAGCTTCATTGAAAGACAATTATCCTTTTCCAAACATGGATAACATGTTGCAGTTAATGACTGGTCCGGATTGCTATACACCTTGGATGGTTTCTCTGGCTACAATCAAAGTTGTTGTCAAGGAGTCGAAAGATTTAAAACTACCTTTACCAATCCTTTGGGAACATATGTTTATGTAAGAATGCCTTTTTGTCTCATGAATGCTGGGGCTACCTTCTAAAGAGAAATGTATGTTGCTTTTGCTGGTTATATAAATGACTTCATTGCAGTTTATCAGGATGATGTGACTATATTTTCAAGGAGCTGAAAAGACCACTTGCAACATTTTGAAAGGATGTTGATAAGATGTAGAGAGTTTGGAATCTCTCTCAATCCAAAGAAGTGTCACTTTGGGGTGTAAAAGACCAAGCTACTCGGTCATATTGTTTCAAAGTCTTGTGTCATGATTGATCCCGAGAGAGTAGAAGCAATCGGCAAGGTGCTAATTGTAAGAACGAAGAAGGGCATCCAATATTTCTTTGGGAAAATCAATTTCATTAGAATGTTTGTGTCCAATTTTTATGAGTTGAATCTTCCTATCACATGCCTATTAAAGAAAGATCAAATTATTAAATGGGAGGAGGCTGCTATTCAGGCTTTTGAAGGAATCAAAGAGGCACTCAAATATGCACTTGTCTTGGCAGCTCCGAATTATAAGAAGCCTTTCCAAATATTCTCCTTTGCTTCTGAAAATACTATTGCATCTGTTTTTCTCCAAAAGGATGAAGATGGGGCTGAGAGGCCTATTGCCTTCTTCAACAAGGATTTATAAGCTACTGAGTTAAAGTATACAATCATAGAAAAACAAGCATTTGTCTTGGTGAAGCAACAAAGGTTTTTAGGCCTTATATTTTAAGTTCAAGAGTTGTTGCTTATGTTCCCCACACCATGGTAAAAGAAATCTTATCGAGATGGAGATCTCAAGTAAAATATGTAGATGAGTGAAAAAACTACAGGAGTATGATATGGATATCCAAACCACAAAGCTAGTAAGAGGTTTGGGTCTCGCTAAGCTCATGGTGAAAGCAACTGCAGAATTTGTGGAAGTGAATGAAGTAGAAGAAGAAAGGGCATATGTTCTTGGGAAATTGGTAAGTTTTGAGTGGTACAAGGATGTAATATTTTACCTTAGATACCTTTACTCGTCCCGATCATTTAAATAAAAATTAGAAAAGAGCCCTCAAGTGGCTTCTCAAAATTACATCATCGCTGACTTTGGGCTGATTTCGATGGGGGTGTTTGTGGAGGGCACTTTTTGCTGGAAGGGTTACAACACACAAGGTTTTAAGATCTGGTTATTGGTGGAATACTCTCTTCAAAGATGTAACCATGCTGATTAGAAAATGTGAAAGTTGCCAGCATTTATCTGGAAGAATGAAAGCTTCAGGATCCCTTCCTTTGCAGCCTGTATCAATTGAAGCTCCTTTCAAACAGTGGGGGATGGACTTCATTGGTAAGATTTTAGACCCTTCTAGTGTTGGAAATAAGTGGATCCTTTTAGCCATAGATTACTTCACCAAGTGGGTATAAGCAATCCCCACCAAGAAAGCAACACACCAAGTTGTTATGGACTTCTTGTTGAACAATATCATATGTAGATTTGGTGTGCTAGTCAAAATTGTGGCTGATAATGCCATGTGTTTCAGAGCTAAACCTTTGATGGCAATGTGCAAGGAGTATGGAACCAATTTAACTTATTCTTCAAACTATAATCCCAAAGGAATGGACAAGTTTCGAGTCCAAAGAATAAGAATTTGTTAAAGATCATTCGAGAGGACCTTGGAATTGAACAAGAGAAAATGGGGTGAACAACTAAAATTTGTAGTTTGGGCTGATAGGATCACCACCAAGAGAGAGCTCTTTGGTATGAGTCCATTTGAATTGATATATGGAACTCAGGCTATGTTGCCCTTACATCTACAGTTATCTTCATTTCAGTTTGTTCAACAGTTGTAAGATCAAGAACTCAATCCATATGAAGCAAGGATTAATCAGATTGTTGAGCTTGATGAGGAGAGAAGAGTATCTCACCAAAGACATGTCATATTTAGAGAGAAGTTGAAAAGATTTTCTGATAAGAAGGTCACTCCTAGGGCCTTCAATATTGGAGATCTGGTTTTGTTGTGGGATAGTAGGAATGAGGATAAAGGAAAACATGGAAAATTTTATGCATTATGGATGGGCCCTTACTCCATTGATATCAGAATTGGTGAGAATACCTTTTTTCTCAAAGATTTAGATGGGGAATTGCTTGAACTTCTTGTTAATGGTAGGCATCTAAAGCATTTCTTGGATTAATCCCCAAATTTGAGGTATGCACCACTTGTATAAAGAGTGTATAGTGTTTGGTTTTTCACCTTTTTTTTGGTGTTTTTTCATTTTGTGGTTTACCTTGCTGTGTGGCAGCCTTTTTTTCGGGTTCTCGGATGCTTTTTGGTGATTTTGGCTCATGAATCCTTTACCCAATGGATTGTTTGGCACTTGGTCTACTTATTGTTCTTGTGGCACTCACTGGGAGTGCCCATCCCCGAGAAGGAGCCGATATTGGTGTCCATTTTGATCCTCTATTATTTTGCCCTAATTTTCCTTTCACTCTGCATTGCCTGAAATGTTTTCTATAGTTTGATTGGATGGAATGAAGTTGTTGCCTCTGTTTCCATGCCTTAGTCCATTTGAAAATTATTTGACATGCCCCATTTTGTAAGAATACTCAAGCCTGCACCGTGTTGCCTTGAATTTTTAAATCTGTTCTTGCTCAAAACATTTTTCTTCAATTATGGTGGTCTACAAAATTTGTTCTCCAGGTTAAGTCCTTTCAAAATTCTCACAAACTCATTTTCCTTTCCCCATTTGAAAGAAATCTCCAAGTTTGCTATGAACGTGCCCTAAATTTTTCAAATCCATGGGCTCTACCATTTTTCTATGTTTGCCCAATCATGGAGTGTTAAAATTGATCAATTTGTGCTTACTTTCCTCAAAAACCCATGGCCATGGTCGTAAAATGTTTAAAACTCCTTCCATGTGCCCTTTGATAAAAAAATCCATCACCCATGAAGAAAAAATTGAATTCGGGCATCTCTGTAAATTATGTGTTTTTTAACGGTCATACGGGTGTCATTTGACCATCAAAATTAAGCTCACAATTCTCTTCCTACATGGCCGCTTCTGGTTGGACAAGGATCGACGGGTTTTATTTGAAAAACTTAGCCATTTTTGGCTTTGGGAAAAAAATCAAAATTCTCCATGAGGGGACACGTGTCACACTCTAATGTGAGGGCCAAAGGGGAAGCGACGGGGGACTTAGGAAATTTTTTTTTTTTTTGTGAAAGGGGAAAAAGTTGGAGAATGGCCCGCGGGTCCATAATGGAGCATGAGGTGGACACATGGCGGTGTGGTGGCAGAGCATGGAAGTGCGGGCCCAAGAGAAAAAGGGAACTTTTCCCATTTTGGTCAAAAGGGCCTAAGGTGAAATTTCGAAGCATGGCCCCATGGCTAATCTTAGGAGGACACATGTCCATGAAAGGTTAGAGGGAAGTGTGGGCCGCAGAAGGAAATGGGGAATTTTTCCCTTTTTGGCAAAAGAAGTTAAAGAAAAAATTTAAGTCGCGTGCCCGCGAGCGAATCAGTGATAGACACGTGGTGAAGGCAGAGTGGGTCGATGGCTCGGTGGAAGGAAAATTGAAAATTTTCCCTTGGCAAAAAGGGAGTTAAAATGAGAATTGAGCCCGCGGTTTTGTAGCGATAGAGAGGCTGACACGTGTCAAGGGAAAAATCAGAGGTGTGGGCCGCGGGGCAAAAAGTGAAATTTTTCCAATTTTCTAAAAAAGGTCAAAATGCACAGAATTGAAGCACGATCCCAATGGGACCCACCATGTGCCATGTGTCAGCTCCAAATTTCAAGGGCAGAGGGGGAGAGAAAAATTCAAAATTTTCCATTTTTCCAAAAATGTGGAAAAGTAAAAAATGATCCCAAATTCAGTCCCAATTGTTTTTGACACATGGAGGGCCCAAATTGAAGGACAAAGAGCAGATCAAGGGCAACTGTGCATTTTCATTTTTGGCCACCATTTTTGCTCCAAGAATCTTGGAGATGTGAATTTTCCATCTTTTTCATCAAATTTTATGTGAATTCAGGACGTTTTTGCCTTCTAGGATCATTAGAATTGGTTTCATGACTCAATATTTTGATTTGAGATGTTTTTGAAGTAATTTTTCCCCAGCCTGAGCAAACACGTGAAATGTCAAATTGAAAGTTGCAGAGGTAATTTTAAAGGGTGAAAAGGTGAAATGATGAGTGAAAAGGTGTTTTCATGCCTTAATGATGAAAAACATGCCTCTAAGAAGGATAATGATCCAAATATTTGCAATGATTCACCATTTTATAAACACCTGGCAACTCTCGTTGCAAATTTGTTAAATGTCATTTTCAGTGAATCATGAGAAATTGTTGTAAAAAAACTGATCCCATGGTATATTATTTTCTTGGGAAAGAAGGCTCTAATGTGGCAAGAGATATATAATGTATTTTTGAGAAATGTAGAAGAGGAGGGGGAAGTTGAAAATCACAAGAAAATTTTGAGAGAAAGCTCATTTTTGAGAAACCCACCAAAGAACCAGGATAATTTCTTCTGTGTTGGATCTTCATGTATGTGAGTTGGTTATAAGTGTATAGCCATCACACAGCTCTGAGATTGTTCATGAAACTCTCCCCTATTGATGAATCTAACAAGCTTTTGAGTTAATCTGTGTTTTTCTGGGCAATATGATGTCTGTTATCATTTTAAATATCTGTAAATAGTTTTCATTGTTATTTTTGCAATCTTGCATTGAAAGTATTTAGGAATCACACATAATCTCCATTTCTTGTTGATAGTTTAGTGGCATTTGCAGTCTCATGTTCATAAGAGCCTTCATCTGATAAATAGATAAACAAATTTAAAATCACTTTACCTTCCTTGACTGTAGAGATTGCTTGTAAGCCTTTGGGGGTACCTTAGGCGTGGTTTGATCAAGGATTTTTTTGTTTAATTGAGTTATTTACTTCAAGATTTTATGGTGAGTTCTCAAATATTGTGTGAAGAGTGCAACCTAGGTTTCCATTTATGCCTCTTCTGGTTGAAAGAATATCCTGATTATTTGAAGCATTTTATCTGATAGTTGTTCAAGTATTGTAGAGGTTGTCAAAGATCTGATATATCCAAGTTTTTCTTGTCAATACTCCACCAAAAATTCATTCAAACAAACTAATCCTACCCATACTACCCCTGCATTACATTGTGTGTCAACAAAAGGATCTAACACATCTACAAAAATGCACAAAGCAAATCAGGATCACACCATGTCTCTAGCAGTCTTAGCCTTGTCTTGAAAGCATTTTCATCATTTAGTAGTGACAAACTCGATTGGGTTTGAATAATGGAAAATTAATCATGTTTTCCCAAGGCCATCTCCATATAATATGTAGAGTATAAGGATATCCCCACCTCCTTCACAAAAAAGAGGCTGTAATATAGGTTCTTTGACCTTGGTTGAAAGGCACAACCTAAAATAGTGAGGATTAGATCAAGATCCTTTCAAGGTGCTACCCATCTCTCCACAAGTCTGAGTTCTAGTTAGATCACATCCCCGGCTACAAAAAAACACACATCATGATCTATCTAGATTCAAGCTTCATGCCATATCTCTCGATGCTTCTCGGATGAAAAGGAGAACAAATTTGGGTACCAAAACTACATCCAAAATTTTACCAACAACTAAACTTGTTACTATACCTAAGAACCTATCTGTACCCACACCTTCCACTACATCCATACCCATCACTACCTTGGGTGTCATGCTGACATCAAGCATATTCCACCTACCCGTAAAGTTGGATCTAGTCACATATTCCCAAGCTCACAAAAAAACCAATCCTCCACCTAAAAAGAAGACCCAAATTTTTAGGCCGTACACACTAGTTTCACCCACCACACCTTTGTCACCTTTTCCCTTCCATCTATCCTAGGGCCTCACCCATCAACCTTGGCCAAACAACCACCTATCCAAGGAAAATCAAAAGCACCACAACCCACCTCTTCATCACAATCCTTTATTACACCCAACCTATCAGCACAACATACACCTTCACTATTACCCACATCTTTCTTACCACCTATACCCCCACCAACTACAATAACCTCATCACTACCTATGAGAATTCCTTCTCTTCAACCTGTACCTTCCACCTCACCTCTGCCAAAAACTTTTACCACACCTCCATTATCACCATGGGTAATCGTCCTCTACCACCATCCACTTTCCCCTCTACATCACATACACCTCCTTCACCTTTACCTAGAAAGTGCAACCTAAATTGAAAAACCCACTACCCTCCAAGGAGGTAGTTAAGCCTACAACACCTTCTATCACTAGTTCATCTACTACACCTCTACTCAAGAAGGTACATCCCAAGCCTAAAATAGTACCACCTACCAAATTGGTGGTCAAACCTATCCCATCTCCAATTCCACCTCCTGTAGTACCTCACACATCAAAATCACCTACACTTCAATCTAGACCCACACTCACCTCACATTGCGATCCATTGGCAGGGTCTTACGCCAACATTCTAGCTAACCTTTTAGAGACCTCTGTCATCACATTTCCACCCCTTAGACCTTATGACCCACTCAAGCCCAAACCAAAAGGGTTTGATGATACTAAAATTTGTGCCTACCATCATGTGTCAGGACATGATGTAGAAAATTGTAAGGCTCTAAAAACCGTTCTTCTCCAAATTTTTCCTCCTAAACAAAAATTTGATGACGATGATCTTCTAGATGAGGACCCAATTCCACCTCCACCTATCACTACACATCCTCACCCACTACCTATTCAATGACCTACACCACCACCTCCACAACCCTTTTATCCACCTCCAAAATTTGAGATCAATATGGTCCGTATAGGAGAACTAGCTAAAACCCCACCAAAATTCCAATGCACCCTACTCATTTCACAAGGTTCTTACCCTGCACTAGGTTTTTGTCCATCATGTCGTTATAATTTTCTTAACACACCTTCTCCATCCACCTCTCTTCCTTAGATTAACATGATCCAAGTTTCCACTCGTGCCCAAAAAGAAAAAGGAAAGGAGAAAGCAACTAGCCCATCCGCCAATCCTATGCCCAACATACCATCTAGTACTGCACCAAAATCACCATTCAGGACCCACATATCCTATTTTTGATGGTGTCACCCATTGTACAATGATAAAACAATTGCACCAATCCCCTCTAAAAATGTATTTGTACGACCTTGTTCAAACTTTTGAATCCCATCAATCAGACCCTCATGGAGGTTCTCGTAATCCATCGAGGTTTTACCTAATGACCCAACACTTGTGGCCTCCATTCTCACCCCTCACCATGTGGCTTCTCTCACTATTTCATCCACTTCCTATACAACCATCACTACTCACCAAGTAGCCACCCTCAGTTTCTCTGATGACGAGATTATACCTCTCCAATCAAATGATCCTGATCCCACCCTTTTAATCTCTGTTTATATTGATAATATACACGTTTGACACATTATGATTGATGGTGGTTCCAACATCAACATCGTCTCTTCCCACATGTACAATAAAATGTGCTTTCCTTCAAATTAAATGTATAATAACCTATTTATGCTTCCTTCATTCAATGATGCCATCACTTCCACTCTCGCAGCCATCATCCTCCACATTCGTGTGGGTGCCCATACCATTCTAGAAATATTCTATGTATTAGAGGGGGAGTTCTAGTATAACCTATTACTTGGCTGACATTGGATCTGTGCCATGGGTTGTGTTCCTTCAAACTTACATCACCATGTAAATATTGAACATGAAGGACATAACTATACCATCCCCGTTGACCCTTCACCATTCAAAACCTATAACATGTTATACCAACCTAATGATGTCCTTGTACCAATTAAGGCATCTACCATTGTCACCACTTCTCCTTCACCCACCGACCCATCCATTGATGTTGCTACTACCTTTTCCACACCTACCTCCTCTATTCCCACTACTACCATAGCCTCTGTAGCTAACCCATCCACTAACCCATCTACTTCTCAACTAACCAATGCTTCTTCTTCCCAATCGCCTAGTGATTCATCTATTCTTACTACCCATATACCAACTACTGATCCCTTAGAAGGTGTTTTTCAATGTCTCACTCTAGGGGAGTACCACCTGTATAACATCGACACATTCCTTACTCCTCAAGAGTATGGTAACCTTTGCCAACATCCTCACTATGATCACCATGTAGGTGAGGTTTTCCCTTATGGTCCTCCTCACCTTTGTACAAACTTAACCTATGGGGGACTTGATACTTCTACCTACTCACCCAAGCCACCTTCCTAAACACGACCATTTTCTTTTGACCTTCAATCCCTCACCAACTACCATTTCACCCACACTTTCCTCCACCAATTGCATGGAAAGGCTTTGGCTTTGGGTTCTATGAACAGGGCCACCATACTGTCATCCCGTGTACCACACGTAAACACAATGACCATAGTGGTATTGGATTTTTCGAACCATATTTCAAGAAAGCCCACGTCAAACTCATTGAGGATAACAAACCTTCTTCACCCCATCTACTAACTTCACCACCTTCACCCATGGAGTCTATGGATCCAGAATCCATTCCTCCTATTTTTTTGTAAACACCATTTCCCTAGGACCTCTGGCTTATCAACGCGATGACAAGGATCCATCTTCCCTTCCCTTCCTGTATCCTGACATGATTAATGACGATACACTTTCTATTAGCACCATTCAATTTCAGGATGATGAGTCTATTCTCACCTACCTTGGTGTGGAAGATTATTATATTCACTAATCATTTCCTTCTGAGATATAAACCATGTTAAATGAATCGACCATCAAAATCAATATTAACACTTAGGATGACCCGCACATTCTAAAGATAGGCCAATCTTTAGATGTTGCTTTGAACATGAAGCTTTTACCTCATTTATCCAAGATCATAACAATGATTTTTCTTGGTCCTATGTTGATATTCCTGGTATTGACCCAAACATTTTGGTCCACAATATCGTAACTATTCTTAAAGCCAAACCCATAAAACAGAAGCTACAAAAATGCATCCTTGTATTGCCCTTCTTGTTAAATAAGAACTTAAACACATTCTCTCAATTTCCTTCATCCTACCCATTGATTATCCCTAATGGATCTCTAACATCGTTTCTCTCACAAAAGTGACAAGAGGACTTCACATATGCACGGATTTCTACAACCTTGATTTAGCCTGCCCTAAAGATGAATTTCCTTTACCTAGTATAGACTAACTGGTTTATCTCACCGTTGGCCATGAGATGTTATTAATCATGGATGGATTCTCAGGTTATAACTAAATATTACTCACCCCAGAAGATACACACAAAGATTCCTTCATCACTCCTTGGGGGACCTTCTTCTATCGAGTCATGCCCTTTGGCCTTAAAAACACTAGTGCTATATATCAATGGGCTATGAATTATATATTTCATGGCATCATGCATCACATATTGGAAGATTATGTAGATGACCTTCTTGCCAAATCTAAACATCATACCAAACACCTTATAGTCCTTAAGGTCATTTTTACCATCTCATCAAGTATTGTGTTCACATTCAACCTGAGAAATGTGTCTTCGCTGTCCTTTCAGAAAACTCCTTGGTTTTATCATTTATTTGTGTGGCATAGAATTCGATCCCTCTAAAATCAAGGCTATTCTCAAAATTCCTCCACCTACTAACCTTCACCAACTATGTAGTTTGCAAGGAAAGTTGTAGTCTATTTTTCGTTTTATTTCGTAACTTTATGATTGCCATCCCTTTCATCATCTCCTAAAAAAGGATGTCTCCTTCAAATGGGATGATGAATGCCACAAAGCCTTTGAGGCCTTAAAAAGTACCTCCTCCAACCACTTGTACTCATTCCTCCTAAGGATGACCAACCATTTTACCTTTACATTTCTACTACGGATCATTCCTTGGGATCCATGCTTGCTCATCGCAACAAGCAACACAGGGAGCAAGTGGTTTATTATATAAGTCGTACGATTTTGGATTATGAAACCCAATACACCCATGCCAAAAAAATCTGCTTAGCCTTAGTTTTGTCACTACTAAACTTTTCCATTACCTACTTAACCACAAAACCTTTGTTTTCACCAATACAAACCCCTTACATTACATGTACACCAAGCCCTACCAACATTAGCATGCTGCATGTTGGCTCATGCTTCTTGCAGACCTAGACCTTGAATTCACTCATCAAAAATCTATCAAAGGCCAAACTATCACCGATAAACTTGCGATTTCGATCCTCTCTCTAGAGATTAGTCCTCTAACTTTGATTTCCCAGACAAATCCATCACTACCCTCTCTTTGGACAATACCATTTACCACATGACCTTATTCTTCGATGGTTCCAAATGTCAAAGCATGGGGGTGGTGCTAGAGTTATCCTCATTCCTCTTGATGGTGAGCCTATGCTTTTATCTTTCAAACTAGATTTTTAATGTACTAATAATATTTCCGAATATGAAGCACTTGTATTAGGCCTTCAAACCACCATCACCTTAGATGTCAAATCAATTAATATCTTTGATGACTCTCAATTGGTTGTAAATCAAGTCAATGGTATATACCAGTGTCGTAACGAAATACTTAAAAAGTATAAGCATCATGTGGACATACTTTTGACTACCTTTGACCGCTATGAACTTCAAACCACTCCACGTTCCACTAAAACATTTGTAGATACTATGGCTTGCCTTGCTTCTTAGATACCTTCTCAACCTCGACTCAAAAATATTTGTCACAATACAAAGACTGCAATCACCTTCCTATCTATTTTGAGACATCAACCTTGTTGGAACTATTCAACCTGACCCACGTGACCTTTGGTATAAGTAGTTTGCTGATTACCTTTCCCTTTCAATTCTACCTCTAGACCTTACTCACAATAGAAAACGCACCTTTCTCAAAGGTGTCTCTCGGTATGTCATCATGGGAGGCCTTATTTATAAACGTGGCTTTGATAGTATCCTCTTACAATGCCTTACAAGTTCTGAAATTCCTACACCATCCAGGAAGTTCACGATGGATTTTTGGAGGTCACTTCAGTGGTTTAGCTGTTGCTAAATGCATTCTCTTCCTAGGATATTATTGGCCAACCTTAAACCGTGATTGTTGTGATTATGTCAAATGTTGTGTGAAGTTCCAACAATATGCTAATATTTATCACACACTTAATCACACCTTACAGGTCACACGAGACCTTTGGAATTTCTCTCAATGGTGTTTGGATCTTCTTGGAGAAATCAATCCCCATTCTTCACAACACCATCAATGGATTATTACCACTATTGAATACTACACTAAATGGGTAGAAGCCATACCTCTTATTTCAACAAAAGCTAAGAAAATATGTGAATTCATCAATCATCACATCATTTTTCACTTTGGTGTTCCCCATCGTCTCATCACTGATAATGGGAAACAATTCAAAAACAAAACTCTATGGAAGCTTTGTGATGCCTTTGGCATTCAACTCAGTTTTTCTTCACCCTACTACCCTAAAAAAATGGCCAAGCTGAATCCACAAACAAAACCTTAAACAAAATTCTTATGAAAGTTGTGGATGATACTGGAAAGGATTGGCACATGCACATTCATTTTTCCTTATGGGCTTACCGTACTAGTATTCATACCTCAACTGCGGCTATGCCTTTCTCTCTGGTCTATGGTACAGAGGTTGTCTTGCCTCTTGACATCCAAATTTTGTCTCTTTGTATCTCACTTAAGGAGATGCTCAATGATGATGAATTTCACCTAGACTGTTTGGCACAACTCAAGTTATTGGATGAACGTCATCTTAATGCTCTTGATCACCTTAAAATATACCAAAAACATATCACACATACCTATGAAAAAATTTGTTCATGAATGAAACCTTCGGTCGAGACCTCATCCTGAAGGAAAATCAACATGTAACAAAAGAGGAGAAAAGTAAATGAGGCAAATTTTCTCCTAATTGGCTTGGACCTTATATCGTTACTCATACCTATGGATTAGGTGCTTATCATTTGTCTTCACTTGAAGGTAAACCTAAACCTGAGCCCCTCAATGCCTTGCATATTTGACCATTATACTATTGAATTAAGTCCTATATCACCTCTTGTCTATTCAATGCCCATCCATTGATCACCATTCATGTTCCATTCTACCTATTTTAAGGATCAATGCCTAAACCAAGATCATGTGATTACCCGTTACCTTTCAAACTTGTCTTCAATATGAGTACCACGACTCTACTCATGGCATGATTCTCATGGATACTTTTCATCTTTTTCAAGATGTAATCCCATGGTCTTTTCATCACTTAAAACCTCGTATAAAAGTATAAAAGAAAAATAATTTCAAAATTAAAATGGGATTCAAATCCTTGAGTCAAAATTATAGAAAAAGAAGAATCCCTCAAAAGGACATCTACGCTTTCTATCTCGCGGTTATAAATAGACTGCTCCCTCAAAGGAAAGCTATACGAAGCCAATTGTATTGTACTTAGTCTATCATCAAAAGAAGACTATTCTTGCAAAAACTAAAATAAAAATATTCTGAAGCTTCCCGCATCAATCAACTTCACAAATACCTCAAGGAGATAATATACTCATCCCACATAGACTTCCCACATCGATCAGTCTATCAAAAAAAGAAAAGAAAAATATTAACTTTTTTGTCATGGACTTTCCTATTGTGATCTTGGGTCTCTTGCTAAGTCAACATACTATCTCACACTAGGTTATGCTAAAACCAACCTACTTTCACCTTATCACCTTTTCACCCTAATTTTCCACTCACTCAAGGGATGTGCCGCAAGTGCAACATTTCGTGATCATGTGACTTTCTTCTACCTTATAATAGTCCATTATGCAACGCCTTTAGGGTCTTACACTCATAAGCCCATATTTGGTATGATCGACTTGTTATGGTTCTTATCAATTAGGTAGCTCTTTTGGTCACCTCTTACCCTTCACCTTCTTCATTACTCATTGATTATCCTATATAGGACCCAACCTTCGACACCTCAATTTAACCATACCTAAATGACCTCAATTCACCCTGCCTTCATGACCTAGACTCAATCATGCCTAAGTGACCTAAACTCAACCATACCTAAATTGACCTAGACTCAACCATGCCTAAAACCTACCAACCCATTCCTCTACCTCATCATATTCTTCCCTAGCTTATGGGAGAACTACATAAAAATGGGGCCCTTGGAGGTTAGCTCGACCATTCTTTACCCTAACCAATTTTCCCCACTTTTTTATTTTACATTCTACCATTAGTTAGTTTCCATCTTCTACATTACTTGGAAATTAAACAAACATACAAGTATATAATCATGTATACTTACCTATTTCTTACAACATCATACCATACATATTCATCATCATTTATTTTTTCATGTTACCAATAACTTGGAAATTAAATAAAAACCAAAACCTAACTCCACCATGCCTAACTGACCTTGAATCAACCATGCCTAATTACCTAAACTCAACCATGCCTAACTGACCTTGACTCAATCATGCCTATACCTGACTCCACCATGCCTAACTAACCTAACTCAAACATGCTTATACCTGACTCCATCATGCCTACATGACCTTGACTCAATCATGCCTAATTCACCTAGTTTCCATCACATACACAATAACAATGAAAATTCAAATGCAAGTACATCATCCATACCATAAATATCATCATCTATAAAAATGAGAAAGTTTGTGTATCAATACAAATGTACACTCGATACAAATAAATACTCAGTATCTCAAAACCCTCATATACATCCTCACTATCTTCGACATGCAGGCTGGTATAAAATCAAAATCTCAAAACCCTCATATACATCCTCACTATCATTAGCACGCAGGCCGATATATACCAAAAATCGATACACCAATCATATCAGGTGACTAATCGTCACTCCACTTGATATCCATGCCTGTCTCATCTGTCTCCTCCTCCTCTCCTCCAGCCCAGTGACCTACTTGCATCTCTCCACCTAGTATGGGTCTCAACCTAATATCTACCTTCCCCTCACCTGAGACTAGCCTTCATGAATTCATAACATCAACTGACCCTAGATTTGAGCTCGCTAGCCCCCGCACTCTCGAGAACTATGAGTATGAGATTTAGTCCTCTCACTCGCTTCTGCTATGCCATGTACTCAACATAGGAAGGGACATCTATCCCGATGGTTGTCAGATGATCCTGGTAATAATGTGCCTCATTCAGGGCATCCCTGAACCTCACCATCGACACCATATGAGGTGGTGCCATAGGTCTTACAACCTGTGAGCTCTGACCTACTAATGCTAGCCTCGAGACCCTATACCTATGAGCCCTGTCCTCCTCCTTGTACCATGGGACCCTATCCCGCCATAGTTTCCTGTAGTGTGGGACCCTATCCCTGAGTCTATGGAGGTGCCTATGCTATAACTTGGTCTTGTAAGGCCACAAAATGCACTGTGTAGTGGCAATCGGCCCTACAAATCTACTACCGTGCTCTGTAAGAAGGCTACTGTCCTCCATCTCCATCTCCACCCTATGTGGGTACGGTCCCTATGCTACCTGTTCTGTAAGGTCACCACCTGAGCCTATTAAATGGAAACATGTGCCTCTCGACTTAGTAAGATGCCTTTGTAAAGCTGTAATCTGGGCTTGAAGGGAAACCACTTGACCTTGTAAGGTATCCCTCTGCACCGTGATAGTGGCTAATTCTAGATTCCCGGCCTCGGTGGTGCCACACATAGATGTCTTTGCACACCACTTCCTATATCTATTGGTCATACTAGCATCATCTATCCGAATATCCACCGCCTTCTCCTCTAGCCTGTTGGCACACTCGGTCATGGTGTAGACAAATGTCTCTCCCCGTCATCTCTCCGCATCGTGCGAAAGGTGAAGGCACAACTCATGTAGTCCAAATTTCTCTAACCCTATTAACACGTATCATCTCGTGCTCAACAAAGCATGATGTCCTTGAATCCACCTCAACAACTATAACTTCTCTAACTCCTCCATGTCCCTGTATGAGGGATAACCAACATATTGCCTCCAAACAATATCAACTCTTGAAAGCCCCTCTAATACCCATCTATAATAGAAAACATCATGTGTGGCCCTAACCACTCTATACTACCCACTACCGGTACTCACTGTTTGTATCAACTCGACTTGGCCACCCCCAAACCAATCATGTTGGGGAAAACCAACTGGATGTACACATACGATGTGCTTGTATGCCCAACAATGTAGAAGAAAGGTACATCAAAAGCTAAACCACCAAATCTCCCATAGACCCATGACTCACTATACAACTTCATTAGAAAATGTAAGTGCCCAAGGAAAATAGATCCGCTCCTCCATCATATCTTAGAGCACTCCCATCAGTGCTCATGGGAATATCCCACCCTTAACGTCTGGTAAGGTGAAACAACATACCTATTCCATCATAAAAATGATCAACCTTCGTTCTTAAGGATGGGCCACATACATGTCTCCATAGCTCAAATTTGTGCTAAGACACCATAGCTCACGCATAGCCTCCCCAAATACATTCACTATCAGCTCCACATATGCCTTAGATGAAATAGAATACACTAGCTCCCCAACAATCGGTAGCCATAGGATCCTATACACATCCTCTAGGGTGACAGTCATCTCACCTATCAATAAATGAAATGTGTTAGTCATTGAATCCCATCTATCGATGAGTGCGACCATCAAGCTAGGATATTGGGCTATATGGCTATAGTGCGATCCCAATCAGTCCAACATCGGTCATATGCTCCCACTCCTTCGCAGTCACACTAGACCACATCAATACCAATAGAGGTGGTACTTTATCTCACATATGTAGCTGGTCCCTAGCCTGCATCCAACAAACCACAACATTGTTCAAACCTAACTACCTCTAATTACCTATTAACCCCAAAACCATACCCAACCACACCAATCATGATTACCCCATTTACCTAATTCACCTACAAGCCTACTACCCTTTACAATCATTACCCATTACCTTAACATTATTTCACCTACTCACCTATCCCATATCACCAAAGATCCTATTTTACCCTTATCCCTCTACAAGCAATCTTTACTTACCCCTTCTTTACCCATTTTTCTTTCCAAACTAGCCTTTCTTACCCCTATTGTTCTTTAACCCTAATCGACACTAGTTGTCTTCACTGTCACTAGTTTTCCTATGACTATCATTAGTTTCCTTTAATTTTTATCAGTCACCTAAGGCTAGACTAATGCTGAAAAATGCCAACCGACATTGGCCAAACCTTGACCGACGTTGGTCTTTGTCGTGCACATCGAAAATCGAAAACCTATCCCCCCATTTTAAAAAATTGACAAAAACTTACCTAAACCCCTAATCTACCCATCCCACCCTATCCCAACTTAATTCCCAAACCTATCTCACCTATTTGTGACCTTCCCACTCCTCATTCCCTTCATTTTTACCCACTTTTAACCCACATTTCAAAATGAAAACCCCCACCCCAATTTCTTCATTTTCACCAAATTTTTAGCAAATAACAAGTTCTAAAACACCTCTTACCTCATCACGGTATCACCTACGTGGTGGCATATCTAGCTGATGTGCCAATGGTCTACCCAAACCCTCTCCCACCTCTTCCATGCCAAAATATACCTCAAATCCCTCCACCAATCACACGTCACCAACCACTCTCGTGGACCCATCTACCTAGCTCCTCTCACCACTTAGTCACCTCCACCTCAACTAAGTACAATGCCTTGTCTTTTCCTCCCCGAAAAATGCACAAGTCACTCAGCTCTGTCATTTTCTCAAAGTCAAAAGACAACAATGATTCCATAAAATATAGAATTTCAACCTTATAACCCTAACCCAACATGACTAGCGTCAGTCACCCAAAACCAATTTTGGTTACCTTATAACCGACATTAGTCACCTGTCAGTACCATTTCCTCTACATTTTTCCCATTTTGACCTAAACTCCTTACTGCCACATACCTTTTGGCTTTACCAACACTTATTACACCCTACCCACAAGCCTAAATTACCCATACATTTCCTTAATTGCATTTAGGGACCTATTATTTTACCTATACCTTGGCCTTACCTATGCCATGACCAATATACCTTGACCTAAACTTGTGTACTCGCTATACCTTGTGATGTTGTTACCTGTGTTGTTTGAGCCTAATGACCTTACCTTGCCTATTGCCATGTTGTTTGTCCCGACCAAACCTTTGGTGTATCGAAACATAGTTAAATGTTCCCGCACCTAACCTATGTCATATTTTGGACCATATCCTGTACCCTAGATACTTGAATCACTTTAATGTTATTTGGATAAACCTATCGACCTTAAGCGATGTAGAGTTTGAAAGATCTTCAACCTAGTACAGTGTCACAATCTATACATGTGCATGCGTTTGATAATCATTACTCATTACCCGATATGACCCTTTCCCATTACACATTACCCAATTTGACCCTTACCCATTACGCAAAATGCCTATGCCCTTACCTACAACTCACCTACCTAAATTTTAATCACTTACCCATTTAACAAACCACTCACCGATTCTATCTTACACCTCATCAACTATTGGTTTAAGGGGGATCAACTCCACCCATACTTGGGGCAACCTCACTCCCACTTATATTTGGGAAAACCACTTCTTGTTTTTGTCAAGCATCACTTACCAATACAAGATACACGACAAAAAGGGGAAAATGTAGACACCAAATTTGGGTCACACTCCCCTTGGTCCCCTTTAATCAGTTAACATAATGTGTTTGCCTAACCATGACCCCTTTACCTCACATTCATATTAATTTAATTATTTACAATTGAATTAATGCCCATCCTCACATTATTTATTAATCTAATTACTTTAATTAGGTTAATTTACACCTCACCTAGACACATCACCTAGACACCTCACCTAGACACCTCACCATGGACTTATTCTTAGCCTATTAATTAACTAAGACTTAGTCTCCACTTATCCTAACCACCGAGACTTAGTCTAACCCTAAAATTAAATTCCTATTCCTTCTCCAACAACATGCCCGCTTATCTAAGTGTTAACCATCACTTGAGACTCGAGCCAACAAGCAGAGCACAAAAAATAGCCAAGATCTGCTATTTTTGGTAAACCTAGGATATCCCTCCTTAACTAATGGTTAACCGTAACACCCTGAACTGTTGTTACTTTCTCCTAAGCATTCAAGTGTTGATATGTGATTTCTTGTAAAAGGATGTGTTCCTCGATTCAGAAATCATGCTTGATATGTACCGAATTTCTTGCAGATTGCAGATCTTGACTGAGTCAAAATATGAATAGACTCTTTTATTTATTTCATTTTGTGTCTGAATATTAATCTGATCACGGAATGAATTATAGAGATATTCTTCTATAATATCTAGACTTGGATCAGTGGAATTGATCCAAGTAATGCTTTAAATCTGTATGTGATAAATTATATCACGCACTTGAACAAAGTTGCAAGGTATGGAAGCATTTATTAAGCCACCAGATTTCACTCAGCTGATCTTGAGAAATGAAACGGTTCCCGATATCAAAGTATATCTGGAAGGTCTCGATTGTAGACCAGGTAATAATTCGTTGACATACAATTATGCATAAGAACGGAAGCTAACTCTGTTCTAGAAGGTATGGTACAGGTCTTTCCGAGTTTCAGGACAAGGACCAAACTGAATTATTAAGGGTTAGTAACCTAAAACTAAAACCTGACCTAGGGGTTAGATTATTGTTAGTCTAACCTAGACCTAGGCTATTTGTTAATATCCTAAGTTAGTATCTTTGTGTAAATTTGTTAGTATGGGTATTACCCTAAACTCTAACCTAAGATACTAACCTAACTTGGAGGAGATTATGAAAAGGGCCGATGAAGGGTGGCGAACCATGGCGGTGTTTTCTATGGCAATAAATGTAAGGGATAAGGATGAGGGACAGGTCATGGCGGAGGTTTAGGCGACGGCTAATTTGTGCAGACTTGGCAATTGCTAAGTTTGGAAATGGACTTAAATTTGTAGTTGGACTGTCACCAATTCTGGCGGTCGGTGGGAATAGAGTTTAAGCGGGAAAATTGGTTATTGGCATTCAATACTCTCGGAAGTCGAGCTCGGAACTCGCGAGAAGGCATGCAAGCGGAAATTTGGGGGTTTGTTTGGCTTGTCGCGATTTTCGGTTTTTGCTCTGCTGGTTTACTGGTTCTTCACACCAGTTCTCTTTGAGTTGCATGGCATGTAGGAACTGCCATAGCTCTTTTTCTGTCATGGAAGATATATATGCGATGAAGACAGCGAAATTTTGTTGGTCGCTTCATCGTGGGAAAAGAAAAGGAAGTTTGAGCTCTTCCTGTGGTCTGCTTCGGAAATTTGATCAACAAACAGGCATGCTAGGCCCTAACCTTTAAATATCTTGCTGTTTTTCAAGTGCTTTCATTAAAACAACTCTGTTCAAATGTTCTGTGAAGATTGGATGAATTTTCTATGAGATCTAGTTTGATTTTTAGCACTGTATCTCGTCTGGTTCGATTTTTCAATTTCTTCTTGATGGGTGTTTGTTTAAATCGAACTTCGACTCTATTTATTTGAGTATTCATTCTGGCTTATACATGTGTGGTATTTATTCTAAAGTTTGAATGTTCGGCCTGTTTGGCGTGAGCCCTTAGAATATACCTGTGTGTAGTATAAGACCACTGTATGTCTTGATTCGTGGTCGCTGTTTCTTGATATAGAAACTGTATTAATGATTTGAAGGAATACTGTAAGAATGATTAGTATTATCGCTTCTTTGGGTGCTCACCGTGAGCTTTGTGGATTGTGTTTAAAGATGCCTCTTGGGTTTTCATTGTGTTCAATTTTTGGCTTGGAACAGTAACTCGTAGTGTTACCGTAGTCCTTTCGACCTATCGGAAGTTGTTTTCCTTGTTGTTAGATTAGCAGATTACTTGTGGACGAGTGTATAATATAGATACACTCAGATTTTGTCAGATCGACTCAGTGGAGTCGATGATTGAATCGTATTGCTATCTTTTGCTGGAAATGTAGATTCATCCATAAGTTTTGTGAATGGATTTTTGTGAAAGCCTGATAAGATGAAACAGGGCTTTTGGCTCAAGTATTTGTAGTAATTAAAGGATAAAGACTTCTGTATTTGCATTTTCCCTTTCTATGTGCAAGTGTTGAAAGTTCAAGCGGCCTCGGTTGCTTTCCTTGCTAGAAATGGATATTCGATTTGTTTCGCTTGTTTCATTCTGAATGTTAGCCATGAATAGCATATATGGATTTATCAATCAATGTCATTGTACGTTGCTGTAGGGTTCAGTGGTTATGCGTGCAAACCTTTATCACACTGTGTGAATATATAGATTATGCTATTACGACTTGGACGACTCTGAGGAGTCGATCAATGATTCATTTTATTCATGAGCCGATTAAAGTTAAGTTGTTGGTATTTTAAGTGCCGGCGACTCAATGGAATAACATGTACTTCGATCTTGTTATTGAGATTGGAATTCCTTCGTGTTTTGGGATTCTGAGGTTCAGATTCTTAGGTGGACATGTATGTCTTTGACCTGAGCAAATTAGTGTAAACTAATTGGCGGAGAGTAATTTGCTGTCTGATTATTGATATGCTTTGTTGATGAATGTCAAGTATGAATTCTTAAGTTTTGCTTAATTTGTTACCTCCGTTTGAATCCTTGGAATTCGGAAAGGCAACTTATACTTGTCTCTTTCTGAGCTTGACCTTGGACACTGTCTTGTCACTTTTTGAGGTCCTTGTGTATGGATGACCGTTTCGTGTTCTGACCTTGTTTGGGTAAGTCGCGAACATCACTCCAAGACTTGCATGTGGCAAGGTGAGGATCGTTTGGTTGAATTCCTTTCTTTTACTTCAGTCCAATTTTTGACTGAGCAAGAATGTGTATGCTATGTTCTATTCCAAATAAACTGCCCGATTTGACTGTGCGTGATTTGGAAATATCGTGTGGGCAACATAGCATAGTCCATTGGAAACCTTCGATTGCTTGATGCAATAAGGTTGTTGTTTTTAGCGATACGCTTCTAGTTTCTTGTTTTCAACTTGTGTCAAGCCTTATTGTATAAAAGGAATTAGCATTGGGCTTAGGATTGCTTCATGATTTGTGGATGTGTTGGTTGCTGTACAAGAGTTTGCTGTGTTTCTGCTTTCTTGATTAAACAAGTTGATCTTGCTTCATGCTTGTCTAACTTGTTCATTTATATACTTTTGGTTGAATGTTTTCATATGTGAAGGCGATGTTGATGAACTTATGTGAAAGGAAGCATGAATGGTTGGTTCTTTCTCTTCCTTTATTTAATATTATTGATAATTGACTATCGATTGGGAAATTGTTTTTGTAACATATTGGTGGAATCCCGAATTGTTATGTTATTTCCTTTTTGGAGAATGAAACAATTTGACCAATGTTGTGATTTTGGATTTAATGATTGTTGTGTGCTTTCGTTCCTTGTTTCTTAATATTTGATGAAATATTAGAAAGTGATTAAGACTAATTGTAACAATGATAGAGTTACATAATTGTAATCATTACGTATTACAAGGGCATAGTCGATTATGTTTACTTATGTGAATATCGGATCTCATTTAAACAGTAGGTTTAATGAAAACAATTGATGGATTGCAATTGTTTTAAATGCTAGTGCTTATCATGCTCGGCCTATCAATCGACTCATGTTGACTATTTTGCGAGATGGTTGCCGTAAGAGGTAAAAACAATGCAGATCTGGCAGTGATCGGATAGTTTATTTGACTTATAAAGAATTACAAATTTTTGATTTTATAAATGTACTATATGTGAAAAGATGTTTCTTTTCCGTAGCATTATATCAAGCATCTTTGTTGCATAAAATGTAATTTGCACGAGTTTCGAAAGGAATGAAAATAAGTGTTTGATACTTATGTGTTGTATTCTATTCTGAAGATGAACTTCTTCGGTTATGTAACGAAGAGGCATAGTTATCTTTGTATAATATGGATGCTTTTGTGATTGACAATGAAAGATCAGAAGTAATTAGACTAAATTCTTATGAGTATTTAGTAGTTCTATTTGATCTAGCAAAAGCAACATTGTAATTTAATTATTGTCTCTCTAGAGGATAGGTTAAAAATTGAGCCTAAAAGATAACGCTAAATAAGTTGGATTGAATTGCTAATCCCTAGTCCTAAGTATAACAGGACAATAGTAAATTGGATTCTAAATCATTTATATCTTTAAACTAAAAGTATGATATAAATTCAGTTAAGAGAACTGATAGGCAACCAATGGAGTTCAGATGGCAATCTCAAGCATTGGTTATGAGATATTGTCCCATTCGTTGCTTTGGAATCGTGTGTATTCTAATGACTCCTTGATGAGAGCGTGACCGTAATACCTCTACCGAATGAGTCTTTTAGAGGAGGGTCGTCTTAAGACAAAGAATCCAGGATTTAAGAAGGCTAACCTTAGGGAAAAGTCTTTAAAAGTAATTTAATCTCAAGTGCGTAACGCTTGTTATTGGGTAGATCTTCTCGAGGCGGATTTAAAGGTTGATGACATAAAGTCATCATATGGCTGTACCTCCGAGAAGATTAGGATCTTCTCGAAGTTACAACTATGCAGTGACTTATGGCGACGACACCCTTTGCATTGATCGCTAAGATTTACACTTGATTTCGCACGAGTTACCTTGGGACCGATTAAGAACATGGCCATGTTATAAGATCGCCTCGGAGATTTGGGGTATCATGACACATGGTTGAATTGCAAGGTTGAACCAAAAGATGTCCTCATATCCCTAATCCTCGTGGGCATCCATATAACATTATCACCTTGTTAATCCGCCTCCGAGTGATTCAAATTTGTGAAAGGAAGGACCTGACAAGAGTCCTTATAAGACATTCTATATAACATATGAATGGGGTGAAGGACGTATTCCATTGACGAGTATGCCGTTAAGGAATACGAGACATGAAAAGATGTTTCAAATCTTTGGCCAAAGTATCGCAAAGCCTTGATTGCGTTGTCCTAATTCACCTAGTCTAAGGGATGAGATGCCGATGAATAATGGTAATGATTATTCAGCTTAGATTCCTGGACGATAACATTCGAATCCCAGTGATTAGGGAAGAGAACCGCCAGAGTGTTGTGTTAAATAAAAACACTAACTCTTTTTACTCATGAATAGATCGGTAGATTACCGAGTCATGGAATGAATAGATCGGAGGTATTCCGAGTCATTACACTGCATATGGTCAGTTCTGTTATATAAATGGTTATTTGAATTGTGAGTTCTAAATTATGTATTTAGAACCAAGATGCAATTATCAAAAAAATTTGACTTGTTCTATTGTCTATAATGCGGATGTTACATTAACCCTCAATCGACACACCATCTTGACAGTCTCCGGTCACCATATATACAATTTGGAAACCTTTTTCCCAGGTTGGTCACTTCGAGTTTTGGGAGAGATATTTGAATTCAAGCATGAACCAAAGTTTTCTTAGCATCAAGATGAAATAATACATCCAACCAGAGGTCCAAGAAAGTACCAGGAATGATTTGAAGGCATTGACATTCACGGTGACATTCGGGAAGCACTTCCATGACACTGACCACTAGGTTCATAGATCAACCATCACCTTCCTTCACCCACCAATCTTATAGGAACAAGTAAGTGCATTTGATTTTATATCATTTATGTACTTACTCATTAGGTTCTTTATCCTCTTGTTATTCCCTATATTCCACCATCCCCACTTTCTAGCCCATATCCCTATCTAGCCACCACAACCTTTTGGATCTTTATTCCTAACCTTTTACACATTTATGAGTTTTTATCACCTTATCACAAACCCAACCAATCCCCTCCATTCTTTATGTAATCACAGAGAAGCCCAAAACCACCTATTAATCAACTTTCACCAAATTTCCCCTACTAACACCGGTTACCTTAACCTTCATCATTTTCCCTTCACCAACACCGGTCCACTGACTCGACGTTAGTTACTATATCTCCTATTAGGATTTTACTAAATTGACCTTAAAACCCCAAAAATATCACAAAAGCCTCACCCAAACTAGATAATCTACCTGAAACCTCTCCATAGACCTCTCCATCTCTCTATGTAGACACAGAGAGAACCTGGACAAATGTTTATGATATTTTACCATTCTCATAGAAATTGAGATTAGTTATTCCTATTTGGTATTAGTTATAGATAAACCTGTCATTAGTCACTCCCCGACCGAGATCCGTCTCGTGTCCGGAAAGTTGCCTCGAGACTAGCAAGCTCTCTAATCACCCAAATAAAGCCCAAACTCCACCAAGTTTTACCTAGACCCGCCTGTGACCTCCGGACCCCTACCCATCCTATAATCGACCGAGACCTTCACCAATTTAATTATCAAAGAATTTAATTAGATTAACATTGATAGTAATATGAGATACCTAAATCGGAGTACTAGCATTAGAATCATTTGTTTGCATGCCCATTTATTTTATATTAAATTATATATATCAGTGGATTGACAACCATTGAGGAAGTATCACACTTCCTGGATCTAGCTCACACTAGGAAATCCACTAACCTTTTGCTATTAACTATGTTTTGTGGTCTTGCTTTGTATTTCAGGTAGTTCCTCCTATCCAAAAGGAAGCTCTCGCAATAAAATTGAATCTGGAAATTAGAATGCGCACACAACCTTCGATTGACATTAAAAACATGTATTCCTCCTTGGCCTATTAACTCTTATATGTTTCATTAATTTTTTAAGAATCGGTGACACACTCTTATTGAATATCACATTTGGTTTTGGGATTTAAAAAGAACACCTCTTCATGCTTTCTTGCTCACATAGTTTAAGTAGGTGGTAATATTTTACATTCACACTTCTTAACACATCTAAACATCTCCTACTAGGTGGATCTATTGGGATTTCATCACCCAATAAGGAAGACTCCATGATGTTCTAGCCACATTATATTTTTTTTTAAATCAAGTATATCGGTTAAGCTCCCGACACCCTTATTGTTATGGTGCATGAAGTGTAGGGGTAGGCCCCAATACCAAGCCACATACTGGTAGTCATCACAAATTTGTGCCTCATGTACCTTTGGGTATATCGAGGAATCCAACCTTAAACAAACCTGAAACCATCCTTAGATTGGCCACTTCTTTAGGTTCCCTTTGAGCCTCTTTTTTCCTTTTTCACACTTCTATAAATAAACAAGATAATCAAAATCGTGCTTCTTGATTTGTTCGTCATATTAATAGTATGCATAAGTTATTGTTTTCCCATTTCATGCCCATTATCACTCATTCTCAAGCCAAAAAATGGAATAATAAACCTCATCCAACAACATCCCCACCTCAAACATATTTTCTTGAAAAATTCCACACTTGTCATTGTTTCCTCTACACCTATGATCACCACACCTTTTATCTCCCAACCCAATGTTTCTAGGGTTCCTCTTCACGAGTCTCATACAATCCAAACCAATCCCCATATTGAAACAAAACCTTATGTATATCATTAGTAAATTCCTTCTAGACCAGCCTACACCCCCATTTTCCACTTTCTTAGGACCCTTTGGACTTCCTACTATCCCTCGTGGATGCGTGGAGTTTTAAGAGATTCTTGATACAAATCATGTTTCCCTTCATGATTATCTTTCTTGTAAAGCCACCCTTATCCCCATGGACCTCCCCTTCAACATATTTATTCTCATACCTGTATTCGTGTGATTAAACCAAGCTAAGTTACTTAATGAAAACTAACACCACATAGTCTCCATAACTAAGCTAATATAAACAAAACATCATGATAAATCCATGGAAGGAAACACTAAATAATTCATCCAATTAAACATGAAATATTAATCCATCCCTTATTGTTTTTATGGGATTTACAATGTAGTTACTCCTTTTATTGAGACGATCATGATTATGAGCGATCAAAGGAAGGCTATCTCCATGAAGAGGAAGAGATCTCACCAATATGGCTTGATTGCCATGTATGGTTATTCTCTTACTACTCTTTGCAAGTAGAGGATAGAAGGGGATGTTTGATCAATAAGATTTTCAAAGTTAAATTTCTCTTATCATATGCATATAGTGTAAAAGGTGTAACACTAGTGTAAGATTGGAAGGAAGGTACTAGGTTGTTTATATAGCTTTCCAATTTGGGAGAAGCTTAAAACCTAGTGAATGTGGGATAAAGGTAAAGTAGAATTAGAAAGGGATAAACATGATTAAAAGATATTAATAAAGGATTAACAACTCATGGGAGTTGGAGATGATTTGATTAATCAACTAGGATTAATTAATAGGCCAAATTAAGCCTAGAGAAGTCATTTGGAAGTGATTTATAAGGAAATTCATAAAATTTGATGGGGGTGAAAGAGGGATTTAACCAATAATAAGGTTTATTGATTAAATAGGCTTAATTAACTAATAATAGTTAAGTAATTGAGTATAATAGGGTTATAGCTAATGAAGTGTCGTTAATTGGAATTCGGGATGAAGGAAAGGCTAGTTAATTAACAGAGTGTCGTTAAATGACCGAAATGGAGGGGAATGTTAGATAATTAGTGGAAAATTATTAATTATAAAGAAATGTCAGGAAATGACAAATAGTACAATTTTAGTATTAAAAATACATAGTCGATTTAGGTGTCAACATTTCCCCTCTTTGATGTGGTGTAGTGCAAGCGAATCCATTTCAAAGATGGTAGCCAATTTTAGAAAATTTTAAGGAGTAGAAGAAAAATTAGTAGGATGAGTGATGTTGCCCCCTCGAGTGTCAATGAGGTGATAAAAGAGGTCGATCGACGCTTGAAAAGAAGAAGGAAAGAGTAATATTCGAATAGATCCTGATAGGCCATTTTCAAATTGATTGATTGGAAAAGAAGTCCCGTGTTTTGAAGGATGGAAGAAATGAGGGACGCAGGGGGATAAATATGATCCCTATTGCCCCAGGTGTTGTGGAAGAAAATGTTGATAGAAATAGAAGGGATTCAAACTGGTCTGATTGGCCATTGTTAGAATTGATAAAAATGGAAAATTATTAGTATAAATTTAATTAACTTGGAACCGGGAGAAGACTCATGGAGAATAGTAAGATCACAATATAGTCGATGAACCATCTAGCTCAAGAGAAACTATTTATTTAATATAAGAGTAAAAAAAGAGTGTAAAATGACATCAAGAGCCATGATACTGATTTTTGTTCATTTCTACGGGAATGACACAAAGAAAAATACATGAAGGAAGACCCATGAAGATTCTAACTTAATGTACATTCTTGGGTGCATGCCACTCAGTTATAGCTACAATCTTTGAGGGGTCTACCACTATCCAATTCTTGCTTATAATGTGACCCAAATAGTGTAATTCCGTATCATAGAAGGAACATTTTGATAGCTTACCATACAAATTTCTCTTTCTCAAGATTTCCAAAACTATCTTTAAATGCTTATGATGTTCTTCAATGCTTTTAGAGTATATGAGAATGTCGTCCAAGAATACAAGAAAAAATTTGTCCAAGTATTCTTGAAAAATATTATTCATCAAATTCATAAAAGTGGCAGGTGCATTCATCAACCCAAAAGGTAAAACTGTGAATTCATAATGCCCATACCTTGTTCTAAAAGTTGTTTTATGAATGTATTCATCCTTTATTCTCAATTAATGATACCTAGACCAAAGGTCTTTTTTTGAATATATTGATGTGCCACACATCTGATCAAACAAATCATCAATTCTAGGAAGTGGATATATGTTCTTAATTATTTCCTTGTTTAACATTCTATAATCAATGCACAATCTAAGTGTGCCATCCTTATTTTTCACAAAAATTACCGGTGCTCCCTAAGGTGAGACACTCGGTCTTATCAAACCTTTTGTCAAAATTTCTTGCAACTGAGCCTTAAGCTCTACTAGTTCAAGGGTATTCATTCTATAAGGTGCCTTGGAAATAGGTTCGGTTCCTAGTTTGATCTTGATCGTGAATTCAAATTTCGTTTGGGTGGAAGACCGATAACTCTTCTGGAAACACATCACTGAAATTTCTTAACAACGGATATCTTTCCATGAATTTATTACCTTCTTCAGTAGTTTTTGACATTTTTACTGCATACAAGGTATAACCTCTATTTTTGGCCTTTTTAAGTTGCATAGCTATCAGTTTCCTAACTAAAATCTCACGTTTTACACCCTGAATGACTGCTATTTTCTATAGGTCATCAAAACAACTAATCTATTTTTCATAACATTCAACCTTTGCCTTATGCTTAACTATCCAATTAACACCTATGATTACATCATAAGACCCTAAAGGAGCAACATAAAGGTCAACTTCGTGGAAAACTAGGAATTTCAAGGACCGCTTCAAAAAGACACATACTAATCGTATGAACAACATTATTTTCATAATGTAAAACCACAATTTATCCATTCTTTCATCTTTTATTTTTAATTTTGAAGCTAACTTAGTATAAATAAAACATTCAAGTACTCAATATCAAAAATTATACTTACAAGTATGCCAAATAATTTACCTGGAACTTCTATGGGTGTGACTTGCTTTCCAGCTTGCTTGTTAGCTACTACAATGTGTATCTTGTGTTGCTGGTTATGGTCATCCTTTTTCAAAGGATAATGACTCATGTAATGGTCCTTTCCAAAAATAAAACAACCTCCTACCAGCCCCTTCCAAGGCTCAAATTTATTTCCAGCGTTGAAGTTATCATTCTGTCTCCCATAGGACTTCTGTCCATTATTATTGTTCTTTACAAAGATATTCCACACAATAGTAGTAGGTTTGTTTGTTGTTTTCTTATTATTATCAGTGGTAAATTTAATTTTCATACCAAACCTCTTCCATGGTCCCTTTTTGGGTGCAAGAGATGAATAAGAGTTTGGAACTTTCTTTCTTGATTTCCTCCCTATGAGCATAGATTGCTCTCAATTTCATTCTTGCTTTATGGATTTTTTGACAACCCCTTCCATAGTGGTTGGGATGTGAATATCCACCTCACCACCTATAATTGGATTAAATCCCATGATAAATTTCTGTATCCTGAACTTCTCGTCAATTTGATACCGAGGCACATACTTAAGGAGTTTAGTAAACCTTTCCCAGTATTCTATTATAGCAAAATTTCCCCGAGATAAGTTCTAAAATTCAGTCATTTTCTGATCATAATAAAGTTGAGGCAGCCATCATTTCCTAAAGTAACCTTTAAATTGATCCCAAGTTATGTCTATTTTGACAATGTTCAACTTAGCCTTACGATTGTCCCACCATGAAGATGCCTCATGGGAAAGCTGATAAGCTCCCCAAATAACTTTTGTTTCCTTTGAGAAGTTTCTTATTGTAAAGTACTTGTCCATTTTTTGAGCCAGTTCTCAGCCCCATCTCCAAGTGTAGTTCCCTCAAACTTGGGAGGACTTATTATTTTTATATCGTTGGTGAGTTCAGCTACTAATTTCACCTTTTATTCTCAAGTTGATTAGATAAGTTTGCGTTACTATTATCAACACCTAGATTTCCCCCATTGGTGTTGTCCACAGGAGGTGGCTGATTTTCATTATCAACATCTTCTTCCTCCTCCTCATTGCCCATAACTTGTTGTTCAAGCTAACCAAACGATCTCTTGTGTCCATCGGGACAACAAGGATCTCATCAAGTTTTTGGGTAGTAGCTGCTTCTCCACTAGGTGGTGGGTTGTTTGCAACATTTCCTCTTATTCTAACCATTTTTGTTAACAAGAAAATTTAAGTTTTATCAGATTATGGACACAATAGGTCCAAGAGCTGTACATAATGTTCTCTGTTCTAAATAATCATAATTTAGAACACACATTCCATGCCAATAAATCTCATAATAGATAACCATATGCAGCTGTAAATGACTCGATGAACTACCGATCTCTCATTTCATGACTCAGTTTCAACCAATCTCTCATGTTAACTTAAAGTATTGAATACTACATGTATAATAAGTATACCTAGTTCTCTTACCCTGTTTTGGGTATTGAGTGTTTTGTTTAAGAAACCTATCTGAATGTTTGTTACCAATATTCATCTGAAATCCCATTTCTTAAACTAGGTGACATAGGACAACACAACCAACAACTTGCGATACTTTGGCCAAATATTTCCAACATACTATTCATGTTACTATTCCTAGATGACATACTCGTCTAATGGAATATGTCCTTCACCCCACTCATCTATTATCTAGAATGGTCTTACTGACTTCTATCAGTTCACTTGTTCAAGGTTTGACCCTAGATCTGGTTAGCAACATGATTTAGTATAGGAACCCATTCATGATGACTAAGGGTATATAGACATACTCAATCGACCTAAGTCAATTGGGTGTGTCTAGTTATCCTAAGTCATCATGAATCACTTTTATACTAAATCATATTCCTAATCGACCTAGAGAGAAACTAAGATCAAGTCTAGGTTTGAGTAGATCTAGATGAACCAATGTTGAGGGGTGTTGCAACATGTCAACTACAACACTGTATCCTCGTGAAGACCCTAGCCTTCATGAAGGTACAATCCTACGTAGTTGGCGTGTGCCAACATCTGACAGAACTACCCATCTTGATGTACACACCTCGAGAAGAGGTCATTTACACCCATTTATATCTTAATTAAGATTCAAATTACAACAACCTTGCTTAACCCTAATTCCAACAACCCTTAAGTTTTTCATCCCTAATTGAGTTGTTAATGTAATACAAAACTTCATAAACTTAGGATTACTTTTATGTTCATTAAATTTTTTCTTAACATTTAGTTAATCAAAAATAGAAACAACATCCATCATAAGATTTACTTAGTACAACTCAACCATTCATAGTGTGTTTAAGATCCAAAATAGTTCCATTATAGTAGACTTCATAGAGATGAAGTCAGATTTATTAATGATCTTATGTACCATACATTTGTTTAAAACCTATGGAGGTATTTCTCAAGAGGTGATGAACCTTCCTCTTTCTTGTTTAAGTGTTGGGGTTTATTATACCCTTTTTCATTTCACACTTCATGATAGTTAAGTTATACTTTCATTAACATCATTTAGTGAACCATATAGATTAGATAAAATAACATCCATGCATGCCAACTTAACAAGTTGCATTCAATTTAAGGGATATTGTAATTAAATCCCATCCCTCCAACTCATTTAATGACAACCAGGAAATAAGGATCAAATCAGGTAAGAATGGAAACAATGAAGATAAGATTACAAATTTCCTTCATATAATGCACAAGAGAAATGACATAACAAGTTTAAGTAACTCCAAATATTTTTTCAATTCATCATGGTAAAATACATATTTTATAAGACCATGAATTTTAGACATATTTCATGTCAACCAACATCAAGATCATTAAAGAATACAACTTTTCTTCTTTCAGTACATTTCAATAATGAATCAAATTTCTCTATAAAAGATCCAGACTTTAAGCAACCAATACATCATATAATTTATTGCCTTCCTTTATCACTTATGAAGTCCATCTGTAAAAATTTCTAGCATGGGTCAGTTCATTGAACTGAGCATGATAAGCACTAAGCATTAAAATGATGTGCTTTCAACTAACTATTTCATAAAACCAACTCTGCTTTTATGAAACAGTAAAGCCAAGAAAACAAATAAATCATAAGTAATAACAACCATAAAAGAAGAACAATTGATCAACCTAAAATAACATTAAGAAAAGATCATGATATAATCAACACTTTACAACATTATATTAGATAAGTAATATTTCAACCAAATTACTTATCTACATCAAATAAAAGTACTTACTACTTATTTCTTACATAATTCAATCTGAATTAGTAATAAGAAACTAACTCCACTATTTTCAAACATAGAGTTACTTTAAGAAGCAAGAACAACAAACTCAACATTACAAAATTCCATAAAAAGACATCTACAGCCAAGCAAATTCCATCTTCTTGAAAGGTTTTAGGATGAATCATCTACAACATAAAAATAAGAGATTCCCATTTCAGATGCTATACCCAAATTCATAGTCCATGATATAACCTAAGCTCTCAAGTTAGGCCACATTAGAATTAGGAAAGTATTCACTCAATAAAAGGCATATAACATTAATGATCCAAAAAAATGTTAATTCCTTCAATACAAATCAAGTGAATAAGAGAGAAGTATCAACAACTACTCGATGCATTCTAGAAAGTAATGCAATAGACCGATCCAATCTATATACAAGTTACACAAAAGAGGAAGGAAAATGAGATAAAAAATTAGAACTTCCCTTCTAATTCGGTTAAAATCCAAATATCATTTCACAACTTAGAAAAGAGAATACAACACATAATCTCTTATAGTTTCCAAAGGAGGCAATGATGAAACTTTACCTCAGAGAATAAAAGAGAAAGGAGTCAATCCAACATGATTAGAGGAGGATTCCAACATTCCTTCCAAGTAAAGAAGGTCATAAAAGGATTGGTATAGACCCAATCATAACATCCTTTAACTCTTTTAAATAGAAATCATGCACTAAAAGTTGTTAAACTGAATCATGCAACTACAAAATGCAAGTCGGGTTTCAAAATAAGGTTCACCCAACAAAAAAAAAAGTAACAATATTACTATCCTCATCAAGAAAGAGATGTAATAACAAGAATTGCTAAACAACTTAGGAATTAACAACCTTCAACAATCATTCAAAATCATCAAATTTTCATCAAAGGAACCATAGTCTTTCCATTCCTTCAAGACGATAGTGCAACAATCGGTGAGAAAGACTCACATTCAAATCCTCACAGAGGTGAGGGAAAACATCTTATGAATGGACAAAGAAAGATCCATCATGATTTGATTTCAAAGAAGGTGCAACACAAGATCGACATGGCTTAGCTATAGGTGCACAAGCTATCAACAGAGATGATAAAAATTTTTCATTACATTTCTATGGATAGGTTCAACTACACACCTCTACTAAGTTGACAAGGTATTTATTCCTTCCAATCTTACTCAGAGATCAAAGAAATTGAAGAGTCTAGAAAACCCTTTATTCTGAACCGATTTGGTTAGTTCCAGATCACAAAATGTCAACCAAAAATCTGAATATACATTCCTTAAAGCTTCACGATACCACAATAGGAAGGATTTAACAAGTTTACTCTAGCAAGTTACTTAAGAGGTTAACCTAGATCAGGAATGGGTATGTTTAATCAACAACATCTAACTCAAAAGTGAAGTAGACAACAAGATCGACATCTAGAAAGCTCAACAGAGCTACGTGAATAACCCAAATATCAACTTAGACAAAACCAAATCTCAAAATATCCTCAAAAAAATAGGACTTCATCTATTAACCTTTAGTTCAGTCTTCCAAAGACTTAAAGAAAGACAATACATATAAGTTTAGAAAGAGAAGACTTCACACATAGATATTCTCAACAAGATAACTTCAAAATCTAAGTGTCCAAGAAATAATTATCACATAGTTTCCATAAAAGAACTTAATTTGAGCAACTCATTTTTAACTGAAAAGGATAAGAGGATTAATAAAACATTCATTCTTGTTTCCATACAAGTTGAATCCACAAAAATAGAAAATCCAAACACCCATTATCAACCCAGCTTCCATCGAATACTCGGATTGAAGAAATGAGATTTTATACAGTAAGTTCAAGAAGAAGTCACTCATTTACTATTTTCTATACAAATTTGAGTTCACACAACTCTAAATCAAAGTATCCATATTAATATAGTTCCAATAGGAGTAACAAAACTTCAACAAATCAAAGATGTGACAGAGAAGGATATTTTTTTACCTTCTAACAACCAAAACAAACAAACCCAGTTTGAAACTTAAAGCAACATTACATTTCCATAAACCCCTTTCAAAAAGACAAGCAAGGTTCACACATGTTCAACATTACTCAAGTCACAACTAGATTTAAGGTGTGATTCACCATTAAATAAACAGGAAAACAACCCATTTCCTATTTTATCAAGAAGAGATTCTTCAAAAAAAATACAGAGAATTTTCAAGCAAGATTGCATGGTAACCATAACAAAAATAAAAACCCATTTATTTCATGAGAGTAGAGTTGTTTTAATGAAGACGTTTAGAGAAAAGTAGAACAACTTAATGGATAGAGCCTATCATGCCTGATAGTGCTTTTCGATTCGAAGAAGATTTCAATGAGCCTCCACAATTCCTTCTTCTCCAAATGAAGTCAACAACCAAAAATTCTTTCTCATATGCCTCTTATACCTCCATTGGATCAAAAATAGTCCAAAGGAGCTAAAAATAGAAACAAATTGAAAACAAAACTACTGGTTTGAAGAACCAAGATATCTCCATGCAGAAAAAATCAAAATGCATGAAAGACCAAACAACCCCCAAAAATCCACTTGCATGGTTTCCAAGGTGGTTTTCTCACCAAAACCAATGATCATTAATGCCATTAAATTCCACTTTCCCACCTATATCTCCATGCCACCACCATCTAAAGTTGGTGAGTCCAATTTCAATGATAGCATGCATCACTTAACTCTAGTGATGATGCCAACTAGGATTCCCTCTAATTTCCATGCCTCTACCAAAACTAGCAAGTACCATCCCATAAATTCAAAATCAAATCACATAAATGACTTAGAAACCATCACCACCACCTTACACTTTCCATGTGACCCCTTAGGTCCCCTTCCATCCTTACATTAGTTTAGGTTAAATAAACATTAGTTTAGGATCCGACCTTAGGTTAGATAGAAATTATTTACCTTAGGTCATTTTAATATTGCCTTAGGTAACAAGCCATCATAGATTAAGCCATATCCCTTAATAGTTTTAGTATTAGGTAATAGGTTAGAGATAGACCTCTCATTACCTTAGGTTATTTCACCCCCACACCCGTAAAGTATACAACTTAGATTAGGGTGCAACATGCATAGTTAGGAATAGATCTAAGGTAGGTCTAGCTTAACTTAGATTAGAATTCAGTTAGGATAGATCTTAAAGATCTAGGACTTAGGTTTTACCTTTTATAGTCCTTAAGTAGACCTCTATCCTTCTTACGCCATTCAAGCATCCTAAGAGATTAACAAGAAGATCCGAGCACACTATTTATAGCAGAATGCAGAGCAAGGACCTCCAAGAAAGATCAATAAAATTGTGTACATTTAAGGACTCGGTCCCTTACTTCCTTTAATTTTGAATGTCGGTTTGTCATATACATCAGATAAGAAGAATTAAAGCATACCTTGGATCAATGGAATTGATCCAGGTTTTTCTATTATAGAGAGATAAATTTGCAAACAACATTACCAGTTTACAACCTTACCTATCTCAAGTAGAATGGATTCCTTGCAAGCAACAACATTTCAGCAAAATGAATCCAAGAATAGAATAATTTATCCATTGCAAGCATGATTTCCAATAGTCAAAAGAATACACCTTCTTAGGAAAAATCACATATCAACAATTTTGCAATGCAAAGAGGAAGTTTTTAATAGTTTTTCAAAGATGTTACATACTTCCCTCCTAAAAGAATCATCATCATCGATGATTTACTTAGTTACACAATTTACATCAAGGACAAATCAAATTATTATATTACCTTTCATATGTTCCAAACAAAACTAGATTTTAAAATTCCAAAATCAGCATTTACGTAGCTATTTATTTTAAATATGAAATGTCTACCCAAAACTGGTAGATTTATTGACATAAAAAGAATAAAAACTTAAACTTATAGTCAACAAGAATCAATCTTGTTCAAATAAATATGGAAAAGTAGTTTTCATATCTTCAGATTTTCCTAGGTTGCACTTTCTTCATTAAACTGATCCCATTGGACCTTACATTGTCTTATTTCATGATTTCTTAAGTGCAACTGGTGAGTTTCTAGCACTCGTATAGGTTTAACCATGATTATTCCTGGGTCTTGGACTACATAAGGAATTCCAATTTAACACATGTGATAAATCTGAAACGTATTTCTTAAGCAAAGAAATATGGAAAACATCATGCATTCATGACAAATTAGGAGGTAATGCTAAATGATAAGCTACATGGTTGATTACTTCAACAATTTCAAAGGGTCCCACATAACGAGGTGATAACTTGGCAGCCTTGCCAAAAGTTATAGAACTCTTTTTGGTTTAACTCAAAGAAAGACCTTCTCACCAAGTTCAAATTTCCTATCAACCCACTTCAAGTCAAGCATAACTCTTTTGCCTATCCGCTGCTTCTTTCAAGCATTCATGAATCATTTTAACTTGTTGTTCCATTTCCGTAAGGATTTTCAGGTCCAACCACCTCTCTATCTTCAATGTTGTCCCAACTAACAAGGGTTTTGCATTTCCTTCCGTATAATGCTTCAAAAGGTGCCATCTTCAGAGAGGCATGATATGTGTTATTGTATGCAAACTCAACTAATGGAAGGTACTCTTCCCATTTATATTATTGATCCATGTAATACATTCATAACATATCCTCTAAAACTTGATTAACTCTTTCAAGTTTGTCCATCCATTTCGGATGATACGTAGAACTGAAATTCAAGCTTAGTTCCTAGAGCTGCGTTAAGTGTTTGCCAAAATCTTGAAGTCATTCTTGGATCTCTATCAGATATGATTAATTTAGGTACTCCATGTAATCTGAAAATATCATGTACAAACCTTTTTTCTAAAATAGGTGAATCATCCTTAAGATTACCAACAATAAAATGTGCTACCTTTGTTAGTTTATCAACAACAACTAAAATAACATCATGTTTATTTCTTGACATAGGTAACCCTTGTACAAAATCCATGCTTATCACTTGCCATTTGTATTACGGTATGTTGTGAGGATACAATAAACTAACTGGATGCATATGCTCAACTTTAACTCATTGACATTCTAAGTAGTGTGTCACAAACTCAATCACATCCTTTTTCATCCCTTTCCAGAAATATTGTTGTTTTATATCAGCAAGCATCTTTGTAATACCAGGGTGTCCAAAAAAAGGTGAATTGTGAAATTCAACTAATAATTTCTTTCTTAAATCATTTAGCAAAGGTATGTATACCTATTTTCAAATCGCAAGATTCCTTCATTATCAAAGTGAAAACCCTTATATCTCACATCATTTGGATCTGCAACAAGTGTTGTTTTTACTTGCTAAAAATAAGAATCAGATTCCATAACACTTTTTACTTCATCCTTAAACTGAGTTCTCAATGTTATAAGAGCATAAATGTGCTTCCTATGACTTAGAGCATCAACTACCCTATTTTCCTTTCCTTTAATGTAACTTATGTCAAAATCATATTGAGATAAAAACTCTAACCATCTTTGTTGTCTTGCATTCAGATTTGGTTGAGTAAAAATATACTTCAGCCCAAGATGATCAATTTTTAGTTCAAAAGGTTTACCAAGTAGATAATGCCTCCAAACTTGAAGTGCATGAACAATGAAACAAGCTCTAGATCATGTGGAGCATAATTCAGCTCATGTAACTTAAGTTTTCTACTTTGTAAGCTATGACATGATCATTTTGTAACAAAATACCTCCAAGACCTTCCCTGGATGCATCCATTACAACAAGTAAAGTCTCCATTAGGGTCAAGTACAACCAAAATAGGTGTTGATGTTAACTGATCCTTCAAAGTTTTAAATGCAGATTCACATTTCTCATTCCACACAAATTTCTTATCCTTTTTTCTGCAATGAAGTTATTGGTGCAACAACTTTGGAGAAATCTTTAACAAATTTCCTATAGTAACAACAAGACCCATGAAGCTTCTAACTTCATGTACATTCTTTGGTGTAGGCCACTTAGTTATAGCTACAATTTTAGAGGGATCTACAACTATTCCATCTTTTCTTATAACATGACCCAAATAGTGCACTTCCATGTCATAGAAAGAACATTTAGACAACTTACCAAACAATCATCTCTTCCTCAAGATTTCCAAAACTATCTTCAAATGCTCATGATGTTCTTCAATACTTTTAGAGTATATGAGAATATCATCCAAGAATACAAGCACAAATTTGTCCAAGTATTCTTGAAAAATATTATTCATTAAATTCATAAAAGTTAGGTGCATTTGTTAATCCAAATGGTAAAACTATGAATTCATAATGTCCATACCTCATTCTAAAAGTTGTTTTATGAATGTCCTCATCCTTAATTCATAACTGATGATATCCAGATCAAAGATCTATCTTAGAATATACCGATGCACCACACATCGATCAAATAGATCATCAATTCTAGGAAGTGGATATCTATTCTTAATCATTTCCTTGTTTAACATTCTATAATCGATACATAATCTAAGTGTACCATCTTTCTTTTTCACAAAAATTACCGGTGCTCCCCAAGGTGAGACACTCGGTCTAATCAAACCCTTTGACAAAATTTCTTGTAACTGAGCCTTAAGCTCTACTAATTCAATAGTAGTCATCTATAAGGTGCCTTAGAAATAGGCTCGGTTCCAGGTTTGATTTCAATTGTGAAGTCAAATTCCCATTTGGGTGGAGACCTGGTAGTTCTTCCGAAAACACATCACTAAAGTTTGTAACAATGGATAACATTCTAAGAAATCACTATTTTCTTTAGTAGATTCAGAAATTTTTACTACATATAAGGTACAACCCTTATTTTTGGCCTTTTTAAGTTGCATAGATGATAATTTCCTACTAAAATTTCATGTTTTACCCCGAAATGTGTTGTTTTCTATAAGTCATCTAAACAACTAATATGTTTTTCAAAATAGTCAACTTTTGCTTTATGCTCAACTAACCAATTAACACCTATGATTACATCATAAGACCCCAAAGGAGAAACATAAAGATCAACTTCCATGGAAAAACTAGGTAAATCAAGGACTGCCCCAAAAAGACACATACTAACTGTATGAACAACATTATTTCCATAATGTACAACCCATGTTTTATCCATTTTTCCATCTTTTCTTTTTAATTTTGATGCTAATTTACTAGAAATAAAACATTCAAGTAGCTCCAGTATCAAAAATAATAGTTATAGGTATGCCAAATAACTTACCCGAACCTCTATGGGTGTGACTTACTTTTCACCTATGTTTGTCAGCCACTACAGCGTGTATCTTGTGTTGTTGATTATGGTCATCCTTTTTCAAAGGACATTGATTTGCATAATGATCCTTGCCACAATTGTAACAACCTCCTATAGGTCCCTTTTTAGGCTCAAATTTATTTCTAGCCTTAAAGTTATCATTTTGACCTCCATAGGACTTCTGTCTGTTATTATTGTTCTTGAAAAGTTATTTCATACATTATAAAAGCTTATTTGTTGTTTTTTCTTATTATTATATTGAAAACTTATTTTTCATACCAAACTTCTTCCATGGTCCTTTCTTAGGTGCAAGAGATGATGAAGAGGAGTTTGGAACTTTCTTTCTAAATTCCTCCTTATGAGTAGAAATTGCCTTTAATTTTATTCCTGCCTTATGGATTTTTCAACAACCCCTTCCATAGTGGTTGGGATGTGAACATCCACCTCTCCCCTATAATGGGATTCAGTCCCATGATAAATTTCCATATCCTGAACTTCTCATCAGTTTGATATTGAGGTACATACTTAAGGAGTTTAGTAAACCATTCCCAGTACTTTATTATAGTTAATTTTCCTTGGGCTAAGTTCTGAAATTTAGTCATTTTCTGATCATAGTAAATTTTTGTGGCAGCCAACATGCCTAAAATAACTTTTAAATTGATCCCAAGTAATATTTGTTTCATCAATGTTCAACTCAGCCTTATGGCTTGTCCCACCATGAAGATGCTTCATGGGAAAGTTGATATGCTCCCCATATTGCCTTTGTTTCCTCTGAGAAATTCCTTATCATGCAAAGTACTTCTCCATTTCACTGAGCCAATTTTCAGCTCCATCTCCTAATGTGGTGCCATCAAACTTAGGTGGACTTATCCTTTTATATCATTAGTGAGTTCAGCTGCCAGCCTTGCCTTTTTATTTTCTGGTTGATCAGGTATGTTTACATTATTGTTATCAACACCTAAATTTCCCAAATTGGTGTTGTCCATAGGAGGTGGCTGATTGTTATTACCAACATCTTCTTCCTCCTCATTTCCCATTACTTGTTGTTCAAGTACAACCAAATGATCTCTTGTGTCCAATAGGGAAACAAGGATCTCATCGAGTTTTTGGGCAGTTGTTGCTTCTCCACCAGGTGGTGGGTTGTTTGCAACATTTCCTCTTGTTCTAACCATTTTTGTTAACAAGAAAATTTAAGTTTTATCATATTATGGACACAATAGGTCCAAGAGCTACAACCTTAACTCTGATACCAAGATGTAACATTCCCATTTTAAGACTTTAGAAACAAGGGATTTTTTTTTTTTTTATACATAATGTTCTCTGTTCTAAATAATCATAATTTAGAACACACATTCCATGCCAATCAATCTCATAATAAATAACCATATGTAGTTGTAAATGACTTGGTGAACTACCGATCTCTCATTTCATGACTCAAGTTTTCCAACCGATCTCTCATGTTAACTTAAAGTATTGAATACTATGTGTATACTAAGTATACCTGGTTCTCTTACCTTGTTCTAGGTATTGAGTGTTCTATTTAAGAAACCTATCTGAATGTTTGTTACCAATATTCATCTGAAATCTCATTTCTTAAACTAGGTGACATAGGACAACGCAACCAACAACTTGTGATACTTTGGCCAAATATTTCCAACATACTATTCATGTTACTATTCCTAGATGACATACTCATCTAATGGAATACATCCTTCACCCCACTCATCTGTTATCTAGAATGGTCTTTACTGACTTCTGTCGTTAGTTCACTTGTTCAAGGTTTGACCCTAGATCTAGGTTAGTAACATGATTTAGTATAGGAACCCATTCGTGATGACTAAGGGTATATAGACATACTCAATCGACCTAAGTCAATTGGGTGTGTCTAGTTATCCTAAGTCATTGTGAATCACTTTCTATACTAAATCACATTCCTAATATGACCTAGAGAGAAACTAAGATCAAGTCCAAGTTTGAGTAGATCTAGATGAACCAATGTTGAGGGTGTTACAACATGTCAACTGCAACATTGTATCCTCGTGAAGACCCTAGCCTTCATGAAGGTACAGTCCTATAGTTGGTGTGTGCCAACATCTATAGAAACTACCCATCTTGATGTACACACCTCAAGAAGAGGTCATTTACACCCATTTATATCTTAATTAAGATTCAAAATTACAACCACCCTGCTTAATCCTAATTCCAACAACCCTTAAGTTTTTCATCCCTAATTGAGTTGTTAATGTAATATAAAACTTCATAAACTTAGGATTACTTTTATGTTCATTAAATTTTTTTCTTAACATTCAGTTAATCAAAAATAGAAACAACATCCATCATAAGATTTACTTAGTACAACTCAACCATTCATAGTGTGTTTAAGATCCAAAATAGGTTCCATTATAGTAGACTTCATAGAGATGAAGTCAGATTTATTAACGATCTTATGTACCATACATTTTTTAAAACCTATGGAGGTATTTCTCAAGAGGTGATGAACCTTCCTCTTTCTTGTTTAAGTGTTGGGGTTTATTATACCCTTTTTCATTTCACACTTCATGATAGTTAAGTTATACTTTCATTAACATCATTTAGTGAACCATACAAGATTAGATAAAAGAACATCCATGCATGCCAACTTAACAAGTTGCATTCAATTTAAGGGATATTGTAATTAAATCCCATCCCTCCAACTCATTTAATGACAACCATGGAAATAAGGATCCAATCAGTAAGAATGGAAACAATGAAGATAAGATTACAAATTTCCTTCATATAATGCACAAGAGAAATGACATAACAAGTTTAAGTAACTCCAAATATTTTTCAATTCATCATGGTAAAATACATATTTTACAAGACCATGAATTTCAGACATATTTCATGTCAACCAACATCAAGATCATTAAAGAATACAACTTTTCTTCTTTCAGTACATTTCAATAATGAATCATATTTCTCTATAAAAGATCCAAACTTTAAGCAACTAATACATCATATAAGTTATTTCCTTCCTTTATCACTTACGAAGTCCATCTGCAAAAATTGCTAGCATGGGTCAGTTCATTGAATTGAGCATGATAAGCACTAAGCATTAAAATGATGTGCTTTCAACTAACTGTTTCATAAAACCAACTCTATTTTATGAAACAAGTAAAGCCAAGCAAACAAATAAATCATAAGTAATAACAACCATAAAAGAAGAACAGTTGATCAGCCTAAAATAACATTAAGAAAAGATCATGATATAATCAACACTTTACAACATTATATTAGATAAGTAATATTTCAACCAAATTACTTATCTACATCAAATAAAAGTACTTACTACTTATTTCTTACATAATTCAATCTGAATTAGTAATACAGAAACTAACTCCACTATTTTCCAAACATAGAGTTACTTTAAGAAGCAGGAACCAACAAACTCAACATTACAAAATTCCATAAAAAGACATCTACAACCAAGAAAATTCCAGCTTCTTGAAAGGTTTTAGGATGAATCATCTACAACATAAAAATAAGAGATTCCCATTTCAGATGCTATACCCAAATTCATAGTCCATGATATAACCTAAGCTCTCAAGTTAGGTCACACATTAGAATTAGGAAAGTATTCACTCAATAAAAGGCATATAACATTAATGATCCAAAACAACGTTAATTCCTTCAATACAAATCAAGTGAATAAGAGAGAAGTATCAACAACTACTTGATGCATTCTAAAAGTAATGCAATAGACCGATCCAATTATATATACTAGATTACACAAAAGAGGGAAGGACAAAACTGAGATAAAAAATTAGAACTTCCCTTCTAATTTGGTTAATCCGAATATCATTTCACAACTCTAGAAAAGAGAATACAACACATAATCTCTTACATTTTCCAAAGGAGGCAGTGATGAAACTTTACCTCAGAGAATAAAAGAGAAAGGAGTCAATCAACATGATTAGAGGAGGATTCCAACATTCCTTCACAAGAAAATAAGGTCATAAAAGGATTGGTACAAACCCAATCATAACATCCTTAAACTCTTTTAAACATAGAAATCATGCACCAAAAATTGTTAAATTGAATCATGACCGCAAAATGCAAGTCGGGTTTCAAAATAAGGTTCACCCAACATGAAGAAAAAAGTAAGTAACAATATTACTATCCTCATCAAGAAAGAGATGTAATAACAAGAATTGCTAAACAACTTACAGGGAATTAACAACCTTCAACAATCATTCTAAATCATCAAAGTTTCAGTCAAAGGAACCATAGTCTTTCCATTCCTTCAAGACGATAGTGCAACAATCGGTGAGAAAGACTCACATTCGAATCCTCACATAGAGGTGAGGGAAAACATCTTATGAATGGACAGAGAAAGATCCATGATTTGATTTCAAAGAAGGTGCAACACAAGATGACATGGCTTAGCTACAGGTGCACAAGCTATCAAGAGATGATTAAAAATTATTTTCATTACATTTCTATGGATAGGTTCAACTACACACCTCTACTAAGTCAACAAGGTATTTTATTCCTTCCAATCTTACTCAGAGATCAAAGAAATTGAAGAGTCTAGAAAACCCTTTATTTGAACCAATTTGGTTAGTTCTAGATCATGAAACGTCAACCAAAAATCCTGAATATACATTCCTTAAAGCTTCACGATACCACAACAAGAAGGATTTAACAAGTTTACTCTAGCAAGTTACTTAAGAGGTTAACCCAGATCAAGAACAGGTATGTTTAATCAACAACATCTAACTCAAAAGTGAAGTAGACAACAAGATCGACATCTAGAAAGCTCAAACAAGAGCTACGTGAATAACCCAAATATCAACTTAGACAAAACCAACTCTCAAAATATCCTCAAACAAAATAGGGCTTCATCTATCTAACCTTTAGTTCAGTTTTCCTAAGATTTAAAGAAAAACCCAACAATATTTAAAGTTCAGAAAGAGAAGACTTCACACACATATATTCTCAACAAGATAACTTCAAAATCTAAGTGTCCAAGAAACAATTATCACATAGTTTCCATAAAAGAACTTAATTCAAGAAATTATTTTTAACTAAAAAGGATAAGAGGATTAATAAAACATTCATTCTTGTTTCCATACAATTTGAATCCACAAAAAATAGAAAATCCAAACACCCATTATCAACTTAAACTTCATCATCGAAAATAAGATTCAAAGAAATGAGAGTTTATACAGTAAGTTCAAGAAGAAGTCACTCATTTACTATTTTCTATACAAATTCAAGTTCACACAACTCTGAATCAAAGTATCCATATTAATATAGTTCCAACAGAGTAACAAAACTTCAACAAATCAAAGATGTGATAGAGAAGGATATTCTTTTACCTTCTAACAACCAAAACAAACAAACCCAATTTCAAAACTTAAAGCAACATTACATTTCCATAAACCCCTTTTTGAGTAGACAAGAAAGGTTCACACATGTTCAACATTACTCAAGTCACAACCAAGATTTAAGGTGTGATTCACCATTAAATAAATAGGAAAACAACCCATTTCCTACTTTATCAAGAAGAGATTCAAAATAATATACAAAAGAATTTTCAAGCAAGATTGCATGGTAACCATAACAAAATAAAAACCCATTTATTTCATGAGAGAAGAGTTGTTTTAATGAAGATTTTAGAAAAAATAGAACAACTTAATGGATAGAGCCTATCATGCCTGATAGTGCTTCTGTCGATTCGAAGAAGATTTCCAACCGAGCCTCCACAATTCCTTCTTCTCCAAATGAAGTCAACAACAAAAAATTCTTTCTCATATGCCTCTTATACCTCCATTGGATCAAAAATAGTCCAAAGGAGCTAAAAATAGAAACAAATTGAAAACAGAACTACTGGTTCAAAGAACCAGATATCTCCATGCAGAGACAAAAATTGAAATGCATGAAAGACCAAACAACCTCCCAAAAATCCACTTGCATGGTTTCCAAGGTGGTTTTCTCACCAAAACCAATGATCATTAATGCCATTGAATTCCACTTTCCCACCTATATCTCCATGCCACCACCATCTAAAGTTGGTGAGTCCAATTTCAATGATAGCATGCATCACTTAACTCTAGTGATGATGCCAACTAGGATTCCCTCTAATTTCCATGCCTCTGCCAAAACTAGTGATACTATCCAATTTTTAAATTCAAAAATCAAATCACATAAATGACTTAGAAACCATCGCCACCACCTTACACTTTCCATGTGACCCCTTAGGTCCCCTTCCATCCTTACATTAGTTTAGGATCCGACCTTAGGTTAGATAGAAAGTATTCACCTTAGGTCATTTTAATATTGCCATAGGTAACAAGCCATCATAGATTAAGCCATATCCCATAATAGTTCAATATTAGGTAATAGGTTAGAGATAGACCTCTCTTTACCTTAGATGATCTTCACACCCCACACGTAGAGTATACAACTTAGATTAGGGTGCAACATGCATAGTTAGGAATAGATCTAAGGTAGGTCTAGCTTAACTTAGATTAGAATTTTAGTTAGGGTAGATCTTAAAGATCTAGGACTTAGGTTTTACCTTTTATAGTCCTGAAGTAGACCTCTATCCTTCTTACGCCATTCAACATCCTAAGAGATTAACAAGAAGATCCGAGCACACTATTTATAAAGTAGAATGTAGAGCAAGGACCTCCAAGAAAGATCAATAAAATTGTGTACATTTAAGGACTCAGTCCCTTACTTCCTTTAATTTTGAATGTTGGTTTGTCATATAGATCAAAAGAAGAATTAAAGCATACCTTGGATCAATGGAATTGATCCAGGTTTTGCTATTATATAGAGATAAATTTGCAAACAACATTACTAGTTTACAACCTTACCTATCTCAAGTAGGACAAATCAAGAATGGATTCCTTGCAACAACATTTCAGAAAAATGAATCCAAGAACAAAATAATTTATCCATTTCAAGCATGATTTCCAATATCAACAAATAATACACCTTCTTAGAAATTGCAACCCTACGAATCCTTAATTTATTTGATCATTACGGTTGCTAGCCATAAATGACTTATAATTGCCATGTAGATTAATCTGTAACCAATCCCTCTTCTTGAAGGTTTGTGTTTCATTCCTTGGTATCTTAATTTAAGTTTCATACTTACAAACAAAATCAACATACCAAGAGTAAGATTGACTTACTTAGCTTAACCAAGTTTAAGCATGACTGAATTCAAATTCAGATTCCTTAATAATAGACTTCATTAAGATGAAGTATATTTATTATGTATGTATTTATTTCTTTTCAGTTACCTTATTTTGATTTTTTTGATTTGACAAGAAGAAGTGTACCTTCTTCCTTCCGAATCTCATTTGAGTATGATTCCCAAAAATGTCTTAGCGGAATATTTATTCCCAAAGAATAATTGTACTTCCTTTGAATTATATTAGGTAGGGTTCATTACAACCATTTACTTATACAAGAAACCCTATGTAATTTACTCTTTTGTTAATCTCAACTAATAAACCATAGTGACCTAGTTGAATATTCATCTATGCATGCCAACTTAAAAGTTACATTTAAGAAAAGAATAGAGTATCAATTCCATTTTAATCTATTTCATTTGAGTCCAATGTAATGATTCAAAACATAAATGTTTACGAGAGAATAAGGATAAGTTTACAAATTCCCTTTATAGTATACCTAAAGAGAATGACCGATTAAGTACAAACAACACTCAATCATTTTTCCATTCATCAAAGAAAAAGAAGACAACATTAATAATGTTTATTCCTTCCAAAACAATGTCAACAACCAAATCTTCCTGCTTCCCTTTACTTCCATAGGTTCAGAAATATCTCAAAAGATGCCAAATATCGCAAAGGATAAATAATAATATTACTGGTTCTATGAACTATAACCTTCATGTAGAGAGAAAAACCAAAAGAAAAAATGACAAAAAAACATCCCCCAATCCCACCTGCCTAAACTCCTAGGCATTTTATTCCATGAAAATGTAGGCCATTGAATGCATTGAATGCCACTTTCCCCCCTCTTTCCTCATGCCACCATCATTTGAAACTTGGCAAACTCTATTCCAAAAACTTGCATGTATTTTAAATTTAGCAATGATTCTAGGTAGGCATCCCACTATCCCTCCATTCCTCCACCAAACTTGATAGGCTCAAGATGTAAGGACATCAATTAATCCACATAAATGCCTTAGAAACCATCACCACCAACTTCCCACTTGCCACGTAACCCTTAGGCCCCCTTTTTTTCCTAGTAATAGTTTAGGTTACATTAAAATTATCTAGGTTTCCCTTAGTTCTTAGGTCATTGAAATTGCCTTAGGTTAGTTTGAGACTCCATAACCACTAAGAACATCATCTTAGGTTAGGTTATAACCCCTTAGTAGTTTAGTGATGGGTCTAAGGTATGTATATATTAGCTTAGATTAAAATTTGCATAACATAAGATCATAAAAAATTAAATCAAGATCTGAATAACATTAAACATCCAACTAAGGTGGAGATATTTGTCTCAATAGTCCCATAACAGATTCTTAATCTCCTCATGTTGTTCAAAGTTGTAAAACATTTATAAAGGAGGTCCAAACTCACCGTTTGCAACATGATTCCTAGTAAGGACACACGAAGTTGGGTCCTTAATATTTATAACAAAACACAAACTCGATTCTGTTAAAATTTGAGAATTCTAATAAATACTGATTTAGTAAACTTACATATTACATAATGTTACAATAAATAATTAAATAAAGAATACATCATAACATAAGTAAATAAGGAAATACTTATAGGAAATAAATAACACAGGTGACACATTAATTATAGTGGAAAACCCCAATAGGGTAAAAACCACTTTGAAAATAACCTTTTACTTCAGAGAACTTATTTTACATCCAGTAAGATCACCTCCTCCTTTAAAATCCTATTTACCAAGGGTAAAACCAAATCATTTGATTTGCACACCTTTGATATATTTCTCGAATATATCAAATGAGGACCTAAAGTATTTTTTTATATAAGGTGATCGGGTATGTCTCCGACCCACCTTTTCAACCTAAAATGGTTGACACATACACCTATGTTTATAATATTTAATATTAGAAATATAATTATTTTATGATATTAAATATTTAACCTAAAGTATATACCTAGGTTAGCATATTTAATAATAGAAATATAAATATTTCATATTATTAAATATTAACCTATATATTAGTGATTGACTCATATATATTAAGGGTTTTCTAGACTAGTTAATCATTATGTTCCAACACTCCCCCTTAATATTAAGTGTGATAACATAACATATGCCAATAGATTACCTTCACGTGGTACATTACAGGATTTACAATCCTTAAACCATAAAGGTTTTAAGCTAGCATATCGGCTGAAGGAATTATAACTCCCTCATCATACTCAAATTACCTTTTGGTAAAAAATGATTTGGAATCCCAAAGATCATCCCATGATCAGTGGCTAAGTATGCGTTATCCAAAATGAGACCCTACTTATTTTGGCTAACTTACCTTCATTTTTTCCTTCCTTGTGCTTCAACTATAATTTTTACACATTTAAAGCATTCAAAAGATTATGGAAATGACTTCATCAGATACGAATTTTCTTCCCCTTTCCAGAAAGGTAAAGAAGTCCTCCTAACTAGTATTTTTTGAGTTATGGCTCGGCGGAGGTTGGAGGGAAAATTTTCCAAGGCGGACCCACGGGAAATTTTTGGCACTTAGCCCTTTTGGGCAAAAAAATCAAAGGAAAATTTCAGCCCAAAATCCCACAAAGGAAAAATTTGGTTAAGGCCCCGCACCAATCGGAGAGTGCCACATGTAAAGGCGGAGCAGTAGGGCGGAAGAAAGTTGAAGTTTTTGGCTTTTGGTCAAAATGCGTCAAAGGCAGAAATAGAGGTGCATCCTCGCCGAACAATCACAAGACGCCATGTGTCCAGTCAGCAGTGGGATTCAGGGTGCTAGGAGGATTTAGTAAATTTTTCCAAAATTTTTAAGAAGTGTAAAGGGTTGAAATGAAGTGCATCCCCCCAAGCAATCACAAGATGCCATGTGTCTCGGAGTGGCGGGGCCTAAACTTTTTTTGGGAAATTTTCCCAACATGAAATCAAAGGGAAAAGGGCGAGGTCTTCACGCGGATGAACCGAGAAGATGTCATGTGGTAGCAGAGAAGCGGGCATAGATATTTTTGGGAAATTTTCCCAATTTGAAAAAAAGGGAAAAGTTCAAATTTCAGCCCACGAACCTGAATTTTGCCCTAATTCACCATTTTTGCCCTAAATATTTAGAGGGCCATATCTTTCACACCAAAGCTTAGATTTTTGCATTATTAGTATCAATGTAAAGATGTTAAAATTATCCACATAATGGAATATTCAATTTTAAAATTTGATGGATTTTTGTGGGAGAAAATTGAGAAAACGTCTTTAGCATGGAAAAGTTACAGAAAACGACCCCAACAACCAAAATTAATGAAGTATGGGCCTATTTCTCGCTCTGCGAAGCAATGTACTTTGAAGTATGGGATTTTTCATGGAAAACCATCATTTTTCATGCCAATTAAATGGATCTTGTCGGTGGTTGAATTTTTAAATCAATTTTCTTGTGTTTTTTCACTTTCCTTCATTTTGCTCGAGCGATAAAAGCCAATTTTGGCTCATTTGTAAAAGGTTGTTCATAATTCTTCTCTGCCTCTCCCTTATTTTATTATCTAGGGTTGAAAATGGAGTTGGAACCTCCTCCCCTACTCTGTAATGGAGTTTTTTCCTCTTACCCATGAAATAATGTTCTATGCAAACTTCTGGAGCAATAAAAACATGTTTTGTGATGCATCTGTCCATCCTTGCTCATTTTTTAGTTGTTTTCTTCTCACCTCTCTTCATTGTAGGCATCTGTGCATGTTTGGATGTTCATTATAGGTTTTGAAGTTGTGTTCATGGAGTTTTAGAATTTTTTTTTGGTGAAATCCATCTTGGTCTGTGATGCACTTGTCCATCCTTTCCATTGCTCACCTCTTATTGTTTCATGGCAGTTTTGATAGATGATCAACATTTTTCTTCTCTGGTGTGTCACCATTTTAGTGTAGGCTCTATTTTTCCTTGTTCTATTCCTCTCCTTGTCTCCTTGGAAGTTAGATTAGGTTAAATTAGCTTTCTACATTGAAATAACTTGTGGTAGGTATTTTAGGAAGAGGAACCAACCTTCTCTCGGAGAGCTTTCCCAATTTGCAAAGGTCCTACACTTTATGAAACTCAATGTTGTGTAATCACACCAATTGAATTTTCCTTAGAAAATTAGATCCATAACTCATTTGAGGGTGCTGTGATTTTTCATTAACAGTTTTGGCATGCCGGTGGGACCTTAGAGGTCTTCCACTTCATCTTTTGCAAGTTGGTGTGTTCCTATGAAGATTTCATCCTTTAGAGGCATTCTCAAACACATATGGCAACTCCATATGGTCAACAACCCATATCTGAAGTTTTAGACCTTCTTTCCATTCATTTTCTTTCATTTTTCATTCCATCTCTTCATTCTTCTTTCATCCCATGAAGTTGTGCAATCATGAATTCATTTCCCTCATGGAATTTGCATTTACAACAGCAACAATGTTTCCCACCTCCAACATGTTTTTCAAATCCTCCAGATCAACATTTTGGTAAAATTCAAAACCAATATGCATACCCATCTGAGCAATGCCAAATTCAGTTTGGCTATGAAGCATGTCAAGCACAAGGGTATGTAGATTGTGAGGGAAGTCAAGAAGAAAATGCAGATTTGTTGGAGAAAATCCAAAATATGGAGGCAAACAAGGCCACCTTGTCTATGGGTGGGACCTTTTCTAAGGCATTACAACCTTCAAGAGAAGCTTGACTTCATGGTTGAAATGCTGCCTCAACTTGCATAATGGATTGAGGAGATGGAATCATATGAGAAAATTCTAAATCAACCTTATCAATGGATAAGTCATTCAACAACTCCTTGTTTTTATTTTTCACCCTCTCAAGCTTTACCATTTCAACGGTGTCAAGTTTCAAGCTTTTTATCTACTTTGTCCCAAAAGTTGATTCCATTTCTCCGTTCTCTAGTCTTCCACCCCATTTCAGTTCCTCTTCCCATTTACTTTCCAAATAACCATCCCCTCTAAAGAAAAATGAAGTTTTACCTCCTCCAAAACTAAAAATAATTGAAAAATCAGTTGAACCACAACCCACCCCTCCTCTTGTACTCCCAAATCCATGTTGGGAGGATAAAACTCAAGAATCCAGTCAAGGAGAACAACAAGAAGAGGATCCCAACAAAAAATAAATGAAAAACAATCTTAAGAGTTGGGATACAAAATTTGGGTTTACAAAATTCCCTTGATGGTGAAGCCAAAAGAGGAAGTTGGAGTTGGGTAACAAGTAGTAAACAAGACTAATTTTATAGCAGCAGTGAAGCAAGAAAAATAGCAGTTTTTTTACGATGAGTTGGGTGTCCATGTGGCACTTTTTGCAAATAAAATACTGATCCAATTTGCACGACAAAATCAGTCATTATGGAGGAAGAAAAACTAGCTTAAAACCCCATTTTTGAGGAGCAAATGGATGAGATCAAGTCAGTTTTACAACAGCGAGAAGAATGAAGCATTATTGATACAGCTTTTGCTTTTATTTAAAGAGGCTGATTTGATCAATGAAGCCATTATGGAGGTGAACAAAACAGGTCCAAATTGTGAGCAAAAGGCATAAGAAACTTCATATTTCTCTCCCACTTCATCTCTTCAAAATCTGATTTTTGGATGATTTCAAATTGACAAGCTTCATGTTTGAAGATGAAGCTCCACATAGTGAAAAAATACTGATTTGAAGGTCACCATACAAGAGGGAAAGGATTTGTTACAGCAGGACATTAAAGAGTTTGATTGCCTATCAGACTTAGAAGAATGTTTGGATGAGGAGCCAACTGAAATTACAACATTTTCTTCTTCACCATTCATTCTCCAACATCAAGAGCCTGCTGCCACAAAGGAGAACATTGAAAAACAAAGCCTGTGTTTTGTGACAGCTCATTGGAACCAAGATTGGAAGATTTAAATCTTCCATGTTCTTCATGGGAAGAGGAAGGAAAGAGCAAGAGAGTTTCACCACTTCTTCCACACCATCTATCCAAGAAGGTCCACAAGAAGAATCCATTTGTGAAGTTGAATTTTAGAGAAATGGGAACATCCAAAGGATCAAACCGTGCCTAATCGTGTACTTGGCTTTAGAGCCAAAGGAGAAGCGAACTAGTCATGATTACTTCTAAGCATGAGGATGAGATACAAAGTACCAAGGATCAACTGCAATGCCTCTTCAATCCAAATGCAGAGCAACTAAAAGAGGTATTTGATTTTTTTCCTGTTGATACCTTGATGATTTTGGTAGAAGAATAGCTTCTTGTTGATTTTCCACTCATCCAACCAACCATGATCAACTCCAAATCAATTGCATGGTTACCAATTTTGAAGAAGGAAAGCTATTTTGCATAACTTGATTGCGGGGTTTGTTTAGCCCACCTTTGCTTCTAGTTAGAGTAGAGTAGGTAGGTTTGCTTTTTCAGCAAAATAAGTGCTTGTGCACACTCTGCATATCCCACTTGGGGTATGTATGATTTCTAATTTTGTACATAGTTGTTTGGTGCTGTTTTGGTTGCTCTTGCACAGTTCATTTCAGTGGCTTTTGGTGAAGATCAACTCCAAGTTTTCAGTGGGTTTCCAAGTGGCTTAGAGGTCATATTTTCATAGTTCAGATCATAATTAGTTTATCAGGCTTGAATCCATGCCCAATGGATGCTTCAAAGGCCACTGATCATTCATCTAGCAGGCAGATGACCCATTTGAGTCACCAAAATTGTTATCCAAAATGAGCCCCCGCTTATTTTGGCTAACTTCAACTTCAATTTTTACACATTTCAAGCACTCAAAATATTATGGAAATGGCTTCATTAGATATGATTTTTCTTCCCCTTTCTAGAAAGGTAAAGAAGTCCTCCTAATTTCTTGTATTTTTTGAGTTATGGCTCGGCAGAGGTTGGAGGGAAAATTTGCTAAGGCAGACCTGTGGGAAATTTTTTGGCACTTAGCCCTTTTGGGCAAAAAACTCAAAGGAAAATTTTGGCCCGAAAGCCTACAAAGGAAGAATTTGGTTAAGGCCCTGTACTCAATCAAAGAGTGCTACATGCCAAGGTGGAGCGGTGGGGGTTGAAGAAAGTTCAAGTTTTTGGCTTTTGGTTAAAATGCGTCAAAGGCAGAATTAAAGGCGCATACCCACCGAGCAATCACAAGATGCCACATGTCCAATCAAAGAACGGGAGTCAGGGTGCTAGGAGGATTTAGTAAATTTTTCCAAAGTTGTTAAAAATCACAAAGGGCAAAAATGGAAGGGCATCCCCCAAGAAATCACAAGATGCCACATGTCTCGGAGTGGCAGGGCGTAGACTTTTTTTGGAAATTTTACCAATATGAAATCAAAGGAAAAAGGTGAGTCTTCAACCCACGGATGAACTAGAAGATGCCACATGGTAGCGGAGTGGTGGGGCATGGATTTTTTTAGGAAATTTTCCTAATTTGAAAAAAGGGGAAAAAGTTCAAATTTTGGCCCATGAACCTAAATTTTGCCCTAATTTCACCATTTTGCCCTAAATCTTCAGAGGGCCATATCTTTCGCACCAAATCTCGATTTTTGTGTTCTTGGTATTAATGGAAATATGTTGAAATTATCCACACAACGGACTATTCAATTTTTAATTTTGATGGAGTTTTGTGGGAGAAAATTGAGAAAAAGTCCGGCATGGAAAAGTTACGAAAACAACCCCAACAACCAAAATTAATGAAGTATGGGCCTCTTTCTCACTCTATAAAGAAATGTACTTCAAAGTATGAGATTTTTCATGGGAACCCATCATTTTGTAGGCAAATTAAATGGATATTGTTGGTGGTTGAAGTTTTAAATCAATTTTCTCATATTTTTTCACTTTCCTTCATTCTCGCTCAAGTGATAAAAGCCAATTTTGGCTCATTTATAAAAGGTTGTTCATCATTCTTCTTTACCTCTCCATTATTTTCTTATCCAGGGTCTAAAATGGAGTTAGAACCTCCTCCCCGATCTGTAATGGAATTTTTTTCCTCTTACCCATGAAATGATGTTCTGTGCAAACTTTTGAAGCAATAAAAACGTGTTTTGTGATGCATCTGTCCATCCTCACTTGTTTTTTAGTTGTTTTCTTCTTACCTCTCTTAATTTCATATATTTGTGCATGTTTGAATGCTCATTGCAGGTTTTAGAGCTATGTTCATGGAGTTTTGGAAACATTTTTTTATGTGAAATCCATCTTTGGTCTGTGATGCACTTGTCCATCCTTTCCATTGCTCACATCTTCTTGTTCCATGGCAGTTTTGATAGATGATCAACATTTTCCTTCTTTGGTGTATCACTGTTTTAGTGTAGGCTTTGTTATTCCTTATTTTTTTCCTCTCCTTGTCCCCTTGGAAGTTAGATTAGGTTAGATTAACTTGCCTGCACCTGGAATAGCTTGTGGCGGTGTAGTTTAGGAAAAGAAACCAACCTTCTCTGGAGAGCTTTCCCCATTTGCAAAGGTCCCACACTTTGGGAAAGCTCAATGTTGTGCAATAACACCAAATAAATTTTTCTTAGAAAATCAGATCCATAACTCATTTGGGGGTCTTTGTGATTTTGTACTAACAAAGTATGATTTGTGAGTTTTACATATTCTCACAAGTTCTCATAAAAGGTTATTGAACCCAAGCATATAGGAGCCTTTTACAACCAAGGACCTCCTTAACAATATGCTTGTATTGGATGTTTACCAATAAACTCAATAACACTAAAGAGTTTATTGAAGACCACCTTTAAGATCTTTCTACACTTCTTTCTAAAAAAGAAGTCGAGGAGGTATACATGCTCGAAGGTCTTTTTACACTTGCCCGAAGGTATTTTTTTACACTTACTCGAAGGTCTTTTACATATGTCCGAAGGTATTTTTACAAAAACCAAGTTCCATTAGGAGGTGACATTGTCATGCTAACTCCCCTTAATGGAAAATCGACAATCTAAGATTTTCATGAAAGTGACAAAACTTTGCAAAGTACTCAAGGACTTTGTGAAGATGTCAAGAACTGCTCTTGATCCACATGAACTTGAGATTTATCTCATCACTTTGCACCTTCTCACGGGTGAAACGTATATATATCTCAATTTTCTTATTCCTCGATGTTGAATCGATTCTTAATCAAGAGTAGTACAACTCTAACCACCATATAGTAGAGAAATACTTCCTTTAGATTACATGTATATCTCTACCAATGTACCGTTGTAGCCACATGGCTTCTTTACTTCTTCCATTGTACTTCTCTGCCTTAGTAGAATAAATGGACATTGTTGATTGTATTTGTTGTTCCAAGTAATGGTTCCTACACCAAAAAAATTAAACACGTATCCAGTATATTTTATAACACAACATCGATATGGTTAGAATCACAAAATCTATATAAGATAGTTTTTTTGTTCTTATTATAATGCAACCCATAATTGATTGTTCATTTCAAATATCTAAAAATTCTTTTTACAAGATTCCAATGATCTCTAAAAATGTTTTCTACATAAAATTTAAAGTAATTCCTATTGTATAGGAAATATCCGATCTAGTTAGATAAATCAAACTAACAACTAACAATGTATATAAAATAAGATCAACCTTTTTCATATGCAGATTTAAGATCAATAATTATTCCAACTTCTATTGAAGTAGAAAATGGTTTACAATCAATCATAAGAAACTTTTTCAATACAATAGTTACATATTGTGTTTTGAAAAATAATAATAGAATGAAATATAATCATATATATAACATGATATGAGAGACCTAACTCATTCATTTCAAAGTATTGCTTTAATTTCTCTTTAATCTTATGAAATAAATCAAAATTGTCACATTTCATAAGTAAATCATCAACATATATACATATAATGATAATATGTGAGCCTTATTGCTTGATAAATATATCATTGTTAGAAGAATAATTAACTAAATCTAACAATTTATAGAAGGAAACAATTTTCGCATACCAAGCTCTAAGAGCTTGTTTTAAACCATACAAGGATTTCTCAACTTACAAACATAGTTTTCTTTACTAGTTTCTTCAAATCCTTTAGGTTGAAACACGTAAAGTTTTTCTTTTAAATATCAATTCAAAAAAGTATTTTTCTTATCCATTTGGTGGATTTCCCACCCAAATTAAGTGACAATTGCAAATAAGGCCCAAAAGTACTCGTTTTAGCTACAAAAATGTCTCAACATAATCAATACTAGGTTTCGAGTGAAACTTCTAACAAGTCTATATTTATGTTTGTTAATACTGCCATCAACATTATATTTTACTTTGTTTGTATATCCACCTAGACCCTATAATACTTTGCGGCTCAGTTCATACAAGGTAATTAATGCATGGTACATATGATGGCTTCGGTCATTTTCCTAAGGTTAATATGATTTACAATTTCTAATATCAATTGAGTCTAATTTAATTTCTTATCTAGGAAGATAAGAGTTTTGAAACATCTATAGAATCAAAAATTATCATGACCATTAATTAAATTAGAATCAAAATCATTATTTAGAAGCATTTAATGAAGTAACTTACAGAGAAAAACACATCTCATGTAAACCTTTCACTAGATTATATCTAGACATTTCATATAAGCTTTGATAATTAACATGTCCTAACCTTTCATGCCATAGTTTTTAATTATTAAAACTTTGAGATATAAAACAAGATGCATAAGAGAAATCATCAAAAATATACAGACCATTTCTTTGAATTTCTTCAGTTATTATACTCTCATTACTATCCTTGATATACCAAGTATCCTTCATGTATGGATTCTAGTTGTGTCCATACCTCTTTCGGATGTTCGATATTACCAATGTGTATAAGGTACTCATCATTCACATTGTGTAGAATCATAGAAAGAACATCCTACATTCGTTGCAAGAATATATTCATATTATCTATAATTGCTTGATGACTGATGGGAGCAACCTCAGATCCAAAAACAATCATCCAGAGTTTCCTCGCCATAAATTTTGTTTTGACCCAAATGTTGTAGTTGGCTTCATTTAGGATCCGGGTTTTGTCAAGACAGAAATAGCTAGACGCCATTGTTTTACTAAAATTGTAAAACACACCCCATTATAATATACAATGTACTACATAGTTAGATACATATTTATCGATAATAAAAATAACACTTTTAATAAAATCATATCTAAATTTTATAGATCTAAAGAAACTATTTGATTATAACTAATTCTGTCATTACAATGCATACTAATTAACCTCTCATAATCAAAATAATAACCCAAAATATAAAGGGCTCTGCATTATACCCTAGATTTATATAAAAAAATATTTTCGGCCATATAGAAGTGAAGAAGAAACCCCTAAGAATGCATAACAACTTCAAGTTTTAGAAAAAAATAATGTAGACAAAAATTTGTCCAGCTTAAATTTGACGTCTAAATGACCATCATAATGGCTTATTTTTTAGTCTATCGTGACGGTCATTTGACCGTCTATTTTAACATAGTGAAAGTTTCCTGGAACCTACGAGCTTAAATTTGACATCTAAATGACCGTCATATTGTCTTATGTTTGGTCTACTGTGACGGTCATTTGACCGTCAAATTTAATGAAGCCAAAACTTACTGTGTATTTCTAGAATGTGAAATTCTAGAATTTCTTTTTCTGTATAATATAAGGGAGTTTATATTTTAATATATTATAATAACCTATTATAATTTATAATGAAAAATATAAACATTTTTAAAAAAAAAGGTATATAGTTTAAAAATGTAAATAAAAAACAACATATAGTTCATAAAAATTATAAACTATAGTATATTGTTTTATATAAAAAAATACATAACTTTTATTAAAGGGGTTTAAAGGGCATAGAACATGTTAAAATAATTTTACTATGTGTAAGTAGATTTATGAGAGTATAAATTAACCTGCATATTTTACAGAGAGGACAAATAATTTTACCCGACCAATGAAAGAAATTGAAATCCCTATTTTCATGAACCTTGTCTCCTCCCTTTATTTAATTTTAATTTTACCCGAACACATTTAAAACTATGGAAATATTGTAAAATATTTTATATAATTCTTGCAAGCTAAAAATTTAAAACTTTAATGTGGCAATAACTACCAATATTTTAATAAATATTTACCACACTTCACGTGGGCTACCAATAAACTAATTTTATTTATAAAAATATCCATTTATACTTGAGAATTTCACATTTATACATGAGATATTATCTCATTTTATTCTCCACTCCCACTCTTATATAAAAGAAAACCTTTAAATAAGTTTATAAACTATAAGATATAAATGAATGGGGCCTCCCCTTACATGGATAATATAAATGGTTAGGGAGATATGTTATGTTTTATTTAATAAGTATTAGGATTTAAAAAGTAACCCCTTCATGACCAAGAAATAAACACGGCCCCCTTACTAAAAAAAAGTAAGCACTTAGGTTTTTTTAAAAACATATATAAACTAAATTTAATAAAATTTATATTTTAAGTGGTTTAAACTAACCATATATAAAATATGATTCAAACTTAGGTTTGTTTATTTAAAAAAAAAAACTATATATACCTATATTTATAAGTTAAGTTTAAATATGATTTAAGTTAAGTTTAAATATGATTTAAACTTAGGCTTAGAATATGGTCTGCATTGACTCTTCCTCAATCCCATGTAATTTTAATATGATTAAAGACTTTTAATTTGTAGTTTTTTTTTCAAAACTATATAAATTGTAATATGATGTTTATATAAATTATTATATAAATCTTATTCTATATTATATATATTTTACTTAAAAATAATAATATAGTTTTCAAATTATATAGGATATAGTTATAGATTAGCTATAAACTATAATTTTCAAATCAAATCCTTTTAGAGGGGATCAAATAACACGGGTATGAATTTACTTTCCAAAATATTTAACCCGCAAACATTTGAAATTATAGAAAATATAAAAATTATTTCATGTAGTAATAAATCCTTTCATTTTATGTATGTGATTTTCACACAAGTAAATATTTGAAGCCCCTTTTACTGTGCACACATCAATCTCCAAACAAACATTAATTTCATATAATTTACAAAATGTAAATGAAAGTAAGAGTCAAATTAGAAAAGCCCTAAATTTTTTACTAAGAGTTTAATTGCACAAATGTAGTGCCAAAATAGATTGGGAAAAAGAAGGGGACCGATACTTGTAAATACCCTTTCGGGTTGGTTGAAAAAACCGGTACAAATTAAATAAATAAAATACAAAACATTTGATTTTAATTTATTTAATTTTCTCGCTTTGTTGCCATAGAATTTGAGGATTCTAATAAATACAGATTTAATCAACTTGCATATTATATAATGTTACAGTAAATATTTAAATAAAGAATACATCATAACATAAGTAAATAAAGAAATACTTACAGGAAATAAATAACACATGTGACATATTATTTATAGTGGAAAACCCCAATAGGGTAAAAATCACTTTGAAAATAACCTTTTACTTTAGAGAACTTATTTATATATAGTAATATCACTTCCTTCTTTAAAACCCTATTTACCAAGGGTAAAACTAAATCACTTGATTTACACACCTTTGATATATTTCCGAATATATCAAATGAGGATCTAAAGTCCTTTTTATATAACGTGACCGGGTATGTCTCCCAACCTACCTTTTCAACCTAAATGGTTGACACATACACCTAGGTTTATAATATTTAATATTAGAAATATAATTATTTCATGATATTAAATATTTAACCTAAAGTATATACCTAGGTTAACATATTTAATAATAGAAATATAAATATTCCATATTATTAAATATTAACCTATATATTAGTGATGAACCCATATAAATTAAGGTTTGGTCAGACCACTTAATCATTATGTTCCAACAAGTTCCTCATTACCTTTCCATTTTAGAATGTCAATTATCAAGATGATAATAAAGAAGAACTGAAGCATACCTTGGATCAATGGAATTGATTCAAGGTGTGCTATTATCATATGGTAAGTATGAAAACAACAAGTATAAATTTACAACTTGTAATTCACAGAGTAGAATGGGTTCATTTCCCGATAAACAAAATTACAACAAGTATGAATTTTTGAATAGTAATAACTTATCCATTGCAAACATGATTTTCAAACATCAAAAGAATACACCTTTCTAAGAGAAATCACATGTCAACATTTGCAATGTCAAAATTGGAAGTCATCATAGTAAGAGCCATGCCAAAGATGTTACGCTTGTGTCCTGTGAATGTGTAGGATGTTTGAATGTTGTGTTTACCAATTTTTTTAATGTTTTACCAATTTTTTGGATTTTTGAATTTTTACCAATATATTTTGGATTTTTAATGGGTTTTGTGAATTTTTGGGAATAATGTGGTGAAGAGAGTGAGAAAAATGTGTGGTACACCGAAAATATCAACGAGAAGCAAGAATATGCCCGGTGGGAAGAAAATGTTAGTGAAAAATGACTATTTAAATAAATAAGTCATCGTGACGGAATGTCGATAGGTGGCGAGAGGAAAATAGAGGAAATTTTTCATAATCCTACCCTTGTGAGGAAGTAAAAATGAATAATTAGGGATGGGAGGTTATAAATAGCAGGGGGAGGGGTAAAATCCATTGCTTCCCATTTGTGCTAGTATATCCTTTTTACAATTTGTGAGAGATTTGAGCTCGAATTTTGAGAGAGATGTTGTGATTAAAACACAAGAAAAATCATGCCAACCACATTTGAGAATATGGGTGGAGCCCAGATGATGATTCTATGGTAAGTAATGTAAAAAAATTGAGTTTTGATCGCATTTATTACATTTTTAGCTAGTAGAAAGTTGAATTTTAACATTAGCACATGCTAATGTGTGTGCTAGTGTAGCCTACAAAGTGCAATAGCATGTGCTTCAAACTATAGCGTAAAAGGAATATAAAGGGAATTGTTAGGTTTCTTACCAACCCATTTCACACGCTAGCGTGAAATAAAGAGCATGAGCATAGAAATGGTTACACTAGTATGGAATGTGCTAACGTCATGAGATATGCGCTAGCATAAAAAGATGTGTGCTATAGTAGAGAAGAAGTGTGCCAAAGTGTGCCAAAGGGCGTGCTTAGTGAAGTTTTTATATTTGTAGAAGAATTTAGACGATTTTAAAAGAATTTAGAAGTGAAGCAATGAAGAAATGATGTTAATTGTTATACTAGATGCGACAAGATTGACCTAAATTATAGAGTTACCACATATTAGATTGAATCACGCCCTGTTGATAGCATTAGCAGAGCGCCTGGCGCAATGAGAGCCATACTTTCCACCCACCGACCGGAGAGACAACTGCCATGTTGGAGGATATCTATTGAATCCTATAGGTTTCAATATAGGGAATATTGTTTATATACGATAATGACATGCGCGGATGTTGGAACCCTAAATTAACTAAGTACCTAAGACACAAAGCTTGGTGGCGTTTGGAAGCAAGGTGTGAAGGCATGCGTGGAAGTAGTTCTTGGAGATGTGCAAAGGCTCATGCCTAGGCAGGATGGATTCAAGACTTAGTGAGTTTTAGACAACAAGAAAGGACGTGTTTAGGGAATGAATGAAAAAGTGACTAGATACATATATGGATAAGCTATGAAGACTTACAACTCAAGAAAATGATATTCTAGGGCATCAATACGATTATCATGAAAGGATAAGGAGCCGAGTTTGTTATGGATTAGCTGACACTTGCATGCTAAGGGATACTTGATTGAGGAAACACATGATGACATTTGGCATGTTCTTGGGTAGTGGTAGGGAAATCATGAAAGATTCCTTTAGGCTTTCTCATGTAATGATGAGCGGTTAAGAGGAGATTCCTTGAGAGTTCCTCTTATGTATGGTTTGACAAGACAAATTGATAGGGGATGTGTGTGTGTGAGTATGAGAGAAAGAGAGGGAGATAGTTAGTAAAAATGTGTAATGTGTGATGGAAAGATTTGTAATGTGTCAAAGCTCTGCCAATGTAAATATCTCCATACATGGAACTCTTTTGATGTAATCTTGGCTACTGTACTTTGACTAATGAATATAATGAAGTGATTCTAAAGCACTTATGTGATGGATATTGATATGTACATTTCCTTTTATGTTCATGGGTGTATTACTAGTTTTCTTGATGATAATCATGATTTAGTTCTACTTCCATTATAGTATGATCATGCTATCCTATGTTCTAGTGCATTAGATTAGGAGTTAGTGCTTAAATCTGGTTTTCAAGAATGGGTGTGTTCATTCTCTGTTTGTGCAACACCCCCTTATTAAGGAAGAACATTCTCATGAAGCTCACATAAAGGAGGGGCTCGGTTCTTGTGCACACCTCGGGCTAGCTTCCATACCAATCTGGATGATGTGCTAACATGTTTGGAGTTGATTGAAGAAGTAAGAGGTAAATAGAGACTACATTTTGGTTCTATTTCCATGACCTCTTTTCAAAGATGTTGTGAGAATGATGTGTGATGATGGAGCGTATGAACTTGGAAAACATTGAGACCTAGCTTAAAATCATGGAGGATGAGTTTTCTCAGAGTTTCAATGCTATATTTGAGTTTGATGTACGAAAAATGGGTGGAAGAGAACCTATATCAAGAACTCTATGAGAAATTCTTCTATTGTTTTCCAGTAGAGTTATATGAATGGCTCTTAGCATATGCATCAAGGACAAGTTGGTATTATAGACCTCATGTTTGGACCCAGGAGGAATATCAATGGTTGCATGATGCTGATTTGACCTGGAACCGTGTTGTTGATCACTAATGGAGTAGAGTGTTGAATAGTTATACCATGGAATATGTTATTTCTTTGTATTCTTGCCTAGAGATTGTTGAGTTTGAATTCTTAAAGGAGACTAGAAGATCTTTCTTGTGTGCTATTGCAATGGCTATCAAGATCTTGGTCATTACGTTGAGTTTGGAAGCCTTTCCCATGGCTAGCTAAACTCCTACTAGGAGTAGGGCGTAGAAGCTGATGTGGTAGAGGATGGTGGACCTTGCGAAAAAATGGAAAGAGAGGAGAGGCAACTCAAGTATAATGAATCTTGAGAGAGGGAGTTGACAAGATAGTGTGAAGCTATAGGTGTGATGGATTAATGGAGGTAGACATTATGGGAATGATTTGAGGTTCATGTGGAGGTCATGGAACCCGAGCAGTCATAACTACCCCATATTGGTAAACCGTAAAGAGAAAACCCCTCACCTTTGGAGAGATCCAATCATATGAAGAAAGGAGGACATCCATAGGTGTGCATCTTAACCCACATGGTGACTAAACCCTTGTGCTTAGTTTTCCAATTCTTGAGATAAGTTTCGATAATCCAGTTGGTATTGGTATTAATAGTCGATTGAAATAGGTATAATTTTTCATATGGTACATCTATGGTTGCACAATCATTTCTGTGTTTAGGGATACTTTTTCTCGACACAACATTTGGGAAATGTGTGGGATCACAAGGATTGAGTATCACATCTGGGAGTGGCATGGGAAACACATCTAGGAGTGGTTTAGTATCATAGACTATTGATGCACAATTTAGCGCAATAGTGGGTTCACATGGTGCAACTAAATTATGCCCCTTACCTATGATATGAGGAGAATATGGAGGAGTTGTCACTAGTGGATATAGTGGGTCTAGTGGTGGAGGCAACACTAAAGGGAATCAAGGTCCTGGATCTGGTAGACAAGGTCCACAAAACCATCAACAGATGTTTTATGAGATGTCACTCCACTTACGTGATTACATGAGCATTGAGGATGCCACAAAACATGTACACAAGTGCGAATTACTATGGCACGCAAAGGGAATCACCGCCTAGAGTGGAAAGCAAGTCAATTTGTAACCATGTTATAAGGACATGCACATAGCTGGTACATGAAGTATGACTCACACCAGACAATGGTGGTTTACATTACCTGTGTAATGCCTTTTTGATGGAGTTCGACATACTTGAGTCCGAACAAAACAACATCGGTGTGTTGAAGGATATTAACAAGGAAAGGCAAGAGAGAGTGTACGGGAGTATGATGAATGTTTCAAGACTCTCCTATCTAAGATATCTTATGGCATTCACCCTTTGCACCATGCTCAATGGTTTTCGGAGGAATGATCACACCATTCAGGAGGGTTCTTTCATAGAAGAATTTCATAGATCCACGTGAGGCCTTGGAGGTTGCCTTGTGCACTTTGAGATAGTAGGAAGCATTAATATAGGAATAAGTCCATTCATAGAAGCCCAAATTAATGCAATGGAAAAATAGTGGAGAAATTATCTCGTGAACTTGGTGTTTCGCCAATAAGTTACGTACATATGAGAAAAATAGATAGGGTAAGGATGAGGAGGAATACTTGTGAATGAAGGTGGAAGGTAGAGTGTGTGCATTCTGATTTCTTGATCCAAGCTGATTGCGAGAAATTCCTTTTTTATAGGAGGAAATACCTATGAATGTAAAACAAGACCACAAGAGGAATATTAAACAATATATGTCAGTGGACTACCTAGCATGTGCTAGATTTGGGAAGTGTGATACTTCCTAGATGGCTGTCAATCCACTATTTAATATAATTCAATGCAAGAAATAATGTAAGTAAACAACATCCTATTATATTTGATATGATTTAGGTACCTCATTCAAATACAATAAGCAAATTTAATCTAACGGGTAAGGTTATGATCAGATCTGGAGGTGGGGCAGGTAGCCAAGGTGACTAGGATAGGTTAGGATTAAGTTTTGGGTGATTTGGTTTATTTGGGTGAATGTTATGAGGTTGCTATTATAGGTAGAATTACCAGATATAGAGAGCGACATCAGTCTAGTATGACCGATGCCAGTTGAGAGGAACCGATGACGGTTTAGGTTAACCGGTGTCGGTAGGGTCGGGATGATAGAAACTCAATAAAATTTGGTTTTGGTGATTCTCTGTGATTGCATAGAGAATGGGAGAATGAGGATTAGGTTGTCAAAGATGTTTGGAGTTAGGTATAGAGAGTTGGGAGGTTTTAGGTGGTTAGGTGGAGGGATTGACAAGAAGGTGGGAGGTGATGAGATGCAAAGGAGACTAGGACTCCAAAAGAGATAAAGAAACTAATCTAAATAAGTATGGAAAGATGCAGATCCAAATGAACTTACTAGTATTTACAAACCTGGAGGTTGGATGGAGGTGATCGTCGATCCTTAGAATTGGTGATCAGTACCATGACCGTGCTTCCCAAAATGTTACCGTGAATGCTTAACCTTTAGATCAGTCTTGGTGCTAGTTCAGGATGTTTAGATGTGTAAGAGGGATCTGGTGCATGCTTACATGCAGATCTCTCTTCTCCAAAACTTGAATAATTCTTCCAACTTATGGAACAAGGTTACCCAAGTGAATATATGGTAACCGATGACGGTTTAGGGTGACTAGCATCAGTTTCGGGTTCACTGACGCCGGTTAAGGTGGGATATCCTAGGTTTCCTAAATAACAGATCTTGGTTATCTTTTGGCCATTTTTTTCAGTTGTTGCGGATACAAAATTGTATTTTCCACGTAAGTAAGTATGCATGTTTTTGGAGAAAGAATAAGCATTTAGTCTTTAGGTTAGAATAAGTCTTAGTTAGTTATGGAAAGTGGAGATTGAGTCCTAGTTAAAAGGAAACATCTTAAGAATAGGTCTATGATGAGGTGTCTAAGTGAGGTGAAAATTAATTTAAGGTATTTATTAATGAATATTGTGAGAATGGGCATTAATTTAATTGTAGGGAATTAAATTAATATACATGTGGGGTAAAAGGGGAGTGTGACGCAAATTTGGTGTCTATATTTTTCCCTTTTTTGTCGTGTAGCTTGTATTGGTAAGCAACGTTTTAAAAAATAGGAAGTGATTGTCCCATGTGTGGGTGAGAGCAAGGTTTCCCAGCTATGGATAAAGGTGATCCCCTCAAACCAGAATTGATGAGGTGTTATACAAAATCGATGAGTGGTTTGATGGTTTAGGTATGTTTCAATACACCAAAGGTTTGGTCGGGATAAACGACATGACAATAGACAAGGTATGGTTGGTAGGCTAAACAACACAACATTAAGGTATAATGAGTACACAAGGTCAATAGTCACACCAAGTAGGTCAGGTCTAGGTAAATAGGTCATGACACGAGTAAGGCCAAGGTGTAGGTAAAATAACAAATCCCGAGACACAACTAAGGAAATGTAGAGATAGTTTGGGCTTGTAGGTAGTGTTAGAGTAGGTATTTACCTTAGCTCATGTTCACCTAGGTACTTTATTTACCTTTATTGTATTTATCCTCACCCACTTATGTGTGTGGATATTTCTTTTATCTTATTTAGATATTAGGAGATATTATCTAGTTGTTAGGTATAGTTCTTTCCTTGATCTATGCTATTGACTAGTTCTTTCCTTGATCTATGGTATTGACTAGATCCTTGATGTCTAGTTCTCTCTTAAATCTATGGTCTTGACTAGTTCTTTGATGACTAGTTATTTCCTTGATTTATAGCTTGATCTACGACCTTGACTGGTTCTTAGATTGTTATTCCTTGCCTATTTAAGCAAGGCCCATTCTCATTGTATTGCATTGAGTTCCATAATAATATATGATATTGCTACTCATTTGTTTGCAAAGGTTTATGTAAAGTTATTCTGGTGAATTACTTTCATCTTATTGATCGTGGTGTTTGATTAACATTTGTGTTCTTGGCTTGGTACGATCTGGTTATCATTCCTTTTATGGTATCAGAGTAGGAGATTGTTGTTGACATCTATATGTAAGTTTTATTTTGCAAATAAATTCTTTATATATTCATATATTTGGGATTTGGTCATATTTTGTTGTTGTGTGTGGTTTTATGCAAAGTAGAGGCTTCCATTGGATCTAGAAGGCATGAAAACCCTAAGATCGACTGTAAACTTGGACATTTATGGAGGCATACATTTTTTTTGGTTTTTTTATTGTTGTTGAGAAGCACACAAAGGTTTACCTCGGGATTCGTGCTAGGGAGGAGGAAAGAAAACGTGGAAATATTTTTTTGGTTTCATTGATTTGTCGAGATCACCACTCGATTTTTTCTGGTTTGGTGGATCTTTTTTGGGCACGCGTAGAAGAATTTCGAATCTTGCCTTTCTAGGGAGGGGTCCACAGATGTTGCACACGATTTTTACTATTTTGGGAAAATCTGCAGACTGCTATTTTCGACAAATGTAGGCCAGTCATTAAAATCCTTAGCCCTTCGTCATATGGTATGGTCATATGAGGGATTAAAGTTTATGATTCCTACTAGTAGGTTCTAAATTCCAACCCCTTTAATTTTATTTGTGTGGTGGAGGCAACAACATTTTATTTTGTTTTAGTGGCAGCTAAAATAAATAGCAGAGCAAAATATTGAAAAGTTTGTATCTTTTGCTCGGTAACTCAGTTTTGAGTGTTGTTTTTTGCAAAAGTGCTTATTTTTTCGTGCTCTTTCCATTGGAAATATTTATTTTGAGACTTGCACTATAATTATAAAGTGCCAAATATGGAGGAGTGTTGTAATCAATTGTGGATGCAATTTTGGCTGAGCCCAACATCCTAAAATTTTGGGAGTTACATTCTTCTCTATCATGGATTCTGAGAATGATATGCTTTTCTCTAAAGTATGTGGACTTCAAGAGGATATTGTAAAATTTGTGGAAGAAAATAGATCACTCAAGAAGTGAAATTCTCTTCTACAATCACTCATTCATGATAAGGATACAATAATCCACTCCCTACAGCAACAACTTGCTAGCCTACAACATCACCATGATATTGTGGACAACCATATCCATGCTCCTAGTCCACTTGCAACTATTTCTCCTGTACCCACTGACATTGATCTGTTAGTCTTTGAGCTTGTTCCTGCTCTTGATGCTTCTAAACCTGTGAGGCTTGTTACTACATGCTCTTCCACATCTGTGCCTATTACAGTACCACATGTTGTGTATCCTATTTCTGCTCAACTACATGGCCTTTTTGAGAAGTGTACCACTGCCTTCAGTTCTCACATGCTCTGTTTTATGGGTTTCACTGGCAGAGGTATTGACAGACACTCACAGGGTATTATTTCCCCTCTTCCACATGTTAAGTGGAATTCTTGCCATGACATTGGTTTTCATGTAGATACTTCATTGGGATCACACATTGATAGAGCTCCTTTGTTTGTTCACTCGACTCTTTTTGAGGATCATGAGCAACACATGAGTTTTGCATCTTCACTCAGGCTTGAGAAACCTGAGATTTCAGCTGTCAAACATGATCAACTTGACACACATTCTGATGTTCTTTTGCATGCACCCATTGTGCATTTTGCACCAAGTCATATGTAGGCATCTTCTTCATCCATCCGTGTTGATTTGGGGTGGATATCTGATCACTCATGGCAGTGACATAGGAATTCATTGAGAGGAATCTATAGGCATGGCTCCTCCACCATTCGACCTCTTACTCCACTTTCTATACCTTCTACATTGTGATGCTTCTTGTTTTGAGAATTTTTCTTTAGTAGGTGTAGTGTATCTCTCTTGTTTGTTGAGAGATTTTGTATTTGTATTTTTGACACTTTTGGCATGTTGACAGTATCTCTTATGGGGATTTATTATGGTGCATTCCAGTGTTAGTTTGTCAGTGTTTGAGTAGTTTTTTTGACAACTCATATAGATTTGTAGCATCACTCCACCCATTCAAGTAGTATGGGAGGGTGTGGTATTGATCCTACTTCTTCGGGTTTTGTGTCCTTGCCTTGTTACCTTAGCTTTTCTTGGATCATGACACTCTTGGTTTTGTTTCCTTGCCTTGTTACTTTGGTTATTGTTCTTGGATCGTGACACACCTATTTGCAGCAGTTCATCAAATTATGTTTGGTGTTTTTACACTTTTGACATCACTCCATTGACAGTCTCCTTATATGGAGCTATTATAGTGAAGCCCAGTGTCAGTTTATTTTGAGTTTTGTGATTGAGTAGTGGATTTAGACCATAATGCACACCAAAAGTATTCAGCATTGTACGGGTTTTTTTGAGTTGAGCTTCTTGGGATGCCTTGGAGTGGGTTTTTACTCTCTTTACTTTGTTGTTACTGGTTTTGGGTACCTTGCGGTGCCCCTTTTTCCTAGTTATTGTACATGAGTACCTCATCTAGCCTAGTTACTAGGACTCATACTTTGGATATGCCACTTCTATTTTTTCCCATAGCTTCATTCAAGGGGGTGTTAGAATAGGAATTTACCTTAGCTCATGTTCACATAGGTTCTTTATTTACCTTTATTATATTTATCCTCACCCACTTATTTGTGTGGATATTTTTTTTATCTTATTTAGATATTAGGAGATATTATCTAGTTGTTAGGTATAGCTCTTTCCTTGATATGGTATTGACTAGCTCGTTCCTTGATCTATGGTATTGACTAGATCCTTGATGTCTAGTTCTCTCCTAAATATATGGTCTTGACTAGTTCTTTGATGACTAGTTATTTCCTTGATTTATGGCTTGATCTACGACCTTGGTGGTTCTTAGATTGTTATTCATTGCCTATTTAAGCAAGGCCCATTCTCATGGTATTGCAATAATAATATATGATATTGCTGCTCATTTGTTTGCAAAGGTTTATGTAAAGTTATTCGGTTAATTACTTTCATCTTATTGATCGTGGTGTTTGATTAGCATCGTGTTCTTGGCTTGAGTACGATCTGGTTATCGTTCCTTTTAGGTATGTTTCCATAAGTGTGGTTGAGGTCAAAGGGTATCGGGCAATGAGGAGTTTGAGGTCAAAATGGGGTAAAAATGATAGTAGCAGGTAACCGATGCCAGTTATAAAGTAACCAACGTTAGTTTATTATGACCGACATCGATCAAGTCGAGTAGGGTTAATAAAAAGAAAAATCCATATTTTATGGATTCATTTTAACATGTTGCTTTGTGAAAATGACAAAGCGGTAGCTCCATCATGGAAAAAAATAGGACGAGGTGGAGAGTTGAGTTGGTGAGCCTTGTAGCGGGTGATTGGCATTCGGTAGGTGGGTCCACGAGATTGATTGGGGCCATTTGATTGGTTACAAGGTGAGGAGTGGATTTGGTGATGGTGGAGGCGGGAGAGGGTTTAAGTGGACCACCGACACAATAACCAGACATACCACCATGCCGATGGCATCAAGATGAGGTAGGATTCAATCCTCTTTTGTCATTTGGTTGAAAATGATGTTTTAAATTGGTTTGGGTAAAAAGGGGGGTTTGGGTGGAAATTGATTTTGCATTTATAGGTAAAAACAAATGAAATGAGGGAGGGGGTCCTAGATAGTGTAAATAGGGGTGGGAATGAAGGTAGGGTAGGTTTGGGTAGGGTAGATTAGGTGTTTTAGGTTGTTTGTGAGAAAATTTTGATAGGTGAGGGGGTTTTGGTTTTTAATTGCATGGCGAAGAGATTGGACGTCGGTCGAGGGTTGGCCAACGTCGGTTGGCCTTGGCTGACATTGGTCAAATATGAGATGAGTGACCTTTGGTGAAATTGAGTCGATGTTAGTCAAGGAAAATCGATGATGGTTTAAGGTAATTGGTGCTAGTTAGGGATGAGGAGAAACAAGGGGAAGGGAAGGGTAGGGGGAAGGAAAGTAGTCAAGGGAGGGCTAAGGGAAGGTGTATGTAGGGAAAAGATGGGAAAAGGGGTGTTTGGGTGATGGTGGGGGGTGGCAAGTAGAATAAGGGAGAATAGGTGTAACAATACACTAGGAAAAAGGGGTAGTTGGTAGGGTTGTGGTTTGGGTAGGGTGTGGTGGGAAATAGTTATGTCATGTAATAGGTGTGTTGGGTAAAAGGTATGTTGGGTATGGTCAAGGCTGAATAATGTTGTGGTTTGTTGGATGCAGGCTAGGGACCAGCTATGGATGAGGGATAAAGTACCACCTCTATTGCTAGTGGTACAATCGAGCGTGACACGGAGTGCACGTGATGACGTCGACCTAATTGGGATTCGATGCTATAAACATATAGTTCAAGATCCGAGTTTGATGGTTGCACTCATCGATAGATGGGATTCAATGACCAATACATTCCACCTACTGATGGGTGAGATCATTGTCACCCTGGAGGATGTATACAGGATCCTACGGCTACCTATAGTGGGAGAGTAGGTTTATTCTATTTCATCAAAGGCATCAAAGGAGCCGATAGTGGTGGTATTTGGAGAGGTGATAACAGATTTGAGATACCATAGCACAAGCCTGAGCTATGGGGACATGTACATGACCCATCCTCAGGAGATGAGGTTGGTTGTCCTGATTATGGAGGAAATGCGTTGATTTGCATTTCTGGATGTGGAGGGTGGGATATTTCAATGAGTGCTAATGGGGACTCTCCATGAAATGATGGAGGATAGGACCTATTTTTCTTGGGCACCAACATTCTTAGTGTAGTTATACAGAGAGTTGTGGGCCTATGGGAGGCTATGGAGGTTTAGTTTGTGTTGTACCTTTCTTCTTCACTACTAGGCATATGAGCACATTGTATGTGTGCATCTAGTTGGTTTTCCTTGACCTGATGCATTTGATGCGGGCTTGGTCCAAGTTGGTTACAGGCATTGGGTACCTATTAGGGGAGAGCACAGGGCTGCACATGATGTAGCATATTATAGGTGTGTGTTAGAGGGATTGTCAAGGGTTGACATCATTTGGAGGCCATATGTTGGCTTCCCTTCCTACATCACATGGCAGTGGAGTTGGATGAGCTACAACTTCTCAGATGGATAGAGGGACACCATGCCGAGAGAGCACGAGATGATTCCCATTGATAGGGTCGATGACATTTTGGGCTGCCCCAAAACTTGCCTCTGCCATTCCCATAATACAGAGAGAGATGACGTGGAGAGGCTTATGCCTCTACCATAGCCAACAGTGCCGACAGGGTGGTAGCAAGAGTAGGCGGTGGAATGATGGATTGATAATGCCGAGGTTATTGAAAAATATAGGATGTGGTGGGCAGCACAACTACGTGTAATACTACCAAGGCCGGGGCATCTTGACATAGCCACTATTACAGTTCAGTGGGACACCCTACGGGCGAGTGGCCACCCTTTTGACCACAACCGGGAGTAGTATAGGGAAAATTCTAGGTTCGAGAGGCATAGGTTGTCATGTTACAGGCATAGGTGGTAGCCCTGCAAGACTAGGTTGCACAAGGACATGTACTAACATAAGGTGGGGATGGTGATAGGGGAAAGATAACCTCTTTACATGCTTAAGTAGCCGAGTTTGTAGGGTCATTTGGCCACTACGTAGGCTTAGATTATGGCCCTATAGGCATAGATCATAGTGCATGAACCTTGACATACCTAGGGATAGGGTCCCATATTACAAGAAGTAGTAGGAGAGGGTCCCATAGTATAGGGAGGAGGGCAGGGTTCATAGGTATAGGGGATAAGGCCATCATTAGCAGGACAGAGCTCATAGATTACTATGAGACCTATGTAGCCACCTACGATGGTGTTGATGGAAAGGTTTAGGGATGCCCTGAATGAGGTGCAAGATCACCGGGATCACCCGATGACCATCAAGATAGATGTCCTCTCTTATGAAGAGTACATGGCACAATAGGTAGCGAGTGAGAGGAATAGGTCCCGTACTCATAAAATAGAGAGTACAAGGGCTGACGTGCCCAGAGATAGGGTCAGGGTGAGCCCACTACTTCATGGAGGTCTAACCCAGCTGTAAGCTAGGCGGAGGTGAGACCTAGACCCATGGAGGGTGGAGAGATGCTGGTAGAGTGTCATACATGTAGAGAGGAGGAGATAGATGAGACCGATATAGACATTAGATGGGTCGATGATTGATGTCTCTATATATCATCATTTTGTTTATTTTTTGATATATACTAGCCTACGTGCCAATGATAGTGAGGATGTACATGAGATTTTATGAGATTTTTGATCATATACCGGCCTATGTGCCAAAGATGGTGAGGTTGTATACGAGAGTTTTGATATACTTGTATGATTTTATATTAGTGTATAGTTGATGGATACACAAACTTTCATAGTGATATATATGATGATATTTATTGGATGGATGATGTATTTGTGTTGTAAAATTTCCATTTGTTATTTGTATATGGATGGAAACTAGGTGGATGAGGCATGGTGGAGTCAGGTCGGTTAGGCATGATGGAGTTAGGTCGGTTTAGGCATGATGGAGTTAGGTCATTTAGGCATGTTTGAGTTAGGTCATTTAGGCATGGTGGAGTTAGGTCGGTTTAGGCATGGTTGAGTCTTGTTTTTAAGTTTTGATTTAATTTCCAAGTTATTGGTAACATGGGAAATAAATGATGAGTTATATGTATGTTATGGTGTAAATTTCTAAAATCTTTGATATCATGGAAATGTGAAATGATTGATTGGATGTTTTGATGATGTGATAAAATGGTAGATATGTATGTGTGGTAATTTTCCAAGTGTTATAAAAAAATGGAAACTAATTATGGTATAATGTTAATAGAAAATATGTGGGGAAAATGGTTAGGGTAAAGAGTGGCCGAGCTAACCTCTAAGGGCCCCATGCCCTCGAGTGCTACTTACATAGCCCCAACGAAAAGGGGCCTCAGGCGATGTAGTTCTCCCATAAGCTAGGGAAGAATATGATGAGGTAGAGGAATGGGTTAGTAGGTTTCAGGCATGATTGAGTCTAGGTCATAGGCATGGTTGAGTCTTAGGTGAAAGTGGAAATATTTAAAATGTAGATATCGATGGTCTGGTCCTATATAGGGATAAGGTGAATGGTAAGAGGTGAAAAAAGAGCCACCTAATTGATATGAAACATAATGAGTCTTCCATACCAGAGATTGAATTATGAACATAAGACCCTAAAGGCGTTGCATGTTTGACTATTCTAAGGGTGAAGAAAGTCACATGATCATGAAATGTCATGTTTGTGGCAAGTCCCTTGAGAAGATAGAAAATTAGGGTGAAAGGAAATGAGGTGAAAATGGGTGGTTTCAGCATAATGTAGTATACGACATTTGACATGGTTACCTATAAAGATAAAATAGGCAAGTCCATGACGAAAAAGTTATCATTTTCTTCTTTTGTTTTTGTTTTTGATAGATTGATTGATGTGGGAAGTCTATGTGGGATGAGTATATTATCTCCTTGAGGTCTTCGTGAAGTTGATCAATGTGGGAAGCTTCTGAGTATGTTATTTTTGGTGCAAGGATAGTATCTTTTTTTGATAGACTTGTGTAGTATGGTAAAATTTGTATAGCTCTCCTTGAGGAGTAATCTATTTATAGTGGCAAGATAGAGAGAAGAGATGTCCCTTTTGAGGGATTCATCTCATTGCTAGAAGTTTGACTCAAGGAGTTGAATCCCATTTTACTTTTGGATGTTTAAGTCATGGACAAGACTATAGAGGAATATTTCTTGCTTAGAAGATAAAACCATAGCACATAGAGGTTAACTATGAAAGAGAGCGTTTCAAGTGATGAACGACCATGGGATTCCATATTTGAAAGAGACAAAAAGTATCCATGAGAATCTTTCCATGAGTAGAGATGTGGTATTAATATTGAAGATAATGAAAGGTGATGGGTAATCACATGATTCTTGTTTAGTCATTGATCCTCAAAACAGGTAACATTGAAGGTGAATGGTACTCAAGGGATGAGTAGTCAATAGAAAAAAGGTGATATAAGACTGGATTTCAACAATAAAATGGTGAAGATGCAAGGCATTGAGGGGATCAGGTTTGGGTTTACCTTTGAGTGAAGACAAATGATAAGCACTTAATCCATAGGTATGAGTAATGATATAGGGTCCAAGCCAATTAGGAGAAAATTTTCCCCGTTTACTTTTCTCTTCTTTGGTTACATGTTGATTTTCCTTCAAGATGAGGTCATTAACTGGAAGGTTCATTTGTGGACACTTTTATCATAGGCAAACTTGATACATTTTGGTATATTTGGAGATGATTAAGAGCATTGAGACGACATTCATCTAACAACTCAAGTTGTGTTAAACGGTCTGGTGAAATTCATCGTCATTGAGCATGTCTTGTAGTGAGATGCAAAGAGATGGAATCTAGACTTTGAGAGGAAAGACAACCTTGGTACCATAGACCAGAGAGAAAGGTGTGGCAATAGTCAAAGTGTGAATACTAGTGCGGTAAGCCCACAAGGTGAAAGGAATGTGCGTATGCCAATCCTTCCTAGTATCGTTAACTACTTTCATAAGAATTTTGTTCAAGGTTTTATTGGTTGATTCTACTTGGCCATTTGTTTGTGGGTAGTAAGGTGAAGAGAAATTGAGTTGAATGCCAAAAGTGTCACAAAGCTTTCATAGGGTTTTGTTTTTGAATTGCTTTTTGTTATCAGTGATGAGGTGGTGAGGGACACCAAAGTGAAAAATGATGTGATGGTTGATGAATTCACAAATTTTCTTGGCTTTTATAGAAATGAGGGGAATGGATTTGATAAAAGCGAACTATAATAAACAATACCAAATAATAAAAATATAGAAACTGAAATTCATTCAAGATATTGTATTCATCTAGAGATAGCTTCTTATACAAATGCTTGATCCTATAATCTAGGAGTCAAGTCTTATCACTTAGTCTTCCTCATATCTCTCTCCATAAATCTCTCAAACTTATCCCTAGGATCAGTCACACTCCAGAATAGCTACGTGAGTTGTCTATTCAACAACTTCACTCACACTATATTATTATTAAATGAGTTTCACATATCATTTAAATAATAATACACACAATACAATTTATTAATAATGTTACACAATATATTCGTAACATTCACTCCCTTATTTTTAACATTATTAATTCCTAATATACACTCCCCTAATGTGAACAAGGTAGAAAAATATTTTCACATCTCAGCAGAATGCCAACCCCTATGGCATGCCTATAGCTCATGACCTTGATATAAATGAAGGGAGAAACACTCAACCTTATATGGTTTTACAATAGGTTTACCACCAACCTGGACATGAACAATTCTCCACTCTATTGTTCACCTCATGTGGTTTTCTGGATCTCCACAAACCATTTCAAGATCCATGTCTGCATGTGTTTTTTTTACTTCCCCACTATATTTTTCATCAAAAGGTTACATATAGGAATTTTTCACACATTACAATAACAAGAATGTATCATCTGTTTTTATTATCTACCACATAGCTGAAAGAAAACACACAACTGAAAATACTTGGCCACAAATCAGATCTGCGACCTCATCGATGGTGCCTGATGAGAGGTCGCTGATTAACCTCCTTCCTCCATTGCCTCTAGCCTCCATCATGTCGCTACTTAGTCGGAGAAAGTATATTTGAGGACCTTATGTGCATTTTATATTAATAATTGAGTGTCGAATTACACCGAAAATGCACTCATTTGTCCTTTTTTACAAACAATTTTTTTTTACAATAACAATACTTGACTTCAACTAGACAAGATGACAAAGAACAATGATGATCTTTAAATAACAATACTTGGACAACCTATTATTAAAAAAATAGTCTATAAAGAGATTGACCCATATAAGGCTAAACAAAACTTCTTTTATACTCTAATAGGATAATTATTCTTAAACTAAAACTTAATTTTTTTGATAACTTATGTGCCCCCACGGTCAAGCTATTAATACTGCACTAATTGCTAGAGAATTTTTCAAATCCACGGGTTTAAAACACACCTTACAAGTATTTTGGTTTCGGTGAATCCAATGCAAAGCTGACATTTGTTTCTAATGTAACTCGAGAATGTTGCCACCGATGGTGATCAAAACGCCAATACAAATCCGAGCTTGGGGATCCAAAGGAATAAGGGCTAGTACGCAGACCATTAGCCACGATACAAACTGAACATAGACCAAAACAAAACTTGGAATAATACCAAGAAAACGTGGAAGGCTGTAATGGTCGATGCAAGTGGAATGAAGGAAATCTGACACGTTTCCTATACTTTGATCATCCTTGAGAACCTTGCAGATTTTTAGTTGCGTCTCCAATGGAAAATATCAATGTGGTCAAGCCGTTTGTAGAAAACAAGTCCTTCATGCAATAATCAATCCACACGATGTAATAATGGATCCAATTCACTCTTCAATCAAAACTGTAGTTTGAACTAGCACCTGAAGTACTGGATAAACACCTAAGTTAAAGATCGAATGTGGATATGATCAGAGGAGGATCCGATTAGAAATCTTGATCTGCAGACAAGGTCAATCAACACCGAGCCAGAGAGGGAGGTGTAACTTCAACCTGATCACATGGGCATAGTCGATTAATTCTAAATGGTTCAGCACATGAATACTTTGTTTAATATATGTTTATAGAATGAATAACAAATGAAATATAGAAAATACATTTGCAAAAGAATGCCACCATCTACAAGGGAAATGGAGGAATATATCTACCCCTAGAAAATCATTATAACTCCATACTATGCAAGGAATGATTATAGCTCTGATACCAATGATAAAAATTAAACTATAATAAACAATACCGAATAATAAAAATATAGAAACTGAAATTCATTCGGGATATTGTATTCATCTAGAGATAGATTCTTAAACAAATGCTTGATCCTATAATCTAGGAGTCAAGTCTTATCACTTAGTGTTCCTCATATATCTCTCCATAAATCTCTCCAGGTTATCTCTAGGATCACTCAAACTCCAGAATAGCTACGTGAGTTTTTTATTCAACAAATTCACTCACACTATATTATTATTAAATGAGTTTCACATCTTATTTAAATAATAATACACATAATACAATTTATTGATAATGTTACACAATATATTCATAATGATTCTACCCATTTAATGTAGTATTCAGTAGCAGTTATAATCCATTGATGGCATTGTGAAGAATGAGGATTGATCTCTCCAACAAGATCCAAACCCCATTGAGAGAAATGCCAAAGGTCTCGTATGACCTGTAAGGCATGAATAAGTGTGTGATGAAGACTAACATGTTGTTGGAATTTCAAAAACATTTGACATAGTCACAATAGTCATGGTTTAGGGTTGGGAAATAATAGCCTAGGTGAATAATGCATTTAGTGAAAGCTAAGGCACTAAAGTGAAAAAAGCTGTCGTGAATTTCCTTGATGGTGTAGGGAATTTATGAACTTATAAGGCATCGTAAGAGACTACTGTCAAAGCCACATATATAAATAATACCACCCATGATAACATAGAGAGAGTCACCTTTAAGAAAGGTGCATTGTCCATTACGAGTAAGATCAGGAAGCAAAATGGAAAGGGCGAGGTAGTCTGCAAACTACTTATACCAAAGGTCACGTGGGTTAGGCAGAACCGTTTCGATGGAGTTGATATCTCAAGATAAATAAGAAGGTGATTGTAACCTTTGTATTGTGATAAATATTTTGGAGTCGGAAGATGAAGTGGGAATATGAGAAGCTAGGTAGGCCATGGTATCCGCAAATTTATTAGTAGAATGTGGGGTAGTTTGAATTTCATAATGATGAAAGGTAATCAAAAGTATGTCGACATGATATTTTTACTTTTGCAATATTTACTTATGACATTAATGGTATATACCCTTGACTTGGTTTACAACTAGTTAGGAATCACTAAATATATTAATTGATTTAACATCTAAGGCAATGGAGGTTTGAAGGCTTAATATGAGTGCTTCATATTCAACAATGTTGTTAGTATAATAAAAATATAGTTTAAAAGATGAAGGCATATGTTCACAATCAAGAGGAATGAGGATAAAACTTACACTACCTCCACGCTGACATTTGGAACCATCAAAGAATAAGGTCATCTAGTAAGTGGTATCATCCAAAGAGAGGGTAACAATGGATTTGTCTAGAAAATTGAAGTTAGAGGGTTGATCTCCAGAAAGAGGTGCATCTTCTAGTTGGTTAGCGATGGTTTGGCCCTTGATAGATTTTTGGTGGATGAATTCGAGGTCAAGGTATACAAGAAGCATGAGCCAATGTGCAGCATGTTGATGCTGGTAGGGTTTAGCATACATGTAATGTAGGGGATCAGTGTTAGTGATGAAAAAGGTTTTATGGTTGAGTAGGTAATGACAAAGTTTAGTGGCAAAAAAAAGGCTAAACAAATTTATTCAACATGGGTGTACCTAGTTTCGTAGTCCAAAAGGGTATTGATTATGTAATAAACCACTCACTCTTTGTCTTTACCCGTTATGATGAGTGAGCATGGTACCTAAGGAATGATCAGTGGTAGAAATGTATAGGTAAAAGGGTTGGTCATCTTTAGGGGGAATGAGCACCGGTGGTTGAAGAAGGTATTTTTTTAAGGCATCAAAGGATTTGTGGAAGTCATCATCCCATGTGAAGGAGACGTCCTTTTGAGGAGATAATGAAGTGGTTAACAACGGTTGGAAAGTTTCTTGTTGTCAAAATTTCACCCCCAGGGTAAATTTCGATAACATGCATCGAGTTTTTTGCGGTTCCAGGCAAGTAGATTGAAACAGGAAAAATCATGAAAAATGGCTAAGTCCTAGTCCTAGGAGCAATCGGGACATTTGGGACATCTAGGAGCGGATCGGCTGAAAAGCCTCCAGGCCGGCCGCGAAGCAAAGGGACATCCAGGCCCGCAGTACGCGCGTAGACGCGAAATGCCCGAATCGGCCGAAAGAAGGAAAAATTTGCCCAAGTTTTCATCCGGGACAAACGGGACACAAAACGCTGCGAAAGACGCAAACCGGCCGGATCGGCCGAAATGAGAACAAACAATCTGGAAGCAAAAGGGACATCTGGGCCAGAAGTACGCGAATCGGCCGGATCGGGCAAACCGGAAGAATTTGTCCCACGAAGCACTGGGACATTTGGGACAAATAGGCTTGACCGGCGGTTCGGCCGAAACAGAGAAAGTTCGTAAAGGGACATCCTGGGCCACGGGGACGCGAGGGATGCGGATAACCAGCAAACCCGCGGACCAATCAAATCACGACACGTGTCACAAGGGAGATAGTCCAAAAGTCAAAGGGTGAGGTTTCGAGCACTGACCCGAACCAATGAAATAGCGCCACGTGTCCAAGTTTAAGGGGCCCACAAGGAAATTTCAAAAGGAAAGCCCGCGAAAGGCAGAGGAGAGAGAATTTCTCATCCAATCAGCACGTGCCACGTGTCATCCAGGTGGTAGAGCGCGGGAAAGATTTCAAAACACGTTTTGGCCCGTTTTTGCCCTAAATCTTCAGATCGCCATAACTTTCGATCCAGAGCTCGGATTGGCACGTTCTTTATATCAATGGAAAGATGGTAAAATTCTCTACACGATTCTAGGGTCAATCTTGCATTTTGGTTCAGTTTAGAGAGAGAAAATCAAGAAATGCCTCTGGTGTGAAATAACAATGAAGTAATGCTTTCAACAAACAACTTTAATGCGGCAGAGCAGGTTTGCGCACATTAGGATTGCCCCACCGTTTTGCAGGATCCGCCGCTTCGCCATAATGAGATGAATGGAATGAAACTTGGAGGTGGTTGGGGTAGATTTGGCTATCCTCTCTCTCTTCCCTCTCTCATTCTTTCTATATATTGTAAAGAGGAGCTTCTTTTGAGAGGTCGAACATTTTCTGTTTTGCCTCTCCCTTCTTCTCCTCGAGTGAATTTGTGGAGTTCGAACCTCTCATTTGAACTATAATACTATTCTACCCCTCATGGCATTCGTAGTGTATTTTATCAATCTTTGGAGCAAGTAATGCATGTCTGTGGATGATTCTCAACCCTCTCTGTGTTCATTTTTGCATCCTCCTGGTCTTTCACTGCAGGTTTTGTCATCTGTGCATGATCTTATATCACATTCAAATGGTACGTGTTCTTTGGAAAATAGGTGTTCTTCATTCCTCGGTGCATCACCTCTATTAGCTTAGATTTATTTTATGCATCTTCTTACCTTGTCTCCTTGGCATATTAGATTAGGTTTTGAGAAAACCCTCTGCATATTTCGTGTGCATCTGAATAGAGGAATAGGAACCAGCCTTCTCTGGAGAATTCTTTCTCATTTTTCAAGTCCCACACTTGGAGAAAGGATTCAATGTTATGCAATCACACTGGATGCCAAAGTGATCAACCTAGAAACTGATCGCATCCGGGGGTCTTTGTGATTTTGCATCAGCTTGATTCTGAAATAAAGTGAATGAATGAATTGTAACTTACCTTGCAAACTTCAAAGTTGATAGAGATTAGTAGGCAAAGGAATTTCAAGAATAGAATTTACTTTATTAGGATTGACTTCTATGCCACACAAAGAAATGATGAAACCAAGGAGTTTTCCTAAAAGCACCGCAAAGACACACTTATTAGGTTGAAGGAGAACACAATACTTGATGAGGTGGTCAAAGATGACCTTAAGGACTATAAGGTGTTTGGCCCAACATTTGGATTTGGAAATAAGATCATCTACGTAGTATTCCAATATGCAATGCATTATGTCATGAAAGATAAAAGTCATAGCCTTTCTTGATATGTAGCACCAACGCGTTTTTAAGGCCAAATGGCATGACACGATAGTAGAAGGTCCCCAAGGAGTGATGAAGGAAGTTTTGTGTTGATCTTCCAGAGCGAGTAATATTTGATTATAACCCAAGAAACCATCCATGAGTTATAAAATATCATGGCCGGTGGTGAGATCAACTAGTTGGTTAATACCTAGTAGAGGAAAGTCATCTTTGGGGCAAGCTAAGTTGAGGTCATGGAAATCCATGCAAATGTGGAGTCCCCTTGTCACTTTTGTGACATGAACGATATTATAAATCCATTGGGGATAGTCAATGGGTAGGATGAAGGAAACCAAGAGAAGGCACTGAGTTTCTTCTTTGAAAAGAAGGGCAATGTGAGGATGCATTATCCGGCGAAACATTTTGCTTTTACGGGTTTGACATAAGGAATGGTTATGATATTGTGGACCACAATTTTTGGATCAATACTAGGCATATCAGCATAGGACCAAGCAAAAGCGTTGCTATGGTCCTAGAGGAAAGAAGTAAAAGCTTCCTATTCAACAAAATCTAAAGATTGACCTATGTGTGGGTCGTCCTGAGTGTTAATGTTGATTTCGATGGTCAATTGGTTTAACATGGTTTGCCTCTCGGAAGGTAGCGACTAATGAATATAAGAGTCTTCCATACCAAGGTAGGTGATGATGGAATCATCATCCTGACATTAAACAACATTAATAGAAGGTGTATCATCATCGATTATGTCAAGATATAGGAAGGGAAAAGAAGAAGGAGCCTTGCCATCATGTTGATAAGTCAGAGGTCCCAGGGAAATTGTGTTCATGAATTTTTTTAGGAGGAATAGATTTGGGATCTATGGACTCGTGGGTGAAGGTGGTGACATTGGTGAATGGGGTGGAGAAGGTTTTTCATCCTCAATGAGGTCGATGTGGGCCTTCTTGGAAGATGGTGCGGAAAAGCCAATGCCACTGTGATCTTTGTGTTTACGGGTGGTACATGGAATGACAATATGATGACCTTGTTCATAAAAGCCAAAGCTAAATCCTTCCCATGTGTAGTGGTGAATGAAAGTGTGGGAAAAGTTGTGGTTAGTGAGATATTGGAGGTAAGATGAAAAGGTTCATGTTTGGGATGGAGGTTCAGGTGAATAGGTGGCAGTATCAAGTCCCCATATGTTAAGTTAGTGTAAAGGTGGGGAGGACCATAAGGGAAAAACTCTCCTATGTAATAGTAATTACGATGGTGTTGGCATAGGTTTCCATATTCTTGTGGAGTGAGGAATGTGTTGATATTGTAGAGGTGGTACTCCCCAGTGTGGTGTTTAAAAACACCTTCTAAGGGATCAATGGCCGATATGTGGGTAGCGAGGGATATACGAATCACTAGAATAGAAGAATTAAGTGTGGGAGAGGTGGCGACAGCATTGGTGGATGGGACCATGGGTGAAGGAGAAGTGGGGCTAGTGCCAGATGCCTTAACTAGTACAAGGACATCATTAGGTTGGTATAACATGGTACAAGTTTTGAATGGTGATGGGTCGGCTCGGATGGTATAGTTATTCCCTTCATGTTCAAATTTTACACAATGATGTAAAGTTAAAGGGACATAACCCATGACACGAATCCAAGGTCTTATGAGCAATAGATTATCTTTGGAACTCTCCCTCTAAGATGTAGAATAATTTTGGGACAGTGCGAGGGCACACATGAATGTGGAGAATAATGGTGCCAAGGGTGGAGGTTATGGCATCATTGAACAAGTGCAACATAACTAGGTTATTATGTATATAATTTTAAGGGATCCGTATTTGATTATACGTGTGGGAGGAGACGATGTTGATGCTAGTGCCACCATCCATCATAATGCATCGTACACATATGTTATTGATATAGACGAAGATGAAAACGATAGGATTAGGGTCATCGATGAAGATATACAATCTCCTCATTAGAGAAAATGAGGGCAGTAACTTGATGAGTGGGCATGGGGGTAGAAGAAGGAGATGATTTGGTAAGTGAGGCCACATGGTGAGGGGTGATAATGGAGGCTATTGGTGTGGGGTCATTGGGTAAAACTTTGATGGATTAAAAACCTCCATAAGGGCTTGTCTATGAGATTCAAAAGTTTGGACGAGATCATACAAAGACATCTTTAGAGGGGATTGGTGTAATTGTTTTATCATTGTATGATGGGTGACCCCATTATAAATAGGGTATGTGGGCCCTCGAATGGTGATTTTGGGTGTGGGTGTAGATGGTATATTGGGCATAGGATTGGTTGATGGGCTAGTTGATTTTTCTTTTCCTTTGTCCTTCTGGGTGTGGGTGGCAACTTGGACCATGTTAATTTGAGGGAAGGTGGTAGATGGAGAAGGTGTGGCATGAGTAGTGTAATGACATGATGGGAAAAAACCTAATGGGGGAAGATCCTTGTAAAATGAGTAGGGAACATTGGCATTTGGGTAGTGGTTTGGCCAACTCTCTGATACAGACCATGTTGATCTAAAATTTTGGAGGTGGAAAAAAGGGTTATGGGGGTGGAGATGTAGGTCATTGAAGAAGCAAGGGACGATGGTGTGTGGTGACAGGTGAAGGTGGAACATTGTCCTCATTGAGTAAATCATCATCATCAAATTTTTTTCAGGAGGACAAAGTTGGAGAAGAATAGTTTTGAGGGCATTAAAATTTTCTACATCATGTCCTGACACACGATGATAGGCACAAATCTTAGTTTCATCAAACCATTTTGGTTTGGGTTTGAGAGGGTTGTAAGGTCGAAGTGGTGGTAATATGATGACGAAGTCTCTACAAGTTGGTTTGAATGTTGGCGTAGGACCTGCCAATGGATCATAATGGGAAGCGAGTGTGGGTTTGGGTAAAGGTGCAAAATGATTGTGAGTGAAGTGGCGTTATAGGAGGAGGGATGGGTTCGACCACTAGTTTTGTAAGTGTAGTGCTTTGTCTTAGGTTTTGATGGCATCTTCTTGGGTAAATGTGTGGTAGAAGACATAACAATGGAAGGTTTTGTTGGTTTAACTACCTTATTGGAGGGTAGTGGGTTCTTGTCTTTGGGTTGCACCTTCTTGGGTAAAGGTGACATGAGAGTATGTGATATAGAAGGGAAAGTAGGCAGTGGAAGAGGAGGGGTCACCCATGGCACTAAGCGTATCTTGCCGGTGTATTCAACGTCATCGCTAGTGTGGTAATTGACCTAAAATGCTTGGAAAATGGAGTGTCCTCCTCTCAAACAACCTTATTTGTTAACTCTCTAATGGTGACGAGTCGTGAATATTTTTGGCATTCGGCAGAGCCCACCAAATCCGGTGTGAAAGTAGATTCAAATCGTGACAACAATTAATTAATTTTTGAAATTCCTCCCATGCAAAGCACCTCGTTTTCAATAGAGATGGTATTTGCAAGATATTATGCTGCATGCGTTAGGAGGAGAGGCCGAGCTATAAAATTTCTAACCAAAGAAATTTCCAAGAAACTCCATTGTAAGTTTCCTGAGTTGGCGGAGGAACCAATGGTTTTCATTCTTGGAACAGGCGTAGATGAAACCTACTTGCTAGGAGAGTCTCGAAAAGGAGTGACTTTGTTATTTTGTGGAAGGTGCTATGAAATCAGGGGCTCTTCTTCCACCGAGAAGAAGATGATGAAAGGGACAAAGTTGTATTTGGGGATATTATCGTGGATAACTTCGCAGGAGTTCATGTGGATTCCAGAGCAACGTAATGCTAAATAAGGAGAAGAATGTTCGTATGCCTTTCCATAAGTGGGAAACTTAGTGAGGTAGTGCCAGGAGATATATGCATGGCTATTTCATCAGCCTCTATATTCTCCTTAGATCCCAACTCTGCTGCCACAATTCTTTGTTCTTTTTAATTAATATATTATTCTTTACATGATTTTTTATTTTAGCCCATCCCCTGTTAACTTTATAATTGAAAAAATAATGGCCATTGAAATATCTATTTTTTAATTACCTTTGCACTTATGAAAGTTCATGGAGATTTTGCCAATATTTTTCCTCTATTTTTCTTGTTTGTACTGAAAAGTGAACATAATCATGTCAACTTTGTTTTTTCGCTTTCCACACCTTTTTTAAGACTTCCCCATTAATTGAAATTAGTAACAATATGTAATTAAGAGGATTACTAGTGGTGTAATATTAATGTTCCATCCAATTTTGGTATTCTCCTTAAATAATTTAATTGTGTATTTATGTACATTTTATTGATTCTCCATCTATAATATCATGGTTTTATAGGGGACTCATAAAATATTCCACGAGGTGATCTTGTGACGGCATGAACTACTCATATGTCAAACAAACATTTTATTGCATACAATGTTTGGCATAATTGTCTACAAAGAAGAATCTCAACAATTACTACTTCAAAATCTCATAAATGGAAGAGTTTTCACTGATCTTCCTCTAATTTTTTCTAAAAACAATGTACCCAAAACCATATTCATCACTAGATATAAATAAAAAATTGTGGTCCCAAAAATCACTGGACGACTAAAAATTAATAACTAATTTTTAAGGTGAAGTAAAATTGACCCTAAATTTGGAGATGCTCTGCGTCTAAAATTTACATCGGCTTGTTGCATCATTCCATATCATGACATCATTTCTCCCCTTGTTTAAAAATTTTGAACCTCTTCGTTCAAAGTCAGGGGATGGTGAACGTGCTTGATTTCTTTCTTTTATATCTTCTTATATTTGCTAATTTACATTTGCATGGGTAATGTTTTCCATCTTTACATCCCCACATTGTTCAGTTATATTGAAAATGGTACCCTCTACAGTAACCACATTGCAATCTTCCATATCAAGAATGATACTTATTCGAAACAATGACATTTGGTTCAAGAACTTTAAGCATCAATTCACCTTTGTGAACAAAACCAATTATACATGGTATACACTTATCAACACTTACAGGGATAATTTCTTCCCCTTGACATTAGTTCTCATCTTGGTCTCATTTTCCTAAATAGACTCTTCAATGATGTCACCAAGATTGACCATTTAAAAAATGGTTATGTCTTCCACCTTGCTACAATCAATTGCACTTTTCTTGGTGAAGGATGGTACCCATTGTTCTTGGTTAACAATACCACCCATAAGCACTAAATTAATCTATATCTCTGGTAAAATACTTGTTTTCCTCATCTACTTTCTTTTTCTCTCTTTTGTTTTAGAGATCCATATGAGAAATCTCAACATCGCCCTCAACATAATCTTTAAGAGAATATTTTCTTTTCCCATTCCCATCTTTTCACACTATTATTTTATGCAAGCCTTTAGTGGAATCCTCTTCGTCAACTTGAATCTCATCTCCATGCATGCACTTTGTCGTATGCTTAATTGGCACTATTATCCTCACAACTCCATGTTTGGGCTAGATGTCTTCTATGTGTGCACTTTCATCATCACATTCATCTACATACATGTTTCTTGCATGCACATCGTCCTTGTTCCCCATCTTCATGGGATTGTTTTCTTCACCTCCTCCTCTTATATCCCCATTCATATATTATATTGCATTGTGCAATAATCAATTGCATCTCTCCTCCTTTTATATTAAAAATCACTCCATTTTCTTTTCTAATGAAAAATTAACTTCTACCATGTCATTTTCTAATGAAAATTAACCCGACATGTTTTTTTCTAATGAAAAACTCACTTGAATCATCATTTCTTTTCTATGCCATTTTTGGAATGCAAATCTACTTTTTCACCCTCTTTTCAACATTAACTACCAATTGCTTTTCTTCTCCTCTAATCTTTTACCATCCATGGGAGCCTCTTGTATGTTTTTCTCAGTGTCATCAACCTTTTGAACTCTCCCAATGTCTGCCCCAATCTTTGGATCTTATTTTTCTAAATCTTCTATCATTTTTGTTAAACTCGACTCATTTTTCTAATGGGCTATGTGCGGTGCTTCCCCAGACTTCCTCAATGCTACATCTCTTAAATTCATTTCTCCAATTTCTCTTCTTTTGAATTAAACTTTCATTATTCTTTGGCTTCCTCATGTCACTATTATTCACCTCTTCTGCATGCCAAATCTCGTCGGAGCTTACAAATGGATCTTCCTTGAATCAATTCTTCACTCCATGCTCGAGTTTAAATGTCTTTCTCAAGACTCACAACCAAATTATGTCAAAAATACTCATAATTCTGTTTCAGTGATGGTTCATGCTTCCCACACATCCTCACTCAACATCTTTGGTTTCTCTAATTTTCTCCCCTCAATCACCGATAATGATCCTCACAACATTTATCCTTATATAATCTTTTGGTCTGATGCAAACCGATGCAATGCACCTTTTGTTTTAGCTTAGGTTCCATTTCAGTCAACTGGATTTGATATGGTGTTAGAATTAACAAAGGATTTTTATTGGATTGATTAAAGTCTTTTCCAGCCTTTTTTCCTTGGTGTCCATATAAATTTACTGGTTTAACTGAGGTTTTATAGTGAAACTTCCTTGATTTTTAAATCCATGGGGGTATACTCCTATGCTTTTTTTTTGCAAGGAAATTAGTTCCTTTAATCCACCTATTGTTTCATTTTTGTGCAAGCAATAGATTTATAATTAGTTGAATCTTCCGGCCTTAGATATTTAAGGAGGTTACATCTTCAATTTTTATTCCCTAAGAAATTACTTCCCAATCTTTGTATTTAGTGCTAACGACCATTACTTTTATGTTGTTGATCTTGAATTGCAACCAAAAAAATTATAGACATCACTTCGCGCATTGAGATAGTGTTTAAGTATTCAGTTTGTCCTTTGGAATTGGGACTAGGTCATAAACACAAACCAAAAACAATGCAAATATAAATGAGATAAAGGAATAGGGTTAAGCTGTCAATATACTAAATTTGGGCGGATTTTAACAATTGGCTAATCTTTTGAAAAGTTTTATATATTTTTCAAAATCAAATATTTGAGAATTGGTATTTAAGAGGTTTAGGAAAAAATAATTCAAAGTTTTCCTTTCTTGTTTTTTTCTTCGTATGTGTGGAGAGTGATGATTTGTAGATAAATAAGTTCATTTTAAATGTATAAGGAAACAAAAATCAAACAATATCACACATTCCCCTATCTACACACATGGCATTTTCTTACATGTTGTTGAGACTGTGTATCTCCAACACATTGATGTAGTTGTATATGTCGTTCTCTAAAGTTACATTGAAAAAATAAAAAATAAATCATTTTATTTCAATCGTTACTATTGTGAACAATAAAAAGACTACTTCAAATTGTCAATATAGATTTACATTTCACAATGTTACTCATTCATTTTAGTCTCCTTCTGCTCCTACTCACTTTTTTTCCTACCCCTATTGGTGTGTCCATTTTGCACCCCAAGGTGCAATTGCTAGTTAAGATATTTTAGGATTCTTATGTAGCTACATCATGCTCTATTTTGTGTTAGATATGCTCATTGATCAAAGTTATTTTTGAGAATGATATAGCTCTACTTCATTGGCTTCTCATCAACTACAATTTCTGAGTTCTATTTATGATGCCCCCTTGCATGTGTCATATAAATTACAATAATGTTAAAAGTGAAGTAAAATAAGAAACAAGAATGGATATTGTAAATGTGTGTCATCTATTACAGTCAATCTTCAGACATTAAGCTCTCATTGCATCATAGATGATTAGTGTAACCTCATTATAAAGATTCCCAAGACCGTTGGGTGATTGAAGCCGGTGAAATATCTCACCAGAAAGGATCCTAGTATCTTATGTTTTTATTTTCAATTACAAAACTTGGGTTTTCTTTATACTTTATGTCAACATGATCTTGTGTGTTATCCCTACTTTTAGTGTTACGAGAATGCGGTGTTGCTATTGGAAAAATTAATGAATAAAGACTTTATCAATAGTGTTGTTGCAAGAAAAATACATAACTCTAATTAGGCATGGAAGATTAGTGAATGTAATTCCTTTATTTTGGGGACAATTGAAACCTCATATATGCATTTCTTGTTTTTAAATCACCTTTTCAGTTTGACATAGCAAAGAGGAGGGTTTTGTAGGTAAGGAATGAGAGGATTTAGTAAGATATTCAATACATATATATGGGAATCGATGACAAGCCTAATAATGAAGATGTTTTTAGAATTATAGATGTTATGTTTATTGTTGTAGAGAAAGGGAACACAAGTGAAGGTGACTATGTGGAGTATCTATTTAGGACTTATCCCCTCAATGGAGGGAATAATGAGGTTATGTTTAATCATGTATGGATTGGTGTTGTGGTAAGATTACCACATTCTTTACCATTGCCGAGATAACGATGGTGAAAGGTGTTACTTAGGTGTTACTTTTCCTATTTCCCAGTTGGTGTTGTAGAGTGTTTGAATGCATGAAACACACAAGTTGAAGTAAATTCACACTTCATAAATAGTTATTACAACTCTATCTCTATCTGGAGGATATAATTACATAGTATGAAACAATTTAAACCTATTTTCAAAACTATCTTACTAGGATAATCTTATATTAATGAAAATAGTTTTTGGCTTTCAATTATGTAGAGAATGTGATTATTTGTTTCATTCTTTGTTCTCGAAATGGTTAATGCGTCTTGATTACTTGTTTGGAGTGTAATTTCATAATTAGGAATATTTCCAGGGAAAATTGCTCATTTAAGAGCCCTATTTTATGGGAAAATTTTCTTAATAATTCATCTAAAATTACAAAGAGATGTTAGAAGTATTATAAGATGCCAAATTTTAATTCTTGTTTAGGATAGTAACTAGAATGAATCATTAAACTTTTGAATGCATGCGTTTTATTATTCAAGTTACTAATAATGGCATGTGTTTTTTTCTTGTGTAAATCATAAAATGAGGTTTACAAATAGATTAGAATGTAGATATGAAAAAACCATTAAAACAAAATAAAAACCAAATTAACCATACATTTATTACCATTTTATATTTTTCAGTCATATAGTTTTGGTTTTGCACTATGATAATGAGAAAAAGTTATGGAAAGTGGCTTGGAAAGGGTAAAAACCTTACATGGTACAAATTGTGTCCATCGTGAAAACTGTTTGTAAAAGTGCATAAATCCATGTACAAACACGTTAAATTTGAACCATTCTACCCTTAATATAATAATGCATGTGAATTAAATGCTAAATAGTCACTATTTCCACCTCAAATTAACATTATAAAACATATGAAACTCACTAAACAATGCATAGTTAATAATCTAAACACATTTACACATTGTCGAGTGTCTCCAACAAATTCTCTAAACATTGTGGCATAAATGTACACAATTTTGGGATTTTAGTTGTATTAATATGCAAAAAGTGCGAGGCATTAGAGTACTACTATATCAGAAAATGTGCAATTTCCTCATATATATTCATGAGTTACGAGAAATTAGAGCTCACTACAATAAAAATTCAAGTTCCACACCCACATATAGACATAGACACAATCACACATGCATGTGTGCATGTATGTGTGGGGAGGGGGTGTTGAGGAAGCGGATGGGGAGATAAATGTTGGGCGTAAGAAGAGGGAGGGATGTAACATCGGGGCTATTTGGTGCATGGATTAAATACATATTATGGTTGCCCACTCCACATTTCTCTTTAAAAGGTATAATAGTTCATGGTAAAATAAGATAAAATTAAACTAAATGGTGATGGTGCTTCATTGACATTTTGTAGAAGTAGATTGAAAAAAATGTCCATTACTAATGATTCAATTATAATCATAAAAAAATCATTTCCATTATAATTCACCACCAATTTAAATCTCAATCTCACATGCACATCCCACAATAAACTCCTTGCATTTCCAAGATATCCCTTATGGAGGGTAAGAAAATCTAGTTCCACATCAATAAAAGCACATAGCTTCATTTTTCTTGAAGAATTTTTTTACAAAAAACCCTTGTATGCATGTTATGACAAGTGCATAATCTTAGTGGATATTGCAAAAGTGTTATGACAAAATTATTGAATGGGATGTCTTGTCATGGAATATCCTGGTTTTAGTGAATGAAACACGTGTTGGAATTTTTGTATTTTTAATTCCTTACCAGAAATATATGTAAAATGTGGAAGCAAATTGAATGTACATAAAAGCACCAAGCACCATTAATCACATTTTTAACCCAAGAACCAAGGCTATAATAAACTAGAGTTTATATTTTAATGAAATAGAGCTCTATATTATACAATGTAGAAGATTATAGTCTTCATTATGCAATTAAAGATTCTAGTCCACATCCACACTATTCTTGTGGCATCCTTGTGTCTGCTCATAATTTGCAAAAATGGATATAAATTCTATGAAATTCTTTCTACCAGATTCACACTTCTCTTAAGAGGAGATAATTATTCTACATGGAAAACAAAGATCATAACTCAACTTGCATTTTAAGACATGGAATGTAATTGACAACTCCTTCATTTGAATTGATCATGAGCAACATGATGTTTCCTTTTCTACAACTTCCCTAGAGATGATCAAGTTATTAAAGATTTCGTAGAAGATGATGAGTAGAGTTCATGTTGAAATTCACCATCAAAATATTATTATATATTGTCTTTTTAGAGGAAAATCATCATGTGTTTTTGAATTGGATGTCTTGGACCAATGTTGGAGTAGTTGCACAAACAATGAAAAGTGACACTTTCTTACTAAATAAGACTTGCCCAAAAATAATCAAGCCTAGGAACAACGAAATTTTAACTTTTCCTCTCATGAAGAAGAAATCATTGAAGAATTCATCTCAAGTTTGTATGCAAAATGTGAAAGGAATCAAATTTTTCTTATAAGTTATACGAAGACTTAAGAATGGAACACTCAAGCATTTCAAGGCCATCCTAGAGACATTTATAAAGAACAAAGAAGGTACAAACATGAGGACATTGTTGATAGATATATACGTAATTTGATTCCTAAACAGACACAAAGGAAAGGTGAAGAGCTAGTTTTGGAGCATTCATGCTACAAATGTAGCATTTTTTAACAAAGAATAAGAAATTCAATTCATTCATAAGATTTCATTTTCCTTATTAAGGTTTTTAATGGAATTATAATCTCCATGTTTCACCTCCAAGGTCACTCTTGCGTACTCAACTAGTTCATATTTGTCATGTCTCATGTTCGTCAGTTGATCCTATTCAACCCGTGCCAAATCCATGAATGTAATCTACTATTTTGAAAGGGTGTCTAATTATCTAAGCATCTCTATGCATTTTCATTATCCCTACCCTACTAATGTTGTACCATGTACATAGATTTTTATTCCCTCTTTTATTTTGTTTTGTTTTCCTTTCCTCATTTCCCATTCAATAAATGTAGAAATTGGTGAGAAATATTTTGTTCTCTTCTCAATGGATAAGGAAATAGTCTAAAATAAAGATTCTAATTTGTCCTACATTTGCTAGGGAATGCACTTCCACAGTAAGAGCCAATTGTTGTAATGAAAAATCAACTTTTGGAAACTTTTTTAGAACACCCCGATTTATGTCCCAACAAGTCCACCGTCTTTATGTATAAGAGTGTTAAGTATAAAAATGTCGTATTACTAAACTAAGTGTGGTGCACATATTTGTTATCTTAAATGATGTTGTGATATATATCCATTGAGTCCAAGGACCTTCTTACACCATTCCACTTATCAAGGTTTTATAAATATATTTTCTTAAATATGATTTACATCAGGTACACTTAAGGAGATAAATGTTTCCAAATGAATGTAAAATCTAACAAATCCAACCTTAAGAAAACTCCCCACATGGAACATAGATAATGGTGTTGGGAATTTTATAAGACAACAAATGGAAACATGTCTAAGAACCTCTCGAGATTATTCATCGGCCCAGGGGTAAAATTGGACAATTGTTTGGGACGATTTTTATGATTTCAGCAATGATCTTTTTTTGTAAATATTTGAAATAACCATCTTATACAACATATATATATATATACATATATAAACTTTATTAATACACATAAACATCTATTGAAAATAGTTAAATAAACATAAAATAACTTTTCATATAATTAATAAATAGTGTATAAACTAGGTAGTGAACTATTTCACATTTTTGAAGGGTAATATTGAAAAATTACCCTCACCTAAAATTTGTTTGATGGGAATAGGTGGCTGTGAAATTTAATCTCTCGGGGCTTTTTCATCCTCTATAAATTTTTAAAATGTCCCATGCCCGATGTTATACACGAATGGTGGTTGTATTTTTAATATAATTTATAATTTGTCAAAAACACAAATTTTTCCCGCTCACATATTGTCAATGTTAGAGTCGATCCAAGGTTAAAATTTGATCGCTCTTTAGATGTTGTTTGTGATCTTAAATTTATAAAATACTTACAAATATTTGAAATAGCCATCACTTACGAATTACATATTTAATATGTGACCATCATTTTTATATAAATTAGATTAATATATTAATAACATTTAAATAAATATAGAATAATTTTTATATATTTTATTGGGAGAGAATGAATAATAATGCTTTGTAATTTTGAAGGGTAGAATTGAAAAATTATTCCTACTCAAAAAATTATGTTATAGACATACGCAGTCAAATTCATGGTCTCTTTCCTGACGCTGAGATGAAAAGGAAAACTTGAATTTACTTACCCCACAATTTTAAACTCCCAACACTTTTATCATAAATGGAAATTGCCAGAATTTCTTATTTCTGCGTGTCCTGTCTTATTCCAATATTCATAAGTATAGCTGTCACACATGCATTTTTTAAAGGCTGTCATTTATTAAAAATGGTTGATTATTAATTGAGTATAGAACAACAATAGCCAACAATTATTGCGTCGGGTAAATATCTCAAGGCTATTCGAAGGTAATTAAACTGACGGTAGAAAACATTAACAAACGGAGGAGACTTTCGACTTCTTTGACCATGTTAGTGGGTCCTGCCGTCCACGTCACCAAAAAAATGGAATGTACCGACAAGTTAAGGCCTTCCCACCCATGGAGACAATAAAGTTGTGGTGAAAGTCGTTGGTGGATGGTATGGGTTGAATTTGTATGGGAAAAGTTGGGGTAATAGAAACTGGTGGAGGTATAGGTGGTAAGAAATGTACGGGTGAGGGCGAGGGTGTTTTTGTGCAGGGAAATGAGGTGTAATGAAGGACCATGATGAAGCAAGAGGTTGCTTAGCTTTTGACTGGCCTTGGGTGGGTGATTGTTTGGCTAGGGTTGATGGGTGAGGCCTTGGGATGGACATAAGGGGTGAAGGTGACAAAGGTGTGGTAGGTGAGACTAGTGTATGTGGCCTAGAAAATTAGGTCTTCCTTTCTGGTGGAGGAATAATTTTAGTGCGGGTTTGGGAAGAAATGGCTAAATCTAATTTGACAGGTGGATGAGTAAGACTTGACATCGACATGACACCCAAGGTAGTGATGGGTCTAGGTATGGACGAAGATAAAGATCTGGGTAAGTTCTTAGGCATTGGAATGGTTTTAGTCATGGGTAAAGGTTTGGATGTAGGTAGAGGTGATGAAGAAGAATTTGTTTTGATAGGCATGGTCAAGGTCGATCTGGTTTCTAGAAATACCTTTGGATAGATCATGGAGGTGTCTTCAATTAACATTTACATTTGAGTTGAAAAGGGGAGCCGAAGATGTCCCAGTATGGAATTATCAACATAATCCAAGCGATCGACAACCATGAAAATGGGACTGATGTAAGAGGAGATGTAGTTGGTTTGGTAGCAATCCATGTAAAATATGTCTACGAGACAGGGTAATTTATTAGCTTCAGGACTTCGTGGGTAAAAGAGCCGCGATCGAGTCAACAAGATCCTGGGATCTTTGAGGGAAAATTTTCGTGAACAAGTAGTGGTGTGTATGAAGAATCTCCCATGGGTAGGAGAGATGGTAGGTGGGGTGAGGTAGACTTCTCTTTTGGTGGAGGAGAAGGTGATGACAATTCTCCTATGGATGGGAGAGTTAATATTGTTGACTGTTCAGTAGGTTGCGGGGTAGGAAATGAAATGACATCAATAGAAAAATGTGGGTTCCCCGTGGGTGAAGGAGGAGATGAAGGGGACTCCTCTGAGGGTGGAGTGAAAGAGGTATTCTCCTCTTTGGGTATAGGAGCTTGTGCGATAATTTCCTTGATAGACAAAATAGGTGGAATTTGAGGACCGACCCATACGATATCAAAAACTGCGTGGACTTCATGGACATTGTTGTTGTTGGTTTAAGGTTCACTATTTTACTTAGATGATGGTTTATGGTTAGGGAAAAAATTCTTAAAGATGTGAAAATTTTGATTTTCGGTGCATTCGGGTTGTCCACGATGAGGTCTCCATTATCTATCATCTCCTAGACAATGTTCTTAAAAGTTATGCAATTACCATCATTATGGCCTTTGACACGATGATAATTATAGTATTCATGTTCCTTATACCATGTAGGCATAGGACAAGTGGGATCAAAACCAAGTATGAGGTTTTATGGGAGGAAGTGTAATGGCTCTAGCTTTAAGAAGCTTTTCCAAGACTGAAGAATAGGGCTCTCAATTGAAGTGTACTTCCACTTGTTCCCGTCAAAATTTTGAATAGGGGAAAGATTGGAGGAAGGTTTGGCTTGATTAGAGGGATGAGATGGACCAAATTTGAGAACTACCACATTGGTAGATCCTTTGGCTTTTGAATAATTATTTTGGGGTTTTGAAGATGAAGAAGAATCATTTGATTTGAACAGGGTGTTCTTGTTTTGTAATTGGATTTTCTTTTCTCAATGACACAAATTTCCAGCTTTCATGTCATGGTGAATGATTCATCAAAGGTATGAAGGTTTGTACCTATAGAGTTGGTGAGATGTGTCTAGCACAAGCTCTAGTGAACAACTCAATAAGTTCATCTTGAGGTAACTGGAATATCAATTGGTTGATAAGACTTTGCTAGCAAGCAACAAAATCTGCGATAGATTCATCATCATATTGTCATGTCAAATATAGGTCGGTCATGGTGACTTTTTGACTACATTGATCGAGAAGTGGTCCAGGAATGCTTGAGCCACTTGGTTAAAGGAGTAGATGGAATGTCTACATAAAATAATGTACCAATCTAAGGCGGATCTTATTAGGGACATGGGAAATGTTCATAAGAGCAAAGCATTGTCATGGGCGATTAGGTAGCACCCATGTTTAAATGACCACAAGTTCTATGCGGGTCCTCTTTACTATTGAAACAATTGAACTTGGGCATTTCCCAATGCACAGGGTATGGGAAAATAGGAATGGATTGATGAATAGGTTCATTATAGATTTTGTCATACGTCAAGGAGTTATGAGAGCTAGAAAATGACGCTTCTAATGTCTGCATCTTTTCCATCATCATCCTAATGAGGTCATTGGTGGGTTGTGAGGAATGGGTGCCTCCTGCATAATAAAGGGAGGTTGATGATGGGTGTATGATGTGGATGGAATCCCAATACATGGGGGTGCTGAATATGAAAATGTGAAGGGGGATAGATACAAGTGGAATCATTCGAATAATTGATAGATGAGATTGGGGGTTGTTGGTGATGCGAGTAAATAGGTGGGGTGGTTGAAACAACTCTTGTGGTAATGGGTGGTAGAGACTGAGGGATGGAAAGAACCAAGTTTTGGAACGGGGTGTGGGTTTTGACACTAGAGGTGGTTATGATGCAATTGGTATATACGTAGAAAAGTAGGCAGATGGGTCCATGTTCAAGGTGGTTGGTGAAGGAACAGTTGGCACCATAGGTACAATAAACATCATTGGGTAAACAATTATGGTAGAGGTGGAACCTAACTGAGAGACCACAAGGGGTAATGTGGATGAGGGAAGTGCCGAGCTAGTGGTAGATGATGTGGAAGTGGGGGTGAGGGAAGGAGGAATATATACATGCATGTCATATATTAACTATCTTGAGGAGTCTCGGAGTAGATGAGTGGGAAAGATAGTATTATAAGGCCATGTAATTCTAATCAAGGAGTCTTGTGAACTCCTCGTCGCTGGTAGAAATAGGGATAGGCTGAGTTGGATCCATAGGTGACATGATGGAAGGTGGTGATGGGCTAGTGGTGGGAGTAAGGGCATTAGCTTGAAGACTAGCATGAAATATAAGGGCATTAGCTTGGTTACAAGTCAACACCATGTGAATTAGCGGTTAAGATGACCGATGTGTAAAAACTGTATTTTGTAAATGACTGAACGATGAAAAAGTAACATGAATGGGAAAGAATAGATACTAGAAAAGAGTAGGTGGACTTGGTAAATGTCTCAATTAGGAATTAAAACATGGAAACCGATTCGGGGCAAAATTCATGGTTAAGATGACCGATGATAGTTCAGGGGGAATGATGACGGTTATAGTAAATGATACTAGTTACTTATGGGAAAACACTAGTTTGAAAATGACAGTGGGAATTTCGTCGAAGGCGATGAAAAATGAAATGGGGAAACTAGCTGGCGTTGCTCGGGGACGTTTAATATGAGAATGTTGGGAATATGATGATGTCTAGATGAGTTCAAATAGAAAAGAGAAGGTGATGAAAACCTTTTTGGGTAAAATAACCAAAAGAGTCCTCACAGAGAAAAAGTCAAAAGGTCAAAAGGCGAGTTATCGGCCAGGTAAGCCGAACCAATGAAATGGCGCCACGTGTCCAAGTTTAAGGGGCCACAAGCAATTTCAAAAGGAAAGCCTGCGAAAGAAGGATGAGAATTGCTCGATGATGGTCGGATGAGAACTAATGGCGGTTGCTGCGTGCCCTAAAGATCAACATCGAGTTCAGATTTCCACGTGAAATACGGAAAGAGGAAGTGAAGAAAAATGAATTTTGTGAATTAAATTTGATGAAGAAACCACCCAGAAAACATGAAGATGATAATATGAGGTAGACGACACACTAAAAAATAGTCGAATACTCCAACTATTATGGGGAGTGCGCCTTTTACTAAGGAAGAAGAAAATGAATAAATGTAATGCTCACAACTCAAAACGCAATTAAGGAAGAAAGATAAGAAAAACATGTAATCCTACGAGTGGATTTTATGTTACTTTTTCTTATGCTATTTGAGACTAACTTGTGAACTTAGAACAATTTTTTTGGTTGGGAAGGCATCCTATGAAGAGGTAATCTAAAGATGAGGTTTCAAGTTATGTTTTGGCGGGGGCGGTCCTTTTTATGAGGTAATCAGCCTTTGGCACTTGCAAACATCCTGGCGAAGAAACCAGCTGGCGTGTACTTTCAATCGTCGATCGTGTGACAACTTCTTCCAGTTAAGGTGTTATTTAAGAAGATGTGTAAATTCAGATTTGTGTAGTTTGGAAAAGAGAGAGAAGAGAGAATCCGTCCAGAGATGCTTTTTGAAAATTCAATTATGTCAACCATCGAGATGAGAGCTTCGTGGGCATGACTTCCGATGTATAGTTTGCCCTCAGTGGATTTTAAATGTGAGCTAATAATGAAGCATACAAGGATGAAATGCAACAAATTTTATAATCCAAATTGATCTGCTGTCCCAAATGTTGAATCCAGTTATATTCGATGAAGCAAATGATGAATAGGAGAGAGGATGATTTTCACTAATGCAGGAAAAAAAGAAAGAAGAATGATTCTTTTATAAATGCACCCAAAGAAATGTTTCATTTAAAGAAATTAGAAAGGAGGAGTAGATTAGAGCAGAGAATAAGATTTAGCGAATAACACTTTAGAAAGGAAACACACAAGATGTAACCTATATGAATAGAAATAAACCCACAAACGAGTGTCCCACCTTTGGACATGCCAAAATGTTCACTTGATAAGTTGCAGTAGGTATGAGAAAAACAAATAGGGTAAGGGTGAGGAGGAATACCATGGGGCAGAATGAAGGTGGAAGGTAGAGTGCACACGTTTTGATTTTTGATCTAGTGATTATTGTGAGAACTTCCTTTTTCTAGGAGGAATTGCATCTACGTGAATGTAAAACAATGCCATAAGAGGAATATTAAACAATATATGTCTGAAGACTACCTAGTGTGTACTAGATCTGCATTGGAGAAGTGTGATACTTTCTAGATGGATGTCAATCCATCAGTTTAATATAATTCAATGCAAGAAATAATGTAAGTAAACAACATCCTACTATAGTTGATATGATTTAGGTACCTCATTCAAATAAAATAAGAAAAAATAATCTAATAGGTAAGGTTATGATCAGATTTGGAGGTGGGGCAGGTTGCCAAGGTGACTAGGGGAGGTCAGGATCAAGTTTTGGGTCATTTGGTTTATTTGGGTGAATGGTATGAGGCTGATGTTATATGTAGAATTACTAGATATTTGGGAGAGGCTTACGCCTCGGTCTAGTATGGACCGGAGGTGCCTTGGTTGAGAGAAAAAGCTGACAATAGTTTAGGTTAACCAAATGGGACATTGGTAGGGTCGGGATGATAGTTACTCAATAAAGTTTGGTTTTGGTGATTCTCTGTGATTGTACAGAGAATGGGAGAATGAGGATTAGGTTGCCAAAGACACTGATAATTCTCAAAGATGTCTTGGGTACAGGTATAGAGAGTTGGGAGGTTGTAGGTGGTTAGGTGGAGGGATTGACAAGAAGGTGGGAGATGATGAGATGTAAAGGAGACTAGGAATCTCAAACAGAGATAAAGAAATTGATCTAAATAAGTATGGAAAGATGTATATCCAAATGCACTTACTTGTATTTGTAGACCTGGTGGTTGGATGGAGGTGATGGTTGTTCTGCGAAACCGTGTTTTGGATGCATCTGGTGGTCGAGTTCCATGGCCATGCTTGAATGTTCATTGCGGAGTAACGCATGGAGTTTTTACGTGTGAATGCTTAACCTTGGATCGACCTCTTGGTATTTGATAGATGGTCTAGGATGTCTTGATGTGGCAAGATGGCTTTGGTGCATGCAGTAGTTTGCATGAAGATCTCTTTTTCTAAAACTCAAATAATTCTTCCAACCTCACGGAACAAGGTTACCCAAGTGAATATATCATAACCGATGATGGTTTAGGGTGACCGAAATGAGGAAGTGAAGAAAAATGAATTTTGTGTCGGAAACCAGTTGACCAATGTTGGTTAAGGTGGGATATCCTAGGTTTCCAAAATAGTAGATCTTGGCTATCTTTTGGCCATTTACATCCCATTGTTGTGGATCCAAAATGGTATTGTTTTCTTAAGTAAGTGTGCATACTATTCGAGAAAGAATAGGCATTTAGTGTCCCAGGGAGTCTTTGTGATTTTGCACTAACAATAATGTAAAAAAAAAAGGAAGAAAGATGATGAAAACCAAGAAAACATGTAATTAGGGTTAGAATAAATCTTAGTTAGTTATGGTAAGTGGAGATTGAGTCCTAGTTAAAAGGAAACATGCTAAGAATAGGTCTATGATGAGGTGTCTAGGTGAGGTGGAAATTAATTTAATTAAGATATTTATTAATGAATATTGTGAGAATGGGCATTAATATTATTGTTGGGAATTAAATTAATATACATGTAGGGGTGAAAGGGGAGTGTGACCCAAATTTGGTGTCTACACTTTTTCATGAGACCTGAATGTAAAACATGTTATGGTGTACATATTGTGAAGTAGAGGGTCGTAACAAGGAAAATTTAAGCAAAGGTCTATTCATGTCATAATGGTGGACTATGATATTTCCAATGGAGATCATAATGAAAGTAGGTGTCTACTATTACAAGGCGTGATATGTAAGAATGTGTCTTAATATTGTAATATCTACACCTCTACTACTCATGACACCGAGGATTGTAGATTGATTGAATAAATATATGATGCCATGACATCAACTCAATAAAGTTTGGTGTAAGCCAAACTAGTATTACAAGTAGTTCCAAGGATGAGGGACATCATTATGAAGGGCGCGTGGATGGAGGGAGTTGTGGAAGAGGATTTTGTGGAGGATTTAGAGGCCGTGGTAACTACGATGTTGGAGGTGAGAAGAAGTGATTTCCCACATGGAAATTGTTACAACTACGAGTCTAAATCTTAGTTAACACTATAAGCATGAATGCCTTGATTTGTTGTAGTGCTCTTTGTTTTGAAAGAAACACAAGTATGAGGAGTGCTTGGAATTATTTGAACACATGAGCTAGCAAAAATGGAAGGAAAAAGGCATCAAGATGGTAATCCACTGAAGAAAGATGACTCACAATGCATGCCGAGGTGGTGCATGAGTCAGAGTTAGAACTGTACATATTAGTGACAATACGAGATGAGGATGCACATGTGCCAAGCGAGATGCAAAGCGAGATGAGGATTGCTGGTTACTAGAGAAGAGGTGGTTCATGGGAAGTATCCAGACCCTACTCATCAGAAAGAAGTCTATCAGGAAACCATGGATGTGATTCAAAGCCTACAAGGAGATATCTAGTGCCTAAAGGAGAAATCACGATAGTTAGAGCAAAATAAGAGTGTTGAGGCTCCACAGAAGGATCTGGATGAAATCAAGGAGGTATGTAAAATGTTGAGGCAAGATAATATCATCCTTTTCTAAGAAAATGGATACGAGAGAAAGTATGGTGCAATGAAGGAGAGCGCAAGTGACAAGTATTGCACACTAACATTCCCCACACAACATTGACTATGATAAGGAGATTACCTTGAATGTAGTAGTTGATGGATGGCTCCTGAGTAATATTCTAATTGACACAGGCATAAAAGTTAATGTTCTCACCTTGGACACATGGAATCAAATGGGAAGGCCCCCATTACAACCATCCTCAAATGTGTTGTATATGGCTAACAAGAAAAAGGTAATGCCCATTGGTATTTTGAAGGATGTTGCTATCACTATCCAAGGGGAAAAATTCATTGGAGACTTTGAAGTCTTGGCGCTTGCTAAGGCAGACAACTTTCTAGTGTTACTTGGGTGCCCCCTGGTCTTATAAGAGCAATGTTGAATTATGTTTCAATAAGGGATATATAAGTTTTGAGAATAAGGAGGAATGTGTTATCATCCCTTTGATAGATGGAAAATCAGCACCCTATACTGAACCCTTGGGAGAAGGAGACCTAGATAGAATCTATGTGCACACTATCAGAGACCCTGAGATTGTGCATCTAATAGAAGGAGTTATTTAGTGGGAAGACACTCAATCTATAAGTGATACCACTAGTGTGGCATGTGACAATTTGGCACATGGGACATATGATTTAGTTTGAAGATAGTTCGAGAGGCTCTGACGAGAGTAACAAAGATGCACTTAGTCGGGTGCACGGGAGGAAACGATTGCCAAGTTACCTTTGGGGAGCTAACCACGATGTTTTCCTACAAGTAATGGATACCTAATGGAGATGTGATATTGAAAGGATAAGTATGATTAGCTATACTTTTCTTGGGACTGCAACACATTGGTGGGATACCTATCACGATAAAATTTTAGAGTGGCGCAAGGTGAGAATCATGTTCTCTGTTAGGTTTCTCCAAAGTAATGAACCTATTTCTATATAAGACTATCGTGGGAAGGAACCTGCCTCGTTTCATGTACACGCATGTGAGAAGGCTGGATGGAAGGCGCGGAAGCCTTGCCTCCATCTTTATGGGTGCATAAGCTTTACTCCACCTTACAAGGCTATGCACGTGCATAGTAAATTCATTTAGAACTGTCTGTTAGACAGGAAACTAGTGGGAGTTGACAGATGACTTGATTCAAAACTTTGAGTATCAAAGTATAAAGCCATCTGTGTATGAAGCATAGAAGGTTGCTAAGTTCCTAACTATGGGGGATAGTAACATGGTGGAGGATAGAATATTGAATTTTTTTGGAGAACCTTACTTGGAAGTGTGCTTCGATGAGGAATATCTAGAGGAAATACAAATTGAGCGCACTTGCATGGAAAATGAGAAAGGGAAGTTTTTTATATGTGATTGATGTTGAGGAAGTGGAAAACTTGGATGTTAGCCATACCGTGGCTACGCACGAGGTAATGGATAGTGCTAATGAGCAAGTGTGCACCTATAATGAACCCCTAAAAACTAAGAAGGTTAACCTTGGCTCAGATATGGAACCTAAGGAGACTACTATTGGGGATAACTAGTCAAAAAGGGAGGTTACAAAGATTATTGATATGTTGTACAAATCTCAAGAATTTTTTCCATGCGGGTATCATGAGATTAGGGGAGTTCACCACTCTTTAGGAGAGATGTAGATAAAATTGAAGGAGGATGCACACCCAATTCAAAAGAGACCATATCGAATGAATGCAGATACGTATGCGTCGGGGTCAAAGAGGAGATTGACAAGATGATTGCATCGAGACATCATTAAGGCTGTTGAGAAATCGAGAATGGATAAGTATGGGAGGATAAGGATTTTCGTTGATTACGAGGGATTTGAATGCGGTATGTGTCATTGACCCTTTTCTAACCCCCTTCACCGAGGAGATCTTGGAAGGCGTAGCAGAGGGTGCAAGATCTATTCTTTCATGGATGGCTTCTCAGGATATCATTAGGTTAGAATTGCAAAGGAGGACCAAGAAAATACAACCTTCGCCACTGAATGGGGAATTATTTCCTACATTGTCATGCCTTTTAGACTGAATAATGTGCTTTCTGTGTTTTCTCACATTGTGGTTTATGTATTTAAGGAGTTTATCCATAAGTTACTTCAAGTCTACCTTGATGATTGGATGGTTTATGGGCTAGTGTGGACCATTGCGACAATTAGTGGTTGATGTTTGAGAGATGTCAAAAGTTGAGTATATCTCTTAACATTAAGAAATGTGTTTTCTATACTCCTTTTGGAACCCTGTTAGGGCATATCATATGTAAGGAAGGCTTGCTAGTGGATCCTACCAAAATTGTTGTAATTGTGGGATTGAGGGAACCTACCAGCCAAAGCATAGTGTGTGGATTACTTGGGCATAAGGGGTACTACTAAAAATTTACTATGGGATATGCTAAGATTTCCATGCAATTGGAGGGATTTTGAAGAATAGAAGTACATTTCATTGGGGAGAGGTGCAACAGATGACATTTGATACATTAAAGAATAGGATTATCACTACACCCATATTACACTTTCCTTTCTAGGATAAGCCATTCCATGTAAATGTTGATGCCTCAGGGATGGAAATTAGAGAAATTTTGGAAAAACCTAGTGAGGGGACATTTATCACCCTCTTTGCTTCACAAGTAGGAAGTTGACACCAACAGAGAAGAACTATACTACTACCAAGTGCGAGGCATTGTCGATGATCTACACGTTGCACAAATTCAAGTAGTATCTATTGAAAACACATTTTATATTCTACATGGACCACATGGAATTGAAATACTTGGTAAACAAGCCCATTTTTAAAGGGCACATATGCATGTGGGTCCTATTATTTCATGTGTTTGACTTTACGGTTGTAAAGCTGGGTAAAAGTTGTAACATTCCCAATTTAAGACTTTAGAAACAAGGGACATTTTTTTTTATACATAATGTTATCTGTTATAAATAATCATAACTTAGAACACACATTCCATTCCAATCAATCTCATAACAAATAACCATATGCAATCTGTAAATGACTTAGTGAGCTACCGATCTCTCATTTCATGACTCGATTAACAATCGATCTCTCATGTTACTTAAGTATTGAATACTTTATGTATACAAACTATACTTGGTTCTCTTACCATGTTCTAGGTCTTGAGTGTTACTGTTTAAGAAAGCTGTTATCCAAAATAAGCCCCTTGCTTATTTTTTGGCTAATTCCCTTCATTTCATTCCTCCCTTGTGCCTCAGTCTGAATTTTTACTTTTCGGCACTCAAAACCTTCTGGAAGTGGCACCATTAGATAGAGCTCTTTCTCAACTTTCTAGAAAGGTAAAGTTTTCTTCCTAACTCCATGTATTTTTGAAGTTATGGCTTGGTGGAGTTTTTGTGGGAAATTTTCCCTAGACAAGCCCACCTGGCCAATCAGAGACTTCCACATCAAAAAAGGAGTGGCGGAGGGCAGAGAAAAATTTCAAATTTTCACCAAGTATTTGCCAAAGGGGAAAATCTAGCCCGTAGCCCCGCCGACCAATCAGAGAATGCCACGACAGCAAAGGAATGGTGAGGGCGGAGGGAAGATTAAAAATTTGCTGAAGTATTTGGTGGGGGCGCAAAGGAATTTTGGGCCCCGAGGGCCCGAGCCAATAAAAAGCGTCCACGTGTCCTCGGGGGCGTCGGGCATCAGAGTGGCGGGGAAAAGTGGGAAAATTTCCCAAAGGTTAGCACAAAGTAAAATTTTTCCCCCAAGGCCCACTAACTAATCAAAGCTTGCCACGTGTCCTCGGCCCGTTGGAGATTAGAGACATGGAGAGAAATTTTCCCATTTGCCAAAGGGGAAAAAAATGAAAGGAAAAGCCCGCCCCCGTGACCTGAGCCAATAAGATCATGCCACGTGTCCACGTGGAGGCAAAGAAACATAAGGCGTGCCCATAGTGAAAAATGAAAGGAAAATCCTACATCCAATAGCATCATGCCACGTGTCCAGTTTAGGGAGGGTGATCAAAAGTGATGGAAAATTTGAAGGATAAGCCCACGACGAATCACAAGTGTGCCACGTGTTTTCGGGTCATTCGGTCAATGGGATTTTGAAAATTTTCCAAAGGCCGAAATGATGGAGAAAGAAGCGGAGGAAAGGCCCGTAACTAATTAGAACATACCACGTGGCACCAAACCGGTGGAGCACGAAGATTTTGGGGAAATTTTCCCAAATGCAAAAAAGTTGAAAATTTTAAATTTTGTCCCGCCAATCCATTTTCAGGCCCTGTTTTGCCCTAAATGTTCAGAAGGGCATAAATTTCGATTCAGAGCTTAGATTTCCGTGTTCTTGGTGGCATTGGAAAGGTATTGAAATTATCTACATGATGGAGGGATAATTTTTGCATTTTGATGAAGATTTGTAGGAGAAAAATGGAGAAACGTCCTGGCACGAAGAAGTTTAAAATGACGTTTCAACCACCATTTTAAATGAAGTATGGCTCGCATTCTCTCCCAGCATGGTCAAAAACATTGGGGAATGAAATTTTGAGGGTGCCCATGCTATTTTAATGCAATTTGGTCTATGGTTGAAAGCTCTCTCATTTTTTCCCGCGTTTCTCTCTCCTGGGCTCAAATTTTCATTGTAAAAGCAGATTTGGCTCATTCTGTAGGGGTTGGAATTTTTATGTTTTGTAGGCTCCTTCTTTCACCCTAGAAAGTGATTTTGTGGAATACCAGACCTCTTTCAAGACTGCAACATGTTTTCTACCTCCTGTTGTTGTAATGCATGTATTTTGATATTGGAAATGACAATGCAAGCTCTGTGAATGAGTTTCAATCCTCTTCTTGTGTTGTTTGATTCATTCATGATCTTTCATTACATTTTATCAGTTTGTGCATGATGTTTTGCTACATTTCTGTAATCTGTGTCAATTTGTAGAAGTAAAGGTTCACCACTCCTTTGGTGTATCACCTTATTAGTACTAGTTTTATTTCTTTTGCATTCTCTATCTCTGTCCCCTTGGAATTTAGAGTAGGATTTTGAGTTTAAACCTCTGCAACTTTCAAGTAATACATTTGATCAAAGGAGTTGAGGAGCTAGCCTCTAATCTGGAGATTATTTTCCAACTTTGACAAGTCCCACACTTGGGGAAAAGATTCAATGTTGTGAAATCACCTTTGGATGCTAAAATATCAAACTAGAAATCGATAGAACATCCAGAGGGTCTTTGTTGATTTGCACTAATAGTTTTGGCATTCCTGTGGGACCTTAGTGGTCTTCATCTTCATTGCAACAAAATATATGTGCATTTGTTGTAATTTTATTTCTTAAGAGATCGAATCACACATTTGGCGACTCCAAGAAAAAGAATAGCTGGTTTTGCGGTCAGACTTGAAAAACTCATGAGAAGAATTTCTACAAGGTCAACAGTTGGAGAAGAAGTAGTGTTGTTTGAGTATCTGTAATCATCTCCAAGAAGAAGATAAAGAGGGAGGAGAATTCAAAGGTCTCCATCTCCACTAAAAATAACTCTATCAACTCCTCACCGGGTAGACCTTTCATCCAATCAAGAAGGGTTCTAAGGCCAATCGAATGGCACAACACAACCCATATGTCAATTTCACTTTGGTAGAAGCCCACTTACTCTCAATGTACATAATCCAATCTGAATTACAGCATTGAAGAACATTCCATACTATCTTGGAGAGAATCGAGACCACTCTGGTGATCATGTCAAGGATATTGCTAATATTTGTGCAATCCATGAGATTGATGAGATGCAAGATTCTTTGTCAAAATGTTGGCGTCTTCATTCAAAGGGAAAGATTTGCAATGGTTCGGGAGCCTTGCTTTGAGGCTCTATCTAAAATTGGAACCAGCTATGTATAGCCCTCCATGAGTAGTTTGGAGAAAAGGAGATAACTTGTCCCTTTTGGAACAATTGACAACTATCAAGGAGCTCCCAATGAGCGGTGGACCGACTTCAACTTCAAATTTCAAAAGACTTGGGAGAAAATTTCAATGGCAGTAAGGCCAACTTCAGAAGGTGCTTTTCTATATTACCTTAAAGCTTTAAATTCTAATATTTCTATGTTAATTCAATCCATGGGAGGCACAACTATCCCTGCTGCTTATAGCATTGCCATTACAGCTGAAAATTATCTGATTCAAGCTGGTAAGCTAGCTCCTAGGCCTCCAATGCCATTATATCCAAATTTAGAGAGTCCAAGTACTAATCAAGCACCTATTTTAGCTCCTATTCCCACTCCTAGAAATTAGAATTCAAGTGAAGCTTCTACTTCATCTTCTAGTGCCTCAAATGAACTTCAAGAAGTCATGAAGCAATTGCAAAATTTAGGTAATGAGCTGGTTACACTCAAGAGGTAGCAAGCCCAAAGTTTTAGACATTCTTATCACCCTCAAGCTTAGCCTAATAGGCAGCCATACCAACCTCAAAGAACACCCAATCTAGCTGCAAATAAAAATCAAGAAAGGCCTCCGCCAATGAGACCATTTCAACCCTATAATCCTAAAGCTACATTTGCCTCTAAAGCACTAGTGCCAAGTATAAAACAACATAGCTCAAGAGTATGATTGGTGTTTCCCATGCAATAAACCTCAAAATCAGTCTATGTGCTTCAATGACGCTCTAAATCAAGCCTTGATGGTAACAAAAACTAGTGTGGAGAGTGAGGGGAGTCGAGGAAATAACCAACAACAAGAAACATCCCAACAAAAATCAGTTCCAAATGACACCACACTGGTAAATTGGCAAGAAGAAGACTTTTGTGCCATGAATCAAACAATATCTCAAAGTTTTGCAGCCAACACAAGGTCAAAAAGGAGAAATTTGGGTGAAGGACAACCATTGGTTCCAAGTAATCAAAAACCTTCTACCACTCCACAGACTGTGGGAAAAAAAAATGCAGTTCCAAACATGCAAGGGCCACCCAAACCAGCTCCTAAACCAACTCAGATGCCAGTTCCTACTACCCATGTGCAAGGAATGAATGTGTAGGCTAGAGGACAGCAGAGGGATGCTTCATCCCCATTCAACATCATTGATCAGATGAAGAAGAAAAATGTAAACATATCAATGTGGGAATCACTATCCATCCCAGGCCAAAGAGATTTGCGACAAGCTGCCATGAAGGAATTTGGTTAAATTCAAATCAACAGCCCAAATGCAAGATAAGGTACTCACAAATGCTACCCAGCGTGAGGGGAATCATGGAGGATAGCAAGGTAAAATGTTGAAGCCCCCTCCATTCTATGTTTCATTGATTATTGGAAACCAATTAGTACACAAACTACATGATTGATTCGAGCAAGTAGTTCAGTAATGCCCTAACAAATAGCTGATTAGTTGGGGCTTCAATATGAATCATATCTAAAGGGGTAGTGTAATTGGATGGAACAACGGTGACAATAGATGGGAGTGATTAAAAACTTGAGCCTTACTTTGCATGCATGCCCCAACGTTGTTATTTTGCAAGATGTTTCAGTGATAGATCTTCCACCACTCTTTTCCCTATGTTTGTCAAGGGATTTCATAGCTAAGATTGGAGGTTAATTATCTACTGATTGGTCACACATGTTGTTTAGAACAAGATATGGAACTAAGGCCACAATCAGATATGAGCCTATTGCAAACTTTCACATTGAACCTCACACTCCAAGTCAAATCAATACCAACTGTTCAACATTTGATCAAGAAGATTATCCAAGCATTGATGAAGCTAACACCAAGGTTGGGAGCATCCCAGATTTGACTCTTGATGAATGGGAAAGCAAGGTGCATGCTTTTGATCCTTATCAAGAAATAGAAGAATCTGAGCTAGGAGTCTATTGCATGCATGAAGAAAATCAGCCTATACCTAGCATCATGAAGCCATACCACAAGGATGAAAATGAGGTATGGTAGTTGTTCTTTGATGGATCAAGAAGTAGACAAGGTGCAAGAGGGGGAGCCATGCTTGTTTCACCTCAAGGATTTAAGTACTATTCAGCTTTTAGATTTTAGTTTGCATGTTCTAATAATACTACTGAGTATGAAGCTTTGATACAAGGATTGCATTGGTCAATCAAAAGAGGGATAAAGAACTTGCAAGTCTTTGGTGACAGTGAGCTGATTGTCAACCAAGTTAAGGGCAGCATGCTACCAAGAATGATCTACTCAAGTGCTACAAAAATAGGGTGTGGGACCTCATTGAATATTTTGAGGGTTTTAGTATCAAATCCATCCCTAGAAAAGAGAACCAAGCTGCTGATGGACTTGCAGTAGTTGGAGCAGCCTTTGATATTGTTGAAAGCATCAAGAAGGAAAAAGTACAGCCAAAAATTCATGTGATTGTGAGGCCTTCAATGCTGATCATCAATGTAAGTTGGAAAGTGTTTGAAAATGATCAACAAATCATTCATTTCTTGTAAGAAGAAGCTGAGTTCTCAGCTAAAAATCAAGAAAATTTAGAACAATAGTATGGTGATCAAGTGATATAGCTGAGAGCCAACAAAATACTAAAGGGACTTATCACTTTGGAGTCCATTTTCAATCCTAATGATCAGTTTAGGAAAGAGAAAGAAAACATCCAAGTCAAGGGAGAAGATTCAGTGCCCATCTTGGTGGAAGAAGGCAAATCACTCCAAATTGGTAAAGTGACAACTGAGCAAAAAAGGTATGAGTTCATACAACTTTGTCAAGAATTCCCTGATGTGTTTACTTGGAGCTATGAGGATTTGAAAGGCTTCAATCCCAAGTTAGCTCAACACACTATTGAATTGGATCCAAGTGCTAAACCCATCAGGCAAAAATAAAGGCCAGCCAATCCACACATGGAGCCTCTCATGAGAAAAGAATTGAATAAGTTGATAGAGTCAAGTATCATATTCCCTATTAAGCATTCTAGTTGGGTAGCCAACTTGGTTCCAGTTAGAAAGAAGAGTGGAGAAATCAGATTGTGCGTTGACTTTAGAGATTTGAACAGAGCATCTCTCAAGGATCATTACCCAATTCCTTCTATGGAGCAAATTTTACAAGTTGTTGCTGGCTCTGAAAGGTTTTCATTGCTTGATGGCTATTCGAGTGGTACAATCAAATTATGGTAAAGGAAGAGGATCAGTTCAAGATAGATTTCACAACCAAATGGGGGACCTATGTGTATAGAAAAATTCCATTTGGGCTCTCCAACACTGGAGCTACATTCCAAAGGGCAATGGATATGGTGTTCAAAGATTTGATTAACAAAATGGTGCTAATATATCTAGATGATATCACTATTTTTTCCAAAAATGCAGCAAACCATCTCTTTCATTTGAGAAAAGTGTTCCAAAGGTGCAGAAGATTTGGGGTATCTTTGAATCCCAAAAAGTGTATTTTTCTAGCTCATGAAGGAAAGCTCCTTGGCCACATTGTCTCCAAAGAAGGGCTAGCAATTGATCCAAAAAGAGTTGAAGCCATAAGAGTAATACCATTGCCAAGCCACAAGAAAGCTCTTCAAAGTTTCTTGGGAAGGATAAATTTTGTTCGAGAGGTTTGTCCCGAATTTTACAGCCCTAGTCAAGCCTATCACCAAGATGTTAAAGAAAAACATAGCTTTCAAATGGACAGAAGAAGGCAAGGAAAGTTTTGATGCAATCAAAGAGGCTATCTCACAAGCTCCAACCCTCATTAACCCAAATTTCTCCAAGGATTTCATCCTCTATGCATTGGGAGGTGATGATACTATTTCTACAATTTTGGTACAGCAGAACAAAGATAATGATGAGCAGCCAATTGCTGTCTTCAACCAAAGCTTGGAGGACTATGAGGTGAGATATTCTTTCATTAAGAAGCATGTTCTTGTAGTAATTAGGAGCCTGAAGAAATTTAAGCATCTAGTTTCAAGCAACAAGGTTCAATTGTTGGTTTCTCATGTGAGGGTTAAATACTTCCTCCTCAATAAGGACCTAAATGAAAAGAGAGCAGGGTGGATTACTTGTGTCATGGAATATGACATTGAGATCAAGGTCACCAAGTTAGTCAGAGGAAAAGGATTGTATGAGCAGTTGGTCATGAACAAACAAACGGAAGCATGCAATGAGAAAGAGGTTGTTTTGGTGTTGCAAGACAGCCATGAACAAGGAAGCATTCAAGAAGAAAATGATGGTGTCCTCACTCCTTGTTGGACCCAAGACATAATGCACTTCCTACACATAAGCCTATGCCCTCCAGAGATGAACAAAACCAAAAGGAGACACTTCAGATTATAGGCTGTCCCATATGCTCTTGTTGATGGTGTTTTATTCAAAAGGGATGTGAATGGAGTGTTGTTGAGATGCATTAGTACAAATCAGATTCACAGAGTGTTGGAAGAGTTCCATGGTGGATCAGCTAGTGGCCATTTTGCACCAAGAGTGATAGCTCTCAAGATCATGAGGGCTGGCTATTATTGGCCCAAGATTTTTAGTGACTATTATGCATGGATCAAGAGGTGCAAGAATTGTGCATTCTTCACAGGTAAGGAGAGACTAGCCACCCTCCCATTGCATCCAATTTTAGTTGACCAGCCATTCATGCAATGGGGTTTGGACTTCATTGGAGTCATTAACCCAAATTCAAGCCAAGGACACAAGTGGATTCTAATAGCAACAGATTACTTCACCAAGTGGACTGAAGCAGTAGCACTCAAGGAAGCAAATGAATCTAGCATCCTAGACTTCTATGAAGGGATAGCAACCAGATTTGGCATACCTGCTACAATAATATTAGATAATGCATTGGCATTCATTGGGTCTAAGGTAACTGAATGGGTTGTCAAGAATGGGATCTACCTAAGCACTTCATCAAATTATTATCCTCAGGGTAATGGCCAAGCTGAGTCTATAAACAAGAACTTGTTAAGGATCATCAAGAGGACTCTTGATGAAAATTAGAGGTCTTGGCATACTAAATTAAAATAAGCCTTGTGGGATGATAAAATAACCCCCAAGAGATCTACAGGTAATTCTCCATTCAAGCTTGTTTATGGAAGAGAGGAAATTTTTCCCATGACACTTGAGTTGCCAATGTTGGAACTCATGAAGCAATTGGAGTTATCGGAGTTTGGACCCATGGAGGTTAGGTATGCAGAATTGATGGAGCTCAAAGAGATCAGAAATTAGGCATCCCAAGCAATGGAGAAGGATCAAAATTTGATCAAGAAGACCTTTGATAGAAAGGCCAAGGATAGATCTTTCCAAGTTGGAGATCTAGTGTTAAAATGGGATGCAGACAGAGCAAAACCGGGAGGCATTCAAAATTTGATGCCATTTGGAGCAGCCCCTACATGGTCACAAAGTGTAAAGATAGAAATGCCTTCCAATTATCCACATTGGATGGTGAAGAATTACAGATTCTAGTCAATGGAATCCATCTCGAAGCATTGCTACTAGAGGAAATTCTCTTCCTTGTACATATTATCTTAGGTTTTCATTCCTCTTAAGTACTTATGCATAATTTTTTTTGTAGTTTAGTTTTGCTTTCCCTAAGTGATTTGGCACAGGCTTGCTATTCGGGAATGTATTTTGCTGGCCTTGCTCCAATCAGATGGTATTCTACCCTCCATCTTCCTCCTTGCATTTTCCTAATCAATTGGGTACCAAACAGAGAATTTGATGACTCCATGCCCAATGGATTACTTCAGGAAATTGATAACTTCATCCAGTAGGTAGATGACCCCTCTGAGTCGCCAAAATTGTTATCCAAAATAAGCCCCTTGCTTATTTTTTGGCTAACTCCCTTCATTTCATTCCTCCCTTGTGCCTCAGTCAAAATTTTTACTTTTCAGGCACTCAAAACCTTCTAGAAGTGGCACCATTGGATAGAGCTCTTTCTCAACTTTCTAGAAAGGTAAAGTTTTCTTCCTAACTCCATGTATTTTTGAAGTTATGGCTCGGTGGAGTTTTTGTGGGAAATTTTCCTAGACAAGCCCACCAGCCAATCAGAGACTGCCACGTCGGCATAGGAGTGGCAGAGGGGCAGAGAAAAATTTCAAATTTTCACCAAGTATTTGCCAAAGGGGAAAATCTATCCCGTAGCCCCACCGACCAATTAGAGAATGCCACGATAGCAAAGGAATGGCGGGGGTAGAGGGAAGATTAAAAATTTGCCAAAGTATTTGGTGGGGGCACAAAGGAATTTTGGGCCCGAGGGCTCGAGCCAATAGAAAGTGTCCACGTGTCCTCGAAGGCCTCGGACATCAGAGTAACGGGAAAAAGTGGGAAAATTTCCCAAAGGTTAGCGCAAAGTAAAATTTTGCCCCCAAGGCCCCCTAACCAATCAAAGCTTGCCACGTGTCCTCGGACCGTCGGAGATTAGAGACATGGAGAGAAATTTTCCCGTTTACTAAAGGGGAAAGAAAAATGAAAGGAAAAGCCCGCCCCTATGACCCGAGCCAATAAGATCATGCCACGTGTTCACGTGGAGGCAAAGAAACATAAGGCTTGCCCATAGTGAAAAATGAAAGGAAAAGCCTACATCCAATAGCATCACGCCACGTGTCTAGTTTAGGGAGGGTGATCAAGAGTGATGGAAAATTTGAAGGATAAGCCCACGACGAATCACAGCGTGCCACATGTTTTCGGGTCATTCAGTCAGCGAGGATTTTGGAAAATTTTCCAAAGGCCGAAATGATGGAGAAAGAAGTAGGAAAGGCCCGTAACTAATTAGAACATACCACATGGCACAAAACTGGTGGAGCACGAAGATTTTTGGGGAAATTTTCCCAAATGCAAAAAAGTGGAAAAAATTTAAATTTTGTCCCACCAATCCATTTTCGGCCCTGTTTTGCCCTAAATGTTCAGAAGGGCATAACTTTCGATTCAGAGCTTAGATTTCCACGTTCTTGGTGGCATTGGAAAGGTATTGAAATTATCTACATGATGGAGGGATAATTTTTGAATTTTGATGAATATTTGCAAGAGAAAAATGGAGAAACGTCCCTGACATGAAGAAGTTACAGAAATGACGTTTCAACCACCATTTTAAATGAAGTATGGCTCGCATTCTCTCCCAGCATGGTCAAAAACATTGGGGAATGAAATTTTGAGGGTGCCCATGCTATTTTAATGCAATTTGGTCTATGGTTGAAATCTCTCTCATTTTTTCCCGCATTTCTCTCTCATGGACTCAAATTTTTCATTGTAAAAGCGATTTAGCTCATTCGTAGGGGTTGGAAATTTTTATGTTTTGTAGGTTCCTTCTTTCACCCTAGAAAGTGATTTTGTGGAATACCAGACCTCTTTCAAGACTGTAACATGTTTTATGCCTCCCTATTGTTGTAATGCATGTATTTTGATATTGGAAATGACAATGCAAGCTCTGTGAATGGGTTTCAGTCCTCTTCTTGTGTTGTTTGATTCATTCATGATCTTTCATTACATTTTATTAGTTTGTGCATGATGTTTTGCTACATTTTACGTAATATGTCTCAATTTGTAGAAGTAAAGGTTCACCACTCCTTTGGTGTATGACCTTGTTAGTACTAGTTTTATTTCTTTTACATTCTCTATCTCTACGTCCCTTAGAATTTAGAGTAGGATTTTGAGTTTAAACTTCTACAAATTTCAAGTAATACATCGATCAAAGGAGTTAGGAACCAACCTCTAATCTGGAGATTATTTTCCCACTTTTGACAAGTCCCACACTTAAGGAAAAGATTCAATGTTGTGCAATCACCTTTGGATGCTAAAATATCACACTAGAAATCGATAGAACATCTAGAGGGTGCTGTTGATTTGCACTAATAGAAACCTATCTAACTATTTGTTACCAATATTCATCTAAAATCACATTCCTTAAACTAGGTGACATAGGACAATGCAACCAATAACTTGTGATACTTTGGCCAAAGATTTCCAACATATTGTTCATGTTACTATTCCTAGATGACATACTCATCTAAATAGAATACGTCCTTCACCCCACTCCTCTGTTATCTAGAATGGTCTTCACCGACTTCAGTTAGTCCACTTGTCCAAGGTTTGACCCTAACACAAGTTAGTGATATAATTTAGAATAGGGAGTCACTTGTGATGACCTAGGGTATATAGACATACCCTATCGACCTAAGTCGATAGGATGTGCCTAGTTATCCTAAATCATTGTGAGTCATTTCCTATGCTAGATCATAACTCTAAACTATCCTAGAGAGAAACTAAGTTCAAGTCTAAGTTTGGGTAGGTCTAGATGAACCAATGTTGAAGGGTGTTGCAACATGTCAACTGCAACCCTGTATCCTTGTGAAGACCCAAGTCTTCACAAAGGTACAGATCTGTAGTTGGCATGTGCCAACATCCGGTAGAACCACTTCATCTCGATGTACACACCTCAAGAGATTATCTTAAGGGTTTCCATCCCCATTTGAGTTGGTTAACTAATACGAAACTTCAAAGACTAATGATTGCTTTATGTTCAATTAACTTTTTTCTTAACATTTAATTAATTGAAAACAACATCAACATATATCAAATGATCTAATTAATGTGTCTCAACCATTCAAGGAATGTATAAGAACCAAAATAGGTTCTGATATAAAAGACTTCATACCTATGAAGTCTAAATGGTTATCGAACCCACATATAATTAGTTTAATTTGCATCCTTTTTAGAAGAGGAGAACCTTCCTCAATATGGTTAAGTATTAGGGTTTATTATACCCATATCCAATTTACACATCCTGACATTATAGCAACACGTTCATAACATCATAATCAACCATTCAAGATTAGGTAAGGAACATTAATACATACAACTTAGTAAGTTGCATTAAAGTAAGGGAATTTGTACTAACTCCCCATTTATCCAAACAATTTACTGATATCAGGAATAAGGATCCAATCAGATATAATAACAACATCAAGGATAAGATTACAGATTTTTCCTTCTTATTATGAGCAAGAGAATAGACTTAATCATGTTTAAGTAACCTCAGTCTTTCCAATTCATCAAAATAAAATACACAACTTACAAAACTATGCATTGTTGACATATTTCATGTCAACAACATCAAGATCTTTTAGATTACAACTTTTCTTCCTTCAATACATTTCAATAATAACTCAGAATTTCTCTATAATGGTCCAGACTTTTAATTCAACCAATACATCATAAAATTTATTTCCTTCCTTTATCACTTACAAAGTCCATCTGCAAAAATTGCTAGCACGGGTCAGTTCATTGAATTGAGCATGATAAACACTAAGCATTAAAACGAAATGCTTTCAACTAACTATTTCATTAAACCAACTCTACTTTAATGAAACAAAGTGTGGTCAAGAAGACAAATAAATCATAGTAATAACAACCTTAAAAGAAGAACAATTAATCTTTTAAATAACATTCAAATAAATGTCATGATGTAATCTACAATCTAAAACATGTTATCAGATAAATACTATTCCATCCAATACATTTATCCATCTCCAATAAAAGTAATTTCTAATTATTTCCTTCACAAATCATCTTAATTTAGAAATACAAATGCAAATAAGTGTCTCACAAATCAGATGTGGCATCCTAATCCCAAATGCAAGGCATAGCCTAATTTATCAAGTTAGACCAAATATCAACATTAAGATAGAATTTACTCAATGTACAACATCTCACATTTTCCTTCTATCTCAAATATTAAAAGCCTTAACACTAGTCAAGAGAACAAGCAAGTAGCAATGACGACTACTCAAGACATTAAGGATAGTAGAGCAACTGATCCAAATAAATCAATGACCAGATTTACCCAAAAGAAGTATGACTGAGATGAAATAGTAGGAACTTCCTAAATAATTCGGTTAGCCTGAATCCCATACACAACTTTAGAGAAGAGAACACAACCCGAAACATCCTATTATTCCAAAGACAATGGTCAGGCTTCACCTTAAAGACTGAAGAAGAAGGAGTCAAAAGCCAAGATCAAAAGGGAACTCCAACATCTTAACATATAGGATGAAGGTCACAAAGGACAATGCAGGCCTTCAATACTTCCCAAATTCTTAAAAGAGAAAATGCACAAAAGAAGAGATCAATAGAATGTGCGATTGTTGTGATAGAACATAATTGAACATGATTTCCCTTCATAGACAACCAATGACTGAGACATTAAACCAGATCAAAAGGAGATGCAATGAAAAAATTACAAAATTCCATGTGGGCAATTATAATCCCAATAGTCACTCAAGGACATTAAAATTTCAGTCAAGGTCCACAGTTTGACCAATTCCTCCAATGATAGAAACAAAACAATCAACGAGACAGACTCTAAAATGAGTCCTCATAGAGGTGAAAGACATACATTATATGAAAAGATAGAGGAGGTTCCTTCACGATTCCATTCCAAGAAGATATAGCCCTAGATTGACATAGCTTAGCTACAGGTGTACAACTTATCAACAAATTAATTCCCTCCAATCTCATTCAAAGATCAAAGAATGGAAGAATCCCGAAGAATCCTTATTTAGAACCGATTTCGATAGTTCAAAATCAAGAAATGAAAACCACAAGTTCAAGGATCATCCTTAATGTTCCCGATATCCCAATCAGGAGGTTTTAACAAGTTTCCCTGAGAAAGATACTCAGAGGTCAATCTAGTTCAAAGACAACTAAACAAAAACCATCAACATCTACTTTGATAGCAAGAACAATAACAAAGAAAACTCAACAGAGCTACAAGGACGTCCCAACGTTGACTCTAACAAAGCTGACCCTCAACACATCCCCAACCAACAATCTCTCCCTCTGTAACTTTTAGTTCAATACTCGAGATATTTTAAGAAACATAGTACTCATAAAATATCAGAATAAAGACTTCTAACATGGGAATCCCAAGCTCAAATGCCTCAAAAACAAAGTGCCTAGGAAATGAATAATCCAAAGTTTCCTAAGAAGGACCAAATTTGAGTACCCAATTTAAACTAACAAGTTTAAAAAGTAATAAAACCTTCAATCTTGTTTCTATACAAGGAGAATCCAAAAAGAAAACAAAGATTCCAAACATTACAAAACTACCAGCTTCTATCGCAGACTGAATCTAAAGAACAGATAGAGTATACAGAGAGTTCAAGAAGAAGGCACACATTACTGTTTCAATAAACAAATTCAAGCTCACACAACTCAGAATCCAATCATGCATATTCCTACAATTCCAACAAGAGAATTATAACTTCCACAAAACCAAGAAGCTACAACGAAGGTATACTTTTACATTCTGCAACCCAAGCTAAAGCTTTGTTCGAAACTGAAAGACACATATCATTTCCATAACCCATTTTTGAACAAATAAGCAAGAATCACACATGTACTTCATTACTTATATCACCACAAGATTTAAGGTGAAATTCAACAAATAACCAGGAAAGCAATACAATGACTTCCTTTCCAAGTAGAGATTCCTCAATCAAAGAACACATAATTATTCAAGCAAGGAAACCAAATAACCATCACAGAAATAAAAACCCAATTATCTCAAGAGAGAAAAGTTGTTTTAATGAAGACACTTAGAGAAAAGTAGAGCAACTTAATGGATAGAGCCTATCATGCCTGATAGTGCTTCTGTCTGTTTGAAGAAGATTTCCAGTTGAGCCTTCACAACTCCCTCTTCTCCAAATGAAATAAACAACCAGAAAATTCTTCCTCAAATGCCTCATATACTTCCATTGGATCGAAAATAGTCCAAGAGAGTTAAAAATAACAACAAACTGAAAGTAGAACTGCTGGTTCAAAGAACCAAATAGCTCCATGTAGAGAAAAATCGGAATGCATGAAAGACCAAACAACTCCCAAAAATCCGCTCGCATGGTTTCCAAGGTGGTTTGCTCACCAAAAATGATGACAATTAATGTCATTAATTCCCAGTCTCCTACCTAAATCTCCACGCCACTGCCATCCAAAATTGGCGAGTCCAATTTCAAAAAGAACATGCATAGTTAAATTTAGAGATGGTGCCAGCTAGGATCACCTCCAAATTCCATGCCTCTGTCAAACTGATAGTACATAATGATCTTAAATTCAAAAATCAAATCAAATAAATGACTTAGGAACCATTGCCATCCCTCAACTTTCCATACAACCCCTTAGGTCCCCTTCTATCCCCACATTAGTTTAGGATAGATATCTTAGCTTAGGGTATGACCTTAGGTTAGTTTAGAAAATATTTACCTTAGGTTATTTGCCACCTTAGGATAGGTCATTCTTTCTACTAATGTAGTATTAGGTAATAGGTTAGAAATATCCCTATTATCACCTTAGGTTGTTTTCAAATCCCTAACTTAGAAAACATGCAACTTAGGTTAGGATGCAACAAGATTAGCGTACACATAGACATAAGGTAGGTCTAGTTTACCTTAGGTTAGAATCCCATTAGGATAGATCTTATAGATCTAGGACTTAGGCTTTACCCTCAATAGTCCTCAAGTAGGCCTCTTTCCAACTTACACCATTCAGTGTTCGAGAGAAGTTGACAAGAAGATATGAGCACATGACTTTCAATGAAAGCATAGCATGAACTTTCAAGAAGATCAATGAAATTGTAATCCTACAAAGGCTTAGTCCTTTATTTCCTTCAACCTTTGAATGTCATTTTTCCATATAGATCAAGTAAGAAGAATTAAAACATACCTTGGATCAATGGAATTGATCCAAGGTCTCATTATTATATAGAGATAAATTTACAAACAACTTTACCAGTTTACAACCTCAAACAAAATGGATTCCTTGCAAGCAACAATATTTCAGCAATTGAATCCAAGAAAAGAAATAATTTATCCATGGAAAGCATGATTTCAACTAGTCAAAAGAATACACCTTCTTGGGAAAAATCACATGTCAATGCTTGCATTGCAAAGAGGAGAAGTTAACAATTTATCATAAGTGTTACATAATGGTATGGGTCCTATTATTTCAAGTGTTTGACTTTACGGTTGTAAAACTAGGTAAAAGTAACCTAGGACATGACCATTTATCAAGGATCAACTTAGGGGAGGATACGCAGAGCATTGAGGATATAATTCTAGATGTACAACTATTTAGATTGTGGTGCATGCCCTCTAAATTAGAGGATATTGCTATGTTTCTCAAAATAGGTATGATGCCAGAAGGAATGAAGAATTTGGAGAGAAAACAATTAGCTATATGTACTATGCCCTACATGTTAATTGGTGGAGACTTATACAAGTTAGGTTGTGATGAGATCTTGCATCGGTGTGTGTTAGAGCATGAGTGCGCTGTAATCATGGAGGAAGCACATGGTGGAATTGTAGGAGGACACTATGCAGGAAATGCCACTACATGGAAGATTTTACTAGTAGGTCTCTAGTGGGAAATCATTTACCAAGATTATATCGAGTTTTGTAAGGCTTGTGATCATTTCCAGTGCCTTGGAAAGCCGGAAGAAGAGATGAAATTCCCTTGAGGCTGATAGCTAGTGCTTGAACCATTTGAGAAGTGGGCAGTTGATTTTGTAGGACCTATTTCACCTACCACGTGAAGGACTGGTTCACACTATATCATTACTTGTACTGATTACTTAACATGGTGGGCAAGAGGCAATGCCTATAAAGGATTGCACATTAACCACAATAATAATATTCCTGTGGGAAAATATAATCAGTAGGTATGGGTGTCCATTGAGCTTGACTATTAACAGGTACACATTTTTGAATGAGATAGTTAGGATTTTGTTGGCAGAGTTCATGGTGGCTCATCACAAGACTACCCCTTATCACCCTCAAGCTAATGGGACAACCTGAGGTATTTAACAAGATACTAAGTCACACATTGACCAATATTTTTGATGTTAGGAGAAAATATTGAGATGAAAAAGTCTCAGCCATATTATGGGTGTATAGGAAAACCTACAAGAGATTGAACAAGGCCACACTGTTTCAATTGGTGTTTGGTGCGGAAGCTATTTTACTAGTAGAATTTATGCTGCACTCTCTATGTATTGCATGCACAAGAGGATTTCTGAAGGGAAAAAATTACAAGATCACATGGATAAGTTAATGTAATTGGACAAAAGGTGATCACTTGTTAGGTGGAGTCAGAAGACTGAGAAGGCGAGACAAAAACATGACATGATTGTCACATTAAGAATAAACAATTTGAGGTTGGGCAGATGGTTTTACTTTATGACTCTAAATTTCTATGCCATCCTGGGAAAATCAAATTCCATTGGTTAGGGCTGTATATTATATCTTACATCCTTGATTTAAGTGCGTGCCAATTACAAGCATTGGATGGGACAAGGTTGCCAAGATATTTCAATGGGAGTAGGCTGAAGCCCTACTATAAATAAGGATTCTGTGTGTTTAAAAATAAGGTAGTATTGCTAATTAGATTAGGTTTCCTTTAATGCTTTTCCCTTTTGGTTGTTTACTTTTTCATCATTTTTGGGTTTTGCGTTGCACATTGGTGCGTCAATAGAAAATTACATTGTAAGAGATTCTATGCGTAGAGGACCGTGCATACATTTTTTTGTGTGGGGTGAAGTAGCAGATATTTTGAATATGTTTGAAAAATTATTTCGACAATGGAATGATGGGAATGATTGGTTTAAATGTAGAAGAACGAGTATAATGATGGTTAAGATGTTTGAATTTGTGCGGTTATAAAGGTGTGTCGAGAAAATTTTAAATACCACGTAGAAGGGAAAGATCACATAGTACAACATAAGGTAGGGAATACATAATGGAACTAATTGGTGGACAATGCAGAGGTTATGTACTTTGGCATGGTAATGCGGGTAAAAGAGGTCTGTGGTAGTAAAGTAGTGTTGGAGCGACAGAAGGTTATAAGCGTGACATGTGAGGGGAAGTCACGTGAAGTTGATTTAAGTGAAATAAAGTGCTCTATTAAAAAGCAACGTTAAGACACATGGTTGGAGGAACTCTAAGGCATTGAAAAAGTATAAATAGGAGGTAAGAGTAGTCATTTCAACTAATTTTCCTTAGAAAATTTCTTTTGTGCTCCCGAGCTCAAAGTGCGATGAGGGTTTTGTGAAGAAGAGCAAAGCAAGGTACTTATCACGAACCAGTGGAATTGTGCAAGATATAGTGTAGTCTTGGGGCATTGCAAGGAGGAAAGAAGACATTAGAGTAGGAAAGGGGTTGCGTGATAAGGAGAGGTTCGAAACACCTAGGTTACAAAAAAAGAAGAAAGAAGATGAAACCCAAGAAATCTCAAACAAAGAGACCGGTTGTGGAGAAGGAGGATCTCGTGGAGAAATGGAGTACCCGCTAGGGGATTATTAAGGAATAAAAGTGGAGTTTGAAGTTATACAAGTGCGAGATCAAAGAATATAACCAAAAGAAAAGTGAAAATGAAAAGCTAATAAAGGTGGACTTAGTTTCAGACACTCCAATAGTGGACACGCTTGGAAACCCTAAGGTTAATGAATCAACACAACAAGAATTACAAAATATTAGAGTCTTGAAGCTATGGGAGCTTGTTCTTTATGAAACCTACTCTTCTGTTTAAGTGGTTGATGTCACATGTACAAGAGGAATTCTTCTACTTCATGGAAAGAAGGTTGAGGATTACATGCCACTTAATTAGGAAAGTTACAGGCCTGCAGAACACCAACGAGCACATGGCATTTGATTTATGTGCCACTGTAAAGATTGAGGAGCTAGCGAATAAATTAAACTATGAGAAGGGAGGAAGGGCACATGTGATTGTGGATCTCCTAGACCCAACATTGAGAGTCACCTCCCAACTCATTAGTTACAAATTGGGTGCATCAGAGAGGTGGAAAAACATCAATAAGAGGTTCTTATATGTGGCCTACAGAGTGGCAAAAAGGGCACATTATAATTTTTGAGTTTATCACAAATGGAATTGTTGAAGAAACATGAGTGCAAAATGAGGCAGGAGTGAAAATCACATGGGGCTCCATAATTCTATTAATTGTATTCTAGGAGATTGGTGTCCCAAATGGGCCAGATGGGAACATATGGGTTCACCCACTTATGTACTCATCCCCTGCAGTTCAATTTACAAATTTCACTTGTGATGGGATCATCTTGAGTACCTACAAGGCTCGGATGAACATGTGGTTTGAACAGTTGTGTGAAGAATTTGAGAATGAGTGATGCATCCCCCATGAATTGCCAAAAGTTGTTGGGGATTAGGTAAAATTCATAGTTACACAACATTTTTCCTAGTAAAGTTTATGATGGCTAAGGGAGAGATGGGAACATGGTGCAAACTCCCATTCATGTTTATTTCTAAGTATATGAAGTGCGCCATCAAATGAATAAAGGATGTAAAAAAATGGTCTTTGATGTAGACAAAGTGGACGTTGATGTCCATACATTGCATGTGACATACAAGTATGGCACTTGACCTGCTTATGTCAAAGTTTTGGAGCCATATTTTCTAGACTTGCACCCTCAAGTTAGTGTTACCATCAAAGGGTACATCCATCAGGTGTTCATGCAGCTATGCCCAAAAACATAGGGGGGATTGAAGAGGAGGTTATAGACCCTCCCTTTCTAAAGCCAAAGGAGGTGCCAATCCCACCCATGAAAGTGGTACAGATCGAAGGAGAGGAAGAATAAGAACAAAGTGAAGGTAAGTTAGATACTTCCTAGAAGAGGAAGTACTACATGTACCACAATGGTAGAAAGGGTGCTAACACTTCACTACAAGGTGGTGCCAAGGCCTCATTATTGAGGCATGAGAAAGAGAAGGAAGAGCCTAAATAAAAGAAGAAAAAGAATAATGATGCATCAATCCCCATAACAAGATCGGAGGAAGGTGAAGAAGAAGACCCCACCACCTTTAAGGAAGAGTTGGAAGCAAAGATGGAAGAGAAAGAAGATGAGGCTGAAGCCATGGATGTAGGAGAGGCACGTGAGGAAGGAAAGGAGAATTCTACAGACCTAATAATATCCCAACACATGAGGCCTCCCTAACATAGACCACCAGCCTAAGGAGAGATAAGGGAGACTTCTTTAGTATACAAAAAGATAAAGGATTCACCCATGGAACAAAGAAGCAAATGACAAAATGAAAATCTATAAGAAAGAAGTGGACACTTGTTTCCCCACATATGTACTTCATGGATGACCCCATGAAGGTATTGTGTATGAGGTTCTGCCACCCTCCCATTGGAAAAGCTACATGGATGGGATTTGATGGATCAAGAAGGGGGTGTGCCTAGAACCAAGAAGATGCTTAGCTGGAACATGCATTGCCATGCCAAAGAGCCTGAGTTTGAGGTCAATGATCATGCGATTGAGATCGTCCATCTGAAGAAGAAAGGAGGAGAAACATATAAGGTGGTGGATCCTAACCACCTAACATATGAGCAAGAATATAATTCAATTCAAAATATTTCTTTGGAGGTGATCCGGCGTAGCTTGGATGTAGGAGCCACTGTTTGGACCCTGGTCACAAAAAATAAGAACAAGGAAAAGGAGATAGATAGATTACACCAGGGATTAAGGGGTGAACAGGTGCAAACTAAGGAAGCATATGACTGAGTTGGTGCCCTCGTGAAGAGAATTTTGGGACAATGTCTAGCATTGGTGAGCCAGGCCAAGATAGACTATGGGGATGAAATGGAATATCTTGAAGACCTTGTGGGGATGTTTCTCACAAACATCAAGGATGGCGTGGGGCCCACAATCTGTAAATCTCATAAAGGAGAAAGAGGAAAAAAAGTCACCATTGAAGCCCAAATCACTAAGTTGGAGGACTTTCTCACCCAACTCAAGGAAGCAAATATATTGACAGATAGGGGCTTTAACAACTACTGAAAATGTGATCCCATAATTGACGCATAGGTGACAGAAGAAGAGGCTTCCCTTAAGGATTTATAGGAGATCATGCCCACCAACAAGTCGAGAACGTGCACGGTTGGTTATTAAAACCACAACTCAGAAGGATAAAATAAAAACAAAGGGTGAGAAGTTGGAATTCAGGATTAACAAACTCTAGGATTCCATCACTGAGTGGATGGATGAGTTCGAATGTGTCTGCACAAAGTTGGTGGTAGCTATCAATGTGATAAAGGGGAAGGTGGAGGAAATTACCCCATACCAAGTGCCCAACATCATGGGAGAAGTGCCAGGGAAGGCCTTATTAGAATTGAAGGCCTGAGAGAAGTTGAAGAATGAGATAGACGTAAAGTTCCTGAAATCCTCTAATTGGTCACACAACATATTATTCCATTCTTCAATTATTTATGTAGATCCTATCAATTCAACTATTATTTATTCTTTTAAGGAACAACATTCTTACCTTAGCAAATTTTTATCGTCAAAGACTTTGTTTGGGAAGCATGAAATATTATCGGGGTGGTAATCAGATTAGTGTGGGGTGATGTTAGACCCCTAAATTAATTAAGTACCTAAGGCACAAAGCTTGGTGATGTGTGGAAGCATGGTGCAAAGGAACACATGGAAGTAGTTCTTGGAGATGCGTGAAGGCTCATGCCCAGGAAGGATGGATTAGGGACTTAGTGGGTTTGGAAAACAAGATAGGACATGTTTAGGGAATGAATGAAAAAGCCACCAGATACAAATATGTATAAGCTATGAAGACTTATAACTCAAGAAAATGATATTCTAGGGCATCAATACAATTATAATGAAATGATAAGGAGCTTAGTTTGTTATAGATTAGCTGGAACTTACATGCTAAGGGATACTCGATTGAGGAAACAAATGATGACATTTGGCATGTTCTTGGGTAGTGGTAGGGAAATCATGAAAGATTCCTTTAGGATTTCTCATGTAATGATGAGCGGTTAAGAGGAGATTCCTTGAGAGTTCCTCTTATGTATGGTTTTATGAGAAATATTTAGAGAGGATGAGTGTGTGTAAGTATGAGAGAAAGAGAGGGAGAGAGTTAGTAAAAATGTGTAATGTGTGATGGTGAGCTCTATAATGTGTCAAAGCTTTGCTACTGTAAATATCTCCATACATGGAACTCTTTTGATGTAATATTGGCTATTGTACTTTGACTAATGAATATAATGAAGTGATTCTGAAGCACTTATGTGATGGATCTTGATCTGTACATTTCCTTTTGTGTTTATGGGTGTATTACTAGTTTTCTTGATAATAATCATGATTTAGTTCTACTTCCATTATAGTATGATCATGCTATCCTATGTTCTGGTGCATTAGATTAGGATTTAGTGCTTAAATATGGTTTTCAAGAATGGGTGCATTCATTCTCTATTTGTGTAACACCCCCTTATTAAGGAAGAAAATTATCACGAAGCTCACATAAAGGAAGGGCATGACACTTGTGCATGCCGTAGATGAGATTCAAGACCAGTCTCAATGATGTGATGACGTACTTGGGGTTGATTGACGAAGCAAGAGGTAAACAGAGACTACAATGGATATAAGGACAGATTTGGGATATATTTCTCATAGAGGATATACCCAAAGAGGGGATGAAAATGCACATATATAGATGTTTTGAGAGTAGGAGGATAACACTACTTCCTATGTACTGATGGCTCTTATCAGCGTCTACTTTCTACATGATAAGATGGGGGCACATTTTTATCTTGGATTGATTGAATTTGTGGCTGATTGATGGAGCAAGAGGTATTCACATGGGGTCGGTGTATCTTGAATCATTTATACATGGAGTTACACTTGATTGCATATATGCAGATGAGGATCTTGAGTCTTGTGACCTGCTACAAATATGGGAATTAGATCACATTGCGATTGGATGTCCACTAGGTGTTCTGTGATATAGAAAACATGATGCGCCCTCATGCAGAGGTTAGGATATGGTGAGTGTAGGGATTATATATCACTTAGGGGATATCACCTTCTATATACCCGAGTTGGGGGTCTCCTCGAGCTTGAGTGAGCATTCGATGACGCACATTTGTGTATGGTGACTGGAGGCCATTCGACTATACCGGTGGCATATAAATGTAATGAATTAAGTATAGATGAGGTAGATCACTTCTTCATACGCAGATTGTAGATACATTATCAAGTGGTACAAAGTGGATGAGTATAGTGCTAGTGGGCATGATACAGGTATTCGTGGTGATGAGTAATAGAATGCACATGTTACACATGAGAATTTTGATTTTGGACCTCATATTAGATTGAGAATAGCACTAAAATATTCCATGGAGTTTTCCCACATGTATGGGATGCACATGCATTGGTAGTTGATCCAAGGACTACCGTGGACTACCCTACTTGGTATATTACAATGTTTCGAGGTAGATTACTATTTCGTAGGCAACTATAACAAAGAATGATAGCATGGAATAGGGACAATGACCAAGAGATAGGGCCATACTTGACCGGTAGGAGAGCTAAGGTAGAGGCATAGAGACCACATGTATAGACCTCCATGGGGCCATAGGTATATATACTAGTGCCACGGGGGCCTCCACAGTACAAGTGCTAGATATTCAACAGATGTGTACTCAACATGTATTACATGTTATATAAATTTCAGTTATTCAACATGTGCCATTATAGGGTCTTCCATCACCACCCATAATAGGTAGTACATATGCTCTAGTAGGACATGGGGGATGGATATGGAGTGGAGGCTACATGGGGACAACTAAAAATAACGGTGCCTGGTTTTAGATTTATACTAGTAGCTAGTGGGTCATCGGTGGCCACCTTACGGTTAGAGAGGGACATGGATATACTACGAGGAGATGTAGAACTTATTGCATTGCATACCCTATAGAGGAAGGAGGATGAGAGAGCCACGAGAGAAGGTTGCTCATAGGAAATAACTACATCGGGAAATTGTTGAGCGAGATCAACTTGCCTCGAGATAGGAATAAATTGATGGTGGATGTGGCATGGATCACAAGAGAGTGCAATGCTCTACAACATGCAATAATTACAACATGATCCGAAGATATCATTTATGATTTTTTGGTAGCATCTAGTAAGGAAGGATATTACAGGGTTATACCGGTCTATTGTACTAGAGGGCTAGAGGGAACCTCCCTACAACCAAATTTTAGGAAGTAAATCAATTAGGTCTCATAGACCATCTAGATCAACAAGATCAGTACAAATGCCCCTTGCCGAGTCACAAGGATGTCAATCCTGACATAGGAAAGAGTCAGGGTTGATTATTTTATTAGTTGATGGAATATGTACATGTATTTTTTTTGTATATGCCTTGAGATGAAGGCACATATTTTTGATCAATGCCCATGATGACATACCCACATGTATATGATTTTGTTGAGATACATTGGTATATGGACATTGATGATTTTTGACATGTATATGATGATGGACATTGATGTATATCCCATTTTGATTTATGAGATATTGTGTTAGCCCATGTTTTTATTATGTTTTATAATGAGGGGGATAAAAATAATCCCTATTTCCCCATTGATGATATGATGTGATGTTAGCTTAGCATACATGTTGATTTCATTTTATGATGATGTAGCTTAACATTTATTGATGATATGTGATGATGTTATAGATAAATGTGATGATATGAATGTGATGATGAAATGATAACACACAATGTACAAGCAAAGAACACAAGTACAAAGAACAATTAACAAATCTAATATATATATATATATATACACACACACACACACACACACACACATATGCTAAACAACACAACATGGTAACAACACAAAGTTATATACAAACCAAGAACTAATCTAGTTAAACACAACAATAAATTAATCTAAATGCATAAAAGACAACGTACATATACGTACAACACAAAAAACATGCAAGTAACACTATTTTGTTTTTTTGGAACATTTTCAAAATTTTTATATTTTCACGAGACAATGTTATATTGTTTTTGGAAAGACATATTTGAATGTTTTTAGGGTTTTTGAAAATTTTTCTGAAGCAATGTACAAGAAAGAGAATATGCAAAGGTTCCCCAATGATAGGTGAGCATATACAAGGGAAACCTTTTAACATATATATAAGAGTAAGTGTAGACACCTAAAATCTGCCTATGCAGTTTTAATACTAAAATTGCACTAATTATCCTCTTTCTTGTCATTTCCATTATAATTAGTGATTTCCCACTAATTAACTAACATTTCCCTCCATTTCAGTCAATTAACGACACTTCGTTAATTAACTAGCCTTTACCCCATTCCGGATGTCAATTAACGACACTTCATTAGTTATAATCCTCCTATAATCAATTAATTAACTATTATTAGTTAATTAAGCCTTTATAACCTTGTATTTAATTAATAAACCTTCTTATTAATTAAATCCCCCTTTTAAATCATCTCAATCCTACCTATTTTCCTATAAATCATCTCTAAATAGATTTCTAAGCTTATCCTAGACTATTAATTAATCCTAGTTGATTAATTAAAACATCTCCAACTCCCATGAGTTGCTAATTCTAATCATGCTTATCTATTCTAATTCTACTTTATCTTTTATACCACTTTCACTAAGTTTCTAGCTTCACCCAAATTAGAAAGCTATATAAATAACCTAACACCTTCCTTCACACCTTACACCTTTACATCTTTAACACCACACTTTGAATAGTGATTACTATAGGCATATTGATAGAGCATTCTCCATTGTTGGAATAACTTATTCATATTTGCATCCATTTCTCTCATAGTTGAGTATTAAAGGAAGATATAAACATGACCTTGTAGCCATTATTGGTGAGATACTTTCCTCACTTTGGAGATTAAATACAAATTTATTTTTATGATCTAAATAGGCTCATATTAATTAGCAATCATACATTACAAATCACATCCAATTCCAAGGGATGGCTTTGCATTAGATGTTTAAATTCATTTTGATGCATTAGAAGTTATTTCCTTTAAAGATTTATCATTGATGTTCTTATTAGATTTAGTTTTTAGGAGCTATTTGGTGTTAGCTACATTCAATTAGCTTAGTTAGATTTTGCATGCTTGGTGGAACTTACTCCATTGTCTCATGCATTTATTTTCAAGTTTTTGTAGTTTAGTTTCATTTTTTCTTTACTAACCCTATTTTAAGAATTTATTGATAAATATTGTGATTATTAACTTGTTTTGTTAAGTTTGCATGTGTTGAGTGTTCTTTGTAGATATAAGGGAGGTGAGGTGCTGCCAAATTTGAAGTTAAACAACAAAGATTTGATATTTTTGACATTATTTTTGTCAAAATCCGTGTTTTTGAAGTTGCATAGGTGACTTGTGTTAGTGTTTGAATCCTTTCCTTAACATTGAAAGGCTTACACTACTATTAATATACTTGCACTACTGTTAATATGCTTGCGTTACCGTTACTAGGATTGCATTAGCATTCTATGGATTTTTGGCCTTGTTAACTTTACAAGTTATCCTTGCTAAGGAGGACTTCAAATTTTTCTCGCAATTTTTTACCCTTCCCATTCCTTAATTTTTCAAGAAATTTGTCTCAGAATTACCTTTGGGTCATGTTTGGATCGAATTTTGAATTTTGAACTTCGAATTTTGGATTTTGGAATTCAGCTAGTGTTTTATATTCAAAATGGATGTTGAAGTCCAAAGTCCAGAAGTCCGATCCAATTGGATTTCAGAACTTCAGAAATTCAAAGTTATAAATATGTTTTACCCAAAATTTTCACCAAAAAGTCTGAAATCTGAAATCCAAAAATTCCAAAATATGAAATCCAAAATTCAAAAAGTTCAAAATTCCAAAAATTTTAAAATTCCAAAAATTTGAAATCCGAAATTTATTGCAGTATGGCACCCTGAACTTTAAATGGCCATAAATTTCTCCCAGAAGCTATGATTTTCATGAAATTGGAATTTTTGGAAAGGTCTTGACGCCCTCTATGCAATTAAATTTTTATTTTGTAACTTACATGTAGATAAGTATGTTAAAAATTAGAATTTTCAAGGTTGAATTGGTCAAACATGTGTAACTATTTTTGCTATTTTCATGGGACGTTGTGTAACACCTTTGACAAATAGTTATATTCCTCTTTTGTAGTACAAGCATTGGCATGTGATTTTATTGAATGAGGTGTGTTTCCTTGATTGTTGAAAATCATGCTTGTTATGGATAAATCATTTCTGCTCTTGGATTCATTGGACCAAAATGATATGGCTTGCAAGAATCCATTTTCACTTCTTGTAGGTGAGTTACAATCTGGTTTTGAGAGTTGCAAACTTATCTCTTTTAACTGACTCATCCTTGGATCAATTCCAGTGATCCAAGGAATGTTTTAAATATCCTTACCAAACTAAATGGTAAAATTGACATTCATAAGTGGAGAGACATAGTAGACTAAACTTTGTATGTTACAAATTCTTTGGTCTTATATGAACGTGCCTTCATTCGGTTGTATGTTTGTGCTTGGGTCTTTGGGATTGATCTCTTTAGGACATTGATGGTGTCCTAACGTAAGTTATTATGCTAAATGAATAAGGGAGAAATTACCAAATTAATGCTAGGATATTTTAACCTAATACCTAATACTATATGGTTGTGAATTTGATCTAACCTAAGGTGGAAATTACCTATGGCAATGTTTTCAAGACCTAAGGTAATTATTTTTAGACTAACCTAAGTTTTGGGAAATCTATCCTAAACTATTGAAAAGGAACCTAAGGTCGCATGGCATTATGGCAATGTTTCTAATGGAATTTATTTGATTTGATTTGGTTAAATAAATGGAGGTACAACCAGTTTGACAAAGGCAAGTATACTTTAGTGGAAGCATACATGGAGGCTTCACTAAAGATGGAAATGCATGTTGAAGTGGAAATGGCATTCGCCAGTTTTAGGAGATGGTGGCAAGGAGAAATTAACAGGAGATTTGGGAGCTATTGCATTAATGAACCTCAGTTTTTGCATGCAAACCTTCTTAGAAACAAGAAAGGTAGATTTTTTAGAGGTTGTTTGATCTTGCATGCATTGCGATTTTTGTTCTGTATGGAGCTATCTGGTTCTTCAAACTAGCAGTTTGACTTCTACTTTATGGCTATTTTTTGTTTCTCTAGTCTATTTTTGATCGAAGGAAAGTATATGAGGCATTGGAAGAAAATATGTTTGGTTGTTGATCTTTCATGGAGAAGAAAAAGAGTTGGAAGCTCGGCTGGAAGTCTCCTTCGAATTGGTAGAAGCACTATCAGGCATGATAGGCTCTACCCATTAAGATTTATTTCTTTCTTCTAAATGATTCATTAAAACAATTCTGCTCTCATGAGATAAATGTTTTCATGATTTGTTTGGTTATTTACTTTCTTGGTTTTTTTGAATCTCTGTGGTTTTTGGATATAAATCCATTAAAAATAATGTTATCCTTTGGAAACTCTCTGTGTGCAAGTTCAGTGGTGACATGCATGCCAAAATATTATTCGAAGCTCTATATTTCTTTCGAACTTGTGTCAAGACCGGTGTTGTTCTGAGCTGGTATTCGATGCCTTGTGTTTTGTTTTGAACTTATATTGGAGCCTTGTGTTTCATTTTGAGCTTGTATTGGAGCTTTGTGTTGTCCCAAACTTGTGTTCAAAGCTTTGTGTTTGGCACTGAACTCGTATTCAATACTTGTGTGTTCTGAACTTGTATTCAAGGTATTGTGTTTGGTTATGTACTTGTATTTTGAGCTTTGAGTTTTACTCGTATTCAAGGTTTGAGATGCTTAGAACTCGTTCATGGGACTGTTTTCTTAAAAATCTTGAGAGAATAGTTTTGGTTTGAGTTGATTTGGTTATCTCTTTGAGATCTTCTCCTTGTAGCTTCTTGAGTTGGAATGGTTGTGGTACTTCTATTTTTGAGATTGTACTACCTTCTTTGAACTTGTAAGGGCATGTAAATATGGAGGATATTCTTCTCTCCTCTGCTATGAGAAAACCTGCGTCTTGTTGAGGACTTAACTATTTTGTTTAAAGGTTAATGGATTGGAACTATAACTTGTTGAGGGACTAAGGAACCTCTGGTTAGTTACTATACTGTTATTTACTCTTTGGTTTGATATAGATCTTGTTTGAAATAGTCATTATTAGTTTTAGAGGATTATAGAAATGTAGTATGCATACTCCTTCTTGTGATCGATGTTTGAAACGAACACCTTCTCTGTCACAATATTTATAGATGGAGTTGTGCAAGTATTTTGTTGTGAATTCTGTTTCGATCAAGTTTGAGGTAACGTTGGGACCTTGCTTGAATTATTGTGTATTGGGTCTTCTTACTCTCTTCAGATCCTTTTAATTGATTTTTGGGTTCTAAAAGAAAGATGAGTTGAATACCCTAGTGTACTAAATCTTGTTGGTAGGATTTATTACCTCTGGTTCGGAATTGTTTCTTTAATTTGTTCTTATTTTGGATCATGAACCACTTGCTCTTTTGTATTGAGCTGTTGAAGCCCTTGTAATTGGGATTTCAGTTTCTATTGAGTTCGTGAGTATTTTTGAACTTGTTTAGCTTATATTGTTTTGGGTTTTGTATCCTTTGTTAGATTCATTGAAGGAATCTCTGGGTCTTTAAAAGAGAAAGGAATATATTTCTCTTGTGGACAATATTCTATTTTTAGGACTTTCTTGTGAAATGAATTCAAACTTGTGTTTAATGAATTGGAATAGATAAACCAGGTTGTATTGATTTGTAAGGGAAACTAGAAGTGTTGCTTTCTTTAAACTATGTGTTTGGTTTTGTGTTCTCTCTTGGGAACTAGTAAAAGAACTTCTGAGTTTGAAATAGAAATGGGAATTCATTTGATAGTATAAATGAAATGAATTCTTGATTGGATTTTTTTTATTTGAGATCCTTTAACTTTTGAAAATATAAGTTCATTTGATTGAACTTCTCTATATCACGACTCTCTTCTTGGCTGTAGAGTGATTGTTCTCTTAGGCCTGCTCGACTTCTTGGGTTCAGATTTCTATCCTTTCTGTCTTATAGGGAATAGTGAGAAACCACTCTTCTGAGATGGAAATTTCCTTTTGGATTGTTTAGGCTACTTTGTACTAAGTCATTTGTTGTAATGAAGTGGATAGAGAACAGCTGAGTCAGTTCTATTGAAGAGAAAGTGTAAGCGATGTTTTGACTGACTGCTTTGTTTGACTGAGTCATACTCCATTTGGATTTTTTATTGGAATATTTTCTCTTTTTGCACTCTATCTTATTATGAATCCTCCTTAGATGGACACGAGAAGAGATTAACCTTGTGTGAGGCTTGTTTTGATTTTGGAACGTACGGTTTCGAGATCTTTGAGTGATATCTTCTAACATGTAGAAGTTAGTTAAGACTTGCGGGTAGACTATTTTGATTCTCTATCCCTTTTGGATTGAATTGGGATTCTTGTTTAGAAGTTGTTTCTTTAATGTTGATTCCTTATATTTTTATCCTTGAACTGAAGAAGTTATGTGTGTTCTAAACCTGTTTCTATTTTTTGGATGATTAGTGTATGGGGAATAATATGTATCAATTCTTCTTCTTTTGGATTAAGTTGTAGGATGAATCATCCTAATATGAGATATGCTTTAAATAACTTATTTTTCTACATAGTAAAGATAAATGTTGTATTTCTATTATGATAGAATTATGAAACAATTAGATGACAAGATTTGTTGTTCGTTTAAAAGTAATTGAAAGGACCAATTAGACTACATGTTATAATGCAAATGTTGCAGAATATATTATGCTCTTTTCTTAAAAGTGAATTAAGACTCATTATTGTACTTCTTATCTAGTTGTTATTACTTATGATTATTTGTATGATATATTAATTGTTTCATGAAAGCAAAGTTGTTTTAATGGAACAATTAGTGGAATGCACTTCATCTTATCATGCTCGATTCATTGAACCGACCTATGCTAGCAATTTTTACTGAGATGGACATCATAAGTGATAAAAGAAGGCAATTTTTTTATGATGTATTGACTTATTTAATTTTGGATCTTATGTAAATAATTTCGATTCATTCTTGAGTTGTATTGGAAAAGAGAAGTGATGTTCTTTTATGATCTTAATGATGATTGACATGTAGTATGTATGAAATGCATAGTCTTGTAAATGTATATTTTATCATGATGAATTGAAGGGTTTGGAGGTGAATGCGAGTTTGTTGTGTAAATTATCTTGTACTTTATATGACGGAAATAGTAGGGATATCTTGTCGATATTCTTTATATCTGTTTGTATACTATTGCTATTATCAATTGATAAGTTGGATTAAAGGGGATAGTACAATCTCCCTTACTATAATGAAACTTGTTAAATTGCAAAAGATGTCATTCTCTAACTACACAACTATAGTTTAATAATGAAATATGCATTGGTCATACAATTAAACTATATGAGTAAAGAATGATAAAAAGGTTATGTTAACCCTAACATCTAACCATGTAGAGGAAGACTCTTCCTCTCTCAAAAGAGTGAGAAATAAATGGAATGGTGGTTATGATCTTTAATCTTTGTGATTTGTTTATAAAATTTAAACACTAGCTGAATCTCGGTGAATGCTACACCTTCTTGGACAACTAGGTTACATTAAAAATTAACTGTTTGATGTTTGCTGCCCTATTTTTGGGGATAACTTCTTGTTAGGCCACGTTAATGAACATCAATGCAAGAATGAGTTAATGAAGTTCTTAATATCAATTCAGATTAATTTTGGATAAAGAACTTAATGAATTTTGGAATTAGGGTTAGGCATGGTTGTTGCAATCTGAATCTTAATCTAATTAAATTAAATCTAATGACCACTAAGGGGTATGTACATCATGATGATCAATTCTAATGGATGTTGGTACATGCCAATTGCAGGACTATACCTTTGAGATGACCAAGGGCTTCTCAAGGATATAATGTTGCATTTGACATGTGGCAACACCCTTCCATATTTATTCATCTAGATCTACACACATCTTGACTTGAACTTAGTTTCTCTCTAGGTCAAGTTAGTAGCATGTTTAGGATAGGAGTAGCTTTCTATGACTCAGGGTACCTTGGCACATTGGTTAAATTAGGCCGACCGAGTATGCCCATATACCCTAAGTCATCATGAGTGTCTTCCTATAAAAATTATGTTGCTAACCTGGGCTAGGGTCAAACCTTAGGCAAGTGGACTGATAGAAGTCAGTAAAGACCATTCTAGATAATAGAAGAGTGAGGTGAAGGACATATTCCAAAATGACGAGTATGTTGTCTAGGAATAGTAACATGAACAATATGTTGAAAATATTTGGCCAAAGTATCGCAAGATATTGGTTGCGTTGTCCTAAGTCACCTAGTTTAAAGCAATGTGATGTCAGATGAATATTGGTAACAAATATTTAGATAGGTTCTTTAAATAGATCACCCAGTACCTAGAATAGGGTAGGAAAAACCAAGTATACATGGTATACATAAAGTATTCTATAATTTAAGACAAACATGAGATATTGATTGGTAATCGAGTCATGGAATGAGAGATCGGTAACATACCGAGTCATTACAGACTGCATATGGTTATTTGTTATGAGATTGATTGGCATGGAATGTGTGTTCTAAATGATGTTTTATTTAGAACAAAGAACATTGTGTTTAATTTTTTTTTGCCTTGTTTCTAAAGTCTTAAAATGGGAATGTTACGGGTTGTTCGCTAAGTATTAATGTATTCTATTTTTAGTAGGAAGTAGTTATAAGATGGAGCTATAATCGCTCAATCTCCTTAGTCTATAAATATGATAATGTATTATGACCAAAATGACTTTTAGATCTTATTGTAAAGAGGCTCTAAATTTGGAAGTGTCAAAGAACAAAATTTATGACTTTTATATTTAGAACACTATTTTGCCATCAAATATTTGGAATAATGTGTAGATTTATAATTTTTTTAGTACTTGTGAATATTTAATTCCTTGTATGTGGTGAATTATATTTCCTTTAAATCAATTATCTTCTTTCAATTATTGGTGAGGTTGTTTATAAATATATGTATCTTAGTTGTGGAGAATCTTAAACCTATTCTATTGTTTAGAGTTTTATGTTACATCGATTCAGTGATTGAGAATATTTTTAGGAGATGTGCATGCCATGTATTGTTTCATAATATTAATTGTGTAAACGAAGTAGATATTTTTGTTCCATTGATTCTTGGTGCATCACCATTTTATATGTTATATGATAATCCCTCTATCCCTATTTTCAAAGAACAAAGTAGATTAGTTTTATTTCAAATGTTATAGCCTTGCATCTTGATCTTAAATCAAGTGCACCAAGTTTGGAAGGAAGGCTGATCATTGTAATGCATGGTTGAAATCAACCCACTTGAGACCCAAGAAACAACCTAGGGTTAGTTAGAAAATTAGAGAATAATTTTTTTTGATTAGAAGTTCCTATAACCAAGTTGCGCAATGCAATAGTTGCCACCGATAGGTTATGGAATAATTCAATTTTACTAGGACATACTTTCCATTGATTGATAACTATTAAGGTCACATGGTCCAAATTTTAGGGTTAGAAGTTTCAGTTAGGTTCAGGGAGCAATTTACCCCCATACCCACTCTCAAATAGGCTCAGAGTTTCAACTTGATTTTTCTCATACTTAACATATTCAAAAGTGCCCTAAATCATTCCCATTGGATAGGACATTTTCTCACCTTTTCGGTGATATAAAGAAGTCCTCCTAACTCCTTTAGGAACTCAAGATATGAGTAAACAAACTTTAGGGGTCAAATTTTCCCCAAGGGGACACGTGTCAAGAGGAGAGAAAAACCCCTTTGGCGGGTCGCGGGGTGGCCTTAACAATTTTTCTCCCCACATGGGAACAAATTAAAATTTTCTACCATGCCTCCACGGGTCCTCGGTGGATGCGTGTCACCCAATGGGCCTAAGCAAGAAGAAGAGAAGGAATGGCAGAGCGGTGGGGTTTTTTGGGAAATCTCGCTGAAGGGAGGGAAAAAGGGAAAAATGGTCACACGGGTCCGTGCACCCTCGAGAAGAATTTTCCCAAGGCAAGGGCGCGATGTGGCTCAGGCGAAATTTTCAAAAATTTCCAAAGGAAAAATTTCAAAATAACAAAGTGTTCGCGCCCCTCAGCAAGCACCCAAAGCTACCATGTGGCAGCCTGTGATTGGCCATGGGCCGGTGGGGCTAAAAGGAAATTTTTTCTAAAATTTTCAAAAAAGTCAAAGGGTAAAAAGGTGTCGCGCCTCCACCGCTACCCCGTGAGGACACGTGGCAGCCTTTGGTTGGTTATGGGATGGCGGAGGAAAAGATGAATTTTTTTCTAAGATAAATTTTTGAAATTTTTTTCTAAGGCAATTCGTTGGGAAATTTTTGGGTTGCGGGCCCAACAGGGAAAATTTTCCCAAATTTACCTGCTAAGGCACATAAACTTCAAAGTGCTATAAATTGAGCTAGAAAGCTCAGTTTTGGGCAAATGAGGACTTTTTGGAAAGATCTTGATGCCCTCTTTGCACAAAAACATAAATTTTACATTTTGATAAATTTTAAGGGGTCAATTTTGCAAAAATAGATCTGCAGGCTTTTAATAAGCCAATCGGTAATTTCAACTTTCCAATTTGATTAAATTGGATCTCCTCCTTCACTCAACATGCCAAACAGGCATAGAAAAATTGATCTAGGGAGATTTTAAAGTGTTTTAAGAAGGTAAATTTATTCCATTGATTTCAATTTGCATTTTTCCATCAATTGATAGAAAAACGACTGTTAGAGGGATTGGATTCAATTTTGTATTAATTTAACTTGTCTTATTGAGTGTTCTTTGTCAATTTGAGTTTATTAATATATTAGCATGATAAAATATTTCATTTTCAAGTTGATTAATGTGTGAAGGTGCAAAATTTACAATTTGATTAAATTTATCGATTTTAAAAGTCACAATGCCAGTGATCAAATTTTTAAAGGATCTATTTATCAATTTTATCATTTAAGTGTGGTATATAGTTTCTAAACTAATCCACTACATTTAGTTATTTCTAAACAAATCATTTCCAAGTTAAATTGTAAAATATGATTTCCAAATTTGATATATTTCAAAGGAGACAATGTAAAATAATTCTTACACATGTATTTCTTCTTTTAGTTCCATTTTCTAACAAAGATTCCAATCTCAAATTAACATTCCAGTTCAACCCAACAATGCAAATGAAATATGAACTTGCAATTATTTATTTAATTCATTTATAAACTTTTACATCTTCACATTCCTCCATTTCTTGAATGCAATAACACAATTCTATTTCTTTCCAATAAACAGAACAAAATTTAAATGTCTTTCACAATTCAAGTATACATTTTCATAATCAATTACAACATCATTTATCCATAATATAACTGTTACAATTTCATCCACATAATGTGGGAAAGGATTACAAATGAATGTGTTTTCACAAGGGACTGTCAAACTACATTTTTCCTTGCTCTAGGACAACAACATGCACATTTTCTCTTTCTCCAAATTGATCACAACAAAAGAGGGGAAATGCAATGCTCTCCACCCAACCAAGACATCCAAATAAAGGAGAAGCCTTCCTTCATCATTGGCCCTGAGCCCCAACCAAAATACAATCAAAGGTGTGATTCAACCCATGGCAACAATTGGTTTCCATAACATAGCATTCTTTCACATACACATTTCCTTTTAAAAAACACAATTCAACACAAAAATAGCAGTTCACAATTGCATTTAAAAACATTTCAAAACAAAACTCGGAAGCTTGATCATGCAAACCAAAAGAGCAATGCCTATGGGGAAGCTACTTATGCCTCCCAATTGGGAATTGGGCATCCACCAAAACAACTGCTAAAATAATTCATCCCACACACATCCTTATGCCCCCACAAGTTTCTCCTTATGCACCCCCATGATTTTCCTTATGCCCACCCCAAAGTAAGAAATGCAAGCTATTTTTTTTTCCATGGTGGATCCCAAACCCAAACTCCCTCCAAAAAATTCTTATGCCAACGGCATTCCTTATGCCCCCCACATGGATTCCCCATAGCCTTCTTCTACACCTTCCCTAAGGCAGTCTACCTAACCAGCCAACAAATAAAACAAGGCATGCATTATCCACACAAAACAACAAGAAAATGACAACATATAAAAATAGAGTAAATTCCTACCTCTCCATGGTTATTTTTGTCTCCAAACACCAAGCTTCAAATGCCAAAAACACACCAAAACTTTAATCTCCCAAGCATGCAAAGCTTTCTTTGAAACTTCCTCCAAAAAAAGAGCTCTAACACAAGAAAATGCAACCCCAAGAAGTTGCAAAATGATTCAACGACCCAAAAACAAGGCAAGATTTTGAATTAAATAGAAGAGGGAGAAGAGGATGATGTGGATCCATTTAGGATGCCACATCACACATCCTCAAATTTCAAACACAAAAGAAAAAGTCCAATATCCCAAGCACAATAAAGAGGTGGGTGAAAATATGACAAGTTACTTCCACACTCCAAAAGCCCACACCTCGAGGGACATCAAAATAAATAACATGCAAGAAAGTGCAATTCAAAAAGCAAGCAATATAAATAATAAAATGCATTATAAAAAGTCACAAATCACTTCTCCAACCATAAGTATGGTTGGTAACATAAATTTAGAGGCATGGGACAAGTTTTACTTGTCCCACAAGCCTCCAAAAATAGCCCCAAGGACAAATTCGAATTTCCATGGAGGTGGAGTATTTCTTACTCTAAAATATGACTTACAAAAGCTCTTACACAACTTACACATCCCTTACAAATTAAATTCAAACAACAAACAACTCTTATAATTAATTTCCCATATCCCAATTTGATTTATTTAAATTTTAATCATATGATTCTCACATTAATCTATCAAAATTTTAATTAATTAAAAAAAAATAACACATTACTTAATAAAATACATACAATAACAATAAAATAAACACATTAATAAAGTACACAAACCCATGGTCACATGTAAAGATGATTCCCCCATGGGAATCTCTAAAAAACAACACAACACAATAAAAAAAGTTACCATGGTGACCTTGTTGAATTCACCTAGAAGTCCACTTTGGTTGGTCTCGATCCCCGATGTTTTGTTGTGATATTTTTAACCTGAAAAATACAAATACCTCCTTCGGCCTCGTGGACATATTAGAACATCCAATATGATACAATTAAAATCACTAAACCAACTATATAAATGAATCACAACAACATCGAAGTAACAACTACATAATTTGCAGTTTTAATCAACAACTATATCATCATCAAATACTATCCATTTTCTAGATCAACTCCTAATATCCAAATCACATGTCTAAAAAACATCGTAAACATCCATGTAAAATAATATATCATCATCCACATGTAAGGTGTCTCTAATAATCATCATGCATCATAGTCAAGTCAAGATCAACAATAATCCATGATCAATGTCTAACATCACACTAAGTCAAAACATAATAATGTCTATAACGTGAACAATAGTATCAAAATAAGCATCAAAAGGTGTCAAAGGGAAGTGGGCACTACATACCCCTCCCCTTAGACTCGAATTCCTCCTAGAAGTCACTGGAACAAATGTGGAAACTGAACTTGTAATGAAGTAGCATCCTCCCATGTAGCTGTAGTCTCATCATATATGAACCACTTTGTACTCGAACCTGATCAACCTCTCTACCTCGAAGGCCCAGGGTCCTGTGATCTAGGGTGTGAACTTGCTCCACCATCACTTGCCATTGATCCTGCACCTTCAATGATGTCCAATCCAACACATGAGAAGGATCTGCAATATATCTCATGAGTATTGAAACATGAAACACATCATGTACGCGAGACAAGCTAGGTGGAAATGCTAGACGGTAGGCCAAAGGGCTGAAACACTCCAAGATCTCAAAAGGACCAATGAATCTAGGAGATAACTTAGAACCTTTTCCATAATAGATAGGGATATTTTGTTTCCTGACACGAAGGAACACCTTTATGCCCACATCAAAACTATGGTCAATCCTATGCTGATCTGCATATTTCTTCTACCTGTCCTGTGCCTCCTGCAATCTCTACGATAAACACTATATGTTGCTCCATTTCGTATAAAAGATCTGGTCCAAGAGATACCCTATCCTCTAGCCTATCCCAGCTAAGAGGTGTCTTGCACTCTCTACCATATAAAGCATGAAAAGGAGCCATGTCTATGGAACTCTAAAAACTATTATTGTAGGCAAACTCTACTAAGTACAGGTACTCCTCCCACTTAGACTGCTGATCCATCACATACATCATGAGCATGTCCTCTAAAATATGATTCAACCACTCATTTTTTCCATCTATCTTAGGGTAATTTGCTGTGTTGAAGTTGATCCTTGTCCCGAGAGCATACTTTGCATGGTAGTCAGAAGGAAATGTGAAGTATACAAAGGATTGTGATCACAAATGATCTTCTGCGGAATCCCATGCAACCTGAAGATCTCATCCAAATATACTCATGCCACTGCTCTGGTAGTATAAGTGGTCTTCACCAAAGAAAAGTGAGCCACTTTTTTCAATTTATCAACCGTGACCATAATGGCGTCATGGTGATATCTTGACATCGGTAGCCCAACAATGAAATCCATGGAAATGGTGTCCCACTTCCATTCCGGTATAACATAAGGATAAAGAAGGCTAGTTGAATGTTGATGCTTGGCCTTAACCCTCTAGCACTCCAAACATTGTGACATGAACTAAGCCACATCTCTATGATTTCCTCTCCAATGATACAACTGTCTCAAGGTAGCATGCATCTTCTTCACCTCGGGATGGGCTGAATAGGGTGCACGATGAGCCACTACCAAGATGTCCTACCTCAATCCTCCATCTTTGGGAACATATATTCAGCCTCTGTGCTGATAAGACCATCCGCCTCTAAGTAAAAACCATCAAACTACCCTTTAAGGGGTCTCTGTGACTTGATCTCTGCTTGAACTACAATTTAGAAGCTATCAAGAGGAAGCTACTAAAGAATCCTACTTTGTAAATCTGTGCTCACTGAAGTGGCCATAGCCACATGTCTCCATCTGAGAGTGTATGCTACCACATTCTCCTTCCCCTTCACATGCTCTATCTCCATGTCATACTCACAAAGGAAATCCATCTAACACCGTTAATGAGTGTTGAGATTGGGTTGCGTGAAGAGGTGGCGAAGACTCAAGTGATCTGTCTTGAGTGTGAATCTCCATCCAAGAAGAAAGTGTCTCCATCTAACCAAAGCATACACAACTTCCACAAGCTCAAGATCATGGGTCGGATAATTAAGCTCATGATCTTTGAGTTTGCGAGACTCAAAAGCCACTACTCTACCATCCTGCATCAACACACCTCTAAGCCCTACTAAAGAAGCATCTGTGTAAATGAAGAACTCACCCTGTGGATCCGGTACTACAAGAATAGGTGTTGTGGTGAGACACTCCTTCATGTCCTGAAGGCCTGCTCACATCTGTCTAACCAAACAAACTTCTTCCCTTTCCTCTTGAAGGGAAGTTATAGGGTGCGTAATGTCGAGAGAAGTCTGAACAAATCTCCGGTAGTACCCTACTAATCCCATGAAGCTGCATACTTGGGTCATTGTAGTGGGTGCTAGCCAATCCATAATGGCTCTAATCTTGGAAGAGTTGATGAAAATGCCTTCCCCATAAATGATATGACCCAAATACTACACCTCGATTGAAAGAAAGCACACTTCTCTAACTTCCCATAAAGTGCTACTCGGGAAGACACTTTGAAGAAGACCTGTCGAAGGTGCCCCTCATGCTCCTCACGTGTACACGAGTATATCAAAATGTTATCTAGGAAGATGATCACAAAGTGATCTAAAAAGGTTTTGAATACCCCATTCATCAAACTCATGAACATTGCGGGGGCATTAGTCAAACCAAAAGGATCCACTTTGTGAACTCATAGTGCCCATATCTCATGCGAAGAGTGGTCTTATGAATGACCACCTCTGAAATCTTCAACCGATGGTATCCGACTTAAGATCAATCTTAGAGAAAACTATGGCTCCCTTCATCTGATCAAACAAGTCATCAATACGAGGAAGAGGATAATGACTCTTGATCGTCACCTTGTTTTGGTGACGGTAATCAATGCATAACCATAAGGATCCATCCTTCTTCTTCACAAAGATTACCAGTGCACCCCAAGGGAATACACTAGGATGGATAAGGCCCTTCTCCAAAAGGCCCTCAAGTTACAACTTGAGCTCACGAGAGCTCTGGGCTGGTCATCGATAAGGTGCTCTTAAGATAGGATTTTCTCCAGAACTAGATCTATATGAAAATCAATCTCATGTGGGGGTGGTAACCTCGATAGTTCCCCTAGAAAGACATAAAGAAACTCTCTCAAAATGGGATGATCATCTAACAATGGTCCACTAGACCCATCCTACGATATGTTACTAATTGTAATAGCATACACCACTTAAGCTGCATAACAAAGATGGTGCAGACGAAATAGGTATCCCGGCCTTTGAGATCACCGACTCAACTCCCAAATCATCTACACAAGCTATGGTCTTGTGATAAAAATCCATCCTAGCCCTGTGTGCAGATAAATCCATACCTAAAATGACTCGATATGAGCCCAAAGGAAGGATATGGAGATCTGAGGTAGTGGTGACAGGTCCCAAATCCACTACACAATCCTTAACTAAGGAGTCTACAAAGATCTTGGCTCCAGAAGCCATCTCAACATCGCAACTAAGACCCTACCTAATTGCCACCAGCCTGCATAGCTCTACTAAAGATGGTGTAATGATAGAATCAGAAGAACCAAAATCAAACAATATAGGGGTAGGAATACCACCAATGCTACCTATGGTCTCAATGACTATGCTCTGGTGCTCTGCCTAGCGGTTCTCAACCACTGCATAAATCTTGTGGCTATGTCCCATGTCACCAACAACTAGCTATGAAAAATCGTGCTTTACCCTTGTTGTTAGGGTTCGTGGGTAATCTCTTGAAAAGTGTCCAATAACTCCACAACCAAAGCATCCTCCTCAATGAGTAGCCCCTCTAGTAGGTTTCCTAAAGTCTATGACATGGATCCTAATGATCGGATGCATCTGCTGATGTCTCGTTTGGTGAGCTCCCACTGACTAAGCTCTAGGTCCACCCGTGTCCTAATGGGACCCCTAGGAGGAGGCCCCATACTCCGACCTCTCTATGCATCAACTCTTTATGGAGGTTTCTAAGGTGGACGGGACTATTTTATGCTTGTTGTGGCCTAAAGGATGACCGCTTGTACCACAGCCACCGCGAGGAAGAGGTGCTTGAACCCCTCAATCTACCAACCTACATCTACCGTATGTGGGTTTGGACTCGATATCTACCTGCTGGGTCTTTCCCCAATTCTCCTCTATAATATAGGCCTTCTCGATGGCCTTAGCTAATGTATGTGGGTAGTGGATCCAAAATGCACCTCCAATATCTAAATTCAGGCCCTAGATGAACATGTGAATCCACACCTACTCATCCTGCATGTACTCTACATACTGGAGTAGATCCAAAAATATACTCTTATACTCTGCTACTAAAAGAGAAGCCTGTCGGAGGTCATGGAACTCATCAATACTCTCTTTGTATGAACCTTCATGATAGATACCTGCTCCTGAATCTCTCCTCAAATAGCTCCTAGGTCACTGTATCAAAATCTACCTAGAGGTTATGCTCCTTCCTCCACCACACTCCTGCTCCATCCCTCAGTAGATGAATCGCAACACGAGCTTCTGTGTTGCTAGAACAAGGACAAAGCTTGAAGAAACCACTCAAGCTTATTAGTGAACCTCTACCGAAATCCACCTGTGTCACTTGAGTAATGTGATGGCTAAAGCTTCGGGATCTCTCTAATATGATATGCTATTATTGTTTGACAACTTCTAGGTGTCTCTACATGCTCATCCCTAAGCCTAGGGCTCTGAGACCTCTCTCCACGCTCTAGAACTCTATCACCCTGTCCCCTCAGTGGCGACTGTACTTTGGCTGACTCCACATGGGAGTTCTCTCCTCTATGATCCTTTCTAGGTCAAGGAGATACTTGACCCTCAATGGAAGGAGCTCTGTTATGACTGGCTGCATGTCCTCCTCCTAATCCTCTGCGTAGAGTGGAATTAACATCCTGAAGGGTTTGTAGAATATGAGGTAGGATAGCTGCTACACCCTGATCTGGTGGTGGTGGTAGTGGTGGTGATTCCGAGTCTCTGTGAAGGTTCCTCTCACTCCGTCTGAGCCTCCTGTATAGACCAAAGCAAGAGTTAGTTTATTTTTCTAAGTTTTACACAACTTCCATGTTTACTAAAACACACAATTTCTAAGCTAAGTTGTTTTCTAGATTTAAAGTGTGCTAGGTTTAAGTTTTCATGTCTCAAGTTTTATAATGTGCCAAGGGTCCAAGATTTTGAACCATCGCTCGATACCAAGTGTAATGCCCGGTTGAAATCATCCCACTTGAGACCTAAGAAACAACCTAGGGTTAGTTAGAAAACTAGGGAATATTTTTTTTTTGATTAGAAGTGCCTAAAACCAAGTTGCAATGCAATAGTTGCCATTGATAGGTTCTAGAACAATTAAATTTCACTAGGACATAATTTCCATTTATTGATAACTATTAAGGTCACATGGTCCAAATTTTAGGGTTAGAAGTTTTAGTTAGGTTCAGGGAGTAATTTACACCCCATACCCACTCTCAAATAGGCTCAGAGTTTCAACTTTATTTTTCTCATACTTAACATATTCAAAATTTCCCTAAATCATTCCCATTGGATAGGAAATTTTATTACCTTTCTAGTGATATAAAAAGTCCTCCTAACTCCTTCAGGAACTCAAGATATGAGCAAGCGAGACTTTAGGGGTCAAATTTTCCCCAAGGGGACATGTGTCAAGAGGAGAGGAAAACCCCTTTGGCGGGTTGGCCGGTCGTGGGGCGGCCTTTAAAAATTTTCTCCCCATGCGGGTGTAAATTCCAATTTTCTCCCGCACCTCCATGGGTCCTCGGTGGATGTGTGTCACCCAACGGGCCCAAGCGGGAAGAAGAGATGGAAGGGCGGAGTGGTGGGGTTTATTTGGGAAATCTTGCCGAAGGGAGGGAAAAAGGGAAAGATGGTCACGTGGGTCTGTGGACCCGTGAGAAGAATTTTACCAAGGCGAGGGTAGGGATCTTTGGTCCATGGGGAAATTTTTCAAAAATTTCCAAAAGAAAAATTTCAAAATAACAAAGGGTTTGTGCTCCTCCGTAAGCACCCAAAACTACCACATGGTAGTCTGTGATTGGCCACGGGCCGGCAGGGCTAAAAGGAAATTTTTCTAAATTTTTTAAAAAAGTCAAAGGGAAAAAGGGTGCCATGCCTCCCATTGCTGTCCCATGAGGACATGTGGCAGCCTTTGATTGGCTACGGGCTGGTGGAGGAAAAGATGAAAATTTTTTTGAGCCAAAACTTTTCAAAAAAATTTCTAAGGCAATTCGACGGGAAATTTTTGGGTTCATGGGCACGCACAGAGAAAATTTTCCCAAATTTACCCGCTAAGGCACAAAAACTTCAAAGTACTATAACTTGATCTAGAAAGCTTAGTTTTGGGAAAATAAGGACTTTATGGAAATATATCAATGCCCTATTTACACAGGAAACATAAATTTTCATTTTGATAAAGTTTAAGGGGTCAATTTTGCAAAAGGATCTGCAGGCTTTTAATAAGCCAACTGGTAATTTCCAACTTTCCAATTTGATTAAATTGGATCTCCTCCTTCACTCAACATGCCAAACAGGCATGGAGAATTGATCTAGGGAGAGTTTAAAGTGTTTTAGGAAGGTAAATTTATTCCATTGATTTCAATTTGCATTTTTCCATCAATTGACAGAAAAATGACTATTAGAGGGATTGGATTCGATTTTGCATTAATTTAACTTGTCTTCTTAAGTGTTCTTTGTCAATTTGAGTTTCTTAATATCTTAGCATGCTAAAATATATCATTTTCAAGTTGATTAATGTGTGTAGGTCCGAACTGTACAATTTGATTAAATTTGTCAGTTTTAAAAGTCACAATGCTAGTGATCAAATTTTTAAAGGATCTATTTATCAATTTTATCATTTAAGTGTGGTATATAGTTTCTAAACTAATCCAATGCATTTAGTTGTTTCTAAACAAATCATTTCCAAGTTAAATTGTAAAATCTGATTTCCAAATTTAATATATTTCAAAGGAGACAATGCAATATAATTCTTACACATGTATTTCTTCTTTTTTCCATTTTCTAACAAATATTCCAATCTAAATTTAACATTCCAGTTCAACCAACAATGCAAATGAAAGATGAACTTGCAATTCTTTATTGAATTCATTTATAAACTTTTACATCTTCACAGTCCATTTCTTGAACGCAATAACACAATTCTATTTCTTTTCAATAAATGGAACAAAATTTAAATGTCTTTCACAATTCAAGTATACATTTTCATAATAAATTACAACATCATTTATCCATAATATGACTGTTACAATTTCATCCACATCATGTGGGAAAGGATTACAAATGATTGTGTTTTCACAAGGGACTATCAAATTGCATTTTTCCTTTCTCTAGGACAGCAACATGCACATTTTCTCATTCTCCAAATTGAGCACAACAAAAGAGGGGGAAAGGCAACACTCTCCACCCAACCAAGACATCGAATGAAAGGATAAGCCTAATAGCGAGAGGCCATATCTACACAAAAATTCACGGAAGAATAATTTATCATTCAATTCATTCCGGATAATTATACAACATATGCCATTCCATATAAATAGGTATTTACATCACTATTTTATAGGAAACTAGTTGCCCAACAATATCTCCAAAATTCTATTTAGTTGTGATTATTACACACGTAAAAATACACAACTCAAATCATACGAGTTGTTAAAAAAACTCTAATAATATATTATTGTTTATGTAACAATAATATAACTACAAACATTTATACTTATTTGAATACACAAGTATAATGTAAACATTAATATCCTAACATTCCCCCTTAATGTTTACATGGTAACAAAAGAACTTTCACACTTCTCTCGTAGCTTGTCACCTCTGTGTGGTCATGATCTTGGCACACACTCAAACTGAAGGTAGAAGAAGGAACACATCAAATTCTTATCAACCATGCACTATCGGGAACACATCTGACCGAAAAGGATGGGAACATGCTCAGGAATCATCTGCTTATCAACCAGTCACTCTAGGGAACACATCTAACCTAACAGTGTGGGAACTCAAGTAGGAACACATTTGAACAACCTTCAATGGTTTTCAGGAGGCTAACCACAAACCTAGGCATGAACAGGAACACATCTGATTGTTCTACCTCATCAAGACTCATGATGTTTCCTTACACTATGTTATATGTTCTTTACTATGTTTTTGCATAGGGAAATAGGAATAATCACATACACAACTGAAAAATGGGAAATGGAACATTGGTTCATGTTGATCATGTTCCCCCTCAATGTGAAATTTCCACTTATTGCAAACTAAAAAAACTAAAGTGCACAAAACCACATTGAAATGCTGAAATCAAACACACTGCATGCTATAAGAAGGCACACCACTCACACATGTGCCACCAAAGTAGTGAAGCGGCCCCATTGTTGGTAATCGATGAGAGGTCGTTGGTTGTCTTCCACCTCCGGTGCCTCCATCCTCCAATGTCATGTTGCTAACTCAACTCGATGTGATCATTGGGATCAATAATTTCCACATTGGGGTTATTTGTATTAACTTCCCCCTCAATGTGAAATATTTTATTTTTCAGATGGCGGGTAACACCGAAAATGTGTCTCGTGAGTAAAATGTTTTTATTTTTAAAAATTTTGACTCGATTACGAATATCCTAAATCACCTATTTGATTGACAATGACTTATAACTCCAAAATTTGACTTAATTTTTTTTACATTAATTTTTCCGACTAAAAAGAATTTGACACTTGAAAATAACATACAAAAAAATAAAATAAAATTATTAACTTTACTCGAAAATAAAAACTATGACACTTTTGATAACCCGAATGGGACTAAACTAAATAATTTAAAATTGTTTTTTTTTTTAAAGACTTTTACAATGACTCGACTCTTGATTATTAAGATGCACAACGCACCAAATACTTCACCATCTAGTTTAACTTAACGACACAAATTTACAATAGAATTTGATTTCTTTCGACTCAAAATAAAAATATGAAAGACAATAATGACTTAAATTTGACAAAAGACTTTTAACACAATACTTTTAGATTCAAATAGAGACTGTAATATTTTGACACTCTAAACTGTACATATACTTGTGTTTCACCTGATTCTTAGATCATTTCTTTGAAGTGTTGACAAAAAAATAGGGTAATGGGCATAGGAGGAATACCTATTCAAATCTTTGGTTGATGGGTTGTTGCACGCGTATGACTTCCAAATCCACAACTGATCATGAGAGCTTCCTTTTGGCTAGGAGGAACTACCTATAATGCAAAGCAAGACCACCGAAGGAATTAAACAATATGGGCAGTGAACTACCTAGCATATGCTAGATCCGGGAAGTGTGATACTTCCTAGATGGCTATCAGTCCATTGTTTTAAACAATTTAATGTTGTAAACAAAGTAAATCCTATTGTAATTTGAAATGATTTAGGTATCTCACTTAAAACACAATAAGAAATAGATCTAATCTAATAGGCTAAGCTAGAATAGAATCCAAAGGTCAAATGATTGGTTCTGGGTTCTACAGGTTTGACAGAGGTCTCGGGTAGATCACAGGTGGATGAGGGTGAGATGAAATTTGGTGGGTAGGTCTCTGTTCTAGGCTGTATGGGAAAATACAGAGACCGATGTTGGTTAAGGGTAACCGATGGCGGTCAGGTGTAACCGGTGCGTTACTGTGGAAATCTAGAAATGCCACAGAACAAGCTTTGGGTCTCCTTTGTGATTGCACAAAGGAATTTGGTTAGTCAGGATGAGGTATTGGGTGACTGGGGTAGGATTTGACAAGACTTTAATGGGTATATGGAGGTGGAAATGTTAGAGAAGGTCAATAGGTGGCTAGGTAAACAATAGATGATAAAATGAAATAAACTAGAAAAGTATGACGTTATAATTACTTGGATTCCAGTCCTAAATTCCTGTGAGTGAGGGATGGAGGTGATTATGAGGCATTTTGAAGGCTGAAAGTGATCACCAACTGAAGGAAAGCTTTTGCATGGATTGCATGTACATTCCTCTTTTCTTGATTAGATTAGATCATGGCCGGGATGGTCATGTGGGGAAAATATGCTTGATCTCCTTCCTTGCATGTGGATTCTCACTGGAATTCACTCTCTGAAGATGTGTTATCTCTCTGAGATGTGTTTTTTCTCGCCAACCTTCTACTTTTTTCTTCCAACCTTGAGAATAAGGTTGTTTTGGGGTTAAAAGGGTAACCGATGGTGGTTCTGGCTTAACCGGTGATAGTTAGGGGTAACCAGCATCAGTCAAGGCAGGATTTCCTAGGTTTACTAAACTAGGGAGATCCTCTTGATTTCCTCGGATCTCATGTCATTAACCAAAGATATATTAGACTCGGGAGCTTCTTGTGAGCATGTGGGAATGTGGTTAGAGGGAATCTAGGAATTGATTTTTAGGGTTTGGGTTAAGTCTTAGTTAGTTATGGCAACTTACTAAGAATAGTTCTTAGGTTGAGTTGGCTTGGTGAGGTGTCTAAGTGAACTATATATGTGGATATTATTTAAAATAATATATTTAAATATTAAATATAGTGAGGATAATGCTTTAATTTAATTTAATTAATATTAGTAGGGTGAAAGGGGCCATGGTTAGGTGAATGTGATGAAGGGTGCTTATTTGTCAAGGGACCAAAGGGGAGTGTGACCTAATTTTAGCGTGTACATTTTGCCCATTTTTTTTTCGTATCTTGTATTGGTAAGCAACACTAACATAAATAAGATGTGGTTTCCCCATGTGTGGGTGAAGGTGATCCCCTTAAACTAGGAATTGATGAGGCCAAAGGTAGAATCGGTGAGTGGTTTGATAAAAAGGTGAATGTGAGGAAAAGGTAGGTGGGCACGGGGAAAAAAGTGGGAAAGGTTTACTCGGGAAATTCCAGGTGATGGGTCTAGGTCAAAGATAGCAACAGTCAAATGCACACACACATATATACTATAACACGCTACCATGTTGAAGAGCACGCAAACTCTACATCGTCTAACGTCGATAGGTTTATCTAAACAAGGTTGAAGTGATTTCGGTATCCAAGGTATAGGATATGGTTAGGAAACACAATGTACGTTAGGCGCATGAACGTTTAGGCATATTCTGGTACACCGAGGTAGGGTTTGGATAAACAGTCACGAAAATAGGCTAGGTAAGGCCATTAGGTCAATCAACATAGGTAATAGTGCCGCAAGGTATAGCGAACACATGAGGTCAAAGGTCACTAGTGATGGTCTAGGTCCAAATATCTAGGTCATGGCACGAGTAAGGCCAAGGTAGGGGTTAAGGTGGGGTGGGGTAAATGATGAGGGTTGGAAAGGTGAGGTAAATGGGTAGGGTAAAGGTGGGGTGGGGTAATTAGTTAGGGTGAAGGGTGGGGTAAAAGGGGTTAATTTAGGGCAATGTGCAGGTGAGGGTGACTGATGCCGATTATAGATAAGCGACGCGTCGGTATAGGTTAATCGACGATGGGTAGGTAGGGCAAGCGACCAATGCCGGTCAATGGTAACCAACATCGGTTAGGTTGGGTTGGTTATAAAGAAAAAATATGTGTTTTGGGATTCATTTGTTATTGGGAAAAGTGAGAAAACGACAAAAAAAAGAGAAAAGAGAGAAAAGTGTACGATGAAACAAAATAGTGAGAGGACGAGATCCCGCACTCATAGTGTGGAGAGTATAGGAGGTCAGCGAGCTCTAAGACTTGATCAGGGAGAGGCCACCAAAGCACATGGAGACTAGCTCTAGGTGAGGTGCCAACAAGGACACAGGAGGCTGAGGGTATAGGTGACACAGAGATGGAGGACATCCGGTGAGATGCCTGATATGCGGTCACCTAGTATTTTATGTATGATAGATATTTTTGAGATATATATACTTGGCCTATGTGGAGAAGATATTTTGTATTATTTCGGTATTTCTTTATATATATGAGATCGACCACGTGCCGAGGAAATTTTGTATTGTATATTAGCGTTCGTGCCGACATTTGGAGATGATGGACATGATTAGATAGGCATGTATATTGAGATACAAATTTATTGATCTATATGATGAGATACATGGTATTTTGTGATTTTTTGATGTGTTTATGAGATATTGGTTTATGGCTTGTGGTAGATGAGATATGGATTTTTTGTTTGTATTAGATGAGATATGGGTTTGTTGTTTTGATATGGATGGAAATTAGGTGAGTTAGGCATGATGGAGTCAGGTCAGTTTAGGCATGGATTGAGTCAGGTTGGTTAGGCATGGTTGAGTTAGGTTTGGCTAGGCATGGATTGAGTCAGGTTATAGGCATGGATGAGTTAGGTTTGGTTAGGCATGGATCGAGTCAGGTTGGTAGGCATGGTCGTGTTTAAAGTAGGTGAAGTTGTGATTCATTATTTTTTACAATGAATGATACTATGGGTCATATGTGAGATGTGGTATAATCTATGCATAGTGATGATAGAGAAATGGTAGGTGTAATAAATGTATAAAATATGAAGCAACTTGTTATGTATGTGGCTTAATTTCCAATTTTGTATATAAAAGGGAAACTAAGTGAGATGTGGTGTAAATAGTGGGGAACATGGAAGATGAATTGTTTAGGGTAGAAAATGGCGAGCTAACCTCTAAGGGCCCCATGCCCTTGAAGTGCTTCCTACATAGTCCCGGTGAAAAGGGACCTCAGGCTGATGTAGTTCTCCCATAAGCTAGGGAAGAAAATGAAGAGGTGTGAAAATGAGTTGGTAGGTTTTTGGGCATGTTGTGGGTTTAGATCTACTAGGTGTGGGTATATTATAGGTAAAATGATGTAGGTGTGGGTGATTGTGGTGAAAGAAGAATATTATCCCAAAAGTAAGTGTCAAGGACCAATTCCTTTATAAGATAATCAAAACGTAAACAAAGATGGTTAAAAGATAAGAGGGGGAAATAAAGCCACCTGATTGGGTGGGTTCATACCTAGTAGATCATACCTGTGAGGAGGTGATGAACGTAAGACCCTCAAGACATTGCATGATTGACTATCCTATGGTGAAAAGTAGTCACATGATCACCAAATGTCTAAGTTCCAAGAAGTCCCTTGAGGCAATAGGAAATGAGAGTGGGAATGGTGAGAAGGGTGAAAGGTGGTTAATTTTTATGTGGGATGAGGTAGCATGCTCGTTGGGTAAGAGATCTGAGGTCATAATGGGTAAGTCCATGACAAAAAGGTTGAGTGTTTTGACTTATAGTTAAGATATACTGATTGATACGGGAAGTCTATATGGAAAAAATTGAACTTCTTGAGGTCTTCGTGAAGCTGATCGATTCGGGAAGCTTCGGTTGCTATCATTTTTATTTTATTTTTTTGAAGAGATTTACATAGCTGTCCTTCATGGGAGCATTCTATTTATAGTAGCAATTGTTGAGAGGAAGATGTCCTTTTGCGGGAGTCATCCTTTTATTAGTAGTTTGACTCAAGGAGTTTGGTCGCATTGTGAGGTCTTTGCGGTCATGGAGAGGACCAGGTGAAAGGTAGGACTCTTGTTCAAAGGAAAGGTGAAATGACCATGGGATCTCATCTAAAGGTAGATAAAAAGTATCTCGTGAGAATCATGCTATGTGCAAAGGCCCTGGTACACATATTTAAGAGAAGATAAATAGTGGCGGGTACTCATATGATTCTTGTTTAATTATTGGTGAGGTGTATGGAGTGAATGGCACTCAAGGACGAGCATGGAAAGAGACAAAAGGTAAGGTAGGAATAAAATTCAACAATATAATGGTCAAAGATGTAATACATTAAGGGGCTCAGTTTGGGTTTACCCTCAAGAGATGAGTTACGATGTATGGTCCAAGCCAATTAGGAGCAAATTTTCCCTGTTTACTTTTTTCTACTTTGGTTATGTGTTGATTTTATTTCGAGGACAAGGTCAGCGATGTGGAAGGTTTATTCATGGACACATTTTTCATAGGCACGTTTGATACGTTATTGGTAAAATTAAAGGTGATCCAAAGCGTGAAGATGAAGTTCGTCTAATAACTCTAGTTGTGCTAAACGGTCTTGAAAAAGTGATAATCATTGAGCATGTCATGGAGAGAAATATGGAGTGAGGGAATCTGGAATTTGAGAGGTAGAACTACCTCTATACCGTAGACTAGAGAAAATGGTATGGCCATAGTGGAAGTGTGAATACTAGTGTAGTATGCCCATAGGGCAAAGGAATGTGTGTATGCCAATCCTTCCTAGTATCGTCAACCACTTTCATAAGAATTTTGTTTAAGGTTTTGTTAGTGGATTTAGCTTGGCCATTGGTTTGTGGGTAATAAGGTGATGAGAAACTAAGCTAAATGCCAAAGGTGTCGTAAAGTTTTTGCAATGTTTTGTTTTTGAATTGTTTTCCATTATCAGTGATGAGGTGATGAGGAACACCAAAGCGACAAATGATGTGGTGGTTAATGAACTCACATATTTTCTCATCTTTCATGGAGATGAGTGGTATGGCTTCCACCCATTTTGTGTAGTATTTGGTAGTAGTAATGATCCATTGATGGCGTTGGGACGAATGAGGATTGATTTCTCCAACAAGATCCAAACCCCATTGAGAGAAGGGCCAAAGGTCATGAGCGACCTGTAAGGCATGAATGGGTGTATGATGAAGATTGGAATGTTGTTGGCATTTTACACAATGTTTGACATAGTCAAAAAAATCATTGTTAAGGTTCGGCTAGTAATAGCCTAGGCAAAGAATATGCTTAGCAACAACAAGGCCACTAAAGTGACTTGCACATATGCCATCATGAACCTCCTTAATGGTATAAGGAATTTCAGAACTTGTGAGGCATCGTAAGAAAATACCATCAAAGCTGTGTTTATAGAGGATTCCCCCAAAATGACATAACGAGAGACCTTTTTAAGGAAGGTGCATTGTTCGTTATGGGTGATATCAGGAGGTAACATGGAGAGAGAAAGATAGTGAAGTATTGTTTATACCAAAGGTCACTTGGGTTAGGGGTAGTGGTTCCGATCGAGTAAACATCATGAGGTAAATAAGAAGGTGATTAGAGTTGTTGTATGGTGACAAAGATTGTAGAATTGGCAGGTGAAGTGGGTATTTGGGAAGCTAAGTAGGCCATGGTATCTGTAAATTTGTTGGTTGAATGTGGGATGGTTTGAAGGGTGTAATGATCAAAGGTGGTCAAAAGTATATCTACATGATGTTTATACTTTTGAAGTATCTCATTACAAAATTGGTACATACCATTGACTTGGTTTACGACCAATTGAGAATCACCAAAGATGTTGATTGATTTAACATTTAGAGCATAGGCGGCTTGGAGACCTAGTACGAGCACTTCGTATTCGACAATATTTTTGGTGCATTCAAAATCTAGTTTGAAAGACAAAGGCATGGGTTCTCCATCAAGAGGAATGAGGATAATACTAGCTCTCCCCCACGCTGACACTTAGAACCATCAAAGAAGAGTGTCATTTGGTAAGGGGTTCATCTAGGAAAGGGTAGTAATTGACTCATCTGGAAATTCAAAATTAGAGGGTTGATCCCTGGAAATAGGTGCGTTGGCCAATTGGTCGGTGATAGCTTGGCCCTTGATGGAATTTTGATGAATGAATTTGAGGTCAAGATCAGCTAAAAGCATAAGCCATCATGTGACACACTAATTTTGATAAGGTTTGGCGTACATGAAGTGTAAGGGGTCGGTGTTGGTCACAACATAGGTTTTGTGGTTGAGTAGGTAATGGGAGTTTGGTGGCAATGAAGACTAAGGCTAAGAAAAGTTTTTGGGATGGTTGTATCGGGTTTCATAGTCCAAAAGAGTATGGATTATGTAATAAACCACTTACTCCATGTGTTGTTCATCGTGATGAGCGAGCATGGCTCCCAAGGAATGATTAGTAGCGGATATGTATAGGTAGAAAGGTTGATTGTCTTTAGGTGGAATGAGTATGGGTGGTTGGAGAAGGTATTTTTTTAAGGCCTCAAAATCTTTGTGATAGTCATCATCCCATTTAAAGGAGACATCCTTCTTGAGCAGATGATGAAATGGTTGACACCGATCAGATAATTGTGAAATGAAATAGTGAATGGACTACAACTTACCTTGTAGACTACAGAGTTTTTGAAGGTTAGTAGGCGGAGGCATTTCAAGAATGGCCTTGAATTTAGTAGGGTCAAATTCTATACCATGGAGGGAAATGATAAATCCCAGGAGCTTTCCTAAAAGAACCATGAAGACACACTTCTTAGGTTGAAGGCAGATGTAATATTTAATGAGGTGGTCAAAGATGGTTTTAAGGATGGCAAGGTGCTCGGAGAAACATTTAGATTTGGCCAAGAGATCATCCATGTAATCTTCCAATATGTGATGCATGATATCATGGAAGATGTAAGTCATAGCCATTGATATGTGGCACCGGTGTTTTTAAGGCCAAAAGGCATGACTTGATAGAAGAAGGTCCCCCAAGGGGTGATGAATGAGGTTTTGTGTTGATCTTCTGGGGCAAATAGGATTTGGTTATAACCGAGAAGCCATCCATGAGTGATAGCATCTCATGGCTAGCGGTAAGGTCAACCAGCTGGTCAATACCAGGTAAGGGAAAGTCATCTTTCGGGAAGGCTAGGTTGAGGTCACGGAAGTCCGTGCAAATGCAGAGTCCCCTGGCTGCTTTAGGGACAGGGACAATGTTAGAAATCCAATGAGGATAATCAATGGGTAAGATGAAGGAAACAGAAAGAAGGTGCTGAAGTTCATCTTTGATGAGAAGAGCAATGTGAGGGTACATTTTCCTCAGCTTTTGTTTGATGGGTTTAGCATCGGGAATAGTTACGATATTGTGGACCACTATGGTGGGGTCAATACTAGGCATGTATGTGTAAGACCAAGTGAAAGCGTGGTTATGATCTCTGAGAAAAGAAGTGATGACTTCCTGTTCAGTAGCATCTAAAGATTGTTTGATCTTTAGGATGTGCGGGTCATCCTGAGTATGAATGTTGATCTCGATAGTTGATTCATTCAACATGGATTGTGTTTCAGAGGCTAACAATCGATGAATATATGAGTCTTCTACACCAAGGTAGGTGAGTATGGATTCATCATCCTGACATTGAACGATGTTAATTGAAGGTGTATCATCATCAATCATTTCAGGATATAGGAAGGGAAGAGTGGAAGGGGCCTCGCCCTCACGTTGATAAGTCAGAGGCCCTAAGGAAATGGTGTTTATGATTTTTTTTTAGTAGGGATAGATTCAGGATCCATCGACTCTATCGGTGAGGATGGTGATGAAGGTGGAGTGGGTGAAGAAGGTGGAGAAGAGCTAGTGTCCTTAATGAGTTCAATGTGGGCTGTTTGGTAGGTGGTTCGGGGAAGCCAATACCACTACGGTCGTTATGTTTGCGGGTGGTACATGGAATAATGGTATGGCGTCCTTTCTCGTAAAATCCAAAACAAAAACCCTTCCATGCACATCAGTGCAGGAAGGTGTGGGAAAAATGGTGATTGGTAAGTGATTGGAAGTCAATGGAAAATAGGTGGGTTTGTGATGGTGGTTCAGGTGTGTAAGTGGTAGTATCAAGTCCCCCATAGGTGAGACTAGTATGAAGATGAGGAGGACCATGAAGGAGGTCTTCTCTATATGGTGATCATAGTGAGGGTTTTGGTGAAGACTTCCATACTCCTGTGGAGTAAGGAATGTGTTGACACTATATAGGCAGTACTCCCCCATAGTGAGGTGTTGAAAAACACCTTCCAAGGGATCAGTGGTTGGTATGTAGGTAGCTGGTATGGATAATATGTTGGAGGTCGATGTAGAGGTGGAGTTAACGGATTGGGAAGTTGATGGGTCAGCCGTGGAGGTTATGGCAGTGGTAGGAATGGAGGAGGTATGTGCGGTAGAAGTAGCGTACTGCATTGGTAAGTGGAAGTGTAGGTGAAGAAGTAATGGTTACGGAGGTAGTCGAGCTTAATAGGTATGAGCACATCATTGGGTCGGTAAAGCATGTTGCATGTTTTAAAAGGTGATGGGTCAGCTGGAATGGTATAAGTGTGTCCTTCATGTTCAAACTTTACACAATGATGCAAAGTGGAAGGAACACAACCCATGACACAAATCCAGGGTCTACCAAGCAACAAGTTATATTGGAATTCCCCCTCTAAGATGTAAAATAATTTTGGAATAGTGCGGGGGCCCACGTGAATGTGGAGGATGACAATGCCTAGTGTAGAGGTGATAGTGTCATTGAATGAATGTAACATGACCAGATGTTTATGCATGTAATTTTCAGGTATGCACATTTGAGCGAATGCATGGGATGAAATGATATTAATGCTAGCACCCCATCAATCATCACATGGCATACCCATATGTCATCGATGTGGACAAAGATGAAGAGGGTTGGGTTTGGGTCATTGTTTTGGTGTGGTGTGATCTCTTCCTCTGAGAAGCTAAGGGAGGCCACTTGGTGAACAAGGTGGGGTGAAGATGAAGATGGTAATTTGGTGAGAGAGGCTACATGATGGGGTGTGATAATGGAGGCTACGGGTGTAGGGTCATTGGGTAAAACCTCAATAGATTGAAGAACCTCCATGAGAGCTTGACGATGGGATTTTGAGGTTTGAATGAGGTCATATAGGGACATTTTGAGGGGATATTGGTGTAATTGTTTGAGCATGGTGTGATGTGTGACACCATTAGAAATGGGGTACATGGGGCCATAGATAGTGATTTTAGGTATGGGTGTAGATGGTATGTTGGGTATAGGATTGGTTGGTGGGTTAGTTACCTTTTCTTTACCCTTATCCTTCTAAGCATGTGTAGTGATGTGTATTATTTTGATCTGAGGGGAGTTTGCAAACAGAGAAGGTGTAGGGTGAGTGGTATAATGACACGATGAGCAAAAACCTACCGGAGGAGAAAAAACCTGTGAGGTGAGTTGGGCACAATGACATTTGGGTGGTGGCATGGAAAGTTCTCTGATGCAAACAATGTTAATTTTAAATCTTGGGGGTGGATCTAAGAGCTGTGAGGGTGGAGGTTGTGGTTTTTGAGTGGGTGGTGTGGGAATGGGTGTTGGTGAAGCGGGATCCTCGCCGTCGAGAAGGTCGTCGTCGTTAAAGTTGGTTTCTAGTGGATACAATTGGATAAGGATGGTTTTCAAGGCCTTGCGGTTCTCTACATCGTGTCTTGGCACACAATGGTATGAAAATTTTTAGTATCGTCAAACCCTATTGGCTTGGGTTTGAGGGGGTCATAAGGTCAAATTAGCGAGAATGTGATGACATAAGTCTCAAGAAGGTTGGTTAAAATTTTGGCCTAGGACCATGCCAATGAATCGAATGGAAAGTGAACGTGGGTTTGGGTGTAGGTGTGGTTGATTGTCAAGGAATGTTGTTTGAAAGAGGAGCATATCAAGCTATGGGTTTGGGTGCGGGCGTTGTTTTAGGTGTTGGTCATGTTTGTTTAGGTAGGGAATAGTAGATGGATGGGTAGGAGGGTGTATGGTTGTTTTGAATACCTTATTATGGGGTAGTGGAGTTTTATTTTTGGTTTGCTCCTTCTTGGGTAAAGGTGATGTGGGTGTACGAGGTTTATAAGGAAAATTAGATGAAGGAAGAGGGTGAGTTACCCACGGGGATAACTTGGGTCTTTGTGAAGGTAGATGAAGCGGTTCATGCTTGGGGTGTGAGAGACAACAAATGAAATGTAATGGGTAGTGAAGCAATAGCTGAGATTATTGGAGGTATGGGTGGTAAAGAGGCTACAGTGTAGGTGTAAGTTGGGTTGGAGTGTCTGGGTAGGTCAGAGGTTTGTGAGGAAGGAATGGGCTATTGTGTTTTTGGTTTATTTGTGGGTGGAGGTTGCTTGACCATGTTGGGAAGATGAGGTCCTAACACGATGGGACAAGTGCTTTGGTGTGATTGAAAGTGCGGGTGGGGTGTGAGTTCTATGGGTTTGGTTCTTCTGTTTGAGTGTCAGAGTAGGTGTGGTGTTGACTTTGGAGGATGTATCTAAATCCAGTTTAATAGGTGGATGAGTAAGGATGGTGGTTGAGGTGACCCCTAAAGTGGTAATAGGTTTAGTTGATGAAGATGTTGTATGTGTGGATTTGGGTTTAGATGTAGGTCAAGTTATGGGTAAGGGTTTGGTTTGAGCTATAACAGGTGTCGTGGAAGGGGTTGTGATAGAGGTGGTTGTGTTTGGTTCGATTGGTTGAAATATTTTTGGGTAGATAGTGGAGGTATCAGCAAGGGATCTCTGCATCTGTGTTGAGACGGGAAGTAAAAGGTGCCCCCATAGTAGAGCCCTATCCACATAATCTAAGTGATCAGCCAAACATGAGAATGACACATCTGTAGGTGGAGTTGGTGAGGACCTAATGGAAATTCTCGTAAAATGTGTCTTAGAGATGGGGAATTGGCTAGCTTCAGCTTCCGTGGGTAAGAGAGCCGAAAGTAGGTCTGTAGGATTTTGGGTGGCTGATGGAGAATGCTTGCCAAGAGGCAAAGGTATCTCAACTGGGTCTATGATGGGTGGAGGAGATGATGGGAGCTCCTCTATAAGTGGAGGAATGAATAGGTGCTCCTCTATGGGTGAAGGAGGTAATGGGTGCTCCTCTGTGGGTGGAGGAGGTAATGGGTCCTCCTCTATGGGTGGAGGAGGTAATGGGTGCTCCTATATGGGTGGAGGTAATGTGGGTAAAGGTTCTCTAAGTGGTGAAGCCAGGGGTGAGATGGTATCAATGTTAGCGGAAGACTCTCGTAGGTGATGAAGTAGATGAAAGGTGTTCCTCTATTGGTGAAGGAAAGAAGAGGTCGGTTCCGATGCGGAAGGAGGATTTTGGGCTAGGATTTCCTCTGTGGAAGGAATATGAGGTAATTGGGAGGTGATAGGTATGTCATTAAAGATAGCATGAACCTCACCGGTATGGGTATCGTGAGTTGAGTTCTCACTTTGGTTCGATAAGACGAAGGGGCATGGTTGGGAAATGGTTTTGGTTGTGGGCGCATTATGATTATCCATAGTTAACTCGCATTTTCAAGCATTTCTTGGACAATATTTTTGAAAGTGATGCGGTTTCCGTCACTATGACCCTTTACTCAATGATAGTTATAGAAGTCATGTTCTTTATACCATGCGGGCATGGGGCAAGAAGGGTCAAAACCAATGTGTGGTTTTATGGGTGGAAGAGTGATGGCTCTAGCTTTGATAAGCTTTTATAAGATAGAAGAGTAAGTTTCCCCAATTGGGGTATATTTCTATTGCTCTTATTTGAATTGAAAAGTCCGGACGGTGAGAGATTAGATGAAGGGGTATCCTGATTTGACGAATGTGTTGGGCGGCCTTGAGTACCACTACGTTAGCAAAGTGCCCTTAGCTTTTGAATAACTGGTTTATGGTTTGGAAGAAGAAGAAGTATCATTCAACTTTAATGCCAAATTCGTATTGCATAATTGGATTTTCTTCTCTTCGATGGCCCAAATATCTAACTTTCCTGCCATAGTGAATGCTTCATCGAATATTGAAGGTTTGAACTTGCAAGGTTGGTGAGATATGTCTAGCAAAAGCCCATGTGAAGAGGTTGACGAGTTCTATTTATGGCAGTTGGAAGGTAAGTTGGTTGATCGAGGCTATGCCAGAGAGTGACAAAATATGTGATAGATTCGTCCTCATACTAATGTGTGGAGTATAGATGGTCATGGTAACCTTTTTGATGATATTGATAGAGAAATGATCCAAGAAGGCTTGGGATACCCAATTGAATGAGAATATAGAGTGTCAGGTAACCCACTATACCAATCTAATGCGAGTCCAATGAGGGATATGGGAAGGGTCCTCAAGAGAAAGGCATCATCATGAGCGATCAGATAACACCCATGTTTGAATGACCACAAATGCTGCTGTGGGTCTTCTTTGCTATTGAAATGATTGAATTTAGGCATTTCCCAATACATGAGGTATGAGCAGATAAGAATGGATGGGTGAATGGGATCATTGCAAATTTCATCATAGGTGAGAGTGTTCATGGGAGCTGAAACCAATGCCTCAATGTCCGCATCTTATCTAACATCAATTTAATTAGGTCTTTGGTGGGTTGCGATGATTGGGTGCCTCCTATACCATGAGAAGGTTGGTTTTGGGCATACAAAAGGGGTGGCACTCTAGTGTATGCAGCTGCCATGTAGGTTGGTTGAGAAGAAGGTAGTGAAACAGGGGGTACGTACCTAGAATGAATAATGGATGAAACAGGAGGTTGTTGGTAGTATGTATAAGGGGTGGAAGGGTGTGGTAACCCTGGTGGAAATAGGGGCTAACAATTTTGGAATGGAAAGGACCACGTTATGAAATGGGGTAGGGGTCATCGACACTGGAGGTGGTAATGTAGCTACGGGTATGTGTGAGACATGAGGGGTGGATGAGGTTGTGTTTGGGGTAGTTGTCGTGGGTATGGTGGATGTAGCGGATGCCATGGAGGTAGTAGACACGGAAGTTATATCGGGTATAGGACTTATCTACAAAATGACTAGGGGTAAGGTAGATGTGGGCAGCACGGAGCCAGATGGGGCCAATGGGAGTGGGAGCAAGAGTCGGGGGGATAGATACGGGCATGTTGTATATCAACTGACCCGAGGCATCTTGAGTGGACGAGTGGGAAAGGTAAAACTACAAGGTGGTAGGGTTTTGGTCAAGGAGTTGTGTGAAATCCTCATCTCCAGTAGTAATAGTAATAGGCTAGATGGGATCCATGGCTGGTGATAAAATGGAAGGTGGTGAAGGACTAGGTGGGAGTGGTTAATAATTGGTGTGAAATACGAGTGTGCTTGCTTGTCTTTGGGTCAACACCATGTGAACCAATACTGATTAGGTAGGGTTGCTTCTCTGTAAATGACACAGAGAATAGTAGGAACAGGTGAATCTGGTGACAAAAAGTGGATTAGGTACCAAATGGTGGCTGGAATGTGAAATAGGCTAACCGATCTTTGGTTAGGGAAAACCGACGCCGGTCAGGGGTAACCACTGCTGGTCACTATAGAAAATGGATAGTGAGTGAAAACCCAGGTAGAAGGTAAAATCTGATAGGTATGCCAAATATAATGATGTTTACAACGTCAATGGGTATGATGGTAGTGACAGGGACTGTGAAAAGTGGAAGAAAATGAAAAAATGTCCTTTTGAGTAGGTTAGCAAAAGGACCTGGAACTAATGTCGGTTGGGTATAACCAATGGTGGTCAGAGGTAACGGATGATGGTTATTGTGAAATTAGAATAGTGATGAAAGAAAAGTGGTTGTGAATTAAAATATGGTGTGGAATCAGACCCATAATTCTGAGAATGATGGTGATATGGCCGTGCACACTCAGTGAAGCCAGAATACACCAGCTTTGGTGAGGAGCATGCAAGGATGAACAAAAAAGTAAAGAATGTGATCTCTCACCTCAAAACACAAGTCAAGTAGAAATACTAAGAAAAATGTGATCCTGGAGTTCCCTTTCTATTTTATTTGTTTAGATTATGCTATTTAGGGACTGACACATGAATTGTGAAATAGATTTTTTTGGTGAGGATGGCTTCCTACAAAGAAGGAGATCTAAAAGGTGAGGTTTCAAGTATGTTATGGTGGGGCGGGCTTCGCTCGAAGTATGACTCAACAGAGTAAATGAGCTGGGTGCCCACTGTACCATGATCATGTGATCACCTATAGCTTCTTCTAGGTAGGATGTTGTTTAAGAATGTATGTATTTTGAATTTTTGTGAGGTTTGGTAAGACTCAGAGAAAGAGAAAACGAAAGAAGTGCTTTTCAACGATTCATTTGTCAACCATTAGCTGGGCATGACTTCCAAAGATATAGGTTGCCCTCAATTAATATGAGATAATGCGATAAATTAGAATGCAATGCACTTATTTTTGAGCCCAAATAAATATGTGAAATTAGATGACACAATAAGATGAAGAGGAAGAGGGATGCTCTTTCACTACAATGCAGAAAACACGAAGAAATGGTTATTTTTAATTACACCAAAATAAAAGTTTCCTTTAGAGAAAATAGAAAGAAAAGGTGAGTTTCCAAGGAAGAAAATTAGTGTGTATGCTTTTAGAAGGGAAACAAACACAAAAATTTTCCTAGAAATGAATGGAATGCAAGGAACCCCAGATGGGTCCCATCGGGCGTGCCAAAATGTTTCACCTGATTCTTAGATCATTTCTTTGAAGTGTATAGGGTAACGGGTATAGGAGGAATACTTGTTCAAATCTTTGGTTGATGGGTTGTTACACGCGTATGACTTCGAATCCACAACCGATCATGAGAGCTTTCTTTTGCTAGGAGGAACTACCTATAATGCAAAGCAAGACCACCGAAGGAATTAAACAATATGGGGGAAGTGAACTCGCCTAGCGTATGCTAGATCCGGGAAGTGTGATACTTCCTATATGGTGTCAATGCATTGTTTTAAAAATTTAATGTCTTGTAAACAAAATAAATCCTATTGTAATTTGAAATTATTTAGGTATCTCACTTAAAACACAATAAGAAATAGATCTAATCTAATAGGCTAAGCTAGAATATAATCCCAAGGTCAAATGATTGGTTATGGGTTCTCTACGGGTTTGATGATTTATAAGGATTTAAGAAAGCACCTATTTAAAATATTTAGAATTGACAACTAAAATAATAATTTAAAACAAACAAAATAGCCAAGTGTAGCTATTTGTCTCATGCAATTTGTCTATTTATTCTAAACAATGAAATAACTAATCTATTTGCAGGATTCTCGATCCTACCTCGAAGTGAGGAGTGAATCATAGTTTCTCGAAACTATCAATCCCCTGACTTCCCTAGAAATGTCGAGAATAGAATTTCTTGAAATAAAGTGATTAACTACTCTATTTGATATGATTCTAACTAGAACTTTGAAAGCTTAGAACCTGGATTCCTCAAAACAGTGGCAAATCTGATGGTGTTTGTAATCCCGACCCTCAAAGTATGATCTCCTCGTTCTTTCGTGTTCACGTGGATCCAGAAAAGTGTGTAATGCCAGCATCGATAGAAATAGATATTGGGGTAAGGACGACTCAGAATGCAGACTGAAAATGCGAGTAGGAGAGGGATAGCACAAGAGTACAGAGCTTGGCTTATGCAATTCCTAGTGGGATTTTATGAATCATGCAACATAATGCGTCCAGAACCTGAAACTATCTTGTTTGAAGAGCAAAACCTGCAACTTTAATGGCTTCCTAAGCTATTCTACTTCTAATGGATTAGATAGAACAGCAACACTATTTGCACAAGCTGGATATGTGGCTTACCAACAGCTGGACAATGCTAACTAAGCATGCAAAGAACTGAACTAAGAACTCTAAGCAACAATGAAAATTAAATCTACAGCAAAGAGAAATTCAGAGGCAAACTTCAGGGCCATTTGCTTGAGCACAAGTAACTCATTTATAGGAATTCAATCACCCAAAAATCAAAATCAAACTGAACTCCTAAACAATAAACAAAGGAAAAACACTATTCCAGGGGACCAAAAACATAAATGCAAGCCTAAGTCGGCAAGGAAAGCTGGTGAAACGCTGATATTTCACGTGAGTCACGTCAAAAGAATGTTCTAGAAAACGCGTAAAGGACGCCGCCTACTTAGGGCGGCGGTTCTAGGACCGCCGCCTGTTCGGGCAGGCATGAGGCACCGCCCTTCGTTAATAAAGTTTAATAAAGAGAAAAGGGGAAAGAAAAGAGGGAAAAAGGGGAAAACAAAGCACATGGGGGATAAGCGGGGTATGTGGGATGTTAACGCATATTCGGAGAGCTTTTCTGGACCTCGAATACCTTGTGAAGAGACTTGCATCATCATTGGGGTACTTATTACATTGTTCCACAAAGACAAGACCTTACAATTTTGGGTACGTACATATTGCCCCCTCGAAGAAGCATTTTAGCCATGAAGAGGCGTAAAATGGTGGGTTCGAAGTATGGCGATCACGAAATGGGAAGTTAGAAGTTATACCTTACACGTCCGTGTGTTGAAATTACGCCATCCAAAATTCCCGCTATCTGCAAAACGAAAGGAGAACTCAAGTGCAGATAGATACAATAGTTTGGAAAATAAACGCTAAAATAATAGGGAATGAGAACGTACCATTCATGTGGGGATAGGGACTTACCTCCATCAAAGACTCCAAACTTGCGAAAAGTCTTTTAAAACGAATCAGGGTGCTATATATATGAAAGTGGGCCCATTTTCCTATTCTTTTGCGTGAGTTGATTTGATTGTTTTTGAGCTCTGGGACCCACGGCGACGGTTTCTTGCGTGAGTATAGTCAAAATGTCTGCAGTGAGATCGTGATCATGCCTCCACGCGCGGAACACCGCCCTGCTAGATCACAGGTTGGTTTTCTTCAATTTTGTGTTTTTCCCCCTTTAAATTTGAAATGTTAAATTTGTTGTAATGGGGGGGTTATTTTTGAAAATATTAGGTTCAAAAGGTCCACCTAGGGGGGGCGCCTACTGGGTAGGCTCCATTTTTAGGTCAAATGGTCATTTTTTGCTTGTTTTAGGCTTTTTAAGATTAAAAACCCACGTGGGTTTTCGGACCACGACTGCCGCCCTGGACAGGGTGGCGGTTACGCGACCACCGCCCTGCTTAGGGCGGTGGTTACACGACCGCCACCTTTAAGGTGGTGGTTACAAAACCACCTCCCTGCTCAGGGCGGCGGTTCTACACAGAATGCAAAAGAACTTATATTTGAGATTGTGTTTGTATTTTTTTACACTTCTACGCATTTTTATGACCTTCTTGGTATTGTTCAGATATTAACTTGCTCTGTTTTGTGTGTTTTTGGGTGTATGCGGGTAGAGAGGAGTATATTAGATGGAGCAGAGAGAGAGAGTGTGATTGGCTCTCAGGAGTACTGGATGCCCTATCGCAGGATGAGGAGGACACACTTCAGAGGGCTGGTATACTGCGTATATTGTGTGTGCCTCATGTTGCACCATCTAGTCACATCCTTTGTGACTTATTCTCTTACTGGGATGTAGATCAGAACACCTTCTCGACCGCCAGGGTCCGTGGTGAGTGGACCATCACACTCGAGGATGTCTATCATATTTTAGGGGTCCCAATCATCGGGAGGAGACTTACATTAGAGACAACAAAGCTCACAGCACAGATGCACAATGGGCAACATATATGGGAGATGCGATTATCTCCACGGGGTTGAAGAAGGGAGTGAGATTTCGATCCATTCCTTCTTTGCCTATCCCCATACTTTGACAGCCGTCATGTGGATCCTTGCCTCGAGACCGATCGGGGACAAGGAGCGGATACATTGTTATATACTTTGGGCCCCCATCATTGCGCAGATAGAGGGGAATGGCCGGATATACGCCGGGGTGAAGATATTATGGGGACCACCTACCATGATTTATACGGGGTGGTCTGCTTACATGGGATAGTCATTGAGCCACCCAACTTTGGTCACGAGTTGGGTGTATGAGCGTTTTATCCCTTATGGCAGAGGCATGGAGGTGGCAGATCCTAGGCGTGAGGGCAGCGAGATGGACAAATATGTTGGTGCTTAGAGCACCTCACCAGCCACCGCCTCCCTTACTACTGCAGACAGACATGGAGGTGACACCGTACCAGCTTATGGCCGACTTATGGGGAGAGGAGACTCTTACCCGATCTCTTGCTCTACCACAGGCAGCTCATTGATCGAGTGGGACGAGTGGAGGTGCATCCTTTTGGCGAGTTCCTCAGCAGTTTGGCCTACCGTATATGGGCATGCTTCCCCAGTGGCGCCGGCCATGAGATCAGTTCTCGAGGCGGAGGGGGCCTAGAGGCCGTGGTTGGACAGTGATCACTCCTAGCATTCCCATTGCAGCCAGGAGGATAGTTCGTGCTAGAGGGAGAGCTGGTGCACCTCGGGCACCTTTACTTTAGATTGCTGCGGGTCCTGCTCATAGTAGCGATGACCCCATAGATATTGACTCGACTCTGAGGAGCTTACAGAGGGAGGGTCGGAGGAGCAGACTGATGACAGTGATCCTGAGTGGCATGACACTTAGGACATTATGCAGGCAGAGAGGGCTGAGGAGAGTGTGGAGAAGGACACTCTAGTTTCAGAGGAGCCACTCTCTCAGGGCCATGGTGGAGAGGATGATTCAGTTGCAGGGCGACATGTTGCCCCTCGCCACAGAGCATCCTCGGTCAGCGATGGCATCCGCATGGCAGTGCAGTCCCACGACCCATCTTGGAGGCCCGGTGATCCGAGTAAGTTATCCTTTCTTCCTTCTTTAACGCTTGTTTAATTTAGGATTTGTTTTAATTGCTATCTCTCCTTGTGTTTTTATCTTGTATCTTTTAGCCTCTTGCTTGGTTTCTGATTTGTTTTTCTTCTTTGTTTGCAGAGACTGTTGACGAGTGGTGGGATCTGATCCGCAGGGTATGTACCGATTCCCTGATGATCCCCATGGATAGGACTCGCACGGAGCTGTCCGTAGATGCCGGGGAGCCCTCAACAGGTAGTAGACATACCGATGTCTTTACTCCCATTTGGCACGTGGCCAGGATGGTGTCGACCCTGCGCACAGAGTTAGCGGGCTACAGGATGGCTGAGCACCTTATGAGGAGCCATTCTCATGGTGAGACCGCGGCTGCCCCTCGGGACCCTGAGCCCTCCGTACATTCAGAGCGCCGGCGTAGCCGGAGTCCTAGGCGAGGGCGTGCACCTTCGGAGGGGTCGTGTAGGGGTTGAGAGGCCATTTGGCCCTTGTGTATTTTGTACTATTGTATATCACGGGCTCTTTGAGCGTTTTGACCATGCCTAGTGCATGATGGCATTGTATATAAACATTGATTATTTATATATATGCATTCGTTTTGGATCAAAACTTGGCACTCATGGTTTCTTTTCTATTTCCAGTTTCTTTGTGTATACTACGATGTATGTTTGTATGCTTTTTAGAATGTATGCAATGGTGAACAAATGATGTAGATGCTTGCTTTCTTTTTGTATTTCATGATGCTGATACATGATAATGTAGATATATTGTGATTTTGAATCTTAGCTTCTGTGAGCAATATGGATACCTCATGTTTGTTTTGGCAAAGTGATGAAAATAACCAGTATGATGAACAGATTAACTTGCCCCACTCCTAACTCCACGCAACTAGTAAGATGCGAGGGCTCATCACCAAGAGCCAAGAAGGGCGCAAGTTATGAAATGTGGTGAAATGATAGTGATGAAAGACAGACAAAGATTTGGCGGAACCAAATTGGAAGCTACAAGCCAACTCCACTCGAGTGACTTCATAGTTTTGGATGCAACTTGCTTTGCGGTTTATCCAGACTTAGACCTGTAGATGGCCACATAGTAGACAAAATCTGGGTTTTTAGGATTTTAACTCTTTTGGGATTTTGAACATCTGTTTCATTTGTTTTTGACTCAAAGTTTGAAAATTTGCATTGTTTGCGTATGACCATTTGTACTTATTTGTCAAGAAGACCCCCTACACTTTGCCCCATGCTACTAGTAAGAAGCGTGGGTTTATCACCGTGGGCAAGGTATAGGCGAGTAAGGGCATTTCCATCCTTTCCCAACCCTACGTCACTAGTAAGAGACGCAAGCTCATCACCAAAGGTTGGTGGGGCAAGGAAATGTGTAAAATTAAAATTTTCTATTTAATTACCTGTTGACTTGTTTTCTTGAGTAAAATGTCAGTATGTGCTTATTCCCAAAGAGATATGCATATGGGATAGATGTGACACCATGAAGCTTCTAGAACAGACCATAGGAAAGAGACCTATCCTAAGAAGAAATCAAAGTGAGAATAAACTTGTAGATCTTGGTATGGTTACCATTAAGACTTTGTCATGTCTATCTTTATTTGATAAAAGATTCCGAGATGATTCGATGATATATGAAGATGGAGAGGTATGATTGAAGAGCTTTATGCCAACAACATCATGAGTTTGTAGTGAATTGCTTTTGAGAATAGATTCCTTGATCACAATTTATGTAAGAAACAAGTGGACAAAATGATCTTAATCTGTATGAAGATGCAATGTAGATAATTATACAAGTAGTGCTAGTTGCTCATGCGTAGAACCACTTGAGGTGCAGGGAATTGACTGTTTCGCCAAATTCCTCACCTTCTAGTGTACATAAGAGGTAAGCACCATTTTCGTAGTCCTTCATGACTCCGTATGGGCCCAACCATTTGGGCTGGAATTTCCTTCCTTTGCCGGTTTTCTTGTCGATCCGGTTGTCTAGTCTTAGAACTAGATCACCTTCGTATATATCGCGTTCATAGAATTTCTTGTTGTATTGCCAAAGACATTCGGTCAAAGCATAAGCTCTATATCGCTGCTCGACATCTAACCTTGTTTCATCCAAGATTTCTAGTTGAGAAAGACGTGCTTCTCTGTAAGCGTCTTCATCTAGAATCCTTGTAATGAAATGCGGAGACTCGGGTATTTTGACCTCAAGTGGGAGAACCGTCGCCCGAAGACTAGCGAGAAAGGAGTTGCTCCCGTTGGTGTTCTTATTGAGGTTCGGTGGGCCCACAAGGCCGGATATAACTTCAAATGCCAATCTCATTTGTTTTCTTTTACCGTTTTAAGGAGAATGGCTTTCAGTGTCTTGTTTGTTGCTTCAGCCTGCCCGTTGGCTTGGGGATAATACAAGGAAGCCATATGATGGCTTATTTTAAATTTATTGCATAGCTCACAAACCTCTTCATTCTTAAAAGAGGTTCCATTATCAGAGATAATGATTTGCGGGATACCGTACCTGTAAATGATTTGATTCAAAATGAACTTGGCGATTACAGAACCAGGTACAGTGGTAAGAGGCATAGCCTCTACCCATTTGGTGAAATATTCAGTGGCCGTGATTATAAAATTATGGCCGTCTGTGGATGAGGGAGAGAATTTCCCTATTAAGTCTAGGCCCCATGTAGAAAAGGGCCATGGAGTAGCGATTGGTTGCAGGACTTGTGCCGGCATGTGGATCTCATGGGAGAATTCTTGGCACTTACGACACCTGCGTACAAACTCTATTGCGTCATGTTCTAGAGTGGGCCAGAAATAGCCCATTCGATGTATTTTTCGAGCAGTGGCGTGGCCACCGAAGTGGCCTCCACATATTCATTGTGAGATTCATGGAGAATCTTCTTGGATTGCTCGTGTCGACACATCTTAGAGCATTCCATCGAATGCTTTTCGATAGAGCACCTGCTCTATAACGACGTATTTAGCTACGATTATGCGTAACCGTCTTCTTTGTTGTGGTGTAGCTCCTTCTGGATATGTATGGTCCATGATATAGTTAATGATGTCAGCATACCAGGGACACTTAGAGATAGCGGGGCAAAGGGTTTCGATGTAGTATACGTACTCATCTGGAAAGTCTAAATCTACTAGATCGCCTCCATCTAATGGGTTGTTAGCTAACCAATCCACAATGATTTGTCCTCTAACCGACTTCTGATTTACAAATGTTAATTCGAATTCTCCCATTAAGGTTATAAAACGTCCAACATTTTTAGACAAGGACCCTTGTGTGAGGAAGGTTCGTAAGTGGTCCGTTTTTACCATGACCCTTATTTCTTGATTTAGCATATAGTGTCTTAGGTGTTTGGTTGCAAAGACTATGGCGAGACATTCTCGTTCTGCCTGTGTATAGCATGTTTCATAGTCGAGCAGCATTCGGCTGATGAAATAAATCACGCGCGTTCTCTTTTGTCATCGTCTTCTTGGGCCAACATGAAAGCTAACGAGACATTGGTAGCTCGTGAATATAGAATCAACGGGCGGTCTAGCTTAGGTGGCATTAGTGTAGGTGGTGTGAAGAAGAAACGCTTAACTGCGTTAAAAGCTTCATTGCAGTCTTGATCCAATCGCTATAGTCTTTCTTGAGTAAATTGTTGATTGGATGAACGCGAAGCTTAAGTCTGGGATGAATCTTCGGATTGCACCCAACTTTTTGAGAAATGATCTGATTCAGATTCATTCGAAGGTGGAACCATTTTGAGGACAGCTCAGATTTTGGTTGGGTCGACATCTATCCCTCATGATGATATGATATAACCTATGAGCTTCCCTCCCGTTACACCAAAGACACATTTCTCTGGGTTTAGTGTGACTCTGTATTCTATTAGGCGTGAAAGAATGACGCAGAGTACTTTGGGATGGTCACAACACTTCTTGGCCTTAGCCAACAAGTCATCTACGTAGGATTCCTTGATTTTATGAATTAGATCGTGAAATATATATGTCATGGCCTCTTTGATACGTAAAGCACCGCATTCTTGAGACCGAATGGCATAACAGCGGTAGCAATAGGTTCCCAAGGAGTTATAAACGTGGTTTTAGCTTGATATTGCTCAGATATTCTGATTTGATTGTATCCCGAGAATCCATCCATGAGAGACAAAAGTTCAAAACCAGTTGTTGCATCAACAATAACATCGATGGATGGTAACGGGAAGTCTTCCTTAGGACATGCTTTGTTGATATCTCAAAAATTTATGCAGATGCGTATCTTCCCATTCTTCTTGAGAATGGGGACGATATTAGATACCCATTGGGAGTAGTCGACTAGCTTGATGAATCCTACCTGAAGAAGTTTTATTACCTCCTCTTTTACCATGAGAGCTACTTTGGGCTTCATGGGTCTTGATTTTTGTTTAATTGGCTTTGCATCTGATTTAGTGACGAGGTTGTGCACTGCAATGTGGGGTGCGACTCCTGTCATCTCCTTATAATTAAATGTAAATGCCTTCTGATGTTCTTTGAGGATCTGAGTATGTATTTCCACTTCTTCTGGGGTTAACGAAGAACCTAGTTTCAATATTCTCGGTTCATCTTCTGTCCCGATGTTGACATCGATTGTCTCCTCGATCAAAGAGGTGTTACCCTCTTTGAACTCAGGTGGTGCTGGAGGTAAATCCAAATCCTCCCCATTTTCTATTACGTATATGCTAGGTTCTATTTGTGAGGGGAGATCCATCATGGGATTCCCGAAGTAGGAAGATGAATGTGGAATTAAGGACAAATCTAGCATATGATAGGAGAGATGTAATGCCGCATAGGCGTTTAAGTATTCCAAAGTGGCCATATTATTATCGCCATGGTCTGGGGTGGTAGACTCACTTCCGCTTGAAAGGGGATTTGTCGTTATTTTTATCAATGGTTCATCACGAATGGACACCGTGAAATGGGTATCTTCTAACTCATTACTTGGAGTAAAACGTGATGTTGAAGTTGCTATTGAATCGGCGAGAAGATTTTTCTCTCGCAGGATTGCTTCAATGGATATGAAGTTAAATGCCTTGCTTAAATTTAATACGGATTCTTTGTTAAGGTGCAAGTGTTCAAATTTGGTTTCGTATACTTCATAAACTTGGTTTTCCACTAATTACGAGTCTCCTAAGACTTTGATGTTGTTAACACCAATTCTCTTGGCTAAGGTGAGGCCAAGGAGGAGGGCTTCGTACTCATCGCCGTTGTTTGTGCATTCAAAGTTTAACTTAAAGGCAAATGGGAGGACTTTCTCTTTGGGTGAAGTAAGAATTATACCTGCCCCTGCTCCATAACGGCATTTAGCTCCATCGAAATGGAGAGTCCAATACTTAGCTGGGAGTATAGATGTTGGGGCATCTGCTGCGTTTGCGCACTCTACTTCTACCATGCAGAGGTCCTCTGCTGGAAGGGAACCAACACCTAGGGAATATCCTATAGCCTACTGAATCAAATGGTAAGAACATTGGTGAATCTTGTTCTATTAACTCAACGATTTTTGCAGTAGTCCCTAACGATACTGTTTCTTTAGCTTTATTGTTGGGGGTTGGAATTGTTTTGGCTATGCTGATAGTTTCAAGATCCGTTGTAGGTACCAACTTCTCCTCTGGTTTTGGGTCAGTGGGTTTATTAAGTTGGTTTGTTGGAAGTTCAAATTCTGAGTGCACCCCTGGTCTTTTCTTTAAATCAGCTAGGTGCAAATCGAAAGGTTTTGGATCGCCTTTGGCTACAAATACCTTTCCTAGATGCAAGAATCTTACTTCTTGAAATAAAGTAGAAGGGATTGCCTTCATTCGGTGTATCCATGGTCGGACGAGTATCATATTATAATTAGTTTCCCGATCTATAATATAAAACTCAGTCAGGATTGTTTTGGGCCCTAAGGTGACCGGCAGTATTATAGTTCCTATCGAAGTGGCTTTAAGGCTATCATAGCCTCTCAACGTATTTCAAGTGGTGGAACAGTTTGTTTCCCCATATCCTAGTTTTTGGAGGAAAGAGAAAGGGACTATGTTAACTGCGGCCCCATCGTCAACCATTGCCTGTTTTACATAGTTATTATAAACCCATACTTGTAAGTGTAAGGCTGGATCACCTTGGCGTGCGATCTCAGCATCTGTGGGCATTTTACTTATTTCGAATATGAATTCGACATCCTTGTCCGGCTGCCCCGGAGGGTGGATATCAAAATCTACGTGATTTACTTGTGTTTCAGGAGGTGGAGTGATGTTAATTAGATGACCTAGACCTAATGCTTCTAAAAGAGTAGTTCTGTGAGGAGGAGAGTTCTTTAGTAAATCTAAAAATGAGATGTGCGAGAAGGTCTTTGTTAGATCATTAATTAAATCGTAAGCACCCACAGGTTTTTCTACTATTTGCTGACTCTTATCTGTTTCTGGCAGATGACTTGGGCTCGGTTGAGAGAAATATTCTCGTGTTCTTGTTATAGCTTTGATAGGTAGTTCATCGTCTAATTCTACCAAACTAACTATCTTGGGTCTCGGTTGACTTCCTAACTGTGGCGCAACTGATGGATTTAATGAAGTTGAGGCTTCGTGATCATTGTTTCTGTCATTGCACTTTTGTTTTTTCCAGTTGGATTTAGCCTATTGCTATCATGATTTGGGAGTGGATCATTAAAGATCTTGAGAGGAGCATTCTAAGGGGAAACTGCCCCTACTAGCATGTTTGGTGGTGATGATACGGGATCTGCCAAAAACAAATCTGTGAAGAACTGTCTTTGTTCTTCTGGTAAACGTTGCATGAATTTATTGTAGTCACGACACGTTCTAGTATCATGACCCCAAATTTTATGGAAACCACAATAAGAATTGGGATTGTAATTCCTATTTTGTTGGTTTGGTGTATATTGTGGCCTAAAATTCTAATCAAACTGTTGCCTATTAGGATTAAAATTTTGCAGTTTGTTGTTTATGGCTTTGGTTTTGATAACCAAATGAGTTTTGACTTGGCCCTTGCATGGGATTTCACCGTTGTTGTTGTTGTTGTGAATGGTTAAAATCCATTGTATTGATTGTCGGGGTGAAGTTGTTGTTTTGTTGGTTGTTTGTTTGTGATGGTGTATTGACAACATTTACCTTCTTGGGCTGGTCGGTTACTCCATCCGTTGTTACACCCCAATTTTTGTTAAGGATTTTGGGTCCTTGGTTGACATTTGTGGCTCCATATGTCTTACGACCAAGATCTATCTATTGCTGCTTGGTCTATTCGAAGAGCGCTCTCAAGTACTTCATCGTAAGTTCTTAATGGGAACTTTTGGACTTCTTCTTTCACCTCTCTGCTGAGAGAATGAAGGAATAAATCACATAGTTCCATTTGATCCATGTTTGGAGCACTTGCTGAAGAATAAAGAACTGTATGCCACCTCTAGATGAAATGGGTGACAGATTCGTTGTGTTCTTGTTTGATGTGCAAGAACTCCCTGATTCCTGTTTTGAACAGTTTGTTCATGTCGAAGGCCTTAATGAACTCTGATACGAGCTGTTTAAATGAATGGATGGAGGCTTCAGGTATTCTATAATACCAGTCAAGAGTGATGCCTTCCAAAGTTTTGGGGAATATTTTAGCAACAACCCCATCCCATGGGAGTAGCTCTCGAATGGCTGTAGCGTAGGCTTTGATATGCGCGTTTGGATCTCCCTCGCCTTTGAACTTGGGTAAATCGGGAAGGGGTCTTGGAAGCATGACACTTCGTATGGTGAAATCTAAGGGCTCTTTTAAATATTCTGAGTAAGTCCCTATCGCATATGTTTCAACCATTGATGGTGGTTGCTGAGGGAGTGGTGGTGGGATGGGTTGTTGATACGGTGCAACGTATGCATTGGTAGGGGCATAGGGAAGTCCCTGTGTTTGAGCAAACATGCCAGGGAGAGGAGAACATATCTCCTTGCGGTGATTTGGAGTACATGTTTAAGTATGACGGGGTATTGTCTAGTAATGGGTTACTTGATACTAGACCGGGAGGAATAGTGTTAGAGATGACAGGCCTTGTTGGCGTTTGTTGTGGATAGTGAGGCGGCATGCCTAACGTGCCTACTCCTGTGAGGAGATCTACCTAGCCAGGGTGGTATGGCGGGTTGGAACTCCCTGCTTGAATGAACGGAGAATTTTGACTTGCTTGAGCAAGTTCTAACCCTCTCACTTTTTCTACTAACGTTGAAATGACTTCATTTGGTGAAGTCACGGTGCTTTTCCTGAGCGGCGTTTGTTGTACACCCTGGTGTTGTATAGGAATGTGATATCCTGTCATGAACTGATCACTATCTTGCCAAGTTTCTCCGAGAGTATTTCCTATATGCAGTGGCATAGAGGTATTTTCTTGAAAAGAGACCTCGGGTTGTATTTGTAAACCTCCTATAGGTGGGTACATACCCCGAGAATGTTGTTCACTCCTAGGATAACGTATTGACCGTTCATCATCTAAGACCAGATATGGGTCTGATTGTCTACTAATTTGTGGTCTAAGTAGCATCTGAGGAGACGAACCAGATTCCCTAGTAAACGTCATATTGTTCGAGCCCGAAGGCTCTATTTGTTGCGTTCGAGGAGGTTGATCTAACTCCCCCGTTTGAAAAGATGAATTATACCTGAGTCTTGGGGTTTGTGTTGACAACTGATTAGTTGAATAATTGTCGCCCCATACTGAGAGCGAGGGTGATGATTGCCTATTCTCGTTGGACGTAGTATGCCTCGAGACCCAAGAGGGGTCTGCCATATTCATCGAACCCCGACATATTTGGGGGTATATGGATACCCGTAGAATAATAGGAAGGAGCGAAGGTGATTGAGATGAGATGAAACTTCTCAAAGAGAAGGCGAACAGATTGTTAGTTTCTTGTTGAGTTCACCAATTTTGTACGCCGAAAAAGTGACAAGTGAGCGTGGGAATCTACAGGTAACTCTTCCACGTACCCGACCTCCCGAGGTCATGCCGAGACAGCCGGTGGGGATGGAATATGCATGGTATACAGACAGACTAGTTAGGCAATCTGATGTCTTCGACACGCACTAGTGGAATTTGTGAATCTAAGGCAAAGAAGGCCCTTCTAACCTAGACTGGTGTGATAGATCGATCGGCAAGGATGACCACTCGAAGGCTCCAATCAATATCGAGCTCTGGCGTGATTCGATCTATGGGTTGTGGAATACGTGGGAAATGACCTGGGATAGTTTCGTGTATGTCTCCAGATAAGGTCATATGGTGGATGGTGGAAACAATTGACTCTATGGATGATTCTCTGGCCTAGTCCAGAATTCTCTAGCTTCGTTAGCTGCTATATCTAGTAAGGACAATTGTTCGATGATAATAGGTGGAAGTGGAGTGGATTGGAATACTAGTGTGTGTAGGCCAGTGTTTATATCTGATTGACTTATGGATTCGTTAGGCTGTGGGACCTGTGGGTCACAACCATAGGTTTGTGGTTGTTGTGGGCTAGCTATGGTCATGCGTGGAGTCAAGTCCTGATCCCTAGTATCCAATAATCATACGCTTTCTCAGCTTCTATGTTTAGAATCAACAGTTGTGTGATCTTCTCAGAATACCTCACAGGTGTTCTTGCAACCTGGATTCTTAGGCCGGTATCTATGTCTGTGAGGGTGTCTCCTGCGTCTGGTTGTGGAACTAAAGGGTCACACCCGAATGTTTGTTCTCTTTCAAACCCTTCTACAGTCATATAGATGTTTTTCTAGGGTAATGTAGTTTGGCTGATTTGACCAAAACGTATGTGCTTGGTCGTCTTCTATGTTTAATCCTTCTAACTGAGATCTGATCTGCTGGAAGTCTGCTGTTGTTTGGAAGACTTGGATTCTAAGATTCTGATCAATATCAGTTATTGCTGTTATTAGATTGGGCTGAGGCACGATTGGCTCGAAAACGTATTCTCTGGGCTCCCTAGGTCCCGTAATTGTCATACAAGCGCAACAATATAAACAAACTGTAATAAAGTGAACTCTAAGTATACGAAATATATTTAAGCATATATGACTTCTTTTTGTATTTTTTTGATGATTTATAAGGATTTAAGAAAGCAGCTATTTAAAATATTTAGAATTGACAACTAAACTAATAATTTAAAACAAACAAAATAGCCGAGTGTAGCTATTTGTCTGTGTAATTTGTCTATTTATTCTAAACAATGAAATAACTAATCTATTTGCGGGATTCTCGATCCTACCTCAGAAGTGAGGAGTGAATCATAGTTTCTCAGAAACTATCAATCCCCATAGCTTCCCTGGCAATGTCGAGAATAGAATTTATTGAAATAAAGTGATTAACTACTCTATTTGATATGATTCTAACTAGAACTTTGAAATCTTAGAACCTGGATTCCTCAAAACAGTGGTGAATCCGATGGTGTGTGTGATCTTATCCCCTCAGTATGATCTCCTCGTTCTTTCGTGTTCACGTGGATCCAGAAAAGTGTGTGATGCCAGCATCGATAGAAATAGATATTGGGGCAAGGACGACTCAGAATGCAGACTGAAAATGTGAGTAGGAGAGGGATAGCGCAAGAGTACAGAGCTTGGCTTATGCAATTCCTAGCGGGATTTTACGAATCATGCAACATAATGCGTCCAGAACCTGAAACTATCCTGTTTGAAGAGAAAAACTGCAACTTTAATGGCTTCCTAAGCTATTCTACTTCTAATGGATTAGATAGAACAGCAACACTGTTTGCACAAGCTGGATATGTGGCTTACCAACAGCTGGACAATGCTAACTAAGCATGCAAAGAACTGAACTAAGAACTCTAAGCAACAATGAAAATTAAATCTACAGCAAAGAGAAATTCAGAGGCAAACTTCAGGGCCATTTGCTTGAGCACAAGTAACTCATTTATAGGAATTCAATCACCCAAAGATCAAAATCAAACTGAACTCCTAAACAATAAACAAAGGAAAAACACTATTCCAGGGGACCAAAAACATAAATGCAAGCCTAAGTCGGCAAGGAAAGATGGTGAAACACTGATATTTCACGCGAGTTATGTCAAAAGAACGCTCGAAAATGCGTAAAGGACCGCCGCCCTGTTCGGGCGGCGGTTCTGGAGAGAGACCGCCGCCCAAAGAAGGGCGGCGGTTTCATTACTAAAGAGAAAAGGGGAAAGAAAAGGGGGAAAAGGTGAAAAAAAGCACGCGAGGGCTAAGTGGGGTATGCGGGATGTTAACGCATATTTGGAGAGCTTTTTCGGACCCCGAACACCTTGTGAAGAGACCTGCATCATCATTGGGGCACTTATTACGTTGTTCCGCAAAGATCAATACCTTACATTTTGGGTACGCATATACGGTCTCCTTTGTGATTGCACAAAGGAATTTTGTTGGTTGGGATGAGGTATTGGGTGACTAGGGTAGGCTTTGGTGAGGCTTTAATGGGTATATGGAGGTGGAAATGTTGGAGAAGGTCAATAGGTGGCTAGGTAAACAATAGATGATAAAATGAAATAAACTAGAAAAGTATGACATTATACTTAATTGGATTCCGTTCTTAAATGCTTATAAGTGAGGGATGGAGGCGTTGATGAGGGGTTTTGAAGGCTACAAGTGATCACCAACTGAAGGAAATCTTCTACATGGATTGCATGTACATTCCTCTTTTCTTGGTTAGATCGAGATCATGGTCAGGGATGGTGCATGGGAAAAGATGCTTGATCTCCTTCCTTGCATGGATTCTCATTGGAATTCAGTCTCGAAGATGTGTTATCTCTCCGAGATGTGTTTTTCATGCCAACCTTCTACTTTTTGCTTCTAACCTTGAGAATAAGGTTATTTTGGGGTTAAAATGGTAATCTATGGCGGTTCGCCTTAAGCGCGATTTGTTAGGGGTAAGCAGGCATCGGCCAAGGTGGGATTTCCTAGGTTTACTAAAATAGAGAGATGCTCTTGATTTCCTCGAGATATCATGTCATTAACCCATGGATTAGATTGGGAGATTCTTGTGAGAATGCAAGAATGTGTTTATAGGAAATGTAGGCATTGATTTTTAGGGTTTGGGTAAGTCTTAGTTAGTTATGGCAACTTACTAAGAATAGGTCTTAGGTCGAGTTGGCTTGATGAGGTGTCTAAGTGAATCGTATGTGTGGATATTATTCAAAATAAGATATTTAAATAATAAATATAGTGAGGATAATGCATTAATTAAATTAAATTAATATTAGTAGGGTGAAATGGACCATGGTTAGGTGAATGTGATGAAGGGTGTTTATTCGTCAAGGGACCAAAGGGGAGTGTGACCTAATTTTAGTGTCTACAACTTAACTTGAATCAATATTGAAAAAATTAAAGAAAAACATACTCATAATGCAGGACAATGTTACACGACATGCGTGATATCAATATGATGACATGTCTTCATAGGATAACTAGCCAAACTCTATAAATGGTCTTAACACCAATGATTGAGCGGCATACATTTTTGACATTTCTCCTCCACTAATCGATCAGATGTAGTTGTTAATGTATAACTTTACAATAGAGATCTGCCAAATTAGATGTAAATATTTGCGTATATGGAGATTAGATATTCAAAACTACTTACAGCTTCTCAATGAGACTCCCTTCAACACCATCATGTTTCAACAAGCTCGATGAAAGAATGGCAGTGAAACTGATGTCAACATTGATGCAAAACAACTGCAAATCCAATATTAGAAGGTAAACAGACTGTGGATGAGTAGATATTCATATGGAACAAAAATGAATGGCATCTAGAACCACGTTTAAGCTGAAGTAAGAATCATTTAAGAAAAGAAAAATCAGGTTTGAACAACAATCGTTCTAGAATTTATGAGTCGAACTACAAAAAAATTGATCTTCGAACTTTAAGCAAGACGAGCAAGTATTTCTTCACAATCTTGAATCAACCAACATGCAGTTCTACAACGTAGTGAACATGAATTTAACACATGTCACGTAAATATATGAAACCTGAAATAATTGGATGGTATCCATCACTATTTCTCCTGATATAAACTTAGTTGGAGCCGTAAATGAATCTTTGTTGCTATCATACAAAATCTGTAGAATGGGTCTCAATAAGGAGTCCAAGAAAACTATAACCAAGGCAGAAAACCTCCACGGATAGCACAAAATGGACACTTAAGCATTCAAATGCTAAAACAAATTAAATTGATCTGTGCCAAATTTCTAAACATTTTCAGTTTCCTCTCTCTCGACTCTCATCAAGATCAATATCGCTCTGATACCAAATAATAGTGAGAGACCAGATCTACACAATAAAATTCATAGAAGAATAATTTATCATTCAATTCAATCCGGATAATTATACAACATATGCCATTCCATATAAATAGGTATTTACATCCCTATTTTATAGGAAACTACTTTCCCAACAATATCTCCAAATTCCTATTTAGTTGTGATTGTTAATCATGTAACAATACACAACTCAAATCATATGAGTATTTAAAACAAATCTAATAATATATTATTGTTTATATAATAATAATATAACTACAAACATTTATACTTATTTGAATACACAAGTATAATGTAAAAATTAATATCCTAACAAAGCCTTCCTTCATCATTGGCCCCGATCCCCAACCAAAATACAATCAAAGGTGTGATTCAACCCATGACAAAAGCGGCTTCCACAACACAACATTATTTCACATACACATTCCTTATTAAAAACACAATTCAACACAAAAACAACAGTTCACAACTACATTTAAAAACATTTCAAAATAGAACTCAGGCTTGATCATGCAAGCCAAAGGAGCAAGGCCTATGGGGGAAGCTACTTATGCCTCCTAATTGGGAATTGGGCATCCACCAGAACAACCCACCAAAATAATTCATCCCACACACATCCTTATGCCCCCACAAGTTTCTCCTTATGCCCCCCCACATATTTCCTTATGCCCACCCCAAAGTAAGAAATGCAAGCTATTTCTTTTCCATGGTGGATCCCAAACCCAAACTCCCTCCACAAAATTCTTATTCCAATGGCATTCCTTATGCCCCCCACATGGATTCCCCATAGCCTTCTCTTACACCTTTCCTAAGGCACTCTACCCAACCAGCCAACAAATAAAACAAGGCATGCATTATCCACACAACACAACAAGAAAATGACAACATATAAAAAGAGAGTTAAATTCCTACCTCTCAATGGTTACTTTTGTCTCCAAAAAGAAAGCTTCAAATGCCAAAACACAGTCCAAAACAACAATCTCCCAAGAATGTAAAGATTTCTCCAAAACTTCCTCCAAATCAGAGCTCCAAAATAAGACAATGCACCCCAAGAAGTTGCAAAATTATTCAACAACCCAAAAACAAGGCAAGGGTTTGAATTAAATAGAAGAGGGAAGAGAATAGGATGATGTGGATCCATGTAGGATGCCACATCACACATCCTCAAATTTCAAACACAAAAGACAAAGTCCAATCTCCCAAGCACAATAAAGAGGTGGGTGAAAATATGACAAGTTACTTGCACACTCCAAAAAGCCCACACCTCAAGGGACAACAAAATAAATAACATGCAAGAAAGTGCAATCCAAAACAAGCAACATGAATAATAAAATGCATTATAAAAAGTCACAAATCACTTCTCCAACCATAAGTATGGTTGGTAACATAAATTTAGAGGCATGGGACAAGTTTTACTTGTCCCACAAGCCTCCAAAAATAGCCCCCAAGGACAAATTCGAATTTCCATGGAGGTGGAGTATTTCTTACTCCAAAATATGACTTACACAAGCTCTTACACAACTTACACATCCCTTACAAATTAAATACAAACAACCAAAAACTCTTATAATTACTTTCCCATATCCCAATTTGATTTATTTAAATTTTAATCATATGATTCTCACATTAATCTATCACAATTTTAATTAATTAAAATAAAAGAACACATTACTTAATAAAATACATACAACAATACTAAAAGAAACACATTAATTAAGTACACAAACCCATGGTCACATGTAAAAATGATTCCCCCCATGGGAATCTCTAACAAAACAACACACAACACAATAAAACAAGTTGCCATGGTGACCTTGTTGAATTCACCTAGAATTCCACTTTGGTTGGTCTCCGATCCCCGATGTTTTGTTGTGATATTTTTAACCTACAAAATATAAATACCTCCTTCGGCCTCGTGGCCATATCAGAACATCCAATATGATACAATTAAAATCACTAAACCAACTATATAAATGAATCACAACAACATCAAAGTAACAACTACATCATTTGCATTTTTAATCAACAACTATATCATCATCAAATAGTATCCATTTTCTAGATCAACTCATAATATCCAAATCACATGTCCAAAAAACATCTGTAAACATCCATGTCAAATAATATATCATCATGCATCATACTCAAGTCAAGATCAACAATAATCCATGATCAATGTCTAACATCACACTAAGTCAAAACATAATAATGTCTATAACGTGAACAATAGTATCAATATAAGCATCAAAAGGTGTCAAAGGGAAGTGGGCACTACACCGACCTTCTTCAGAGGTCCAACCCCATAAGTCCCATATCTTGAGATATGGTACCCATGTTACCAAATTACACTGAATGCCTTAGTAAAAGCTAGAAATGTGGGGGGTGTTGTGATTTGGTGATAACATGATTTTGTGTAGCTCATGGATTACTATTGAACTATCCCCGCATTAGCATCTCTCTTCTTGCACTAGCATTAAATTATTTTCCTTCTTTGTCTACATAGAGAATTGCCTTACACTACTTTTGTTTTCCCTGCATTAGTGTTGGTAGGCTTGTACTACTATTGTCGGAGCTTGTGCTATGGTTGATATCCATGTGTTACCGAATTCTAAGGCTTGCTTGCTTATTGGTTTGCATAAAATTTTGGCTTGGATTTTAAGAAATTCCAAAATCTAATTTTTGATGTTTTCTATCATTTTGCAGGTTTTTCTGAATTCTATTTTGTAGGTTTTGAGTTGAATCAATTTTCTAACATGTCTAATGCTTTGATGAATGTTGTTTTTCCATGCTTTACTTGAGTTAGGATAAAGTTTGTGTATGCTCTTCTCTTGCACCTTTTGTGATCTTGAGAATCAAAAGAAATTTAGTCTTCTTTTTCTAACATTTGGATTAACTTGGAAGTTTCATTATTCATTTTCTTAAGGGAATGAACCTTTTACAAAGCATTTTAATGGTCCTTTGATTTAAAGTTTTTAATTTCCATCTAGTTGGATTAATTTTTGTGTATGCTCTTCTCTTGCATCTTTAGACAATCTTGAGAATCAAAAGCAACCTTTACTCCTATTTCATAATATTGTGGATTTCTTGAAAAAACTACTAAATTTTTGAGTGCATGACCTAATTCTCTTGTCAAAGAATCGGGATCTAAAAAAATACTAATTACAAGTGTGTTATAGGTTTCCAATGGTGTGCTAAACCACATTTCTAATTCAAGATAAAAAAACACCATTTATCCAAATCACTATATTTACTGATTCGGTCAAGGGTTAAAATCAATCTGTTTTGAATTGTGCAAATATCTTAGCATAATCCATAAAACTCATTATGAGGATTACTATAGGAACCCTAAAGTAGTCCACAGCTTGAAGGAACTTGTGGATGAAATAGTACATGCCCCACTACCTACTTGACTAGAAAAAAAACTATGAGGATAAGATTCAAGTCAAGTAGGTAATGGTTCTTTTTCTAGGATTTATTCCAGAAAAGCATACCTCTTAAGAAATAATTGGTGAGTGTTGAGAAAAAAATCTCAGGAGACCATTTGGAATTGGGGCCAACTTGACTTTATCCATCATTTTCTAAAGAGATTTCACAAAGAAAACATTTCTCGAATTCAAAACCTTATTATTCAAACAAGGGGAGAGTCTATTAAAGTTTGTGCTGCATGACATTCATCACGAAACTTACAAAGCAAAATTTTTCCTAGTTTCCACCTTGTCATAAGACAAGGTGAAACTCTTCCAAAGTTATGCCACATATTTTTATCCCCATTTGATCTATCTCCTTTGTTATCTTGTTGCCATTTTTGGTCAAAAGAGAACAAAATACGTGGAACTGCCAAAAATAATCGTGTCCACCACTTTTGTATTCACTTACATGACCATGTTGCGGCATGAATGTTAAGTGTTGAAAGTGTGCTTGGTACGTCCTCATGTTTTAGTAAGCCTTTGTCTTGATACCCATGTCAAGACCATCTCATTGTAGTTAGGTTGTCTTATCATTGATTTCCCCTTGAGTTGTTACGCTGCTCGCATCATATCAATACATTTTTTGATACTTACATCTTTTTTATAAAACTTGATATAAGTTTCTTGATTGTATTGTTATGTTGCTCACATAATATCAATTCCTTGTTATACTTAGACCTTGTTTTTGACCAAACATTGCCTTAGGTTTTGGAAAGTGTTGTTGTTATGCTATTCACATCATGTCAATACCATTTTGATACTAACATCTCACTTTTCCTAAAATCTTGATTAAAAGTATCCAAGTTGTATTGTTGTGTTGCTCACATTGGTAACCTCCATTTTTAAAAACTTGGACTTTGTTTGTCTTAAATTGTTTGGGTATACCTTGAATCGAAATCACTTCAACACCATTTTAATACTTAAGTCTTGTTTATCCCAAACTTGATTTAAGTATTGACATTGTGTTGTCATTATTGAACCAAACCATATTTGAGACATAGGGAGTAGATACTTTTGTGATTGGATCCTTTTTTAGAACTTTTTTGACTTGTCCTTGGTTCTTCTCATCATACAATTTCATATTCTTTGATTCTTTGATTCATTAATTCCTTGATTCAATTTACCTTGATTCTTTAGGATTCTTTTCCTTGCTTATTTGGAATTCATTGAGACATTTACAGCCGTCATCATTGCTTAGTTTTTCCTAGGGTATTTATAGTCTTTGTACACATTTATCAAACCCTATCTAAAAACTTCCCATTATGCCTCCTATTACAAGAATGGGGCACAAAAAATTAGGGTCAAATCCTTTTGTCAACGATAAATTAAACCCCTTATTTGAAGAAGACAACATGGTTGAACATAATGACAATAAGGGAAACTCTTCTCGAGATAACTTCAAATTTGCCCCCTCCCACATGGATAAATTTCCATTCCAAATAGAAACAAAGTCTTAGTGCATGTCGTAGAATTAGGGGCTAAACTGCCACCTAAATTTGACCATACTCTCCTCATGAACATGGTTCACGGGGAAGAAGAGGAAGAACGACCCCTTTGATCTATAGATGACATACTAAATCTAGGACATGATTTTACATCTGGCTAATAGAATGAGGAAGAAATACCTTCTACAAAAATGGTAGTTATCCTATACCTATTTTTGGCATTAACCACGAAGGAAACATAGAAAATAAAGAACACGAACATTGTGAACAACCACCTCCACATGAAACTCATGAAGATACCTAAAATGTTGAGGTCACAATCCAACAAAAATTTTAAACCCTTAATCATCAATTAATGAGTTTGGCTTCCCATGTCCATAAAGACCTAGGAATAAAGGATAAAAATCCATGTCTAAACAAACCCAAGTCTACATATCAGAAGTTTTACACTAAGACTCCACATCAAGAAAAACCTAAGGCTATGTATCATGAGCTATACACTGATAACCAAGGTGATGAAACATCCAAATATAACTGTGTATATATACCTACCTCACCTACACATGGATTAATATTTCATCATGAATGGTAGTCTATGAAAAATGACATCACCATTTACAAGAAATAAATGTAGGACACAATATAAATTACTAATTTGAAGAATCATGCCCTTATCCTTTTGATAAAGTGATGTTAAGAACTCCCTTTCCACCTCACTTTGAATGCCCTAAATTTGATAAATATAGGGGTAAAGGTGATTCACATGATCATGTTAAAGACTTCTTCATGGCTTGCAAAGAAGTTTCCTATAGTGACACTTATCTCTATAATTCCCGCTAAAACAACCCACTTAAGACCCAAGAAACAACCTAGGATTAGTTAGGAAAAACTGGAATATTTTTTTGTTTAAATCATCTACAACCAGTGCTACAAGGTAACTTGATTACCACTAACAAGATCAGAACAATTCAAATCCACTAGGACAAAATTTTATTTTATTAACAATTATTAAAGGTCATAAGGTCCAAAATTTAGGGTTAGAAGGTTCAATTAGGTTTAGAGGGTAAATTATCACGGTGCACCCCAAGGGGATACATTAGGATGGATAAGTCCTTTCTCCAAAAGGCCCTCAAGCTACAACTTGAGCTCATAGAGCTCTATGGCGGTCATCGATAAGGTGCTCATGAGATAGGCTCTTCTCCTGGAACCAGGTCTTTATGAAAATAAATCTCATGTGGGGGTGGTACCCGGTAGCTCCCCCAAAAAGAAATCTACAAACTCTCTCAAAACAGGGTGATCGTCTAGTGATGGTCCACTAGACCCATCCTCTGATCTGTCACTAACTATAACAACATACATCTAGAAACCCCGTCGTACACATCGCTTAAGCTACATAACAGAGATGGTATGAATAGAAACAAGTCTCTTGACCCCTAAAATCACTGACTCAAATCCCAAATCATCTACACAAGATATAACCTTGTGGTAACAATCCACTTTAGGTTTGTGTGTAGACAACCAATCCATACCCAAGATGACTCCATAAGATCCCAAAGGAAGGATACGAAGATCTGAGGTAGTGGTGAAAGGTCCTAAATCCACCACACACTCCTTAAATAAGGAGTATACTAAGATATTGGATTTAGAAGCCATCTCAACATCCCAACTATGACCACCGCCTAACCGCCACTAGCTGCGCATCACTCTACTAAAGATGGTGCAATGAAAGAATTAGAAGAACCAGAATCAAACAAGATGGATGTAGGAATACCACTAATGCTACCTACAATCTCAATAACTATACTCTAATGCTCTTCCTAACGGTTCTCAATCATTGCTGCATAAATCCCTGTGACTACACCCCATATCATCAACAGATTAGCTTTGAGATTTGTGTCTTACCCTTTTTGTTAGGGTTATGTAGGTAGTCTCTCTAAAAATGTCTAGTAACACCACAACAAAACAACCACGATCCTCTCCCTGTGTAGCAAGTCCCGTTGGTACTCTAGAGATCTCGTGGCATGGATCTGATGATCGGCTATGGTCTACCGAGGTCTCGCTAGTGAGCTCCGCCGAGTGAGCTCTCTGGGCACCATGTGTCCTGATGGGACCCCTAGGATGAGGCCCCATACTCCAAACTCTCGTGCGTCAAGGCCAAACCTATGAGGAGGTCTATAAGGTGGGTGGGACTGCTGCTTTCAACTATCGTGGTCTAAAAGATGACTGTGCTCAACCCTATCCACCATGAGGAAGGGGTACTGACCTGCTCGATCTACTGTCCTACATTTGCTGTATGGGGCTCTGGACTCAGACTCTAGCCTACTGGGTCTTTCCCTGAGTCTCCTCTGCTATATATGCCTTCTCAACGACCTCTACTAAAGTATGTGGGGAGTGGATCCAAACAACACATCATATGTCTAGATTTAGGCTCTAGATGAACCTATGGATCCGCACTTGCTCATCCTGCATGTACTCTACATACTAGATTAGATCTAAAAATATACTCTCATACTCAGCCACTGTAAGAGATGCCTGTCAGAGGTCATGAAACTCATCTATCTGCTGCTGAATGAACCTCCGTGATAAATATCTATTCCTAAAACGCTCCTCAAAGATCTCCTAAGTAACTGTCTCAGAATCAACATGGAGCTTCTGCTCCTCTGTCCTCCACCAGACACCAGCTCCATCCCTCAGTAGATGGATAACAATATGATCTTTTGTGTTGCTAGAACAAGGATTTAGATTGAAGCATCCGCTCAAGCTCACCAACCAAGCCTCTACTTGAAATCCACCTATGTCACCAGAATAATGTGATGGTCGAAGCTTTAGGATCTCCCTGATGTGATCTGCAGCTATGGTTTGATGGCCTCTAGGTCTCTCTACATGCTCATCCCTAAGCCTAGGGCTCTGAGACCTCTCTCTATGTCCTAAAACTTGATCACTTTGTCCCCTCTGTGGTGACTCTACCTTGGGTGACTCTGCATGGGAGTTTTGATGCCACATGTCATCACCCTATTAGCCATGGGAAGTTTTGCCCCTTTCGTTTCCAAACCCAAAATTCTAAAATTCTAATGTGTCCCCACAAGTTTGTTTTCCCCACACCAATCAAATCTTGACACGTGGTACCTTGGGCGTCGGTGGAGGCATGGGTCAATTTGATCCCTTAGCATTTTGTAACCCAAAAGGCTTAATGCCTTAAATCTCTCCAATGGCCCGACTTTCCACCAGAGCTTTCTCAAGCTGACACGTGTCCTCTTTGGGCCCATGGGCACATGGAGGAAAATTATGATTTTTCCCCAAAAAGGAAAAAATCCAAAACTCTTCCCCGCTCCACTGACCTGCGCAAGGAAAAATTTTCTCCCCTAGGCCCACAGGTTCGCCCTTGGAAAAATTTTCCTCCCAAGGTCTGCCACCCCATAACTTGAGAAATATGAAGAGTTAGGACGAATTATTTATATCATTGGAAAGGTGAGGAAATTTTCTATCCAATGGGAGTAATTTAGGGAAATTTTTAATGCAATAAGTGTGACAAAAATCAAGTTGAATCTTTAAGCCTGTTAGAGAGTGGGTATGGTAAGGAATTACCCTCTGAACCTAGTTGAACCTTCTAACCCTAAATTTTGGACCTTGTGACCTTTAATAATTATTAATTAAATAAAAGTATGTTCTAGTAGACTAGAATTGTTTAGGAACTTGTTAGTGACAGATGTTGCCTTGTAACACTGGTAGTAGACCCTTTTAAACAAAAAAATTATTCCATAATTTTCCTAACTAATCCTAGGTTGTTTCTTGGGTCTCAAGAGGGTTGTTTTAGCGGGTGTTAAAATATCATTCACCTATTCCAAAAATTATTGGAGGCCAGGCCCTTGAATGGTTCCTCCATATACCTAAAGGGCCTATCTTCACATGGGATGAATTGGTGGAAAATTTTTGTGCCACTTTTCATTCAATATGGAAAGTGACATTACCATGTTAGACTTATGTAATGCCAAACAATGAAACAATGAAAACTTTGTTGGTTTTTACAAAGATGGTGAGAGTTAGCTAGTAAACACCTTTCTTAATACCGAGAAACATATTGTTAGCATTTTGTGTAAAAATTACATCCTAAATTTTTTTCCACTTCTAAATGCACTGTGGTAATACTTTTGAAGAGGTCATAGAAAAAGGAAGCTAAATTGAAAAGGATTTATTGGCTAAAGGGACCTTGAAACCATTTTTAGGAGAAAATCATGAAACCAAATCTATAGACAAGCATAAATTCTTTCAAAAAAGAAAAAAATGTTGTAAGTGATGGTATAACTGATTCAAAACATGTATAAGAAGTCTAGAATAGCACTCCCTTACAACTTACCAAAGGACCAACTATACCATAAGTTAAAATATGTGTGTTCAGTCCTCTCACTGATTCTTTGTCATCTATATTGAAATAATTACATGTAGTAAACATGATCAAATTTCCTAACAAAGATGCCTGTATGTATGTAGACGATGTACTTAAACCGTCATGGTATAAAGACCATGAATATTGTGAATATCATCATGTTAAGGGTCATATCACTAACAAATGTTTGAAGTTAAAGAAATTCATTCAAGACCTTATAGATATCGAGAGGTTGAAATGGAATCACCTAGACCCAACAAATCTTCTAATCAAAAGTTGGGAATTTATAAAGAGCCATTTCCTAAACATAAACAAGTGGATAAAAATTTGGATCAAGGTCATTGTTCTCAAACTAAAAGTTCCAATATTGTTGCTAACTCTAATAATCCCTTTGATTCCCTTATTGGTCATATTGATCCATCTATTGAGCATGTAAACACTTTTATGATCAAATCATGAGAGTGTGCCATAGCATCGTGACTTGCTTTTGTTGTTGTTCGAGAACAACATCTACTTAACCCTTAGGATAGTCACTTTGATATTTTAGAACGACTTGAGAAGACCACTGCTAAGATTTTGATATTAGATCTTATTAAAATATCCAATGTTCATAAGGAAATCCTTTGCAAAACACTTCAAGGGTCAGGAGTTTCAACTGATATTAATCCTATGTGCTTCCAATCCTTGGTTACATAGATTTCTCCTTGAAAAAATTACCTTCAGCCAACATGATATTCCTAGTGATGATCATATAAAAAAACTACCCTTGTACATAGAAGTCATTGCTAATCATAAAAATATAAAAAGGGTGCTTGTGGATGACATATCCGGCTTGAATATATGTACTTTAAAACTTGTTAGACAACTTGGGTGCATTGAAACCAATTTTTAGCCTAAAATAATCATAATTAAGGTTTATGATAGTGTGGAGTTACAATCAGTTGGTATGATCACTCTTCCTATGGAAGTTGGGCCTACTAGTCATGATACATAGTTCTATGTCTTGGACATGAATTTCCCTCCAATATGCTCCTTGGTCACCAATGGATATTATCCATGTAGGCCATGCCTTCTATGTTACATCAACACATTAAATTGTACCATGAAGAACATATTTTTCACCATTATAGGGGACCCCAACCCTTCACCATTGCAGATCATTTTTGGGTTATTTTCCTACTTGTTATGAATGTCCTTCCACTAAATTGGCTACTCAGTTTTAGTCAGAGGCTCTTGCTTCCCACATTGATCCAGATACCTTGTGCTCTCATAAGGATGGTGCTTCTACATCGGTCTCTCCCTTTTCTTCATGGGAGATGAAAGTTCTTACAAATGGATATGGAGAATATAACCTCCAATAGGCCCTCCTAATTTCCAAACTCCCCTATCACCTAGAACATGTGGTAGGCCTTGCTACAAATATCAACGATCCCAAGAACACTGTAACATTAAGAATTTTACTCTTGGTGGCCTTTTGGAAGATGAGAAACTACTTGAAACTTCTATATCCAAATCTCCTAATGACGAGATGACATCATGTTATCAAGCAACCAAGTATGATATCCTAAATAAGATGATGTATTCCATGGGATATCAAGGATACAAATGTGGTATAAATAAGAAAGGTGTGCAAGAACCTCTTCCGACACCACATCACAAAGTAGAAAAATATGGTATTGGTATCTGACCATATGGGTCCCATCCTCCAGAGGTCAAAGAAACCTCTTCTAAGTGAGAAGATAGTTCATCTAATTATGACAACGAAACAAATTCCCAGTGTAGTCTCTATGAAGACCTTGCCTCTACGAACTTATTTCCTAACATGGATATCCTAACCATATCCCCTACCATTCCTAAATTAAATCTTTTCCATCCTTCCCTTATCAAATGGGACCAACAACAACACATGCCAATTGATTTATTTGAGAATGACGAAGCAATTGGTGAGTTTATGGGTCTCTATGATGACATTCCTATTGGCGATCATAAGAAGGGCTTCTCCATTAATCTTGACACATGTGCATACTTTGGGGAGGAGGATAAACTTCATGGTTAGAAAAATTTGAAAGAAAACAAGGGAAAGATATTGTCAAAGAAGCCTTGTAAAAAGAAAATTCTAAGTCCCACAGTGAAAACCTCTTCAAGGCACTTGCAGACAAACAAATTGAAACATCAACGAACATAAAAAGTGACCACTCTAAGGGTGAAAATATCATTGAGATGCCCTTAGATGAATATCTCAATCTCTCTTCCAATCCTACGTGTATGGAAGATGAATCCAAACTTCTTGTGGAGGAGACTATAGATGTGAATATTGGAACAAAGGATGAACCTTGAATTTTAAGCTGGGATCTTCCCTCTCAACACAAGAACAAAAGACCTTTTTGTGCTTTTAAGATAATTTTCAAACATATTTTCTTGGTGTTATATAGACATGTCAGGCTTAGATCCCTCGTTAGTAGTGCATGACCTAGTTGTGCACGAAGAAGCAAAGCCAATGAAGAAAAATATTAAAAATATACATCCTTGTGTTTCCCTTTTGGTTAAAGAAGAGTTGGAAAAACTATTAGCAGTAGGCTTCATTAGACCTATTGATTATTTAGAAAGGATTTCTAACATATCACCTATGTAAAATAAACCCATTATCATCATAATCTTTACAGACTTTAGGGGCATCAATAAGGCATGTCTAAAAGACAATTTTTCTCTTCCTAACATTGACATGATTGTTGATTAAACTGCAGGTTACGAAATGCTATCTCACATGGATGGATTTTTACGCTATAATTAGATTAAAATTATAGAATAGGACTAGCATAAAAATAGCTTCACAACCCCTTGGGGGACATTCTATTATCAGGTCATGCTCTTTGGTCTTAAGAACATAGGTGTAACCTATAAAAGGGACATGATGGTAATCTTCCATGACACACTTAATGATGTAATGGAAGATTATGTTGATGACATCACTAGAAAATACAAGACCAGGGTAGAACATCCCGATATCTTACCACACATCTTCTAGCCTCTAAGATATTACAAGGTTAGACTGAATCCAAAAAAATGTGTCTTTGATGTGCTATTCTTAAAGTTCCTAGGTTTTATTGTATCAAGAAGATAAATTGAAGTTGACCCAATAAAGGTCAATGTCATTACTTAAATTCTTCCTCCAAAAAACCTCAAACAAATGTATAGTTTACTAGGAAAGTCCAAGATATTTTAAGATTCATTTCCTAGCTCATAGACAAGTTTCATTCCTTTACACATCTTCTCAAGAAAGATGTTGATTTCCATTGGGGTCTTGAACAATAAAGTGTTTTCTTTACTCAAGGAGTATTTGGCCAAACCACCTGTTCTTATGCTACCTACTCCAAGTAAGCCCTTGTTATTGTATATTTCATCCACTCAATTTACAATCGGTGCACTTCTCGGCTCAAGATTATGATATAAATAAAAAATAAAAAGATGTTTACTATCGCACTATGATTTCTTATGAGCTTAACTACCCACAAATTGAGAAATCTTTCTTGGCCATTATTTTTTCTTTCCAAAAACTCTAGAACTATCTATTGAATAACAAGATCAAGCTCATATCCATAATTGATCCACTCAAGTACTTATTGTCTAAACCAACACTTATTGGGAGGATGGATAATTGGATCATCTTTCTTAGTGAGTTTGATATTGATTATGTCAATTAAAAATTAGTTAAGGGGTAAGTACTTGTGGATCAACTAGCTAAAAACCCCTTGCTAGGAAAGAACCATTAAGTACGGAGCTTCTAGACGCTTCTATGATGTATATTGAAGAATCTATCACATGGAAAATGTAATTTGATGGATCATTTACCTTTCACGGTTGAGGAACAAGAGTTGTTCTTATCACCCCTACGTGTGACATGTTTCCTAAGTAATTCATACTTGTCTTCCCATGGAGTTATAACATAGCTAAATATGAAGCCCTAATCACAAGACTAAAAATTTATATACAATGGGACATCAGAAAAGTTATGTTATAGGTGATTCTCAATTAATCATCAAACAAGTAAACATTGAATATAAGGTTAAGGATGAGAAGATTCTACCTTACAAGAAATAAGTAGATACATTGAAGGAATTATTTTTACAAAGCACATTTCAATAGAAACCCGAGAGGACAAAATCGCTCAATGAATCCATGGCCATAGTTGGATCTATCTTACATATTCCACCTTGAGATAATGACATGCCATTCTTCGTGAAAAGACTAAAATTACCAACATATAACATGTAAAAATATTGTTTGGTGTGTGAAGTTTTGGTCCCTTATCCCCCTAGTATGTTGACATATATAATTACCTACATGAAAAAACCTTTACCCACGACATTTCCCATTATGAGAAACTAAACATAATCCAACACATAGCCCACTATACCCTCCTTAGAGGTACGCTCTATCGTAGAGGCTATGATGGGAATCTGTTATGTTTCCTTAATTCAAAAGAATCTATCTTAGTGGTAAAAGAGGTGCATGATGAAATTTTTGGGGCCACACAAGTGGAATGGTTCTTGCTAAAAATATATTAAGAGTAGGTTATTATTGGCCTACCATGGAAACTGATTGTTGTCAGTATGTCAAGAAATGCTTGTTGTGTCAAAAATATGGAAATCGATACATGCTCTAGCATAATCATTGCAACCCATTACAACACCATGGCCTTTTTCAAAGTGGGGACTTGTTGGTCATCAAAAAGGACTTCAAGAAGAGCAACAGTCAGGGGACAAGAAGTCCCTCCTCTTTAATGGGAGAGGTTCCCTTATTCAGAAATGAACCTATTTACACATATACAAAGCATGGTTTTTCTTGTGGAACTTGGATATTATGAAAGTGTTTCCTAACAGGTCATCAATTACAAAAGGACTGAGGAATGAAAAATTTGAGAATGAGTGGAAAGGCATCATTCAGAATTATAGATGACAGAGTAATTCCTTATGCATGCGAGGGTACAATGAATTGGAATAAGATCATTTGTATAGATTAATAAGATGATATCTGAAAAGACACAAATTTCTATAAATAACATCCGTAAGAATACAAAGCTTCTTAGCATAATACAGACAAATGATCTAACAAGATAAAATGAATAGCTTGAGAATAAAGGAAACCAGATAGACAAAGAATGAAAAATCCTTTTGTATTGATTTCTTTATGATTTATTTACACTTTCAAAAATAAGCCAAGTTCTTCCTCCTTCAAAATGGCGAGGAGAGGCCATTATATAGTTTACAAATTAGTTACTCTTGGTAACTACTTCTTTTAACTAATGTTTAGTTAAAGGGCTACTAATCGCAATACCCCAACTAATTACAACAAATCTGAGAGGAAAAGGAGGAAGAAAAGAGAAGAATTAGGAGAAGAAGATAGGTGCTCATGACTGGGAGGGACCCACCAACTTTAAGATCCGCTGTCTGAATCTCTTCAACGCCTTTGCTATGTCTCTGCCTCGTGGGACTGATGTGTTGGCAGTAAGACTGAGTCCAAAATCCGAGGCACTTCTCCATTTCTTTGTCGAACTCGACATGAGTATGATAATCTTTATTTACTTCTTCTATGGCAGATTGAAGAGAGCATATCTCCTTCATTTTTTCTTTGGAAATGGAACTCTCCTTGAATAGATCACCTTTGACAAAAGCTCTGAATTGAGCTTTGATTTCTTGTAAAGAGAGAGGAACACCAGAAGTCTCATCATGAAGATGGCAATGTATATCTTTGAAGGAAAATATAACTAGTGTTTTGAAGGCCTCACCCTTCTGCCAGCTATTATTTAACTCTCCCAAAGCCTCCTCCAACACCTTGATTTTCCATTCCACGTTGTAGACCCAAGACTTTGAAAAATTATCCTTTGCATCCTCGAAGACCTTGCTTGCCATCAAAATATTTTCATTTTTGTATCCCATTAGACGTAGGTCTACTATGTTGCCCCAAATTTTAAGTTCTTTATCAATGCTCCCAATAGTGGAGGAGAACTTCTATTACAAATTACTCACCTTCCCATGGAGTTTGAAGGCTTCATCAATGAAGTTCAATCCTGCAACAAGCATATCATCCACCATGGCCTCCATAGCCCTTCCATAGACAGAATACTTGTGCATATCCTTGATACTCTGCACTTCATCTTGGCTCAGAATTACAGGTGGTGGAAGAGTAGTCAATGGGGTAGGGTCTAGAACTTTATCTTTAGATAGCAGTGACTTAATAAAACCTGTGAGAATCTGGGCCTGCTCCTCCAACTGCTCTATGGTTTGTTGCCCTTTCTCTACCCTCCCAATGACTCTAGTGACTGTTTCCTGAAGATTGTGGATCTCACCTTCAGGGGTAGACTCTCCCATGGGAATTCTTGAGAGTTCAAGGTCGGATGCCTGCAAATCCTGCTCAGGTTTGTCTACCTTAGGCTTGGCTATCTCCAGGAATTGTTGGCCCTGAGCATCAGACACTATCCACGGAGGTAGTTCTAGATTTTTGGCGTGAGTAGGAGGAGTAGTGCCTAACAAGGCCGCCACAGCATCAAAATTTGGTCCTGAGATCGGGAGGAAGACTTTCTCTTCCTACTGTCAACAAGAGGTTGCACCTAGGCAAAAGAGGAAGAGGAAGAAGAAGGTGGGGCAAGAGGGCCAAGAGACAGAGAACTCATGGCACCCAAGGTTTGTACTGCTGTTACCTCTAATTGAGATATAAGTGGGGTGCTTGTGGCTTCTGATATAGAGGGGTCACTGGCACTGGAAGCTCAGTGCTTTGGACCTCTTTTTCTTTATCCATGGGGGCTTCTAGAGCACTTGTAGATATAGGCACTTCACTCTCTTCACTTTCACTGAGAACAATGATGTTCTCTGGGCCTGAGGACAACTCAGTATGCTTCCTTAGGGATCTTCCTCCACAGGTTCCTTCTTGACTTCTCTGACTTTCTTTTGATATACCTGGGTGGATGAGGAAGGAGTGGAGACTGTAGGTCCTTGAGTTGACGAGGTAGGAGGGGTCTACACAGGTGCTTCCGATCTAGGTGTCAATGCTTCCTCCCTTGGTGTTGAAGCATCCTTGGAGGAGGATTCCCCTGAGTGCCTCCTAAGCTCACAGACTTTCTTATCAAACCAGATCTTGGTCCTCACTAAGACCGGGGCTAGGATTTCAGCCAAATCATCTTTTTCCTTTTTGAACCAATCCAAGTCTTCCAAGGGGGTGTGTTTGACCATGTTGTCATACTCATATGAGTATAGGTCAGAATTATCATCCTGGAGCCCTTCAGGAACTTGGTACAGGTTAAGCTCTTGGATTAATTGAAGGGAAAACCTGCCATAATGTCTTCTCCTTGCTTCAAAATCATCAGCACAGTCAGCCCAATAGTCCTCTGTGTCTACCCTATGATGATAAGTGATCTTGATGTTCTGCTCAATAAAATTCTTCAAGTCAAAACAAGTTCTTGGCTTGAAGAAATGGACAGTAATGGGAGCTAGGGATCTTTCTATATTTTGTGCATCCAGGGCTGTTTTGCAGGTGTAGTTTCCCAAGATGATAGGGAAGTGTAGGCCAGTGATTTTCTTATCCCTGCAGGTTCTGTGCAACTTATCCAGCTACCTGCATACTTCTATTAAGGCCATTTTGTCATTGCAGAACATAGGAAGCTTGAGAGGAGTGCTCTCATAGCCTGCAAGCCTTATATAGGAAAATTTCCTAAATTGGATGAAGTAGGCACCGTAATGCACTATTAGATTCATAGCTTCATTAGAAAATCTCCTCGTCGTGTCACTTTCCAGGAGCCTGACAATGTACATGGTGAAAGCATCATTCACCCTCCTGAAATTGCGATTGCTAGTTTCCAAGGTGAATTGAGGGCGATGAGGCATACGTGGTCACCCTTATGAGCATAAATGTATGAGAACCCAAACCATTGCCTCGATGCTGCTAGGGTATACATCAAGTATGAAGTCATATAGAATTTCTTGGTCTACTATACATTGGACAACTGCTCTGCTAGGTTCATACTAATGATCTCTGCCCAATTGATATTCTGAGTTCCTTTGCACACCATATTGATAAGCGGGCACATCCAGAAATGGAACTCATTTGTAGAGGGTAAACCCATGACCCGAGCTAGTAGGATTATAAAATCTGACAATTCTTCATTGAAATCTACACGGAAAAGAGTCTTGGACAGATGAGACGCCCCCTTCTTAGGGTTTTTTAGCCAGGACTTTGCCACCCACGCCTTATATTTCTCACTGTCTTGATCGAAAAGGGCCTGTGCCTGATTCTGAGAAATAACTATAGCATTGTCCATTTCTGGAATCCTTAGTGTAGTGCCAATGGAAGCAGGGTCAAGTTTGGTGATGAGCTCCCCATGCACGTTTGTCAACTCACTTGAGTCAGGGTTGAAATGAGCCCCGCAGGAGAGCACTGTGTTTGCACATTGCACTAAGATAGGGAATCCACCGGTGAAAGCCAAACCACTATCATGAATCATCTACGCCATAGGTGAAGGGTTCGCGTCTGTCATTCTTGCCCAAAAATCTCCAAAGTTGAGGTGGCAAACCTCACTATCCCCGATATCGAACGGCAGACTCGAGTGGTGAAATTTGTTCCTGCCCCTAGAATTTAATCTTCATGTTGATAGTAACTTGGAGAGAAAAGCTACAGGCTGGACTTGGGATGGAATTGTAGGGGGAATGGATACGCGTGCAGAAATTTTGGTCGCAAGGGTACGAGCAATAGATAACATGAAAGCAGTGTGCAAAAACGCATAGGGGGTAGCTCATTATATAGCCGTTTAGGAGAGAGAAAGACAATAAATGTGTATTAAATACACATCTACCAAATTGAAAAGCAATATATTCGGGTAGAGCGAGAAAAATTAGCACGAATGGAACTTGGTTCATTTGGGACACGAGGGACGTGAAAGCGTGAAGTACGTGGTTCGGCCGATTCGGGCGATGTGGGGAAAAGATGCACAAATGTTTTGGGACATGTGGGATGAAAGTACGCGGAATACATGATTCGGCCGAATCGGACGAAAAGGGAACAACGTGTCCAGGCGAACTTGGGACAAAAATTTCCAATGGGCCCAAAAAGAGCAGACTTTGGGTAAACCAGGTGATCGGGAACAGAGAGCCCGAATGAACCTGGGACACGTGGGACAAAAGTGTCTAACAAGCCCGAAAATCACACAAAATGACCCAAAAAAATGTATATTTTTCCAGTTTGTTGATTTTTCACATTACCAGAACAACAGAAAAGACATTTAACTTCAAAAAATTTTAATTTTCAACTTCTCAAAAGCAGGGAAATTTTGAGTGGACAACAGGACTCTATCTCATTAGGAAACTTACTCCCATTTCCTCTGATGGCCATAACTATATCATAACTACCACCAAGTATTTCAAAAAATGGGTAGAGGTTGTTCCTCTTACTTATGTCAGTGGAGAAAAAATTCCAAATTGTTAATGAACCACACCATCTTCCGCTACGACATTCCCACTTTGCCATTATATTTGACAATGGTAAGTATTTAAAGAAAAAAATAGTGATTTGTGGTGTGCCAACACTTCCAAATAAAACAAAAATGGTCAAATCCCTATTACCCTCAAGATAATAGAAAGGCTAAAGTATGGAACAAGACTCTTGTTCGTATCATGGAAAAGATGGTTAGTAAAACTAGCCATAATTGGCACCTACAGATTCATCCCGCCCTCTAGGATTATCGAACATCCATCCGCATCCCTATTGGTACTACTCCATATTCACTTATTTTTGGAACAAAATCTATCTTACCCCTTGAGATCGAGATTCCATCTTTGCACATATCTTTGAGAGATTATCTAGACAAAGAGGAAGACTATAGAGTTGTCAGACAAGAAAAACTACAATTCTTAGATGATTAGAACCTTCAAGCAATAGACCATTTAAAAGTGTATCAAAATTGAGCGTGCCAAAGCTACAAAAATGGATCATACCTCGCATCTTTGAGGTAAAAGAGAATAAGTTCAAAACTACCAAAGATCGAGAAAATAAAGGAAATTTTGAGACTAACTAGTTGGTACCATATGTTATGGTTGTTAAATTTGGTTCATGAGCATATAAACTTTCCGATTCCAGTGGCAATGAAATTAGAGAGCCTATGAATGCTATGCATCTCAAGAATTTTTTTGAGAAGAAAGATTGTTTCTCTATGGAGAAGACACCTAAAGGATGCATGCGTGGGAACAAGGAACATTTTAAGGTGTGGGATGTTAGAAAATGAAATGTGCTAGAACACTTTAGATTAGGACTTAGCCATTTTTGTGGATAAGGACTATTTTTGGAGATAACATATGGAGCACACATAAAGAGGAAGAATTACACTAAACACAATGGTATTTTAGGAACAAGTGGAAGATAAACGCTATACATAGTTTAAGCTAATAATAGGATTTCTACTTGGAGTTAACTATAGGAAATCTATTGTTAGATAACTTGCATATTGTGCATAGTATTGTAAAGGCGCATGACTATTATCATCATATGACCCATTTTGAGAAGTGTATGGGTGTAACACCTTGTCAAACTATTATATTCCTCTTTTGCATTGCAAGCATTGACATGTGATTTTCAGGACAAATGTGTGTTTCATTGGTTGTTGAAAAATCATGCTTGCCATGGATAAATCATTTCTACTCTTTGATTGTAGGGCTGATATGTTGTTTCTTGCAATAATCTATTTTCACTTCTTATGAGTAAGTTGTAATCTGGTTTGAATGGTTGCAAACTTATCCCTTACTATTGGACTCATCCTTGGATCAATTCCATTGATCCAAGGTATGTTTTAAATCTTCTTATCTAAACTGAATGAAAAAATGACATTCATTGATTAAGAGACTTAACGGATTGGATTTATTTTTGTTGCAAATTCTTTATTATATTGGAAGAATGTGCTTGCATTCTGTTGTGTGTTGTGCTCGGATCTTCTTGATCAACCTTTGTAGGGAGCTTATGGCATTAAGGGAAATAGAAACCTGCTTAAGGATTCTTGAGAAAGAGAGAATATAAATGTGTCCTATATCTAATAAGGTCTATCTTAATGGGATTCAAGACTCAGGTAAATTTTCCTAACTCTTTCTATGCCACTCTATGTGGGATGACATCCTAACCCAAGTTGTTAATACTAAGTTACTATGAAGGGAAATAACCTAAGTGATGCTAAGTTATTTCTAACCTATTGCCTAATACTATTTGGTTAAGCTATGTCCTAACCTAAGGTGGAAATCTATTTGTTTGAAGGTTATAATTTTAAATTAACCTAAGATATAACCTTAGAAAATTGTATCTATCCTAAACTAATGGGGTATGAAAGGGAACCTATGGGTTGATTAGTAAGTGGGAGCTAAGTGGTAGTTCCTAAGCTATTAATGAGATGTGATTTTGATTTAATTGGGCAGAGTACTGCCAAACTTGGTAATTGCATGAAAATTTAGTGGAACCTACATGGAGGCATCACTAAGTTTGGAAATGTATGTTAAAGTTCAATTTGGTCTTGCCAAATTTGGATGGCAGTGGTAAGGAGAGATATGAGGAAATATGTAATTTAATGTCATTATTTCACCTCGGTTTTGGCAAGCAAACCGTCTTGGAAGGCATGTTGGTAGATTTGTTGGGGTTTTTTTGGTTTTGCATGCTTCATGATTTTTTCTCTGCATGGAGCTATCTGGTTCTTTGAACTAGCAGTTTGATCTTCACTTTGTGGCTATTTTTGATTTCTCTGATCTATTTTCGATTCGAGGAAAGTATATGAGGCATTGTGGAAAAATATTATGGTTGGTTGATCTTGCTTGGAGAAGAAGAGGTGTTAAAAACTCTTACGGAAATATTATTTGAATCAACGGAGGAACTATCAAGTATGATAGGATCTACCCATTAATATTTCTTGCTCTTCTCTAAATGTTTTCATAAAAACAACTCTGCTCTTTGTGGGTAAATAGTTTTCTATTTGCTCTGGTTAATTGCTTTCTTGATAGAAGAAATCTGTGGTTTATGGATTCATATTTCTTGCATGAGAAGGTTGTACTTGTGTGTGTGTTCTCTCTGAATTATTTAAATGTGATGATACATTTTGAGCTACGAGACCCTTCTGTTTGGTTTTAGTTCAAATTTTTGGACTGTATACTCGAAAGTGGATTTGGGTATATGAGATTTGTTGGAAATTTTAACAGGAAGTCTCTGTTGTGAATGGGAAGTGTATTGTTATGTTTCTTTACACTTTTCGAGTTGGTTTTGTTGCATTGTTTACTCTATTTTATGTTTCGTAAAGGAATGCACTTAACAGATTCTGAATAGGAGTTGTGGAAAAGTATATTGTGACAATTTGTTCCCATCTTTGGGTATCTTGCATTACTCTTTTTGTTGTCTTTGATTGTTTATATGATCATTGAAACTTCTTGAGTTGTGTTGTGAAAGGAGTTTTATAATCTTCTTTCAATCTGTATTTTATCTTATATACAGTTCGGACTGGAACTCATGTTTTGTTGATAAAAGAGAAGTGTGGTTTTGAGTTGTTGTAAGTCATACTTGACTTGTTTAAACAGCAAAGGGGTGAATACCCTTTTCTTATTTGAGTTTCTCTACCTTGAAATTTGCTTTTATTAAGAGTTGTATAGTCATATTGTTTGGTTTTGAGAGGCAATACGAGTTATTAAGGGATAATAGTCCTATTTGATTGTAGCTTAGTTTGAGTTCTTGTATTCGAGTTGTTAAGGATGAGAACTTTGTTTGACTGTAGCTATGTATTGAGTCTTGTATTCATACTGAACTTGAATGGAACTATTTGATACATTGAACTTGGTTTGGGGTTCTTTCCTTTCGATCTTTCTTTTCAAATGTGGAAAGTTTAGATTGTTTTTGGTGGAACTTGGCTGATCGTGTTTCTTTGTAGATCGAATTTATTTTGTCGATATGGAAACTATCTTGTTAGTCTGATAGAGTTTCTTGGAATCATTTTTCTGTCCATTCTGATATTGAAGATAGTATTGTAAAATTACTCTCTAAAACTGGAAAATGACTTTTCTCTATCTGCATGTCAAGAGGGAATTACCTTCTCAGGTCTGTTTGGTTTATTTGAGTTATTCTCATAAACATTTCAATGTTAGACTTACTTCTTTTTAAGTTTGTCTTTTTAGTTTTATTAGGAAACCAAATCAACTCTATTTGAGCCTGCTTGGTTTCGTAATTGATGTGTTGATCAGATTGTCTTGTCGACTCAAGGTGGTTTTCAGTTAAGTCTGACCTATTGAATGTGGATGGTAATTGTTCTGCTTTGACTGTTGCATATGGCTGAGGCATACATCTTTTGGAAGTTGTATTTGTTATTACTCTCTATGTACTTAACAGATAGTATGATCCTTTCTCGATTGGATAAGGGTAAAAGATAACCCTGTATGAGTCATATCTTGCATAATGGAATGTAGGAGTTTGATCAATTACTAATATCTGAATGAATGTTGAAAAATCATAATGGTTGAAAGTGAGTTTATAACTATTTGTTCCTCTTCCTTCTTGGATTAGATTGGAATTCTTGTTAAGGAATGATTATCTCTTAAAGAAATGATGAATTTGTTTCTTTATTTCATATGTATGAACAATATATGTATGAATTCGGTTCACTCTGAACCTGACTGCTATTTCATAATGAATGTTGAATTCGAGAATAGTTGTATTGAATCTTCTTTTTAATTATTTAAGTTGTTTAAATTGAGGATGTTGATCCTTCCTTTCTGAGGATAAAAAGAAGGATTCGGTTAAACCGGATGAAAAGGAAATGGAAATTATGTACTTTCAGTTTGTTCTCCTTTATCTTTTTATGAACTGTATAGGTTTGATTGAATCAAATACTTTACTTATTGTAAGTAATTGACTAGTATTTGATATTGTTTACTTTTATACTTGATGTATACCTATGGAAATTTGGGAATGTCTCAATTTGGTAAATGAAACATTGATGACTTGGCATACATTCTTGTATTGTTAAGAGGCCTAATATAGAACCTAGGTTATTTTACTTAACCTAGAATTAGGCTGCCTTTTATGATTTGTGAATCTTTGTTTATTTAAGATGTAGGATGATTCATCTTAAAAGGATTACATTGCTGTAATTAACTTGAATTTACATATTTTCTGGAAACTTGGAAAGAATGATAAGGAAGTCTTTGATTTGAAAGAAACTCTTGTCGATAGAAAGATCAATTCTGTATTTCAAATTCTGTAAGAATTATGAGATAGTTAAATGCCAAGGGCTGCTAATTAATGTAAATAAGTATCTGTTGGGACAATACTTATATGATATAATGTAGTAGTTTCGATTATATAATGGTCTCTCATAAAGTGATTGTAGATTTATATTTGTGCTTCTTTTTGGGATGTTATTACTTATGCTTATTTTAAATGATTGCATTAATTGCTTCATTAAAGCAGAGTTGTTTTAATGAAACAATTAGTTAAGTGCACTTTGTTTTAATGCTTAGTGCTTATCATGCTCAGTTCAATGAACTGACCCATGCTAGCAATTTTTGCAGATGGACTTCGTAAGTGATAAAAGAAGGCAGTAAATTTTATGATGTCTTGGCTGATTTAAGTCTGACTCTTTGTAAAGAATTCTGATTCATTCTTGAGTTGTATTGAAAAAGAAAAGTTGTATTATTTTTTAGAATGAAGGTTGTTTGTTATACAGTATGCTTGAAATGCATGGTCTTGTAAATGTATAAGTTTATAATGATGAATTGAAAGTTGGAGATTTACTTGTATTGGTTGTGTAAATTATCTTGTATTTTATGAAGGAGATGGAAATCCTATCTTGATGATATTCTTCATATCTATTATATGCTTATTTTGGATAAACTTGATAAGTTGGATAAAGGGAATTAGTTCAATTTCCCTTATTAAGATGCAACTTGTTAAGTTGCATAAGATAACATTCTTTATCTAAACAATTCTAACATAGTAATGGAATGTGTAATGAATATGCAGTAAAACTATAGAAATTGTGAAAGATAAGAAGGGTATGACAAACCCTAACACTTAATCATGTAGAGGAAGACTCTTCCTCACTCAAAGGAATGTAATCTAAAGAATGGTGATATGATCGTTAATCATTAGACTTCATTTCCTATGAAGTCTACTATAGTTGAACCTATTTGGTTGCTACACCTTCTTTGAATGGTTAAGTTACATTATAATGGAACTTATGATGTTGTTGTCCTGTTTTTGATATCTGTTTGTTAAGCCAAGTAAAATGAACATAAAAAGCAATCATAAGTTAAGGAAGTTCTTTAATGATTAATTGAATCAAATATAGAAAAGAACTTATGGAGTGTTGGATTAGGGTTTAACAGGGTTGCTGTAATCTATTTAATAATCCAAATTAATAATGTATTAATAACCTCCTAGGGGTATGTACATCATGATGAGGTAGTTTCTGTAGGATGTTGGCACATGCCAACTATAGGAATGTACCTTCAAGAAGACTAGGGTCTTCTCGAGGATACAACATTGTAGTTGACATGTGGCAACACCCTTCTGCATTGATCATCTAGATCTACACACATAAGGACTTGAACTTAGTTTCTCTCTAGATCAAGTTAGTAGCATGTTTTGGATTGGGAGTAGACTTCCATGACTCAGGGTACCTTGGCACATTCGGTTGACTTAGGTCGACCGAGTATGCCCATTTACCCTCAGTCATCATGGGCATCTTCCTAAACAAATTATGTTGTTAACCTGAGTTAGGGACAAACCTTGGGCAAGTGGACTGATAGAAGTTAGTAAAGACCATTCTAGATAACAGATGAGTGAGGTGAAGGATGTATTCTAGAATGACGAGTATGCCATCTAGGAATAGTGACATGAACAGTATGTTGAAAATATTTGGCCAAAGTATCGCAAATTTGCATTGGTTGCGTTGTCTATGTCACCTAGTTTAAAGTAAAGTGATGTCGAGATGAATATTGGTAACAAATATTCAGATATGTTCTTCTAACAGTCACTCAAGTACCTAGTTTAGGGTAGGAAAACCAAGTATACGTAGTATACATAAAGTATTCTATGCTAAAGTCAAACATGAGAGATCGGTTGGTAACCGAGTCATGGAATGAGAGATCGGTAGCATACCGAGTCATTACAACTGCATATGGTTATTTGTTATAAGATTGATTGGCATGGAATGTGTGTTCTAAATGATTTTTTTATTTAGAATAGAGAACATTGTGTTTCAAAAAAAAAAATCCCTTATTTCTAAAGTCTTAAAATGGGAATGTTATAATGGGTGGTGAAGGTAAAGTCCCCACACCTATAAATCTGTATTGATTTCCATAGCTTAGTGTGGTGAATTATTGTAGAGTTGTGTTGTTGGTTTTTACACACACATGACTCATGGATATCTTGATATAGAGTAAGAAGATTCTATGTTTAATAATATTTAATGAAATGGAGTATATTAGTTGGATAATGGCATTAGAAATAAGCTGAATCTAGATCTTGTATGGTTAATCTTATAATATTTATTATTTAGTTCATCTTTTCATATAACCTAAGATCTAGATCTGGTTTATGCAATGTGGAATGTTTATGATTAGTTATGAATCTAAATATGTTTAAACATCATCATGCTAACATTCGTAAAATAAAATTTAAAGAGGGAAATGGTTTGTTTATGCGCTTGAGTGAGTGCTCAGCTTAAGCTGAGTGATGTACCAATGCACCTGGGTTATTCACAGTAAATTTTAGGTTGCATCATTGGTTCCATTACCGAGACCTCTTTTCCAGCTGTTTTTAGAATGTTTCATGATGAAAATGTACTAGTTGACCTTCTTAAGTGTTGAGGAGTGGATAATAGATCTGAAAGGAGAATAGTCTCAAAGATTCAACACTGGATCTGAGTTTGACGTGTGCACGTGGGTGAAGAAGAACTTGTATGACTATTTATATGATATTTTATTTGCTATCTTTCCTATAGATCTATACAAGTGGCTGTTTGCTTATGTGTCTAAAAGGAATCGGAGGTTTCACACACTTATCTAGATGCAGGAAGAGTTTTAGGCCCTCTATGATGCTAATCGATTTGGACACACACTTTGTGGACACTTGGTTCTGGATATTCGAATAACTATATTTTGGTGTACTCAATTTCAACTTATTCTTTCCCAGAGGTAGTGAGTTTTAGTTCATATGTTATTCAGGGAACCTATCTATAAGGCATTCTAATAGCAATCAAAATATTGATGGTAACCCTAAATTTGGAAGAGAAGTTGATGGCTAGGTAAACCTCACCACATGTTGGGGTAGGAGCAGGTTTGGTGAAAGATGGTGGACCTGGTTATAGAGAGGAAAAGAGAAGAAAGGTGGCTCAATTTCAATGAGGCGTGTGAGAGGGATTTAGAGAAGCACCACGAGGTTGCAAAATGGATGGCATTGTGGAGAGAGATGGCTCATGAAGGATTTGGAACTCACGCAGAGGATGTGGAGCTAAAACATTTAGAACTCCCCCATTTGGGCAAGCATGAAAAGGAACCTCCTCGCCTCTTATGAGAGCATGCCAATAGAGACAACATGGGCCATGGGTGTGCATCTAAATCTACTTGGTGACCTAGCCATTGTGCTTGGTTTTCCAATTTCTATTACAACCAGTAGTCAACAATCTAGTTTGGGTGGTAAAATAATAGGAGTGTATAAAATAGCAAGTACATCTATGGATGGGAAGATACATTCCTTATTATTTGGAGGTACCTTTTCAGAGCATGTTGTTAATGTAGAACTCGGGCGTACTAAATTTTGGACTCATCTTTGGAAATAGTACCACCTCACAGACTGTAGGAGTTTAGTTTAGTACCATTGTTGGGACACATGGTAGTACATCATCTAGTTCACTTCCTACTACAAGTGGAGGATCAGGGGGCATAGGTGGCATAACTAGCTCTAGCTCTAGATCTAGTGGGTCTAGAGGCGGAGATAACACATGAGGTTCTAGATTTGGGGGCTTGGTCCTCACTAACCCTAGAATATTTACATGGAGATGTCACTTCTTCTATAGTATAGGGGAATATAAGATGCTATTGAGAATGTGTACATGTATGAGATAGTGTGGCACACAAAAGAGATCATGGCTTTTGAGTGCAAGGAAGTTAGTTTGCAACTACGTTGTAGGGGAGTGTGCACACGGTTGGTACAAGAATTTTGAACCTGATCATACTTACGTAGATTATACAACATTATGGGATGTTTTCCTCAAGGAATTTTATATCCATGAGTTTGAGCGAGAAAACTATAAGCGTGCTCAAGTATATTAAGTAGGGAACTACCGAGAGTGTTCTCGAATATCATGCCCATTTTAAAAACTTTTGTCCAAACTTTCCTATGATATCCATGAAAACTAACATGCATAGTGGTTTTCGAGGCTTGATCACACCTTTTATGAGGGCACCATCACATAAAACATATACGAGATCCACATGAAGCACTTGAAGCAATGTTGTGCGTTGAAGAAGATGGAAGTATAGACACTAGAGTGAGCCCATTTCTGGAAGCTCAAATTGCAGCTATATGAAAGCAGTTGGAGAAACTATCGGCCAATTCAGTGCATGAAACATGCATAGGAGTTTGGTGTATATATTTTGAAGTAGAGGGGCACACTAAGGATAGTTCTTCCCATAGATTAGTGCACCCATTGTTGCTATTTTGCAATATATGTCATTGAGGCTATGATGCAAGCCACTTCCCATTATTACAACGCACGATAAGGAAGAACATATCTTGCTATTGTAAGATTTTTCAGTCCACGACTCAAAATACCAAAGTTTTTAGGTTGATTGATCAGATCCATGATGCCATTGATATTTTTGTATGTGAGACACAAGTTTTAGATAACTCTAAAGGTAAAAGTGAGCACCATGATTTGATCACACTCAAGGGCACTACAATCAAAACGAAGGGCACTTTAAAGGAGGTTATGGAAGAGGCGCTAAGTATATTGAGGTGGATTCGGGGGCCGAGGCTATGGTGGTGGATGAGGTGAGTTCCCTCCTAGAACATGTTATACATGTGGATCTCGACCACTACATATATGAATGTCCTAAGAATATAACTTATTATTTTTGTGGAAAGAATCATAACCATCAAGAGTTCCCAAAATATCAAGCAACATAAATAGGAGAAAAATGGCACATGGATGGTTAGAATACGGTGCACCATGCAAAACCAATGGATGCCAAATTCAGCACATACATATTTGTATAGGTTAAACTATGCGCCATCGAATTGGAGGATATTGTTGTCTCTTTATGCATGGTATGGTGCCAAAAGGAATGAAAGCCTTGGAAAATAAAAAAATTACAATTCACAAGATTCTACTCATTGGTTTATGGTGGGAAACATTTTATAAGGATTAAGGAGTATTTTAAGGCATGTAATTAGTGTCACGCATTGTGTGGAAAACCTAGGCAAAGAGATGAAATGTCTTTAAGGCCTATTACTAGTGTAGATCCATTTGAAAAATGGGAAATAGACTTTGTGGGTCCTATTTCCCCAACCACATGTAGAATTGGATCATGCTACATCATCACTTGTATATATTATCTTACAAGGTGGGAAGAAGCAACACCTACAAAGGATTTATATAACAACTACAATAAGTACAGTTCTTATGGGAAAATATTCTTACTAGGTATGGTTGTTCGTTGAGTTTGACAAGTGATAGGGGAACACATTTCTTGAATGAGACAATCGAGGATATTATTGGATGAATTTATGGTCACACACCACAAGACCACACCCTATCACCCTCAAGAAAATGGGACTACTGAGGCCTTCAACAAGATATTGAGCCAGACCTTGAAATTTTTTTATGATGTTGGAAGGAAATATTGGGATGATAAAGTTTCTACTTGTACTTTGGGCATATAGAACAACCTACAAAAGGTTGAATAAGGCCACACCCTTTCAGTTGGTGTTTGACACAGAAGTAATTCTTCCCATAGAATTTATGTTACCTTCTTTATGTATTACATGTGCGGGAGGTCTAGCTAATGAGAAAGCATTGGAAGAAATAATTGACAAATTAATATAGTTGGATGAGAGGCATGTCATAACATGTTGGAGTTAGAAGTAAGAAAAGGCTAGATAAAAGGCATGGCATGATAGACACATCAAGGACAAGAAGCTTGAGGTTGGGTAGATGGTACTTCTTTATGATTCAAATTTTCTGTGCCACCCAAGCAAGCTTAAGGTGCATTGGTTGGGACCATATGTTATCACTCACATACTTGAATTAGGCGCTTGATGGAACATGGTTACCCAATTACTTCAACGGGAGTAGGATGAAGCCCTACTATAAATAAGCCTTCTTGGTGTTTGTAATAAGGCAATATTGCCATTTAGTATAGATTTCCCTTACTATATTTCATTTAATGTGTTTCCTTCTTCATCGCTATGCTTTGTCAATTTAGTTCAGTGTTTTGTGTAATAAGCACATTTACGCGCTAGAAGATGATCAAAATCTGAAGTGTTTTTATACACATAGGACTGCACATACCCTTGGTGTGGGGTGGTTTTCATTCAAACATGGGTACACATAAGAAAATATTGTTACATGTGATTTATCTTGTTAAAAAGTGCAGATAGTATGGAAAGGTGATGCTAGAAAGAAAATTGCTCCTAAAGAAGACCATAGCTGGAAACAAATGAATGCACAATATAACGTAAGGTAAGCTACGACCATAAAAACTACTAGAGGAAGGCATAGTGACGAGGTAATTTGGCACATGGAAGTGCATAGAAGGATGGATGTAGCCAAAAAGTAGGAAGGAATGCTTGAAGGTTATAACTGTGGCGCACATGTGTATTACATAGAAATTGGGAAAATGGTAAATTAATGAGAGGATCGGTGGTAGGTAAAAGAGAAATAAATGTGATAAATTTTCCCAAATCTCTATAAATTCATGATGTAGGTTCATTTCTACCTTTGCGATCAAAAGTATTCGAGCGAGCTTGTTGAGACCAAACTGAGAAAAACATGTTGAGGTGAATAGAGCTATGAAACCAGGTAAGGAGAGTAGATTTGTGCATAGAATTATCTTACATCCCCATTCGAGAAGGGTTTGAGAAAGCGAAGTGTGCGAGAGAGAATACATAAAGTGCTAGGGTTAAGAAGGAGCTAGGGCATGGGAGATTGCTCAACAAAGGTAAAAAGGTGCAACTTTGTCTTATCATGACATAAAGGAGAGCACCTGGAGCAGAAACAAAGGGGAAGAAGAAGGTAGAAACTAAGGTTGAGGATGACCCCGAAATAAATTTATCAAAAATGTAATATCTAGAAGAAGTAATTATTAGACAAGATTGGGATTCCCATTTCCGCAGGTGCAAGGTGAACGACTACAAACATTGCACCATCGATAACAAAGAGGAATTGGACACATTGTTGAATAGAAAGACCAAAAAGAGAATAGTTGATGACATGCCAGTTTATGAAGATGATGGAAAGAAGTTGCTAAAGAATATAGAGGCATACTAGCTATATGAACTCTCGTACTTTGGAAAACTAGAGAATTTATACTAGTGGATTATGAGTAGATTCCATGAGGACTTGTTTTATTTTGTAGGGCCTGGGTGAGGATCACAATGCCCTTAATTGATACATTGACATAATTAAAGGGCACATGGACATAGGTTAAAGTGATTTAAGTGATAAGGCATCTGTCATGGCCATCAACAAGGAGTTGGGATATTTTAAGGGTCCACACTAAATGGATATTTACAATCTAAGGAAGTACTCTGTGGTACATGAAGCCACAAACTTACTCACCAAGTTGAATGATCCGAAAAGGTGGTCATAAGTGAAAACCATGTGGCTACACATTGCTAAGATGATTTCACAGGGAGAAGTCTATAAATTGGTAGGATATATAATAACTACAATCATTGAGGAAGCACACACAAGTGAGAAGATAAGTTTTGGCACTATCTTGTTATCACTTGTGTTTTTAGAAATTGGAGTGCGATGGGCCAAACAACAAAATCTAGGAATACCCCGTGGAAAATAAGTCCCTCACAAAGAGGTTTGAAAAGTATTTATGTGAAGGATCAATAAGTGTTTTGTTCAAGCAAAGGGTGGAGTTATGGTATGACCAAATTTGTGTGGCCTTCAAGGAGGAATGGCATATTCCAAAGGAGCTACCCTTAGTGGTGGGAAAGGCTATGCAATTCATGGTATATCAACATTTTTGCATCGCACGGTTTGCAATGAAGGATGGGACATGGATTCCTTGGTGAAAACTACCATATGCCTTCATAGCATGATTCTTCCAGAAGTAGTACACAAGTTTACCAATATGTGCCAGTTAATCTATAATGGAAAAGGTAGGTGTGACTACCATACCTTAAGAAAAACTTATGTTTATCTAGGTAAATATGCCTACATTGAGAGGCTTATTTATGATGTTATAAGTATGAAGCCAATAAGTTTGGCCATTAGGGATAGTGGGGCCACACTTATCTATATCTAGCTTAAGCCTAGGTTGGAAAAGGGAAAATATGTGGAGAACAATTTCATGCTCCCAGGCCTGCCTAAAGGAAAGCATATAATTGAAAATGTGGCAGCTCCAAAGCCTACCTTGACCTTAGAGGAAGATGAGGAAGGAGAAATCAACGAGGATAGTGGAGGCTTGGACCACAGAGGCTAGAGGCATCCCACTGACAAAGAAAAAAGTGAGCGCATATATAATCCTCCACAACAACAAGAAGAAGAGGAAGACTTGGATGTACACACAGTCATGAGGAATACTAGATCAAGAGGGTGTTCAAAAGAACTAGAATCCAAGGCGTAGGGAAATTCAAAACTTTACAAAAGTCACCTTGAATCTCCCTAAAAATAAACACTTGAGATAAATAAGAGAAGAAAGTTGAAGCTTAAAGATAAATAGGAGGAGTCAGGGGAGAGCGCGCTAGGAACCCCGATTCAAATTGAAGATGTAGAAGAGCCATGAGATGAGGAGATTAGAGATGATGAGGAAGGGGTGAAAAAAGTAGAGGAAGCTGTGGGTGAGCCACCAAACACACCCATTATTACTTAGGAAGGAGAAGGAGTAACTCTTGACCTTGGTTCCCGGATTTCTAAGGGGCCAAGGAAAAAGAGAGAGAGGAAAATTAAAGAATATGTTGTCCCTAATATGGACTATGTTGAAGACATGAGAAAAATCATCCACGCCCATTTTCAGAGAACTATGGTCTGAAAGAGTTATATGGGTGGGAGTTGATGGATCCAGATATGGATACTACATGTACAAAGAAGAAATTATCATAGTCCATGCATACTCATATGGACGAACCATATTTTAATGTTGTGAGGAGTCTTGTGTCTTGCATAGAGTAAAAAAGACACCATATATAAGAAAAATGACAATAAAACCTTCTGTAATGTATGATGAGTAGGTAATCAATGCCTTGGTTAAGGTATCTACTGAGGTGGCACAGAGGAACATTGATAAGGATGCCACCATTCGGGATCTAATTAAAGATAACAAGGATAAGACTACAGAGATAACACACTTTCAAGAAGAGAAGGAACAAAAAAGAGGCAAAGAATGAGGCCTTTGTTAACATGGCTAAGGAGCTTGGTGATCACATTCTTAAAGAAAGGCCTGTGACATCTTTGACATGGATTTTACTAAGATGACTTACACTCTTGACATTGCAAATATTGACAAATGATTTTATTTAGGAAGGAGTACTCTTAGAATATTTGGAAATCCTGTTTGCAATGGATAACTCTTTATTTATTAAAAAGAATCATTTCTAGTTGAAAATTATACTTACTTGAAAATAATGTCATTCATCTCTTTTCACAACGTAAATTCACTTTGAAAAAGGTGATGAAATTATATTATGTAGACATAATTTATCTTACGTAAACAACAAGACCTTGGATCAATTCCATTGATCCAAGGTATGCTTTAGTTCTTCTTACCTACTCATCTTGTTGTCTTGTCATTCAAAAATGGAAGGTGAGCTTGATTGTGACTTGTTTTGTTTACCATGGTGAAGAATTCTTCTTAGGGGTCCTTGACTGACAACATGCCTTAGGGTGATAAGCCTAGGCCTTCTTGTTAAATGTTTTAAACGCTGAGTAGCGTATAAGAGTCATAGACCTAATAGTGAATCACTAAGATGGGTACCCTAACCTAAGTTGGGATGTTCTATACTAGTTTGGATTATAACCTAAGGTAATTAAGACCTACCTAGGAACTAAGGTTGATTTCTAACCTAATAAAAATATAACCTAAACTATTGCTAACCTAAGGAGATACCTATGGACTATTTAGCAAATGGTAAGGTCAGTGGCATCGGTTTTCAAGACATTGATTAGAATTTATTTGGTTTAAATACTATAGACTGTCAATTTTGGCGGAGGCATTGGGATTTTAGGGGATGCCTAGTTGGCATCACCACTAAATGGAAATTACATGCAAATTTTGAATTAAAGGCTCGCCAAACTTGGATGGAAGTGGCGTGGAGAATTAGGAGGGAAATTGACTGTCCTTCACATTAATTGATCTCGGTTATGGCGAAGAAACTACCTAGGAGAAATGCATGGCAGATTTTGGAAAGGTTGTTTGATATTTAGTTCATTTTGATTTTTTCTCTGCATGGGGTTTTCGGTTCTTTGAACCAATAGTTCTATTTTTGATCTATCTTGTATTCTTGGCATTCTTGAGCTATTTTTGGATCTGTGGAAGTATAAGAAGAAGTAGAAAGATTGAGTGGTTGACGTTGCTTGGAAAAATAAGAGACTATTGAGGCTCATCGGGAAATCATTTGTAAATTGAGAAGAAGCTCTATTAGGCATGATAGGCTCTACCCATTAAGTTGTTCTACTTTTTCCTAAATGTCTTCATTAAAAGAAATCTATTCTTGGGGAACAAATGAGTTTTATGTGATGTTTAATATTTCTTTCGAAACTTATTTTATCTAATTTTATCTTTATGGAGTCATTGATATGGTAGAAATATGTTCTGGGTTTGTTTCCTTTGTTAAAAAAAAGAATGAATAATGCTTAATCCTTTTTCATATTTGAGATGTTGTCGAATCTTTAGAAATCCTATTGGACTATACTGAAACTGGGTAGTATGATTCATGGCTATGCTAGAAAATTTTTTTGGGATTTTTTTCTTGTTGGAAAATAATAGTAAACATGTTTTACTTTTTCTAAACTTGAGATGTTGTTGAATCTGAGAACTCTTGTTGGAATGTACTAAAACTAGTTAGTAAGAGTTACTGCTATAAAAGAAATATGTTTTGGGTTTTGTTATCCCTTGCTAAAAAATGATAGAATCATGTTTAACTTCTGCTTGAACTTAAATGAAGTTGATTCTTTACTTACACCTATAAAGTTGTGAGAAGACTTGTTAGTGACTTGTTTGATATGGGTCTGAATGAATCTCCTCGAAACAATCTATCTGATAGCATGATTGATAGTTATCCTGTTGGCGTGATCCGTGGAAAGGTTTATCAAATTTATTTTCATCTTTCCTAAAGTGAGTTTGAGTTCTTCAAGAGTTACCTTATCGGTTCATCTTGTTGGGATTTACTGGTTCTTTTTATTTAAATTTGATGTATAGTTGATACTGTAGGAACGGGGTATCTTAGGTTGAACTATGGAATAATTCAACCCTGTCTATCTAAAGGAAATGGACTGTAACATTTTTGGTTTTGGAATTCTTCTTTTGAGCTCGAATTCAACAAATTGACTTGCGGTCATTTTTTTGTTTCATTGTTTCTCCTTGTGGTCGAATCTGGGTTAGGTTCATTCTTCCTGAACCAGTAGTTTGTTCCATTGATTCTTGTGAAGTATGTGGATCTGGGTTGGCTTGAATGGAAACTTCAACTGTTAAATCTTGATTTTACCTTTTTCATTTCACCATCAAGGGATGGGAAAGCTTTGTGTGTGTTGTCACTTTGAAAAGAAATCGTGGCTGAAAAAGGGTAATTTACTTCAACGTTACTTTGTCTCTCTTTGTTTGGGAAAACTAGAGAAACTTTTGGAGCTGATGCTATTAACATTTGGAATGAATGTAATGTTTAGTTGTTGGTTTTATTTTGCTTCGGATACTGTTATTAACTAAAAGCATTTGAATAACCATTTTTAGTTTGTAGCTTTTGCACTACAGTTACTATTCTCATTTGTATGTTGGGAAAAATTCATTTTCGGTTTCTGAATTTCATGTTAAAGTCATTGATATCGATTGTAATATCGAATAGTTATTTTTGTTTCAATGGTTGTTGGAGTTGAATGTTTTCTTGGCTTTGAACAATCAAATTTGTCTCAGTTCTTTTCAATCTCGGTAAGTATACCTCTTTTAAGGAAGGAATAATGAGATCTTATCTCATCTTTATTCATTGTTATCCTTTCTCTCTATTCTGAGTTAAGGTATTCACAATACCATCCTCTTTGAACTATGAAGGCAGATATAGGTTGTTTCATTTCTCTCTTTTCATTCATTCTCTCACCTGTATTACTCCTATGTAAGGAGCTGACTTGTTTGGTTTGTATTACGTTGAAGGATTTGTAGGGTGGGTAGTTGGTGGATAAATATTTTTTTCTCTTTGACTATTAAATTGGTAGGGATGTGATTGTTATGATGGGTGCCTAATTCTAGGTGCATGTAAGTTAACTTCATCCTTTTTCAAATTAGTTGACGCTGAACTTTTATGCTAGAGTTTGACCCTGAACTTGGATATAGTTTCTTAAATAGGAAACTCTTACATTAAGGTGTTGTTGATTCATCCTTAATTTTATCATTAAGTTTAATTGAGCTTGGAAATTAATATTTTAGGATGAAGTAAGTTAATGCTGAGTTATATGAATTATTATTTCCATCTAAAGTAGTCCTATTCCTATGGGATATCAGAGTTAGTATCTTTTTGGGTTAGATGGAATTAATTTTGAAGTAAATCATAAATATCTGAAAATGAAAGTAGATTGTGATTTTGGTGAAATATTAATTATCTGAAATAATGATTTAAATATTCTATGAAATGATTAGTTGGAAGTTGAAACTGATTATATATTAGCCTTTTCTTAATTAGAGTACAATTATGACTTTGTTTCTCCCTCTTGTGACTGCTATTTATTTATGTTGTGCCTTTCTGTAATGCTTTAACTGTTTCATAAAAGTAGAGTTCTTTTTATGAAATAGTTAGTTAAAAGCACATTGTTTTAATGCTTAGTGCTTATCATGCTCAGTTCACTGAACTGACCTGTGCTAGCAATTTTTGTAGATGGACTTCATAAGTGGTAAAAAGGAGACAAGATCTTTTATGATGTTACTTTTGTTTACCAAAATATTGGCTCTCTTATGGGAAATATGATTCATTATTAAAATGTATTTTTGGAAGGGAAATTTGTAATTTTATAGAGTTTATTGTTGTTGTTTGACACTAAAGATGTCTGAAGTATTGGTACTTGCAATGTATGAATTCCTCCTTGATAAATGGAAAAGTTTGTGGGTTTATCTGTACTTGATGTGTCATATTTTTTTACATATTCAGTGAGTATTAGTGATATGCTTATCTTTGTTCTTTTATTTATATACTTATGAACTAACCCCTTTTGGGTTGAAATAAAATGAACTAGGTGGTAAGGGAATTAGATATACTATCCCTTTATTTAAATGCAACTTATCAAGTTGGCATTCATGGTTGATCATTTAATTAAATCACTATGGTTTATTAAAATGATGTTAATGGATGAATGAAACCATTATGATTACTTGGATAATACTAAGGGGTTACAAATGGAACCTAAATTCTTATTAAGAAAGAGGAAGACAACTATTCCACAATGATAATCATTTTGTTTTAGAATCCTTTGGAATTAAACCTAATGTCATCTTGGAAAGAGGAAGATGTACCCCATCTTGACTAATACCTTAATCTAAATAAATCAAATGAAAGGTATATATAAATATATAATAGTAGACTTCATTTCAATGAAGTCTATTATAAAATAATTTGATTCAGAACTTAAACAAGCTAAGTCATGGTTAAGTTAAATAATTGAACCATATTGTTAGTATATTGATTCTATTAGTAAAAATAAATCCTAAATTAGGAAGTTAATGAATAAAAAGAAATCTTGATGTTTCTGCAAAGTAATTACAATTCATTTATTGTTGGCAACCTTAATGGTTAATGAAACTAGGGATTCAACATGGCTACTATAATTAGACTTTAATTAAAGAAAATAATTAAGTAATTAACTTCTCTCTTAGGCATGTACATCTAGATGGGAAGACTATATTGGATGTTGGCACACGCCAACTATAGCACTATACCTCCATGAAGACTTAGGTCTTCATGAGGATACTATGTTGCAGTTGACATGTCACAACACCCTTTAGAGTTGAATCATCTAGATCTACATAAACTTGGACTTAATTTTAGTTATACCCTAGGTTAGGCTAGAAGTATGATCTAGTGTCGGGGGTAACCCACGATGACTTAGGATAACTAAACACATGTAATTGAATTAGGTCTATTGAGTATGTCAATGTACCCTTAGTCACCACAAGTAGCCTTATACACTAGACTATGTTGCTAACCTTGGTTAGGGTTAAACCTTGAACAAGTGGACTGACAAGAGTTAATGAATACCATTCTAGATAATGAGATGAAGTGGGGTGAAGGGACGTATTCCATTTTATGAGTATGTCATCTAGGAATATTAACATGAATAGTATGGTGTAATTCTTTGGCCAAAGTATCATGCAAGCTACTGGTTGCGTTGTCCTATGTCACCTAGTTTTAAGAAGTGAGATTTCAGATGAATATTGGTAACAAGTATTTAGATAGGCCTTTTAAACAAAACACTTAACACCCTAAAAAGGGTATGAGAACCGAGTATACCTAGTATACAATTTAATGAGTTAACATGAGATATCGATGTTTCACCAAGTCATGAAATGAGAGATTGGTGTTACAGAGTCATTATAGATGCATATGGTTGTCTGTTATGAGATTGATTGGCATGGAATGTGTGTTATAAATTATGATTATTTAGAAAAGAGAAGATTATTATAATTTTTTTCCCCTTGTTTATAAAGTCTTAAAATGGGTATGATACAATGCCTCATCTAGAATCTCAGTTCCTAAAACATTTCCTTCTGTTATGCATTATTTACGCACTTTGGTCAATTTAGTATTAGGTGACGGGCCAATTCAAATTCCCAGGACAAAAATTTTCTACATAAGAAGCAGCAAGAGAAAGGGCCAATATTTTTAGAAAAGTTTCAACTTACGAGGCTTTGCTCCAAACCCTGAAAGATGAGCTGAAGAAAGCCAACCAAGATCTCAATTTATGTGTGGTGTCAGACGCCATAATAAGGATCAAAACTATAGTAGAGGACAATGAAGTTCTGAAGGAAATGAAAGATGAAACACTTGGGTGCACAAAAATGTTAGCACTGGTGAAAAAAGTGTGAGGCCCTCACAACAACCCATGATCTACACAAGGATAGAATTGATGAGATTGGGAAACTCATAGCACAGAAGATGGATCTCATGGAAGGAATGTTGTCAAGTATGGCCAATGTTTTTGGGTGCTACAAAATGAGAAAGAGAATATCACTCAGGATGAATTGGATGCCATAGCCACTGATATTCCAAAGAAAACAAGGAATGTGCTAAGTGATTGGTAGACCTTGGAGGCTGAAATCAAAACTGAATATCTAGAGTTAATCCTTCTAGTTGAAGAAGAGGGTAGTAAATTTCATTATTTTGTACATTATTTCATTCATTCTTTCATTAATTATTCTTTATTATTGGAGACATAAAAAAGAATTCCCATTTTCGGGACAGAAATGTACTTTAGTGTGGGGTAATGTTGAGAAGACAAAATGTTGCTCTAAGGAGAAGACACATGAAGGATGCATGTGTAGGAATAAGGTGCATTTGAAGGTTGTAACACCTTTGAAAAACAATTATATTTTACTTTTGCATTAAAAGTGTTGGCATGTGATTTTCTTGAATGAGGTGTGTTCCGCATTATTGAAAATTATGCTTGTTATGAATAAATCATTTCGATCTTGGATGCATGGATCGAGTGATATGGCTTGCATAAGAATCCACTTTCATTCTTGTAGGTGAGTTAAAATCTAGATTTGAGATTTGTCAACTGATCTCTTTCTCGACTCCTCCTTGATCAATTCTAGTGATCCAAGGAATGTTTTAAATCTCCTTACAGACTGAATGATAAATTGACATTCATTAGTTTGAGAGACATAGAAAACTAAACTTTGTATGCTATAAATTATTTGGTCTTGTATGGCATGCCTTCATTCAGTTGTATGATTGTGCTTTGATATTTTGGATTGATATCTTCAGGACATTATCGGCTTAAATGAAATATAGTCTGTTTCATGACTACAAAGGAATCAAAATCCTAAAACTAAAGGATTATCCTAACGGTGTCCTAGACTAGGTAAAAAGCACCTACTTCCTAGCTATGTCTACTTAATTGGATTATAATCTAACCTAAGCTTATTAATTCTATTGTGTTTGGATGACGTCCTAACCTAAGATCTTGTGCTAAATGAATAAGGGAGAAAATTACTAAAGTAATGCTAGGCTATTTGATCTAAGACCTAATACTATATGGTTGGGAATTTGACCTAACCTAAGGTGGAAATTACCTATGGCAATGTTTTAAGACCTAAGGTAATTATTGTTAGACTAACCTAAGTTTTGGGAAATCTATCCTAAACTATTAAAAGGGAACCTAAGGGGTCGCATGACACTATGGCAATGGTTCCAATGGAATTTAATTTATTTGATTGGGTTAATTAAAGGGAGGTAAAGCTAGTTTTGGAAAAGGCTAGTAAACTTTAGTGGAGGCATACGTGGAGGCTTCACTAAATATGGAAATGCATGTTAAATTAGAAATGGCATTCACCAGTTTTGGGAGGTGGTGGCAAGGAGAGATAAGTAGGAGATTTGGTAGTAATTGCATTTATGGACCTCAGTTTTTGTGTGTAAACCATCTTGGAAATAAGGGAGGTGGATTTGTGGGAGGTTGTTTGGTCTTGCATGTCTTGCAAATTTTTTCTCGCATGGAGCTATCTGGTTCTTTGAACCAGAAGTTCAAATTCTACTTTGTGGCTATTTTTAGTTTCTCTGGTCTATTTTCAATCAAGGGAATGTATATGAGGCATTGGAAGAAAATTTGTTTGGTTGTTGATATTTTGTGGAGAAGAAAAAGAGTGGGAAGCTCGGTTGGAAGTTTCCTTCAAATTGACAGAGGCACTATCAAGCATGATAGGCTCTAGCCATTAATATTTCTTGCTTTCTTCTAAATGATTCATTAAAACAACTCTACTCTCATGAGATAAATGTTTGCATGACTTTTCTGGTTAATTACTTTCACAATTTTATGAATCTATGTGGTTTTTAGATATAAATCCATTGCTAAATAATGTTAGTCTTTGGGAACTTTCTCTCTGTGCAAGATCAATGTTGACATGCATGTTAAACTTGTATTTGAAGCTCTGTATTTCATTCTGAACATGTGTTTGAGGTTGGTGTTGTTCTGAACTGGCATTCATTGCCTTGTGTTTCATTCTGAACTTTTATTTGGAGCCTTGTGTTTAGTTTGAACTTGTATTGGAGCTTCGTGTTTTGTTCTGAGCTTGTATTGGAAATTTGTGTTCTTCTAAAATTTTGTTTGAAGCTTCGTGTTTGACACTGTACTCATATTCAATACTTGCATGTCCTGAAATAGTATTCGAGTCGAGGTGTTTGGTTCTGTACTTGTGTTCGAGCTTGAGTTTTACTTGTATTCAAGGATTTGAAATGATTTGAACTCATTTATGGACTGTCTACTTGAAAAGGCTTGAGAGATTAATTTTGGTTTGAAGTTGATTTGGTAATCTCTTTTGAGATCTTCTCCTTGTAGCTTCTTTTTGGATTGGTTGTGGTACTTCTATTGTTGGAGACTATACCACCTTCTTTGAACTTGTAAAGGCATGCGAATATGGAGGATAATCTTCTCTCCTTTGCTCTGAGAAAACCCGCATCTTGTGGAAGGCTTGACTATTTTTTGAAGTGTTAATAGACTAGAACTGTATCTTGTTGTGGGTTTTGTTTGATATAGAGTTCATTGGGAATAGTCGTTAACAGTTTTGAGGTTTATGGAAATGCAAGTATGCATTCTCCTTCTTGTGATCAATGTTTGAAATGAATACCTTCCTTGTCACAATATTTTTAGGTGGAACTTGAGAGTCTTTGTTGTGATTCTGTTTCAGTCACATTGGAGGTAAGATTGGGACATTACTTGACTTAAATGTATTTTGGGTTTTCTTACTCTCTTCAGATCCGTTTAATTGATTTCTGGGTTTTATTAGAAAGATGAGTTGAATACCCTAGTGTACTGAATTTTGTATGGAAGGATACATTATCTCTGGTTTAGATTGTTTTGTATAACTGTTCTTATTGGATCATGAACTACTTGCTCTTTTGTATTGAGTTGTTGAAGCTTTGTAAATGGGATTATAGTTTTTACTAAGTTCATGAGTTTTATTGAATCTTGTTTATCTTATACTATTTTGGGTTTTCTATTCCTTGTTGGGTTCATTGAATGAATCTTTGGGTCTTTTAAAGAGAAAGGAATATGTTCTCTTGTGGACAATAAAATGTTTTGGGACTATATTGGGTATTCCTTTCTGGGAAATGAATTTGAACTTGTGTTTAATGAATTGGAATATATAAACCAGGTTGTATTGATTAGTAAGGGAAAACTAGAAGTGTGCTTTCTTTAAACTGTTGGTTTGGTTTTGTGTTCCCTATTGGGAACTAGCTAATGAACTTCTAAGTTTGAAATAGAAGTGGGAATTCATTTGATAGTATAAATGAAATGAATTATAGATTTGGACCCTTTTCTATTTGAGATCCTTTTACTTTTGTAAAGATGAGTTCACTTGATGGAACTTCTCTAAATTTCGATTCTCTTCTGAGATGGGAATTTCTTTGTGGATTGTTAGTCTACTTGTACTAATCATTTGTTGTAATGATGTGGAAAGAGAATAGCTGAGTCGATATGTTGAAAAGAAAATAATAACATACTTAGACCGATTGCTTTGTTTGACTGAGTCATACTTCATTTGGATTTGATATTGGAAGGTTTCCTCTTTTTGCACTCTATCTTATTATGAACCCTTTTTGGATGGACATGAGAAGAAATTAACCTGTGTGAGTCTAGCTTTGACTGTGGAATGCCCGGTTTCAGATCTTTGAATGATATCTTCTAACATGTGGAAGTTAGTAAGACTTGCAGTTAGATTGTGTTGATTCTCTATTCCTTCATGGATTGAACTGGGATTCTTGTTTAAATGTTGTCTCTTTAATATAGAATCCATATTGTTATCTTTGATTTGAAGTAGTTTTGTGTGTTCTGAACCTACTTCTGACTTTTAGATGATTAGTGTAAGGGAAACTATATGTATTGATTCTTCTTTGCTTAAGTGGTAGGATGAAACATCCTAATATGAGCTAGGTTGTGAATAACTTCTTTTGCTACATAGTAAAGATAAATGTTGTATTTCTATTCTGATAGAATTATGAAACAATTGGGTGACAAGATTTGTTGTTTGTCTAGAAGTAATTGATAGGATAAATTAAACCATATGTTATAATGCAGATGTTGCGGATTATATTATGCTCTTTTCTTAAAAGTGAATTTAGAATCTTTAATTTTACTTCTTTTCTGGTTGATATTACTTATGCGTATTTGTATGATATATTAATTGATTCATTAAAGTAATGTTGTTTTAATGAAACAATTAGTGGAATGCATTTCGTTTTAATACTTAGTGCTTATCATGCTCAGTTCATTGAATTGAACCATGCTAGCAATTTTGAAGATGGACATTGTAAGTGATAAAAGAAGGAAATTTTTTTATGATGCATTGGCATATTTAATTCTGGATCTTATGTAAAGAGTTTTGAATCATTCTTGAGTTGTATTGGAAAAGAAAAATGATGTTCTGTTATGAACTTAATGATGATTGACATGTAGTATGGTTGAAATGCATAGTCTTGTAAATGTATATTTATCACCTTGAAATGAAAGGTTTTGAGTTGGAATTTAATTTGTGGTGTGAATTCTTTTGTACTTGTATGATGGAAATAGTAGTGATATCTTGGCGGTATTCTTTATATCTGTTTTGTATATTATTGTTGTTATCATGTAATAAGTTGTATTAAGGGGATAGTATGATCCCCCTTATTATAATGAACTTGTTAAACTACAAAATATGTCATTCTTTATCTACACAACTAAAGTTTAATATGAAATATGCTTTGGACATACAATTAAACTATATGAGTAAAGATTGGTAAAAAGGTTAAGTTAACCTTAACATCTAATCATGTAGAGGAAGACTCTTCCTCTCTCAAAAGAATGAAAGATAAAAAGGAATAGTGGTTATGATCTTTAATCTTTGTACTTCATTTATAAGAAGTAAACACTAGCTGAATCTAGGTGGATGACACACTTGATTTGGACAACTAGGTTGCGTAAAGAATTAAATGCTTGATGTTTGTTGTCCTATTTTTGGGATGACTACTTGTTATTCCACATTAGTAAACATTAATGCAAACATGAGTTAATGAAGTTCTCAATATCAAATCAGGTTAAATATGTATATAGAACTTAATGAATGTTGGAATTAGGGTTAGGCATGATTGTTGCAATCTGAATCTTAATCCAATTTAATTATTAATCTAATGACCACTAAGGGATATGTACGTCATGATGAATCAGTCCTAAAGGATGTTGGCACATGCCAACTGCAAGACTATACCTTTAAAAAGTCCAAGTAATTCTCGAGGATACAGTGGTTTAGTTGACATGTGGAAACACCCTTCCGTATTGTTCATCTAGAGCTACACACATCTAGACTTGAACTTAATTTTCTCTCTAGGTCAAGTTAGTAGCATGTTTAGAATAGGGAGTAGCTTTCTATGATTTAGGGTACCTTGGCACATTCGGTCGACTTAGGTCGGTCGAGTATGCCCATATACCCTAAGTCATCGTGAGCATCTTCCTATAACAAATTATGTTGCTAACCTGAGCTAGGGTCAAACCTTGGGCAAGTGGACTGATGGTAGTTAGTAAAGACCATTCTAGATAACAATAGAGTGAGGTGAAGGACGTATTCGAAATGATAAATATTTTGTCTAGGAATAGTAACATGAATAGTATGTTGAAAATCTTTGGCCAAAGTATCACAAACTGTTGGTTGCGTTGTCCTATGTCACCTAGTTTAAAGAAACGTGATGTTAGATGAATATTGGTAATAAATATTCATATAGGTTCTTTAAAATGGATCACTTAGTACCCATAATAGGGTAGGAGAACCAATTATATGTAGTATACATAAAGCATTTTATACTTTAAGTCAACATGAGAGATCGGTTGGTAACCGAGTCATGGAATGAGAGATCTTTAGCATACCGATTCATTACAGCTGCATATGGTTATCTGTTATGAGATTGATTGACATGGAATGTGTGTTCTAAATGATTTTTATTTAGAACAAAGAACATTATGATTCATTTTTTTCCCTTATTTCTAAAGTCTTAAAATGAGAATGTTACATCTTGGTATCGAGTGAAGGTTGTAGCTATTAGACTAATTATGTCCATAATCTAATGAAAATTAAATTTTCTTGTTAACAGAAAATGATTAGAACAAGAGGAAATGTTGCAAATAATCCTCCACCTAAGGAAGGAGTAGTAACTACCCAAAAACTTAATGAGATCCTTGCTTGCCCTGTTGGACACAAGAGATCGTTTGGCTGTACTTGAACAACAAGTAATGGGAAATGAAGAGGAAGAAGTTGTTGGTAATAATAATCAGCCACCTCCAAAGGATAATGCCAATTTAGGTGTTAATAATGTGAACATGCCGATCAACTCCGAGAACAAAAAGGCTAGGCTAGCGAGATGAGCTCACTAATGATATAAAAGGATAAGTCCACCCAATTTTTATGGCACCATATTAGGAGATGGAGCTAAGAATTGGCTTAGTGAAATGGAGAAATAATTTGCAATAAGGAATTTCTTAGAAGAAACAAAGGCAATATGGGGAGGATATCAACTTTTCCATGAGGAATCTTTATGGTGAGATAGCCGTAAGGTTGAGTTAAACATTAATGAAACCAATATCACATGGGATCAATTTAAAGGTTACTTTAGGCAACGTTGGCTGCCGTAACTTTAATATGATCAGAAAATGACTGAATTCCAGAAATTAGCTCAAGGAAAGCTAGGCATGGAATCGAGTATTGGGAGTGGTTTACTAAACTCCTTAAGTATGTACCTCAGTATCAAACTGATGAGAAGTTCAGGATACATAAATTCATCATGGGATTGAATCCCATTATAGGAGGAGAGGTGGATGTTCATAGCCCAACCACAATGGAAGGGGTTGTTGAAAAAACCATAAGGTAGGAACAAAAATTGAAGGCAGTTTCTAATCATAAGGAGGAAGTAAGGAACAAAGTTCCCAACTCCTCTTCATCATCTCTTACACCTAAGAAAGGACCATGGAAGAAATTCAGAATGAAAAGTAAGTTTTCAACTGATAATAATAAGAAAGTAACAACGAATAAGATTGTTGGTAATGTACGAAACAACTTTTTCAAGAAAAATAATAATAGACAAAAGTCCTATGGAGGTCAGAATGATAATTCTAGGACTAGAAATAAATATGAGCCTAGAAAGGGACCTGTAGGAGGCTATTATAACTATGGAAAAGATCATTACGTGAATCAATGCCCTTTGAAAAAGGATGATCGTAATCAACAACACAAGATACACGCTGCTAGTAGCTGATAAGCAGGCTGAAAAATAGGCCATGCCCATAGAGGTTCCGGGTAAGTTATTTGGCATACCTATAACTATTATTTTTGATACCGGAGCTATTGAATGTTTTATTTCTAGTAAATTAGCATCTAAACTAAAAATAAAAGATGGAAACATTGATAAAACATAGATGTACATTATGGAAATAGTGTTGTTCATATTGTTAGTATGTGTCTTTTTGGAACAATCCTTGACTTACGTAGTTTTTTAAGAAGTTGATCTTTATGTTTCACCTTTTGGGTCTTATGATGTAATCATAGGTGTTAATTAGTTAGTGAACATAAGGCAAAGGTAGATTCGGGGTGTGAAACGTGAGATTTTCGTTAGGAAGCTGTCACCATGCAACTTAAAAAGGCCAAAAACAAAGGTTGTACCTTATATGCTGTAAATATTTTAGAAACAACGTAAGAGAACAACGATGTCATGGAACAATACCCACTATTATTAAACTTTAGTGACGTGTTTTCGTAAGAGTTACCAAGTCTTCCACCCAAAAGGGAATTTGATTTCATAATTGAGATCAAGCCTAGAACTGAACCTATTTCTAAAGCACAATATCGAATGAATACTATATAATTAGTAGAGCTTAAGGCTCAATTGCAAGATTTTTTTTCTAAAGGTTTTATTAGACCAAGTGTTTTACCTTGAGGAGCACCAGTAATTTTTGTGAAAAGAAAGATGGAACACTTAGATTGTACATTGAATACAAAATGTTAAACAAAGCAACAATCAAGAATAGATACCAACTCCTATAATTAATGATCTATTTGATCGGATGCATGGAGCATCATTGTATTCAAAGATAGATCTTTGATCTAGATATCATCAATTACGGATTAAGGATGAGGACATTCATAAAACAGATTTTAGAACAAGGTATGGACATTATGAGTTCACGGTCTTACCCTTTGGATTAACAAATGCACCTGTAACATTTATGAGTTTAATGAATAATATCTTTCAATAATACTTGGAAAAATTTGTGGTCGTATTCTTGGATGACATTCTCATATATTCTAAAGGCATAGAGGAACACCATGAGCATTTGAAGAAAGTTTTGGAATTTTTGAGAAAAATAAGGTTATATGGTAATCTATAAAAATTTTCTTTCTATGACATAGAGGTGCACTATTTGGGACATGTAATAAGTAAGAATGGAATTGCCGTAGATCCTTCTAAAATTGTAGCTATAATCGAGTGGCTCGCACTAAATAATGTACATGGAGTTAGAAGCTTCATGGGGGTTGCTGGTTTCTATAGAAAATTCGTAAAATATTTTTCTAAGGTGGCTGCACCAATAACTTCATTACATAAAAAGATAAGAAATTTGTTTGGAATGAGAAATGTGAATCTGCATTTAGAACTTTTAAGGAACAGTTAACTTCAACACCTATTCTAGCTATACTAGATTCTAATGGAGACTTTATGGTAGTAAAAATGCATCTGGGGAAGGTCTAGGATGTATTTCACTACAAAATGATCATGTCATAGCTTACAAAAGTAGAAAACAAAAGTTACATGAGTTGAATTATGTTCTGCATGATTTAGATCTTGCTGCCATTGTTCATGCATTACAAGTTTTGAGGCATTGCCTGCTTGGTAAACCTTTTGAATTAAAGATTGATCATCTTGGGCTGAAGTATATTTTCACTCAGCAAAATCTTAATGCAAGACAACGAAGATGGTTAGATTTTTTATCTCAATATGATTTTTACATCAATTACATTAAAGGTAAGGAAAACATAGTGGCTGATGCTCTAAGTCGTTGGAAGCACATTTCTTCTCTTATAACATTGAGAACTCAGTTTAAGGATGAAGTAAAAAGTGTTATGGAATATGATTCTTACTTTCAGTAAATAAAGAAAATCTTGCTGCAGATCCAAATGATGTGAGGTATAAAGGTTTTCACTTTGAAAATGAAGGAAACTTAAGATTTGAAAATAGAGTATACATTCCTTTGCTAAATGATTTAAGAAAGAAATTGTTAGCATAATTTCACAATTCACCTTTTCTGGACACCCTGGTATTACAAAGATGCTTGCTGATATAAAACAACAATATTTATAGAAGGGGATGAAAAAGGACGTTATTGATTTTGTGACACATTGCTTAGAATGTCAACGTGTTAAAGCTGAACATATGCACCTAGCCGGTTTATTGTATCCTCATAACATACCGTAGTACAAATGGAAAGTAATAAGCATGGATTTTGTACAAGGGTTACTTATGTCAAGAAATAAACATGATGTTATTTTAGTGGTTGTTGATAAACTAACGAAGGTAGAACATTTCATTGCTGGTAATCTAAAGGATGATTCTCTTGTATTGGCTAAGATATTTGTACATGAAATTTTCAGATTTCATGGAGTGCCTGAATTAATCATATCAGATAGAGATCCTAGAATGATTTCAAGGTTTTGGCAAATGCTTAATGCAGCTCGGGAACTAAGCTGAATTTCATTTCGTGTATCATCCAAAACGGATGGACAGACCGAAAGAGTTTGTAACACCCTTGAAATTTTTATATTCCTCCTTTGCATTTCAAGTGTTGACATGTGATTTTATTGATAAATATGTGTTCTTTTGACTACTGAAGATCATGCTTGATATGGATAAATCATTTCTGCTCTTTGATTGTAGGGTTGGTATGTTGTTGCTTACAACAATCTATTTCACTTCTTATGAGAAAGTTGTAATCTAGTTTGAATGGTTGCAAACTTATCCTTTGCAATTGGACTCATCCTTGGATCAATTCCATTGATCCAAGGTATGTTTTAAATCTTCTTATCTAAACTGAATGAAAAAATGACATTCATTGATTAAGAGACTTAACGGATTGAACTTGTGTTTGTTGCAAATTCTTTACTATCTCGAAAGACTGTGCCTGCATTCTATTTTGTGTTGTGCTTGGCTCTTCTTGATTGACCCTTGCAGAATGCTTAATGGCATTAGGGGAAACCTACTTTAGGATTCTTGAGAAAGAGATATTTTAATGTGTCCTATATCTATAAGGTCTATCCTAATAGATTCGAGACTCAGGTAAGTTATGCCTAACTCTTTCTACACCACTTTATGTGGGATGACATCCTAACCTAAGTTGTTAACACTAAGTTAGTATGAAGGAAATAATCTAAGGGATGTAAAGTTATTTCTAATCAATTTCCTATACTATTTGGTTATGCTAAGACCTAACCTAAGGTGGCAATCTATTTAATTATGGGTTATATCCTAAGGTTATATATTTTAAACTAACCTAAGATCTAACCTAAGAAAATTATATCTATCATAAACTAATGGGATATGAAAGGGAACCTATGGGTCATTGGAAAGTTGGGAACTAAGTGGTGGTTCCTAAGCTTTTAATGAGATTTGATTTTGATTTGGTTTTAAATGCATGTAAGTACTGCCAGTTTGGTAGGGGCTAGTGAAATTTTAGAGGAACCTATGTGGAGGCATCACTAAGTTTGGAAATGCATGTGGAAATTTGATTTAGTCTCGCCAACTTTGGATGGTAGTGGAAAAGAGAGAGAAGAAGGAATATGTAAATTAATGTCATTAATTCACCTTGGTTTTGGCAAGCAAACCATCTTGGAAGGCATGCTGGCAGATTTTTTTGGGGTTATTTTGTTTTGCATGCTTCCTAATTTTTGCTCTACATGGAGCTATCTGGTTTTTCAAACCAGTAGTTTGATCTCCACTTAGTGGCTATTTTTGAATTCTCTGAGCTATTTTTGGTTCGAGGAATGTATAAGTGGCATTGTGGAAAAAGATTATTGTTGTTTGATCTTGCTTGGAAAAGAAGAGGTGTTGGAAAATCGACTAGAAGTCTTCTTCGAATTGGCAGAGGAATTATCAGGCATGATAGGCTCTACCCATTAAGATTACTTGTTTTCCTCTAAATGATTCATTAAAACAATTCTTCTCACTGGAAATTTATATTTGCATGATGTATCTAGTTATTTACTTACATGTATTCTTGAAAATTATGTGGGTTTTGGAATGTGAATCCTTTGCTGTTATTAGTAGTTTTTGGGAACTTTCTCTATAATGGTTATTAGAGGTTTTCATGTGAATTTTATTGTAACTCTATAACTTGTACTTGAGGTCTGAATTTGTATTGAAACTTTGTTTCTATCATTTGAGACTAATGTTGATCGACAGGCTTGTTGCTTGTTGGGTTCTGAATCTCTGTTTAGACTTGTGTTTCATGAGCTGGAAGTGGAGCTCTGTAGGGGTTCTAAACTTGTATTGAAGCTCAAAATTTTTTTTAGCTTTATTGGGACCTTGTGTTTGTTTTGGACTGTGTTGGAACTTATTGAAGTTTTGAACCTTGGTTGAATCTTTGTATTCAACAACTGTACTTGTATATAGTTCTTATGAATACTGAACTTGTTGTTGAGTTGTTGCATTGTGCCCTGTACTTAAGCTCTGAACTGAAGTTTTATTCTTCCTTAGGGAAACAAAAGGCTTGAACCCGTAATAGGATGTTGGTGTTTATTCTGAGCTTTTATTAGGGCCATGGGTTTCATTTTAAACTCGTATTTGAGCTTGTGTTTTTAGAACTTGTGTTTGAATCTCGTATTTGATGTAGTGCAGGTATTCCATTGTTGGTTATTTTGATTCTGTATTTGGAATCAACGTGTTGAATATTTACAGGTATTTTGAGCTGGAGTTTAGGGGGTATTATGAATCATAAAAATTTAGTATCATTTAATACTGTCTGATGGAAGGGTTCTTGTGAGTTTTGTTTGGTTAGAGTAGACCATGTAACTTCTTTGAGGTCTCCTTTGTTTTGAGTTTGAGAAGGATTGGTTGTATTACTTATGCCTTTTAGACTGCACTGTGTTCTCAAACTTGGTGGGCATGTGAATTCAGGAGTGTATTCTATTCATCTCTACTCTGAGTGAACCTGTGTCTTGTGGAAATCTTGATTGCTTTTGTTCTTAATATTATAAGGAATGGGAATCATGTCTTGTAATGGGTTTGGTTGGTCTTTTGATCATTTGGAACAATCGTGTAAAGTTTAGAAGTTACGAGAATGATGTGTTACTCTCTCTGTCCTTCTAATTGGTTTCAAGGGTTTTATGGGAAGTTGAATTTAAAACCTAGAATATTGAACCTTGTTTAATGTATATATACATGTATAATATCTCTGTTTGGATAATTTTGTATATCTATTCTTGTTTGGGACATGAACTTCATATTTCTTGTATCAGAGCTATTAAAGCCATGTAATAAGAATTCAATTCTTGAGTTCACAATTCCTTCTACACTTGTATATCTTCTTGGTTTGTGGACTCTTATTCCTTGAGGGGATCATAGAACGAACCTCTGAGTTTTATAGAGAAAGAATTATGCTCTCTTGGGGAAAATATACAATTAGGGATCTTTGTGTATTAATTTTTGAGGTTTGAATTTTTACTTGTGTTGGGTGAATAGAAATAGGATAACTAGCTTGTTGGTTTTGATTTGGAAAGATGCAATGTGCATTCGGTTTGTGTTCTCTTTTGGGAAACTATTTAATGAATTTCTAAGTTTTTTTAGATATTGGATTTCATTTCATAGTATAAATGAAATGAAATATGGATCGGGTCCTTTGTGGTTTGAGATCCTTTATATGTATGGTATAATTTCATTGATTAAACTTCTTTTTATTGATTCTTGTACGAGATGGGACTTCTCTTGTGGGTTGGTTAGGAGATTTATTTCCTTCGAGTATAGCTCGGATTTTTGGAAAGATTGGCTATAGAAATTTTTGAATTATAAACTAATAATATATTGAAGTTCGTAAAACTATCAGTTAGACTATTTTAATCTACTTGGATTGAATTTGGATTCTTGTTTGGTTGTTGCCTCTTTATTTATGGAATCCTTATTTTGTCATCTTTGGGCTGAGGCAGTGATGTATGTACTAAACCCGATTCCTTCCTTTAGAGGAATTGTGTCTGAGAAATAGATGTGTATTGATTCTCTTCTTTGTATACATGGAAAGATGAAGCATACTTATATGATTTATGTTGTAACTAACCTCTTACTATTTGGAAAAGTTAAAAGTGAATGTCTATTCTTATGGGTTTAGGAAATAACTAAATGGCAAGAATTGTTTATTGTTTAAAGTGATTGATAGAATCAATTAAGTTATGTGATATAATTCGATGTTCTGATTATATTATGTTATTTTCTTGATAATGAATTTAGACTCTCGTAATTGTTCTTCTTTCTAGATGTTATTACTTATGATTATTTATATGATGCCTATTAATTGTTTCATAAAAGCAGGGTTATTTTATGAAGGAATTAGTGGAATGCACTTTACTTGAATGCTTAGTGCTTATCATGCTTAGTTCATTGAACTGACTTGTGTTATCAATTTTGTATATGGACACTTTGTAAGTGATTAAAGAAGACAAGAGATTTCATGATGTATTGGCTTATTGAAATCTGAATCTTATATAAAGAATTTTGATTCATTCTTCAGTTGTATGAAAAACAAAAGTTGTATTCTTTTGGGATAGAGGTTGTTTGTTGTACAACATGCCTGAAATACATAGTCTTGTAATGTATAGTTTTATAAAGATGAATTGAAAGTTGATATTTACTTACATTGGTTGTGTAAATTATCTTGTGTTTGTGAATAAGATAGAAATACTATCTTGATGATATTTTTCATATCTGTTATATGATTAATTCGAGATAAACTTGATCAGTTGGTTAAAAGGAAATATATTGGATTCCCTTATTAAGATGCAGCTTGTTAAGTTGCATAAGTTAACAATCTTATCTAAACAATTCTAATATAGTAATGGAATGTGTAATGAATATGTGGTAAAAGCGTAGAGTTTGTGAAAGATAAGAAGGGTTTGAAAACCCTAACACTTAATCAAGTAGAGGAATTTTCTTCATCACTAAAAGAAATGTAACCCAAAGAATGGTGATATGATCGTTAATCATTAGATTTCATTTCTTATAAAGTTTACCTTTGGTTGAACCTATTTGGTTGCTACACCTTCTTTGAATGATTAAATTATATTTAATGGAAATTATGATATTTTTGCCTTGTTTTGGTTAATTGTTGTTAAACTAAATAAATGAACATTAAAAGCAATCATGAGTTAAAGGAATTTCTTTAATGCTTAATTGATTCAAGTATAGAACAAGAACTTAAGGAGTGTTGGATTAGGGTTTAACATGGATGTTGTAATCTGTTTTATAATCCAAATTAATTAAATATTAATAACCTCCTTGGGGTATGTACATCTTGATGAGGTAGTTTCTGTAGGATGTTGGCACACGCCAACTATAGGACTATACCTTTGAGAAGACTAGGGTTTTCTCGAGGATACAACATTGTAGTTGACATGTGGCAACACCCTTCTGAATTGATAATCTAGATCTACACTTAAATAAGGGCTTGAAGCTAGTTTCTCTCTAGGTCAATTTAGTGGCATGTTTAGGATAGGTAGTAGATTTCAATGGTTTAGGGTACCTTGGCACATCCGGTTGACTTAGGTCAACCGAGTATGCCCATATACCCTAAGTCATTGTGAGTGTATTCCTATAATAATTATGTCTCTAACCAGTATTAGGGATAAACCTTGGACAAGTGGAGTGATGGTAGTCAGTAAAAACCATTCTTGATAGCGAGAGGGTGAAGTGAAGGATGTATTCTGAAATGACGAGTATCTTTATCTAGGAATAGTGACATAAACAATATGTTGAAAATTTTTAGTCAAAGTATCGCAAGATGCTAGTTGTGTTGTCCTATGTCACCTAGTTTAAAGCAACATGATATCAGATGAATATTGGTAACAAATATTTAGATATGTTCTTTAAATAGATCACTCAGTACCCAGTTTAGGGTAGGAAAAACCAAGTATACGATAAGTATTCAATACTTAGATTTATGAAATAAATAGATCGGTAGATCACTGAGTTATGAAATGAATAGATCGGTGGATCACCGAGTCATGAAATAAATAGATCGGTAGACCATTGAGTTATGAAATGAATAGATCGGTGGATCAGGAGTCATGAAATAAATAGATCGGTAGACCATTGAGTTATGAAATGAATAGATCGGTGGATCACCAAGTCATTTACAGTTGTATATGGTTATCTGTTGAGATTGAATGACATTGAATGTTTGTTCTAAATAATGCTTTATTTAAAGCAGAGAACATTATGTATAATTGTTTTCCCCTTGTTTCTAAAGTCTTAGAATGGGAATGTTATAGAGTTAATCAAGTTTTAGAGGATATGTTACAAATGTATTATATGGATCAACAATATAAGTGGGAAGAGTACCTTCCACTAGTTGAATTTTCTTATAATAACACATATCATGCCTCTCTTAAGATGGCACCTTTCGAAGCATTATATGGAAGAAAATGTAGAACCCTAGTTAGTTGGGACAACATTGAGGATAGAGAGGTAATTGGACCTAAAATCCTTACAGAAATGGAACAAAAAGTTAAAATGATTCGTGAATGCTTGAAAGAAGCAATAGATAAGCAAAAGAGTTATGCTGATTTAAAGCGAGGTTGATAGAAATTTGAACTTGGTGAGAAGGTCTTTCTTCGGGTGAAATCGAAAAAGAGCTCTATAAATTTTGGAAAGGCTTCCAAGTTATCACCTCATTATGTGGGAACCTTTGAGATAGTTGAAGTAATCAACCATGTAGCTTACCGTTTAGCATTACCTCCTGCTTTGTCATGAATGCATGATGTTTTCCATATTTCTTTACTTAAGAAATACATTTTAGATTTATCACATGTGTTAAATTGGAATTCCTTGTAGGTCTAAGACCAGGAATAATCATGATTAAACCCATACAAGTGCTGGAAACTTGCTAGTTGCATTTAAGAAATCGTGAAATAAGTCAATGTAAGGTCCAGTGGGACCAGTTTAATGAAGAAAGTGCAACTTGGGAAAACCTGGAGGATATGAAAACTACTTTTCCATATTTATTTGATTAGAATTGACTATGATGACTGATAAAAATTTGTGATTTTATCTTTATATGAAAATAAGTCTGCCAGTTTGGGGCAGATAACTATTTATTCTTATTTTTAATAAACAACTATGTGAATGTTGATGGCTGGAACTTTAAATTCTGATATTGTTGCAAACATATGTTGAGTAAGTAGATAAATTGATTATCCTTAATGCAATGGTTAAACATAAGACAATCATCGAGGATGATGATTATTTTTAGGAGGGAAGTATGTAACACCTTTGACAAACAATTATATTTTCCTTTTGCATTACAAGTGTTGGCATGTGATTTTCTTGAATGAGGTGTGTTCCTAGATTGTTGAAAATCATGCTTGTTATGAATAAATCATTTCTACTCTTGGATGCATTGGACTGAGTGATATGGCTTGCAAGAATCCACTTTCACTTCTTGTAGGTGAGTTATAATCTGGCTTTGAGAGTTTCCAACTGATCTCTTTTACTGACTCCTCCTTGGATCAATTCTAGTGATCCAAGGAATGTTTTAAATCTCCTTACTAGACTGAATGATAAATTGACATTCATTAGTTTGAGAGACATAGTAGACTGAACTTTGTATGTTACAAATTCTTTGGTCTTGTATGGCATGCCTTCATTTAGTTGTATGATTGTGCTTGGATCTTTTGGATTGATCTCTTCAGGACATTATCGGCTTAAACGAAATATAGTCTACTTCATGACTACGAAGGGAATCAGAATCCTAAAACTAAAGGATTATCCTAACGGTGTCCTAGACTAGGTAAAAATCACCTACTTCCTAGCTATGTCTACTTAATTGGATTATAATCTAACCTAAGATTCTTATTTCTATTGTGTTTGGATGACGTCCTAACCTAAGCTCTTGTGCTAAATGAATAAGGGAGAAAATTACTAAAGTAATGCTAGGCTATTTGATCTAAGACCTAATACTATATGGTTGGGAATTTGACCTAACCTAAGGTGGAAATTACCTATGGAAATGTTTTAAGACCTAAGGTAATTATTGTTAGACTAACCTAAGTTTTGGGAAATCTATCCTAAACTATTAAAAGGGAACCTAAGGGGTCACATGGCACTATGGCGATGGTTCCAATGGCATTTAATTGATTTGATTGGGTTAATTGAAGGGAGGTACAACCAGTTTTGGCAAAGGCTAGTAAAATTTAGTGGAGGCATACATGGAGGCTTCACTAAAGATGGAAATGCATGTTAAATTAGAAATGGCATTCACCAGTTTTGGGAGGTGGTGGCAAGGAGAGATAAGCGGGAGATTTGGTAGTAATTACATTTATGGACCTCATTTTTATGTGTAAACCATCTTGGAAACAAGGGAGGTAGATTTGTGGGAGGTTGTTTGGTCTTGCATGTCTCATGAATTTTTCTCTGCATGGAGCTATCTAGTTCTTTGAACCAGCAGTTTGACTTCTACTTTGTGGCTATTTTCAGTTTCTCTAGTCTATTTTCGATCAAGGGAATGTATATGAGGCATTGGAAGAAAATTTTTTTAGTTGTTGATCTTTCGTGGAGAAGAAAAAGAGTGGGAAGCTCGGCTGGAAGTATCCTTCGAATTGGTAGAGGCACTATCAGGCATGATAGGCTCTACCCATTAAGATTTCTTGCTTTCTTCTAAATGATTCATTAAAACAACTCTACTCTCATGAGATAAATGTTTGCATGACTTTTCTGGTTAATTACTTTCATGCTTTTATGAATCTATGTGGTTTTTAGATATAAATCCATTGCTAAATAATGTTAGCCTTTGGGAACTTTCTCTCTATGCAAGATCAGTGTTGACATGCATGTTAAACTTGTATTTGAAGCTCTGTATTTCATTCTGAACATGTGTTCAAGGCTAGTGTTGTTTTGAACTGGCATTCATTTCCTTGTGTTTCATTTTGAACTTTTATTTGGAGCCTTGTGTTTAGTTTGAACTTGTATTGGAGCTTCGTGTTTTGTTATGAGCTTGTATTGGAACTTTGTGTTGTTTTGAACTTTTGTTCGAAGCTTCATGTTCAACACTGTACTCGTATTCAATACTTGCATGTCCTGAACTAGTATTCGAGTCAAGGTGTTTGGTTCTGTACTTGTGTTTTGAGATTTAGCTTTACTCATATTCAAGGATTTGAAATGCTTTGAACTCATTTATGGACTGTCTGCTTGAAAAGGCTTGAGAGATTAATTTTGGTTTGAAGTTGATTTGGTAATCTCTTTTGAGATCTTCTCCTTGTAGCTTCTTGTTGGATTGGTTGTGGTACTTCTATTGTTGGATTTCATACCCATTTCTTTGAACTTGTAAAGGCATGCGAATATGGAGGTTAATCTTCTCTCCTTTGTTTTGAGCAAACCCACGTCTTGTGGAAGGATTGATTGTTTTGTTGAAGTGTTAATAGACTGGAACTGTATCTTGTTGTGGGTTTGGTTTGATATAGATTTTGTTGGGAACAGTCGTTAACAATTTTGAGGTTTATGGAAATACAATATGCATTCTCCTTCTTGTGATCAATGTTTGAAATGAATACCTTCCTTGTCACAATATTTTTAGGTGGAACTTGAGAGTCTTTGTTGTGATTCTGTTTCAGTCACGTTAGAGGTAAGATTGGGACATTACTTGAATTAAACATTGATAAATCTACACCACCTTACCTACCACCTCACTTTGCCACTTCATCATGACCTAACCTCATTACCAGCCCTAACCCTAAAACTAACCTAATTAGGACCCATGACTTGGTCTGACCAGCCCTAACCCATCCATAACTAATTAGGACCCATGACTTGGTCTAGACTCACATCCATAACTAATGCCTCCTTACTCGCACCCAAAGCCGACCTTCTACCCACTGACCAAGCCCGCAATCGATCTCTGGGAGAAAAGTTAGGAAGGTGGGCTATTTTACTAAAAATAGCCTACTTTTTCCTAACCGATGCCGGTTCCTACTCGACCGCGCCGGTTACGCAACCGCCATCTGCCTCGTAAATGGGCTTCCCAAACCAAAACAACGGATCGGAATTTCATTTTTGGAGATCACCAAGGATTTTTAATCAAAGGAGAGTCCAAAGCGATCACAGAGTCCGTAACTTCACTGACCAAGCAGAGACGAGTAAAGAAACCAAGAGTGGCAAGAAAGGAGATCAACTTGCACCTTCAAAAAAAAACCAAGTAGTTATATCTCGCATGTCCTCCATTATAACATTTTTGTGCTTTTGGAATTGTAATCTTCCCAAACTCCGCTCCTCGAACCCATTATCTAACGTACTCATTGCCTCTAACCATCATTCCTTAGCTTCTAACCATCCCATTTCTCAATACTATCCAAAACCAGCCATTACAAACACCACAACCAGCCCGTAAGATCCTAGAACAACCAGATTTATCTATCGTGACCGCCATCGGTTATAGATAACCGCATCGGTTCCTTTGATCAAAACCAAGAAAAACAGCCTTTTCCCTACCTAGCCCACGAAACAATTTAATTAGTACTCTACAAAGATTTTGTGTTAATTCATATTAGCAGGGAAACTGACCACCTTCGAAAGGAAGTTTTACATTTCCTGGGCCCAAGGCAGTTTCCTCATTTATTATCTAATCAAAATCTTGTGGTCTTGTGTTCTTATTTGCAGGTAGTCCTTCCAAGACAAAAAGGAGTTCTTCGCAGTCAGCCTGATCTTTCTCTACGGTACGCGCACATCATCTCGACATTCTACAGGTATTCCTCCTAACCCTAACCTTATCTGTTTCTATAAGGAACGAAGCATTTCCGAGTGAAACATTTTGGCACGCCCGGTGGGACCCATTTTGGGTTTTTCTTTATTTCTTGCTTGCTTTTATTATAGGGAGCATACTTGCTGTTTTCTTCTTCTAGAGATATTCACAGGGTATTTTATTATTCTGGTAAAAGAACTTGCTTTGTTTTTGCATCTTGCATTAGTAAAAGTCATCTCTTTTGCTTCATCGAATATCACTTTCGATTTGGGTTTTAAAACACATGCATTACATTCCTGCCTGTTGTTTTTCAATTCTAGTGAACATAGATTAAGTAACAGGTCGTACACGTGGGGGTGATATCCACGGGTATTGACAGAAATTAACCTTAGTTTCACTGCACAACACATACTGAATCACTTCACAATTAACACAACATCTCAAACATCCCCCTTTTTCCGCGGTATTCCTCCGCCCGATTGAGGTAACCTTATAAGCCAAAACAAACTTGACATTTCCCTAAGTCTTGTTGTTTAGGATTCTCGACATCATTCTACGCCTAAAGGCATAAGCCCACAATAATTAAAATTAACCCTAAGGTTAATCTCTCGCATTTGCGTGTGCCTCTCGCTTGTTTTCAAATCCTCGCTTTTCTCGTCATACTTTGTCTTCTCGTGATCAATAAGTTGCTAAACTACTCAACGTTGCTAAAAATCAAATTAGCAACCCTTTGTATCTTCTTATTCTAGATTTTTGACACCGCATCGGTTAAGGGACCGACGCCGTTTCCCCTCGTGACCGACACCGTTACAAACCGATATTTGCCATCGCCTCTCTCTCACTCGACAAACCAAAGAACTTGCCAAATTCACCATTCTCGAGGTTGTTTTTGTCCTCGATAGATGAAACTTTCCCGTGTTCTGGGTCTATGGTGTCATCACTAAGCAAGCCGCCGCCATGGTTTCACACGCTTGCTCGCTTTTTCTTTGCTCGAATCACCCCCTTCACATTCTATAGAAACCCTACTGACACCAAAGTGAGATCCCCAAATTCCTCGTAGGAGACAAGGACTTTGCCAAATTTCTCGGATGCTAATCCCAGCGCACTGCATAATACTATTTGTCTCATACCCCGACCGTGCGCCCGATGGTCGGGCCTCCTTATGGGCATGCCTATTAGTATAGCTGCTCATTTAGCTCCTACTCCTCCTGATAACAATACCTTACTTCCCGCATCACTAGCCCCGTCTCCCAATCCGACAACGGCAGAGGTTCATACGACCCCGATTAGCTTTCCTTTTGTTAATCTTGACCCCACGTATCGCCACCACCAATCGCCCTATCTCGCTCTCTCTTTCGCACTCACTCCATTCATGACTTACTCTCGCCACCTATTCAAACGAGCTTTCCTTCTCAAGCTCCGCCTACCTTTTCATTCCCATACACGTATCCAAAGAACCTCAACACCTTATATGGGACATCCCTATTCTCGTGGCACCATCACCTCATCCAACCACAGATTTCATCAAGCAAATGATGGACAAAATGCAAAACCCGGAGGCTTCCGCTTTCAGAAGTCGTAGCGCTGACATACGAGCAAGTTTGTCTGGGAGCCCATTCACCCTTCTCGTCCCCTTCATTCATATCCTCCTCAATGGGAGAGTGCCAAAGTTTACTCGCTTTTAACAAGAAAGAGGATCCTCAACAACACTTGCGATCATTTAGACATGCTTGTTATTTGATCGCCCATGATGATGCTCTCATACTCCGCACCTTTCCCATGTCCTTATCGTGGCCTCGCTTGAGTGGTACAAAGTTGCTTTAACCCAAAGACTCAATCTTCTCTTTTAACCAACTAGCCCAATCTTTTTGGATCATTTCTCCATTAACATTGCCAAGAAAGTATCTATCATCGACTTATGCCATCCGACACCAAGACGAATCTATCGCAGATTTCGCTGACGATGGCGGGCCTTATCAACCAACTTACGATGCCTCGCCTCAAACCGAACTTATCGAACTCTTTACGCGGGCATGCGCTAAGCACATCTCCCCTACCCTCCAAATTCAAACTTTCCGTACATTCGACGAGGTTTTACTATGGCTCGAAAATTAGAAATTCGAGCCTTAGAGGAAGAGAAATCATGGGTCACAGCAACAAGAACTCCACTTTCCGAACTCCCGATTCTACCAATAAACCAAATACCACCACTCCTCACGCGTCAACCTCTTCTAAATCAAAAGGAGCTGTCCACGCGGTGATGGTCAAATCCCAACCACCGTCCAATACTCCACCAAAAACCACCTATAAATACAAAGCCGAGCCCACCAATTACACTCCTCGGGAGAAACTTATGGCATCATCCTAGAGAAATTGCTCAAAGCCGGGGCTATCACCTCGCCCTCGTAAAACCTCACGGGTTTGACTCCACCCGCGCAATACCTTCCGGTACAAAGAAAATGACTTTTGTAACTTTCACCGCGTAAAAGGACATAGTCATGAAAACGCAAGATGTTGAAAAACATAGTGCAGAAATGGTTGATGCAGGGATATAACACTCGATAATCCTAACGCCCCGCTAACCGAAATCTGAAAATTTTCAACAAGCCATTCCCGAATCACTGGCCCAAAGAAAGAACGTAAACCAAGATATCTTAGCTGAGGAGAGTGTTCATGAGATCCATGCAGTATTCGATACCCAGCCAAAAGCCTCTATCGAGAAAATTTTGAATCAAGCCTCTTCACTAACACAGGAGCCCGAACCTCCTTTACCACCATCAAGCCAAAGCGAAATCATTCCTTTACCCATAGAAGAGTTAGCTGCCCAGGCTTCCCTTCCCATTAATGAGTCTTCTTACACCACATCCCTACAAGACTGCGAGCGGATGTTGTCTAATCTATCCATTTCCCAGACGTCTCCTTCTACCACTCTTGCCGCACAAGAGGAGGGTACGCCACTCCTTTTGACATCCTTAGATGAGAAATCTCTCGCACCGACATCATTAAATTCTTTAGCCATGACAGATCCCCTCCAACATGCCCTTCTGCCTATTAGTCCCTCATCACCTAAATCTTTTCAACAACCCGTCGACCTCTTAGCATCTATCGATACAAAGGCCTCATCCGCCTCCCGTGTCACACCCGCAATGGATTGGAATTACAACTCACTTTTCCTCTCGTACTCAAAATTACAAATTACACTGAGACTGCCATTCCACGTAAGATGACAGCCCTATGGGAACGCTTTGAGTACTCCTGCTTCTACTCAAATGCAAATGACTCGATCCCGATGTCTCCACCATCTACCCGAAGTGCTTGCGTGCTTAAAATGCCCCCGCTCTCGCCTTCACCCCCTCACCTCTACCAAATTCCCGTCCACTTCTATCAACTTAACCAGATCTTCCCTACGCTGGGACCTCACCAATGCCTGGGCCTAACACACCCGCCTAAGCCGACTCGATTTATCCCAAAATAAACCCGCCCGCCACCTAGAGACAAACGCAATCCGGGCCTCTATCAAAACCCTCATCTTCACACCCACCTTCCATATTGGGACCTCATCCCTCCACCTTACATCAATATATCATACCTCCTTTGTTTTCTGCAAAACAACCTACGCCTTTTACACCTATACAGAGATCAAAGGGTATCACAACATCGTTACCCCGCGTATCCGGTCCACCTATCAACCCTAAACCAATCCCATCATCAAAGGATTTATTTTCTGTCACTCCCCTTTCTCCGTGGTTGTTTCCCGCTACCATGCCATCTGTAGCCTCATCATCTAACCAGCTGAACGTAACTTCTGTGTCCAAGAAACCACGTTTAGTGAAAAACATGTGTCAGCACCCCTCGACTAAACCACCACCCATACGAACTAAACACGCCCAAACATTACCACAACCCACACAATCAATACCCTCATCTTCTTCTGATTTTGACCCACTCAAAGGATCCTACGCCAAAATCCTTGCTATGTTGGTGGAGAATGCGACCATCTCCCTACCCCCACTTAGACCTTATGACCCGTCTAAGCCCCGACCTGTGGATTATGATGAGTCTAAAATCTGCGCCTATCACCGCACACCTGGACATGATGTAGAAGGATGCAAAGCTCTAAAAACCATCCTTCGCGCCACCTCTTCCGGATCGAAAGATTAAGAAAACAACTTACGAAGGAGAGACTCTCTAGCCAATTCCTCTACTATACCATCCGTCCCCGCCTCACCAAGATCGATCATTATTACAACCCCACCCTCAAGACCATGAATTATCCCAACCATCTTCTTCATCTCAGTCTACGAGATTAATATGATTAGTGTCGCTACTCGAGGACGTAAAAACAATGGGAAAGCAAAAGAAAAACACACTCGCGGCATCTCTTTCTCCTTCAACCATCCCGATTACACCACCACCTAAAGTGGTTATTCGTGGACCCGCCTATCCCGCCTCTAATGGAGTTGCCCACCGAACCATGATCAAACAGCCTTCATCAATCGCCCGTAAAATGACACTATATGATCTCATTCGCACTCTCAATCTCATCGACAAGCTCTCGTTGAGATCCTTCAAGGGATAGAGGTTTTACCCAACGAAACCCCGCCCGTGGCCTCCATTCTAACACCCAATCACGCCGCTTCTCTCACCAAACAATCCATCTCCCCACCACTTCGCCTCAAAACAACAAGCCGTGTTAGTTTCTAAGATGAAATTATCGACTTTGGCATGTAAGACCCCGACCTCGCCTCTTTTCATTTCCGCTACGTCCGAGACATTCGAGTACGCCGGGTTATGATTGACGGGGCGCTAGCCTAAACATCATCTCTTCAAAAGCCTTCCAACAAATGAACATCCCTTCTAGTTGCATGTGTGCAACCCCATCATGTCATGGGTCATTCAATGATGCTATTACTTCTACCTTAGGCACCGTGATCCTCAACATTCGCGTAGGCCCACGTACTTTGCCCGAACTCTTCTATGTCCTCAAGGAGAGTTCCAATATAATATATTGCTAGGTCGCCCTCGATCCGGCCATGGGATGCGTTCCTCAACATTACATCGATGTATAAAATTTGAGTACGAGGGGAAGTCCTACACTGTAAAAGCTGATCCTCCCCCCTTCAAAACTTGCAATATGTTATACCGCCCAAACGATGTGCTTATACCAATTAAGACACCCATACATTCAACCCAACCATCCTCTTCCAATATACCTCAACCGTCCACCTCAACTGCACCTACAACTGATGAAACCACCGTCGCACAAACCACTTCTCTTCCCGCAGCTAACATCCCAACCTCCGACCCCTTAGTAGACGTTTTTCATCGCCTTACGCTGGGGGAGTATCGCCTATATAACGTTAGTTCTTTCCCTACCCCGCAGGAGTACGGACAATTACATGCACACCCCACCTACGACCGCCGCGTGGGGAGATAATCTCTACGACCACCCCATTGCCGCACTAACCTAACATATGGGGGTGTTGACGCATCCTCCATTACCCCGAACCTCCTCTTGGTGTGGTTCCTTCCAATCCGATTTTCAATACTTGACAAATCGTCGCTTCGCCCTCACCTTCTCGACTACTGCGGCGGAAAGGCTTTGGTTTTGGCCTTTACGAACAAGGCCGACATACTCTCATCCCCATCACCACACGCAAACATAATGATCGCAGCAGTGGTCTTGGTTTTTCCGAAACACCTACGCAGAGACACCTCCCGTCACCGTATCCCGAAGAAGAGGACGCCGCCCTACCGAACCATCATCACCCACTTTGCCATCATCTCCCCACGTAATCGATGGACCCCGAATCTATCCCTCCTAATTTTTTTTTTTTTTTTTTTTCATAAATGCTATCTTCATAGGTCCTCTCACTTATCAACGCGATAATGAGGACCCATCTTCTCTTCCCTTCGTATCCGCACATGATCAAGAGGATTCACCTTTGATTAATGTTGTTGAATGCCAGATGACGACTCCATCCTCACTTACCCAGCGCGATGATTCTTATATTCAACGTGCCTTACCATCTCAAACTCAAACCATGCTGAACGAATCTACTATAGAAATCAACATCCACACGGAGGAAGATCCTCACATAGTGAAGATCGGACAATCACTTGACACATCAGAACGAGCCGCCTTTACTACCTTTCTCCGTGCTCGCAACCAAGCTGCATGGTCTTACGCCGACATGCCAGAATTGATCCTACATCATTGCGCCCATAACATCACTCTAAACCCCGATTCCAAACCAAACCAAGGTAAATTGAGAAAATGCATCCACGCATTGCTCTCTTGGTCAAAGAGGAGCTCCAACGACTCCTTTCGCTTCCTTCATTCTCGCCTATCGACTATCCTCAATGGATTTCTAACATCGCACTGGCCACGAAAGCGACGGGGACTTTGATATGCACGGATTTCCGGATCTTAACCTCGCTTGCCCTAAGGATGACTTCCTCCCAAGTATTGATCAACTTGTTGATCTCATCCGGGTCATGAAATGCTTTTCTCATGGATGGCTTTTCGTGTTACAACCAAATTTTGGTCGCCTCGCCGATCAACACAAAATCGCCTTCATAACTCCTCGGGAACTTTTGCTACCGTAATGCCGCTTTGGCCTTAAGAATGCCGGGTGCGACGACCTATCGGGCCGGCTATGACCTACATTTTCCATGACATTATGCACACTATCCTCGAAGATTACGCTGATGATCTTTCGGGCAAGTCTAAACATCGCAGTTGAACATCTCGATGTTTTAACCATTATTTTTGATCGCCTGCTACAATATTCTCGTCGTCTTCAACCAAAGAAATGTGTCTTCGTGTCCTTTCGGGAAACTTCTCGGGCTTTATCGCCTCTTTACGTGGCATCGAGGTCGATCCATCTAAAGTAAAAGCTATCCTAGAAATGCCCCCACCCAAAACCTTAAACAATCGCGTAGTTTCATGTGGTAAACTTCAATCCATCCGGCGTTTCATTTCCCAACTCTCTGATCGATGTCACCCTTTTCATCACCTTCTAAAAAGGACGTTGCCTTTCAATGGAGTGAGGAGTGTCACCAAGCCTTCAAGCTCTCAAAACATATCTCTTGCAGCCACCGTGCTTATCCCACCCTGTGACGACCGTCCTTTCTACCTTTATCTTTCCGCCACCGACCATGCTATAGAGCTATGCTCGCCCATCGAGACCTAAGCACGCCGAGAGCAGCCGTTTATTATATAAGTCGACTCGTGGATTACGAGACTAGGTATACACATGTAGAAAAATTGTGCCTCGGCCCTATCATTCGCCGCCACCAAACTCCGACATTACCTCCCGAATCACAAAACTTTCGTCATCACCAACACATGCACTCCCATTCATTATATGTACGCCAAACCACACCTAAACCAACGCATCGCTCGATGGCTCATGCTCCTCGCCGACCTCGACCTTGAGTTTATACAAATGTAAATCAATCAAAGGACAAACTCTCGCAGATCAACTTCATGGAGGCCCTCTACCCGGGAACAATTTACCAATTTTACCTTCCCCGACGAACTCATCGCCACTCTTTCGCCTGAGAAGTGTCGATCAAATGACCTCTTCTTCGATGGATCTAAGTGCCGCGCGGCGGAGGAGCCGCATTGTTCTCATCCTCTTGACGCCGAACCTATGCCTCTTTCATTCCGACTTGATTTCCTTGCACTAATAATACAAATGGAATACGAGGCCCTTGTTCTAGGTCTCCAAGTCATGCTACACTTAGGTATCAAATCTATCAACATTTTCGCGACTCTCAATCGGGTAGTCAATCAAGTTATGGGCATCTACCAATGTAAAAACGAGGAACTTCGTAATACAAACACCACGTGGAGTCACTTCTAGCCTTATTTACCCACTATTCTATACAAACCATTCCCCGCTCCACTAACAAATTTGCATGGATACTATGGCTTGCTTAGCCTCGCAAATTCCCGCCGCGCCAACCGACTCAATTATTCGTCTGTGGTCCAACAACTTTTGCACCATCCTATTCAACCCCGGTAGTTTGCATGATAAATACCGTGTCTACTAATTCACAGGATACCCGGTACCACCAATTTCATGACTACCTTACAATCTCTCGTCCTCCCACCGATCTTACTAGTAACGGCAAACGTGCTTTTCTTAAAAGTGTTTCGCGTTATGTTGTCATGGGGGACTCTCTATAAACGTGGCTTTGATGGCATCCTCCTTCATTGCCTAACTCAGCACGGATCACTCATACCATCCAACAAGTCCACGATGGGATTTGTGGTGGACATTTTAGTGGCTCTGCGTGGCTAAACGAATCCTTCGCCTAGGTTATTATTGGCCTACTCAATAACGATCGCTACTTAATATGTTAAGCGCCGTGTCATGTGTCAACAACATGCCAATCTTCAACATACTCCTAGCCACCACACAGTCGCACGAGATCTTTGGCCTTTCTCACAATGGGGTTTAGACCTTATTGGTGAGATTCACCCGACCTCTTCACAACGTCACCGTTGGATAATCACAATGACCGAATATTACACAAAATGGGTGGAGGCCGCTCCACTCATTTCAATCAAAAAAAAAAATTGTCGAATTATTAACCATCACATTATCTGTCGCTTTGGTATTCCTCATCGCCTAATAATGATAATGGTAAATCTTTCAAAAATAAGTGTTACAAGACCTTTCAGGACAACTTTGGTATCAAACTTAGTTTTCTCATCGCCTTACTATCCGCAAGCCAATGGTCAGCCGAATCTTCTAATAAAACTCTAACCAAAATCCTCATGAAAGTCGCCAATGAATCGGGAAGAAATTGGCACGATCACATTCCCTTTGCCCTTTGGGCTTATCGTACTCAAAGCATTCGTACTTCCACTAATGCCACACCTTTTCATGGTATATGGTACCGAGGCTGTTTTGCCTCTCGAAATACAAATACTTCTCCCTTAGAATATCTCTTCAAGATATTCTCACCAACGATGATTTCCGCCAAGAGCGGTTAGCCCAATTAGAGCTTCTTGACGAACGACGCCTTACAGCCTCTCGATCACCTCCAAATCTATCAAAACGCATCAAGCGTGCTTATGATAAGCGACTTCATGAGCGTATCTTTAAGGTTGGTGATCTTGTCCTCAAAGAGAATCAACATGTAACCAAACTAGAAAAGAGCAAACGTGGAAAATTTGCTCCCAATCGATTGGGCCTTATATAATCACTCACACCTATGGATCGTGCACTTATCGCTTAGCTTCGCTTAATGGTAAACTCCGAGCCTCGAACCCCTTAATGCCCTCGCATCTTCGACCATTCTACCGTTGAATCTAGTGTTATATCACTCCTTATCTACCTACCGCTCGTCCCGAGCTCATTTACCGCTACATACACTTTGTTTTCTATATCTCCGAATAAAATCAAGCTCACCCTCACCTCCCCGATAATGCCTTCCCCTTTTTAGTCTAGTCCATGACTTCAAAGTATTAAAATAAGCCGTATTCTTATGGGATTTTCTTGAGTCAAACTTCCTACTAAACTAGATGCTTCACGCCAAAAGAACATCTAGTTATCTAAAATTAAATATAGATCGCTTCCTCGAAGGACAAATTTATATGCCAAACTATTGCTGCATACTATAAATAGATCGCTTCCTCAAGGACATTTATGCACTAAAATCATCTCGCTACTATAAATAGATCGCCTCCCGAAGGACAATTTATACATGGGCCAGCCTTTATCCGAAGCTTCTCGCATTGATCAGCTTCGTGAAGACCTCAAGAATAATACAATCAATATCCCTTATAGACTTCCCGCATCGATCAGTCTACATTTAATAAAATACAAGCCTCCTTCAAAAGAACTCTTTGGGTCATGGACTTGTCTATTTAGGGTAGGTTCTCTTTCGTTGTAACAAGTTCTTTGTACCTCAGCTATATCATCCACATCACCTCACCATTTGTTCAACTCAAGGGACGTAACGTACACCTGATATATTGTGATCATACAACTCTTTTCAACTATGGACTTCTCGTCTATACACGGCACTTAGGCTTCGTGCCTCGCTCTACGTTGTGTGGTTTGTTTAGCTCTTTTCACCTACGGAGCACTCTTTCCGCTTTGCCTCGCATCTAGAATTGTGTGTTGATCTTCATCAGGACACTATTCCCTACTACTTGGGTATGCTAACCTTTGCTTTACCTATACCTACACCAACAATATTATCCTACCTACACCAACAACATTATCCTATCAGCACCAACAACATTACCCTACCAACATCAAATTTTTACCAAACGACAAATTGCCTAAACCATACCAAATTGCCTAAATTCACCCCTCCCTGATCCTAAGGGAGAACTACATCGGTCTGAGGCCCTTCCTTGCTTTGTGCAATGGGCTATGTAGGCAAAGACTTCTGAGACATGGGGTCTCCCAAGGTTAGCTCGACCATCCCCTACCATAACCTATCTTGTGTGGTGAATATAAATATTTTTGTGTATTTTTATTTTAATCACATTTCTCTTTATCCTTTTTCGAAACACCGAAAATCAAAACACCGACAATCTTATTATTATCATAACTCAAATCAACATACATATTCAGTTTTATTTAGATGTTAAACAAATACATCTTCTCTATCATCGACACGCAGGTCGGCATCCTTATTCTTATACCTCGCTAACATATACTGCACTCATCACAACTCATCCCGAACTAGGGTGATGATCGTGATCGCCGACCCCTCTCGCCGGCCTCTCGTCCTCAAAGGTACCGCGCTATTGTACCGCCCACCGATCCGCCAATCTCTCCTCGTAACATATGAATACGCCTCTCGCATGGAGAACTCCAGCCTCTAGTCTCGCCGCCCGTGACTCGCAACCACTAACAATCCTCTTGTCTCATTCACTCGCGCTTGAGCTGAGCCAACCAAACGCCGCAGACCTCTCTCGCCTGTAATCACCACCGTGTCGTGGCGCCACGTACACCTCGCAGCTCGCTACCCACCATAATCTATAGGCCTCTCGTCATTCCTACATCCATTACCTCGCGATCGGCCGCTATCTCCTCGTGCCCTTCTCGAGGTGTTGGCCGGGTGGTGAGAATGGCCTCGCATCGATCCTCATATATGGTCTATAAGCCTCGTGGTATGTCCCGCACAAATCCAAATTGCCGCCGCACGCGATCTATAGGAATCCTCTCATATTCACTCGGCCTCGTGCCCGCGATCCACCTCAATCGCTCTACACCTCTCGCCTCGCCTATGTTCTCTGTTACCACTCCGCCCAAGGCGGCCCACCTCAAGGCCTCCAACTCTACCATACCCGCCCGACCCAAGGCCTCCAGCCGCGACAACCAAACCTTTTGCTCGCCCGACCCCAAGGCCTCCCAACCCAACCAGCAATTCGGCCCGACCCAAGGCCTCATTCCGCCCGACGCCTACCAATAATGCTGGCCCGACCAAGGCCTCGCCCGACTCCAACCTATGATTCGCCCGACCTAAGGCCTCAACCAACCTCAATTCGCCCGCCCGACCCAAGGCCTCAACCTACCTATTTGGCCCGACCCAACCTCACCGATACTTATTTGGCCCGCCAAGGAACCCCAAGCCCTCACCCTATCTTGGCCCGACCCAAGGCCCGCCCTACCTTTCGCCCGACCCAAGGCCGCGCCTCAACCTACCAAGGGCCCACCCAAGGCCTCGCCCTACCTATTGGCCCGACCCAAGGCCTCAACCTACCATTTGGCCCGACCCAAGGCTCCCACTATTTGGCCCGACCCAAGGCCTCAACCTACCAATTTGGCCCGACCCAAGGCCTCAACCTACCAATTCGCCCGACCCAAGGCCTCAACCTACCTATTTGGCCCGACCCAAGGCCTCAACCTACCTATTTGGCCCGACCCAAGGCCTCAACCTACCTATTTGGCCCGACCCAAGGCCTCAACCTACCTATTTGGCCCGACCCAAGGCCTCGCCCTACCAATTGGCCCGACCCAAGGCCTCAACCTACCTATTTGGCCCGACCCAAGGCCTCGCCCCACTTATTTGGCCCGACCCAAGGCCTCGCCCTACCAATTGGCCCGACCCAAGGCCTCAACCTACCTATTTGGCCCGACCCAAGGCCTCGCCCTACCTATTTGGCCCGACCCAAGGCCTCAACCTACCTATTTGGCCCGACCCCGCCCCACCTAAGGCCCGACCCAAGGCCTCGCCCTACCTATTGGCCCGACCCAAGGCCTCGCCTACCCTACAATTTCGCCCGACCCAAGGCCTCAACCCACTTATTTGGGCTGACCCATGGCCACCACCCAACAACTTGGCCCGACCCAAGGCCGCATCACTTCCATACTATACCCACAATCAACGTTTTATTTTATCCATCCATCCTGTACCTTGTGTTTCATCGAGCTCACTTGTTCGTGTTTTAGCATGATTAGGGTCCTCGACTTGATCTCTGTCGACCAACTTTGCCTAGACCCAGACCGTGACGCTTATCTCAACCAAACCAACCATTCGCACCGCCGAACATGCCTAAACGCTCCTGCGTACCTTACCCGTTATATACCCCGAGCTACTTCCTATGCCTCGATACCAGGATTATATCACCCTTGTTTGGATAAACTATCGACCTTTGCCTATACATTGCTGGTTTGCTTGTCAAATCATGTACCCTAGTCGTATTTATTGCATTTCAACATGCGTCCGCTTCCTCGACCTACACCATCACCTTACCATCCTCTCTACCACATATACCTTTATCAACCCTATCCCCGATTTCCCGCTCACTCAACTCTGTGATAGATTTGAGGGGGATTACCTATATCTTTAACATGAGAAACCACTTCATATTATTGTCCGCGCAGCTTTTTGTAACAAGTTACACGACAATAAGGGGCTAATGTAGACACCAAATTCGTGTCTCACGACCCTCGTGACCCGCATCTCATTTCGCAACCTAACCTCATTACCTAAACCTTACACAATTATTTATTAATTACCTCAGTAATTGATAAATCCACATCACCTTACCTACCACCTCACTTTGCCACTTCATCATGACCTAGCCCTAACCCTAAACTAACCTAATTAGGACCCATGACTTGGTCTAGACTCACATCCATAACTAATGCCTCCTTACTCGCACCCAAAGCCGACCTTCTAGCCACACTGACCAAGCCCGCAATCGATCTCTGGGAGAAAAGTTAGGAAGGTGGGCTATTTTACTAAAAATAGCCTACTTTTTCCTAACCGATGCCGCCTGCTCCTACTCGACCGCCGCTTCGGTTACGCAACCGCCATCTGCCTCGTAAATGGGCTTCCCAAACCAAAACAACGGATCGGAATTTCATTTTTGAGATCACCAAGGATTTTTAATCAAAGGAGAGTCCAAAGCGATCACAGAGTCCGTAACTTCACTGACCAAGCAGAGACGAGTAAAGAAACCAAGAGTGGCAAAGAAAGGAGATCAACTTGCACCTTCATCAAAAAAAAACCAAGAAGTTATATCTTCGCATGTCCTCCATTATAACATTTCTTGTGCTTTTGGAATTGTAATCTTCCCAAATCCGCTCTCGAACCCATTATCTAACGTATCATTGCCTCTAACCATCATTCCTTAGCTTCTAACCATCCCATTTCTCAATACTATCCAAAACCAGCCATTACAAACACCACAACCAGCCCGTAAGATCCTAGAACCAACCTAAGATCGTTATCGCTGACCGCCATCGGTTATAGATAACCAGCATCGGTTCCTTTGATCAAAACCAAGAAAACAAAGCCTTTTCCCTACCTAGCCCACGAAACAATTTAATTAGTACTCTCAAAGATTTTGTGTTAATTCATATTAGCAGGGAACTCGACCACCTTCGAAAGGAAGTTTCATACTTCCCTGGGCCCAAGGCAGCTTCCTCATTTATTATCTAATCAAAATCTTGTTGGACTGATTTAGGTCTCCTATTTTTACACTCAATCTTATTATGACCCCCTTTTTGGATGGACATGAGAAGAAATTAACCCCTGTGTGATTCTAGATTTTACTATGGAACGCCCAATTTCAGATATTTGGATGATATCTTCTAACATGTGGAAGTTAGTAAGACTTGCAGTTAGATTGTGTTGATTCTCTATTCCTTCATGGATTGAATCGGGATTATTTTTAAAATGTTTTCTCTTTAATATAGAATCCATATTTTTATCTTTGATTTGAAGCAGCTTTTGTGTGTTATGAACCTACTTTTGACTTTTAGATGATTAGTGTAAGGAAAACTCGTATCTATTGAATCTTGCTTTGCTTAAGTGGTACGATGAAACATCCGAATATGAGCTAGATGTGAATAACTTCTTTTGCTAAATAGTAAAGATAAGTGTTGTATTTCTATTTTGATAGAATTATGAAACAATTGGGTGACAAGATATTTTGCTTGTCTAGAAGTAATGGATCGGATAAATTAAACCATATGTTATAATGCAGATGTTGCGGATCATATTATGCTCATTTCTTAAAAGTGAATTCAGAATATTTAATTGTACTTAATTTTTGGTTGATATTACTTATGCTTATTTGTATGATATATTAATTGATTCATTAAAGAAGAGTTGTTTTAATGGAACATTTAGTGGAATGCACTTCGTTTTAATGCTTAGTGCTTATCATGCTCAGTTCATTGAACTGATCTGTGCTAGCAATTTTTGCAGATGGACATCGTAAGTGATAAAAGAAGGAAAAAAATTATGATGCATTGGCATATTTAATTCTAGATCTTATGTAAAGAGTTTCAAATCATTCTTGAGTTGTATTGGAAAATAAAAATGATGTTCTGTTGTGAACTTAATGATGATTGACATGCAGTATGGTTGAAATGCATAGTCTTGTAAATGTATATTTATCACCTTGAAATGAAATGTTTTGAGTTGGAATTTAATTTGTGGTGTGAATTATTTTGTACTTGTATGACATAAATAGTAGTGATATCTTGGCGGTATTCTTTATATCTGTTTTGTATATTATTTTTGTTATCATGTAATAAGTTGTATTAAGGGGATAGTATGATCCCCCTTATTATAATGAACTTGTTAAATTGCAAAATATGTTGTTCTTTATCTACACAAATAAATTTTAATATGAAATATGCTTTGGACATACAATTAAACTATATGAGTAAATATTGGTAAAAAGGTTAAGTTAACCTTAACATCTAATCATGTAGAGGAAGAATCTTCCTCTCTCAAAAGAATGAAAGATAAAAAGGAATAGTGGTTATGATCTTTAATCTTTGTACTTCGTTTATAAGAAGTAAACACTAGCTGAATCTAGGTGGATGACACACTTGATTTGGATAGCTAGGTTGCATAAAGAATTAAACACTTGATGTTTGTTGCCATATTTTGGGATGACTTCTTGTTATTCCACATTAGTAAACATTAATGCAAACATGAGTTAATGAAGTTCTCAATGTCAAATCAAGGTTAAATATGTATATATAACTTAATGAATGTTGGAATTAGGGTTAGGCATGATTTATGCAATCGAATCTTAATCTGGTTTAATTATTAACCTAATGAACACTAAGGGATATATACATTGTGATGAATCAGTCCTAAAGGATGTTGGCACACACCAATTGTAGATCAGACCTTTGAGAAGTCCAAGGACTTCTCAAGGATACAAGGTTGCGATTGACATGTGGCAATACCTTTTCGTATTGTTCATCTAGATCTACAAACATCCTGGACTTGAACTTAGTTTTCTCTCTAGGTCAAGTTAGTAGCATGTCTGTAATAGGGAGTAGATTTCTATGACTCAGAGTACCTGACACATTCGGTCGACTTAGGTCGGTCGAGTATGCCAATATACCCTAAGTCATCGTGAGCATCTTCCTATAACAAATTATGTTGCTAACTCGTGCTAGGGTCAAACCTGGGCAAGTGAACCGAGAGTAGTCAAGAAAGACCATTCTAGATAATAGTAGAGTGAGGTGAAGGATGTATTCAAATGACGAATATTCCGTCTAGAAATAGTAACATGAATAGTATGTTGAAAATATTTGGCCAAAGTATCGCAAGTTACTAGTTGCGTTGTCCTATGTCACCTAGTTTAAAGCAACGTGATGTCAGATGAATATTGGTAACAAATATTTAGATAGGTTCTTTAAACAGATCACTCAGTACCCAAAATAGGGTAGGAGAACCAAGTATATGTAGTATACATAAAGTATTTTATAATTTAAGTCAACATGAGAGATCGGTTAGTAACCGAGTCATGGAATGAGAGATTGGTAGCATACCGAGTCATTACAACTACATATGGTTATCTATTATGAGATTGATTGGCATGGAATGTGTGTTCTAAATGATTTTTTATTTAGAACAGAGAACATTATGATTCAATTTTTTTCCCTTGTTTCTAAAGTCTTAAAATGGGAATGTTACAAAGGCACATGAAGTTATAAAAGGAAATGTGGACAAGAACACTTTAGATTAAGACTTACTCATTTTTTTGGATAAGGATTATTTTTTGAGATAATGTGCAGAGCATACATAGAGATGAAGAATTGTGCTACACATAATGGTATTTTGGGAACAAGTGGTAGATAAGTGCCATGCATAGTTTAAGCTAATAATATGATTTCTACTTGGAGTTAACTATAGGAAATCTATTATTAGAACACTTGCATATTGTGCATACTATTTTAAAGACGCATGGTTATTATCAACATGTGACTTATTTTGAGAAGTGCATGGGTGGTGAAGGGAAAGTCCCCACCCCTATAAATATGTATTGATTTGCATAGTTTAGTGTGGTGAATTATTATAGAGTTGTGCTATTGGTTTTTACACACACATGACTCATGGAGATACTGATATAGTGTAATAAGCTTATGTGTTTTACAGTATTTAATGCAACAGAGTATATTGGTTAGATAATGGCATTAGACATAATTTAATATAGCTCTTGTATGGATAATATTATCATAGTTATTATTTAGTTTGTATTTTCATATAACCTAATAGCTAAATATGGTTTATGACTAGTTATGAATCTAAATATGTTTAAACATCATCATGCTAACATCATGTACAAAAAAATCTAAAGAGGGACTTGGTGCCTTTGTGTGCTTTGGGTGAGTTCTCAACTTAGGATGAGTGATGTGCTAGCATGCTTGGGTTATTCACAGTAAATTCTAGGCTACATCACATTTCTACGCCTAAGCATGGGGGTCCTTAAAAATACAAAAATTATAAACATCGGAAAAGAAACAAAAAGTAAAGAGAAATAAATTTGTCCAAGTGTGAAAACCACACAATTGTGCCACTTTGGACAAGTCCTTTTGTGAAAAGTGGTTTCCGACACTATCAAGGGTCCATTGTTCACAAGAATTTCACACATGGGGGTACATTGGATTTATCCTAAGCTAGTTTTTATTTGTGTCTAAATTTATTTTGAGCATGTCCTTCATGGCCTTGATTTGGATGATCCTACACTTGTATGCAAGGAGTTTTAATTTGTTCATTCCCATCTAACGATAGGGGAAATCCTTTGCATCTTCAGTTTCTTTCACATATGTGTGATGCCCTACTACATTCCCCATATAATGTGGGGGAATCCACATGTCTTTGCATAAATTTAATAACATTTTAGAAAATCCCTAAACATTCAAAATAATCTTTAAAAATCCTAAACATTAGAAATAGGTGTTCTAAAATCAACTCAAAAATAGTATAAAATTGTATCCATAAAATAAAAAAACAACATAGAACATTTCAAAACTCTCCCAAAAAAAAAGCAAGTGTTTTAATTACTTAGTTGTTTGTTTATTTATAGTTTTTTTTGCTTATTGTTTGTTGTCTTACATGCTTTTCTAGATTATTGTGGTCTTTGCTTACTCAGATTAAGTCTCAATTTAATCTATTGTGGGGTTCATTAAATTAATTATGTTTTCATGTTTTCTTGTACATACTTGTGTTGTTGTTATTTAGCATGTGTTCATATTAGATTTGATTAAATTTTTCTTGTGCTTGTGTTGTTTTCTTGTACATTGTTTGTTATCATTTCATCATTCACATATATACCATCACATCTAACATCTAAACATCATATATCATCAATAAAATGCTAAGCTACATCATCATAAAATGAACATAAAACATGTATGCTAAGATAACATCATATAATATCACCAATGGGGTAATAGGGATTATTTTTTATCCCCCTCATCATAGACCATAATAAAAACATGGGCTAAACATGTTATCTCATAAACAAAAAAATGTGATAAATAATCAAATTCCATCATCATATCCATATTAAACATGTCAATTTCCATATAACAAAAGTGTCTTGATATACATCAGATTCAAGATAATTCACTATAGACACCAAAATTGGGTCACACTCCCCTTGGTCCCCTTTTGAATAGCCAACTTAAACATATTCACCTAACCATGACTCTTCTACCCCACATTAATATTAATTTAATTATTTACAATTAAATTAATACTCATCCTCACTTCATTCATTATTTAAATACCTTAATTAAAACTAATTTCCACCTCACCTAGACACCTCACCAAAAACCTATTTTTAGCATATTTCCCTTTACTAGGACTCAACATTCACTCACCATAACTAACTAAGGCTTAGTCATACCTACTTTAATGAACTAAGACTTAGTGAAACCCTAAAATCATATGAATATTATCCCTCTAACCACATTCCCATTCATTAAAACATAACATTAGATTTTGATCTGTGAGAATAGAATGAGTGACCTAAAAATATTTCCAAGATCTAGAATTTTTATTAAACCTAGGATTTCCCACCTTAACCGATGCCAATCAACCGTAAACTAACACCACTCACCCTAAACCATCGTCAATTACCTTATATTAATTTTGGTAACCTTGTTTGAGAGGTTGGCCAAATTCTCGTGTGTTAGACCAAAGGAGATCCGCATGCAAGCAAGAACCAAAACCCTTTTGCACATTCAGACAACCATAACCGTAACAAAGACTGATCTCAAGGTATTTGCATTCAAAACAACATTTAAGGAAGCATTGCCATAACACTGAGCACCATTCCACAAATTAATCCTCATTAGCATTTCCAACCACCTATCCACCACTATGGGCATTTAGAACCCTTCTAAACTCCAATTAAGTTTATCTTCTATCATTTGTAGTTGTATTCTATCTTTGTCTTCATCCATTCATTATGCCTACCTAGATTTATCCTTTAGCTCTCTCTATCAACCACCCACTCACACCCAACCTAAAATTCACAAAAAGCTATCCCAAAACTACCTCCCTCACATAGACCTCAAAAACAAACTATAAAATATTTGTGCAATCACAGAGAGGACCCAAAACTCATTCTACAACATCTTCTAGTTCCCCATAGTCACCGACACCGTTAACCCTAATTGTGGTTGGTCCATCTTATACCGACATTGGTCTCCTTAATTGATATCGATCACTACAACCGTTAACCTAACCTAACAACTCAACCCTTATCCTACCCCAAACCTCACTCAAAACCTTACCACACCTATCTTGGACCTGTCACCTCACCCTCCCCTATAAAAACCTTTCCAACTCTCTATTCTAAGACATAAGAGATCCCAAAACCCTCCACCGACTCCCTTCCACTTTCCACAGTTGATCGATATCGGCCACCCTAAACTCGTATCGCCATACCTAAACCAACATCAGTCACCTTAACTAATGTAGGTGTCTTTGTATGATAAAACTAATTTAGACTAGTAACCAACCTACCCCACCTAAAACAACCCAAACACCTTACCCAACTTTACCAAGACCCTACCCGTGACACACGGACCACCTACTTTACCTACAACCCGACTTGAAACTTATATCTATGAAACAACTTATTATTTAATCGATTGACACCGATAATAATCTAAGGCACCCAAATAAGAAATCTAGCACTATATTCTTTTATTTACATGTTTGAGTTATTTTATATTGATTTAGAAATAATGGATTGAAGGCATGTAGAAGTAACACACTTCTCGGATCTAGCATAAGCTTGGTAGTCCACCGTCATATACTATTTAACTCTCTTTTGTGGTCTTGTTTTGTAGTTTAAGTAGTTCCTCCTACCCAAAAGGAAGCTCTCATAGTCAACATTGGATCAAGAATTTAGAACACACGTAATGACCTTTAAACCGATCATTGTCATAATAGGTATTCCTCCTCGACCATACCCTTATCTATTTCATCAAAACCTTATGAGTAAAATAATGAAACAATTTGGCATGCCCGGTGGGACCCATTAGGGATATTATGCATTTTTTTAATTCATTATTAGGTGAAAGTTGGGTGTTTGTTTCCCTTTTGAAAAGCTTCCACATTAATTTTCTTCTCTGGAATCTTCCCTTTCTATTTTCTAAAAGAAATTGTGTTTTTGGTGTTATAAAAAGAATACTTCTTTTATTTCATTAGTATTGCATTAGTGAAAGAGCATTCCTCTTCCTATTCATTACTTGCTACATCAAATATCACATTTCAATTTGGGTTTAAAACACTTACATAGCATTCTGATTTGTTGCATTATATCTCACATTAAAACTGAGGGTATCTTATATGGTAGAAGTCATGCCTAGATGATGGTTGACATAACGTAATCGTTAGAAAGAAATTTTTTTTCTCTCTCTTTTCCAAAGTGCAAAAATTAGAAGATATACATCTTATTAAACAACATCCTACCTAGAAGAAGCTATCAACAATCACACGAGTAGAGGATTGACAATGGGCACCAAGTTCGGTTATCTCGTCTAGTCTCGCCATCGAGAATGGCTCACCCCCACCATAACATAACTTGAAACCTTGCCTTTAGAGTTGTATTATTCGTAGGAAGCCTTCCCAACCACAAAATCTACTCTAAATTCATGAGTCAAGTATTTTAAATAACATAAGATAAACACACAAAATTCACTTGTAGGATTACGCATTTTTCTTAGCTTTGTGCTTGACTTGCGTTTTGAGGTGTGAGGTCATAGTCTCCATTTTTCTCTCCTTTCACACTCCATAATCATAGTTGGTGTATTCCAACTGTTTCCGAATGTGTATGGGCTAGTTTTTACCATACTCAGACTTATGGGTTGGTGTTTCATTCAACTTCAATTCATAAAAGGCAACATTTTTCTTCATTCTTCAGATTTCACAAGAATCGACATTGATACAACGACCGTCATCCGTTTACATCCGACCGTCATTAGTTTGCCTAACCAAAGGTCAGCCTTCCTTATTCTTTTAATTAGTTTACCCTAAGGACACTTATCTCATCTTCTCTTATGTTTAGAGTCTCTGTGTATCATTGTACTCTCTGTACTTTGATAACAATCATCAAATACAACTTTCCTATCTGATAGTCATCAATTTCTGCCTCATTTGCTAAAAATATTATTTTCATCATAGAATCGGTATCAATTCATGTAACCATCACTCTGGTCACCCTTGATTTCCATTGGTCACCTCTTAACCGTCATTGGTTAGTTTGACTAGTGTCGATCACTCTGTTTTGATTTTAATCAAAACATTTACCAACTTTCCCTCTCAAAATCTATTTTTTCCATCTCTGTTGTTCCTTGTGTCATTTACAGAGTACAGTTCACCTGATATACACTGATTCACATGGTGTTGACTTGTATCCAAACTAACACCCTTGTATTTCATGCCATCCATCAACCACTCCCACCTAGTCCATCACCACCATCCATCCCACAAGAATGGATCCGACTCAGCCTTATCCGCATCGCATCGGGTGATGAGGAGTTCACAAGACTCCTTGACCAAAATCCCACTTCCCTCTAGTACTACCTTGCTTATTCTTTCACCCAGAATTTCTCAGAACAATTAATATAAGGCATGCTCATTTTTGCCCTTCCTGCTCTCACCCCCACCTCTGCATCAGCTAGCACTAGCTCGGTGCTACCATCATCCACTTTACCACCTGTGGTGTCTCAACTAGATCCCACATCCACTATAACTGTAGGATCTACATCATCTATCACACCCGAGGCATAAATTTTCCCTCCAGCAACCACTTTAAGTATATCCCCATATGTACCCACTGCTTCACATATACCCATTACATCACAGACCTCCTCCTGCCTGTCGGTAACTTAGAACCCTTTTCAAAACCTCATCTTTTTATCATGCGGTCCTTACCCTAGATCACCACTAGAGTTGTTACGACTACCCCACCCACTTACACATAATAACAATAACCCCGACCTCATCTATCACTTATTATGGCTATGTGATGCCTACGTCTATTCCTCTTATCTAGTGCTTGTACTCAGCACCACCATACACTAGTACACCACCCATCTCATACATTCAAAGATAAACCCCATTTTTCTATAGGGGGTACCCATTCATCACAACCTACTAACAACCTCATTAAAATTATGATGGAAAAGATGTAGACCTTAGAAGCATCTATTTCTAGCTCCCGTAATTCTTTAACTTATGATGAAATCTATAATGATCCTATCCATCCATCTATTCCCATTCACCCCTACCCTGTGCATTGGGAAATTCCTAAATTCAATTACTTCAACAGTAAATAAGACCCACAACAACACTTGTGGTCATTCAAATATGGGTGCTACCTAATCACCCACGATGACACTTTTCTCCTACAAACTTTCCCAATGTCTTTAACAAGACCCACATTAGATTGGTATAGTGGACTACCTCAACATTACATTTATTCCATTAATCAAGTAGCCCAAGATTTCTTAAACCATTTTCAATAAATGTTACCAAGAAAGTCACCATGACGATATCTATTCAAGCCGATAAGATGAAGACAAATATATCATAGATTTCGTTGCCTACTGGTGGAGTCTTATTGACATATTGATGTTCCAACTACTTCAGATTGAACTTATTGAGTTGTTCACTAGAGCTTTCTCAAGACACATCTCACCAAATCTACAGGTACAAACCTTCCAAACCTTTGATGAAGTGTTCACCATGGCATGAAAGATGGAAATTCATGCCATTGAAGAAAAGAAAATCCAATTAGAAAATAAGAACGCCCCATTCAAATCAAACGACTATTCTTCATCTTCAAAACCCCAAAGTAACTATTGAAAGCCCAAAGGATCTACCAACATGGTAGTTCTTAAGGAAGGACCACCTCATACTTCTAATTGAGCCCAACCTTCTTCCAGTCTTTCTCCCATGTAAGCCTTTCAACTTTGATGGGAGTAGCAGAAGTACACTTTAATTGGAGAGCCTTATTCTTCAGTCTTGGAAAAGCTTCTTAAAGATGGAGCAATTACACTTCCTCCCATAAAACCTCATACAAGTTTTGATCCTACTTGTCCTATACCTGCATGGTATAAAGAACATGACTGCTATAATTACCATCGAGTTAAAGGACATAGTGATGGTAACTGCATAACTTTTAAGAACATTGTCCAAGAGATGATAGATAATGGATACCTTGTCGTAGACAACCCAAATGCACCAGCAAATCAAAATTTGTACATCTTTAAAAATCCATTCCCTAATCATAAACCATCATCTAATAAAAATAGTGAACCTTCATGAAGCGAAAACACTATCCATGAAGTCCACATGGTTTTTAATATCGTACCTACCATTCCTCAAAACCTTCCTACTTCATCTATTGAGGAAATTTTGGCTCAAGCTCCTCTACCCACAGTGGATCATACCACTTCTACTCCTTCACCCACAGAGGAGTCCCTCTCACCCCCTCTTCTCTCATAGAGGAACCCACATACCAATGCCATTTAACCATCTACCTCATAACCTACGGAATAGTGAACACTTTTAATTCTCCCATCCACAGAAGAATGATCATATCCTTCTCCTTCACCAAGGATGAATTCTTCATCACCCCACCTATTATATATCCTACCCATGGGAGACTCATAAGACATAAAAATACGTATTGGGTGTAGTTCTCCCCCAGCATCCTAGGACCCCATTGATGTGATCTCATCTCTATTACCTATAGAGTCCGAAGCTAGCCAATTCCCTATCTCACAAACATATTTCATAGGGATTACAACCCAACCCATTTCATCCTCTTCTTTAGTAGTCCCGTTTTCATGACTGGTCGATTATTTGGATTACATTGATCATTCCATGCTATGGGGATGTCTTTAGCTCCCCATTTTGACCCAAATACAAATGTTTCCTAAGGATACTTCCATGATCTATCCATAGGTTTTTTTTCGCAACCTAATCAACACTAACCATGCCGATTGGAATGTATTCTTCTTCTTCTTCATCCCTACCTACATCCAAACCTCTACCCACAACTAAAACCATTCCCAAACCTAAAAACATACCCACACCTATCCCCTCACCCCTATCTAGACCCATCACTACTTTGGATGTGATGACGACATCAAGCCTTACTCACCCACCGGATGATTGGACTTAACTACATCTTCCCAAGCCCACACAAACATTATCCTCCTACCTAAAAGGAAAACCCCAACTTCTAGGCAATGTACACCTGGTCTTTCCTACCACACCTTTTTCACCTTTCCCCCTTCCATCCATCATGGGGCCCATTCCATCAACCTTGACCAAACAGTCTCCTACCCAAGGCTAATCAAAATTTAAGTAGCCTATTGCTTCACCATGAGTCTTTGTTATACCTCATCCACCTAAAAACCAAGCACCCTTACCTTCACTGTGAACTTATTACAACCTATACATCCCCTAGTTACTATAACCTTGACCTTTCCTATATGAATTCAACCCCTACCGTCAACCCCACCTCTACCAAAAACTTACATCACAACCGGGTTTCCCTTGTGGGTAACTTGTCCCCTTTCACCATCTTCTTTCCCTTCTACATCTTGTACCCCTGTGTCACCTTTACCTAAGAAGGTGTAATCCAAATATAAGAACCCACTACCCTCCTATAAGGTAGTTTGACCAAAAAAATCTTCTAGTGCTAGCTCTTCACTGTGGATTTACCCAAGAAAATACCATCAAAACCTAAAATAATATCACTTACCAAGCTAGGGGTTGACCCATTCTCTCTCCTATAAAGCCACTTCCCTCTTGATCATCCACACCTTTACCCAAACCCACACTCACTTCCCATTGTGATCTGTTAGCAGGATCCTACACAAACAGTTTAACTAATCTCTTGGAAAATTCCATAATCACATTAGTGCCGCTTAGAACTTACGATCCTCTCAAGACCAAACCAAATGGGTTTGATGAAACCAAGATTTTTTCCTATCATCGTGTGTCAGAAATGATGTTGAAAATTGTAAGACTCTCAAAACCATGTGTTGTCTACAAAAATGCTTTTCATTTTCCAATTTAAATTTAAAATTTCGAGCTCTCACCCTCCTAAAGTATTTTAAAAAATTTGAAAGTTTGAAGAGATAGAGAAATTCATGCCCTAGAGTTGTTTCAAATCCCCATTTTGCTTTTTTTGATAAATTTTCCATTTTCCTATTTGGACAAGTGAAAATTTTATTGTTGTACTCATTTGAATGAAATTTTCAATCTTTCTATGCCCCTAGATTGTTGAACCTTGTACTTTTTTCTATTCCATGGCTCATGAAAGAAATTTGAAAATCAGGCATGAAATAGTGGAGTTTTCTTCTTCACTACATTTTTTTCCATAGTCGGGAACGATGGGAGTTTTCTTCCCCATCAAATTTTGGCCCCCTCATCCATGGGTACATGGACATACCTAATTAGAAGTGGGATGGTGAAAAATTTGTGTTTTTGAGCCTATTTGTAAAAAGGTGAAAAGTCAAAAAGTGACCCACAACCCCGATCAGGCTTAAAGGAAAAATTCAAATCTTGAGCCCGCCATTAGAAAGTCAAAGTAGGGAGGCGGACCATCGAGGAGATTTGAGATTTTGAGCCTCTTTGTAAAAAAGGTGAAAAGTTAAAAAGTGACCCATAGCCCCGATCATGCTATAAGGGAGAAAGTAAAATATTAAGTCCGCATCGAAGGTCAAAGTAGGGAGGTAGGCCAACAGAGTAATTTGTGTTTTTAATCCCGCATTAAGAAAAGAAAAAAAAATAAAAAGTGACCCATTACCGATCATGCTATAAGGAGAAAGTCAAATATTAAGCTTGTCAGATCGAAAGTCAAAGAAGGGAGGCGGGCCATCGAAGCAATTTGTGTTTTTAAGCCGTTATAATTATAAAAGTGACCCGCGACTCCTTCGCTAATCAAGTGAAGCCACGTGTCATGACCATATCAAAAGTAGGTGAGTGGGCCAAAATGTTCCAAAATGCCATTTCTCCAAAAGGCACAAAATGCAAAAGGCATCCTCTGCACCCATTCCAATAAATTTCTCCCATGTGTATGACTTTGATTTAAGGTTTCAAAGGCAAGATGAATGGTTCAAATTCAAAGTTACAAAACAAGTGTAACGGTTGCATTATGAAAATTCTGGTTTTTTCGCCATTGGCATTTCTTCACAAATCAAGAATTTGAATAATGTGAATGATTGAAAAGAAATTGTAAACCATTTCTTGCTAACAAAGAAGAAGTTGTAACCATTTCTTGGAGGATATTTAATGGCTTCTTCACACCATTATAGGGGTGGTAATCGATCTTGTAAACTCAAGAGTATATTGTACTTTGAGAGAATAAAGGAGATAGCCATTTTTCTTCCATTTTCCCCCCCTTCTTCTCAAATTCCTCCATTTCTCCACTATGTACAATTTTTGTTTAAGTAACAATACAAGAAGAAGGATTTTGTAGCCTCTTTGATGAGGATATTTCAGAAACTTTGAGTTCACAATCTTATCTTGTCTTGTTGCCATTTGTAGGGTTGTTTCTTCTCATGAATGCATGTGACGAATTTTCTAACTAGTGTGTGTAGGAATCTGATTTCCTACCTACAACATTAGTTCTCCTACCTCTTTTCTCACTCCCTTTCCCACTTTTAGACAAATTTCTCTCTTGCAAGTATCTACAAGCTTTGCCGCAGGGTCAGTGGAGTGCCCCTATTGGATCCCAGTGAAAGCCCACACAAGAAATCCACATTTTCTCATGTATGCATATACGGTAGTTGCACCGATTAAGTAGAGGGACTTAGATTCCTAGAGTGTTGGAAAGGAATCCAAAAGTTTTCCCACCTGAAAAATTTCTCGCCAACAGTTTTTGGCACCCACCGTGGGGCAAATTTAGTAGCATATGCACCTGAATGCGACCACAATGTCCAAAAATCAAAATTCAAAAAGAGAAAATTTCTGGAATTTGAATGGCTATATGAGCCACATGGATTCAAATCATGGCTATTTTAGGAAACCCTCTTGTTGAAATATCTGAATTACTCTTCCACATCCAAGAAGACATCATTTGAGATTTTAGGGAAGCTATTTGGCATAATAGACAAAGTGCCAACCACTACTTCATTACCACAAGAATTCTTGATGTTGAAGAGGAACGCGTTGCTGAATTGGAGAGGCAAAGAAAAATTCCAACACCACAAAGAATAACATATATTTTAAGGTGGTGGATAGAAGATACACCTGGAAATAGAGACAAGGAGGACAAACGGATCCCATTTTTGAGGAACTTCAAAGGAGACAAGAGCTACTCGGAATCCAGAGGCCTCCTTTTCAAGCAACTAGCCACGTTGGGAACCTGAGTGTTGCTAATCCTTTAGATGGTGAATTTCCATACATCAACAAGAACCTTGAAGATTTCACCGATGTAGAGACCAAAGAAGAAGTTAGAGAAAGAGAAGCAAGAGCCAATGAAGAAATAAGATCTCAACTTGAAGAAATTGAGAGACTTCAAGCCGAGGAGATGAAAGATGAATAGAATCATAGCAAGGTGAGAAGATATAAACAAACATGGATTGGGGGATCAAGATCATGAGTGAGAATGTGATCGTGAAGCCCATAGGCCTAATGTACCATGGGGAGGAAACACTGGTCCACTAGCTCTTGCTCAACCACTCCATGAGCTACCGAGAGGCTCAAGAAAAACTTCCCAAAATTAAGAGGCGATGGTTCTCAAATCCCTGAAGAGCATGTAGCAACATTTATCACTTGCTTGCGGTGTCTTGGGTGTTGAGGATGAAGATGTGTCAGTCTGAATCTTTATGGAGTCACTTCAAGAAAAGGTTTTCGAATGGTTCTACATGATACCCCCAAGGTCTGTCACCTGTTTGGAAGATATAAGAAGTGCATTCGAACATAGGATCAAGACCATGGAAGATTGTTAGGATCTTTTGGTCTAATTTGTAAAAATGAAGAAAGAAACCTCTAAGTCAATGAGAGACTTCATAGAAAGATATGATAGAGTGATAAGAAGGATCCTTGAAGATGTGGTGCCTCTTGAAAATAATTTGAAGAGGTTTTTCATTAGTGCTCGCCATCGAAGTAGGTTTCTTCCTAGAAGAGCCCAACCAAGAACATTGAGGCAAGCCCAAGACTTTGCAATAGAAACTAATGATGATCTAATCCTTTCTGGAAAGGTGAAATGCCCCAATGGGAAACAAAAGGTCTAGAATTCAAACTCTATCACCATAGATCCGATGCTCCAAAAAATGGCAAATGACTTGGTTGCCTTGAAGAATCAACTATCTTAGATCACAATGTGGAATGCTTCAAGGAGACAAAAAACTCCAAATAGGCCAAGGATTTCTCCACCTCCTCATCGGCTTGCTCTCAAAGAACCACCAGTCAATGCCATTTTTAACACCAAAGAGCCAGAGGAGGAAGTAGAAATTGATGAAACTAAAGAAGAAAACATGGAAGATTATGAAAACTATCTTGAGATTAAGGAAGTTGATATGCATAATGGTCTCGATTTAGTATGTTAATGATGAAGATGAAGGTGATGAAGAAGTTCCAAGTTTCTCATGTGCTGTTTTCACTTGTGCTCAATCTAAGAAAGGGATTTCAGCCCCAAAAGTTGTAGAAAAGGATAAGAAGAAGAATAAAGAAGATTGTCCTCTAGAGGTTACACAGAATAAAATCATCAACAGAGGATCACCATTACCACCTTCCATGGAATCAGCCAAAGAAAAACCAGACTCACTGGTTGCCAAAGAGCATGCTACTATACCAAGTAAGTCATTTGATTCTTCTTCCAGCTCAAAATTTTCTAAGAATAATTCTCTTCTAAATGCTGGTCCTACAAAAACATCTAAAGTTCAGTCAAAGGCTACACCCTCACCCCCTTCCAAGCCAATTGTTACATCTGAAAAGGAGAACCCAACACCAAAAGTAGAAAATTATCTACCATGTAGATCTTCCTCCATTTCAGGAGCCTCTTCCTCACCCACCATTTCCCCATTTGAATTTGTAGAACATGCAAGAAAAACCAAAGTCTAGCTCTCTGAAATAGAATATTTACAAACACATCCTGCCCAATTTGACAGATTCATCAATGCAGTTCATGGTTGTAACCCTATCTCTTCAAGCCCAAATTTCAAAGGCTTACTCCCCAAACTATCCACACCACCTTTTCAAAACCTTCTAGCCCTTAGTTCCTCCAACACCAACAAGGTTGGACCTTTTTACCTATCACTCCTCATCAAAGGCTTCCAGTTGTATAATTGCATCATAGATTATGGAGCCTCAGATAATGTGATGCTAACCAAAGCTGCAAATGCTCTAGGATTCAATTTGACCTAGGTAAATGGCATATGCTACTCAATGAAATCCAAACAAGTTCCATTGGTAGAAAGAATCAAAGATGCACAGGTGGCACTAGTTGATTTTCTAGACAAGAAGGTGCTCTTGACCATACTGGTAGCAGACATCCCAACATCTTTTGGTATGATTTTGAGAAGAAGTTTTTGTAGAGACCTATGTGGAGAAATAAAAATGGATTGGTCATCTGTAACTATCCTATTAAAAGAGAGATGAAGAATTTGCTTGCCAGTAAGAAAGATGAGATTCACAGTAAGAAAGTCTGATGATCCAAGAGCTAACATTCTCTTTCAAGATTGTGGGCTAGGAAATTACTTCCTCACATCAAAAAAGGAAGAGAACCTACCACTTCTCATGGAGGAGGAAGAGGATAAAATTTGGACAATGGAATTTGATGGTAGCCATTCCAGAGTAGGTTTAGGAGCTGGTGTAGTATTGTACTCTCCTTCCAATGAGGTGTACCCTTTTGCCTACAAGCTGCAATTTGATAATACAAACAACACTGTAGAGTATGAAGCATTACTCTTAGGCATGAATGCAACAGAGGACATGGGAATCAAGAAGCTGAGATGAAAAGGTGATGTAGATATTGTGGTAAAGTAGGTCTGCCAAAAATATCAGGTGAAAAATCCAAGGCTCGAGGCATTACAGAAATAGAGTGTGGGATTGCATTGAATCTTTTGATGCATTTTCCATTGAAGCTATTCCAAGGGAACAGAATGAAAAGGATGATTCTCTTGCAGTGTTAGCTTCCCTAGTGAAACCTCATCCTTCTTTTGGTAAAATAGAGTGACCATTGAAATGGTATTCCGGCCTAGTGTACCAGACAATGCAAATAATTGGCAAGTCTTCAATGATGATAACCAAATTCTATCCTTTTTGGAGCAAAGGGATGATTTCAATAATCTCTTCTTCAAAGGAGGTGAAAATCCACACCGAGAAGTAGTCCCCAAAGAAGATAAATAAGAAATTTAAGGGATTGATGATGAGGAGTAATCAAATAGTCTCTTTAGAAGACCTCTTTGATAAACATGATAGATTCATTCAAGAGAAAGAAAAGCAATCTTCCGGTGCCCAATCGATTTTGATAAAGAAAACATTGGTACCCTGAGGAGCCAAGGATGGTCAATATTGGAAAATGTTTCTCACTGAAGAAAAATAAGGTTTGGTGCATTACTCAAGAAATACTCAGATGTCTTGGCTTACTCTTATGATGAACTCAAATCCTTCCAGCCAAAAGAAATGCATCACCCAATTCCTTTGAAGTAGGGTGTTAAGCCCTTCAGAAGAAACAAATGAGGTACAATCCAAAGATTTCTGAAACCATCAAGGAGTAGGTAATGAAGATGCTTAATGCAAGGATCATATTTCCCATCCACCATTCAACGTGGGTGGCTAACATTGTACCAATGCAGAAGAAGAACGGTGAAATAAGGATATGCGTAGATTTTCGCAACTTGAAACATGCATCACTCAAGGAGAATTATCCTCTTCCTATCAAGGACCATATCTTGAAAGAAATCATTGGATCTGAAATTCTTTCATTACTTGATGTATTCTCAGGATACAATCAAATCAAAGTGGCAGAGGAAGACCACACTAAAACAACCTTTATAACACCTTAGGGCACTTTTGCCTACGTAGAATGCCTTTTAGCCTAAACAATGCGGGAGCTACATTCTAAAGGATGATGGATTTGGCCTTCAAAGATCTAAAGCATTACATTGTCATATATCTTGATGATCTCACATTAATTTCAAAGAAGAGGGGAGATCATATCTATCACTGGAACAGTACTTGCAAGGTGTAGGAAACATGACATATCACCAAATCCAATAAAGTGCATTTTTATAGTCACAGAAGGAAAGTTGTTGGGGCACATTGTGAAAAAAATGGAGCACACATAGATCCCGAGAGGATTAGAGCCATTCAAGCATTAGCCCTACCGATAAGCAAGAAAGGAGTTCATTCATTCTTCAAAAGGTTAACTTTCTTTCATCATTTTGTGCTTGAGTTTACCGAGTTGATGAAGCACATCACTTCTATGATGAAACCACAAGCAAGCTTCAAATGGAACAATGAAGGGAAGGAAACATTCGAAGAGATCAAGAAATCCATTGCCAAGGATTTAAAACTTGTATCTCCTGATTTTAACAAAGAATTCATCATGTATTGTTATGCATCAGAACATACACTCTCTTCTGTTCTCATTTAGAAAAATGATGAAGGCTTGGAAGCACCTATTGCTTTCATGAGTTGTCCTTTGAAAAAGCATGAGATAAAATACAACCAATTAGAGAAGCATGCTGTGCAATGGTCAAGGCTATAAAAATTTAGGTTTTACATCCACAATTCCCATACGGTGGTGATGGTCACTTTGGCGGTCTGCAATCAATTCCATCTTGACACAACAGGATCCAGGAGCTAAAAGAGGAAATTGGATTGCAAAGACTCAAGAATATGACTTGGATATTCAACCCTCCAATCTGGTAAGGGGTGTTGGTACCCATATTTAATCTCCTTCACAACTTGAGTAGCATCATGGATTTTACAAGACACTCAGAGGCGGATAAATGATTTATATGTCATTTTTAGCCAGAAAGCAATTTATCTTACTTGTAAGAACTCAAGCTTTGAAGAAGTGGGTAGCACCTTGAAAGGATTTTGATCTAATCCTCACTATTTTAGGTTGTTCCTTTTAACCAAGGTAAGAGAACCTATATTGCATCCTTTTTTTGTGAAAGAGGTGGACATATCCTTATACTCTGCATATTGTATGGAGATGGCCTTGGGAAAACATGATCAATTTTCCATTATTCAAACTCAACAGAGCTGTCATTACTAAATGATGTAAATGCTTTCAAGACAAGGCCGAGGTCTGCTAGAGACATGGTATGAACCTGATTTGATTTGTGCATTTTTGTAGATGGATTGTGTTCTTTTTTGAACTAATGCAATGCGGGGGTAGGATTAGTTATTATAAATGAAATTTTTGATGGGATATTTTAGACAAGACTAACCAGAATTTTCCAAATTCTTTGAGGACCTTTGCAAGAAAATTTTAAGACCCACACAATAGAATGCTTCAAAAATGTTGAGATACTCCTTTAACCGGGATATGTGCACAAAATGGAGGCCCAAATCTACACTCTTCCACACAATCTTTGATAACTTGCCACAAAATCTTGAAGCAAATGAACCAACAAAGCATCCATTAATCTTTATTTTATCATGACCTAAGGTGCACCCAAAGGTTTACAACAATCTAAAAATTCAAGGAAGGTAAAGTGATTTTAAATTTGTTTATCTCTTTATTGAAATCTCTTCGAATGTGAGACTCGAAGATACCACTAAACTATCAACAATAAATGAGACCATGTGTGATCAAAAGATTTTTCAAACACAAGACTACAATAGAAGCAATAAACACAAATTAAAAACATCCTGGAACATAAGTGCATGCAAAATTTTCCAAGATACAACAAAAATAATCCAGAAATGATAAAATTTATCAATAGGGGAATGTTATAAGAACAATCTCGAGCTTGTTGATGGATTTACAACTGAAAAAAATTAACATGATATAAATCGATGCAAAAGGAATTAGAAATGGTTCTCAAGTGTTTTCTCGACAATGGGCTTCTTCCTAGATTTTCCCATGAAATTCTAAGTTTCTCCGACCATTTGCATTTCTCAAAAATGCATTATATATCTCTTGCCACATTGGAGCCTTCTTTCCCAAGAAAATAATATGCCAAGGGATCAAGTTTGTTACAAAATTCCTCATGATTCTTTGAAAATGAAATTTAATGATTCGCAACAAAAATTGCTTTGAGTGTTTAAAAAGGTTAAATCATAACAATTATTTAGATCATTATCCTTCCTAGAGGAACGTTTTTCATCATCAATGCATGTAGATGCATTTCCACTCATCATTTCACCCTTTTTGCTTTCCAAATTACCTCTGCAACTTTCAATTTGACATTTCACGTGTTTGGACAGATTAGGGAAAAGTTTCGTTTCAAAAACATCATAGATCTACAAATTAAGCCATAAAACCACTTGCATTGATCTTTAAAGGCACAAAGGACACAAATTCACGAAAAATTTGATGAAAAATGATGCAAAATTGCATTTCCACACTTCTGGAGAAAAAATGGTGGCCAAAAATTAAAATGTATATTGATCTCCTCTTTCTCGTTCAATCTGGGCCTCCACGTGTCAAAATTTGATTGGGAATGAATTCAGGCTCACTTTCGGCTTTTTAACATTTTTGGAAAAATGTAAAAATTTGACTTCTTCCTCCACTCCTCTCGTGCTTGAATTTTTGTCATGACACATGGCATATGGTGGGTCCCATTGAAATCATGCTTCAATTCTACGCATTTTGACCTTTTCTGGAAATTTTGACAATTTTTACTTTTTGCCCCATGGGCCCACAAACTCCACCTTTTCCCTTGACATGTGTCCATGCTCTATATCGCTAAAAAAACCATGGGATTATTTCATGTTTTGACCCCTTATTTTACCAAGGGAAAATTTTCAATTTTTCTTCGCCACGGCACATGCCTCCGATTCCTCCCTGCCACGTGTCCCCTTGTGGTTTGTTCGCGGGCCAGCACTTTAAATTTCCACACTGAGTCCTTTTGCAAAAGTGAAAAAAATCCTTTTTCCTCCTTTGGTCCACCGAACCACTCTACCCATCACATGTCCATTGCTGATTAGAGTGGAGATGCATCCCATTTTTAACTTTAGAAAAAAAGATAAAAATTATTAAGTTTTTGCATCGGCTGCTCCTCCTTTGACTTTCAAAATTGGCCACATGTCACACCTGGATTGGTTGCGGAACTTCAGCCCAAGTTTTGACTTTGATCCATTTGAAGTTAAAACTTCAAATTCACCAAGAAATCCACCCCCATTCTGACTTCTCATGGACACGTGTCCACCTATGATTGGCCATGGGGCCGCGCTCCAAAATTTCACCTTAGATTTTTCTACCAAAAGGGAAAAAATTTCCTTCTACCTCTGGCGGCCCGCACTCTCCTCCATGCCTGCCATGTGTCCATCCCTCACTCCATTGTGGACCCACGGGACCTTCTACAAATTTTTTTCCCTTCGCTAAAAAAAGTCAAAATTTAACTAAGTTTTCTATTGGCCTTCCATTCGCTCTTGGCGTAAGAACATGGCATGTGTCCCTCCTCTAGGACCTACGGGGTTATGGGAAAAAATGTGAAATTTTCAAAAGGCCAAAAATGTTAAGTTTTTGTAGAAAACCCGCCGATCCTTGTCCAACCAAGCGGCCAAATATGAGGCATCATTTGAGCTTAATTTTGATGGGAAAATGACACCCGTACAATTGTAAAAAAATGTAGAATTTACTAGAGATGCCCGAATTTGAATTTTTTCTTTGTGGGTGAAGGAATTTTTGCTCAAAAAATAAGGGGAAATTGATTTTATGCAAGTTTCAACCATGGGGATAGATATTTTGAGGGAAAAAATGCAAAAACAAACAAACACGAGCTCTATAGGTCGGGAAAATGGAAAAAGATAGAGGCCCGTGGAATTGAAAATATTAGGGCACAAAGTAAGGCACGCATGTATTTTTAATTCAAAATGTGGAAAAATAATAAGCTTGTGAGCCTTTAAAAGCATTTAATATGGAGAACAAAGTTTGCAGACCACCAAGTTTGAAGAAAAACATTATAGAGCATGCAAACCGATGGGGACAGATGGGAAAATAATAGAGGATCAAAATGGACACCAACATCAGCTCCCGCTCAGGATGGGAACTCCCAGGTGAGTGCAACAAGAACAATAAGTAGACCAAGTGCCAAAATAATCCATTGGGAAAAGGATTAATGACCCAAAATCATCAAAAATATCCGAGAACCCGACAAAAATGGTTGCCTACACAAGAAGACAAACCACAAATTGACAAAACAACAAAAACAAAGCAAAAAACCAAACACTATACACTATACAAGTGGTGCATACCTCAAATTTGGGGATTAATCCAAGAAATGCTTTAGATTCCTTCCATTAATAGGTAGTTCAAGAAATTCCCCATCTAAATCTTTGAGAAAAAGGTATCCTCACCAATTCTGATATCAATGGAGTAAGGGCCCATCCATAATGCATCAAATTTTCCATATTTGCCCTTATCCTCATTTCGTTGTCCCATAACAAAACCAGATCTCCAATATTGAAGGCCCTAGGAGTAACCTTCTTGTTAAACAATCTTTTCAACTTCTCTCTAAATCTAACATGCCTCGGTGGGATGCTCTTCTCTCTTCATCTAGCTCCACAATTTGATTGATCCTTGCTTCATATGGATGGCCTCTTTATCTTCAAGTTGTTAAACAAACTGAAATGAATATAACTACGGATGTAAGGGTAGTAGATATTGAGTTTTATACACCAACTCAAACGGGCTCTTACCAAAGAGGTCTCTTGGCAGTGATTCTATCAGCCCAAACTACAAATTTCAATTGTTCACCCCATTTTCTCTTGTTCAACTCCAAGGTTCTTGTACGTACCCAAAATTGTAGGGTACTGCACCATTGGAACAATGTAACACATACCCCAATGATGATATAAGTCTCCTCGCAAGGTGTTCGGGATCCAGAAAATCTCCCCAAGTGTGCATTAACATCCCGCATGCCCCGCTTAGCCCCCACGTGCTTTGTTTTTCTTTTTCCCCTCTTTTCTTGGCCTTTTTCTCTTGATTCTGAAACCACCGCCCGCTCGAGCGGCGGTCTCATGACCGCCGCCCTAGCAGGTGGTGGTCTTCAGAACCACCACCCTACTCAGGGTGGTGGTCCTTTACGCATTTTCCAGAATGCTCTTTTAACACAACTCATGTAAATTTCAATGTTTACCAGCTTTTTTTCACCGCCATGAGCTTGCATTAATGATTCTAGTTCCCTGGAATAGTGTTTTGCCATTGTTTATAGTTTAAGAGATCAATTTGGTTTTTACCTTGGGTAAATGCAAATGCTATAAATAGTTGGCTTGTGCTCAAGCAAATGGCCCCTCAAATTTGCCTTTGAATTTCTCATTGCAATAGATTAGTCTTTCATTTTGCTTAGAATTCTTATTTTCTTTCATTGCATGCCTAGTTAGTTTTGTTTTGTTGTTAGAAAGCCACATATCCATCTTGTGCAAGTCTTTGTTGATATTTCATCCCAATCCATTGGAGTATAATAGTTTTTTTCAATAGGAATCCATTAAAGTTACAGGTTTTGTTCTTCAAATAGGATAGTTTCGGGTTCGGACATTTTATGTTACATGAATCGCAATAAAACCTGCTAGGAATTGCATAAGCCAAGCTCGTACTCTTGTGCTATCTCTCTCCTACTCGCATTGTATTCGCCTCGTATCCTAAGATGCCTTTGTCCCAATATCTACTTCTGTTGATGCTAGCATTACACGCTTTTTTGGATCCACGTGAACATGAAGGAGCAAGGAGGTCACACTGAGGGGACAAGATCACACACATCATTAGATTCACCACTATTCTACGCAGAATCCAGTTTTAGCTTTCAAAGTTCTAAGTAAAAACCATATCAAATAGAGCAGCCAATCACTTTATTTCAGTTAATTTTACTTTCAATATTGCTGGGAAGCTATGAGGATTGATAGTTTCGAAAGAATATGATTCTTTCCTCACCCCGAGGTAGGATCGAGAGTCTTTCAAATAGATTAGATAAGTTATTTCATTGTTTAGAATAGATTTAAAACTACACGGAGCAAGTAGCTATACTCAATTACTTTGTTTGTTTTAAAATTTACACTAGGTTAATTGTCAATTTCTAGATATATTAAAATAGCTACTCCTTCAAATTCATTTATAAAATTCATCAGAAAATAACAAAAATATAGAAGTTATATATGTTATAGATATACTTTGCATAGTTAATTTTATTTTGCTACATTTAGTTTACATTATTGCTTTTGTATGACAATCACAGGACCTAGAGAGTCCAGGGAATACGTATTCAAGCCAATCGTGCCCCAACCCAATCACGTCACATCCATAACCGATATAGATCAGAATCTTAGGATCCAAGTCTTTCGAACAATGGTAAACTTACAACAAATCGGTTTCCAATCGCACGGGTTAAACATAGAAGAGGACCAAGCACACACATTTTGGTCAAATCAACCAAACTATAGATTGCTCTAGATACATATCCACATGAATATGGAAGGGTTTGAAAGAGAGAAGACATTCGGTTGTGATCCTTTGGTCCCACAGCCAGATGCATGAGACACTCTCACAGATATAGATACCACTTAAGAATTCAAAGTTGCGTAAACACACTGTAAGATATTACGAGAAGATCACACAATTATTAATTCGAATATAGAAAGCGAAAAAGCATATGACTATTGGATACTATGGATTAGGGATTGATTCCACACATGACCATAGTAGGTCTACAGTAACCATGAATCTATGGTTGTGACCCATAAGTCCCACATCCCAATGAGTCCATAGGTGAATTAGACATAGATGCTGGCCTGATCTAATCCACTTCCACCTATCATCATCGAATAGTTATCCTTGCTAGACACAACAGCTAACAAAGCTAAGGAGTTCTAGACTAGGCGAGAATTGCTCATAGAGTCAATTATATTTGCCATCCGCCTTATGACCTTATCCGGAGATATACACGAAACTATCCTAGGTCATTTTCCATGTATTCCAAAAACTATAGATCGAATCACACCGAGCTCGATATTGATTAGAGCCTTCGAGTAGTCATACTTACTGATCGATCCATCACTAGTTTAGGTTAGGAGGTCCTTCTTTTCCTTAGATTCACAATTTCGCTAGTGCGCGTCGAAGACATCAGATTTCCTAATTAGCTTGTCTATATCCCACACATATTTAATCCCCACCGGCTATCTCGACACGACCTCGGGAGGTTGGGTGCGAGGAAAAGTTACTTGTAGATTCCCATGCTCGCTTATCACTTTTCCATCATACAAAATTGGTGAACCCGACGTGAAACTTTCTACTTTCTGATTTGGAGTTAGATTTCTACTAGTTCTTTTAAATTAAATGACCTTTACTACCTCATCAGCTTTCACCATCACCTTCGCTCTTTCCCATTATTATGTGGATATTCATACACCCCCCAAATATGTTAGGATTTGATGCGTATGGTAGGCCTCTCTTAGGTCTTGAGGCATACTACGCTCAACTGAATAGACAATCATCACCCTCGCTCTCAGTATGGGGTGACAACTACGCAACTAACCAGTTGTCAACAAAAACTCCAAGGGTCAGATATAACCCATATTTCCAAACACAGGAGTTGGATTAATTCACTCAAACACAACAAACAGAGCCTTTAGGCTCGAACAATATGACACTCACAGGAGAATCTAGTTCATCTCCTTAGGTACTACTTAGACCACAAATTAGTAGACAAGTTGACCCATACCTGGTTTTAGATAATGAACATTCGACACATTATGCCAGGAATGAACAACATTCCCAAGGTATGTACCCACCTATAGGGAATCTACAATTACAACCTGAGGTCTCTTTTCAAGGAAATACCTCCATGCCATTACATATAGGAAATGCCCTTGGGGAAACTTGGCAGGGAAGCGATTAGTTCATAGCAGGATATCACATGCCTATACAACACCATGATATACAACAAATTCCGCTAAGGCAAAAACACCGTGACTTCACCAAATGAAGTCATTTCAACGTTAGTAGAAAAAGTGAGGGGGTTAGAACTTGCTCAGGAAAATCACCATTCTCAACTCATGCAGGTAGGAAATTCCAAACCTAGCCAAATAGACCTCCTCATAGGAATAGGTACATTAGGCATGACCCCTCAGTATTCACAACAAATGTCGACTAGAACCGTCATTTCTAACACCAATCTAACATCTCCCGGTCTAGTACAAAATAATCCATTCTTGGACAATACCCCTTCATACTTAAACATGTACTCCAAATCACCACAAGGGGATATGTTCTCCTCTCCTGGCATGATTTCTCAAACACAGGGGTTTCCTTATGCCCCCGCTAACACGTATGCTATGCCATATCAAAAACCCATTCCACCTCGACTCCCTCAAATGGCACCATCAATGGTCGAAACCTATGCGATAGGGACATATTCAGAATACTTGAAAGAGCCCTTAGATTTCACCATACGAAGCGTTATACTTCCAAGAACTCTTCCCGATTTGCCCAAGTACAAAGGTGAGGGATATATGAATGCACATATCAAAGCTTATGCCATAGCCATCCGAGAACTACTCCCATGGGATGGGGTTGTTGCTAAAATATTTCCCAAAACCTTGGAAGGTATCATCCTTGATTGGTATTATAGAATACCCGAGGCTTCCATCCATTCATTCAAGCAACTTGTTTCAGAGTTCATCAAGGCCTTTGACATGAAAAAACTATTAAGGACGGGGAATCGGGAATTCTTGCACATTAAACAAGAACACAATGAATATGTCACCCATTTCATCCTAGAGGTGGCGTACTGAGTTCTTTATTCTTCGGTAAGTGCTCCAAATATCGATCAGATGGAACTATGTGATTTATTCCTTCATTCTCTCAAGATAGAGTGAAGGAAGAAGTCCAAAATTTCCCACTAAGAACTTATGATCAAGTACTTGAGAGTCCTCTCCGAATAGATCAAGCGGTAATTGATAGTGTTCATAAAACATATGGAGCAAACGGGAGGTTAATCACCTCCAACCAAAACACTACAACTTATCCTACTATCACGAATGTCAATCAAGGACCTAAAATCCTTAATAAAAATCACGGAGTGACAACGGATGGAGTAACCGATCAGGCTAGAAAGGTAAATGTTGTGAATAATCCACCACAAATAAACAATCAACAAAACAATAACTTTACTCCAACAATCAATACAATGGATTTTAATCATCCACAAAAACAACAACAACAACAACGGCAAAGCCCTACATGGGATCCAAATCAAAATTCAACTAGGTATCAAAACTAGAATTCAAACCAAAAACAACAAACGTAAAACTTTAATAGGCAACGGTTTGATCAAAGTTTTAGGCCACAATATACACCGAGCCAACAAACTAGGAATTACAATCCTAACTTGTATTGTGGTTTTCACAAAATCTGAGGCCATGACACTAGAATGTGTCGTGACTACAATAAATTCATGCAACGTTTGCTAGAGGAACAAAGACAACTTTTTATAGATATGTTCTTGGTAGATCCTACGTCACCAGCACCAAATACTTTTACAGGGGTAGTTTCCCCTCAAAATGCACCCCTCCAGATCTTCAATGATCCACTTCCAAATCACAACAATAACAAGATAAATCCAAATGGGACAAACAAGGGTGTAATTATAGGAAACAATGATCATGAAGCCTCAACTTCACTGAATCCGTTAGTTGCACCACAATTAGGAAGTCAGCCACAACCTAAGATAGTCGGTTTAGTGGAGTTAGATGCCGAACTACCCATAGAAGCTGTAACAAGGACACGAGAGTATTCCTCTTAGCTAAGTCCAAGCTACCTGCTAGAAACAGACAATATCCAATGAGTATTAATAAAACCCGTGGGTGCTTACGACTTAATTAATGATCTAACAAAAACCTTCTCACACATCTCCTTTTTGGATTTGTTGAAGAACTACCCCACTTCATGGGCTGCTCTTTTAGAAGCATTGGGTTTAGGTCATCTAATTAGCATCACTCCACCTCTCGAAACATAGGTAAACCATATAGAATTTGATATCCACCCTCCAGGGTAGCTAGATAGGGACACTAAATTCATATTCGAAATAAAAAAAATGCCAACAAACATTGAGATTGCACGCCGAGGTGATCCGGCCTTACACTTGCAAGTGTGGGTTTACAACAATTATGTGAACTATGCGATGGTTTGATGGGGGCGTAGTTAACATAGTCCCTTTTTCTTTCCTTCAAAAGCTAGGGTATGGAGAAATGAATTGTTCCACAACCTCGAAATACACTAAGAGGATATGTGACCTTAAATCCACTTCAATTGGAACTATAATACTACCAGTCACCTTAGGACCCAAAACAATCTCGACCGTTGAGTTTTATATTATAGATCGGAAAATAACTATAATATGATCCTCTACGACCATGGATACATCGTATGAAGGCAATCCCTTCTACGCTATTTCAAGAAGTAAGATTCTTGCATTTAGGAAAGGTGTTCATAACCAAAGGTGATCCAAAACCATTCGATGTACACCTGGTTGACCTAAAGAAAAGACCAGGCATACATCTTAACTCCCAACAAACCATCTTAATAAACCCTACCGACATGAAACTAGAAGAAAAGTTGGTACCTACGAAAAATCTTGAAACTATGAGCCTAGCAAGGCAACCCACCCCCAAAGATGAGGCTAACACTTTGTAGAAACAATATCATTAGAACTACTGCAAAAATTGTTGAATTACTAGAAGCAGGATCTACCAATGTTCCTACCATTTGATTTCGTAGGCATGGGGTGCACCCTAGGTGTCAGTTCTCTCCCAACGGTAGATCTCTCGCATGGTAGAGGTAGAAGATGTTAACACAAAAATATCCCAAAGCACCCATATTCCTAGCTAAGTATTGGAATATCCATTTCGATGGAGCTAAATGTCGTTACATTGAGCTGGGGAAAAAGTAATCCTTACTTCTCCCGAAGGAAAATTCCTACCATTTACCTTTAAACTAAATTTTGAATGCACAAACAACAACGCCGAGTACGAAGCCCTCCTCCTGGCCTCATTGTAGCTAAGAGAATCGGTGTTGATAACATCAGAGTGTTAGGAGACTCGCAATTGGTAGCAAATCAAGTTGTTGAGATGTATGAAACCAAAGCCGAGCACTTACAACTCTACAAAACAACTGTACTAAATTTAAGCAAAGAGTTTGACTTCATATCAATCGAAGCAATCCCACGAGAACAAAATATTCTCACCGATTCAATAACAACCTCAGCATCGTGATTTACTCCAAATAGTAAGTTAGAGGATACCTGTTTCATGGTATCCCTTCGTGATGAACCATTGATAAAAACAATGTCAAATCCTCTTTTAAATAGAAATGAAAACAAATCTACTATCCTAGACCACATCGATAGTGATACAACCACTCTTGATTTCTTAAATGCCTATGCGGCATTACATCTCACCCATCACGTAATAGATTTGTCTTTAATTCCACATTCATCTTCTTACTTCGGGAATCCCATGACAGAGCTTCCCCCACAAAAGGAACTCAACATATACACAGTTGAGAATGGAGATGATCTAGAACTACCTCCAGCCCCGCCTGAGTTTGAAGAAGGTAATGCTTCTTTAATCAAAGAAACAATTGATATTAACATCAGAACGGAAGACGAACCAAGGATATTGAAGTTAGGATCCTCGTTAACTCTATTAGAAGTAGAAATACACACTCGGATCCTCAAGGAACATCAGAAGGATTTTGCATTTAATTATAAAGAAATGACGGGGTTGCACCACACACACATTGCGGTGCACAACCTCGTCACTAAATCTGATGTAAAACCGATTAAAAAAATCAAGACCAATGAAACCCAAGGTATCTCTCATGGTGAAAGAGGAGGTAATGAAACTCCTTCAAGTAGGATTCATCAAACCATTCGATTACTCTCGGTGGGTATCTAATATCATTCCCTGTTCTCAAAAAGAATGGGAAGATACACATCTTTGTAGACTTCAAGACATTAACAAGGCATGTCCTAAAGATAACTTCGCATTACCATCTATAGATGTCATCGTTGATTTGAACAAATGGATTTGATCTTTTATCTCTCATGGATGGATTCTCGAGATACAATCAAATCAGAATATCCGAACAAGATCAAGCTAAAACCACGTTTATAACTCCTTGGGGAACCTATTGTTATGTTGTTATGCCATTCGGTCTCAAGAACACCGGCGCTACATACCAGTGGGCTATGACATATATATTTCATGATCTTATTCATAAAATTGTGGAATCCTACGTAGATGACTTGCTGGCTAAAGCCAAGAAACGTTGTGACCATCCGGAAGTGCTTCGTGTCATTCTTTCACATCTGATAGAATACAAAGTCATGCTAAACCCTGAAAAATGTGTCTTTGGTGTGACAGGAGGGAAGCTCCTAGGTTACATTATATCATCATGCGGGATCGATGTTGACCCAACCAAAATTAAGGTTGTTCTCGAAATGGTCCCACCTTCGGATGAATCTGGAATCAGATCATTTCTTGGAAAACTTGGTGCGATCCGGAGATTCATCCCAGACTTAAGTTTTGCCATTCATCCAATCAACAATCTACTCAAGAAATATTTTAGCATTTATTGGACTGAATATTGTAATGAAGCTTTCGACACAGTTAAGTGTTTCTTGTTATCACCACCTACGCTAATGCCACCTAAGCCAGATCACCGTTAATTTTATATTCGCGAGCCACCAATGTCTCGCTAGCCTGTATGCTGGCTCAAGAAGATGATGACAAGAGAGAACGTGTGATCTATTTCATTAGCTGAACATTGCTCGACTATGAAACACACTATACGCAAGCGGAACGAGAATTCCTCGCCATAGTCTTTGTAACCAAACGCTTAAGACATTACATGTTAAATCAAGAAACAAAGGTCATCGTAAAGACAAAACATTTACAAACTTTCCTCATGCAAGGGTCCTTGTCTAAAAAGGCTGGACGCTTTATAACCTTAATGGGTGAATTTGAAATAAAATCCGTAAATTAGAACTTAGTTAAAGGAAAATCATCGCAGATTAGTTAGCGATAATCCATTAGACGGAGGCAATCTAGTACATCTGTACTTTCTAGATGAGTGCGTATACTACATCGAAACCTCGACCTTCTATCTCTGAGTGTCCTTGGTACACTGATATCATTAATTATATCATGGACCGTACATATCTAGAATGTGCTACACCACAATGAAGAAGGTAGTTACGCATTATTGTAGCTAAATACGTCATCATAGAACAAGTGCTCTATTGAAAAGCATTTGATGGAATGCTTCTAAGATGTGTCGACACAAAAGAATCCCAGAATATTCTCCATGAATCTCACAGTGGAATGTGTGGAGGCCACTTCGGTGGCCATGCCACCACTCAAAAAATACATCGAATGGGCTATTTCTAGCCTACTCTAGAACATGATGCAATAGAGTTTTTACGAAGGTGTCATAAGTGCCAAGAATTCTCTCATGAGATTCACATGCCGGCACAAGCTCTACAACCAATCGCTACTCCATGGCCCTTTTCTATGTGGGGCCTAGATTTAATAGGGAAATTCTCTCCCTCATCTACAGACGGCCATAATTTCATAATCATGGCCACCGAATATTGTACCAAGTAGGTAGAGACTATGCCTCTTACTCTTTTGTCTTTGGGTTCTGTAATCACCAAGTTCATTTTGAACCAAATCATTTACAGGTATGGTGTCCCGCAAGTCATTATCTCAGATAATGGGACTTCTTTTAAGAATGACGAAGTTTGCAAATTATGCAATAAATTTAAAATAAGCCATCATACAGCCTCCTTGTATTACCCTCAAGCTAATGGATAGGCTGAGGCAACAAACAAAACATTAAAAGCCATTCTCCTTAAAACGGTGAAAGAAAACAAACGAGATTGGCATTTGAAGTTATACCCAGCCTTATGGGCTCACCAAACCTCAATAAGGACACCAACAGGAGCGAATCCTTTCTCGCTAGTATTCAGGGCAGAAGCAGTTCTCCCACTGGAGGTTGAAATACCCAGTCTTCGTATTTCATTACAAGGGATCCTGGATGAAGACGCTTATAGAGAAGCATGTCTCTCCCAACTAGAAAGCCTAGATGAAGCTAGGTTAGATCTTTGAAAAGTGACATAAAAATCTATGCTTGACTGGATGTGCCGAGCAAAGTATAACAAAAAGGTCTATGAACGCGATATATATGAAGGTGATCTAGTTCTAAGGTGGACATCTAGATCGACAAGAAGACCGGCGAATAGATGTCAAGACGTCACTAGTAAGAAGACCAAAGTGAACAAAAAATTTCCCAACCGGTGAATAGATACACATTTCCTTGTCCCACTAACCTTTGGTGATGAGCTTGTGTCTCTTAATAGTGACGTAGGGTTGGGAAAGGATGGAAATTCCCTTACTCACCTATGCCTTGCCTATGGTGATAAACCCACACTTCTTACTAGTAGCATGGGGCAAGGTGTGGGGGTCCTCTTGAAAAGCAAACACAAAAGGTCATAAACAAACAATTCAAATCTTGAAGTCTTGAGTCAAAAGCAAATGAATCGGATGTCCAAAATCCCAAGAGAATTAAGAATCCTAAAACCCAGATTTTGTCTACCATATGGCCATCTACGGATCTAAGTCTAGATAAACCACAAAGCAAGTTGCATCCCAAAACTATGAAGTCACTCGAGTGGAGTAAGCTTGTAGCATCCTAATTTGATTCCGTCAAAGCTTTGTCTATCTTTCATCAATATCATTTCAACACATTTCATAACTTGTGCCCTTTTCAGCTCTCGGTGATGAGCCCTCGCATCTTACTAGTTGTGTGGGGTTAGGAGAGGGGCAGGTTTATCTACTTATCATACTAGCTTATCTTCACCACTTTGCCAAAGCAAATATGAAGTATCCAAAATTGCTTACAGAAACTAAGATTCAAAATCACATTGTATCTACATTATCATATATCAGCATCATGAAATACAAAAAGAAAGTAAACACTTGCATCATTTGTTCTCCATTGCATACATTCTAAAGAGCATATAAGCATAATATCATAGTTCACATGAGGAAACGGAAATGCAAGTAAGCCATAAATGCCAAAAGTCTGATCCAAAAAGAATATATATATATCAAAATTCCTATACAATGCCATCATGCGCTAAGCATGGTCAAAATGCTCAAAGAGCCCGAGATATACAAAAATATCATGCAAAAATCTAGGGGAGCCAAGTGGCTTCTCAACCCCTATGATACCCCTCTGAAGGTGCACACCCACGCCTAGGACTCCAGCTACACCGGCACTCTGAGTGCACGGAGGGCTCAGGATCCCGAGGGGCAGCCGCAGTCTCGCCATGAGAATGACTCCTCATCAGGCGCTTAGCTGTCCTATACCCTCGCTAACTCTGTACGAAGAGTCGATACCATCCTGGCCACATTCCAGATAGGGGCAAAGATGTCACTATGTCTGCCAGATGCTAAGGGCTCCCCGAAATCCACAGATAGCTCCACATGGGTCCTCTCCATGGGAATCATCAGGGTATTAGTGCATACCCTGCGAATCAGGTCTCGCCACTCATCGGCGGTCTCTGCAAACAAAGGAGAAAATAAATTAGAAATGAAACAAGAGATAAATCACAAGTGTAAACAAAAGGATAAATAGTAACCAAGGCAATCCCAATTAAAAACAAACATTAAAAGGAAGGATGGTAACTTACTCGATCACCAGGCCTCCATGATGGATCTCTAGGGTCAACACCTGCCACAGATGCCGCCGCTAACTAAGGTGCTCCCCCGTGGCTGGAGAAACATAGAATCCTACAATGGACTCATCCTCCCCACCATGGCCCTGGGAGAGTGGCTCCTCTGAAACCAGAGTAACTCTCTCTACACTCTGCTCGGCCCTCTCTACTACATGATATCCTGAGTGTCATGCCACTCAGGATCACTATCCTCCTCAGTCTCTCCCCCTGTGAACTCCTCGGACTCAGAGTCTATGTCGATGGGGTCATCACTGCTATGGGTAGGACCCACGGCAATCTGAAGCAAGGGTGCCTGAGGCACACTAGCTCTCCCTCGGGCATGTACTACCCTCCTGGCCGCAATAGGAATGCCAGGAGTAACAACTGTCCAACCCCGGCCTCTAGGACCCCCTCTGGCCTCTCGAACTGACTTGTATACTGGCACTATCGGGGAAGCATGCCCATGTAGGGTAGGCCAAACTATTGAGGAACTCGGCCAAAGGGGTGTATCTCCACTCGCCCCACTCTGTCAATAAGCTGCCCTGTGGTGGAGTAGGAGATCAAAGTAAGAGCCTCCTCACCCCATATACCTGCCATGGTCTGATATGGTGTGGCCTCCATGTCATCGGTGGTTAGAGAAGCAACTGGCTGATGAGGTGCTCTGAGCACCGACATATCTATCCATCTGGCTGCCCTCACAGCTCCGGGATCTGTCACCTCTACACCTCTACCATAAGGAATGAAGTGCTCGTAAACCCAACTCATGACCAGGGTCGGGTGGCTCAAAGACTACCCCTATAAATGGACTACCCTGTACAAGTCATGGTAGGTAGTCCCAAGTATGTCTACTCCCCAGGCGTAAATCCAGCCATGGCCCTCGATCTGTGTAATGATGGGGGACCAGCAATATAGTAATGTGTCTCCTCCCTTGTCCCCGATCAATCTCGAGGCAAGGATCCCCATAATAGCCTGGTGAAGCAAGAGGATGGGAAAACTAGGAATAGATCGAACTCTGACCCCTTTTTCAGACCTATGGAGATGACTGCATCTCCCATGTAAGAAGCCCATTGTGCTATCTGGGCCCGTGAACCTACTGTCTCAAGGGTGAGTCGTCTCCCGATGATCGGGACCCCCAGGATACGGTAAACATCCTCTAGTGTGATAGTCCACTCACCTCGGACCCATGGTAATCGGAAAGTGTTCGATCAATCAGCATCCTAGTAGGAAAATAAGTCACAGAGTATGTGACTGGATGGTGTAACATGGGGGACCCATGATATACGTAGTATACCAGCCCTCTGGAGAGTATCCTACTCGTCCTATGAAAGGGCATCTAACACTGCTGGGAGCCAGTCACACTCCCTCTCTCGGCTCCACCGAATGTACTCCTCTCTCGCTTGCATACACCCAAAAACACACAAAACAAAGCAAGTTAGCATCCAAGTGACATTAGAAAAATCATGAAAACACATAAAATCTAAAAATGTAAAAAATAATTTCAAATAGGTGTTCTTTTGAAATTATGTGAAAAACCGCCACCTTAAGGGCGGCGGTCTTGTAATCGCGCCCGAACAAGGCGGTGGTCAGAATCGCCGCCGCCCTAGGTAGGGCGGTGGTCGTGTCCCGAAAACCCACGTGGGTTTTATAACTTAAAAATCCTAAAAACACCAAAAAAGGACTGTTTTAGCTAAAAACAAAGCCTACCCAGTAGGCGCCCCCCTAGATGGACCTTTTGAACCTAACATTTTTGAAAATAACCCCCCCACGACAAAGGTTTTAGCATTTTAAAATTTTGGGGTAAAACAATAAATTGAGGAGAACTAACTTGTGATCTCGCGGGTTGATGATATGCACGCGGAGGCATGATCACTATCTCGCCACGAACATTTTGACTCTACTCTCGTAAGAAACTATCACCGTGGGTCCCAGAGCTCAGAATCAATCAAATCAACATGCGTAAATGAATAGGAAAATGGGCCCACTTTCATATATATAGCAGCCTGACTTGTTTTGAATGTTTTTTTCACAGGTTTGGAGCACCGATGGAGGTAAGTTCTTACCCCCGCACAAATTGTACCTTCTCATTTCCCATTATTTTAGGGTTTATTTTCCGATCTATCTTGTCTATCTGCACTTGAGTTCTCTTTTCGTTTTGTAGGGAGTGGGAAAATTTAGATGGCATCATTTCGACACACGTACATACCAAGTATGACTTCCAACTTCCCATTTCGGGACCACCATACTTGGACACACTGTTTTACACCTCTTCATGGCTAAAACAATTCTCCGAGGGGGCAATATGTACGTACCCAAAATTTTAGGGTACTGCACCATCGGAACAACTTAACATGTACCCCAATGATGATACAAGTCTCCTCACAAGGTGTTCGGGATCCGAAAAAGCTCTGCAAGCGTGTGTTAACATCCCGCATGCCCCGCTTAGCCCCCGTGTGCTTTTTTTTCTTTTCCCCTCTTTTCTTGGCCTTTTTCTCTTCAGTTATGAAACCGCCGCCCTGCCTGGGCGGCGGTCCTGTAACCATCGCCCTACTCAGGGTGGTGGTCCTTTACGCATTTTCCAAAATGCTCTTTTAACACAAATCACGTAAATTTCAACATTTACCAGATTTTTTTCACCGCCATGAGCTTGCATTAATGATTTTGGTTCCCTGGAATAGTGTTTTTCCATTGTTTATAGTTTAAGAGATCAATTTGGTTTTTACCTTGGGTAAATGCAAATGCTATAAATAGTTGGCTTGTGCTCAAGCAAATGGCCCTCAAATTTTCCTCGAATTTCTCATTATAATAGATTAGTCTTTCATTTTGCTTAGAATTCTTAGTTTCTTTCATTGCATGCCTAGTTAGTTTTGTTTTCTTTGTTAGAAAGCCACATATCCATCTTGTGCAAGTGCTATGGATATTTCATCCAATCCATTGGAGTAGAATAGTTTGTTTTCAATAGGAAGCCATTAAAGTTACAGGTTTTGTTCTTCAAACAAGATAGTTTCAGGTTCTAGAAGTTTTATGTTGCATGACTCGCAATAAATCCCACTAGGAATTAAATAAGCCAAGCTCTATACTCTTGTGCTATCTCTCTCCTACTTGTATTGTATTCAGTTTGTATCCTAAGCTTCCTTTGTCCCAATATCTACTTTTGTTGATGCTAGCTTTACACACTTTTCTGGATCCACGTGAACACGATCGAGCAAGGAGGTCACACTGAGGGGAAAAGATCACACACATCATCGGATTTACCACTGTTCTACAGAATCTAGGTTTTAGCTTTCAAAGTTCTAAGTTAAAAGCATATCAAATAGAGTAGCCAATCACTTTATTTCATCAATTTTACTTTCGATATTGCTAGGGAATTTGTGAGGATTGATAGTTTACGAGAGAGTATGATTATTTCCTCACTTCCGAGGTAGGATTGAGAGTCTTTCAAATAAATTATATCAATTATTTCATTGTTTAGAATAGATTTACAACTACACAGGCAAGTAGCTATACTCGGTTACTTTGTTTGTTTTAAAATTTGACACTAGGTTAATTGTCTATTTCTAGATATATTAAAATATCTGCTCCTTCAAATTCATTTATAAAATTCATTAGAAAATAACAAAAATATAGAAGTTATATATGTTATAGATATACTTCGCATAGTTAATTTTATTTTTTGCATTTAGTTTACATTATTGCTTTTGTATGACAATCACGGGACCTAGAGAACCCATGGAATACGTATTCGAGCCAATTGTGCCCCAACCCAATCTCGTCATAGCCATAATTGATATAGATTAGAATCTTAGGATCCAAGTCTTCCGAACAATGGTAAACTTACAACAAATTAGTTTCCAACCGCACGAGTTAAACATAGAAGACGACCAAGCACACACATTTTGGTCAAATCAACCAAAGTATAGATTGCTCTAGATACATATCCGCATGACTGTGGAAGGGTTTGAAAGAGAGCAAACATTTGGTTGTGATGCTTTGGTCACAGATCTAGATGCAAGAGACACTCTCACAGATATAGATACCAACTTAAGAATTCAGGTTGCACAAACACTGTAAGATATTCTGAGAAGATCGCACAATTATTAATTCTGAATATAGAAGCTGAAAAAGCATATGACTATTGGATACTAGGGATTAGGGATTGATTCCACACATGACCATAGCAGGTCTACAGCAACCACAAATCTACGGTTGTGACCCACAAGTCCCACAGCCCAACGAGTCCATAGGTGAATCAGACATAGATGCTGGCCTACGTACACTAGTATTCAGATCTACTCCACTTCCACCTATCATCATCGAACAGTTATCCTTGCTAGACATAGCAGCTAACAAAGCTAAGGAGTTCTGGACTAGGCCAGAGAATCACCCATAGAGTCAATTATATTTACCATCTGCCCTATGACCTTATCTGGAGATATACACGAAACTATCCCATGTCATTTTCCACATATTCCACAAACTATAGACCGAATCACGCGAGATCTTGATATTGATTGAAGCCTTCGAGTAGTCATCCTTGTTGATCGATTTATCACACCGATTCAGGTTAGGAGGTCCTTCTTTTCCTTAGATTCACATTTTTGCTAGTGCGCATCGAAGACATCACATTGCCTAATTAGCTTGTCTACATCCCACACATATTTAATCCCCACCATTTGTCTCGGCGCAACCTCCGAAGGTCGGGTGCGAGGAAAAGTTACTTGTAGATTCCCATGCTTGCTTTTCACTTTTCCATCATATAATTCTCCTAATGATCTTTAATAAGTTCTTATTGTTGGACTCAGCTTGTCCATTTCCTTGGGGATTATAGTTTGAAGAATAAGTTAGATTGGTTTGATACTCCTTGCACATTGCCATCAATGGTTTAGCTTTGAAACACATGGCATTATCAAGAAAATCTTGACCGCACACCAAATATTCATATGATATTATTCAACAAGAAGTCCATAACAACTTGGTGTGTTGCTTTCTTGGTGGGGATTGCCTCTACCCACTTTGTAAAATAATTAGTGGCTACAAGAATCCACTTATGGCCATCACTAAAAAGATATGAAATATCACCAATGAAGTCTATTCTCCCTTTGTTTGAAAGGATATTCAATTGATACAGGCTGCAAAGGAAGGGAGCCTGAAGCTTTCATTCTTCTAGAGAAATGCTAGTAGCTTTCACATTTTCTAATCAACATGGTTGCATATTTGAAGAGAGTAGGCCACCAATAACTAGCTCTCAAAACTTTGTGTGTTATAACCCTTCTAGCAAAGTTTCCTCCACAAACTCCCCCATAAAAATCAATAATCACTTTAGGAGCTTCATCTTCAGTTACACACTTCAAGAGGACACCTTCAGGGTTCTTCCAAACCACCCTAAAGTCAGTGATGATGTATTTTTGAGAATCCAGCTTGAGGGCTATTTTCTGATTTTTATTTAAATGATCGGGACAATAAAGATGTATGAGGTAAAAGATTATATCCTTGTACCACTAAGAACTTACCAATTTCCCAAGAACATTTGCCCTTTCTTCCTCCACCTCATTCACTTCCACATCCGCAAGTTGCTCTAGCCATAAGCTTAGCAAGCTCCAAACCTCTTACCAACTTTGTGGTTTGGATGTCCATATCATGCTCTTGCAGTTTGTTCACCCATCTACATCTTTTACTTGAGATCTCCATCTCTAATAATATGTCTTTCACCATGGTGTGGGGAACATAAGCAACAACTTTTGAACTTAAAATATAAGGCCTAAAAACCTTTTTGCTTTAACCAAGGAAAATTTTTGTTTTTCCATGATTGTATACTTTAACTTAAAGCTTGTAAATCCTTGCTAAAGAATGCAATAGGCCTCTCAGCCCCATCATCATCCTTTTGGAGTAAAATAGATGCAATAGTATTTTCGGAAGAAAAGGAGAAGATTTAGAAAGACTTCTTATAATTCAAAGCTGCCAAGAAAGGTGCATGTTTAAGTGCCTCTTTGATTCCCTCAAAAGCATGAATAGCAGCCTCCTCCCATTTGATAATTTTATCTTTCTTTAAAATGCATGTGATAGGAAGAGTAAACTCAACAAAATTGGACACAAACCTTCTAATGAAATTGATTTTCTCAAAGAAATATTGGATGCCCTTCTTCATTCTTGGAATTGGAACCCCGCTAATTGCTTCTACTCTCTCTGGATTAATAATGACACTAGCGTTTGAAACAATATGACCAAGCAAAGCTTGGCCTTTTGCACCCCAAAGTGACACCTCTTTAGATTGGGAGAGATTTCAAATTCTCTACATTTGATCAACATTTTTTCCAGTGCTGCAAGTGATCTTTTCTGCTCCTTGAAAATACGGTCACATCATCCTTATAAACCGTAATGAAGTCATTTATATAACCAGCAAAAGAAACATCCATTACTCTTTGAAAGGTATCTCCAACATTCATGAGACCAAAAGGCATTCTCACATAAACATATGTTCCCAAGGAGTGGTAAAGGTAGTTTTAAATCTTTACGACTCCTTGAAAACAACTTGATCAGAGCCGAGAGGATCCATCCAAGGTGGACAACAATTCAGATCTAGTCACTAACTGCCGCATGTTCTCTATGTTTAGCAAAGGATAATTTTCTTTCAATGAAGCTCTATTAAAATTTTTGAACTCTACACAAAGTCTGATATCTCCATTCTTCTTTCTAATTGGCACAAGGTTTACAACCCAAGATGAGAATACCTTATGGGCTAAATGATCCCTCCCTCCTTCAATTTCTTTAATTCATCTTGCATTTTCATGGAGAGGAGTGGATTAATTGGCCTTTTCTTCTATCTAAATGGTTTTTATTTTTCTCAAGAGGGATCTCATGCTGAAATAAGTCTTCTCTATATGCTTTCAGCTCTGAATATGACCAGGAAAGGCAGTCTTGATATTGTTTCAACAATTAAAGGTAGGGCTAGTTTTCTTCTTTGTTTAAACTCGCTACCCAACCAAATTTTTCTTGATTTTTCCTTTGTTCCCAAGTCATTATCTTCCACATCCCTTGAGGCAGACATGTTTCTATTGATGATGCAATCAACATTGTTGAAATTTGACTCAAGAGAAACAAGACCTCTAAGAATGGTGTTAGTTTTCAATTGGATAATATCTTTTCCAAACAAAGTCTCTCTCCCTTTAGTCACACACACCATTGGTTCCTAATCAATATGCTGATCTAAAAACTCACCTTGATTTTATAAGAACCTTTTCACTTGAGCATCATCATCAAACACTTGCTAATGCTTGATGTTGTCGGGGGACAACCTGGCCTAGTTAACACTTCAACATTATACTCAAATAAGGTGAAACGGTGCAATCTCCAAATCTTGACCCCATCACTACCAACTTGTCGGTAGTAGCATTCAAACTTCTATCATGGTGCACAATTAGATCCCAAACTACATGCTTATCGCTTCATCTCGCTAATTTTTGTAGCATACAATTTTCTTATTTGTTTGAAAACTAGCTCTAAATCTCCCTTTGCAATGATGTCCTTGACACCATACTTCCATGCAATTCTCAGACCCAACAACAAGGCTTCATACTTAGCAATGTTGTTAGTACATTCAAAATTAAGATTGAAGGAAAAAACAAATTCTTCCAAGATATGAGAAATCAGGATTACACCAACACCATTTCCAAATTTGGAGCAAGCTCCATCAAATAGAAAGGTCCAAGGAGAACATACCTGTTTAAGGAACTTTTACTAATCCATTTTGTGTTCTTTTCCATCAGAAAAACCAATAAAATTATCAGCATCAACATCAGCAAATAATACTTCATAAGAAGCATTGTTTGGGTCCTCAATTAGATGCAATATCTTCTTTTCTCCATAGAGCTTGACAAGGCTGCCCTCAATGGGAATGGTGGAAAAGAAATATCCATTTGGACACTCCCTCCAACACTTGCAACACACTTTCTTGACAATAACATACCCCATTTGGCAGGGAAATAAACAATCATAACATCTAATTTTAAATTCTTCCCAGGATAAGATGTAATTTGCACTACCAAACCTTTCACACAACTTATAAATAGTACCTCTCTTGAGTCCATGGCAAGTACATTTTCCATAGGCTATTGTCACTTTGATATCCAACTCATTCATGACTTATAGAGGCATGACATTCCATGGTGCACCGGAATCAAACATATAATTGTGAAGTAGCCTATCCTTTATGATCAAAGTTGTGAAGAATGGATCAACATTCAATTGGGAATCAACCAAAGATGTCCCCAAATATACCTCAGGTGTCTCTCCAAATTCCTCTACTACTGGTGGTGTTTCAAGGTCAACAATGATTTAAGGAGGAATCTCAACAACATTTACATTTCTGCCTAGAGTAGTCTTCTCTTCTTTCAACCCTAAGTACTCAAATGCTCTCTTCTTATGCTTAGGAATCCTAAGAAACTCAATGATTGGAACACTCACTTTGATTTGGATTAATACTTGGGCTATGTCATAGGGAACACTCTTTGGAAAAACAACATTGGAAGGGAGACAAGAAGATTCATTTGATGGCAAGGGATTCTTGGTAGCTTGGGTATGAGGAGGACTATAATTTTTGCTTGGGACATGTAGTGCCCACTTCCCTTTGACAATTTTAGATACTTTTGATCATATTATGGACACTATTATGTTTTGTTTTGGTATGATGGTTAGATGTTAGATCATGGATTATTATTGATCTGGATTCAGTTATTATGCATGAGGATTACTAGAGGCATTTTGATATGTGATTGATGATATAATTTTGACATGGATATATTATAGATGTTGATCGGACTTATGACATTTGGATATTTTGAGTAGATCTAGTATGGTAGATTTTGATGATGATATAGTTGATTTATTTAATTAAAATGATAATGTTGAATTCTTGATATTGTTGTGATTCATATGCTTAGATGATCTTGAGATGTTGTTTATATCATTTTGGATGTTCTAATGTGGCCACGAGGCCGAAGGAGGTATTTGCATTTTGTAGGTTAAAAATCACAACAATGTCGGGGGACTAGAGACTAACCATATTGAAATTCAGGTGAAATCAACAAGGTCACCATGGCAATTGTGTTGTTCATTTGTGTGTTGAGTTATGTGCTGATGTGGTTAGAGTTCTATAAAGAAATCAATGCACACAGTAATAACAAAATAGATAACAAAACACCAATATAATGATAATCTGAATTTGATTCAATTGGGATATTTTATTATAGAAGGAGGTTACAATTTATAGGGCATTTTTCTCCTATAGATAAGGAGTCAACTCCAATCATGATCCCCCTTATTTCTCCATGATCCTCACATCCCTACAAACACTCACACAAATCTCTCACACACCTATTCTTTCTCACACCATGATTCTCTCAACTATCCTAGAATCTATGAGTTGTATTTACAACTCATTTACATCACACATATTATTATTCACACTAATTAAACTATTCCTAACATTCACCCCCTTAGTGTGAACATGGGGAAAACTTATCTTGAACTGTAACTTGTCGCCTGATGCTAACTCATGACCTAGATGATTTTCAAAGTGGTTTATCATCAACCAATGAAATGGTTTTTCAAAGTGGTTTACCATAAACCAGAGAAGGGTGGTTTTCAAAGTGGTTTACCACAAACCAAGGAAGTGGTTTTCAAAGTGGTTTACCACAAACCAAGAAAGATCATGTTGTTTACAGTTTATTTTTAGCTCTCATCATATTCCCATTTTTAGGAGATTTCATATAGGAAATTGATTACAATCGTGAACAGGAATAATCCACTATTCATTATTACAACAGAAAGCAAACACACAACTGAAATAGAAGTCACCAATACATTTGAAGCAGTCTCTTTGTTGGTGACTAACAAGAGATGCTGATTAGCCTCCTCCTCCTTTGCCTCCTACCTCAAATCAAATACTTATTTAGAACAGAAAATCTATAGAATTGTAGTCGAGGATCTTCTTTCACTTTGGGTCTTCCTCTTCATTCCACGACTCTTCTTTAACTACATTTGCTTCATTTGGCTTAAGATTTACATTGAGTAAATATTTAGCTTGAATTATGTAATACAAGATTGTATGCCCTTTTTTCTTACAAAGTAGAAGCATTCGGTTCTTCTTTGTTTTTAAGAAATTTCTTGTATTTCTTTTTCCTTACAAATAAAGCAGCGAGTTTCTTCTTTTATGTCTTCTACAGTTCTTTTCTCTTCCACTAGGAGAGCTGAAATCATGTCCTCAAGTGTTTGAGAAGGCAATAGTCCTAATGTAAATACAACGTTGTTGTATTTTGGAGGTAAGTTGTTTAACAGTATGGATTTTGCATCTTCATCTACTACATTAGCTTTCACTTCTGTGAGTTATCTCAAAAGGGAACTTAGTTCATTAATGTGACTTGACATTGTCACACTATCACTCATCCTTAGTTTAAAGAGTTGCAATTTTAGTGAAAATTTAGCATTTGTTGCTTTTGACCCAAATGTTTTGTTAAGAAGATCCCATATCTCTAGTGATGATTTATCTAAATCCACATAGTGTAATTCAGTATCTGATAAAGCAAGTCCAATAATGGATTTTGCCTTGTCATCCCTGCTATGCCATTCTAGTAATTTAGCAGCATCAATTGGTTGTGTTTCTTTTCCGCTTACAATCCCCCATAGGTTTTTGTTCATAAGTTGCATTTGGATTTTAACTTTCCAAGTGTGAAAGTTTAATCCATTAAATTTGTCTAACGGGATCTCCATTATGGGTGTCAAACTCCGTCGATAATGCACCCCCTCAAATGGACGTCGCGTAAAAGCGAAAATGCGTCCGAATTTTTAAATGTGAGGATTTTTTTAATTTTCAAGCTTTTACGACACATTTGACAATTTTGAGACTTGATGACAAGACGATTAAAAATAACTGACTATTATTTTTAACACACTTTTGACATTTTACGATATGATGAAACTATTAAAAAGTAATCAATTTATTACTTTTTAATACAACACTAAGATAACTATGAGGATAACAAAAAAATGAATAAACGAAAATTACAAACATTCAAGACTCAAGACACAATAAGGACATAACATTGATACAACATTTAACTTGATGATGATTACGAAAAATTTGACACTTTTGATACTATTAAAAAAACATACAATGACATGATTTACATTAATACTTTAATGTAGACGACATATACTATCTCACTTAAACAACCTAAAAACCAGAACTGACCACGATCTAAGGAGGAATACCTACACACCCACGTGGAGCTCTGACCCATGGCTTCGAACACCCATGGACGTGGAATCATTGACGTCACCCATGATCCTTCAATGAATGTGAACTGTTTATATGAAGCCGAGCATGCAGATCTGACAACCATTTGTGGACACAAAAGCCTTTGACCTGCGTATTGATGAAGGCTACGAACTGATCTTACCTACGTAGGCTTGGATGGAGGAGTATCTACAGTGACCAAACAAAGTGACAGCCACGTGGGAAGGATCTGGGGAGTACTTCGGGTATCACGGGTCTATCACAGAGATCCCACGGATACGTAGAACCTTCGAGGACATGCAATAGGTCATAATTGCATGTAATTCTGATGCCTACTCTGATACCAGATGTTGATGCGGTTAGATTTCTGTTAAGAAATCAATGTGCACAGTAATAACAAAATAGATAACAAAACACCGATATAATGATAATCTGAATTTGATTCAATCAGGATATTTTATTATAGAAGGAGGTTACAATTTATAAGGAATTATTCTCCTACAGAGAAGGAGTCAACTCCAATCATGATCTCCCTTATTTCTCCATGATCCTCACATCCCTACAAACACTCACACAAATCTCTCACACACCTATTCTTTCTCACACCATGATTCTCTCAAATATCCCAGAATCTATGAGTTATATTTACAACTCATTTACATCACACATATTATTGTTCACACTAATTAAACTATTCCTAACATTATGTTAGGATTTCCCATGGGGGGGATCTCTATTACATGTGACCATGGGATATGTGTTTTATTTATGTGTTCCTTTTTGAATTAATGTTGTATGTATTTTGTTTAGTAATGTGTTCCTTCTTGTAATCTAATTTAAATGTGATAGATTAATGTGATAGTCATATAGTTAAATTTTATTTAAAATAAATTGGGATATGGAATGAAATAAATAAAGTTGTTGTTATAAATATTAATGTGGTAGGAGTGTGTAAGTGATGTTGTAAGAAATTTGTAAGAGTCTTGTAAGGTAGATTTTGGAAGGTCAAGCACTCCATCTTTTATGAAATTCGAATTTTTCCTTGGAGGCCAAATTTGGAGGCTTGTGGGACAAGTTAAACTTGTCCCACACCTCTTAAAATGATCCACCAACCATGCCTATGGTTTGGAGGTTAAATGTAGGCATTTATAATGCATTTTGAAGTGACAATATGTAAGTTTTAATTGCACTTCCCTTACATGTTTTAAATTTGGTCCTTTTGGAGTATGGGCATTTTTGGAGTATGTAAGTGATTTTGTCATTTTTATTTATTGTGATTTGGTGTGTGATGTTGATCTCCTCTTGGGGTTGAGGAAGAATGATGTGGCATCCCACATGGATCCACATCATCCTCTTCTCTTCCCTCTCCTTTATATTGAAGCTTCTTGCTCATTTGGAGGTTGTTGAAACTTTGTCCATTTCCTCTTGGGGTGCATTTTTTTGCTATTTTTTGGAGCTTGTTTGAGGAAGAGCTTGGAGTCTTTTTGCTTGCTTGAACCTTGCTGATTTGGGACTGTTTTTGGCATCTTGGAAAGCTTGTGAGCTTGGAACAAACTTTAGTATGGAGAGGTAGGATCTTGAGTTGTGTTTTAATTGTTTTTCCTTCTCTTGCATGCATGTTTGAATGGTGTTTGTGTTTGCATTCTTGGCTAGTTGGGTAGAATGCTTAGGGCATGGTGTAGGAGAAGGCTATGGGGATTTCATATGGGGGGCATAAGGGATTGCCAATGGCACTGTTTTATTGAGGAGGGAGTTTTGGTTTGGGATCCACCTTGGAAAAGAAACTGCTTGCATTTCTTACTATTGGGGGCATAAGGGATAAACTTGGGGGCATAAGGAGGGTTTGGGAGATATAAGGTTTATGGGGTTGATATGTTTATTGGTGGTATGCATTTTGGTGGATGCCCAATTCCAAATTGGGAGGCATAAAGAGTTCCCCATAGTCCTTGCTCTTATTGGCTTACTTGATCAAGCCTATGTATTGTGTGTATGTTTTCAAATGTAGTTGGGAACTGTTGTCTTGATGGACTGTGTATTTTATTATTGTTGCTTGCATTGTGAAGAATGCTTGTTGTTGTGATAGAAGCCTTGTTGCCATGAGTTGTCTCTCATTCTTTATTTCAATATGGTTGGGGCTCGGGGGCCAATGGGGAAAGAATGGATTCTCCTTTCCCATTGGATGTCTTGGTTGGGTGGAGAGCATTGCCTTTCCCCCTTCCTTGTTGTGATCAAGATGAAATGATGGAGAACTAGCATGCTGCTATTTGGAGCAAGGAGAAAACAGTTTGACAATCATTTTCCTTTGAGTAATTCATTGTAACCTTTCCCACCTTGCGTGGATGAGTATATAAATGTTGTAATGAGAAGTGATTGCATTGTAAATGGAAGTTGAATTTGAATTGAGAAATGTACAAGAAGAATTATACTTCTATTTTGCTTTGGAAAGAAAATGTAAATGATATTCCATACTTTGTATTTTGCAATTTGAAACCAAATCAAATGGGAAAAGTGATAAGTTGTAAAATTGTATTGAGGATCAATGAAAGAATGCATTCCCTTCTCCAAAGTGTATTGCACATTTGATTTGAATTATTGTTGAAATTTAATTGCTGTTTGAAGAAGAAAAGAAAGAAAGAATGCATGGAAAGGAAAGACAATATGGTTCTCTTTTGAAAAATGCATATTTGAATTATATTCTGAACTGCATTTAATGTAGAAATGAATGGTTGTTTGATAAGAAATTGTATTTGACTAAATTAGGAATCATATGCACATCCAAAAGACAAAATTGATAAACAATTTAAAAAGAAACATTTCACTATTTTAAACTTAAATCTGGCAATCCATATTCTATTAAAAATGAGCAGTTCGATCTTATACTCAACAATAAGTTATGAAACTTTGAAATTCACATTTAGGAAGACTTAAAGAACTCAATTTGACCGTAACAATCAAGAATGAATCTCTAAAACTTAATGAATTTCAAATGGGAACCTTCATAGTCATTTTTCTGTCTATTGCCGAAAAAATGCAACCTTGAAAAAATTGGACAAATTCATCTTCACTAAGACACCCTAAACTCTCCCTAGACTGATCCTCCATGTCCGTTTGACATGTTGAGTGAAGGAGGAGTTCTAGATTGATCGAATTGAAAAGTTGAAATCTGCTAGTCCACAAATTAAAACCCTACATATTGTTTTCATTATAATGACCTAGAAAAATTTATCAATTTCCAAAATTGATAACTCTTGTGTGAAGAGGGCATCGAGAGATTTCCGAAAAGTCCTCATTTTCCCAAATCTGACATTCCTATCAAAAGTTATGGCCATTTGAAGTTTTACTTCAAAATGGCATTCAAACAAAAAAATAATAATAAATCTAACTGTTAGAAAAATTCAAAATTTGACTTTGGAAAAATTTCCCAAAAAGGTCTGCAGCCCCCGCCAACCCACAACCAATCGGGGCCTTCCACATGGCAACCCGGGAGGGGTGAACCAATTTAAAACTTAACCTTTTGAAAATTTTCCTTGGGAAAATTTTCCCATTTTCCTCTGCCAACCCACCAGCCCACAGCCAATCACATGCTGCCACGTGGCACGGAGGAGGGCGGACCGAATTTGAAAACTTATGCTTTTGAAAATTTTTGCTTGGGAAAAATTTCATTTTTCCTCCACTAGCCCACAACCAATCAAGAGGCAACATGTTTTCTCTTGTGGTTATGGTAGAGGCACGTTTCCCTTTCAAACTTATCTTCTTTTAAATTTTAAAGGAAAATTTTATGTTTTGGCCTCGCTAGCCCACGACCAATGAAAATGTGCCACATGGCACTCGAGGTGGTGGCGGGAAGGGCAGAAGCCCCTTGAATTTTTTGGTTTTTGGCCTTTGGGGAGAATTTCTTAAATTCCTCTCGTAGCCTCGCTTCCCCACCTTCCTCCCAGACTCTGTTCCCTCATGCGTGCGTGGACCCATGCACTTCCCTCTCCTTCCTATCCCCTTCCTCCTTTGTTTGGTGCAAAGTACAATTTCCTCCTACCACTCTACTTTCCCATCTCCCTCCTCTGCTCGACGTTAGAACATGACAAGTGTCCCCTTGGGACCCACGGGGCGCGGAACATTTTTTTCCCTTAAGCCATATGCTAGGAAAGTTTTTCAATGCCGCCCCATGACCCGCCAAACCACCTATTGGTATCCATATTTAATCTCCTTCACAACTTGAACAACATCATGAATCTGCATAAGAAACTCAAGGATAGATAGATGTTTTGTATGTTGTTTCAGTAGCCGGGATCACACTTATATGCTTGTTTTCATTCAAGAATTGAGGGAGTGGATAACACCTTCATGAGGGTTTTGATCTAACCCTCACTATTTTAGGTTGTGCCTATCAACCAGGGTAAGAGAACCTATGTTGCAGCCCCTATGTGGTAAAGAGATGAAGATATCCTTGTGTTTTGCATATGGTGTGGAGGAAGCTTTGTGAAAACATGATCAAATATCGATTATCAAAACTCAAAGGAGATGTCACTACTAAATGATGGAAATGTTAAAAAAAAGCTAGAGCTGCTAAAGACATGATAAAACCCCGATCAACTTTTTGCATTTTATGAAAGGGTTGAATTCTTTTGTGGACACACAATGCATATATAGGGGTATTGTAGGTAGGAAGAGTTAGCTTAAAGTGAAATTATGATGAGAGATATTGGGACACGAGTAGTTAGGAGTCATCACCTTCTTTGGGAAACCTTGCAAAAGAATTACAACACCTAAACAATAGAAATGTTTCAATGAATTTGAAGTGCTCTTTTCAACCAAGATGTGTGCAAAATGGATGCCCAAATCTACACTATTCCATAAAAACTTTGATAGCCTGTCACAAAGGCTTGAAGCAAAATATCAATAAAACATTAAGAACCCCTTGTTAGATCATGTCTTAAGGTACACTCAAAGGTTTGTAAATACCCTCAATTTACAAGGAAGGTAAATGGATTTAAATCTGTTTATCTCCACTCAAATTTACAATGGAAGATTATGCCTTCAAACCCTCTATAAGAAATGAGACCATGTATGACCAATAAATATCCCAAACACAAGATTGCAACATGAGCATGAAACACAAATTGAAAACATACTGAAATACAAGTGCATGCAAGCTTTTCCAAGAGATAAAACCAGTTAATCCAAGAATTTGATCAAATATATCAGCAAGGGAATGTTATTTAAACAATATCAAAGCTTGTTGATGGCTTTACAGCTGAAACCAACTCAACATGATGAACATTTGATGCAAACAGGAATTAAAATGGCTCTCAGGTAGTTTCTCCAAAAAGGAAATGGACTTCTTCCAGTTTTCCCTGTGAAAATTCTTCTCTCTTTTCTCCAAAATTCTCCACCAGACCTCCAAAATGTTTCCAAAACTACATCATATACCCTCTGCCAACTTGGATCCTTGCATCCCAAGAAAATAATATGCCAAAGGGATCAAATTTGTTACAAAACCCTATCCATTTGATGAAAAATGATATAAAACTGTGAAACAACCCGCCAAATGCCAGAGATGCACAAATATTTTAAAATATTACATGAACTCAGATCCTTATCCATCCTAGGGTCACATTTTTGGCATTCCACCATGCTAGCATGCATTTTCAATCATTTTTCACCTTTTTCCCTTACCATTTTTAACTCTGCAACTTTTCATTTTTACATTTCACGTGTTTTTCACGGGCTGAGAAAAATATCTCATGAAAAACACTATAGGGCACCAAATTAGCTCAAACAAATGATTCCATTGTGTTCAGAAGGCCGAAGGGATGTAGATTCATATAAAATTTCATGTGTTTTGGTGCAAAAATGATGATTCCACACTTCTTGGAGCTCCAATGGCACCCAAAAAATGAAAATGCATAGCTGCCGTTGATTAAAATCAACTTTAAATGCTAGCCCTCCACATGGAAGATCCAAATCCTCTTCAAAATCACCCAAATTACCTTTTGCCTTTACTCAAGGTGGGACATGTGTCTAAACATGATTGGGGCGGGCCCCAATCCTAAAAATGCATTTTGAACTTTTTCTGCCCTTTTGAATTTTGGAAAATTTTTGAAAATTTTCCGTGGGCCCCTGGATGCGCCACGTGTCCTCCTGTGGGCCTTTACCAAAACCGTGGGCCGATTTGATGCATTTTGCCACTTTTTCACAAAAAGGAACATTTTCTCAAAATTCCCGGGCCCGAACACCTGCTATTTCTCTGCCACGTGTTGATATCCCATTGGATGCAGAGCTGAAACTCCAAATTTTTCCGTGGGTTTATTTTTCTCTTTGAGATTTTTCACTAAAATTTGGAAAATTTTCCATCTTTCCTCTGTGCTCTTAATTTCCATCAAAATTTGGACACGTGTCCGTTGTTCATTGGTGGCGGGACCTTGAACTGAAATTTTTCCTTTTACTCTTTGAAGTTTTAAAAACTTCAAATTCCTCCAAGCCTCCACCTCTCCATTTCATCCCTGTACATATGTGTAACATTCTCATTGGTGCAGCCATCGGGTCCAACTTTTTCTTTTTGCATTTTGAAACCAAATTTTTTCAAATTCTTCCAAGTTCCCTCTATTTCGGTCGATCTCCCTAGACACGTGTCACCTTTCCAATGGTTGCGGGCTCACGGGCCAAATATTTCCCCTGACACTCCGAGCCAAAAAATACCAAAAATTTTCCAAGTCCTTGATCATCTACCTGGCCCTCCTAGACACGTGTCATCATGCCATTCACTGTGGGCCTTCGGGAAAAAACTTGATTTTGAGAAATTTTTCAAAATGGAAGAAAAATTTCCTAAGTTACTTCTGCCACCCGCCAATCCTCGACCAATCACAGCAGGCCACATAAGCACATCCCTTTGACATTGTGGGGCCGCAGGAAAAATTGATTTTGACATCCTTGAGTCTAAAACAATAAAATTTTCCTAACTCCCACGCTGTCTATTTGATCTCCCTGTGCCACGTGTCACCCTCCCATTGGGCGCGGGCCTTCGGGCAGAAATTTGATTTTGAGAAATTTTCAAAAATGAAGGCAAAAATTTTTTTAAGTGACCTCTACCACTCGTTGCTCCATCTGACCAATCAAATCATGCCACGTAGGCACACTAGGCAAATGCGGGGCCACAGAGCAAATTCTCCCTTCGCCAAAAATTGAAAATTTGACAAGTTATAACATTTTTCCGACCACACCCGCCAATGAGAGCCTACCATGTCAGCATAAACTTTGCCTTGATAAATTTGATGGGTAGAACATGCCCGTATGCCCGTCAAAATGAAAAAATGTAGGGGATGCTTCTGAAATCAAATTTTCTCACAAAGAAGATGGATTTTTTGGTTTTGAATCCAATGAAACATGATGTGGGGATGATTTAAGCTTGGGGAGTGAGATTTCACCCTCATAAAAATGGAATTCGATCAAACACGGGTTTCTTTCACTCTTTGGCCAAGGAAAAATAACGCAGCCGTGCAACATGAAAAACTAGGGCACAAATAAAGGGGAAACTTGGATTTTGTTTCAAAAAGGGGTAGAATAACAACATTGAGGGCAGTTTGAAAACATTCAACTGGATAAAATGAGTTACAGATCTTCAGCTCGAGCCACAAGGACATTTTGGAGTAAAAATGGAAAATGGAGAATTAGAGTAAAGTGTGCAAACCCATAAATTACACCAACACCACCAAGGCGCTCTTCCCCTCCTTATGCCACGTGTCCCTCTAGGGAAATTTTACCCTAGGAACTCCGCCCACTCATAACTAGAGTTTTGTAAGGAGTTAGGAGGACTTCTTTATATCACCGGAAAGGTGAGAAAATTTCCTATCCATTGGGAATGGTTTAGGGAAATTTTGGAAGTGTTTGGTATGAGAAAAATCTAGTTGAAGTTTTGAGCCTGTTAGAGAGCAGGTATGGGAGTAAATTACTCCCTGAACCTAACTAAAGCATGTAACCCTAATATCTGAACCCTGTGAACTTGATATAAGTAAATAATGGAAAATTTGTGTTTTGGTAAATAGGATCTATTTGAGCCTGCCAATAGTAAACTGACATCTTACAACTTAGTTATAGACACTTTTAATACAAAAAAATTATTCCATAATTTTCTAGCTAACCCTAGGTTGTTTCTTTGGTCTCAAGTGGTTGTTTAATCGGGCACTACATGACAACATAGCTTTTGGTAGGTGCTTCTCTTCTAGAAGCTTCTTTGGAAATGCTTGTGAGTAAGGGTGTTTTAGGTTTGGCTTGAGGCCCAACTCCCTTAACAACTTTACTTCTAGTGTTATATTCTTTCTCTTGAGCTACAACAACATTCATCAACAATTGTCTATCTTCCTCCGAAGGAATACCACCATCATACTTCTTAATCATCAAAGCTCTTAAGTATTCAAAGTCATTGTTAGGAATTTCAAAAGCTTGCACTACATCAACTTCAAGAGTATGAGGGGGAAGAAAAACTTGTACCCGTTTGATGTAATCCCAAAAGGTTGTAGTTGTCCTTGCACTTATCACTTCAATAGATGTTGCTTCTCCTTGTGGACTTGAAGAACAACCCATCATGCAGATATCATCATCATCATTATTAGCTTCACCTTCTTACTGGTCCACTTAACATGGAGAATGGGGTAGGAAATACCTATCACACCAATCAATATTAGTAACTTCCTCAACAACAACAACCCTAGCGATCAGGGGATCAGTAATGCAGTCTCCCTTCACATGCTTGAGGATGTCTATTTGCAGACTTCATGGGTCCTTTTCCTCTATCATATGCCATTTGATCACCTCTAGGATGATTGAAAAATATGTCATGGTTTTGTGCTCTTGGTGACCTTGTGAAGTTTGCCCAATTCCCTTCTCGGCTCTTGCCAACTTGTATGAGATTTCTTTGACATCCCCGCCAAAGTTTTCACACCTCCTCTATATCAGCACCCTTGCTAGCTCAAGGTTTTTAGGGTTTATCAACTTTACACCATCTCTCTTGAGACGTTTCCCAATTACTTTGATATTGTTTTCAATTTGAAGTGCCATGGTGAAAGCTTGTCTTAGATTAGTAGGGTTCTTATCTCTTAGGTAATAGGCTTCCTTTTTATCAAATGCATCTACATATTTGATTAAAAAAGACTCATCACAAGGCCTCAGACTAACAGGAAAACTTCTCAAATTTTTGTTAAACCTTGTGTTAAAGTCATGGACTGATTCATTTGAGTTCTTCTTGATATTCTTAAACTCAGACAAGATAAATCTAGGATCAGTCTTGTCACCATATTACAACCTAAATGAATTCTTCATCTCGGTCAAGAATCAATTGAATTATCGGAAGATCCTTGTACCAATCCCTAGCATCCTCTTCTAGTGTATGAATGAAAAATTTAATATACACATCTTCAAACTCTATCTCAAAATTTTCCATCATGTTAACAAAAAGTTTGAGATGTTGATCACCAGTTATTGCATTATTACTTTGGAATTTTGGCAATCTATTTTTGACATCTTGTGGGACAACATTTGGGTAACCATCCATTCCTCTAAAGTCTATAGGACCAAAGGTGTTAACAAAAATGGAGGTCTAGGTTGAGCCATATTGTTTGGTGGAGGTGATCTTAGGGGTGACACAAGTCGATGAGGAGTGCAAGGTATTTGGGGCTCAAGAATATGGTTCACAAGACTAGTATTCTCTAAATGTAGACTTTCTTAGAAAGTTTTATTTGAATTGAAAAACAAAGGTGCAAATTGGAGAAGGAACTTACCCAAGACAACAGTAGAAGGACCTTCACTAGCTAAGGCAAACAAGTTTATGAGAGGATTGCTTGAATCAGAATCACCGAAGAGGAGTGATAATCCTCTACCAAAGGCTGATCTCTCTCACCAATGGATATATATTTTCCATATGTATGACCTTTAACAACCTTCCAAACTCTTCTCCCTTCCAAATATGAGTTTATTGAATCTCTGCAAACAACTTCTTAGAAAAGTCTTTAATGAAGAGAGATCTTCTTCCTTCCAGTTTTTCAGAAATTAGCAACATCAAAGTAATGACAAAAATGTTAAGACACTAGTATTTATCAAGATCGAACAACACAGCGTCACCACCACTGTGGACTTTCACCCTAGTTTTGAAAATGCACTAAAATACTCACAAATATCTATCAACAATTAAAATATTGCCAAACTTTGTAGATCGGACCTTCCTTTCTTTGAATTTATCAATCACAAATGCAAATGAAGTGCAACTACTACTGAAATCGATACAATTTATATGCAGAGCTTATATCTTCACTTAATACTTACAAATTTGATTATAAAATGATTCTTCAACAATGTATTTGCATGCATAATTTTCAAGGGGCTTTACCAGGGTTTGATATGAATTCAAATATCTCAAATATGTATGCACATGGATCAGATTGAACTAAGAGAATATCAAACCAAGAACTCTACTCTTCATTCCAATCTTATAAATATGATCGAAGATGATACTTGCACATAAATCACACAAGAAGTATTACCAAGGATCTGAAATACTGAAATAATGAATAATGTCCCTGGAAGTGGCACCATTTGGGTGTTGGTACCCATATTTAATCTCCTTCACAACTTGAGCAACATCATGGATTTTACAAGACACTCAGAGGCAGATAAATGATTTATATGTTGTTTTGTAGCCAAGGAAGCAATTTATCTGACTTGTTAGCACTCAAGATTTGAAGAAGTGGGTAACACCTTGAAAGGATTTTGATATAATCCTCACTATTTTAGGTTTTTTCTTTCAACCAAGGTAAGAGGACCTATATTGCAGCCTCTGTTTTGTGAAGGAGGTGGAGATATCCTTATATTGTGCATATTGTATGGAGATGGCCTTGGGAAAACATGATCAATTTTCCATTATTCAAACTCAATAGATCTATCACTACTAAATGATGGAAATGCTTTCAAGACAAGGTTAAAGCTGCTAGAGACATGGTATGATCTTGATTTACTTTGTGCATTTTTGTAGATGGATTGTGTTCTTTTTTTGAAACACAATGCAATGCAGGGGTAGTATGGGGTAGGATTAGTTATTCTGAATGAAATTTTTGGTTGGAGATTTTAGAAAAGACTAACCAGAATTTGCCAAATTATTTAAGGACCTTTGCAAGAAATTTGTAAGACCCACACAGTAGATTGCTTCAAAATGGTTGAGATACTCCTTCAACTAGGATATGTGCACCAAATGGAGGCCCAGATCTACACTCTTCCACACAATATTTGATAACATTCCATAAAATATTGAAGTAGATGAACCAAAAAAGCATCCAGAAATATCTATTTTATCATGACCTAAGGTGCACCCAAAGGTTTACAACAATATCATAATTCAAGGAAGGTACAAAGTGATTTTAAATATGTTTATATCTTTATCGGATGAAATCTCTTTTGAATGTGAGAATGTAGATGCCATTGAACTATCAACAATAAATGAGACCATGTATGATCAAAAGAGTTTTCAAACACAAGACTACAACAAGAGCAAGAAACAAAATTTAAAAACATCCTGGAACATAAGTGCATGCAAATTTTGCCAAGAGACAACACAAAATAATCAAGAAATGATCAAATTTATCAGTAGGGGAATGTTATAAGAACAATCTCAAAGCTTATTGATGGCTTTACAACTGAAACCAACTCAACATGATACAAATCTGATGCAAAAGGAATTAGAAATGGTTCTCAGGTGGTTTCTCAGAGAATGGGCTTCTTCCCATATTTTCCCATGAAATTCTAAGTTTCTCCGACCATTTACATTTCTCAAAAATGCATTATATATCTCTTGCCACATTGGAGCCTTCTTTCCCAAGCAAAGAATATGCCAAGGGATCAAGTTTGTTACAACAATTCCTCATGATTCATTGAAAATGACATTTAATGATTCGCAACAAAAATTGCCAAGTGTTTAAAAAGGTTGAATCATTACAAATATTCAGATCATTATCCTTCTGGAGGCACATTTTTCATCATCAATGCATGCAAATGCCTTTCCACTCATCATTTCACCCTTTTTCCTTTCCAAATTACCTTTGTAACTTTTAATTTTACATTTCACGTGTTTGGACAGATTAGGGAAAAGTTTTGTTTCAAAAACATCTCAGATCTACAAACTAAGCCATAAAACCACTTGCATTGATCTTTAAACGCATAAAGGACACAAATTCACCAAAAATTTGATGAAAAATGATGCAAAATTCTCATTTCCACACTTCCTAGAGCAAAAATTGCTGCCAAAAATGAAATTGTATAGTTACCCTTGATTTGCTCTTTCTCCTTCAACTGGGCCCTCCACGTGTCAAAATTTGATTGAAAATGAATTCGGGCTCACTTTCGACTTTTTAACATTTTTGGAAAAATGAAAATTTTTGAATTTTTCCTCTACTCCTCCACCCTTGAATTTTTGTGATGACACGTGGCATATGGTGGGTCCCATTGAAATCACGATTCAATTTTGAACATTTTGACCTTTTTGGAAATTTTGGAAATTTTCACTTTTTTCCGTGTGGGCCCGCACCTCCACCTTTGCCCTTGACATGTGTCCATGCTCTCTATCTCGCTAAAAAAACTATGGACTTATTTCATGTTTTGACCCCTATTTTCGCCAAGGAAAATTTTCAATTTTTCTTCCGCAGCACATGCCTCCAATTCCTCCCCGCCACGTGTCCCTTTGTGGTTCATTCGTCAGGCCAACACTTCAAATTTCCAGATTGATTCTTTTTGCAAAAGAGAAAAAATTCCCTTTTTCCTCCACCATCCCACTCACTCGCTTTCCTGTCATGTGTCCATCATTGATTGGAGCGGAGATGCATCCCATTTTTAACTTTAGAAAACAAAGCTAAAAATCATTAAGTTTTCCATCGACCCACTCCCCTTTGACCTTCAAAATTTACCACGTGTCACACCTGGATTGGTTGTGGAACTTCGGCCCAAGTTTTGAATTTGATCCATTTGAAGTTAAAACTTCAAAGTCACCAAGAAATCCACCCCCCATTCTAAATTCTCATGGACATGTGTCCACCTGTGATTGGCCACGGGGCCACGCTCCAAAATTTCACCTTAGCTTTTACGCAAAAGGGAATAAAATTTCTTCTACCTCGGCTGCCCGCACTCTCTCTCTGCATCTACCACGTGTCCATCCCTCACTCTATTGCAAACTGCGGACCCTTCTACAACTTTTTTCCCTTCACCAAAAAAAAAGGAAAAATTTTCCTATGTTTTTGACCGGTCTTCCATTTTGCCCTAGCATAAGAACATGACACGTGTCCCTCCTCTGGGACCTGTAGGGTTGTGGGGAAAAAATGTGAAATTTTCAAAAGGCCAAAAAATGTTAAGTTTTTGTAGAAAACCCACCGATCCTTGTCCAACTAGAAGTGGCCACTTATGAGGCATCATTTGAGCTTAATTTTGATGGGCGAATGACACTGTACAATTGTAAAAAAAATGCAGCATTTACCAGAGATGCCTGAATTTGATTTTTTCTTCATGGGTGAGGTATTTTTTTCTCAAAAAACAAGGGGAAATTGATTTTATGTAAGTTTCGACTATGGGGATAGATATTTTGAGGGAAAAAATCCAAAAAAAAAAAAACACGAGCTCCATAGGCCGGGAAAATGGAAAAAATGACAGAGGCCCATGGAATTGGAAATATTAGGGCACAAAGTAAGGCACACATGTATTTTTCCTTCAAAATGTGGTAAAATAAAAAGTTTGTGAGCCTTTGAAAGAATTCAATCTAGAGAACAAAGTTTATGACCACCAAGTTTGAAGAAAAACATTTTAGAGCATGCAAACCAATGGGGAAAGACAAGAAAATAATAGAGGATCAAAATGGACACCAACAAGGGGAAATGTCTTGTGCAAGTTGATTATCTTTGAAGATGAAACACTCAAAATTCAACATGGTAAAGTAAATTGTTCTTGCTCAACTTGTTCGGAAGACAACCCATAGGTTCTCTTTGTCACCACTACTGACGAGTGGTATGTTGATATTTCCTATTACCTAACTTACGGAGAATTCCCTCCCCATATTGATTACAAGCAAAGGGGAAAACTCAAGTTGAAGGTAGCTAAATTTGTAATCTTGAATCATGTGCTCTATTGGTGCTCAAATTTATCTCACCCCATTTGTCATTGAAATTCTTTAGATTATGGCCTCTGTTATGTTTTTGTCTCCCTGGGCTCAAATGGTGGTTCTCCTGCATTTTACGGTTTGACAGTGTAGTTTCCCTAGTAAAAATTACTTCTTAGCATTAGTTTAAATGTGACCCTTTCTGGTTAGATGCATCTCTACAGGGAACTTTAAAAATTCTAAGGCTCACTTCAACCCAAAACATGTCCATGTGGTGAGCCCGTGCTTGCTCAGGGTCTCCGCTCTTGGGGACCATCTTGAAGTTGTGCCATAAAGACATGTGGAGGATTCTACTACACCTTCCCATACTTATACTTTTCAAGCAACTTCCTAAAGGGCTTGGGACATGTGGAGGGACCGCACATGTTTGGGGTCTCTACTTTTTGGGACCATCTCAAAATGTGCCATTGAGACACATAGCATGTGGGGAAATGGAGAAATGGAGCTTCAGTGTCATTTAAGTATTTTTTTCCTTTTGTAAAAAAGGGATAAAATTATAAGTTGAAGTATGGCCTTGACAAGAAAGAAATGCTAACATTGAATAGTCAAAAACAGAGGTGCGGGCCCGCATGGAAAATGTGGACCTTTTTTCCTTTTTGGAAAATTATAAAATGTCAAAAGGTACTCCCTGACCCGTTTCCAATCACATTTTTCTATGTGGAGGGCTCAGATTAAAATTTGAAAGGAAAAATCAATGGTAGATGTGCATTTCATTTGTTTTTGCTACCATTGAAGCTCCATGATGTTTGGAGATGCATTTTTTGCATCATTTTCATCAAATTTTTAGCAAATTTATGTCATTTTGGTCTACAGAGTTCAATTGAATCAATTTGGTATCTCAATTTGTAAATCTGAAGTACTTTTGAAGTGGAATTATCTCAGGTCATGGAAAAATGGAAAATGCCAGATCCAGAAATTATAGAGTAAAATTTCAGAGGAAAAGGAGGGAAAAGGGATGAAATGATGAAAGTGTAGGCACAAAAGGTGAAAAGGAAATTGCATCGAGAGAAAAAGGGATGACCTGTCAAAGTCTAGCTATATAGAGGCTCTGAAAAATGATTAAAAAGGGTATTTCTCGCATGAAATAATCAAAATGATTAAAGGGACTCCCAAAAAGTTGTGGCATGACATCTTAGTCATTATTCGAGGGCCTAAGAAATGTGATCTATTCACAATTGGTTCAATTAGTAGATTTCGGATATGAATTTGTTAAATGTCTCTGTCCAAAACAAATTGGTAACAAGAAAATGTCCCTCTAATATTCTTCTCTTTTGTGGGGAAAAGGTGTTGCAGGCGCTAAGGGTGAAGAATATTCCTCCATTTAGAACAATGATGTAAATATTTGCAATGATTCACCTTTTTTGAAAACACCTGGAAACCTTTTTACGAATCTGTGGAATATCACTTTTTGTGAATCATGATCCAATATGTGTAACAAAGGTGCTTTGAATATTCCTCTTTTGGGGGAAAATTGGATGTAAAGGGTGTATTATAAATGTAATGAGATTAATCTTGCAAAAGGTTGGAGTTCATTTTCACGAGAAAATTTTGAGAAAATCTCATCCTCGAGAATTTTTTTAGAAACCAGTTAATGACCTCTCGATATTATTTAAATAAATCTCCCTATTGATGAATCGATAAATTTTGAGTTAATTTGTGTCAAATATCTGGAAACTTTTATGTTTATTTCACTTCGGAGAATGTCTCAAGTAGTTTTTATTATTCTTATTGCAATATTGTATCAAAATCTCTTTGAATCACACAGATCTCAATCCTCATGATAGTTTAGTGGCATCTGTAATTTCATTTTTCAAAAGATATTTCATTTGGGAATGAAATAAATAATTTAAAATCACTTTTATTTCATCTATTGACAGAGATTGTTTGTAAGCCTCTAGGTGTACCTCAGGCGTGACTGATCTTAGATTTTGATGTTTTATTGGGTCTTATAACTCGATCCTTCGTGCTAAAATCTCAAATATTGTGTGAAAAAGTGCATGTTTGGGCCTCCATTGATGCACACCTTCTGGTTAAAGGAATGTTTTAACTATTTTTGAAGCTTTCTTTTATTGAGTTCTCCATTTGTTGTGAAGTTTCTCAAGGATCTGACAAATTCCAATCTATCTTGTTGATCTCCCATCAATTTTTTTTTAAATAACCAATCCTACCCCAAACTACCCCTATTTTTCTCTGTATATCCACAAAAGAAAAAAATCCATTTGCTAAAGTATGCATACTGGATCAAGATTCCAAATGTCTTTAGTAACCTTTGCCTTGTATTGAAAATATCTCCATAATCTAGAAGTGACAACTCGTGAGAGTCAGATTTGGTGTGTTGATCATATTTTCCCAAGGTTTTCTTTATAAAATTTGTGTAAAAGAAAGGTATCTGCGTATCCTTCAATAATAGAGGTTACAAAATAGGTTCTCTTACCTTGGTTGAAAGGCACAACCTAAAATAGTTAGGATAAGATCACATCCTTTTAAGGTGCTACCCACTTCTTTCAAATCCTGAGTGCTAAAAAGTCAGATAGATTGCTTCCTTGGCTACAAAATGACATACATAATCATCTATTTACCTTTGAGTGTCTTGTCAAATCCATGATGCTACTCGGCCTTTGAAGAAGAGTAAATCTAGGTACCTGGATGGTTGTTTCCTCAGTGCGTACATAAATAGAAACAAGAAAATTTTCTTAAAGCATACCATGACCAAGAATGTGGTGGGCATTTCTCAGAATTGGTCACTCCACAAAATATCCTCCGAGAAAGGTATTATTGGCCCACCATATTTGCAGACACTCGAGATTGGGTTTATAAATGTAGAGCATGCCAACATTTCGTTGGAAGAACATGACTCACCGCATTACCACTCGGGCTTATGGTTATTGAAGAACCATTTCAACAGTGGGGGCTGGAATTCATTGGTGTTCTAAACCCTCACTCAAGTGCGGGGCACACCTATGTACTCACAGCAACAGACTACTTCACCAAATGGGTGGAAGCCATTTTGGCCAAACAAGCCAACACTAAAACAATATGAAACTTCATCAAGGAGAATATCATAGTCCATTTCGGAGTGCCATAGAATATTGTAGCAGATAATGCTACCTATTTCTCTTCAAGAGAGATGACCAAGTTTTTCTATAGCAACAAAATCTCCCTAGCTCGTTATTTTGAGTACTATCCATAAGGAAACAGATAGGCTGAATCAAGTAACAAGAACATTGTGACCATTGTTCATAAGATTGTAGATGAGAATCAAAGGAATTGCCACAAAAGGTTGTACGACACATTTTGGGTAGATAGGATCACTCTGAAGAAGGTGATAGGTATGTCTCCATTCCAACTACTATATGGAGTTAAAGCAGAGATTCCCCTCATAATTGAGATTATAGCTCTTAAATTTCTACAGAAATAGAAGATGGTCAATACAAATATTCCATAGACAAAAGGATCCTATTTTTAGAGAAGTTGGAAGAAAATAGATTTGAGGTGGTGGATAGAATCAAAGAACACCAATTGAAAGTGAAGAAGATCTTTGACAAGAGGCCTAAGGAAAGAGAATTCAAGGTTGGAGACTTTGTCCTACTATGGGACAAGAGAAGAGAACCAAAGGGCAGCCATGGAAAGTTTGATTCATTATGGCTTGGCCCATTCCAAATTCATGGAGCTTATGGTGAGAATGTTTTTATCCTCTCATACTTGGATGGAATGCCATTGGAATTACCTTGAAGTGAGAAATACTTGAAACTATATCATCAATGAAAGTGGGTTGTCCCCCCTTGTACCATAGGTGATTTCTTGGTGTGTTTGCCTTTCCGTTGTGTGGTTTTGTTTCCCTTTTTTACATGTCATATGTTTCCTTCCTTTTGTGTGCTTGTATGTTTCCTTCTTCTGATCTTTATTTCTCAAAATTGTACATGACTCTACAAGGCCCAATGGATAAGGCACTAGTCAACCTTATATGGTTTAAAAATTGAGATTCTAGATCTTCATACCATGTCTTCTCCATGCTCAGTCCATGCCATGTCCCCAAGCTAGAGCCAGTTGTTGCCTCCGAAAACCACTTTTCATTTTCCAAGTTAAATTCAAAATTTTGAGCTCTCGCCCTCCTAAAGTATTTAATCCAAGTTAAAAGTTTGAAGAGATAGAGAAATCCATGCCCTAGAGTTGTTTCAAATCCCTAATCTACTTGTTTTGATAAATTTATCATTTTCCTGTCTAGACGTGTGAAAATTTTATTATTGTCTTCATTTGAATGAAATTTTCAATCTTTCTATGCCCCTACATCATCAAACCTTTTATTGTTTTCAATTCCTTGCCTCGTGAAAGAAATTTGAAAATTGGGAGCAAAATGGTGGAGTTTTCTTCTTCTCTACATATTTTTTCCATGAAGAGGGACGATGGGAATTTTCTTCCCCATCAAATTTTGGACCCATCATCCATGGGTACATGGACATACCTAATTGGAAGTGGGTCAACAGAGAAATTTGTGTTTTTAAGCCTCTTTGTAAAAAGGTGAAAAGTTAAAAAGTGACCCGTAGCCCCGATCAGGATTAAAGGAAAAAGTCAAATCTTGAGCTGCCATTGGAAAGTCAAAGCAGGGAGGTGGACCATTGGGGAGATTTGAGATTTTGAGCCTCTTTGTAAAAAAGGTGAAAATTTAAAAAGTGACCCGTAGCCTCAATCATGCTATAAGGGAGAAAGTCAAATATTAAGCCCGCATCGAAGGTCAAAGCAGGGAGGCGGGCCGACAGAGAAATTTGTGTTTTTAAGCCCACATTAAAAAAGTAAAAAGTTAAAAAGTGACCCACAACCCCGATCATGCTATAAGGGAGAAAGTCAAATATTAAGCCCGCATTGAAGGTCAAAGTAGGGAGGTAGGCCGATGGAGAAATTTCTGTTTTTAATCCCGCATTAAAAAAGGTAAAATTATAATAGTGACGCCTGACTCCCTCACTAATCAAGTGAAGCCACGTGTCATGACCATATCAAAAGTAAGTGAGAGGGCCAAAATTTTCCAAAATTCCATTTCTCCAAAAGAAAAAAATGCAAAAGGCATCCTCTCTGCGCCTGTTCAAAGTAAATTTCTCTAATGTGTACGACTCCGATTTAAGGTTTCAAAGGCAAGATGAACGGTTCATATTCAAAGTTACAAAACAAGTGTAACGGATGCATTATGAAAATTCTAGTTTTTCCACCATTGGTGTTTCTTTGTGAATCAAGAATCCGAATGGACATGAATGATTGAAAAAAATTGTAAACCGTTTCTTGCTAACAAAGAAGAAGTTGTAACCGTTTCTTGGAGGAGATTTAATGGCTTCTTCACGCCATTGTAGGGGGTGGTAATCGATATTTTAAATTGAAGAGTATATTGTACTTTGAGAGAACAAAGGAGATGGCCATTTTTATTTTGTTTCCCCCTCCCTTCTTCTCAAATTCCTCCATTTCTCCACTATGTACAATTTCTGTTTAAGAAGCAATACAAGAAGAAGGATTTTGTAGCCTCTTTGATGAGGAGATTTCAGAAACTTTGAGTTTGCAATATTATCTTTTCTTGTTACCATTTATAGGGCTGTTTCTTCTCATGAATGCATGTGACAAATTTTCTAACTAGTGTGTGTAGGAATCTGATTTTCTACTTATAACATTAGTTCTTCTACCTATTTTCTCACTCCCTTTTCCACTTTCAGACAAAGTTCTCTCTTGTAAGTATCTCGTGAGCTTTGTTGCGGGGTCGGTGGAGTGCCTCTCATTGGATCTTGGCTGAAAGGCCACCACATAAATCTACATTATATCACGCATGCATATACGGTAGCTCCACCGATTAAGTATAGGGACTTAGATTCCCAGAGCGTTGGCAAGGAATTTAAAAGTTTTCCCACCTAAAAAATTTCCTCGCCAACACCATGCTTCTCTAAATTTTTCCTCCTAATTTTTTTTTACGATGATGACCTTCTTGATGAGGACCATGTTCCACCTTCACCTATCACCACACATCATCATCCTTTACCCATTCAATGATCAGTATCTCCACCCCTAAGACAATTTTATCCACCTCTAAAATTTGAGATCAACATGGTCTGTATTAGAGAATTAGCCAAATCACCACCCAAATGCCATTGTACCTAACTCACTTCACAAGGCATTTCTCCCCCAGTAGGTTTTTTTCCATCATGTTGTTACACCACTCATCCTACACCTTCTCCATTTTCCCCCTCCCCTTAGATTAACATGGTTCATGTTACCACCTACGCTCAGAAAGAAAAGGGAAAAGAAAAATCGACCAACCCATCAACCAACCTGTGTGCCCAATATACCATTTGCACCCACACCCAAAATCACCATCCGTGGACCTACATACCTTATCTATGATGGGGTCACGCATCGTGGAATGATAAAACAATTAAATCAGTCCCCTCTAAAAATGTCATTGTATGATCTTGTTCAAACTTTTAATCTCATAGACAAGCCCTTATTGAGGTTCCATAATCCATTGAAATTTTACCCGATGATCCTACACCAGTGGCCTCCATTCTTACCCCTCACCATGTGGCCTCACTTACCAAATCATCTCCTTCTTTGACCTCTATGCCTAGTCCTCTAGTCACCACCCTCAACTTCTCTAATGAGGAGATTGTACCTCTCCATTCAGATGACCCTGATCTCACCCTATTCATTTATTTCTATATCGATAACATATGTGTACGATGCATCATGATCGATGGTGGTGCTAACATTAACATCATCTCATCCCTCACATAAAATTAAATGTGTATCCCTTCTAACTATATGTATAATAACCCAATTATGTTGTGCTCCTTTAACGATGCCATCACCTCCACCCTTGGCACCATTATCCTTCACATTTGCATAGGCCCTCACACTATCCCAGAACTATTCTACATATTAGAAGGAGAGTTCTAATATAACCTATTGCTTGAAAGACCCTGGATTCATGTCATGGGTTGTGTTCCTTCAACTTTACACCACTGTGTAAAATTTGAGCATGAAGGACATAACTACACCATCCCCATCGACCCATTGCCATTCAAAACTTGTAACATGTTATACCGACCCAATGATGTACTTGTACCAATCAAAGCATCTGCCACTACTCCCACTTCTCCTTCACCCACAAGCCCATCCACCAATGTTGTTGCCACCTCTCCCACATCTAATTATTCTATTCCTACTACCACTATAGCTTCCACAGCCAACCACTCTACTTCCTAACCAATCGATACCCCTCCTATCCAATCATCTAGTGAATCGTCTATCTCTGTTACCCGCATACCTACTAATGATTCCCTAGAAGGTATTTTCAATGCCTCACTCGGGGAGTACCACCTATAACATTAACACATTCCTCACTCCACAAGAGTATGGAAACTTGTGTCAAGAACCTCATTATGACTACCGCATAGGTGAGGTCTTCCTTATGGTTTTCCCCGCCTTCGCACTAACTTAACACATGGAGGAATTGACACTGGCACCTATTCACCTGAACCTCCATCCCAAACATGACCATTTTCATCTGGCCTCTAATCCCTTAATAACCATTTCTTGCCCACACTTTCCTTCACCATTACGTAAGGAAAGGATTTGACTTCTGTTTTTACGAACAAGGTTACAATACTATCATTTTTTGTACCACCTATAAATACAATGACCATAGTGGCATTTTCTTTGCCGCACCACCTTCTAAGAAGGCCCGCATTGACCTCATTGAGGAGGAAAAACCGTCTTCACCCCATTCACCAGCATTGCCACCTTTACCCATAGAGTCCATAGATCCCGAATCTATCCCTCTTAAATTTATTTTTCATAAACACAATTTTCCTTAGACCTTTGACTTATCAACGCGATGGTGAGGCTCACTTTTCTATTCCCTTCATGTATCCTAACATGATCAATGATGATACGCATTCTATTAATGTCGTTCAATGTTAGGACGATGAGTCCCTCCTCACCTACCTTGGTGCGTAAGATTCTTGCATTCACCTATCATTACCCTCTTAGACAGAACCATGTTGAATGAATCAACTATCAAAATCAACATTCATGCTCAGGACAACCTGCACATTCTAAAGATAGGTCCATCTTAAGATGTTTTTGAACATGAAGCTTTTACCTCTTTCCTCTAGGACCATAGCAATGCTTTCACTTGGTCTTATGCCAATATGCCTGGTATTGACCCAAAAATTGTGGTCCACAATATCGTAACCATTCTTGATGCCAATCCCACAAAACAAAAGCTACGGAAAATACATCCTCACATTGATCTTCTTGTAAAAGAATAACTTTAATGCCTTCTCTTTGTTTCCTTCATCCTTCCCATTGACTATCCCCAATGGATTTCTAACATCATTCCTATCACAAAAGCAACAGGGGGACTCCGCATTTGCACAGACTTCCGTGACCTCAACCTAGCTTGTCCCAAAGATGATTTTCCCCTACCAGGCATTGACCAACTAGTTGATCTCACCACTGTTCATGAAATTTGTCACTCATGGACAATTTCTTAGGTTATAATAAAATATTAATTACTCTATAAGATAAAAAAATTCCTTCATCACTCCTTGGGGAACCTCGCTATCGAGTCATGCCTTTTGGATTTAAATATGTTGGTGCTACATATTAGCGAGCCATGAATTATATCTTTATGACATCATGAATTACATATTGGAAGATTACTTTCTAAATCCAAACATCGAGCAGAAACACCTGACAGTCCTTAAGGTCATATTTGACCACCTCATCAACTATTGTGTTTTCCTTCAACCAAGAAGTGTGTCTTTGCAGCAATTTCAAGAAAAATCTTTGGTTTCATCATTTCTTTGCATGACATATAAGTCAATCCTGCTAAAGTAAAGGCTATTCTAGAAATGCCTCTTCCTACTAATCTCTAACAACTTTGAATCTTGCAGGTAAGTTGTAATCAATTTGTCATTTTATCTCAAAATTTCTAGCTCGCCATCAACCATTTAATCATTTCCTCAAGAAGGATGCCTCATTCAAATGGGATGATGAATTCCCAATACCTTCTTCAACCACCAAGTGCTCCTTCATACTAAGGATGAACAACCATTTTACCTATACATCTCTGCCAATGGCCATTCTTTAGAAGCCATGCTCACTCATCGTGATGAGAACATAGAGAGCAAGTGGTTTATTACATAATCCGTACTCTTTTGGACTATGAAACTAGATACACCCATGCCGAAAATCTCTGCTTAGCCTTATTTTTCATCACCACCAAACTTCGCCATTACCTACTCAACCACAAAAACTTTGTTGTCACCAATACTGACCCCTTACATTACATGTACGCCAAACCCTATCAACATCAACGTGCCGCATGTTGGCTCATGCTTCTTGCAGACCTCAACCTCGAATTCATTCATAAAAAATCCATCAAAGGCCAAACCATCACTGACTAACTAGTAGATGCACCTCTTTCGGGAATCAACCCTCTAACTTTAATTTCCTAGATGAATCCATAACTACCCTCTCCTTGGACGATACCACTTACCAAATGACACTCTTCTTCGATGGCTCCAAGTTTCAGCGTGGGGGTGCGGCTAGTGTTATCCTCATTCCTCTTGATGGTGAACCTATGCCTTTATCTTTCAAACTAGATTTTTACTGTACAAACAATATAGCCAAATACAAAGCACTTGTATTGGGTCTCTAGGATGCTTATGCCTTAGATGTTAATTCAATAAATATATTTGGTGATTCCCAATTGGTCATAAACCAAATCAATGGTATACACTAGTTTCGTAATAAAATAATTCAAAAGTTTAAACATCATGTAGACATACTTTTGACTACCTTTGACCATTACAAACTTCAAACCACCTCCCATTATACCAATAAATTTACGGATACCATGGCCTACTTGGCTTCTCAGATACCCGCTTCATCCACCGACTTAAAATATTTGGCACAATACAAACGTTATAATTACCCTCTTATTTACCACATGAGATCTAATCCTTTGGAACCGTTGCACCTGACCCACGTGACCTTTGGTATAAGTAGTTTGTATAATATCTTTCCCTTTCCATTCTACCTTCCAATCTCACTCGTAATGGACAATGTGCCTTTCTTAAAACTGTCTCTCTCTATTTCATCACGAGTGGTCTCCTTTATAAGCACAGTTTGATGGTATTCTCTTACGATTCCTTATAAGTTATGAAATTCCCTACACCATAAAGGAAGTTCATGAAAAAACTTGTGGAGGGCACTTTCTTGGTTTAGTTATCACTAAATGCATTCTTTGCCTTGGATATTATTGGCCAACCCTAAACCGTGACTATTGTGACTATGTCAAATGTTGTTTGAAATGCCGAAACATGTTAATATTCATCACACACCTAGTCATGCCTTACAAGTCACACGATACCTTCGGGATTTCTCTAAATGGGGCTTGGATTTCTCGGAGAGATATATCCCCATTCTTCACAATGCCATCAATGCATTATAATCTACTTTGAATATTACACTAAATGGGTAGAATACATCCCCCTCATTTCTATAAAAGCTAACAAAATATGTGAATTCATCAACCATCACATCATTTGTCACTTTGACGTACCTCACCATCTCATCACTTATGATGGAAAGTAATTAAAAAATGATACCATACGTAAGCTACACGATGCTTTTGGCATTCAATTAATTTTCTCATCACATTATTACCCACAAACCAATGTCCAAGAAAAATCAACCAATAAAACCTTGAACAAAGTTTTTATGAAAGTAGTTGACGATACTAGGAAGGATTGGCATACACACATCCCCTTCACCTTATGGGCCTACCACACTAGTATTTATACTTCAATTGTTGCCACATCTTTTTCTCTGGTCTACAGTACTGAGGATGTCTTACCTCTTGAAGTACAAATTCCATCTCTCCACATCGCTCTACAAGACATGCTCAACGATGATGACTTTTTCTAGGATCGTTTGGCACAACTTGAGTTATTAGATGAATGCCATCTCAATGCTCTTGACCATATCCAAATCTACCAAAAATGTATCAAATGTTCCTACAAAAAATGTGTCCACAAATGAACCTTTTAGGTCGGTAACCTCATCCTGAAGGAAAATTAACATGGAACCAAAGAAGAGAAAATTAAACGAGGAAATTTTTCTCCTAATTGGCTTTGACCCTATATTGTTACCCATGCCTATGGATCAGGTTCTTATCATTTATCTTCACTCGAAGGTAAAACTAAACTTGAGTGAAGAAAAACCTAAACCTGAGTGAAGACAAACTTGAAACTAAGCCCCTTAATGCCTTACATCTTAGAGCATTTAATTGTTGACATCAAGTCCTATATCACTTTCTATTAATTTACTACTCATCCCTTGAGCGTTGTTCACCTTCCATATTACCCATTTTTGAGGATCAACGACCAAAAAATAATCATGTGAATACCCATCACCTTTCAACCTTACCTTCAATATGAGTACCACGACCCTACTCACAACATGATTCTCATGGATATTTTCTTTCTTTTAAAAGATGGAATCCTATGGTCATTCATCACTCGAAACCACCTCTTTCGTAGTTAACCTTTGTGTGCTATGGTTTTTTCTTCTAAACAAGAACCTAATCTTCCTCTATAGTCTTGTCCATGACTTAAATCATCTAAAAATAAAATGGGATTCAATTCCTTGAGTCAAAATTCAAGAAAAAGATGACTCCCTCAAATGGGACATCTCTTCTCTCTATCTTGCCATTGTAAATAGACTACTCCCTTGAAGGACAACTATATAAATTCATTATAAAAATACAATAAAATGTTTAGAAGCTTCCCGTATCGATCAGCTTCATGAAGACCTCAAGGAGATAATATACTCATCCCATATAAACTTCCCGCATTGATCAGTCTATTAAAAACAAAAAAATGAAGAAAATGATAAATTTTTCATCATGGACTTGCCTATTTTTGATCCTAGGTTTCTTTCTAGGTAAACATACTATCATACACTAAGTTACGCTAAACCACCCACTTTCACCTCATTACCTTTTCACCCTACTTTTCTCTCTACTCAAGGGAGTTTCCGTAACTACAACATTTTGTGATCATGTGACTTTCTTTACCCTTAGAATAGTCCATTATGCAACACCTTTAGGGTCTTACATTGATAATCCCATTTGGGTTATGGTAGAATAATTGGGGTATTAATTAAGCGTCTCTTTTACCATCTCTTACCATTCACCATCCTCATTACTTATACAGGACCAAACCATCGACACCTACATGTTCACCTCCAAACCATGCCTTTCAACTAAGACTCAATCATGCCTATGACCTACACTCAATCATACCTAAAGCCTACCAACCCATTCCTCTACCTCATCATATTCTTCCCTAGCTTATGGGAGAACTACATCGCCTCGAGCCCCTTTTCGCTAGGGATATGTAGGAAGCACTCCTGGGCATGGGGCCATTAGAGGTTAGCTGACCACTCTTTACCTTACCCAATTTACCCTTCATTTTCCTATTCAAATTCTACCTTAGTTAGTTTCCATTTTATATCAATAATTGGAAATTAAACCAAATAAGCACCAATTAACAAACATCTTTATCACATCATCAAATAATTCATTTATCATTTTTATATTTCCAGCACAACATATATTTGGAAATTGGAACCATAACATACATATAACTCATCATTTATTTCCCATGTTACCAATAACTTGGACATTAAACCAAAATCATAAACCATGACTCAACCATGCCTATGACCTGACTACATCATGCATATACCTGACTCCACCATGCCTAACCAACCCGACTACATCATGAATATACCTAAATCCACCATGCCTAACCAACCTAACTCAACCATGCCTAGGACTTGACTCCACCATGCCTAAAACACCTAGTTTCCATCCATATACAACTAACAATCAAATTTTTCCAACACAAGTACATCATCCAAAATCATTGATCTCATCATAAAAGTCTATGTATCCATCCAATATACACTGATACAAAATAATATCAATCTCTCAAAACTCTCATATACAGCCTCACCATCTTTGGCACACATGGCTAGTATATGATCAAAAAATCTCAAAACTCTCATATACAACCTCACTTTCTTATGCACAGCAGTAATGGTATCTATAAAAATCATAATCAAAATGCGACATCAATCATTGGCCCCTCTAATCTCTAGGTCTATCTCACATGTCTCCTCTGCTCCTCCTATCTAGAAACCTACCAACATCTCTCCCCCTGCCATAGGTATAGGTCTCACCTCCACTAGACTTGTAGCTAGGTTAAGCCTCTGCGAACTAGTGGCATCACCTGACCCTATCTATGGGCTCATCGACCCCCTTTACTCTCGCACTATGGATGTGGGATCTCATCCTCTCGCTTGAGACTGTTGTACCCTTTGCTCTGCATAGGAGGGGACATCTATCCGGAAGGCGTCAAATGATCCTAATAATAGCACACCTCATTCAGGGAATCCTTGAACTATGCGATCAATACTATTTGTGGAGGCACCATGGGCCTTGTTGCCACCTATGTACTATAACCTACTATTGCTATACTTGGCCCCTATGCTTGTAAATCTTGTCCTGACCCTGTGTGGGTACATGTACCACCACTTGTCCTTGTGAAGAAGCTAACTACCCCTTTAATGTAGTCACCTAGACTTGTAAGGTGGCTACCTTTGCATGTGATGTCGTTAGCTAGCTCTACAAACCCATGACCTGTGCGTGTAGAGTGGAAATTTATGCCCCATCTTTTCCTGGCCCTTGTGCCTATACCTATGCTAACTATCCTTGTAAAATAGTCACTTTCCCTATCAAGGTAACTACTATACATGTGCAGTAGCCAACTGCAATCCCAATGTTGTCACCTATCCCTGTAGTGCATCTCTCTGCACTATCACTATTGCCAAATCTGGTTACCTCAGCTATGGATCTGTCTCCTATAACTCTACCACCCACCACTCTATATACTCATCAGTCACCCCTAAATCATCAATCTAGCCATCCACCAAAATATTCACCGACTCGCTTTCGATCTGTGGGGTGTGGTAGATCTAAAGGCCTCTCCACATCCTTTTGGTGATACCATAAAATGGGCAAGGGAAAATATTGGACTAGTCAAACTGTCATTGGAATCTATCCTATGGAATCCTCTCATGCTCAGTGGAAAGTCTACCATGTATCCACCGAAATAGCTACAACCCCCACAAATCCCACCTCATACTTGTAAATTTTGGATAGCCCACATATGGCCACCATATCCATCGCATAAATCCCCTCCAACCTCTGTCTATAGTGAACGACATTATAGGTCACCTCCTCACCTCGTTGGTGATCCCCAGTTGCCACCCACCTCTTGTAGCTTGCTCTCTGTCCACCTCTATGCCAATCTACTACTAGTAATCCTCATGGCCACACTATCACAATGTGCTCATACACCCAACAATGTAACATGAAGGTATAACATAGGTGTAGCGACACATCCTCTGATAACCCTAGAGCTCTCTATACAACTACACCAAATAGGTAGGTGGCCAAGCAAAGTGGACCCGATCCTCCACCATCTCCTACAAAACCCCCATAAAACCTTAGGGAAACCGGCCACCCTCTAAATGAAGTAGAGCATAGCACCCCACTAAAACGATCATCGCACCACTAAACACATCTCCTTTGGTTATTCTCGCATACATTACCCCATATACAAGGATGGTGTTGTGCTCAGTTAACTCAGTCACCATCTCCTCTAAGGCCACATCAGATGACACTATATGCACCAACTTACCAATAATCAGAAATCACAATATCTGGTAGACATCCTCTAGCATGATTGTCATCTCACCGGTAGGTAAGCAGAAAGTGTTGGTCACGACATCCCATCTATCGATGAGTGCAACCATGAGGCTATGATCCCTTCAGATCCACATATACCATCTAATGCCAACTAGGCCAACCACTCGAATGTGCCCCCACTCCTCCATGGTGACGTGAGGTCATATCTCCCCACAAGTGGTGGGAATCTATCCTACATCATCAGTTGATGCCGTGCCTACACCCATATAACTCAACCATGTCAAAAGTGCCACACACCTATCTATCCCATACCTACTTCCCTAACCTATCATCTACCATGTGCCCATTTACACCAACCCCATATTACCTTACCTAGGACATCACTTACCTAACCCCTTTCCTCCTACCTCTCTTTCGGTCCCTCTTATACCCCATTTCTACCCATTTCCACCCAATCTAGCCTCGCCCCATTTATGCTTGACCGATATCGGCCATTACTTACCAATACCTCCTCTAAGCACTTAGATTCCTCCAACTCAGCGTTGTATAACACCTCATCCTTTTCTTCATGGAAAATGCTAAAAAAATTGCTATGTCATTTTCTATAAAGTGGACAGGTTGAAATGAATCTGTAAAATATGGATTTTTACTTTTACCCTACCCCTAACCTAACTGACATTAGTCATGTGCCCTAATCTACCATGGTCATTTTATCTAGAATGGTATCAATTTTCCATAATGTGTCGGTTATACTTTTTTGACCCCCTCACTCCACTTTACACCAAATCTAGTTTCCTAAAACCTTTTCCCACCTAACCCAAAGTTTACCCTAACCTTACACCTCACCCCATGACATTATTCCTACATCTCCTTTGTTGTGTCTTAGGAGTTTTTATTTTACCTATATCTTGGCCTTACCCGTGCCATGACCTATTTTCCTGAACCAACCTACTTGGTGTGACCATTGACCTTATGAACTAACTATACCTTGTGATGTTGTTACCTATGTTGTTTTAGCCTACCAACCATACCTTTCCTATGGCCATGCCGTTTATCTTGACCAAACCTTTGGTGTACCAGAACATACTTAAACATTCTTGCATCTAACCTACATTTTTTTTATAGACTATATCCTATACCTTGGATACCTGAATCACCTCACCCTTGTTTGGACAAACCTATCGACCTTAGACGATGTAGAGTTTGTAAGCTCTTCAACCTGGTATTGTATTGCAATCTATACGTGTGTGTGCATTTGATTACCATTACCCATGACACAATTTAGACCCTAGCCTACTACCTATTACCCATGTTAACCATCACACTTTACCTCAATACTCAAACCCATCCCCACCTATCTTCATCCACTACCCATTTATCAAATCACTCACTGACTTCGTATTACACCTCATTAGTGCCTAGTTAGAGTGGGATCACCTTCACCCAAAAATGGGGCAATCAATTCCTATTTTTGTCAAGATCGCTACCAATATAAGCTACACAACAAAAAGGGAAAAAGTGTAGACACAAAATTGGGTCACACTCCCCTTGGTCCCCTTTCGAATAGCTAATTTAAACATATTAATCTAACCATGAATCTTCTACCCCACATTAATATTAATTTAATTATTTACAATTAAATTAATACTCATCCTCACTTCATTCATTATTTAAATACCTTAATTAAAACTAATTTCCACCTCACCTAGACACCTCACCCCACCACCTCACCTAGACACCTCACCACAAACCTATTTTTAGCATATTTCCCCTTTACTAGGACTCAACATTCACTCACCATAACTAACTAAGACTTAGTCATACCTACCTTAATGAACTAAGACTTAGTGCAACCCTAAAATCATATGCCTATTCTCCCTCTAACCACATTCTCACTCATTAAAACATAACATTCCATTTTGATCCACGAGACTAGATTGAGTTGGCCCAAAACAATTGTTAAGATCTAACATTTTTAGTAAACCTAGGATTTCCCACATTAACCGACGCCTGGTCACCCTAAACTATCATCGGTTACCTTATATTCATTTTGGTAACCTTGTTTGAGAGGTTGGTCACATTCTTGAGTTTTAGAACAAAGGATATCTACATGTAAGCAAGAACTAGAACCTTTTCACACATCCAAACAACCATATGCAACACCAAGAATGATCCAAAGGTATTTACATTCACGATAGCATTATGGGAAACACTATGTAGCACTAAGAACCATTCCATAGATCAATCTTCACCAACATTTCCGACCACCTCTCTCTACCACTACGGGCATTTAGAACCCTTATGAACTCCAAGTAAGTTGGTTTCTCCTCTATCACTTGTAGTTGTATTCTCTCTTTGCCTTCATCCATTCATTGTTCCTACCTAGATCTATCCTTCAACTCTCTCTCTATCAACCACCCACTCACACCCAACCTAAAATTCACAAAACCTATCCCAAAACCGCCTCCCTCACGTAGACCTCACATAAACCCTAAAAATCTTTTGCAATCACAGAGAGGACCAAAAATGCATTCTAAAACATGTTCTAGTTCCCATAGTCACCGACACCGGTTAACCCTAATCGTGGTCGGTCCATCTTATACCGACATCGGTCTCCTTAATCAATATCGGTCACTGTGACTTTCAACCCAACCTAACAACTCAACCCTTAGCCTACCCCAAACCTCACTCAAAACCTTACCAAAATTATCTTGGACTGTCACCTCACCCGCCCCCAAAAAGACCTTTCTAACTCTTTTTTTCCAGGATAGAAGAGAACCCAAACACCCTCCACCTAACTCCCTGCCACTTTCCATAGTGACTGATATTGGTCACCCTAAACCGGTATCGACCATACCTAAACCAACATCGGTCACCTTGACCGGTGTCGGTCTCTATGTCTGATAAAATGGTTTAGACCAGAAACCAACCTACCCCACCTAAAACAACCCAAACACCTTACCCAACTTTACCAAGACCCTGTCTATGACCCACAGACCACCTGCATTACCCACAACCTGACCTGAAACCTTTACCTACACAACACCTTAGTATTTAATCGGATCGATGCTGATAGTAATCGAGGCACCCAAATTAGAATGCTAGCACTAGATTATTTTATTTACATGTTTGAGTTATTTTATATTGATTTAGAAATAGTGGATTGATGGCCTTCTAGGAAGTATCACACTTCCTAGATCTAGCATACACTAGGTAGTCCACTGTCATATACTATTTAACTCTCTTTTGTGGTCTTATTTTGTATTCCATATAGTTCCTCCTAGCCAAAAGGAAGATCTCATAGTTAGCATTGGATCAAGAAGTAAAAACACTCGCAACAACCTTTAAACCAACCATCACAATAGACATTCGCCTTGGACCACACCCTTATCTGTTGCTTTCAAATCCTTAAAAAAATGGTGAAATTTTTTTAGCACACCCAATGGGACCCATCAAGGGTTATTTTACATTTTTTTTGAATTCATTCTTATGTGAAACTTGTGTGTTTTTTCCCTTTTGAAAAGCTTCCACATTAATTTTCTCCTCTAGAATATTCCCCTCTTTCTATTGTCTAAAAGAAATCATATTTTGGTGTTATAAAAAGAATACTTCTTTTCTTTCATTAGTAAAAGAGCATCCCTCTTCCTATTCATTACTTACTACATCGAATATCACATTTTGATTTGGGTTTAAAACACTTGCATATCATTATGATTTGTTACATTATATCTCACATTAAAACCAAGGGCAACCTATACCTTGGAATTTATGCCCACGGTGATGGTTGACATAACCGAGTTGTAGAAAGAACATTATTTATTCTCTCCCTTTGCCAAAGTGCACAAATAGGAATATATACATCTTCTTAAACAACATCCCACCCATAAGAAGTTGTTAATGATCAAACGATCAGAGGATTAACAGTGGGTACTAAGTTGGTTATCTTTATTCATCCCCCATCGAGAACGACACACCCTCACAATAACATACCCCAAACCTCACCTTTAGAATTTCCTTCTTTGTAGGAAGCCTTCCCAACCAAAAACTCTACTCTAAATTCATGAGTCAATATTTTAAATAGCATAAGCTAAACACACTAAATTCACTTGTAGGATTACGTATTTTTCTTAGCTTTGTGCTTGACTTGCATTTTGAGGTGTGAGGTCATATTCTCCATTTTTCTCTCCTTTCACACTCCATAATCATAGTTGGTGTATTCCAGTTGTTTCTGAGTGTGTCAGGGCTCATTTTTACCATACTCAGACTTATGGGTTGGTGTTTCATTCAACTTCAATTCACAAAAGGCAACATTTTTCTTCATTCTTTGGATTTCACAGTAGCCAACATTAGTCCAACAACTATCATCGGTTTACATCTGACCATCATCGGTTTACATAATCGGTGTTGGTTCCTTGTCCTTTTGGTTAGTTTACCCAAAGGATAGTTATCTCATCTTATCTTATGTTTAGAGTCTCTGTGTATCATTGTACTCTCTTTACTCTGATAACAGTCATCAAATATAACTTTCATGTCTGATAGTCATTAGTTTCTACATCATTTATCAAATCGTTGTTTTCTCACAAGAATCTTAGGTATCGGTTCATGTAACCATCATCATCACCCTTGACCGCCATCAATCACCCCTTAACCATCATCGGTAAGTGAAATTGTCATTGGTCACTATATTATGATTTTAATCAAAACATTTACCAAATTTCCCTCTCAAAATATGTATTTTCCCATCTCTACTATTTCGTATCATTTACAGAGTAAAGTTCACACGATATATACTAATTCACATTGTTTTGACTCACGCCCAAACTAATGTCCTCATATATTTACGCCATCTATCAGCCCATATCACCTATTCCATCACCACCATCCATCCCTGTCACCTATGGATCCAACTCATCTTATCCCCATCGTTACCAGCGATGAGGAGTTTGTGAGACTCTTGACGAGAATCTTGTTACCTCCAAGACTACCTTTCTCATTCTTCTACCCGGGATTCCTTAGGACAGTTAATATATGACATGCCCGTATCGATCCCTCCCTGCTCTCATCCCCACATCTACGTTAGCTAGCACTAGCTCGATGCTACTGTCATCCACTTTACCACCTATGGTGTCTCAGCTAGATCCCACAGCCACTATAACTACAACATCTACATCATCTATCACACCCATGACATCAATTTTCCCTCTAACAGTCACTTTAAGTATAGCCCCATCTACACCGTCGCTTCACATATACCCATTGCATCGCAACCACCTTTGGGTTTGGTAACTTATACCCCTTTTCAAAATCTCATCATTTCTATCCTTTATTCTTATCCCCAATCACCACTAGAGTTGTTATGACTACCCCACCTACTTACACATGCTACCAACAACCCCCAACCTCATCTATCGCTTATTCTGGATATGTGACGCCTACATCTATTCCTCCTACACGGTGATCATACTTAGTTCCACCATACACTAGCATACCACCCACCTCATACATTCAACATCAACCCCCTTTTTCTTCAAGGGGTATACATTCATCACAATCTACTAACGACATCATAAAAATGATGATGGAAAAGATGTAAACCTTAGAAATATTTGTTTCTAGCTCCCATAATTATTTAACTTATGATGAAATCTGTAACGAGCCTATCCATCCATATATTCCCATTTTCCCCTACCTTGTGCATTGGGAAATTCCTAAATTCAATCACTTCAACAGTAAAGAAGACCCGCAACAACACTTGTAGTCATTCAAACATGGGTGCTACCTAATTGCCCATGATGACGCTTTGCTCCTATGAACTTTCCCAATGTCCTTGATAGGACCAGCATTGGATTGGTATAGTGGACTACCTTGAAATTCCATTTATTCCTTTAATCAAGTAGCCCATGTTTTTAGACCATTTTTAATCAATTTTATCAAGAAAGTCACCATGACCGATCTCTATTCAACCCGATAGTTTGAAGAAAAATCTATTGCATATTTCGTTGCTCATTTGCAGAGTCTTATTAAAAAATTTATGTTCCAACTACCTCATCTTGAACTTATTGATTTATTCATTAGAGCTTATTCTAGACACATCTCACCAAATTTGTAGGTACAAACCTTTTAAACCTTTGATGAAGCATTCATCATGGCATGAAAGCTAGAAATTCATGCCATTGAAGAAAATAAAATCTAATTACGAAACAAGAAATCCCGTTCAAATCAAATGACTCTTCTTCATCTTCAAAACCCCAAAGTAACTATTCAAAGCCCAAAGGATCTACCAACGTGGTAGTCCTCAAGGCAGGACCACCTCATCCTTCTAATCGATCCCAACCTTATTCCAATCTTTCTCCTATCTAAGCCTTTCAACTCTAGTGGGAGCAATAGAAGTACACTTCGATTGTAGATCCCTATTATTCAGTATTAGAAAGGCTTCTTAAAGTTTGAGCCATTACAATTCCTCTCATAAAACCTCATACAATTTTTGATTCGCTTGTCCTATGCCTACATGGTATAAAGAACATGACTACTATAATTACCATTGTGTTAAAGGCCATAGTGACAATAACTACATAGCTTTTAAGAACATTGTCCAAGAGATGATAGATAATGGAGACCTTGTCATAGACAACCCGAACACTCCAGAAAATCAAAATTTTCACATATTTAAAAATACGTTCCCTAATAATAAACCATCATCTAATAAAAATAGTGAACCTTCATCTAGTGACAACAATGTCCATGAAGTCCACACAGTTTTTGATATCGTACCAACCGTTCCTCAAAACCTACCTACTTCATCTATTGAGGAAAATTTGGCACAAGATTTTATACACACATAGAGCATACCATTTCTACTCCTTCACCCACAGAGAAGTCCCTATCATCCCCCATGCTCTCATGAAGAAAAACACACCTTCTACTAATGCCATTTCACCATCTACCTCACAACCTACCGAATAGTCAACACTTTTAATTCTACCATCCACAGAAGAATCATCATATCCTTCTCCTCCACCATGGATGAAGTATAAATCACCCCACCTATTATATATCCTACCCATGGGAGAATCGTTAGACATAGCACTACTTATTGTGGGAAACTCTCCCTAGGATCCCGAGAACCCCATTGAGGTGATCTCAACTCTATTACCTACAGAGTCTCAAACTAGCCAACCCCCCTGTCTCATAGACATATTTCAAAGGGATTTCCACCCAACCATCCTCTTCTAGAGTAGTCCTATTTTCACATGCTATTAAATAGTTTGGATTATGTTGATCATTCCATACTCTTGGGACATCTTCGGCTCCTCGTTTTGGCCCAAATGCAAATATTTCTCAAGGATACTTCCATGATCTAGCCAAAGGTATTTTTAGCAACCAAATAAACACCGACCATGCTGATTGAAATGAATTATTCTTCTTCATCATCCCTACCTACATCCAAACATCTACCCACAACTAAAACCATTCCCAAAACTAAAAACTACCCAAACCTATCCCCTCATATGTATCTAGACCCATCACTACTTTGGGTGTCATGCCGACATCAAGCCTTACTCACCCACTTGTCAGATTAGACTTAGCTGCATCTTCCTAAGCCCACACCAAAATTATCCTCCTACCAAAAAGGAAAACCCAACCTTCTAGGCCATGTACATTGGTCTCACCTTCTAGCCCTGTGTTACCTTCCCCCCTTCTGTCCATCCTAGGGCCCCATCCATCAACCTTGACCAAACACTCTCCTACCCAAGGCCATTCAAAAGTTAAGTAGCATATTTATTCATCATGAGCCTTCATTACACATCATTCACCCAAAAATCAAGCACCCTTACCTTCACCTATGAACTTCTTACCACCTATACCTCCATTAGTTACTATAACCCCAACCTTGCCTATACGACTTCAACCCCTTCCGTCTACCCCACCTATACTAACCACTTCCACCATAAATTGATTTCCCCCATGGGTAACCCATCCCCTTCCACCATTTTCTTTCCCTTTTGGGTAATCCACTACCCTTCAATAAGGTAGTCGACCAACAAAATCTTCCAATTCTAGCTCTTCTACTAAGCCTTTATCCAAGAAAATACAATCAAAACCAAAATAATATTTCTTACTAAACTAATGGGTCAACCCATTCCCCCTCCTATAAATCCTCTTCCCTCCCAATCATCCACACCTTTACCCAAACCCAAACTCACTTCCCATTATGATCCGTTAGTGGGATCCTACGCTAACATTTTAACCAATCTCTTAGAAACATCTGTCATCACATTACCACCGCTTTGACCTTACAATCCTCTCAATCCCAAGCCAAATGGGTTTGATTAAAACAATATTTATGTATATCATCATGTGCCGGGACATGATGTCAAAAATTGTAAGGCTCACGTAAACCATGCTTCTCCAACTTTGTCCTCCGAAAATTTTTTTGATGATGATGACCTTCCCGATGAGGACCATGTCCCACCTTCACTGTCACCACACATCATCATCCTTTGTTGTAACATTCCCATTTTAAGAATTTAGAAACAAGGAAAATTGTTTTACATAATGTTCTCTTTTCTAGATAATCCTAATTTAGAACACACATTCCATGCCAATCAATCTCATAACAGATAACCATATGCAACTATAAATGACTCGGTGAACCACCGATCTCTCATTTCATGACTTGGTTACCAACTGATCTCTCATGTTAACTTAAGTATCGAATACTATGGGTATACTATGTATACTTGGTTCTCTTACCCTATTATGGGTATTGAGTGTTCTATTTAAGAAATCTATCTGAATATTTATTACCATATTCATTCGAAATCACATTTCTCAAACTAGGTGACATATGAAAACGTAACCAACAGCTTGTGATACTTTGGCCAAATATTTCCCACATACTGTTCATGTTACTATTCCTAGATGACATACTTGTCTAATTAGAATACATCCTTCACCCCACTCATTTGTTATCTAGAATGGTCTTTACTAACCTGTCAGTCCAGTTGTCCAAGGTTTGACCCTAACCTAGGTTATTGACATAATTTGGTCTAGGGAACCACTCACGATGACCCAGGGTATATGGGCATACTCAATCGACCTAAGTCAATTGAATGTGCCTAGTTATCCTAAGTCATTGGGAGTCACTTCCTATGCTAAATCATATCCTTATCCCGATCTAGAGAGAAACTAAGTTCAAGTCTAGATTTGAGTAGACCTAGATGAACCAATGTTAGAGGGTGTTCCAACATGTCAATTGCAACACTGTATCCTCGTGAAGACCCAAGTCTTCATCAAGGTACAGTTTTGTAGTTGGCATGTGCCAACATCCGACAGAACTACTTCATCATGATTTACACACCTCAAGAGGTCATTTCCACTTAATTATCTTTGGATTAAGATTCAAATCACAACAACCTTGCATAACCATAATCCCAACAATCCTTATTTGAGTTGATTAAATAATATGAAACCTCATAACCTATGATTTCTTTTATGTTCATTAACTTTTTGCTTAACGTGTAATTAATCAAAAATAGAAACAACATCTGTCATAAGATTTAATCAATGTGTTTCAACCATTCAAGGAATGTATAAGAACCAAAACAGGTTATGTTATGATAGAATTCATAGATATGAAGTCTAAATGGTTATCAAAATCATATATCATTCGTTTCTTTTGTATTATTTTGAGAGGAGGAGAACCTTCCTCATTATGGTTTATAGGATTTATTATACCCTTATCCAATTCACACATCCCGATATTTTAACTATACATTCTGTTAGTATCAAAATTTGGTCTCCTTTTCAAGCCGAGCAACATCACAGATTTGACATAGAGCGTAGAGACATATAGATCATAATGTATGTTTGTAGCTAGGGATGAGATCTAACTAGCCCTTTGTAACTCAAATTTTGGTGAGATGGATATCACCTTCAAGAGGATTTGACCTATCCTCACTAATTTAGGTTGTTCCTCTTCAACCAGGTGAGAGGACCCTTAGTGTAACCTTTTTTGATGAAGGAGATGGATTTATCCTTCTTTTACACAAATTTTATGAAGAAAACCTTGGGAAATTATGATCAATATTCCAAAATTTAACTCTTAAGAGTTGTCACTTCTAAAATATGGAGATACTTTCAAAACAAGGCTAAGGTTATCAAGACATTATGAAATCCTAATTGTTCTACACATATTTTAGTAAATAGGATTTGTTCCTTTGTGGATATACAGGAAAAATATGGGTAGCTCGGGATGGATTCATGGTTTTGAATAATTTATGTGGGAGATTAAGTAGGATAAAATTGATTATACCGGATCTTTGAGAGACTTCACAACAATTGGAAAGCTAAATGATAGAAATCTTTGGGATAGCTAAGATATTATTTTAACCAAAATTTGTGCATCAATGGAGGCCCAAATTTACATGGTTTCACACAATCTCCAAGAATTTAGCACAAAGGCTTGAGCTAAAGACTCAATAAAACATCAAAGACCCCTAGTTCCTTATGCCTAAGATACACTTGAAGGCTTACAGACAATCTTTATCAACAAATTACGGTCAAATGATTTTAAATTATTTATCTCATCGTAGGATGGAGGCTATTCTTGAGATGAAATTGTAAATTACACTAATTTTTCATAGGGACGAGATCCTATGTGATTCAGAGGGACTTTAACACAAGATTGCAATAGGAATAAGAAAAACTACTTGCAAAATTTCTGAAACAAATGAGATAAAAATTTCTCCAAGATTGACACAAATTAACTTGAAATTTATTAGATTCATCGGTGAGGGGAAAGTTCCTTCAAATAGTCTCAGAGCTTGTCACGATTGTACACTCGCAACCAACTTTATGTGATTGAGTGTTTCACTTGATTCTAGAGCATTTTTTGAATATTGACGAAATAGATAAGGGTAAAGGGCTAGAAGGAATACTGTTAAAATTTTAGTTGTAGGTTGTTGCACACATATGACTTCTTTATCCATAGATGATCGTGAGAGATTCCTTTTTCTTGGAGGAACTACCGAAATGGAAAACAAGATTACCAAATAAAATTTAACGATATATACGGTGGACTACCTAGCATATGCTAGATCCGGGAAGTGTGATACTTCTTAGAAGGCTATCAATCCACTGTTTAAAACAACTCAATGCTAACAATAAAGGAAATCATACTATAGTTAAAATGATTTAGGTGTCTCATTTGAACACAATAAGAAAATTCATTCACAATAGGCTAAGTTATGATTGAATCTGAATTTCAAGGTCTTTGTGAGTATTGATACTAGTATGGATCTGGTTCTAGGTTCTTTTGGGTATTTGGCGGAGGTTTTAAGCTCTATTCTTGATCGAGGGTAAAAACATAGAGATCGATGTCAATATTGTATGACCGGTGTCGGTTTAGGTTAACTGGCAATGGTTGTGGGTAATTGACATCGGTATGGTCGGGCAGTACAGGAAGCTTAATAAGAATTTGATGTGAGGGAAGATCGAAAACTAAATGGAAATGGAGAGGGCTATGGCAAGGTCTGTATGGGGCTTAGGTATACTTAGGGGTAATTAAAATATGGGTATGAATAGTTTAATGGAGTGGGTGAAGGAATGGTCAAGTTTTCATGGAGGTAAATGGTGGGGGAATTGGAATGGGAGTAGAAACCAATAACAAAAGCAAAAGAGTCTACCAAAATGAAAATGGACAAGTGCTAGTTAACAAAACAGTTACTATTGTACAAGTTTTTTTTCTTGTTGGCAATAACCAGTGATCAAATGGAAGGAGCTTGATGGTGTACTGGTGCTTCCTCGGATGCTCCCATGAAGGCAAATGGATCTATGATTTCTTCTGGTGCTGGTTGTGGATGCTCTGATGCATGTACAAATGCTAGTTCTTCTTGCATGCAACTCTGGTTTCATCTCTTGCTCTCAGAAAATGTGTCAACCTCAAAATAAGGTTATTTTGGGTATTAAATGGTAACCAACGGTAGTTCTGGGTTGACTAGCGGTGGTTTAGGGTAACTAATGTCAGTTAGGGAGGGATGCCCTAGGTTTACTAAACTGGGTAGATCCTCTTAATTTTCTCGGGATCTCGTTAGTTTTCTTCCATGGATTAGAATGGAAAATTCCTTTCTAACGGGTGGGAATGTGGTTAGAGGTGATGTAGGCTTTGATTTTTAGGGTTTAGGTAGGTATTAATTAGTTATGGAAACATACTAAGAATAGGTATTAGGGTGAGGTTCTAGATGAGGTGTATAGGTGAGGTGGTGGTGTGGGAATTATCCAATTAGGATATTTAAATAATAGATATTGTGAGGACATGGATTAATTTAATTAAATTAATTAAATTAATATTAGAGTGGGGTGAAAGGGGCCATGGTTAGGTGAGTGTGTTTGAGTTAGTTATTTGTTGAGGGACTAAGGGGAGTGTGACCCAATTTTGGTGTCTAAATTTGGCCCCTTTTTGTTGTGTAGTTTGTATTGGTAAGTGATGCTGAAAAAAAAGATGTGGTTGCCCCATGTGTGGGTGAAGGTGATCCTCCTCAAACCGAAACCGAGGAGGTAGATGGCATAATCGATGAGTGGTTTGATAAAAGGTGAATGTGATGAAGAGGAAGGTGGGAAATGGGGGTAAGAAAAAGGAAAAAGGTCTACTTGGGTAATCTAGGTAATGGGTCAGGGTCAAAGGTAGTAACAATCAAACACACACACACATATAAATTGTAGCACGGTACCAGGTTGAAGAGCAAGAAAAATCTACATTGTCCAAGGTCGATAGGTTTATCCAAACAAGGTTGAGGTGATTCTAGTATCTAAGGTATAGGATATGGTTAAGAAACATGACGCAGGTCAGGTGCAAGAATGTTTAGATATGTTCGGTACACTAAGGGTTGGGTCGAATAAAGCAGTCATGACAGAGAGACAAGGTAAGGTTAGGATGTCCATAAACATAGGTAATGATGTCACAAGGTATAATAAGCACATGAGATCATAGGTCACTAGCAATGGTCCAGTCCAAGTATTTAGCTCATGGCATGGGTAGGCCGAGGGATGGGAAAAATAATGAGTCCCCAACTAAGGACAAGGTGAGGGGGTCAATGATAAGGTCAAGAAGATAAAGTGAAGTGTCCAAGTGAGGTGTGGGTGAGGTAAAAAGGATTTAGGTCAAAAATTGGAGGTAGGGGGTAGGAAAAAGACTAAGCAGGTAAATTGATGATGGTTTGAAGGCACGATGTCGGTTGTAAGGACCGAAAATGGTAAGCTAGGGCACAGGACTGATGTCGGTTAAGGTAAAACTGTCGTTGATCAAGTCGGGTAGGTTATAAAAATAAAAAAATTGCCATATTTTTCAAATCATTTGTCTTTTACCAAATTGGGGAAAACGACAAGTGAGAGAGAGAAAAGTGGAAAGCGTCTGTGTAGAATCAGAGAGTTGAGTTGGTAAGCGGTGTAGCAGGTGATTGGCAGTGGATAGGTGGGTCCACGAGATCAGATTGAATGATTCGGTTGGTTGGAGGTGAGGAGATTGATTGGGTGATGACAGAGGTAGGAGAGGATCGGGTGGACCACCGGTGTAGTGGCTGACGTGCCACCATGACAATGGTAGTGTGATGAGGTAAGGGTCAATCCTACTCTTTGTTTTGTTTATTAGATTGAATTAGATGTTGGGTGGATAAAAATGGGTTGTTGGGGGGAAATGAATTTTGAATTGGTGGGAGGGAAAATCGGGGTAAATATGAATGAGGAGAGAGGTGATTGGGTGAAGGAGGGGTGGGGAAGGGTGGAGTGGGGATTTGGGTAGGATTGGGTGGGTAGAAGGGAGCAAAAGGGAGTTTTGAGGAAGAATGGGGTTTGGGCATCACGATTTTTGTGGTGACAGTGACCAAGGTCGATTGAGGGTTAGCTGATGTCAATGGTAGAGAACCGGTATCAATCACGAAGCAAGTGGTCGATGCCAGTTTATGGGGGACCAAGGTTGGTTATGGGTAAGCAGGACTGGTCGGGCTATGAGGGAAAAGGGGGCCAAAAGTGACCCAAGTTGGGTGGGTGAGGTAGGTAGTGGGAAGGAGGAGATGTTTTGGGGAAAATCATAACATAGGTAATGGGTAAAAATAGGTAAGGGTGAATGATAGTGGATTAGGGTTGGGGTGGGTAGATAGAAGATGTGATACGAAGGTAAGGAGGTCTAGGGAAAGAGAGGTAGGGTGGTAGATAAAGGTGAGGTGTCGAGTGGGATTGTGGTTATGATTAAGGTATATTAATGTGATGTTTTACTCGATACAGAGAGAGATCTATTAAGGATGCGAGACAGGGTGCCACCCCTACTCCCGATAGTTTGTGGGGCGAATGGTCAAGGAGTGGCGACATATGATAGAGGTAAGCTTCGAGTGGGGTTAGTCGTTATCAGCATATAGTCTTACAACTAATTTTGATGGTCCCCCTCATCGATAGATGGGACTCGGTGACCAACACGTTCCACCAACTGACGAGGGAGATGACGGTCACCCTAGAGGATGTGTACAGGATCATGCAATTACCAATTTTGGGGATGCAAGTATACTTGATCTCCTCAGAGGAATTTGAGGAGTTGATGCTGATAGTATTTGGCAAGGGGCTGGAAAAGATGATGTTTGACAATGCCAACCTTAGCTATGGAGAGATGTACCTAGCCCATCCAGAGGAGACGAGGCTAGTATTATTATTGATGGAGGTAGTCTAATGTTTTGTACTACTAGATACAGAGGGTGGGAGATTCCCATGATCACTGATGGGGGTGCTGCATGATATGATTATTAACAGGACCTACTTTGCATGGGCACCAACATTCCTAGTGCATCTATATAGTGAGCTATGGGCATATGAATAGCTTCATGCAAGTTCATCATAAGCTGCACATTTATTCTTCACTGTTGGGCCTATGAGCACATTGTTTGCATTCGTCCGATTGGTATGCCCTAGGAAGATGCATTTAAGCCTAGTTTTGTTTGGATGGGGTATAGGTAATGGGCACCTATGATAGGAGAGCATCGAGTAGGAAAGGTTACACATGATGTGGCCTATTATAGGTGGTTACTGGAGGGATTGTATGGTGTGGACATTATTTAGAGACCATATTTGGGCTATCCCTCATACAGATAGATGGAAAATGAGTTAGATGGCCTGTAGATACTCAGGTGGATTAAGGGGTGTCGTGCAAGGGAGCATGAGGATGATCCCCTGAAGAGACAGGGGTTAGATGGAAGTTTAGGTTACTTTAGGATATACCACCACCTTTCCCATAATCTGGAGAGATGATGTGGAGAGACCACTATCACTACCACAACCGACACTACCGTAGGGAAGGAGGAGTAGGTTATAGACCGATTAGTGTAACGATGATGCCGGGGGTGGTGGTGATAGGTATAGATAGTGGTGGGTGGCTAATTTACGAGTAGTAGTACCTCCTGTGTCAAGGGCTGGTCATGATTTCACCACCATCACCATGTAGAGAGATGCCCTAGAAGGGTAGGTGGTGATCCTAATTACATAGTTAGGATGGTGTAGGGAAAATCGACATGTTCGAGAGGAAAAGGTGGCCGCATTACATGCACACAGTGGCTAGTCACGAGCCCGAGATGGCTCGGGGTGGAGATGGAGATAAAGATGATGAGTAGGTGGTTTCTCTACGAGGCATAGGTTATAGGTTTATAGGGCTAGTTGGCCACACAGTGTAGATTAAGGCGCAGATACAAGCTCGGAGTATAGGCATAGGGTGTGAGGCCAATGACACACTGCACAGCACCGGACAAGGTCCCAGTTCATGCAATTGAGGGTGGTATAGGGTCCTAAAGGATAGGTACAGGGGTAGAGGCTGATGGGGCCACTGCGAGACATTACCCATATCTAGGTTACGGGATGTCTTAGGTGAGGCCAGGTATTACTAGGATCAATTGATGGTGGTGGGGATAGATTTTCTATCCTATGGAGAGTACAAGGTGTAGTAGGCCTCGAGTGAGAGGACTAGATCCCGTACCCATAGTGTGGAGAGCATAGGGGGCCATCGAGCCCTGAGACAGGATCAAGGTGAGGCCACCAGTTCATGAAGGCTAGCTCCAAATGATATACCCATAGGGGCCTACCACGACCGACCATGACGGGTGGTGAGATGTTATTAGGCCATTGGATAGGAGATGACATGGAGGAGGAGACGAGCGAGATAGATATGGAGGATGTCCAACATGATGATGCATGATGCACATCCCTCCATTTTGATGTATTTTATTCATTTTTGATATATACCAGCCTGCATGCCAAAGAGAGTGAGGATGTATATGAGAGTTTTGTATATTTTTGATCATATACCAGCCTACGTGCCAAAGATGGTGAGGCTTGTATATGAGAGTTTGAGAGATTTTGTTATATATACCGACCTGTGTGCTGAATATATTTGAGAGTTATGTATATGGATACACATGTTTGGATGTTTTTATTTATAGAGATGATGGTGATGTTGGCATGATGTATCTGTGTTGATAGAATTTTATTATTATGCATAGATGGATTCATGATAGGTGTGTTAGGCATGGTGGAGTCAGGTTATAGGCATGGTTGAGTCAGGTTGGTGGTTTAGGCATGGATTGAGTCAGGTCCTAGGCATGGATTGAGTTAGGTCCTAGGCATGGATTGAGTTAGGTCTTAGGCATGGATTGAGTTAGGTCCTAGGCATGGATTGAGTCAAGTTTGTGGTTTAGGCATGGATGGAGTTGAAATGGGTTGAGTCTATAATTCATTAATTTGTGCAATTAATGATGATATGGGTTGTATTTGAGATTTTTATATTAACATACATGATAATGGTAAAGAAATGGTAGACATAATGAATGTATGAATGATGATGATAAATATGTGGAAAGTAATTTGTTGTTTTTTTGGGTTAATTCCCAATTATTGATATAAAAAGAAATCTAACAAGGGTAGATTATGATTTAGGAAAATGAAAGGTGAATTGGTTAGGGTAGAGAGTAGTCATGCTAACCTCGAAGGGCCCCATGCCCTCGAAGTGCTACCTAATAGTCCTGGTGAAAAGGGACCTTAGGCCAATGTAGTTCTCCCATAAGCTAGGGAAGAAGGCAAGGAGGTATGAGTATGAGTTGGTAGGTTATAGGCATGATTGAGTCTAGTTCTTTTAGGTATGGGTGAATGGTGGGCACATGGGATGGGTGATTTTGAGTTGATTGTGGAAAAGAGGAAAATTTATTACCCAAAGATAAGCATCGAGGATCTAGTCCTGGATAAGATAATCAATACGTAACGAAGAAGGTTCAGAGATAAGAGGAGGCAAGAAAGCCACCTGATTGGCAAGGATCATAATGGGTGGGTCATACCTTAGATAGGATGAAGAATGTAAGACCCTAAATACATTGCATGATGGAGTATTCTAAAGGTGAAGAGTAGTCACATGATCACCAAATGTCTCGTTTCAGTAGGTCCCTTGAGGCGGTAGGAAATGAAGGTGTAAAGGGTGAGAGGGTGAAAAGTGGGTAGTTTATATGGTATTTGGTAGCATGCATTTGGGTAAGAGATCCAAGATCACAATGGGCAAGTCCATGATGATTTTTTCTATTTTGACTTATTTTTTAGATATACTAATTGATGTGGGAAGTCTATATGGGATGAGGAGATTAACTCCTTGAGGTCTTCATGAAGTTGATCGATGCATGAAACTTTGGATCCTCTTTTTTTTAAAAGAGCTTTACATAGCTGTCCTTTGAGGGAGTAGTCTATTTATAGCAGTGATGTAGAGAGAAAGATGTCCTTTTGAGGGAGTCATATTTTATTGGAAGTTTGACTCAAGGAGTTGGATCCCATGTGAGGGATTTTAAGTCATGGACAAGACTAAGGTATGAATTGGATTCTTGTTTAGAAACCAGGGTGACATGACCATGGGATCTCATCTAAAATTAGACAAAAAGTATCCATGAGAATCATGCCATGTGCAACGTCATGGTACACATATTTAAGAGAAGATAAAAGAGTGATGGGTACACACATGATTCTTATTTAATCGTTGGTGATGGCATAGGAAGTGGATAACACTCAAGGGATGAGCATGAAAAGAGGTAGAAGGTGAGGTAGGACTAAAAGTAAATAGTAGAATGGTCGAAGGTGCAAGGCATTAAGGGGCTCAGGTTCGGGTTTACTGTCTAGTGAAGATAAACAATAAGCACTTGATCCATAAGTATGAGTCACGATGTATGGTCCAAGCCAATTAGGAGAAAATTTTCCCCATTTAATTTTTCTGCTTTGGTTACATGTTGATTTTCTTTCAGGACAAGGTCACTAACTTGGAAGGTTCGTTCATGGACATGTTTTTCATAAGCATGTTTGATACATTTTTGGTAAACTTAAAGATGATCAAGAGCATTAAGACAACATTCTTCAAATGAATCAAGTTGCCTGCTCATGCTTCTCCTTCTTTTCCTCCCGCTTTTGCTGCCTCGCCACCCACCTGTCTCTACCTCTAAACGTGTCACCAGGCTTGTGAGACTCAACCTTGAGTCTATCACGAGGGTTGAAAAGGTCCCTGGTGAAAGTCATCATCATTTAGCATGTCATGGAGAGAAATACAAAGTGAGGGAATCTGGACCTCAAGAGGAAGAACAACCTACCTCGAGAGGAAGAACAACCTACCTGTACCATAGACCAAAGAAAAGGTGTGGTAGCAAGAGGAAGAGTGTAATTACGAATACTAGTGCGGTGTGCCCAAAGGGAGAAAGGAATGTGTGTATGTGAGTCCTTCCCAGTATTGTTAACCACTTTCATGAGAATTTTGCTTAGGGTTTTATTAGTGGATTTGGCTTGGCCATTGGTTTGTGGGTAATAAGGTGATGAGAAAATTAGTTGAATACCGAAGGCGTCACAAAGTTTTCACAAGGTTTTATTTTTGAATTGCTTTCCATTATCAGTGATGAGGTGATGTGGAACACCAAAGTGACAAATAATGTGATGGTTAATGAACTCACATATTTTCTCAGCTTTCATGGAGATGAGAGGTATGGCTTCAACCCATTTGGTGTAATATTTGGTAGCAATGATGATCCATTGATGTCATTGTGAAGAATGGGGATTGATCTCTTTGACAAGATCCAAACCCCATTGAGAGAAGGGCCAAAGGTCATGGGTGACCTGTAAGGCATGACTGGGTGTATGATGAAGGTTGGCGTGTTGTTGGCATTTTACACAATACTTAATGCAGTCACAACAATTATGGTTAAGGGTTGGCCTATAATAGCCTTGGCAAAGAATACGCTTAGCAATAGCAAGGCCACTAAAGTGACCTCCACATATGCCATCATGAACTTCCTTAATGGTATAAGGAATTTTAGAACTCGTAAGGCACTGTAAGAGAATGCCATCGAAGCTACACTTATAGAGGATGCCACCCATGATGATGTAATGAGAGACATTTTTAATAAAGGCACGTTGTCCATTACAAGTGAGGTCGGGAGGCAAGATGGAGATGGAAAGATAGTCTAAATATTGTTTATACCAAAGGTCACTCGGGTCGGAAGCAATAGTTCGATATAGTAAACTTCATGAGGTAAATTGGAGGGTGATTGGAGTCTTTGTATGGTGACAAAGATTTTAGAATTAGCAGGTGAAGTGGGTATTTGAGAGGCCAAGCAAGCCGTGGTATCTCGTAAATTTTTGGTTGAATGAGGGACGGCTCAAGGGCATAATGGTCGAAGGTGGTCAAAAGTGTGTCCACATGCTATTTATACTTTTGAAGTATCTCATTATGACACTGGTATATACCATTGACTTGGTTTAAGACCAATTGAGAATCACCAAAGATGTTGATTGAATTAATATCTAAGGCATAAGTAGGTTCGAGACCTAATACGAGCACTTCGTATTCGACAATATTGTTTGTATAATAAAAATCAAGTTTGAAAGACAAAGGCATGGGCTCAACATCAAGTGGAATGAGGATGACACCAGCCCCACCCCCATGTTGACACTTGGAACCATTGAAGAAGAGTGTCATTTGGTAAGTGGGTTCGTCCAGGGAAAGGGTAGCAATTGACTCATCTAGAAAGTCAAAATTAGAGGGTTGATCCCTAGAAATAGGTGTGTTGGCCAATTGGTCAGCAATAGCTTGGCCCTTGATGGAATTTTGATGGATGAATTCAAGGTTGAGGTCGGCCAAAAGCATAAGCTAGTGTGTGGCATGTTGATTTTGGTAAGGTTTGGCATACATGAAGTGTAAGGGGTCGGTGTTGGTCACGACATAGGTTTTGTGGTTGAGTAGGTAATGGTGGAGTTTTGTGGCAATGAAAACTAAGGCTAAGAAAAGTTTTTCGGCATGGTTGTATTGGGTTTCGTAGTCCAAAAGAGTATGGATGATGCGATAAACCGCCTGCTCCCGTGTTGTTCATCGTGATGAGCGAGCATGGCCCCTAAGGAGTGATCGATAGCTAATATGTATAGGTAGAAGGGTTGATCGTCTTTAGGTGGAATGAGTACAAGTGGTTGAAGAAGTTATTGTTTTAAGGCCACAAAATCTTTGTGATAGTCATCATCCCATTTAAAGAAGACATCCTTCTTGAGAAGATGATGAAAGGGTTGACACCGATCAGACAATTACGAAATGAAATGGTGAATAGAATACAACTTACCTTGCAGGATACGAGAGTTGCCTAAGGTTAGTGGGCGAGAGGAATTTCAAGAATGGCCTTGACTTTAGTAGGGTCAACCTCTATACCACGTAAGGAGATGATAAATCCCAAGATTTTTCCTGAGAGAACCATGAAGACACACTTCTTGGGTTGAAGGCGAACACAATACTTAATGAGGTGGTCAAAGATGGTATTTAGGATAGCGAGGTGCTCGAGAATGACATTTAGATTTAACGCTATGCCCACAGGAGAAAGGAATGTGTGTATGCTAGTCCTTCCCAAAGATTGTTAACCAATTTCATGAAATTTTTTCCAAGGTTTTATTAGTGGATTTGGCTTGGCCGTTGGTTTGTGGGTAATAAGGTGACGAGAAACTTAGTTGAATACCGAAGGCATCGAAAGTTTTCACAAGGTTTTATTTTTGAATTGCTTTCCGTTATGAGTGATGAGGTGATGTGGAACACCAAAGCAAAAATAATGTGATGGTTAATGAAATCCCATATTTTCTCAGCTTTCGTGGAGATGAGAGGTATGGCTTCAACCCATTTGGTGTAATATTTGGTAGTGGTGATGATCAATTGATGTCATTGTGAAGAATGGGGATTGATATCTCCGACAAGATCCAAACACTATTGAGAGAAGGGCCAAAGGTCATGGGGACCTATAAGGCATGACTGGTTGTATGATGAAGGTTGGTATGTTGTTGGCATTTTACACAATGCTTAACATAGTCACAACAATCATGGTTAAAGGTTGGCTAGTAATAACCTAGGTGAAGAATACGCTTGGCAATAGTAAGGCCACTGAAGTGACCTCTACATATGCCATCATGAACTTCCTTAATGGTATAAGGAATTTCAGAACTCGTAAGGCATCGTAAAAGAATACCATCGAATCCGGGCTTAGAGAGAAGGCCACCCATGATGATGTAACGAGAAACCTTTTTAAGAAAAGAACATTATCCATTATGAGTGAGGTTAGGATGTAAGACGGTGAGGGAAAGATATTATGAATGTTTTTATACCAAAGGTCATTCGGGTTGGGATAAATGGTTCTGATAGAGTAAACTTCGTGAGGTAAATAAGAGGGTGATTGGAGTCTTTGTATGGTGAAAAATATTTTAGAATCGGCGGGCGAAGTGGGTATCTAGGAAGCCAAGCAGGCCATGATATCTACAAATTTGTTGGTTGAATGTGGGACAGTTTGAAGGGTGTAATAGTTGAAGGTGGTCAAAATTATGTCCACATGATGTTTATAATTTTGAATTATCTCATTAAAACATTGGTATATACCATTGACTTGGTTTACGACCAATTGAGAATCACCAAAGATATTGATTGAATTAACATCTAAGGCATAAGCAAATTGTAGACTCCAATACGAGTGCTTCAGTACTCAACAATATTGTTTGTACAATCAAAAATGAGTTTGAAAGATAAAGGAATGGGTTCACCATTAAGTGGAATGAGGATAACACTAGCCCCACCTCCATGCTGACACTTGGAACCATCAAAGAAGAGTGTCATTTTGTAAGCGGGTTCATCAAAGGAAAGGGTAGCAATTGAATCATCTAGAAATTCAAAGTTAGAGGGTTGGTCCCCAGAAATAGGTGCGTCGGCTAATTGGTCGGTGATAGCTTGGCCCTTGATGGAATTTTGATGGGTGAATTTGTGGTCGAGGTCAGCTAGAAGCATGAGCCAAACATGTAACTCATTAAATTTTGGTAAGGTTTGACATACATGAAGTGCAAGGGTCGGTGTTGGTCACATCATAGGTTTGTGATTGAGTAGGTAATGGTGGAGTTTTGTGGCAATGAGAACTAAGGATAAGAAATTTTTTTGGCATGGGTATATTGGGTCTCATAATCCAAAATATTATGGCTTATGTAATAAAATTCATGCTCCCTGTGTTGTTCATCGCGATGAGTGAGCATGGCCCCCAAGGAGTGATCAGTAGCTAAGATGTATAGGTAGAAGGGTTGATTGTCTTTAGGTGGGATGAGTACGGGTGGTTGAAGAAGGTATTGTTTCAAGGCTTCAAAAGATTTATGGCAATAATCATCCCATTTAAAGGAAACATCCTTTTTGAGAAGGTGGTGAAATGGTTGACACCGATCGAGAAAGTGGAAAAATGAAATGACGAATAAACTATAACTTACATTGAAAGCTACATAGCTACCGCAGATTAGTGGGTAGAGGCATTTCGAGAATGGCCTTGACCTTAGCAGGTCAACCTATATACCATGTAAGGAAATGATAAATCCTAGGAGCTTGCCGAGAGAACCGTGAAGACACACTTCTTGGGCTGAGGGGAACATAATACTTAATGGGGTCAAAATGGTTTTTAGGATGATAAGGTTCTCGGAGCGGCATTTAGATTTGGATAGGAGATCATCTACGTAATATTCCAATATACGGTGCATGATGTCATGGAAAATGTAAGTCATAGTCTGCTAGTATGTGGCACCAACATTTTTAAGGCCAAAAGGCATGACTCGATAGTAGAAGGTCCTCGAAGGGGTGATGAATTTGATTTTTTGCTGATCCTTCAAAGAAAGCAAGATTGGGTTATAACCAGAGAAATCATCCATGAGTGATAGCATCTCGTGACCAGCAAGAAGGTCAACCGGTTGGTTAATATCGGGTAGAGGAAAGTCATCTTTCATGAAAGCTAGGTTTAAGTCACATAAATCGTGTAGATGTGGAGTCCCCCTGTCACCTTAGTGACATGGAAAATGTTAGAAATCCACCGGGGATAATTGATGGGTAAGATGAAGGAAACATAAAGAAGGTGCTAAAGTTATTCTTTGACTAGAAGCGCAATGCAAGGGCACATTTTCCTTAGCTTTTGTTTTATGGTTTAGAATCGGGAATGGTTATGATATTATGGACCACTATGGTGGGGTCAATACTGGGCATATAGGCGTAACACCAAACAAAAGCATGGTTATGATTTTGAGAAAATAAGTGATGGCTTCCTATTCAACAATATCTAAAGATTGACCAATCTTTAGAATGGCGTCATCCCTGAGTATGGATGTTGATTTCGATAGTTGATTCATTCAACATGGTTTGCATCTCAGATGGTAACAATTGGTAAATATATGAGTCCTCTGCACCAAGGTAGGTGAGTATAGATTCATCATATTGACATTGAACAACATTAATAGAAGGTGTATCGTCATTGATTATTTACGGATATAAGAAGGGAAGAGAGGAGGGAGCCTTGCCGTTGCATTGATATGTCGGAGGCCCCAAGGAAATGGTGTTTATGAAAAAATGTAGGAGGAATGGATTTCGGATCCATTGACTCCATCAATGAAGGTGGTGATGGTGGTGAAGAAGATGGAGCGGGTGAAGAAGGTGGAGAAGGGAAGATGTCCTCTGTTTCAACATAATGATTAAGTGGTATGACCAACCCTTAATTAATATAGGTCCATCACTATTATATAGGTTAAATATTTAATAATATGAAATACTTTTCTATTATTAAATATTCATACCTAGGTAATATAAATTAGGTACGTATTTAATAATGTTAATCATTTATGTTTATATTTATTAAATACACTCACCTAGGTATATGTGTCAACCATTTAGGTTGAAAAGGTGGGTCGGGAGACATACCCGATCACCTTATATAAAAAGGACTTTAGGTCCTCATTTGATATATTCAGGAAATATATCAAAGGTGTGTAAATCAAGTGATTTGGTTTTACCCTTGGTAAATAGGGTTTTAAGGAGGAGGTGATCTTATTGGATGTAATATAAGTTATCTGAAGTAAAATATTATTTTCAAAGTGGTTTTTACCCTTTTGGGGTTTTCCACTATAAATATTGTGTCACATGTGTTATTTATTTCTGTAAGTATTTCTTTATTTACTTATGTTATGATGTAATGTTTATTTAAATATTTATTGTAACATTATATAATATTTAAGTTGATTAAATCCGTATTTATTAGAATCCTCAAATTCTAACATGGTAAGCGAGCAGGTAAATTAAGATCAATTTTTGTACAGTATCTTTAACCAACCGGAAAGTTAAATTAAATAAATTAAGATCAAATGTTTTGTATTTTATTTATTTAATTTGTATGGGTTTTTTTAACCAACCTGGAAAGGTAAATTAAATAAATTAAGAGAAAATGTTTTATATTTTATTTATTTAATTTGTATGGGTTTTTCAATCAACTCGGAAGGGTATTTAAAATAAATGAAACCTAAAAGTTTTACTTTGTGAAGAATCAAGGTGAATTCACAGGTGGAAAATTTGGAAACTTCTTACCTTTCGTGAAAACTTGTGTAGAGGTAAGGGTAAAATATTTGAAATATATTTTTCTATAGTTTTAATATGTGTAGGTTGAATTTTGTCAATGGTAAATGAAGGAGGAGACAAAGCTCCATCAAGATGGGATTTGAATTTTTCCATTGGATGTGTGAAAATGTTGTCTCCTCTGTAAATTCTAAGGTTTATGTAGAATTTAAAATTACATGGCCTGGTAAATGTTTTAAATATTTTTCATGAGGGGCCCCATAATAAGGGTTATATGTGTTTATTTTTTTTAAAAGTATATATACTATAGTTTATAGACTATATGTTGTTTTTTATTTACATTATATAAACTATATACCTCTTTTTTAAAGTGAATATATTTTTACATTATAAATTATAATAGGTTAATATAATGTATTAAAATATAACCTCCTTAATATTATATAGAAGAAGAAATTCTGGAAATACACAGCAAGTTTTGACTCCATTAAATTTGACAGTCAAATGACCATCACGATAGACCAAACATAAGGCAGTATGATGGTCATTTAGACGTCAAATTTAAGTTGGCTGGCAGATCTTTGTCTACATTATTTTTTCCAGAAATTTGAAGTTATTTTGCATTCTTAAGGGTTTCTTCTTCACTATATATATATATAAGTTTGGGGTATAATGCAAAGCCCTTTATATTGCGGGTTATTATTTTGATCATGGGAGGTTAATTAATATGCATTGTAATGACAAAATTAGTTATGATTAAATATTTTATGTAGATCTATAAAATTTAGATCTATTTCTATTAAAAGTGTTGATTTTTTTGATAAAAATGTATCTAACTTTGTGGTACATTGTATATTATAATGGGGTGTGTTTTATAGGTTCAGGAAAACAATGACGTCCACTATTTCTATCTTGACAAAACCCAGATCCTGAATGGGACCAACTACAACATTTGGAAGATCAAGGTCAAATCAAAACTTATGGCAAGGAAAATTCTGGACAATTATTTCTGGATTTGAGGTTGCTCCCACCGGTTGTCAAGCAACTGTAGATAACATGAATGCATTCTCACAATGAATGCAAGAGGCTCTTTCCATGATTTTGTGCAATGTGAACGATGAGTACCTTCTACACATTGGTAATATCAAACATCTGAAAGAGGTATGGACACAACTAGAATCCATGCATGAAGGTACGCATTTATCTAAAATTATTAAATTAGTTTTAGAATTGCTTACAACTCCTATGAAAGGAGATGAAAAAGTAGTTAATTTCTTAGCCAAAATTAAAAATATTAAAGAAAAATTAGATGGATGTAATTTTGATTTAATTGGTGAAAAATTAATCTACTTTATTGTTTAGTTAAATATACATGAAAGATTTAGGAATTTTATTTCTATCTTGAACTCTAAATATCAAAACAAAAATGATCTACCTAATTTAAATACCTTGAGTTCACTTTTGATAGAAGAGTAAGTGATGATGAAATTTGACTCTAAGGAGAATGCCTCTCAGGCACTTCTTTCTTAGAATTCAAAGTTCAAACCTCACAAGCCCTTCTCAGATCAAAAATTTAGATCTAAATCTTCTTCATTGATAAGAAAAGTTTTTCTTCTGATCAATTGTGTGTTAGCTTTAGTGGTAAATGTCACAAATGTGGTAAATTTAGACATAAAAAGGAAGATTACAAAACTAAGAAACCTATCCATAAAAATTAAAAAAATTGTTTCTTCAAAATACAATTTAAGGAAAAAGGATAGCTCTAATGATATTCCTAAAATGATTACATTATATGTTGTGTTGTATTCTTCCTCTAATTCTAAATGGATTCTAGATTCAGGTGCATCAAATCATATGAATGGTGTTTCAAATTATTTATTTGATGTTGTGAAAATCAATGAACGTGTGTATCTTGGTGATAACTCATCTTTAGAAGCAATAGAGAAAGGGAAAGTAAAATTTGCTAATGGTGTGTTGAATAATGTTTTATTTGATCCTAGGCTTAAAAAACTTTTTATCATGTTCTCAATTAACTTGTGATGGTTTGGCCATTCAAATTTTGAAAGATACTTGCTATATCAAGGATAGTAATTATAATATAATAGCTGAAGGAATTCAAAGAAATGGTCTGTATATTTTTGATGATTTCCATTCAGCATCCTATTTTGTTTCTCAAATTTTGAATAATTCAAAACTATGGCATGAAATATCAGGAAATGTTAATTATAGAAGTTTATATGACATGGCTAGATATAATCTTGTGAAAGTTTTTCCTGTGTTGTCTTCTTCTCATGATGTGTGTGAAGGGTGTTTACGCTAAAAAAAGCGCTAAACCCTTTCACCACATCTTGAAGAGAGTTTGTCTTACCCACTAGAAATTATTCATAGTGATGTTAGATGACCTCTTGAAGTAGCTTTATTAAATGGTTCTTTATTAGTCTGTGACTTTCATTGATGATTTCACCAGGATGATTTGGTCATATTTTCTTAAAAATAAATCTAATGTACTAGGGAAATTTAAGGAATTTAAAGCATATGTTGAAAAATATTCAAATTATAAAATTAAGAGACTGAGAACAAAGATAATGGGGGTGAATATGTTAGTAAAGCATTTGAAATTTTTGTATTGATTGTGGTATTAAAATGGAATTAACTTCTCCTCATTCTCCCCAATCTAATGGTGTTGCAGAACGTAAGAATATGACTATTTTAGATATGGCTCGCACTATGCTTCATTCTGCTAGTCTTCCCAAATTTATGTGGGTAGAAGAAATGAACACAGTAGTATACATTCTAAATAGGGTTCCCACCAAAGCTATTCATCTTTCAACTCCTTTAGAAAAATGGTCAAATCAAAAACCTAATATTTCTCATCTAAAAGTTTTTGGTAGTCCTACTTCTTTATACATTCCTAAAAAGAAAAGAAAGAAACTTGATATGACTTATTTCTCTTGTGTTTTCATTGGATATGGTATTAACACTGTAGGTATAAGGATTTACAACCCTGTAAAAAGGGAAGTAACTGAAAACCGTAATGTGGTGGTTTTGGAAAAATATTTTTTTCATCTGATAATGGTAAAGATGTTCCTAAATCTGTTAATATTTCTAATAATGGTTATGATTATGATATTGAGAATATAGTAAATGGTCATGATGATGTTTCTTGTGTTGATACTATAGATGCTTATGAATCTCCTAACTCCCTAGTTAAGAAACCAAAATGGGCTCAATCTGTGTCACAGAGTTCTAATCCTATTGATCTTAGGAAAATAACCAGAAGCCATCATATATACCATGCATTAATGACCTTATATGAACCGACCCATAAATTTTGAAGAAGCTTCTCGGGATGAGAAGTGGATAAATGTAATGGAAAGCTGAATATAATGGCCTAATTCAAAATAAAACCTGGGAGTTGGTTCTACCTCTAGAGAAAAAAAGTATTATAGGGTCTAGGTGGTTATATAAAGTAAAATATAATACAGATGGTAGTATTGACAAACATAAAGCTAGACTTGTTACTCGATGTTTCACTTGTTAGCATAATTTAGCATAAGCATATTTATTGCATTTTATTACATTGTCTTTTATTTAATAATGTGCAACATGTGCATTCTAGTCTAGTGACTTGCATTCAATATTGTTATGTAAGATAACATTCAATATTGTTATTAGTAGTAATTACATGCGCATGTGAGATGGGTCTTATCATCTCATAGTTGGTGCACGATAGGGTGTAATGTCTATCCATATGAGGCTGTCTAATATCTATAAATATTATAACTATTGCATTGTTATATAATCTGATTTCATGATCAATAATATTTGTGAGACTTCCGTCCCTCTTTGGTCATTGTAATCTAATTCTATTCTATCATTTGGTATCGGAGCGAGTTCTATCCAAGCAACGTTGAAGAGGAGCACTATTGGAGAGGATCCATCGGAGAAGAATATCTGCATCAAAGGATAGCCATTGAAGCATCCCATAGCCTCCATTCCTTCCAAGCATTCCTCAACTAAAATTTTGTAGATTGAGAAACAGGGACGAAAGCCTGTGTAATTTTATTAATCTCAATCAACTAAAAAAGTACAGAGGATGGGCTGCAATATTTATAGATATTGCATAGCCAAATACATTCGGAAAATGAGTTGCACAGGTGCAACCAAAAACCAGAATAAACAAGCTTCCAAATCACCCGGGAAGCAACAATTACATAAAAACAAATATATTGTTTAAAACAATATAACAATGTGCATACAGACAAATATGGTTGATTAACCATGTAACAATATAACCATTTATTATTTAATTAATGAAATTAAATAATTATTAAACTATGCATAATTAAATACTAGGATAATAAATTTTATCCTAACATTCCCCCCCTTAATTGTGCATTGTCTGAAGAGATGAGGAGAGAAATGCTCTGAACAACTCGAACTTGTCACGTGCAAGTGACTTTGTGAAAATATCTGCTCGTTGTTCAGCCGTTGGACAAAACTGAAGTTGGATGTTGTGCTTCAACACATGTTCGCGTATGAAATGAACCTGAACTTCAATGTGCTTTGTTCTCTCGTGAAAAGCTGGGTTGCGAACAAGTTTGAGAACACCTTCATTATCAACATACATGGTGGTCGGTTTGTCTGTGGTATTCCAAGTCCTTCCAAAGTATGCGATGTAGCCAAATTACTTCTGCAAGCTTCTTCTCTGCAGAACGATACTCGGATTCTGTGGAAGAGCGAGAAACAAAGTGTTGTTTCTTACTTCCCCATGATATTGGTCTAGATCCCATAAAGAATACAAATCCAGAAGTGGATTTTCTATCATCAATGTTACCTGCATGATCTGAATCCGAATATCTAGTCAAGAAGAAGTTTTCATTCTTCTTGTATTCTAGACCAAGATCCACTGATCCTTTGAGATATCTCAAAATGCACTTTGCTGCTTTCCAATGACAAATTTTGGGTTCCTGCATGAACCTGGATATATAGCTTACTGCAAAGCTGATATCTGGTCTAGTGTAGGTCAGGTAAATGAGACTCCCAATCAGCTACCAATAGAGAGTGGAACTTACCTCAGGAGATGGATGAAGCGAGATAAGCGTAATATGTTCTCCAGAGGTGTAGCAATTGGTGTGCAATCCATCATCCTAAAATTCTCAAGCGTTATCTTGGTATATTTCATCGAGAAAAAATATGTGATTCTCTTTCGCCATACTTCCGGTCCAAGGCAGTAGTGCATAACCACGAGATATGTCATGTCGAATGATCGCTTAAGATCTTTCTTTGTTTCATCAATCATCTTCACTTTGAAGCGCCAGGTGATGACTAGATCATCGACATAAACTACAACAATCACCATCTCCCCCCCTTGCTTTTTGAGGTAGAGATTGGGATCGTATGGATTTTTGACAAATCCATGTTGTACGAGATGCTCATCAATCTTGATGTACCATGCCCGGGGTGCCTGTTTGAGGCCATACAGAGATTTCCTGAGTCTGCATACCTTTTCTTCTTGACTAGGTACTACATATCCCTCAGGTTGAGTCATATAGACTTCTTCTTATAAATCTCCATTTAGGAAGGCACTTTTTACGTCCATCTGATGAACTTTCCAACCAAACTGTGCAGCTAGAGAAAAGATCATCCTGATCGTTTTGATCTTAGTTGTGGGAGAAAATGTCTCCTCATAGTCAATGCCTTCTTTCTGTGTGTACCCCTTTGCTACAAGTCTTGCTTTGCACTTGTCCACTGTCCCATCTGCTTTGTACTTAGTTTTGAATATCCATCTGCATCCAATGGGTTTCTTCCCTGGTGGAAGATCGACAAGCTGCCAAGTGTTATTCTTCATCACTGATTGATATTCAGAATCCATGGCATCTTTCCAAGCTTTTGACTGTAGGGCTTCCTAGACTGTAGAGGGCTCATCTGATTCAATAACTCTACTCATCAAAGCAAAGTTAACTTCTTCTCTTGCTTTACTACGAGTCCGTGGTCCAGGGGTGGATGTATCGGTGGAGCATCCAATCTTGCATCTCGTAATGTGCTTGTACACCATTTAGGCATACGTTGAGCTGTTCCCATGGGTTGTGGTTCTATCTGATCAACACCATCATCCCCATCATCACTTTCATATTCTGAGGGAACATTAGCTTCAACTTTTACAACTGGTGAAAAATCTACATCTTGCGAGTCTAGAGGAGTCTCTGCTTCCTTCTTCTCGAAAAACTCAACATCTCTGCTTGTGTAGACTTTTCTGGTCTTAGGATCCATCAGTTTGTACCCAAGAGTCTCTTCACTGTATCCAATGAAGATGAGATTTTGTGACTTCATTTCCAATTTCTTTCTGTTCTGTTTGGGTATGTGCATGTTGGCTTTGCACCCGAATACTCTGAGGTGTGCAATGGATGGTTTCCTTTTTGACCATGCTTCTTGTGGTGTAATTCCATCAAGAGCAGTTGTGGGCGCTCTGTTTAACAAATACACTGTTGTTTTTGCTGCTTCTGCCCAAAATGTCTTTGCAAGTCCGGAATCATCGATCATGCATCGCACCATTTCCATGATAGTATGATTTCTTCTCTCAACAACACCATTTTGCTATGGTGTGTGTGGAGGAGGCATTTGTCGATGAATCCCGTGAGTTTGTAGATAGTCTCTGAACTCATCACTGGTGAATTCCCCCCCTCGATCTGAGCGGAGAGTTCTGATGTGATGACCAGTTTCTTTCTCAACTGCCACTTTGAACTTTTTGAATGTTTCAAAGGCTTCACTTTTCTTGCGAAGACAAAAAATCCACATTTTCCGTGAATAGTCGTCAACACAGAGCATGAAATCTGGAACCTTGAATGACTTGGCTGCATGAATTTTGCCATGGATCGGTATGAACGAGTCAAGTTTACCATGAGCTCGAAAAGTACTCATTTGGAATGAAACTCTGTGTTGTTTCCCTACTAAGCGTTGAGGACACTTGTATCGTATCCTTCGAAGAGATGGTAGCCCATGTACCATATTACACCAAATGAAGTGTTTCGAGATATTTGAAACTTACATGACCAAATCTCCGATGCCACAACCGAGTGAGGTGGAGTTTTTAGCCACAAGTGCTTGATCATTTTTGTGAATGAAATCAAGTTGAAACATTCATCCCACATTTGAGGCTTTTGCAATTATTTTCGAGCTTCTAGATTTATCTCGAATCGAGACACATTTTCTTTCGGATTGACTATCAAAGTCAATTTTCAGAGTTGTGATCTAGGATTTGGTGACCAAAGAAGGTTCTTTGTCAACCCAGGGACATATAGAACATCTGATAGTCTGCATTTGCATGAACCAAGGGGTAGAGAAATGTTTCCAATCCCCTGAACTGTATATGAAGAATCATCTCCCAACGAAACATGATTTTTCGATGGCGTGTCCCTCATTGAAATAAACCAGTCTCTGTGGCCGGTCATGTGTCGAGTGGCTCCCGAATCAACATACCAGACGTCACTAGATGACGTGGATGGTTCACTTGATCGAGCAGTGAACAAGAAGTCTTCATTGTCTGACTGATCTTGTTGCTCAGCAATATTACCTTGCTGGTGGGGTCTTCTTTTCTAGTTCCCCTTTTTCTACCCGTGATAGTTGTTTGAATGTCCCTTGTAAGTTTGTTGTTGTTGTGGTCCAGAATTGCTTGATGAACCTTTCTTATATGTGTTAAACCAACATTCTTGCAAGTCATGTCCTCTTTTGCAAATTGGACATCGCTTCTTCTGTTGATTGTCCCCATGATACTGATTCTGATGTGGGGACTTCTGATAGGATTTAGGTTTTCCTTTACCTTTTCCTTTCCATTTTTGATGTGAAGACAGTGCCTGCTCCTCTTCATCATCCTTGTTGTGCATTGCTTCCTCTTGTTGCAGTAGGTTTACTAGCTTTTCAAAACTAATTGTTGTATCTGACAAGTTTAGAGTTGTGACAAAAATTCGATAAGAAGAAGGGAGAGCTCTCAGAACAATGGGAACGAGAGACTCATCTTTGACATCTTCTCCTAGGGCTAGAAGTGAAGCCCTCAACTGCAATCTCTTCTTAGGAAGGCTTCAATTTTATCATTCTGTTTGAATTTCAATGTATGTAATCGACTCTGTAAATTGAGTATGACATTCTTGTTCTTGGCCTCATATATTGTGCTCAGCTTATCCTAAGCTTCTTTTGCTGATGTGGCATCTCGAATGTGGGCTTGCACATCGTCAGCCACTCCAAACAAAATGATGAGTTTTGCTTTCTGATCTACTCTATCAAATTGTCGTTGTTGTGTTGCATCCGTTGGTGATCTGGTTAGAGTACCAGTCACAACAGGCCATATTTCTTCAAACTCAAGTTGTGTTTTTATTTTTGTCTTCCAAGCAGCATAGTTGCTTCCTCTGAGCAATTGTGAATCCGGAAGAAAAAATTTGGGGGCATTGGTGCCCATTTTGCAGAGATCACTGACAGGGTTTGGCTCTTATCACTCTAGGTATAAGGTCTCCCAATCTATATACCGTCAGTCTGATATACCGAACCTTTCTATATATGCACCCTTCCGATATACCCGTCAGTACGTGGAAGAAGCTCACCCTTTCTATATACCCGACGGTACGTGAAAGAGGTGTTAACGTATGTGAAAGAATTCGATACGTGGTACCAAGACAGTACTGATGGGGTCTGTGTAATTATTGACACCGGCTCAAAGAAATATCCTCATACGCGCGTGTAACTTCGCTATATACTCGGATAATTTCTCAGTCCGGATTTATGTCTTGCAATCGTTCACAGACGGATGGGATGGTTCATAGTGTGTACACTGTGACCTTATTACTCCCGTCGATTTATAGGGATGATGCGAGACGAAGTTGTTGCAGCTATATTAGGCGTTAAGTGCGAGTAGTAGTTGCGATGGCTTTACCCGTAAGCGCTTCCTGAGGCACCGTATATACCGACCACGCTGCGAATGAGATCTAGGATCTCGTGATTATTCTGAGAACCAATTTTTTTGCTTTTTTATTACAATTCTCGCCGTTTCGGCGATTACAAAGTTTTGCAGTTGACTATGGCAACCTGCAAATTAGTACAATATGCAGTACAATTTTGAATAACAGGCAAAAAATTTCAGTTTCGGGGTCCTGGTGACCTCCTGAACCCAAAATGCTAAAAATTGCAAAAAAATAGCTGAAAATGCAATTTTTAGGTGGGTCTCCTTTTGCAAAAAATGTCTGGAATGAGAAAACAGACCAGATAGGAATTTTTTTTTACCCTAAATTAGGGATTTCTCTCGCTAAATTTAGTTAGTTGTAACTAAATTCAAAAAAGCCTGCTAAATTTAGCGATTTTGCGAAATTTCCTCCAGATGCAAAAGGAGAGTTTTTGAGTGTTTTTTGTGGGATTTGATCCTCAAACCTCTCACTCCCAAGGCACATGCACTAACCAACTTGCCCACTTGGGGCGCTTGGACTATGAAAGGAAGGAATTTGTATTTATTGACAAGTAAATGGACTTACCTCTTGGAAAATGAATGCCACATGGCGCATGCTGGTGAAGAGGTGTTTTTAGGGTTGTATTTGCCTAAAAACCGGATCTGAAGCTTTATTTCCTTGCTCAGGCCGCATTTACTTGCTCAGGCTGCATTTTTTCCTTCCCACGCACTGATCAGGCCGTACTTGTGCTGTATTTTTTCCCTTGCCGCGTGTTTTAATGCCTGGCCGCATTTTTTTCCTTTAGACGCTGTTTTTGAGTTTGTTTTTGAGTGCACAGGCGCTGTATTTTTGTTGTTTATTTGCTTGCACAGGCCGTGGGGGACAACAAAGGGCGCGTATGCTAAAAAAAAATGTTTTTTTTCTCCTTATATAGGTTGCTGGAGGCTGAGAATGGCGCAGCAAGGGAGAATGGCACCTCTTTTGCTCAAAAAAAATGTTTCCTTGCTTGTGCAGGCCGCTGGGTCAAGAAAAATGCGTGGAGGACTTATCTCAGTCTGGTTTGGCTGCTTTTCCTCTTCTTTGGCCGCCTATTCTCTTCTTCCACTGTATATTTTCCAGCTTGGGCGCCTCCTTTTTTTTATTTTCTTTGCTCTGTTTGATTCTTGATCACTGCAGGTACATATACAGACCTCCAAAACAAGCCAAGAAAATTCCAAATACAGTAAAACAAAACCCTTATTGGGAATTTTTTTTTTTATTATTATCAATACCTTGAGCAATTTTTGCCTGGTGTTGAGTGCACCAGTGCAAAAAAAATTTGCGTTCCAAACACCTGGAATGAACTGGGGGATGTGGAAAGGCAGAGATGAGGCTGGGAGGTTGCAGGAGGCTGCACAGGCTCTCTATTGCTGCATACTCTTCTCCAATCTTCTCTATTTCTGCTGCATTCTTTTTCCACTCCTTCACAGGGCCAGAATTTCGCTCTGGTACCAAATGTAGATTGAGAAACAGGGAAGGAAGCCTGTGTAATTTTATTAATCTCAATCAACTAAAAAAATACAGAGGATGGGCTGCAATATTTATAGATATTACACAGCCAAATACATCCGGGAAAATGAGTTGCACAGGTGCAACCAAAAACCAGAATAAACAAGCTTCCAAATCACCGGGAAGCAACAATTACATAAAAACAAATATATTGTTTATAACAATATAACAATGTGCATACTGACAAATATGGTTGATTAACCATGTAACAATATAACCATTTATTATTTAATTAATGAAATTAAATAATTATTAAACTATGCATAATTAAATACTAGGATAATAAATTTTATCCTAACAAATTTGACCTATCCACTTATTTGGAAGGTTATTTTTTATTAGTCATTGGCATAGCCAATTGATCCAACATATTGGCGGAATATTTTAGATTTGGAGATCTAAAAAAAAGATTTTGAAAAAAATTGTGAAAAAAAAGAAATATTGAAAAAAGGAGAAATATCTTGAAAAAAATTTGCAGATCTAAAAAAAAGTGAAAAATCAGATCCGAAAGTGGAGGTGTGAAGAATTCGGGAGCAAAGGTTCAAGCAAAGTCCGTCAACAAAATTCTAGCAGATAGCTCTCGAGAAAAAGGATGTAAATTTTTCATACAATGTTGAATTGATGTGATGTTTTTTTCTAGAAAGTTAAGGAGACACAACTTTGCAGTTTACATAATCTTTAGATTTAGCCTCTACATGTGATAAAAAGTCTGTAAGTCGGTCATTTTTTACGAAGAAAAATCAGATCTTCTTTGGTAAATTAGTAAGATCTTAAAAAATAAGATTCGATTCTTCTGAAATTTTGTGGGTTTCAATAAAAATATTGTATGATTCGTTGTCAAAATTTTAGAAAACCCTGATCATGGTTTATGAGAAAAAACGAAAACAATATTCAAATTGTTTGTTTGGATCTTGGGAACAAACAGTCGGTGATTCAATTTCCACTCTCTTTATATTTTTTATTAATTTTTTTTTTATAGAAAATATGGAGAAATTACTAAATTTTTGGGGATTTCCAAATTTAGAAGCTCACTAAACACATTTAGAGCCACCACTAAATTTAGCGAGAAAAACATCTATTGGGGGTAAAAAATAATTTTGGCCTAAATTATGTATTTTGTGATTTTGGACACTTTTTTGTAAAGAGGGGGACATAAAAATTCATTTTGATGTACTTTTGGAGCATTTTGTACTAATCTTGGTGCATAAAGTGCAAAAAAAAAGTTAAAAAAAAAGTACAATTTTTTTATTTTATGTTTGGTTCTTTCACATGAGATCTTTGATCTCATAACAGCGTTCGGTATATATGGTGCCTTTGGGAAGTGCTTACGGGTGATGCCGTCACGACTACTACTACACTTAATGCCTAACATAGTTGCCTAAATGTCGTCTAGGCATCGACCCTATAAAATCGTCGGGAGGAGTAATAAAGACACAATACACACACATTTTAGCCCTCTCATCCGTTTGTGCTTGCACAAACCCCTCTCCCTATTGTCTATGTACCACTTACTAAATTCTTTCACGTGTGTTAACACCTCTTTCCATATTGACGGGTATATTGAAAGGTTAATCTTCTTCCACGTACCAATGGGTATATCAAAAGAGAGCATATATAGAAAGGTTTGGTATATCGGCTGACAAAGTATATTGAGAGGGAGACCATAAACTTGGAGTGATAAGAGCCTTACCCTTTGTCGAAATTCGAGTTTTAGAAATTCAGATTGCATAAATGGGTGCACAAGCACCAAAGTTCTTCTTGCCAAATTCACAATCGCTAGAGGAGATAACTATGCTACATGGAAACCGAAGATCAAGATGTTACTTGAGTTTTAAGACCTATGGACGGTTGTAGATGGAACAAAAACAAGATCACTTGATGATGGAAAACAACAAGTTCAATTTGACAGGGGCCAATCAAAAGGCCAAGTTGATCATCTTGTTTAGCATAACGGATGATGTGTAACCCCACATTAGAGATGCCAAAATGCCAAGGATGCATGGGATAAGTTGAGCACAGTCTATGAGGAAAAGAAAAAGAGTGCCATCCTCAACCTACTATCACAACTGCATAATCTCAAGTTCATGCACAATGAGAAGGTTGAAATTTTTTTGAGACGAGTTGCTACTTTGAGGGCATCTCTACCGACATTGGAAAAAGAGATAAGTGATGAGGACCTCATACCAATGTGTGTTGCGAGCACTTCCTCCTTCTCTAGAATCTTTGTGACAACTATCGGTATGAGTGAACACACAGTCACCTTTGAGAAGTTGGTCAATCTACTCCAACAAGAAGAGGCAATGAACAACAAATATCATGAATATTAGCAAGCACTATCTTCCAATCATAAAGGAAAGGGAAATTTCAGTTCAATCACAAGAAGTCCCAACAAAATCAAAGTCAACAAAGGGACCAAAGTCAACGAGACAACACCAAGAAGTGTCCCATTTGTAATAGAGGGGGACATGACATCAAAGATTATTGGTACAATTCCTACAAAAAGGGTTCATTAAGAAATTCAAAACCCAACAACCAACAGGGTAACAACAATTCAAATTAAGGGAAGTCCAACAACAACAACAATCAAGGGTAGAAAAATGGTAATTGGAAAAGAAAACCCAAACAACAAAGGTACATTTCGGAACATGAGGATGATTTAAATGAATGAAACCACATGTATTCTTCTCAATTTGATGAAGAAACCAAGTCCACACAAGATATCTAGTATGTTGACTCGAGTGTAACTCGACACATGACTAGATGCAAGGATTGGTTCTACACACTACATGACTCACCTAACAAGAACCATGTGTCATTAGGTAATGACTCATCATGTAGTGTTAAGGGGATTGGAAACATTTCACTACCTCTTAGAAACCATAACTCGTAAAATCACAAATGTATTGTATATACCTTGGTTGACCAAGAATTTTCTATCAGTTAGTCAACTCCTTGATCACAACTTGAAGTTGGATTTTGATAGTAATAATGGAGAAAAAGTGTGCTTGATAAGAGATAAGTCAAGAGGTTCCAAGATTTTAGTAAGAGCCTCCAATGTGGGACACATGTTCCAACTTGATGTTTTCCATATGGATGATCAAGCTCTAATGGCCAAAGACACACAATCTATAGAACTATGGCATCACAGATATGGTCACATCAGTTTTGGCTATCTCCAAACACTTCAAAAGGGAAACATGGTGAAAGTATTTCCTACACTCAAGCACAACACTGAAAAGTGTCACAATTGCCTAGCTAGAAAGCAACACAGAGTACCCTTCCAGAAGAACACATATAGAGCTAAGGGAAAGATTGATTTTATGCACACCAATCTTTGCAGGCCCATGCAACCAAGTCATTCTGGATGTCAATACTTCATGCTTTGTGTTGATGAATACTCAAGAAAGATGTGGATATATTCTTTAAGAAACAAGAGTCAAGCCTCTCCGAGACATTTCAAAAGTTCAAGGCACTTGTTGAGAATGAAGTTAGTCTCAAGATCAAAACTCTCGCTTAGATCGGGGTGGGGGAATTCACAAGAAATGAGTTTAAGACTTATCTAGAAGCTCATGGGATTCATTGACAAATGCCTCCTACTCACACACCACAACAAAATGACATAGTTGAGAGAAGGAATCATACTATCATGAAAATGGTGTGATGTATGATTGATGACTCAGGTTTAACAAAGACATTTTGGGCAGAATGTAAGAACTGCAGTCTATTTGCTAAACAAAGTGCCCATAGTAGCTCTTGAATGAGTGACACCTCAAGAAGCATGGTCAAATCGAAAACCATCAATTACACACCTAAGAGTATTTGGGTGCAAAGCTAGCATGCACATACCCAAGAAAAATAGGAACAAATTGGATATGAAAGCTGAGAAACTGATATTCATTGGATACAATGAAGAAGCACTTAGGTATAGATTATTTGATCTGAAAGCAAAGAAAGTATACACAAGTAGGGATGTTGAGTTATTTGAGAAGAAATAAGTAGATGCTCCACTCAATGACTCAACAAACATGTAGAATACACCTCTTGTGAAGACATAATTTGATGTTCCCACTGAAGATGATAGTGATGAATTGGATTATAATGAAAAATTGGATGCACCACAAGCCAATGGAACAAATAAGAAGTTACCTAAGTGGTATACTCAATTAATATGATATGTAAATTTAGATGAAGCACCTAGCACATCATCCAATCCTGGACCTAGAACTCACAAATCAAGCTCGTGAAGAGGTCAATTATGCCCTAATGAGAAGAGTTGTTGAAACAATTGAGCCATATATAGTTCAGGAAGCCCTACAATAAGAATCTTGGAAAGATGCCATGGTTTCAGAGTATCATCGGTGATGACGAACAACACATGGCAACTTGTCGACCTTCCACCGGGAAGAAACCCATTGGATGTAGATGGATATTCAAGACTAAGTACAAATCAGATAGGAATATTGACAGGTATAAAGCAAGGCTTGTAGCAAAGAGGTATGCTCAACAAGAAGACATTGATTATGAGGAGACATTTTCTCCTATAGCCAAGGTCAAGACAATCAGGATGATCTTTGCTCTAGTTGCACAATTTGGTTGGAAAGTCCACCAAATGGACATGAAAAGTGCCTTTCTTAATGGATATTTGCAAGAAAAATTCTATATGACTCACCCAGAGGGTTATGTAATACCAAGAAAAGAGATGATGGTATGCAGACTCATAAAATCTCTATATGGCCTAAAACAGGCACCCCGGGCATGGTACATCAAAATTGATGAGCATCTCATAAGTCATGGATTCGAAAGGAATCCTTATGACCCTAATATCTACCTCAAAAATCAAGGGGGAGATTGTCATTGTGGTTGTTTATGTCGATGATCTAATCATTACAGGAAGTTCTATGAAGATGATCGATGCAACAAAGAAGGATTTTAATCGATCGTTTGACATGACAGATCTCGGGCTCATGCACTATTGTCTTGGGTTGGAAGTATGGCAAAAAGAGAATCATATCTTTGTGTCGCAGTTGAAATACACCAAGACAACACTCGAGAAATTTAGGATGATGGACTGCACTCCTATTGCTACACCTATGGAAGCGAGACTTCAGTTATCTCATTCCGATCCATCACCACCGGTGAATGCAACTCTCTATCGGCAGTTGATCGGGAGTCTCATTTACCTGACATATACTAGACCAGATATCAACTTTGCAGTCAGCTATTTATCACACTTCATGTAAGAACTGAAAATATGTCATTGGAAAGTAGCAAAGAGAATATTGAGATATCTGAAGGGTACAATTGACCTTGGTCTAGAGTACAAGAAGAACGACAACTTCTTCTTGATAGGATATTTAGATTCAGATCATGCAGGAAACATGGATGATAGGAAGTCAACATTAGGATTCATCTTCTTTATGGGATCTGGACCGATATCATGGGGAAGAAAGAAACAGAACTTTGTTTCTCACTCTTCTATAGAAGCAAAGTATCAAGTTGCAGGTGAAGTTGTTTGTGAAGCAATATGGCTACACCGAATACTGGAAGGAATTGGTCTACCACAACAGAAATCTACTCCAGTATATGTTGATAATGAAGGAGTTTTGAAGCTTGTTTGCAATCTAGTATTTCATGAGAGAACCAAGCATATTTAAGTATAGGTTCATTTGATATGCGAGCATGTTTTGAAGCACAACATACAACTCTAGTTCTATCCTACTAGTGAACATAAATGCGATGTTTTCACTAAGTCACTTGTACATGAAAAATTCACATTGTTCAGAGAGTTCCTCTCCACTTCATTGGAAACTATGCAAAATTAAGGGGGGAAGGTAATGTTATCATAATTTAGCATAGGCATATTTATTGCATTTTCTTTTATTTAATAATGTGCAACATGTGCACTCTAGTCTAGTGACTTGCATTCAATATTGTTATGTTGGATAACATTCAATATTGGTATTAGTAGTAATTACATGTGCATGTGAGATGGGTCTTATCATCTCAAAGTTGGTGCCTAATAGGGTGTCAAATCTATCCATATGAGGTTGTCTAATATCTATAAATCTTACGGCTCTTGCATTGTTATGTGTCTGATTTCATGATCAATAATATTTGTGAGGCTTCGTCCCACTTTGGTCATTGCAATCTAATTCTATTCTATCATCACTCGAAACCTAGTATTGATTATGTTGAGACATTTTCCCCTATAGCTAAAATGAGTATTGTTATGACCTTATTTGTAATTTCCACTCAATTTGGGTGGGAAATCCACCAAATGGATGTGAAAAATGCCTTTTTGAATGGTGATTTAAAAGAAGAACTTTACATGTCTCAACCTAAAGGATTTGAAGAAACTGGTAAAGAAAACTATGTTTGTAAATTGAAAAAATCCTTGTATGGTTTAAAGCAAGCTCCTAGAGCTTGGTATGCAAAAATTAATTCTTTCTTTAAACAGTTAGGATTTGCTAATTGTTCTTCTGACAATGATCTATTCATTAAGAAAGAAGGATCACATATTATCATTGTTTGTATATATGTTGATGATTTTCTTATGACTGGTGATAATCCTGCTTTAATTTGTAGAATTAAAGAAAAATTGAAACAATACTTTGAAATGACTGATTTAGGTCTCTTACATCATTTTCTTGGCATGACTATATTTCAAGATAAACATTCTATTGTTGTTTCTCAAGCACAATATGCAACCAATGTACTAAAAAAGTTTAACATGATTGATTGTAAACCAATTTCTACTCCTATGGAAGTTGGACTGAAAATTGATCCTAAACCTGCATGTGAAAAATTTGATCCTACTTTATATAGGTAGTTAGTTGGTAGTTTGATATATCTCACTATCACCAGACCAGATATTTCCTATGTAGTAGGAATTGCTTCTAGGTTTATGTAGGAACCTTATAGAGATCATTAGAATCTTGCAAAAAGGATTCTTAGATATATTAAAGGTACAATCAATTATGGGTTACATTATACTAAGAATGAAAATGCTAACTTATATGGATTTTGATTCGATTCTCGATCTTTGGTGATGTATTAGATAAAAAATCTACTTTTGGTTATGTGTTTAAATTTAGTGCAGGTGTCATTACTTGGTGTAGTAAAAAAACCAACTGTTTCTATCTCTTCAACAAGTTGAGTATAGAAGTGCAATGGAAGCTACAAAAGAGGCTCTATGGCTAAAGAGGTTGTTCGATGAGATAAAGATGAAGGATCCACATAGTGTTCCTTTGTTCTGTGACAACCAAAGCACCATATATCTTGCACATAATCTAGTACAACATTAGAGGATGAAGCACATTGAGATATATATACACTTCATTCATGAGAAGGTGATAAGTGGTGAGGTAGATCTAAAATTTGTGCCGACTGAAGAGCGGAGTTTCGATATCTTCACAAAGCCCCTAAGTGTTGTAAAGTTTTGTCACTTTCATGAAAATCTTGGATTGTTGGAGTTTCCATTGAGGGGGAGTGTGCATGACAATGTCACCTCCTAATGGAACTTGGTTTTTTTAAAAACCTTCGGGAATTTGTAAAAAATACCTTCAGAAAGTGTAAAAGACCTTTGGGCATGTATACCTCCTCACTTATTTTTTAGAAAGAAGTGTAGAAAGATATTAAAGGTGGTCTTTAGTAAACTCTTTAGTGCTATTGAGTTTACTGGTAAACATCCAATACAAGCATATTATTAAGGAGGTCCTTGGTTATAAAAGGATCCTATATGCTTGGGTTCAATAACCTTTTATGAGAACCTGTGAGAATATGTAAAAATCAAAATCATCCTTACCCACCGATCATGGGATAATCTTTGGGATTCCAAATCCTTTTGTACCGAAAGGTAACTTGAGTATGATGAAGGTTATATAATTCCTTCACTCGATATGCTAGCCTAAAACCTTTATGGTTTAAGGATTGCAAATCCTATAGTGTACCACAGGCAGTAATCTATTGGCATATGTTATCCCACTTAACATTAAGGGGGAGTGTTGGAACATAATGATTAAGTGGTCTAGCCAACCCTTAATTAATATGGGTCCATCACTATTATATAGGTTAAATATTTAATAATATGAAATACTTTTCTATTATTAAATATTCATACCTAGGTAATATACATTAGGTAAGTATTTAATAATGTGAATCATTTATGTTTATATTTATTAAATACACTCACCTAGGTATATGTGTCAACCATTTAGGTTGAAAAGGTGGGTCGGGAGACATACCCAATCACCTTATATAAAAAGGACTTTAGGTCCTCATTTGATATATTCAGAAATATATCAAAGGTGTGCAAATCAAGTGATTTGGTTTTACCCTTGGTAAATAGGGTTTTAAGGAGGAGGTGATCTTACTAGATGTAAAATAAGTTCTCTGAAGTAAAAGGTTATTTTCAAAGTGGTTTTTACCCTTTTGGGGTTTTCCACTATAAATATTGTGTCACATGTGTTATTTATTTCCTGTAAGTATTTCTTTATTTACTTATGTTATGATGTAATGTTTATTTAAATATTTATTATAATATTATATAATATTTAAGTTTTAAATCGTATTTATTAGAATCCTTAAATTCTAACATCCTCAATGAGTTCAATGTGGTCCTTCTTTGTAGGTGGTTTAGCAAAGCCGATACCACTACGGTCGTTATGTTTGTGGGTAGTACATGGAATAATAGTATGATAGCCTTTCTCGTAAAAGCCAAAACTAAAACCCTTCCACACACATCAGTGCAGGAAGGTGTGGGAAAAATAGTGATTAGTGAGTAACTGGAGGTTGGCAGAAAATGGGTGGGTTTGTGATGGTGGTTCGGGTGATAAATGGTAGTATCAAGTCCCCGTAGGTGAGATTGGTACAAAGGTGGGGAGGACCATAAATGTAACACTCTCGACAACCGATATATTATTGTTTTTCATTTCAAGTGTTGACATGTGATTTTCTTGATAAAGATGTGTTCTTTTGACTGTTGAAGAACATGCTTGATAAAGATAAATCTTTTATGTTCTTAAAATCACTAGAATAAAATGTTATGGTTATCAAGAATTCATTTTCGGTATGGAAGGAGGAGTTGCAATATTTTTTAAGAGTTGCAGACTTATTTCTTCTTCTGACTCATCCTTGGATAAATTTTAGTGATCCAAGGAATGTTTCAAATCCTCTTCATAGACTGAATGATAAATTGACATTCAGTAGTGTAAGGGACATAAAAAACTGAATTTTGTATGATACTAATTCTTGGCATTATGTGAATATGTTTTCATTCAACTGTATGTTTGTGCTTAGGTATTTGGTAATTGATCTTGACAGGACTATAAGGACTTAAGCAAAATTCAATTCATAGAGGATGAATATGGAGTCCTAAAACCTAAGGATTATCCTAACGGTAACCTAAGCTAGGTAAGAACAGTTATGTCCTAGCTATGTTTACTTACTTGAATTCTATTCTAACCTGAGCCTCTTATTCTATTTTATTGGGTTGGCGACCTAACCTAAGCATTGTGCTAAATGAATAAGGTAAGGGGTTACTAAATCAATACTAGGCTATTCTAATTAATATGTAATACTAAAGGGTTATGAATTGAACTAACCTAAGGTGGGAATTCTAATGGAAAATGTTTTAAGACCTATGTTGGTAATTGTTAAACTAACCTAAGTTCTATTTGAATCTATCCTAAACTATTAAGGGAACCTAAGGGGTCGCATGTCACAAGGGTGACGGTTCCAATGGCATTTAATTGAGTTGAAAGGGTTTAAATGATGGAAGTACTGCCAGATTTGGCAGGGGCTAGTAGACTTGGTGGAGGCTTACATGGAAGCTCCACTAAAAGATGGAATTGTATTTTTGTATTGAATTGGCATTTGCAGATTTAGGAGGTAGTGGAAAGGAAAGATAAGCAGGAATTTTAAATTGAATGGAATTTATGGCATTTATGAGCCTCGGTCTTTGTGTGCAAACCATCTTGGAAACTTAGAAGGTGGGTTTGTAGGAGGTCATTTGGTTTTGCATGCATGGCATATTTTTCTCTGCATGGAGCTAACTGGTTCTTCAAACTAGCAGTTTGACCTTCACTTCAAATCTATTTTTGGTTTCTTTGGCCTATTTTTATTGAAGGAAAGTATATGAGGCGTAGGAGGAAAATAAGTTTGATTGTTGATCTTTCATGGAGGAGAAAAAGAGTTGGAAGCTCGGCTAGAAGTCTCCTTCGATTTGGTGGAAGCACTATCAGGCATGATAGGCTCTAACTATTAAAATTATTTGTGTTCTTCTAAATGATTCATTAGAACAACTCTGCTCTCATGAGATTCATGTTTTCATGCCTGTCTGGTTATTTTTCTTGCTAGGTTTTATGAATCCTTGTGTGTTTGATATGAAACTATGGCTAAAATAGTGTTGTTTTGGAAACTGGCTTTCTGTGCAAGTTTTATGACCAGCATGCAAGTGAAAATGGTATTAGAAACTTGTTTTGTATCTCTTTTTTTCTCTCTAGATCTTGTATTCAAAGTTAATGTGCTTTGAACTGACTTTTGTGACAATATAAGGATATGAGCTTAGGGAAACTTGAGTTCTATTTGATTTTGCTTATGGGTTGCGAATTTGGAGGTAGACTTGTGTTGGTACTTTTTGTTTTGATTAAATTTGTGTTGGAGCTTCATTTTGATTGGAACCACTATTTGGGAAACTTATGCATTGCTGAATTGTTGCATGGAGTTTGTATTTATCACTGTACTCACATTATTTTTCTAGTGTATTTATGAACGTTTGTGTGTGAAGCTCGGGTTCATCATTGTACTCCTATTTAACACTTGAGTGTTATGAGCTTGTATTTGGGTCGATTCATTCGATTCTATTCTAGTATTTTGTATTGGGTTATTCTTTTATTAAATGACTAAGCTTATAACTCTTTATTTGAGTGACTACTCACCAAGGAACTAGGTGAAAGTTTGTTTGAGTTATTTAAAATCTCTTCAAGATTTGGAACTGGTAATATCATGCTTAAGAAACATAGAACTTCAGTTCTATGGTTGTATCGAGATGGTATGAGTGTGGGAATTGGAGGAAGAGTTCTTTCCACTCTATTTTGAGGTAATCCCGTGTCTCGGGGTCAGGTTGTTGTATTGTTTTGTACTAAGTCACCACTATCACAATTTCATGCTTGTGAAGCTTTGTTTTTCTATTCCGTTCTTGTTTCTTTGGAGTTAAGACTGAGACATATTTTGTCTTAGGAATTTTGGGTTATTTATCTCCCTCCCTTCTGTCTCTTTAAATAAATTTGGATCTTAGTGGAAGATTTGGGTTATTACCTTGGACACTGGACCTATACGGGAAAGATATGTTATCCATTCTGCTATTTTGTGCTTAGTTCTTTGAATCAAAAACTATTTACTTTTTGTAATAATCTATGAAGCCCTTGTGATTATTCAGTTTTGGGTTCGTGGGTAATTCGAACTTGATAATTTACTATTTTGGGATGTTATTCTTGACTGATATAGTGATTGAGTCTTTGAATTCTTTTGAGAAAGAAATTATATATATACGTATTCTTTTGAGATCAGTATATGGTTCGGGTCTGTAGTATGCTTTCATCCTGATTTGGTTTGAAACTGTAACTTCTTTGTTCAGTAGAACAAAAGGATTTATCTTTGGTTCTTTCCTTAATTGAGTTACCATTTCTCTACCTTTGGATAGCCTCAATGTTTGAACTTTTTCTATACTCGATTGTCTTTCGAGATGGTGATTTATTAAGACCTATTGGTATACCTTGTTTGAATCATTGTTGAAATAATCTAAAGAACTTGTATCCAAGAGGGTTCTACTTGATAAGTAAATTTATACTTATGGGTTCGATGGTTGTTGACTAGTCCTGCCTAGTTCATATGGATATGGAAAGGTATGTCTCTTGTAATCTTTATCTTTTGTGAAGAACTTGAGTAGAGACTAACTCCTCTTGGGGCTACCTTGTTTGTGAAAATTGATTTCGATCTTTGATTGTTAACTTCTAACATGAAGAGTTGGAATTGGAATTGCAGTTGGTCTGTTCTAATTTTCTATACTTTCTTGTATGGTTATGGAATTATGATTTGATGTATATTCAAATGTTGAATGTGCAAGATTGTTAACTAGAAAGGAGAAGGTAAATCATGTTATGAATCTAGTCTTTTTTCAAACGTTACAGGTTTGGGGAACGGTACATAATGGTTCTTCTTATTCTTTCTTAGGATATAGATGAAAAATCCTATAATTAACCATGTTATTTACACTCCTTTTGACTCATAGAGAAGATAAATGTGGTATTCTATTAGGATAGAATTATGAAATAACGGGATGGCCAAATCTATTGTTTGTTTACAAGCTATTGACATAGATAATAGAACTTTAAGTTCTTAGGTAGATATTGTTAATTATATTCTGCTTCTCTCTTAAAAGATGATCTAGATTTATTAATGTACTTCTTTTCTGTTTGGGATCACTTATGTTTATTGTATGATGTTTTAATTGTCTCATTAAAGCAATGTTGCTTTAATGAAACAATTAGTGGAATGCACTTTGTTTTAATGCTTAGTGCTTATCATGCTCAATTCATTGAACTGACCCATGCTAACAATTTTTGTAGATGGATGACGTAAGTGATAGAAGAAGGAAAAAACTTATATGATGCATTGGCTAATATATGTCTAATTCTTATTAAATAATTATGATTCATTCTTTTGTTGAATTATAAAATAAAAGTTGTATACTTTATAAAATGAAGGCCGTTGTTATGCAGAATGCCTAAAGTGCATAGTATTGTAAATTTTATAAGTTGTAATGATGAATTGCGAGTTGTGATTTATTTGCATTGGTTGTGTAAATTATCTTGTACTTTGATAAAGATGATGAAAGTTCCATCTTATTGATATTATTTATATTATATTATGCTTATCTTGTTATCTTTGATAAAATGGATAATGGGAATTAGTTCAATTTCCTTATAATGAAGCAACTGTTGAGTTGCATAATATGATGTGCTTTGTCTAAACAATTTAACATGGTAATGTGATGCATAATGAACATGCATTAAGAAATATGGATATTGGGAATGATATACCCTAATACTTAATTATGTAGAGAAAGACTCTTTCTCTCTCTTAATTAAATGTAAATCCAAAAGGTTTGGAGATATGATTAATAATCTTTAGACTTCATTTTGTATGAAGTCTAATTTAGTTGGATTTATGTGGTTGTTAAACCTTCCTGAAAGATAAAGTACATTTTAATGAAACTTATGATATTGTTGTCCTATTTTGGTTAACTATTGGTTAAACTGTGAAAATGAACATTAAAAAGCAATCATAAGTTAAGGAAGTTCTTCATGGACTAAATGAAACAAATTTAGGAAAGAACTTATGGAGTGTTGGATTAGGGTTTAGCAGGGTTTCTATAATCAAGACATAATCCAAATTAATAATTCATTAATGATCTCCTTGGGGTATGTACATCTCAATGAGGTAGTTTCTATAGGATGTTGGCACATGCCAACTGTAAGGATGTACTTTCGAGAAGACTTGGATTTTTTTGAGAATACAACATTGTAGTTGACATGTGGTAACACTCTTCTGCATTGATCATCTAGATCTACACACAGACTTGGACTTGAACTTAGTTTCTCACTAGTTCAAGTTAGTGGAATATTTAGGATAGGAAGTAGCTTCTAATGGTTCAGGGTACCATGGCACATCCGGTTGACTTAGGTCAACCAAGTATGCCCATTTACCCTAAGTCATTGTGAGTGTCTTCCTATAATAAGTTATGTTCCTAACTAGGGCTAGGGTTAAACCTGGGACAAGTGGACTGATAGTAGTTAGTAAAGACCAATCATGATAATAGAGGAGTGAGGTGAAGGATGTATTCCAATATGATGAGTATGTCATCTAGGAATAGTGACATACATAGTATGTTGTAAATCTTTGGTGAAGTATCACAACCTGCGGGTTGCATTGTCCTATGTCACCAAGTTTAAAACAATGTGATATCAGATGAATATTGGTAACAAATATTCAACTATGTTCTTTTAACATATCACTCAATACCGGTGTAGGGTAGGAAAACCAAGTATACGAAGTATACAATATGTATTCAATACTTAAGATAACATAAATAGATTGGTAGCTTACCGAGTTATGAAATGAATAGATCGGTGGATCACCGAGTCATTACAACTACATATGGTTATCTATTTGAATTCGACTAGCATGGAACGTTTGTTCTAAATAATGCTTTATTTAGAATAGAGAAAATTATAAAAAAATTCCCTTGTTTCTAAAGTCTTAAAATGGGAATGTTACACCTTGGTATCGAGCTAAAGGTTTCATCTCTTGGACCTATTATGTCCATAATCTGATGAAACTTAAATTTTCTTGTAATAAAAAATGGTTAGAATAAGAGGAAATGTTGCAAATAATCCTCCACCTGAGGAAGGAGCAATAACTACCGAGAAACTCAATGAGATCTTTGCTTCCTTGTTTGACACAAGATATCATTTGGCTATACTTGAATAAAAAGTAATGGGAAATGAGGAGGAAGAAGAAGATGATAACAATAATCAGCCACCTCCGGGGGATGACGCCAATGTGGGTGTTGATAATAACAATGTTAACATACCTATTCAACCTGAGAACAAAAAGGCTAGGCTGGTAGCTGAACTCACTAATGACATAAAAAGGATAATTCCACCCAAGTTTGATGGCACCACATTAGGAGATGGAGCTAAGAATTGGCTCAACGAAATGGAGAAATACTTTGCAATAAGGAATTTCTCAGAAGAAACAAAGGCGATATGGGGAGCATATCAACTTTCTCATGAAGCATCTTCATGGTGGGACAACCGTAAGGCTGAATTGAACATTGATGAAGCTAATATCACATGGGACCAATTTAAAGGTTACTTTAGGCAACGATGGCTGCCACAACTCTACTATGATCAGAAAATGACTGAATTCTAGAACTTAGCTCAAGGAAAGCTAACTGTAATTGAGTACTGGGAGTGATTTACAAAACTCCTTAAGTATGTACCTCAGTACCAAACTGATGAGAAGTTCAGGATATGGAAATTCATCATGGGATTGAATCTTGTTATAGGGGGAGAGGTGGATGTTCATAGCCCAACCACAATGGAAGGGGTTGTTGAAAAAGCCATAAGGCAGGAACAAAAATTAAAGGCAATTTCTGCTCACAAGGAGGAAGTAAGGAAGAAAAATCCCAACTCCTCTTCATCATCTCTTATACCTAAGAAAGGACCATCGAAGAAATTCAAAATGAAAAGTAATTTTTCATCCGATAATAATAAGAAAGCGATATGAAACAAGTTTGTTTGTAATGCACGAAACAACTTTGCTAAGAACAATAATAATGGACGAAGTCCTATGGGGGTCGAATGATAACTCTAAGGTGGAAATAAACTCGTTGTCAAAATTTCACCCCCACAGGGTAAATTTCGATAACATGCATCAGAGTTTTGTAGTTCCAGGCAAGTAGATTGAAACAGGAAAAATCACGAAAAATGGCTAAGTCCTAGTCTTAGGAGCAGTCGAGACATTTGGGACATCTAGGCGCGGATCGGCCGAAAAGCCTATAGGCGGCCCAAACAGCAAAGGGACAAGTGGGACAAGAGTGCGCGAAGGACGCGAACCGGCTGGTTCAGCTGAAAGAAGAAACTTCAGCACAAGGAAAATTGGGACAAATGGGACATCTGGGCCGTGAGGACGCGAATCGGCCGAATCGGGCGAACCGGAAGAATTTGTCCCACGAAGCACAAGGACAAGTGGGACAAATGGACGCGAACCGGCCGGATCGGGCGGATCGGAGGTTTTTGTCCCGAGCAGCACTGGGACATCTGGGACAAATGGACGCAGTGGACGCTTGAAGAAGAGGCTGAAAGGGCCGAGAACCAACCAAATCATGACACGTGTCACAAAGGAAATGGCCAAAAAGTCAAAGGGCGAGTTTTGAAGGATCAGCCCGAACCAATGGGATAGTGCCACGTGTCCCAGCTAGGGCCCACAAGGAAATTTCAAAAGAGAGCCCGCCGAGAGGTGGAGGAGAGAGAGTTGCTCAGCGAATCAGAACCTGCCACGTGTCATCCAGGTGGCAGAGCATGGGAAGAAATTTAAAAATCCGTTTTCACCTGTTTTGTGCCCTAAAACTTCAGACCTCCATAACTTTCGATCCATAGCTCAGATTTGCATGTTCTTTATATCAACGGAAAGCTTATGAAATTCTCTACATGATTCTGGGATCAATCTTGAATTTTGGTGTAGTCTGGAGAGAGAAAATTGAGAAACAGCTCTGACGCGTGATCATGGCCAGAAGTGATGTTTCAACAACCAGTTTTAATGCACATGGGTCGCATTCTTCTTCAGCATGGCCAGAAGTGATGTCTCAACCACTGATTTTAATGAAGAATGCATTTTGGTCAATGGTTGGGCTGCTTACATGTTTTCCTATGTTTTCTGTCTCCTGGGCTTGACCAATGCATTGTATAAAGCCAGATTTGGCTCATTTTAAAAGAGAGATATAACGAGTTGTTCATTTTTTCGCTCTGCCGTCCCTTCTTTTCTTCTCAAGGGTTGAAAATGGAGTTCAAACCTCCTCCCTTGCTCTGTAATGGCATTTTTGCCTTTTACTATTGAAATGATGTTCATGCAAAACGGAGCAACAAAACGTGTTTTGTGATGCATCCGTCCATCCTTGCTTTTTTCTTGTTCTCTTCTTGCCTCTCTTCATTGCAGGTATTTGTGCATGTTTGAATGTTCATTGCAGGTTTGGAGCTGTGTTCATGGAGTTTTGGGACATTTTTCATGTGAAATCTATCCTTGGGCCTCGTGATGCATCGTCCATCCTTCCCATTGCTCACCTCTCTTTGTCCATGCGGTTTTGATAGATGTCCAACATTCTCCTTCTCGGTGTATCACCGTTTTAGTGTAGGCTTTTGTTGTTTTTCCCTTATCTCTCTCTCTCTCTGTCTCCTTGGCATGGTTAGATTAGGATTAGATTAGCTTGCCTACTGCTGGAATAGCTTGTGGCGGTGTAGTTTAGGAGCAGGAACCAGCCTTCTCTGGAGATTCCTCTTAGTTTCACAAGTCCCACGCTTGGAGAGAGGTTTCCATGTTGTGTAATTACACCTTGGATGCCCGAGTGATCAACCTAGAAACCTGATCTCGCATCCGGGGGTCGTTGTGATTTTGTATCAACAAAACCTTAGCCTAGGAAGGGACCTATAGGAGGCTGTTATAAGCTGTGGAAAATATCATTATGCAAATCAATGTCCTCGGAGAAGGATGATTGTAATCAGTAGCACAAGATATACACGCTGCAGAGAGGTGACAAGTAGGTTGAGAAATAGACCACTCCCATAGAACTTCCAAGTAAGTTTTTGGCTTACCTATAACTATTATTTTTGATACCAGAGCTACTGAATGTTTTATTTCTAGTAAATTAGCATCAAAACTAAAAATAAAAGCTAGAAACATGGATAAAACATGGACTGTATAGTATGGGAACAATGTTGTTCATACGGTTAGTATGTGTCTTTTTGGAGCATTCTTTTATTTACCTAACTTTTCCACTGAGGTTGATATTTATGTTGCACCTTTGGGGTCTTATAATGTAATCATAGGTGTTAATTGGTTAGTAGAACATAAGGTTAAAGTTGACTATTTTGAAAAACACATTAGTTGTTTAGACGACCTATAGAAAACAATAGAGATTCAAGGTGTGAAACATTAGATTTCTGTTAGAAAACGTCACAACTATGTAACTTAAAAAGGACAAAAATAAATGTTGTACCTTATATGCAATAAAAGTTACTGAATCAATAGAAGAGAACAATGATGTTATGGAATGATATCCATTGTTATGAGACTTCCGTGACATATTTCGTAAGAATAATTGTCAGTATTCCACCCAAAAGGGAATTTTATTTCATGATTGAGATCAAGCCTAGAATCGAACCTATTTCTAAAGCACCCTATCGAATGACTACTATAGAATTAGTAGAGCTTAAGACTTAGTTGTATGAATTTTTTCTAAAAGTTTGTTTAGACCAAGTGTTTCACCTTGGGGAGCACCTGTAATTTTTGTGAAAAAGAAGAATGGAACCCTTATATTATGCATTGATTACAGAATGTTAAACAAAGCAACAATCAAGAATAAATACCCACTCCCTAGGATTGATGATTTATTTGATCATATGTGTGGAGCATCGGTATATTCTAAGATAGATCTTTGATTTGGATATCATCAATTGTGAATTAAGGATGAGGATATTCATAAAATAGCTTTCAAAACAAGGTATGGACATTATGAGTTCATAGTTTTACCTTTTGGATTAACTAATGCACCTACAACATTTATGAATTTAATGAATAATATCTTTCAAGAATACTTGGACAAATTTGTGCTTGTATTCTTGGATGACATTCTCATATATTCAAAAAGTATTGAGGAACATCATGAGCATTTGAAGATAGTTTTGGGAATATTAAGAAAGAGACGGTTATTTGGTAAGTTGTCTAAATGTTCTTTCTATGACACAGAAGTACACTATTTGGGACATGTAATAAGTAAGAATGGAATTGTTGTAGATCCTTCAAAAATTGTAGCTATAATAGAGTGACTGTACCTAATAATGTACATGAATTTGAAAGCTTCATGGTACTTTGGCTATTATAGGAAATTTGTAAAAGATTTTTCTAAGATAGCTGCACCAATAACTTCCTTATAGAAGAAAGATAAAAATTTTGTTTGGAGTGAGAAATGTGAAATTTCATTCAAAACCTTGAAGGAACAGTTAACTTCAGCACCTATTCTTGTAGTACCAAATCCTAATGGAGATTTAATGGTGGTAACTGATGCATCCGGTGAAGGCCTAGGAGGTATTTTGTTATAAAATGGTCATGTCATAGCTTATGAAAGTAGAAAACTAAAGTTACATGAGTTGAATTATGCTCTACATAATTTAGAGCTTGTTGCCATAGTTCATGCACTATAAGTTTGGAGACATTACTCGCTTCGTAAACCTTTTAAATTAAAAACCGATCACCTTGGATCAAGTATATCTTCACTCACCAAATCTTAATGCAAAAAAATGAACGTGGTTAGATTTTTTTGTCTCAATATGATATTGACATCAGTTATATTAAAGGTAAAGAAAATAGAGTGGTTGATGCTCTAAGTTGTAGGAAGCACATTTATGCTCTTATAACGTTAAGAACTCAATTTAAGGATGAAGTAAAAGTGTTATGGAATCTAAATCTTACTTTTAGGAAGTGAAAGCAACACTTGCTGCAGATTCAAATGTTTTGAGGTATAAAGGTTTTAAGTTTGATAATGAAGGAATTTTATGATTTGAAAACAAAGTCTACGTACCTTCGCTAAATGATTTGAGAAAGAAATTATTAGCGAGAATTTCATAATTCATATTTTTCCGACACCTGGCATTACAAAAATGCTTGCTGATACAAAACAACAATATTTCTGGAAAGGAATGAAAAAGGATGTTATAGAATTTGTGACACATTGTCTTGAGTGCCAACGTGTTAAAGCGAGAACATATGCACCTAGCCGGTTTGTTGTATCCTCATAGCATACCACAGTACAAGTGGCAAGTAATAAGCATGGATTTTGTACAAGGGTTGCCTATGTCAAGAAATAAACATGATGTTATTTTAGTAGTTGTGGATAAAATAACAAAGGTAGCACATTTTATTGTTGGGAATCTAAAGGATGATTCTCCTATTTTGGCTAAAATATTTGTACATGAAATTTTTAGATTACATGGAGTACCTGAATTAATCATTTCAGATAGAGATCCTAGAATGACATCAAGATTTTGGCAAACACTTAATACAGCTCTAGGGACTAAGCTGAATTTCAGTTCTATGTATCATCTAGAAACAGATGGATAGACTGAAAGAGTAAATCAAGTTTTAGAAGATATGTTACAAATGTATTACATGGATCAACAATATAAGTGGGAAGAGTACCTTCCATTAGTTGAATTTTCATACAATAATACATATCATGCTTCTTTTAAGATGGCACCTTTTGAGGCATTATATGAAAGAAAATGTAGAACCCCTATTAGTTGGGACAAAATGGAGGATAGAGAGGTAATTGGACTTGAAATTCTTACTGAAATGGAACAACAAGTTAAATTGATTTGTGAATGCTTGAAAGAAGCAAAGATAGGAAAAAGAGTTATCGTTGACTTAAAGAGGGTTGATAGGAAATTTGAACTTGGTGAGAAAGTATTTCTTCGGGTTAAACCAAAAAGAGTTCTATAACTTTTGGCAAGGCTTCCAATTTATCACCTCGTTATGTGGGACCTTTTGAGATAGTTGAAGTAATTAACCCTATAGCTTATCATTTAGCATTACTCCTACTTTTTCATGAATGCATGATGTTTTCCATATTTATTTGCTTAAGAAATATGTTTCAAATTTATCACATGAGTTAAATTGGAATTCCTTGCAGATCCAGGACCCATGAATAATCGTGTTTAAACCCATACGAGTGCTTGAAACTCGCCATTTGCATTTCAAAAATCATGAGATAAGTTAATGCAAAGTCCAATGGGACCAGTTTAATGAAGAAAGTGTAACTTGGGAAAACCTTGAGGATATGAAAAATGATTTTCCATATCTATTTGAATAGGATTGATTTTGTTGAATGATAAAAATGGGTGATTTTATCTTTATAATACAATAAGTATGCCAATTTTGGGAAGATATTTATTTATTTTGAATAAATAGCTATGTAATGCTGATTTCTGGAACTTAATAATTTTGATATGTTTTTGACATATGGTAAGAAAAGTGAATAAGATGATTTTTCCTTGATGTAATCTGTTAAAAATGAGATAATCATTGGGACGATGATTATTTTTAGGAGGGAAGCATGTAACACCCTCGACAACTGATATATTCCTCTTTTTCATTTCAAGTGTTGACATGTGATTTTATGGATAAAGATGTGTTCTTTTGACTATTGAAGATCATGCTTGATAAGGATAAATCTTTTCTATTCTTAAAAATCATTAGACTAAAATAATATGGTTATCAAGAATTCATTTTCAAAGTATGGAAGGAGGAGTTGCAATCTGGTTTTAAGAGTTGTAGACTTATTTCTTCTTCTGACTCATCCTTGGATCAATTTCAGTTATCCAAGAAATATTTCAAATCCTCTTCATAGACTGAATGATAAATTGACATTTAGTAGTGTGAGGGACACTGAGAATACTAAATTTTGTATGATACTAATTCTTGGTCTTATGTGAATATGTTTTTGTTCAGTTGTATGTTTGTGCTCGAGTCTTTGGTGATTGATCTTGACAGGACTATAAGGAATTAAACAAAATTCAATTCATAGAGGATGAATACGGAGTCCTAAAACCTAAAGATTATCCTAACGGTAACCTAAGCTAGGTAAGAACAACTATGTCCTAGCTATGCATACTTATTTGAATTATGTTCTAACCTAAGCCTCTTATTCTATTTTATTGGGTTGGCGACCTAACCTAAGCATTGTGCTAAATGAATAAGGGAAGGGGTTACTAAAGTAATACTAGGCTATTTTAACTAATACCTAATACTAAAGGGTTATGAATTGAACCTAACCTAAGGTGGGAATTCTAATGGAAAATGTTTTAAGACCTATGTTGGTAATTGTTAAACTAACCTAAGTTCTATTTGAATCTATCCTAAACTATTAAGGGAACCTAAGGGGTCGCATGTCACAAGGGAGATGGTTCCAATGGAATTTAATTGAGTTAAAAAGGTTTGAATGATGGAACCTTGCGCGAGATTTGGCAGGGGCTAGTAGACTTGGTGGAGGCTTACGTGGAAGCTCCACTAAAAGATGGAATTGTATTTTTGTATTGAATTGGCATTTGCCAGATTTAGGAGGTGGTGGCAAGGAAAGATAAGCGGGAATTTTGGATTGAATGGAATTTATGGCATTTATGAGCCTCGGTCTTTGTGTGTAAACCATCTTGGAAACTTAGAAGGTAAGTTTGTAGGAGGTCATTTGGTTTTGCATGCATGGTGGATTTTTCTCTGCATGGAGCTAACTGGTTCTTCAAACCAGCAGTTTGACCTTCACTTCAAATATATTTTTGATTGAAGGAAAGTATATGAGGCATAGGAGGAAAATATGTTTGATTGTTGATCTTTCATGGAGGAGAAAAAGAGTTAGAAGCTCGGCTAGAAGTCTCCTTCAATTTCATGGAAAACTATCGGGCATGATAGGATCTAGCTATTAAATTTTTTTGCATTCTTCTAAATGATGCATTAGAACAACTCTAATCTCATGAGACTCATGTTTTCATGCCTGTCTCGGTTATTTTGCTTTGCCGGGTTTTATGAATCCTTGTGGTGTTTGATATGAAATCATGGCTAAAATAGTGTTGTTTTGGAAACTATCTTTCTGTGCAAGTTTTATGACCAACATGCAAGTGAAAATGGTATTAGAAACTTGTTCTGTATCTTTGTTTTCTCTCTAGATCTTGTATTTGAAGTTAATGTGCTTTGAATTGAATTTCATGACAATATAAGGATATGAGCTTAGGGAAACTTGAGTTCTGTTTGATTTTGCTTCTGGGTTGCGAATTTGGAGGTAGACTTGTGTTGGTACTTTGTGTTTTGATTAAACTTGTGTTGGAGATTCATTTTGATCAGAACCACTATTTGGGAACTTATGCATTGCTGAACTATTGCATGGAGTTCGTATTTATCATTGTACTCGCATTATTTTGCTAGTGTAGTTCTGAACGTTTGTGTGTGAAGCTCGGGTTTGTCACTATACTCCTATTTAACACTTGAGTGTTATGAACTTGTATTTGGGTCGATTCATTCGATTTTGTTATGGTATTTTGTATTGGGTTATTCTTTTATTAAATGGATAAGCTTATAACTCTTTATTTGAGTGACTACTCACCAGGAACTATGTGAAAGTTTGTTTGAGTTGTTTAAAATCTCTTCAAGATTTGGAACTGGTAATATCATGCTTAAGAAACGTAGAACTTTAGTTCTATGACTATATCGAGATGGTATGAGCATGGGAATTGGAGGAAGTGTTCTTTCCACTCTATTTGAGGGAATCCACATTTTGGGTTGACTGTATTATTTTGTACTAAGTCACCACTATCGCAATTTCATGGTTGTGAAGTTTTGTTTTTGCTATTCTATTCTTGTTTCTTTGGAGTTGAGACTAAGACATCGTCTTTATTAGGCATTTTTGGTTATTGCTCTCCCTCCCTTCTATCTCTTTAAATAAATTTGGGTCTTAGTGGAAGATTTGGGTTGTTACCTTGGACACTGGATCTATACGGGAAAGATAATTTCTTTGTTATGTTGTTTTGTGCTTAGTTCTTTGAATCATGAACTATTTACTTTTTGTATTAATTGGTGAAGCCTTTGTGAGTCTTCATTTTGGGTTTCAGGTAATTCTGAACTTGATAATTTACTATTTTGGGATGTTATTCTTGACTGATACAGTGATTGATTCTTTGAATTCTTTTTGAGAAAGAAATTATATATATACGTATTCTTTTGAGATTAGTATATGGTTGGTCCTGTAGTATTCTTTCATCCCGATTTGGTTTGAAACTATAACTTCTCTTTTCAAAGAGAATGAAATGATTTATCTTTAGTTCTTTCCTTAATTGAGTTACCATTTCTTTCCCTTTGGATAGGCTTAATGTTTGAAATTTTTCGTACTCGATTCTCTTTCGAGATGGTGATTTATTATGACCTGTTGGTATACCTTATTTGAATCATTGTTGAAATAATGTAGAGAACTTGTAGCCAAGAGGGTTTTGCTGATATGTAAATTTATACTTATGGGTTTGACGGTTATTGACTAGTCTGCATAGTTCATATGGATAGGGATAGGTTTGTCTCTTGTACTCTTTATCTTTTGTGAAGAACTTGAGTAGAGATTAACTCCTCTTCGGGGCTACCTTGTTTGTGAACATTGATTTCTAATCTTTGATTGATAACTTCTAGCATGAAGAGTTGGAATTGGAATTGCAGTTGGTCTGTTCTTATTTTCTGTACCTTCTTGTATTGTTATGGAATTTTGTTTTGATGTATATTCTAATGTTGAATGTGCGAAAGACTCAAGTAATGAGGAAAGGAGAAGGTAAATCATGTTATGAATCTAGTATTTTTTCAAACGTTACGAGGTTTGGGCACGGTACATAATGGTTCTTCTTATTCTTTCTTAGGATATAGATGAAAAATCCTATAATTAACCATGTTGTTTACACTCTTTTTGTCTCATAGAGAAGATAAATGTGGTATTCTATTACGATAGAATTATGAAATAATGGGATGACCAGATCTATTGTTTTTTACAAGCTATTGACATAGTTAATAAAGCTTTAAGTTCTTAGGTAGATATTGTTAATTATATTCGCTTCTCTCTTAAAAGCTGATATATATTTATTAATGTACTTCTTTCTGTTTAGGATCACTTATGTTTATTGTATAATGTTTTAATTGTCTCATTAAAGCAATGTTGCTTCAATGAAACAATTAGTGGAATGCACTTTGTTTTAATGCTTAGTGTTTATCATGCTCATTTCATTAAACTGAACCATGCTAACAATTTTTGTAGATGGATGACGTAAGTGATAGAAGAAGGAAAAAACTTATATGATGCATTGGCTAATATATGTACAATTCTTATTAAATAATTATGATTCATTCTTTTGTTGAAGTATAAAATAAAAGTTGTATACTTTATAAAATGAAGGTCGTTGTTATGCAGTATGCCTAAAGTGCATAGTATTGTAAATTTTATAAGTTGTAATGATGAATTGCGAGTTGTGATTTATTTGAATTAGTTGTGTAAATTATCTTGTACTTTTATAAAGAAATGAAAGTTCCATCTTATTGATATTCTTTATATTATGTTATGCTTATCTTGTTATCTTCGATAAAATGGATAATGGGAATTAGTTCAATTTCCCTTATAATGAAGCAACTTGTTGAGTTGCATAATATGATGTGTTTTATCTAAACAATTTAACATGGCAATGTGATGCATAATGAACATGCATTAAGAAATATGGATATTGGGAATGATATACCCTAATACTTATTTATGTAGAGAAAGGCACTTTTCTCTCTCTTAATTGAATGTAAATCCAAAAGGTTTGGAGATATGATTAATAATCTTTAGACTTCATTTTGTATGAAGTCTAATTTAGTTGGGTTTATGCGGTTGTTAAACCTTCCTGAAAGATAAAGTACATTTTAATGAAACTTATGATATCACTTTCTGTTTTGGTTAACTATTGGTTAAACTGTGAAAACGAACATTAAAATGTAATCATAAGTTAAGAAAGTTCTTCATGGACTAAATGAAACAAATTTAGGAAAGAACTTATGGAGTGTTGGATTAGGGTTTAGCAGGGTTTCTATAATCAAGACATAATCCAAATTAATAATGTATTAATGATCTCCTTGGGGTATGTACATCTCGATGAGGTAGTTTTTGTAGGATGTTGGCACATGCCAACTATAGGGTTGTACTTTCAAGAAGACTTGGGTCTTCTCAAGAATACAGCATTGTAGTTGACATGTGGCAACACCCTTCCGCATTGATCATCTAGATCTACACACAAACTTGGACTTGAACTTAGTTTCTCTCTAGGTCAAGTTAGTGGAATATTTAGGATAGGAAGTAGCTTCCAATGGCTCAGGGTACCTTGGCACATCCGGTTGACTTAGGTCAACTGAGTATGCCCATTTACCCTAAGTCATTGTGAGCATCTTCCTATAATAAGTTATGTTTCTAACTAGGGCTAGGGTTAAACTTGGGACAAGTGGACTAACGGTAGTTAGTAAAGACCAATCATGATAATAGAGGAGTGAGGTGAAGGATGTATTCCAATATGACAAGTATGCCATCTAGGAATAGTGACATACATAGTATGTTGTAAATATTTGGCCAAAGTATTGCAAGCTACTGGTTACATTGTCCTATGTCACCAAGTTTAAAACAACATGATATCATATGAATATTGGTAACAAATATTTAGATATGTTTTTTAACAGATCACTCTGTACCCAGCGTAGGGTAGGAAAAATAAGTATAAAAATTATACAATATGTATTCAATACTTAAGATAACATAAATAGATTGGTAGCTTACCGATTTTTGAAATGAATAGATCGGTGGATCACGGAGTCATTATAACTACATATGGTTATCTATTTTAATTTTATTGGCATGGAATGTTTGTTCTAAGTAATGCTTTATTTATATCAAAGAACATTATATATAAAAAAATTCCCTTGTTTCTAAAGTATTAAAATAGGAATGTTACAATAAAGGAGGTTCTCTCCTATACGGTGATCGGAGCGAGGGTGTTGGTGAAGACTTCCGTACTCTTGTGGAGTAAGAAATGTGTTGACACTATATAGGTGATACTCCCCAGAGTGAGGCATTGAAAAATGATTTCTAAGGGATTGGTGGTCGATATGTGGGTAGTTGGGATAAACGATGTGTTAGACATTGGATCGAGGTGGACCCAATCGATTGGAAGGTCGACGGGTCACTCGTGGAGGTTATGGTAGTGGTAGGAATGGAAGATGTAGGTGCAGTCAAGGTAGTGGCGGCACTGGTGAGTGGAGGTGTAGGTGAAGAGGAAGTGGTCATGGAGGTAGATGCTTTAATGGGTATAAGCATGTCATTGGGTCGGTAAAGCATGTTGTAGGTTTTAAAGGGTGATGGATTAGCTAGAATGGTATAGGTGTGTCCTTCATGCTCAAACTTTACACAATGATGTAAAGTGGAAGGAAAATAACCCATGACATGAATCCAGGGTCTACCAAGTAACAAGTTGTATTGAAATTCCCCCTCCAAGACATAAAATAACTCTAGAATAGTGCAGGGCCCACGCGAACATGGAGGATGATGGTGCCAAGTGTAGAGGTGATAACATCATTAAATGAATGCAACATGACGAGATGTTTATGCATATAATTTTTGGGTATGCACATTTGGTCGAATGCATGGGAGGAGATGATATTAATGCTATCGATCCCATCATTCATAACACTTCGTACATGTATATCATTGATGTGGACTGAGATGAAGAGAGCTAGATCTGGGTCATCGGTTTGGTGCGGTGTGATCTCTTCATCTGAGAAGCTGAGTGCGGCTACTTGGTGAGTAGGTGGAGGTGTAGATGAAGGTGGTAATTTGGTGAGAGAGGCTACATGATGAGGTGTAATAATGGAGGCCATGGGTGTAGGGTCATTGGGTAAGACCTCAATAGACTGAAGAACCTCCATGAGAGCTTGATGATGGGATTCCAAGGTTTGGATGAGGTCATATAGGGAAATTTTGAGGGGGATTGGTGTAGTTGTTTGAGCATCGTGCGATGTGTAAACCCATTATAAATAGGATATATGGGGCCATGGATAATGACTTTAGGTGTGGGTGCAGATGGTATGTTGGGTATAGGGTTGGTCAGTGGGTCAGTTTCCTTTTCCTTTCCTTTATCTTTCTGAGCACGGGTAGAAATGTGTATCATATTGATTTGAGGGGAGTTGGTAAATGGAGAAGGTGTAGGATGAGTGGTATAATGACATGACGGGCATAAACCTATTGAGGGAGAAAATCCTTGTGAAGTGAGCTGGGTGCAACGACATTTAGGTGGTGGTTTGGCAAGTTCTCTGATGTGAACCATGTTAATTTCGAATCCTGGGGGTGGTGCTAAGAGTTGTGGGGGTGGACGTCTTGGTCGCTGAGTAGGAAATGAGGGAATAACTATGGAAATGGGTGATGGCGAAGTGGGTTCCTCATCAAGAAGAGCATCATTGTCAAAGTTTTTTCAAGAGGACACAACTGGATAAGAATGGTTTTAAAGCCTTATAGTTATCTACACCATGTCTGGCATACGATGGTAGGCACAAATTTTTGTGTCATTGAACCCATTTGGTTTGGGTTTGAGTGGGTCATAAGGCGTGAGAGGCGGTAATGTGATGAATTTTTTTAAGGAGGTTGGTTAAAATTTTGGCATAGGATCCCATCTATGGATCATAATTGGAATTGAATGTGGGTTTGGGTGCAGGTTGTGTGCATGTATAATTTTCTTAATGCTAAATCAAATGAAGCAAGAACTACCACCTAAAATAGTTCTACAATTTAGCTAAACAAATCATAAACACCATCATGATAAGAATTAAACAAGGGTTAGATGCTAGCATTCATCAATACAAACTTTGAAACTAACAATGCTAAATATCTAAACTCCTCTATTCTCTAACAACAAATAAATGAATGGACCTAAGTAAGCTCCATGGCTATCAAAATAGTTGTCCTTAATGCTCCAAGAACCTAGGAATGGGGGCTAATCAAAGTTGGGCTACAAGACCCTTTTGACACCTCCCATATGACCCAAGCACTTTAAGAAAGAGGCTTAACTCTTCAAGATGATGAACTCTCAAAAGGGCAAGGTGCAAGCTCTTAGTCTCTTTGCTATATGCTTTGCATTTACTCTCTTAGAAAGTTTAGGTGTAAGTAAAAAGGTAGGTGGAGGGCTCTTTATATAGCCCAAAGGATAAAGGATTCAACACATTCTCATGAATGTGGGATAAAGGTAAAACATGATTAGGAATGGATAAGGTTGCTTTATTAAAGGTAACCTTACTTTAGAAGGGTTTAATACATGTTTAGCAAGTCATGGGAGTTGGGGTATTTTAATTAATCAAAGGTGATTAATTAATAGGTAGGTGTAAGCTTATAGAAGCCAATTAGAGGAATATTAGTGTGATTTAGGCTATTATAAGGGGATTAAATCAATTAAATATTGATTTATTGGTTAAATGGAAGGGAAAGCTAATTAATTAATAATAATTAATTAGTCTAGGTAGAAGGGGTGATTTATTAATGGAAGGTCGTTAATTAGGGTATTTGTTGGATAAGCAACTTAATTAATTAGCTTAGTGTAATTAATTAATGATGATATGAGGGAAAATGAGTGCTTTGACGATATGTCGTTGATTTGCGAGAAAGGGGATAATTAGCACAATTTAAGTATTTAAATTGCTTGGGCGTAATTATAGGTGTCTACATTTGCCCCTCTTTGGGGTGGCATAAGTGATGCCACTTCAAAGATAGTAGACAAAAGAGATTTTGAAGAGATGGAAGAAAAATTAGTAGGAGGGAGAGATGCCCCCTCGAGTGTCGATGGGGTGATAGAAGAACTCGATTGACGATCGAAAAAGGTGAGAAGTAGGCAGAAGAATGGGGACGAGGCAGGATGCCCCGAGGAGAGGGAGAATTAGGGGTGAAAGGGAAGTGGTGTAGAAGAAATATGGATGAGGGGAGAGAAGAGCTTAACCTCTAGCCACTTATTTGTTTGGAACAAATTTGATGTCATCATATTGCCATAGGAACTACATCATCGGTCCTTATGAAAAATATAAGCATATGACAAAGGTAGAATGACATGAAAAGCCATAATATGAACAATTTTCCATTGCTGAAAATACCAACTCCACGCAACATACAATAATGCAATGCAATACGAGAAGGAAACAAGCTCATATAATAGGGAAAACAAGTACGAACGCACATATCTAACCCAACAACGGTCAAGACAGTTGTACAAATGGTTTGTTATCAGTGCTGAAGAGATCCACAAGTTCGTGATTGACGACAAGGGTTAAAAATGATGCCCCAAGCAAGGATACATGCAAGGGGAAATGAAAATGGACACGGGGTCCATGAAAAGCATTTGTGCACAACGAAACAACACCAGGCAACCAAAAGTGCCCTAGAGTACAGATGAAGCAAGCAGCTAGCTTTTGTGAATGGTTATGAATCCAGTGATCCGTGAGTCGTATTAATCGGGGAAGATGTGAGACAAACCAACAGGATATGGAGAAAATACCATGCGCAAGACACAAGTTTCAGCCATAAGAAGCAAGTTACCATTTTGTAGGGTGTTTTACTTTTTAGGAATTTTTTGAAAATTTTTGCCTTGTTTTTAGATTTTTTTTATATATATATATATATATATTGTTTTTGTTGTTTTCTTGAAACAATGTTCTATTGTTTTTGTGTTTTTCTCTGAAACAATGTTCTATTGTTTTTGTGTTTTGTGAAACAATTTTCTATTGTTTTTGTGTTTGGTGAAACAATTTTCTATTGTTTTTGTGTTTTCTCAAAACAATGTTCTATTGTTTTTGTGTTTTGTGAAACAATTTTCTATTGTTTTTGTGTTTTTGAAACAATTTTCTATTGTTTTGTGTTTTTAATAGTTTTCCAAAGCTATGCGGCAGTAACCAAGAAAGCATGGATGCCCCAGCGTTAGGTGGAGAATATACAAGGCGAAGCCATGCGCTTATGAACAAGAAGGTGAATTCGTTGAGTTGCCCCCAGCGTAAGATGGGAAATAATGAAAGACCATGTCCCTTACTGAGACGAATAGAAGAAGGCAAAAGCCGGATCAAGGTGGACTAGATGGTGTGCACAAGGAAAGTCGAAGGTAGAACCAGAGTCAGGGACAAAGACAACTACCCTTCTAATATAGAATGCTTGTGAACAACGAATCCTCCCGAGGCGCTGAAACCGGTTTTCACCCAAGGACTTGTCCAAAGTGCCACAATTGCGTGGTTTTCACTAGTGGATGACCTGTTTTTTTTTTTTTTTTTTTGATGTTTTTATATATATATATATATATATTTTTGATGTTTTTATATTTTTTTATGATTTTTATGACTTTCTTGTGCCATGTTTAGGCATAAAACCTCTTAAGATGCATGGAATTCATGGGCTCCGGAGCTCATCACCATTGGGGTGAGCTAACTTGTATGCCCCTGTGCCATACTTGGCAACTATGACATAGGGTCCTAACCAGTGTGGTTCAAACTTCCCTTTCTTTTCTCGCTCTGCTCTGGTGTTGAACTGGTTCTCCTTCATAACTAAATCACCCACCTCAAACTGGCGAGGGATGATTCTCTTGTTGTAGTTGTGGGAGATTCTGTGTTGATATACTTTCAGGTGATTAAGAGCGCGAATGCGCCTCTCATCCAGGAGCTCTAACTCAGCCAATCTTGCCACTCGGTAATCTTCATCCTTATCCAAATAGTCCCGAAGAGAAATTCGCAGGGATGGGAGTTCAATCTCTAAAGGGATGATAGATTCTATCCCGAACACGAGGGAATATGGCGTTGCACCCGTAGGAGTGCGAATTGATGTTCGGTAGGCCCAGAGGGCTGGGTGGATTTGTAGGTGCCAGTTTCGACCAGTTTTGCTAACCATCTTCTCCATTATCCTTACCAAAGTCTTGTTTGTTGCCTCAGCTTGTCCATTACCCTGAGGGTAATATGGCGTGGACCATTTCAATCTGATTTGGAACCGTTGGCAAAGACCTTTCACAGTTTTGTTCTTAAATGACTTCCCATTATCTGTGACAATGGCTGCAGGGATACCATATCGGCAAATAATGTGATTCATGATGAATTTAGAAATCTGTGCTCCTGTGACATAGGTTAAAGGGACAGCCTCCACCCATTTTGTGAAGTATTCTGTAGCTGTGATGATATGTGTATGACCATCAGATGAGGTAGGAGTAAGCTTCCCTATTAGATCAAGTCCCCACTTGGAGAATGGCCACGGGGTAGTGATTGGTTGCAATGGTTGCGATGGAGCATGGATGAAATTTCCATACTTTTGGCATAGCACACATTTTCTAACATAATTACAACAATCAGTTTCCATGGTGGGCCAATAGTAACCTACTCTTAACAGTTTCTTAGCCAAGACCATTCCATTTGTATGTGCTCCGCATACTCCTTCGTGTACTTCTTTAATTGCCTGGATTGACTCCGACACATCCAGACAACGTAACAGATTCCCATCGTAGCCACGACGATAAAGTGTACCTCCTAACAGGGTGTAACGGGCTATTTGGTGAATTAGGCTCTGCTTTTCAGAGCGGGAGATTTCGGGAGGGAATGTACTGTCCTTAAGATAGGTGAAAATGGGTTCATACCATGGTGAATGGGGACCAACAACCTCACAAGCCAAGCAAGATTCTGGCATGTCATACGCGGGCTGGCGTAGATTTTCTACGAAGAATGGCATATCATTGTTCCCTGGTGGAATACGAAGCATAGATCCCACCGTTGCCATAGCATCTGCCGATCTATTCTGCGCTCTTGGGATTTGCTCAAAGGTAATGCGCACAAAATACTCCTTCAGAGTTTCCACCAACTTCTTATAAGGTATGAGCTTGTCATCCTTAACTTTATACTCATCATTAACCTATTTGATGATTAGCTGTGAATCACCTACAACCTTCACATGTTGAATATTCCACTTGATGGCTAGCTTCATCCCTGCAATGAGTGCTTCATATTCCGCAATGTTGTTTGTGCAAGGGAAGGCCAGGCGGAAAGCCTATGGTATAGGATCACCTGAAGGAGTAATAAGGACCACTCCTGCACCTGAACCATGAAACGTAAAAGATCCATCAAAATGTATCTGCCATACGATAGATTCTTCAATGTAGAGCAAAGATGCATCTGGCAGATCCAGACTCAAAGGTTCTATGCTTTGCAAAGGTGCTTCCGCTAGCTGGTCAGCAAGTACTTGTCCTTTAATTGATTTTTGATGGAAAAATTCTATATCAAACTCACTGAGTAGAATGATCCAATTAGCCATTCTACCTGTGAGGGCAGGTTTGGACAACAAATACTTGAGTGGGTCGACCTTGGATATGAGCTTGGTCTTAGTATTTAGCAGGTAATGGCAAAGTTTCTGAAAGGTAAAAACAATACCAAGCAAGCCTTCTCAATCGAGGATAATTACATTCATAGGCGATGAGGGTGTGAGGTCATATTGGGCGACCGAGGATAGTATATAGAGAAAAGTGGTTGCTTTCTCTTTATGGCTAAGGTCATATTGGGGCCCCAAATGCACCAATAGCATATTTCGTAAGCGGAAATATAGAGACAAAAGTGGATTTTCTCCTTGATATTCTCAGTGGGTGGGAGGAGGTCTACCATGAAGCATCAAAGACATCCTAAGTGATTTAGCGATTTATTCACGTAGGCGTTGAGTCAATAATCATGCAAAATGATAGGATGTTCCTCTCTTGTTTTGGACTTTCCTGGAAAGTCATAGTCTTTCCATGATGTCATGAAAGCGTGAAATATTATTGATCCCCTAAAAATGCATTCTTGAAAGTGATCACCGATAATAGAAGGTTCTTCAAGGAGTTGTGAAAGCTGTTTTGTGTTGGTCTTCCTCGGCGATCTTAATTTGATTATAACCCGAAAATCCATCCATAAGTGATAGCATTTCATACCCCTGCGGTTGAGTCAATAATAATCAATTGACGATGAAGTCATCTTTAGGGCAAGCTTTATTGATGTCCCTAAACCTTTCCAACTCTTCGGATACTAACAATGGCCAATCTTCCGGGTGCATCTTTGAATCCATTCGAATAATTTGCTCGATAATCCTGCTGTAAGCAACCTTTCCAACTCTTCTTTAACTAACAAGGCAATCTTGGGTGCATCAACTTCGTTTGATAGGCTTAGCGTCTGCATGCACAACCAAGTTATGCACGACCAAATTTGGATCTAAGCCGGGCATGTCTTTGTAAGACCATGCGAACACATCAATAAACTCTCGCAGTGCATAGCATAGTGAACGTCTTTTGTTCTCACGGGGGAGAGTGATGCTCCCAATTTTACTATCTTGGGATCTTCAAATGCACTCAATATTAACATCAATGGTTTCTTCAACTAACAATTTTGATAAATCCTCCATACGTGTGGGATTGGGAGGTAGGTTGAGATCTTCATCCAAGGATGTCTCTACAAGATTTTCATCCTTGGTGTGGTCACTTTGTTTGTCCTTTGATTTTCTTATTTGTTTGTCAGCTAGTGCCTCAAAGAGGTTTTCACTGTGTGACTTGGACTTTGATTTTTGCCGAGGATTTTCTTTAGAACTCTTTCCCTTACTTTTCTTTAAATTTTGCTGACCACGAAGTTCAACCTCCTCGCCGAAGTAGGCGCAGGTGTCTAAGTCGATAAAGAAACCCTTCTTGTGATCTCCAATGGGAATTGTATCCCTTATGCCCATGAACTCTGCAATAGCCTCATCATTCTCGAATAAATCTAGTGGCACATGACATTGTTGGTCCCATTCAATAAGGGAGGGGTATACAAGGTCAAGGGTTGGTTCATTGGGGGTGATGGTTAGGACAGCATTATTCATGAAAAGGTTCGTGGAGGCCAGATCCTCATATTGGCTACAACAGGAATCGTATCGCTGTCTAGATAATCGGAGCTATCCTCATGCTCAGAACAAGTTGCATCTTGATCGTTGGGGTGTGCTCCATAAGGGCGAATCCCAATGCCATATCTTTCTGTTTTGAAATGTGGAAGAGGGACTGGTTCTCTTTGTCCTTGTTCATTCCTCCCACATCCTAGGCCTTTGTAGCCCATGGAGTACATCATTCTGCTAGATTTTTCATATTCTGGGGTTTGATAACAAGATGGCTGAGTGTCCTCAGGGACCCAAGTAGTAGGTGGATCAAGTAATTTTTCCTCAGCTAACAAGCCTCCAGGTAGGAACGACCCAATAGTATGTTCCTCTCTAGGTCTCCTGAAGCAGTAGTTGGGTCGACCTCTAGTCTTGGGCGACAAGGAGAGGTCTGAAACCAAGAGCGCTTGTTGTACATTATACTCCCCATAGCCATATTCTAGAATTTTCATCTCCCATGAATTAAATGGAGATGTTGAAGTAGATGCCCCATGAGTGCAAGAATGAAGAGAATTTGAATCTACTCGAGATTCCATGGCCTCAGAATGAAGAGGGACAGCTATATCTGTGGAGGGACATGCATATGTACCCTTTCGTGCAAAGCTATTAAGAGCTCTACAATGAGCAAAGGGCTCTGAGTCTCTGGTATTGTTATTATATGTCCCTCATGCTTGACTTGATGCATTGATGAAATGTTGATGGCAATTGCTTGCATGGCATGGATCCATGGTCGGCCTAGAAGCATATTATATGGAAGTTCCAAGTCTAAGACGTGAAACTTTGTCTAATGACAAGTGGGGCCCACCTCCATGGGCAGCGTAATGGTGCCTGCTGACTCTCTTTCTGCGTTGTCGTATGTGGTGATAGTGATAATATGGGACTCAAGATCTTCTGTTGTATGTCCCAATTGTTTGACCAACTTAAGCGTGCAGATGTTCAATCCTGATCCATTGTCCACAAGCACCCGTTTGATTTTCCTACGGGTGACAACTACCTCAATGTATAAGGGAAGATTATGTGTAGGATTCTCGGTAGGGATCTCCCTATGGTTGAAAGTGAGATGCTCACTTGGGTGCAATATTTGCCACCGTGGCTTGAAGTATGCGGGATCAACTTCTAAAGGCACTCCCAGGCCCACGAAGAGTTTGATACAAAATTTCCTTATGCACATTGGATATCTTGAGAAGATCTAAGATCGAGATCTTAGCAGGTGTCTTCTCAAGTTGTTCTAAAAGGTTATATTTACCAGTTTGCGGGGTCAACAGAGAGGGTTCTGGAATCACGAGGCGGGCACGCCTTGTTACCGCATGCAATCCTTTCCCTTGATCCAGATGGTATTGACATGGTTAGTAGGGGAGCGAATACATCCGATAAGTGAATCGTAATGATTGTTATCTCTCTTGGTATATAAGTAATTCGTGGCTTTATAGGTTTGGGATGACTCTCCCCAATCCGGTTTTTCCTTTTCCGACTTATCATGCTTGGGGAATGGTTCCTTATAAATCCCCATTTTCTCGTTAGGTGTTTGCATGTGGCTAGGGTTATCCACCTCTATCTCCCCGTTGTCAATGAGGTCTTGAATATAGTGGCGAAGTCGCAAACATTTGTCTATTTTATGACCTTTAACGCGATGCATTTCGTAGTATTCATGCTCCTTATACCATGAAGGTTTAGGAGCGTTGTCATCGAACGGTTGTGTTGTAGGATAGGTCATCATGTGGGCCGCATCCAACTGTTTTAGTATGACAGACAACGGCTCATTGAGGGAGGTGAATGTTCTTCACTTTGGTGGTGGTTGAATTGGGCCCTTGGTTAGTTTAAAAGGTTGACTGGTTTGGACCATTTGAACACGTTTGGAATCAGTGATTCCATCTCCCACCACGTTTTTGTTTTTGTTAAAGATCTTTGGCTTTTCAATGGGTTTGACACTTTGGTTGTCTTTAGATTGGGTTTTGAGGGTGCCTTTAGCAATGAGAGCCTTTTCCATTTGAATCCCTTTCTCGATAACCTCCTCAAAGGTGCGGACACAATGCATTTGGAGGTGGAAAGCTATATATGGGTTGAGATTAGGGACGAAAATATTGACTAGCTGCTTCTCAGGGAAAGCGCAAGGGAAGCGACTAGCTATCCCTCTCCATCGTTGGAGGAAGCTGGAAAGGTCTCATTTGGGCGTTGTTTTGTGCTGCACAAGCCTGCCATGGTGACGTCACTCTTTATGTTATATGAGAAATGACGCATGAATCTTTCCGCCAATTCTAGCCAGGTGAAAATTGATCCTCGTGGCAAGCGCGTAAACCATTCTAATGCTTGACCTCCGAGACTCTTAGGAAAAAGTCTGATGAGGTAATTATCACTATAAGACACCTCTTGACATGCCATGTAGAAATCTTTAACATGATCCCTTGGGTCTCCCTTTCCTTTGTATTTGTCGAACTTTGGCATATCAAATTTCTTTGGAAAGGGTTGAAGGGTCATTGTCTTTTCAAAAGGATAGGGGCATAGTTCTTCATATTGGTATTTCCTAATACTCCCTATATTGCTTTCTTGTATGCTCGCAAGTGTTGCTTTCATAGATTGTACTTCTTGTGCGAGAAATTGTTCTTTAGTGGGAGAAACGAGGATGTGTACATGATGATACCCTGTGTCTTCTTCTCCTTGGTTTTCTCGATGGAGTTCGTGGATCCTAAACTTAGGCTTTGACTTTTGAACATTCTTTTTGTGTCTTTTGTACTTGGAAAGTAAGCAAAGCTAGTTGTCGGCTTAAGTTCTTGAGTTGTTGTTGGATTGTGACTTGGTTTGTGTCTTCTTCTTCTAAAGGTTCCTCCTCTTCGTATTGTGGAGGTTCTTCCCCGTCTCATGTTCTATCTTGTTTCTTCGTGGCACTTTGATGAGGGGTATTCTATGCCCTACCACTTTATCATTTTCTACATAAGAAGTGGAAGCATGTCCCTTTGTTAAAATATCTTCCATATTGATAAGGGGTGTTCCTCCTTAGTAGTGTCATTTTTTTGTAGTATTGGTTCCTTCTCAATGGGCAATTTGGCCCCTAATTCCATGACCGTGCAAAACTCTATCTTTGTTTCTAAGGAGAAACTCATCTAGTAGAGTGGGGTCAAAATCAAAGTCTGCGTGTGGTGATTCTAATTCATTTCCACTATGATCGACCATCTCTTCTGTTTCCTTTTCTGTAGAAAATAGTGGTCCTAGATCGTGTCCGATAAATGGGTTTGACCCTTGTCTGTTAGAGGTTTCCCAAGCTTGCGCCTGTTGTTCCTCATATGTTTGTTTCTTTAACCCTAGACGCGTCTTAGGAGCCATGTTTTCGTGATAAGTTTCACTAAGGTAAGTTGTAGATTTGTTCAAAATTCAATGACTACCCCTAAGTGAAACACAAGATGTACGTGTTAAGAGTAAATTAATAGTGTGAGAATACCAATGTGATAGAATGATAAAGTCACCAATGAAACAATCGTTTGGTATCAAAACTTAATCAAATGAAGTACCTCCTAGATTACGTTTTAAAGTAATTTACGACACAGATGATTAACAAGATGTCTCCACTTATGCCAAGTTCAAAGGAATGAACAAAACGTAAGTAAATACATGAAGTTAAATGCGATCTCCCAATCAAGATATACGATGAGCAAGCTCAAGTCTGATTAAGACCTATATCTCAAAAAGTGTCAATTACGATTTGCGAATGACACAACAATATCACCAAGATATGTTAACCCACTTTGCAAGAAAGTGGAGTATTGATATCGAGGTGTTATTGATATAACACGCACAAATGGTAGTTCCTAACACCTTTTGAAATCGAGGTAATAATAAAACCGAACAAAAAAAAGCTCAAAGTATAGCTAGGAATAGTTAAGAATGTGTGCAGTGTAACCGTACAATATAGGTATTTATGTCGAGTTTACAAGAAACAAGACGTAAATATCGAAATTGTAATGATATGAGACAAACAAACTAACTCCTCTATGGAAGTCCACGGTGATGAACCACGCCTAACTACAATGACGATCTTGACGTGGGTATCAAGATCACAATGGCTACCAAATGACGTGAAAACGCCTCCACTCACTTTAGACGTTTAACTAACCCAGCCGCAAACATGGATGGGCGTAAACGGACATAAAAGTGAGAGAAACAGTCGAATGGCAACACAAAGGTAATCACACCTCTTTTGATCAACAAAGTGTCAAAAGAATATGAAGGAAATAAATCAAGAAAAAAATGACAAAAAATGCTAGTCTTACTTCGGCAGAGTTTCGCCTTGCCCTAAGGCAAGTAAAAACTAGGTGAAAGTAATACGTCACACGTTTCTCAAAAAGAAGGTTCACAACTCAACACTGTTTTAAAGTGGTCAAAGTGGGCTCCTGGCCAAAGTATATTCTCCTAGGTGGTTCTCTCGCCCTAGGTGTTACAAAGTTGCCACGAGCGAGTGCGATTTACCCAAAAAGTCGCACTGACTAGTTTGGGAGTATCTCGGCTTTACTTTACCCCCTTCAAGAACAGTAGGCAACTAGTGCATCTACGTGTACTATCACTGGGGTCACCACAACGGACAACCTGTAACTCTATCTCACAAAGGAATCACTAGTCAAGTAGGTAGTGCGGAGCACTTCCCGTTTCGTCCACAAGGTTCCCTCTTGTGTGGACTACTTTGGGGTTCCTGGAACCACCCCCATTGTTGTAGCTTAAGGCGTTATGCCAAAGGGGTTATGTTCCAGTTGAGCGGAGAGGGACGTACCCTTTTCCGAAACCTACAATATAGTGTTTTGAATATGTTGTTCTTTTTATCTTGTTTAATTAGGTGTGGTTTGCTTGAACACCTTTTGGCAACCTGTATAACAACTGTATTAGTAGTTTTTGATTTCGTTTTGATTCCTCCTTTCTTTGACAAGCATTTTTAGGTCCTGCACTCAAGCGTTAGTAGTTCTCCAAGAAAATCACATTATTTAAAAGAGGATTAAAAGTTGCTTTTGATTCTCAAGATCATCCAAGGATGCAAGAGAAGAGCATACACAATAAATAATCCAACTAAAAAGTAAATAAAATCTTTTCAATCAATGAACCATACAAAATTTTTGATAAATGTTCATTCCCTTAAACCAAAAGTGAAAGATGAAGTTTCCAATTTACCAAATGTTATAAAATGAAGACTAAAGTTACTTTTGATTCTCAAGATCACCCTAAGGTGCAAGATAAGAGCATACACAAACTTTAGCCCAACTATATAGAAATGGAAAACTTCAAATCAAAGGACCGTTGAAAAATGCTTTGTAAAAGGTTCATTCCCTTAAGCAAAATGAATAATTAAATTTCCAAGTTTAATCCCAATGTTAAAAAGATATAGATCAAAGTTGTTTTTGATTCTCAAGATCACCAAAAGGTGCAAGAGAAGAGCATACACACGCTTTGATCTAAATCGAGTAAGCATGGAAATACAACATTCATCAAAACATTAGACATGTTAGAAAATGACCAGTTTTAAAATAACAGAAAAACCTGCAACTTTTGTAAGTTTAAATCCTGAATTTATGTTTTCATTGCATAGTTAACTTCAATACCTTTCCAACGCAAAAAAAATGGAGTCATTTCGAGGTCGGGAGCAAAAGTTATGGCCTTCGGAAGATGGGTTACGCATATGCTCTTATGCTCATGGGTATGCACTTGACATGCACTTAAAAAATGTCAAAAAAAACGTCCCTTAATATGCAAAATGGGCAAATTTTTCCAACCAAGATTCAATTTTGACAACAACCCATCACATTAATATATGAATAGAAGACTCAATGCTATCAAACATTAACATACATGCTCAAGAATTTAAGATTTTCAAGAAATTGACAAAACTAGCATGTAGAATGATGAAAAAGTAAGCTCTAAAAATGAAAACATGATGAAATCTTGAAATTTTCTCACCAACATTAAATTTTGACAGCAACCCACCACATTAATATGTAAATAGAAGACTCAGCACTATCAAACACTAACCTACATGCTCAAGAATTGAAAATTTTCAAGAAATTGACAAAACTAGCATGTAAAATGTTGAAAAAGTAAGCTTAAAAAATGAAAACATGATGAAATCTTGAAATTTTCTCACCAAGATTAAATTTTGACAGCAACCCACCACATTAATATGTAAATATAAGACTCAGCACTATCAAACACTAACCTACATGCTCAAGAATTTAAAATCTTCAAGAAATTGACAAAACTAGCATGTAGAATGTTGAAAAAGTAAGCTCTAAAAATGAAAACATGGAGAAATCTTGAAATTTTCCCTCAATTCCAATTTTACAGCACTTCACCTCCTTCATACCTACAAGGAAGACCCAACACATGCAAACTCAACAAAACATGTTAAAAAAACAAGTTAGATCAACATGTGTAAAAGAGGGTTAGTAACCAAAAATAAAACTTAACTACAAAAATTTGAAATTAAGTGCAAAGGACAATGGAGCAAGTCCCACAGATCATGCCAAATGTGTGCATGTATAATTTGCTTAATGCTAAATCAAATGAAGCAAGAACTACCACCTAAAATAGTTCTACAATTTAGCTAAAACAAAGCATAAACACCATCGGGATAAGAATTAAACAAGGGTTAGATGCTAGCATTCATCAATACAAGACTTTGAAACTAACAATGCTAAATATCTAAACTCCTCTATTCTCTAACAAAAATAAATGAATGGACCTAAGTAAGCTCCATGGCTATCAAAATAGTTGTCCTTAATGCTCCAAGAACCTAGGAATGGGGGCTAATCAAAGTTAGGCTACAGACCCTTTTGACACCTCCCATATGACCCAAGCACTTTAAGAAAGAGGCTTAACTCTTCAAGATGATGAACTCTCAAAAGGGCAAGGTGCAAGCTCTTAGTCTCTTTGCTATATGCTTTGCATTTACTCTCTTAGAAAGTTTAGGTGTAAGTAAAAAGGTAGGTGGAGGGCTCTTTATATAGCCCAAAGGATAAATGATTCAACACATTCTCATGAATGTGGGATAAAGGTAAAACATGATTAAGAATGGATAAGGTTGCTTTATTAAAGGTAACCTTACTTTAGAAGGGTTTAATACACGTTTAGCAAGTCATGGGAGTTGGGGTATTTTAATTAATCAAAGGTGATTAATTAATAGGTAGGTGTAAGCTTATAGAAGCCAATTAGAGGAATATTAGTGTGATTTAGGCTATTATAAGGGGATTAAATCAATTAAATATTGATTTATTGGTTAAATGGAAGGGAAAGCTAATTAATTAATAATAATTAATTATTCTAGGTATAAGGGGTGATTTATTAATGGAAGGTCGTTAATTAGGGTATTTGTTGGATAAGCAACTTAATTAATTAGCTTAGTGTAATTAATTAATGATGATATGAGGGAAAATGAGTGCCTTTGACGATATGTCGTTGATTTGCGAGAAAGGGGATAATTAGCACAATTTAAGTATTTAAATTGCTTGGGCGTAATTATAGGTGTCTACACAAAGTGCGGCCGATTGTATAGGAAAGATTTTGCAAGAGGGGAGTGGGTCGAGCTATAGTTTTAGGTACTTGGTGTGGTCTTAGGTGTTGGTTATATTTTATTGGGTAGGGATATGGTAGATGAATTGACAAGAGAGTGTGTGGTTGGTTTGAATACCTTATTAGAGGGTAGTATATTTTTTTCTATAGGTTGCACCTTCTTGGGTAAAGGTGATATGGGTGCACAAGATATAGAGGGAAAAGTGGATGGTCGAATAGGGTGATTTACCCATGGGGATAACCGAGGTGGTTTTAAGGTAGATGGTGTGGGCTATGCAAGAGGTGTGAGGGAAAGAGACTGAAGTGTCATGGGTAGTGAAGAATTTATCGATGGTATTGATGGTATGGGTGGTAAAAATGTTGTGAGTGTGGGTGAAATTTGTGTCAAGCGCTTGGGTATGTTAGAGGTTTGTGAAGGAGGAAGGAGCTCTTTGTGTTTTTAGTTCTTGGCAGGTGGAGGTTTCTTAACAAGGCTAGAAGGACGAGGTCCTAAGATGGATGGAAGGGGTGAAGGTGATGAAGGTGTGATCGGCGAGGTTGGGGTACGAGATCTAGGGGATTGGTTCTTATGTTTGGGTGCTAGATTAAGCTTGGTGTTGGCTTTTGAGGATGTAGCTAAATCTGATTTGATGGGTGGATGAGTAAGGCTGGTGGTTGGGATGACCCCTAAGGTAGTAATAGGTTTAGGCAAGGAAGATGATGTAGGTGTGGGTTTGGATGTAGATGCATGTTTGGTTATGAGTAGGGGTATGAGTTGAGCCATGAGTGGTATCATGGAAGAATTTGTGATAGTTGTGGTTGAGTTTAGTTTGATCAGCCAAAATATTTTTGGATAGATATTGGAAGTGTCAGCAAGTGACATTTGCATTTGTGTTGAGATAGGAAGTAGAAGATGCCCCCAAAGTAAGGCTCTATCCACATAATCCAGGTGGTTGGCTAAGCGTGAGAATGACACTGCAGTGGGTGAGGTTGATGAGGATCCAATGGCGATTCCCATAAAATGTGTCTTAGAAATGGAGAATTTTCTAGCTTCAACTTCTGTGGGTAAGAGAGCCGAAAGTAAGTTCGCAGGATCTTGGGTAACTGATGGAGAATGGTCACCTAGAGGAAAAGGAATTTCTACTGGATCTTTGATAGGTGGGGGAGATGATGGGTGCTCCTCTATGGGTGGAGGAGATAAACAAGCATCTTCCATGGGTCGGAGAGGTATTGCGAGTGATGGATCTCTAGGTGGAGAAGCCAAAGGTGAAATGGTCTTGATATAAATAGGAGGATCCTTCATGTGTGAGGGAGGAGATGAAGTGTGCTCCTCTATGGGTGGAGGATTAGGTGAAGTGGGTTCAAGTGTAGGTGGAGAACTTTGGGCTAGGAATTCCTCTATGGAAGGAATATGAGGTAATTGGGAAGCTATAGGTGCATCACTTTGAAAATGGCATGGACCTCGCGGATATGGCTATCATGTGTTGAGGTCTCTCCGGTTTGATCGGAAGAAGGGAATGATTAGGAAATGGTTTCTTGAAGATTTATAGGTTTTGATTGGTAGGTGCATTAGGATTATCAAAGGTTAAATCACCTTTCTTGAGCATTTCTGAACAATGTTATTAAAAGTGATGCAATTACTATCACTATGACCTTTTACACGATGATAGTTAGAATTCATGCCCCAACTTTAATGAGTTTCTCTAAAACTAAAGAATAAGGCTCCTCAAGTGGCGTGTATTTCCATTGTTCCCGTTTGAATTGAAAATTTTGTACAGGTGAGAGATTAAATAAGGGGTTAGCCTAATTTGAAGGATGGGTTGGGCTGGCCTTGAGTACCACTGCGTTAGTGGTTACCTTGTATTTTGAATAATTTTTCTATGGTTTCAAAGAAGAAGAGGTATCATTTGACTTAAATGCCGAGTTCTTATTTTGTATCTGGATTTTATTTTCTTCGATGGCCTAAATTTCTAGATTTCGTGCCATGTGAATGCCTCATCGAAGGTTGAACTTCCGGACTTGTAAGGTTAGCGAGATATGTCTAGCACAAGCCTGCGTGAAGAGCTCTATGAGTTTGGTTTGTGGTAGTTGGAATGTGAGTTGATTGATCAAGCTACACCAATGAGTGATAAAATATGTGATAGATTCATTGTCATATTGATGCGTAGAGTAGAGGTTAGTCATGGTAACCTTCTTAACAACATTGATGGAGAAGTGATCCAAGAAGGTTTTTCCTACTTGATTAAATGAGAAGATAGAATGTCTAGGCAACCCACTATATCAGTATAATGCAGGCTTGGTTAGAGACATGGGAAAGGTCCTCAGGAGCAAAGCATCATCATGGGTAATAAGATAACACCCATTTTTGAAAGACCGCAAATCTTTGTTGTGGGTCCTCTTTCTTTGTTGAAGTAGTTAAATTTAGGAATTTCCCAATGTACAAGATATGGAAAAATAGGAATGGATGGGTGGATGGGATCATTGTAAATTTCATCATAGGTGAGAGTGTTACAAGAGCCAGAAACCGATTCCTCTAATGTATGTATCTTGTCCATCATTAACTTGATTAGGTCATTGGTAGGTTGTGATGGCTGGGTACCTCCTGTAGTGTAAGGAGGTTGGTGTTGGGCATATGATGGGGGTGGAATTCTAGTATATGGTGCTGCCATATAGGTAGATTGAGGAGGAGAGAGTGAGATAGGGGTACATACCCAGAATGACTAATAGACAAAATGGGAGGCTACTGATAGTATGTATATGGAGGTGGAAGGGTCATGGTGACCCTAGTAACAATGGGGGCTAAGGACTGTGGAATAGAAAGGATGATGTTTTGAAAAGGGGTAGGGGTCACTTATACCGGGGTGGTTGTGTAGCTATGGGTATATGTGAGATAATAGGTGTGGATGAAGTTACATTCGGGTGGTTGGTTAAGGTGTAGTGGATGTGGTAGACATGACGGTCATAACAGGTATAGGGCCTATCTACAAAATGAGTGGGGGTAAGGCAGGTGTGGGTAGCGCAGATCCAAAGGGGCTAACACAAAAGTAGTAATGAGATTCGGGGGATAGATTAGGGTATGACATATATCAAATGACCCGAGGCATCTCGAGTGGATGAGTGGGAAAGATAAAAGCGTAAGGTAGTCGGGTTACGTAAAGGAGTCATGTGAACTCCTCATCCCCTGTGGCGATAGTGATAGGTTAGGTAGGATCCATGGGTGATAAAATAGAAGGTGGTAAAGGACTAGGTGGGAGTGGTTAACAAATGGCATGGAATATGAGGGTGTTTTCTTGGCTACGTGTCAGCACCATGTGAACAAGTATTGATGTGGTAGGACTGCTCTCTATAAATGACACATAAATACAGAAAAGATAGGAAAATAGGTGGTGGTAGGTGGATTAGGTATAAAATGTTAGCTAGAAATTTAAACAGTCGAACTAATGTTGGTTAGGAGAAAGCAGATTCGGTCACGAGATAATCACGGTCGACCACTTTGTGGAAAATGGAGAGTTTGTCAAAACAAGGCAAAAGGGTGACAATCTGCTAAGTAGATAAGACGTTGATGGAATTTACCAGGAAAGTGAATATGATGAGAGTGATAGAGACTCTGAATAGAAAAGAAGGTGAAGCAGGTGTCCTTTTGGGTAGGTTAACCAAAAGAATAGTAAACCAACACCGGTTGGGTAAAACCGATGATGGTCAAAGGGTAATTGGTGACGGTCGTTGAAGCGACTTCGTTATCGTGGAATTGAAACAAAGATGAAGAAAATGTGGTTGTGAGTTAAAATCAAATATGGAATCAAACCCATAATTTTGGGAATGATGGAAATAGGGTCTAGGCACACTCAGATGAAGCTAGAATATACCAACTATGATGAGGAGCATGTAAGGGGAAATAAGAAAGTGAAGAACGGATTCTCTCACCTCAAAATGCAAGCCAAATAGAAACACTAGGAAAAATTCAATCCTAAGAGTTCTTTTGTTATTATGTTTGTTTAGCTTATGCTATTAAGGACTGACTCGTGAACTTTAGAATATAATTTTTTGGTGAGGATGGCTTCTCAAGAAGAAGGATATCTATAAGGAGAGGTTTTAGGTATGTTATGGCAGGGGATGAACTTCCTATGAAGTATGACTCGGCGAAGTAGCGAGTTGGGAGTACCCGCCAATCCTCTCGATTAGTGTGATCGTTGTGGTGTTCCTGGAAAGATGTCATTTAAGAATGTGTATATTTTTGAATTTGTGTAGTTTGGTAAGACGAGAGAGAGAGAGAGAAGATGTGCTTTCTATGATTCATTTGTCAACCATCAACTAGGGAATGACTTCCAGCGTATGGGTTCCCTCATTTAATGTGAGCTAATGCAAGAAAGAAAAATGAAATGAAGTTGATTTTTAAACCCAAATCAAAATATTGAATTCGATGACACAAAATATGAATAGGAGAAGGGATGCTCTTTCACTAATGTGATACTAATGAAAAGAAAGAAATGTTTGTTTTAAAGCACCAAAATATGATTGCTTTTAGACAATAGAAGAAGAGAAGATTCTAGGGAAGAAATTTAATGTGAGAACCTTTTAGAAAGGAAACAAACATGTAACTTTTCACCTAGAAATGAAGAAATGCAAATAACCTCGAATGGGTCCCCAGGCGTGCCAAAATGTTTCACCTGATTCTAGAGTGTTTTTTTGAATATTGACAAAATAGATAAGGGTAAAGGGATAGGAGGAATACCTGTTAAAATGTTGGTTGTAGGTTGTTGTGTGTGTATGACTTCTTGATCCATAGCTGATCATGAGGGCTTCCTTTTTCTTGGAGTAACTACCGAATTGTAAAACAAGACCACCAAATAAAAGTTAAATAGTATATGCAATGGACTACCTAGCGTATGCTAGATCCAAGAAGTGTGATACTTCCTAGATGGCTATCAATCCATTGTTTAAAACAACTCAATGCTAATAATAAAGGAAATCCTATTGTATTTAAAATGATTTAGGTGTCTCATTTGAATAAAATAAGAAAATTCATTCACAACAGGCTAAGCTATGATTGAATCTGAAGGTCAAGGTCTTTATTAGAGTATTGATATTGGTATATATCTATTTCTAGGTTGTTTTGGGTATTTGGTGGAGGTTTTAAGCTTTGTTCTTGGTCTAAGGGTAAAAACATAGAGACCGACATTGGTCTAGTATGACCGGTGTTAGTTTAGGTTAACTAGCTACGGTTGTGGGTAACCAACGTCGGTATGGTCGGGTATAGGAAGCTTAATAAAAACTTGATGTGAGGGCAGATCCAAAACTAAATGGAAATGGAGAGGGCTATGACAAGGTCTGTGTGGGTCTTAGGTATACTCAGGGGTAATTAAAATCTAGGTATGAACAGTTCAATGGAGTGGGTGAAGGAATGGTCAAGTTTTCATGGAGGTAAATGGTGGGGGAATGGGAATGGGAGTAGAAACCAATAACAGAGGTAAAAGAGTCTACCAAAATGACAATGGACAAGTGCTAGTTAACAAAACACTTACTATTGTACGAGTTTGTTGTCTAGTTGGAAATAATGGGTGATCAAATGGAAGGAACTTGGTGTGGTGATGGCACTTCTTGAGATCTTGCTTTGTGAAGAAAAATGGCTCTGTGATTGCTTCTAGTGCTAGCTATGGATGCTCTGATGCATGTACAAATGCTAGTTCTGATTACATGCAACTCTAGTTTTGTCTCTTACTCTCAGAAAATGTGCCAACCTCGAAATAAGGTTGTTTTGGGGATTAAATAGTAACCGATGGAGGTTCTGGGTTGACCGGTGGTGGTTTAGTGTAACCAGGGTCAGTTAGGGTGGGATTCGCTAGGTTTACTAAACTACAAAGATCCTCTTGATTTTCTGGGATCTCGTTTGTTTTCTTCCGCAGATTAGAATGGAAGCTTCCTTTCTAACGGGTGAGAATGTGGTTAGACAAAATGTAGGATTTGATTTTTAGGGTTTAAGTAGGTCTTAGTTAGTTATGGAAACATACTAAGAATAGGTCTTAGGGTGAGGTGGCTAGATGAGGTGGTGGTGTGGGCATTATCCAATTAGGATATTTAAATAATAGATATTTTGAGGATATGGATTAATTTAATTAAATTAATTAAACTACTATTATATTGGGGTGAAAGGGGCCATGATTAGGTGAGTGTGTTTGATTTGGTTATTTATCGAGGGACCTAGGGGAGTGTGACCCAATTTTGGTGTCTACATTGAGATCTAATACATAGGAAATTAATAGGTTTATCGGATTGGTCTCTCGGGAAGACGGGCTCTCTCAAATTTAATCTTAAGAATTCAACCCCTGACCCTTTACAAGAGTATTCTCATTGCATTTATACATTTCACTTACTCGCTTATCCCAAATTTCCCACCTAAAAGAAGAATATTCGAGGGACCTTTACTTGTTACTAATTTGCCTCAGAAAGTGACGTTTAACAAATTCACATCCGAAAGCTACTAGGTGGACCAATTATGAACTGATCATGTTTCTAGACCCCGCCTAAGGACTAGGATTTCATGCCACAAATTTTTGGCAGTCCTTCTAATCATTCTGATTCTGTCATGTGAGAAATCCCTGTTTTAATCATTTTTTGGAGGCTTTGTATAGTTGGATCTGACAGGTAATCCTTTTCACTCTCGAGGCAACACCTTTTTCATCTTTTGCACCTATAACCTCCATCATTTCATCCTTTTCCCTCTCTTTCCTCTACAACTCGCCCGCATCCATCTTCTCTGGTAATTCATGTTTTTGCAAGTGCCCGAGCAATTCCAATTTCAAAATATCAACCTTAAAAATTCTTGGAATCAAAAATTAAGTTCTAAATCCATTCAATGGAACTTTGCAGACAAAAATGACAAGGAATTTAATCAAAAATGATGAAAAATAGTGTGTATTCACATCTCTAAGAGTCTTGGAGAAAAATGGCAGAAAAATAGGTGAAATGCACAACAACCTGTTGATTCTGCTCCTTCTCAACTCTATATTAGAGCCATCCACGTGTTTTCTTGGCACATCTCTGCAAAGGTGAGGTACAGGGAAAGTTTCCAAACAAGTGCGGGCCTTCCACGTTCCCTGGGCCCAAGAAAAATGCCTTTTGGCCTTTGAAAAAGTATCAGTAGAAAAAGGAGCCAGTGGAAGCCTCCACGTGTCTCAATGGCGCACTTTGAGATGGTCCCCAAAATTGGAGACCCCAAACAAGCGTGGGCTCACCACGTGTCTCAGTCTAGTAGAATTGTTAAAAAAATTGAAGGATCAACAAAAGGCACCATGTGTCTAAGGTCCCTGCAGTTTTCTTTAGCCGTTGAAAAGTCTAAGAAAGGGTAGAGTGAGTGGAAGCCTTAAAGTGTCCTCATGGCACTTCTTCAAAATAAACTTTAGGTGTTGGTCCCCAAACATGTGTGGTCCCTCCACATGTCCTAGGCCTTTAGAAAGTTTCTTGAAAAGCTTAAGTATAGAGAGGAGTTGACAGAAGCCTCCACCTATCTCCCTGTCGCAATTGTTAAGGTGGGACCTTGAGGCGGATCCTCAAATGAGTGTCGGCCCTCCACGTGTCCATGGTTCACCAAAGCTGTAGCGAATGCATGAAAAATTTGTCTAATGCTCGGGAAAGGTAGTGTAAACCTACATGTGTCTCCTCGATGCAACTCTAAGGTCAAACCAAAAGGAAAATTTTCAAATGAGCGCTGACCCTCCACATGGAAAAGCTTTGAGTTGAATCGGGCCTAAGAGTTTAAAATTGCCCCTCCGAGATGCATCCAACTAGAAAGGGACATGTTTCCACAAATGCTGAGATGTAAATTTGACGAGGAAAAACACATTCGTCAAACTATAAAATGTAGGAAAATCACCATTTACACCTAGAAATGAATCTTTCTTTAAGGACAAATATTTTGAAAGTGATATAAGGCCCAAATATGATCCTCTGAGCCACATCCAATCATTTTTCTACATATATTAGGACAATAAATGATAAGGAAAACAAAATATGACTATGGAAAAATGGAAGGAAGGGGAAAAACCTAATTTTATGCCTAAGTTACAAATCTTTTCACATGGACAGAGGAATGAAAAACAAATTCTGGACTTTAAGTGATCCTCGACCAAGGAAGGGATTGATTATGGCAACCAAATGAAGGAAAAATCTTTCATGCATCAATATGGGGAGATAGATAAGATGACAGAGCCTGCAAATTGAATAATTTCAAGGAGAAGCGGGCGAGATAAAATTAAGCACCAAGCACATTCATAACATCATAATAAACCATACAAGATTAGGTAAAGAACATAAATACACGTAACTTAGTAAGTTACATTCAAGTAAGGGAAATTTTACTAGTTCCCATTTATCCAAGCGTATTCAATGACATCAAAAATAAGGATCCAATTAGATATGAATGACACCATCAAAGATAGGATTACAAATTTCCTTCATATTATGAACAAGAGAAATGACATAACCAATTTAAGTAACTTCTTCTTTTCAATTCATCATGATAAATACACATTTTACAAGACTATGCATTTCGACATATTTCATGTCAACAACATTAAGATCATTTAAGAATAAAACTTTTCTTCCTTCAATACATCTCGATAATAAATCGAATTCTCTATAAATGGTCCAGACTTTTAAGCAACCAATACATCATAAAATTTATTACTTCCTTTATCACTTATGAAATCCATCTGCAAAAATTACTAGCACGTGTCAGTTCATTGAAATGAGCATGATAAGAACCAATCATTAAAATGGTGTACTTTCATCTAATTGTTTCATTAAACAAACTTTGCTTTAATGAAATAGTGAGGTCAAGCAGACAAATAAATCACAAGTAGTATCAACCATAAAAGAAGAAAAAATAATAAATCTGATTAACATTTAAGGAAAGATCATGATGTAATCAAAAATCTACAACATGATATCAATTAAATAATATTCCACCAAAACACTATCTATATCAAATAAAAGTACCTTATAATTATTTCCTTCACAATTACTCGGAATTTGAAATACAAAATTAACTTCACTATTTAACCCAAAATAGAGTTACTTTCAAAAGTAGGAATCTTCTAGCTCAGCTTACAAAATTTCATAAAAAGACAACTACAACCAAGTTCATTCCTACTTCATAAAGGTTTTAGGATGAATCGTCTAACAACATAATTAAACTAGAGTTTCACATTTCAGATGTGACATCCTAAATCCAAATCCAAGACATAGCCTAAGTTCTCAAGTTAGGCCAAACATTAACATGAGGTAAGTATACACTCAATGCACAACATCTCTCATTAATCTACTACCACAATATTAAAATCCTTTAATAAAAATCAAGTGAATAAGCAAGTAGTAATGATGACTACACAAAGGCATTAAGAAAGTAATGCAACTAAACCAATTAAATCTAAGACAATATTTACCCAAAAGAAGAACAACTATGATAAAACAGTTTAGAACTTCCTTTACAATTCTGATAACCTGAATCCCCATTCACAACTAAGAAAAGAGAATACAACACAAATCTCTTACAGTTTCCAAAGGAGAAAGCGATGACTCATTTCCTTAGGGAATAAAGAGAAAGGGTCAATTGACATGGTTAGAGAAGGATTCCAACATTCCTTTACAAGAAAGGCTGGTCGTAAAAAGATTGGTACAGACCCAACCATAATATCCTTAGACTCTTTTAAACATAAAAACCATGCACCAAAAATATTAAACTAAATCATACGACTGCAATGCAAGTCAAGTTTCAAAATGAGGTTCACCCAAACATGAAGCAAAGGCAGTAGTAGTATTATTATTCTCATCAAGAAAGAGATGTAATAATCAGAATTACTAACAACTTGCGAAATTAACAACCTTCATCATTCATTCAAAAACATCAAAGTTTCAGTCAAAGGAACCAAAGACTATCCATCATGATTCAATTACAAAGAAGGTGCATTCCAAGATTGACATGACTAGCTACAGGCACACAAGCTATCAACAGAGATGAAAAAGAGTACTTTTCATTACATTACTAGGGACAGTTCAACTACACACCTCTACCAATCGACAAGGTAAATTATCCCTTCCAATCTTACCCAGAGAAAAGAAATGGAAGAGTTATAGAAAACCCATTACTCGGAATGATTTGGTTAGTTCAGATCAAGAAACGTCATCAAAATTTTGAATACCATCTTTAAGGCTTCACGAAAAACCAAAATTAGGAAGGAGTCAACAATTTTACCCTATCAGGTTACCCAAGAGGTTAACTGATTAGGAGCGATATTCAAAACCAAAAACATCTAACTCAATAGAGAAGTAAACAACATGATTGACATATTGAAAGCACAAACAGAGCTATGGAAAAATCTAGAATCAACTCAGATAAGCTGACTTCACAATGTCCCCAACCAATCAGGACCTCATATATTTATCCTTTAGTTAAGTACTCAAGAACTTATATAAAGGCACAATAAATATAAGATCATAAGAAAAGACTTCACATAGAAGTATTCCCAACAAGATAACATCAAAATCTAAGGGTCCAAGAAAAACTATCTCATAGTTTCCATAAAAGAACTTAATTCAAGCGACTCAATTTTTTTAACTAAAAAGTTTATAGGAATAATAAAACATTCACTCTTGTTTCCATACAAGATGAATCCACAAAAATAAATTCCAAACACCCAATATCTACCCAGCTCCCATCGAATACCAAATCCAAAGAACTGATAGATTATACAAGTAAGTTCAAGAAGAAGGCACACATTTATTGTTTCTCTATACAAATTTGAGTTCACACAACTCGAATCCAAGCATGCATAATCATACAGTTCCAACAGGAGTAACAAAACTTCAACTAAACAAAGAAGCAATAGTAAAGGGTATTCATTTACCTTCTAACAACCCAAACTACAACTCAGTTTGAAACTTGAAGCCACATTTCAATTCCATAAACCCATTTTTGAACATAGATAAGAAAGATTCACGCATGCACTTCCTTACTCAAATCACCACAAGATTTAAGGTGGGATTCAACATCAAATAAATAGGAAAACAACCCATCTCCAACCTTATCAAGTAGAGATTCCTCAAAATAAAAACAAAGATTTATCAAGCAAGAAAGCATGGTAATCATAGAAAAATAAAAGACCCATTTATTTCATGAGAGAAAAGTTGTTTTAATGAAGACACTTAGAGAAAATTAGAAACGACTTAATGGATAGAGCCTATCATGTCTGATAGTGCTTTTGTTGATTCGAATAATATTTCCAGTTGAGCCTTCACAACTCCTTCTCCAAACAAAATCAAAAACCAAAAAATTCCTTCTCAAATGCCTCATATACTTCCATTGGATCAAAAATAGTCCAAGGGAGTTAAAAATAGTAAAAAACTGAAAATAGAACTGCTGGTTCGAAGAACCAGATAGCTCCATGCAGAGCAAAAATTAGAATGCATGAAAGACCAAACAACTCCCAACAAATGCACTTCGCATGGTTTCCAAGGTAGTTTTATTGCCAAAAACGATGACCATAAATTTCATTAATTTCTAATATTCTACCTATATGTCCACGCCACCTCCATCTAAAGTTGGCGAGTCCAAATTCAAAGAGAACATGCATTATTTAACTTTAGTGATGGTGACAGATAGGATTCCCTCTAGTTTCCATGCCTCTGTCCAACTGACAGTACCGAAATGTTTTAAATTCAAGATCAAATCAAATAAATGACTTAGAAACCATTGCCCATAGTTGCCATTTGAATCCCCGTAGGTCCCTTTCTATCCTTGCATTAGTTTAGGATAGATATAATTATCTTAGGATCCAACCTTAGGTTAGTTTAGGAAGTATCTACCTTAGGTTGTTAAACACTACCTTAGGTAAGTTTGCCATCTTAGGATAAACCATACCCCATACCAATTTAGCATTAGGTAATAGGTTAGAAATAAACCTATAGTTACCTTATTTTATTTCCAAATCCCCCACTTTGTAAAACATACAACTTAGGTTAGGATGTAACAAGACTAGTGTAAACATAGACATAGGGTAGGTCTAGTTTACCTTAGGTTAGAATCCTATTAGGATAGATCTTAAAGATCTAGGACTTAGGTTATTACCCTCAATAGTCTTGAAGTAGACCTCCATCCTCTTTACACCATTCAACATCCTGGAGAAATTAGCAAGAAGATCGAGCACACTACTTACAACAGAATGCAAAGCAAGAACTTCCAATAAGATCAATGAAATTGTATAAATACAAGAGTTTAGTCCTTTATTTCCTTCAACCTTTGAATGTCAGTTTACCATACAGATTAGGTAAGAAGAATTAAAACATACCTTAGATCAATGAAATTGATCAAGGTTTCGTTATTATAAAGAGATAATTTGCAAACAACATTACCTGTTTACAACCTTTCTTATCTCAACAAAATGGATTCCTTGCAAGAAACAACATTTCAGAAAAATGAATCCAAGAACAAAAATAAATTATCCATGGCAAGCATGATTTCTAATAGTCAAAAGAATACACCTTAGGACAAATCACATGTCAAAGACTTGGAATGAAAAAGAGTAAAAGTTAACTTGAGTTTTCCCACGGTGTTACATTTACCCATTCAATGATCATTATCTCCACCCCCACAACCATTTTAGCAACGTAAAAATATGAGATCAACATGGTCTATATTAGAGAATTATCCAAATCACCTCCAAATTCCATTGCACCCAACTCACTTCACAAGGTGTTTCTCCCCCGGTAGGTTTTTTCCCATCATTCTGTTACACCACTCATCCTAAACCTTCTCCATTTGCCCCATCCCCTTAGATTAATATGGTTCACGTTGTCACCCATGCTCAGAAAGAAAAGGAAATGAAAAAGTGACCAACCCATAAACTAACCCTATGCCCAATATACCATCTCGTACTCACACCTAAAATCACAATCTGCGGACCTACATACCCTATCTCTAATGGGGTCACCCATCTCGTAATGATAAAACAATTATAGATGTCATTGTATGATCTTGTTAAAACTTTTGAATCATAGACAATCCCTTATTGAAGTTCTATAATCTATTGAATTTTTATGCGATGATCCCACACTAGTGGCCTCCATTATTACCCCTCACCATGTTGCCTCACTTACCAAATAATCTCCTTCTTCTACCTCCATTTCCACTCCTCAAGTCTTGCCCTCAAGCATCTCTAAAGCGGATATTGTACCTCTCTAGTTAGATGACCCTGATCATACCCTATTCATTTCTATCTATATCGATAACATATGCATACGACACATCATGATCGATGGTGTTGCTAGCATTAACATCATATCCTCCCACACATAAAATAAAATGCATATCCCTTCTAACTGTATGTATAATAACCCAGTTATGATGCAATCCTTCAACGATGCCATTACCTCCACCCTTGGAACCATTATCCTTCATGTTCGTGTAGGCCCTCACACTATCCTAGAACTATTCTATGTTCTAGAAGGAGAGTTCCAATATAACCTATTTATTGGTAGACCACGGATTCACGTCATGGGTTTTGTTCCTTCAACTTTACACCATTGTGTCAAATTTGAGCATGAAGGACATAACTACACCATCCCGACCGACCCATCACCATTCAAAACTTAAAACATGTTATACTAACCTAATGATGTACTTGTACCAGTTAAATCATCTTCCACCACTCACACATATCCTTCACCCACAAACCCATCCATGAATGCTACCGCCACCTCTCCTACATGTAATTATTCTATTCCTACTGCCACTACAACTTCCACAGCCAACCACTCTGCTTCCCAACCAATCGATACCCCTCTTGTCCAATCATCTAGTGAATCATCTATCTCTGCTACCTGCATACCTACTACCAATCCCTTAGAAGGTGTTTTTCAACACCTCACTCTAGGGGAGTACCGTATATAAAACATCGACACATTTATTACTCTGTAAGAGTATGGAAACTTGTGTCAACACCCTCATTATGATTACCACATAGGTGAGGTCTTCCCTTATGGTCCTCCCCACCTTTGCACTAACTAAACATTTGGGGGACTTGACACTGCCACCAATTCACCCAAACCTCCATCCCAAACACGGTCATTTTCATCTGACCTCCAATCCCTTAATAACCACTACTTCACTCACACTTTCCTTCACTATTGCACATGGAAAGGATTTGGCTTCATTTTTATGAACAAGGCCGCCATACTATCATTTCATGTACCACCCATAAACATAATGATCGTAGTGGCATTGGCTTTGTTGCACCACCTTCTAAGAAGGCCCGTGTCGACCTCATTGAGGAAGACAAACCTTCTTCACCCCATTCACCAACATCAACACCTTCACCCATGAATTCCATATATTCTAAATCTATCCCTCCTAATTTTTTTTATAAACACAATTTCCTTGGGACCTCTGACTTATCAATGTGATGGAGAGGCTCCCTCTTCTATTCCCTTCCTGTATCCTAACATGATCGATGAGGATACACTTTCTATTAACATCATTCAATGTTAGGATGATGACTCCATCCTTACCTACCTTTATGCAGAAGATTTTAATATTCACCGGTCGTTACCCTCTCGAATCTGTAAACCATGTTGAATGAATCAACTATCGAAATCAACATTCATACTCAGGATGACCCACACATTATAAAGATAGGTCAGTCTTTAGATGTTGCTGAACATGAAGCTTTTACCTCTTTCCTCTTGGACCATTGCAACGATTTTGCTTGGTCCTATGCCGATATGCCCATTATTGACCCAAAAATCATGGTCCAAAATATCATAACCATTCCTGATGCCAAACCCAGAAAATTAAAGTTGTGGAAAATGCATCCTTCCATTGGTCTTCTTGTCAAAGAATAACTTCAGTGCCTTCTCTCGGTTTCCTTCATCCTACCCATTGAATATCCCTAATGGATTTATAACATCTTTCTTGTCACAAAAGTAATAGGGGGACTCCACATTTGCAAAAACTTCTATGACCTCAACCTAGCATGTCCCAAAGACAATTTTCCCCTACCAAGAATTGACCAACTAGTTGATCTCATCACCACCATGAAATGCTATCATTAATAGATGGTTTCTCTGGTTATAATCAAATATTAATTTCTCCGAAGATTAACAAAAAAATGCCTTCATCATTCCTTGGGGACCTTCTACTATCAAGTCATGCCTTTTGGAATTAAAAACAATGGTGATACATATCAATGAGCCACTACTTATATCTTCCATGGAATCATGCATCGCGTATTGGAAGATTACGTAGATGACCTTCTTGCCAAATCCAAACATCGGGCCAAACACCTAATAGTCCTTAAGGTCATCTTTGACTGCCTCATCAAGTATTGTGTTCACCTCAACCAAAGAAGTGCGTCTTTGTGGTACTTTCAGGAAAACTCCTTGGTTTCATCATTTCTTTGCATGGCATAGAAGTCAATCCTACTAAAGTAAAGGTTATTCTAGAAATGCCTCCACCTACTAATCTCTAACAACTTCGAAGATTGCAAGGTAAGTTGCAATCAATTCATCATTTTATCTCATAACTTTCTCGACCGTTGTCAACCATTTCATCATCTCCTCAAGAAGGATGTCTCATTCAAATGGGATGATGAATGCCACAAATCCTTTGATGCCTTAAAAAAATACCTTCTTCAACCACCAGTGCTCATTCCTCCTAAGGATGACCAACCCTTTTACCTATACATCTCCACCACTGACCATTCTTTAGGTGCCATGCTCACTCATCGTGATGAGAAACATAGAGAGAAAGTAGTTTATTACATAATCCATACCCTTTTAGACTATGAAACTAGATACACCCATGCCGAAAAACTCTACTTAGCCTTAGTTTTCATCACCACCAAACTTTTCCATTACCTACTCAACCACAAAACCTTTGTTGTCACCAATATCGACCCTTACATTACATGTACACCAAACCCTATCAACATCAACATGTCACACGTTGGCTCATGCTTCTCGCAAACCTCGACCTCGAATTCATTCATCAAAAATCCATCAAAGGCCAAACCATTGCTGACCAACTAGCAGATGCACCTCTTTCTAGGAATCAACCCTCTAACTTCGATTTCCCAAATGAATCCATAGCTACCCTCTCCTTGGATGATACCACTTACCAAATGACACTCTTCTTCGATGGCTCCAAGTGTTAGCATGGGGGTGGGGCTGGTGTTATCCTCATTCCTCTTGATGGTGAACATATGTGTTTATCTTTCAAACTAGATTTTGATTTGTATAAAAATATCACCAAATAAGAAGCACTCATATTGGGTCTCGAGGATCCTTATGCCTTAGATGTTAAGTCAATCAATATATTTGGTGATTCCCAACTAGTTGTAAACCAAGTCAATGGTATATACCAGTGTTGTAATGAAATACTTCAAAAGTATAAACATCATGTAGACATAATTTTGACTACCTTTGACCCTTATGAACTTCAAAGCACCCCCCATTCTATCAATAAGTTTGTGGATACCATGGCTTGCTTGGATTCTTAGATACCCGATTCATCCACTGACTCTAAAATCTTTAGCACAATACAAAGGTTACAATCACCCTCTTATTTACATCATGAGGTCTACTCCATTGGAACTATTGCACTTGACCCATGTGACCTTTAGTATAAGCAGTTTGTAGACTATCTTTCCCTTTCCATTCTATCTTCCGATCTCACTCATTATGGACAATGTGTCTTTATTAAAATTTTCTCTTGCTATGTCATTATGGGTGGTCTCCTTTATAAGCACGACTTTGACGATATTCTCTTATGATGCCTTACAAGCTATGAAATTCCCTACGCCATCAAGGAAGTTCATGACAGATTTGTGGAGACCACTTTAGTGGTTTAGCTTTTGCTAAACACATTATTTTCCTTGGCTATTATTGGCCAATCTGAAACCGCAAGAATCTGTTGTGACTATGTCAAACGTTGTGTGAAATTCTAACAACATACTAATCTTCATCACACACCTAGCCATGCCTTTGGTCGTATGAGACTTTTGAGATTTCTCTCAATGGGGCTTGGATATTTTCCAAGAGATCAATCCCCATTCTTCACAATGCCATCAATGGATTATAACCTCTACTAAAGGTTACACTAAATGGGTATAATCCATCCCCTTTATTTCTAAAAAGTTGAGAAAATATGCGAATTCATCAACCATCACATCATTTTTCACTTTGGCATCCCTCATCATCTCATAAGCGATAATGGGAAACAATTCAAAAAAACCATACATAAGCTTTGTGACACTTTTGGCATTCAACTTAGTTTCTTGTCACCTTATTACCCACAAACCAATGGCCAAGAAGAATCAACCAATAAAACCTTGAAAAAAATTCTTATGAAAGTAGTTGATGATAATATGAAGGATTAGCATACGCACATCCCCTTCTCCTTGTGGGCCTACCGTACTAGTATTCACACTTCAACTATTGCCACACCTTTTCTCTGGTCTACGGTATTGAGGCTATCTTGCCTCTTGAATTCTAGATTCCATCTCTCTACATCTCACTACAAGACATTCTCAATGACGATGACTTTCACTAGGATCATTTGGCGCAACTTGAGTTATTAGATGAAAGTCATCTCAATGCTCTTAATGATCTCCAAATATACCAAAAATGTATCAAATGTGCCTATGAAAAACATGTCCATGAACTAACCTTTTAGGTCAGTAACCTCATCCTGAAGGAAAATCAACATGTAACCAAAGAAGAGAAAAGTAAACAGGGAAAATTTTCTCCTAATTGGCTTTAATGCTATATTGTTACCCATGCCTATGGATCAGGTTCTTATCATTTGTCTTCACTCGAAGGTAAACCAGAACCTGAGCCCCTCGATTCCTTGCATCATCAACCATTTTATTGTTAACATAAAGTCCTACATTACTTTTTGTCAATTAACCACTCATCCCTTGAGCACTGTTCTGAGGATCAATGAATAAACAAGAATCATGTGATTACCCATCATATTTCAATATTATATTCAATATGAATACCACGACTCTACTCACAACATGATTCTCATGGATAATTTTTTTCTTTTTAAATATGAAATCCCATGGTTGTTCATCACTCGAAACCACCTCTTTCAAAGTTAACCTATGTGTGCTATGGTTTTGTCGTCTAAACAAGAACCTAATCTTCCTTTATATATTTGTCCATGACTTAAAATGTAACATTCTCTTTTTAAGACTTTAGAAACAAGGAATTTTTTTTTAATAATGTACTCTATTCTAAATAATCATAATTTACAACACACATTCCATGCCAATAAATCTCATAACAGATAACCATATACAACTATAATGACTTGGTGAAACACCGATCTCTCATTTCATGAATTAGTATCATACCGATCTCTCATGTTAACTCATTGAATTTTATACTAGGTATACTTGGTTTGCTTCCCCATTCCCGAGTATTAAGTGTTCTATTTGAGAGGCCTATCGAATATTTGTAACTAATATTCATCTAAAATATCACTTCTTAAACTAGGTGACATAGGATAACACAACCAATAACTTACAATACTTTGGCCAAAGATTTCAAAATACTATTCATATTACTTTTCTTAGATGACATTCTCATCAAATGAAATACGTCCTTCACCCAACTTCAATTGTTATCTAGAATGGTATTTATTGATTCTGTTAGTCCACTTGTTCTAGGTTTTACCTCACCAAGGGTAGAGACATTTTTTAGTGTAAAGGACTACTCGGGAGGACTAAGGATACATAGGCATACTTGATCAACCTAAGTCAATTGTATATTTCTAGTTATCCTAAGTCATTGAGATGTCCCCGAAACTAAATTTAACTTCTAACCTAACCTAGGGTATAACTAAGGATAGGTCTAAGTTATGTAAATCCAGGTGATTTAACCCTGAAGGGTGTTGCAACATGTAAATTTTAGCACAGTATCCTCGCGAAGACCCAAGTATTCAGGAATGTATTGTACTTTAGTTGGTGTGTGCCAACATCTTTCTGAGTCATCCCATCTAGATGTACATATCCCTGAAGAAGTTAATTACTTAATTATTTTCTATAATTAAGGTCTAATTCTGAAAGCTTTGTTGAATCCCTAGTTTCATTAACCCCTAAGATTGCCAACTATCATTGAGTTGTAATTTCTTTGTGGAAACATCAAGATTGCCCCTTTTTTAATTAACTTCCTACTTTAGGATTTAGTTTAATAAAACAAAAGCAACAATCAAATAATATGGTTCACTCAATTTACTCATCCATTCTTAGCTTGTTTAAGTTCGAATTAGATCCTTTATATTAGACTTCATTGAGATGAAGTCTACTTGTTAAATGTTCATGTTTACCTTTCAATTGTCTTATACCTTTAAAGGTATTGGTCAAGAGGTAGTTCATCTTCCTCTTTCTTATTAATAATTAGGGTTCATTGTAACCCCTTACATTATTCAAGATATCATAATGAATTTTCACTAACACCATTTTATTAACCCATATTGATTTAGTTAAATGATCAGCCATGAATTCCAACTTGTTAAGTTGCATTTTAATAAAGGGATAGTGTATCTAATTCCCTTACCACCTAATTCATTTTAAGTCAACTGAAAGGATTCCATACAAATATGAATATGAGAGAATAAAGATAATCCTACAATTCCCTTCACACAATGTACAAAGAGAATGACACATCAAGTACTAATAAACCCACAATATTTTCCATTCATCTAAGTGGAATACATACTTTACAAGTCCAAAAATTTCAGACATTTTTAATGTCAAACAACATTAATAAGCTCAATTAAAAATACAACTTTTCCTCTTCAAATACATTTCAATAATGAATCATATTTCCTCATAAAGTTATAGTCTTTAGGTAAACAAAAGTAACATCATAAAATAACTTGTCTCCTTTTATCACTTACAATGTCCATATGCAAAAATTGCTAGCATGGGTCAGTTCATTGAACTAATCATGATAAGCACTAAGCATTAAAATGATGTGCTTTCAACTAACTATTTCATAAAAAGAACTCGATTTTAAGAAACAATTAAAGCATTATAGAAAGATACATCATAAATAAATAACATTCATGAAAGGAAAAACAAAGTTTTAAACCATATTATAATTAAATAGAGATCATGGTGTAATTAAAACAATGTTCAACCAATGATTTCATAAAGATTAATATCAGATAAGTAATATTCCAACCAACTTACTGACCACAATTCTACTATAGATATTGATAGTTCATCTCTTGACTCATTCTATCCAAATAAAAGTAAGATACTAACTTTAATAGTTCATAAAATAGAATTATTTTTAAGAAGAAAAGTTCCACAATACTCCACAATAATTTACCCCATCCTAGAATATCTAATGCCAAGATCATTTAACTCAATGACGAACTTTAGGATGAACCAACAACACCTCAAGAAAGAGTTTCATATTAAGGAAACTAAATCCAAATTTAAGGCCAACTCTAGCCTAAGTTATGGGATTAGCATCAACAAGTTTGATAATGGATATACATTCAATTTACATGCACTTGGAATTGGTCACACGTAACAATAATTACATCCCTATCAAGCATTAGTCAAGGAGAAGAAAGTAAGATTTATCCTCCTACTACCCACTCTGTAATTCCTTCCATCTAATGTAACCAAACAGGTCAGCTCCATACACAGGAGTAAAATAGATGAAAGAATGAACAAAAAGAGAGATAGGGAGACAACTTCTATCTTCCTTTAGAGTTTGAAGAGAACAGAATGGAATTCCTTAACTCAGAATAGAGAGAAGGAATGACTCAAATAAATCGAGATAAGATCTCATTATTCCTTACTAAAAAGAGGAATACATATCGGGATTAAAAGAACTGAGATAGGTCCGATCGAGATATCATTCCACTCTAGTGATTATTAAAAACACACAATAACTTATTCGATACAGAATAGAGATATACGACTACAACATGAAGATTCGAAACCGATGATAAAGTTCTCTCAACATACAAACAAGAATTACTATAGTAGTACATAAGCTACTACTAAAAAGAGTTATTCAAATGATTTAGTTAACAATAGTACTTGAAGAAACAAATAACTATTGAACATTATAATTCATCCCTAACAATAATAACATTAGTCTATACATTTCTCAAATTTTCCCATAAGAGAGAGAGAGAGAGAGTAGCATTAAAATTATTTATTCTTATGCGACCAAAATTTCTTTTCAAGTGTCATCGCACATAAATCCTACCCACCCTTTGATGGTAAAATGAAGAAAATGAATATAATACATAGAAGTTGAAAATTATAGTCAATCCATCCTAGATCCCCAACTTCACAAGAATCATTGGAGTAGGCTATAGGTTCAAGAAGGAAAGAACCCAACCTAGATTCAACCACAAGGAAAAAAAAGCAACATGAACCCAAGTCAGGTGCTCAAGGTTGAGTTCAAAAAGAATAATAAAACTAAAAACGTTCCAACCCATTTCCTTAAGACAATTACTACTGAACTAGTCCATAATTCAACTTAAATATCCCATTCCCATAGTATCATCTATAAATAAAAATTTAAATGTAAGGATCCAGTAAATCCAACAAGATGAACTGATAAGAAAATTCCTATAGCATGAAAACTCATTCTAGAAAAGATGCATAAACATTCTATAAGCCTTAACAAATATTCTCACAACTTACAGGTGTAAGAAACAAAAAAGCAACCTCATGAAATGTACTCCTTTCCTAATAGTGACTTCTACTATCTAACTTTTGAACAATCCCATAGGAGTTCCCAAAATCAAATCGTCTTAAGCTCAATAAAGGTAGAACATGTTTGAATTGTTTCCCAACCAAAAATGAATCCCAAAAAATTGAATAGATTATCTATTTTAGCATAGTTTAAACATATGTTATAATATTTGAATCATCTCGAGCTCAACATAAGGTAAAATGTTCCAACTTTCACCTAATAAAAGAAATAAACCCAGCTCCTATCATTATAAAACGTTGAACCCCTGTATTCCATTTTTGCACATTTAACATAAGCTCACAAAATTTGTCAACATTCTAGTTCAAACAATGGTGAAAGAACGATTCACTCATTTATCCAACAAGGAAAAACTTAAATCTAATTTCCTCAAAAAATGAATTCAAGCAGGAGTATATAGTGAAAAATACAATCATGAAAGAAAGATAAACATCACATAAAACCCATTGTTCTCAAGAGTAGAGTTGTTTTAATGAAAACACTTAGGAAAAATCAGAACAACTTAATGGGTAGAGCCTATGATGCCCAATAGATCTTATTATCGATTTACATAAGTTTTCCAACCAAGCCTCCACAGTCTCTTTTTTTTCAAGTGATGTCCACAACTCCAATATTCCTACTTCCTCTTATACATCCATAAGATCTAAAAATAGCTCAAGAATGCCAAGAATATTGATGGATAAAAAATAGAACTACTGGTTTAAAGAACAAAAAACCCATGCAGAGCAAAAATTGAAATGAACCAAAGATCAAACAACCTTTAAAAATCCTCCTTGCATCTCTCCTAGGTGGTTTCTTTGCCATAACCGAGACCCATTAATGCGAAGGACTGTCAATTTTCCCTCCTTTTTCTCCATGCCACCGCCATCCAAATTTGGCAAGTTTCTTAATTCAAAAATGCATGCAATTTCCATTTAGTGGTGATGCCAACTAGGCATCCCCTAACTCCCCATGCCTCCACCAAAACTGGTAGTTCAAAAGTCATTAAAACCAAAAATAAATTCTCATTAATGCCTTGAAAACCGATGCCACCACCCTTACCACTTGCCAAGTAGTCCATAGGTACCCCTTAGGTTAGTATTAGTTTAGGTTAGATTATCAACCTTAGTTCCTAGGTAGGTCTTATTACCTTAGGTTAATAGCTCAATAATTCCAAGAATATTGATGGATAACCGATAGAACATCTGGTTTAAAGAACAAAAAACCCATGCAGAGAAAAAATTGAAATGAACTAAAGATCAAACAACCTTTAAAAAATCCTCCTTAAATCTCTCCTAGGTGGTTTCTTTGCCATAAACAAGATCCATTAATGCGAAGGATTGTCAATTTTCCCTCCTTTTTCTCCATGCCACCGCCATCAAAATTGGGCAAGATTCTTAATTCAAAAATGCATGTAATTTCCATTTAGTGGTGATGCCAACTAGGCATCCCATAACTCCCCATGCCTCCACCAAAACTGATAGTTCAAAGTCATTAAAACCAAAAATAAATTCTCATTAATGCCTTGAAAACCGATGCCACCACCCTTACCACTTGCCAAGTAGTCCATAGGTACCCCTTAGGTTAGTATTAGTTTAGGTTAGATTATCAACCTTAGTTCCTAGGTAGGTCTTATTACCTTAGGTTAATTTTATTTTCCTTAGGTTGTTTTAAAATCCACAACCATAAAACATACCAACTTAGGTTAGGGTGTCCACCTTAGTAGTTTAGTAATAGGTCTTAGGTTCTCTTCCCTATCACACTATTCAACGTTTTAAAGTATTTAACAAGAAGGCCCAGACTTACTAATTACCACATGATGCAAAGAAAGGACACCTGAAGCAGGTCCTTCAATTTTATAAACAAAATAAGACTCAGTCCCACTTCACCTTCCATTTCAAAATGCCAAGTCAACCAGAAGAATCAGGTAAGGAGAACTAAAGAATACCTTGGATCAATAGGTTTCTTTGTCAACACTCAATAGTTAAGACAACAACAATATAAGCTCGTAATCTTTTTTAAAAATGAATTAATTATGTACAAAATATAAATGGCCTCATTTTCAAGTAAGCAAAAATACAAACAAAGTGAACCTCTTCATAGTAATAATTTATCCATTGCAAACATAATTTTGAAAATTTATAAGAGTACACCTTTTTCTAAGGAAAATCACATGTCAATGTTTACAATGCCAAGAGGGAAAGTAAGCACAGTAATAGTTTTATCAAAGATGTTACATACTTGCCTCCTAAAAATAATCATCGTCTTGATGATTAACTTAGTCAAACAATTTACATTTCGAATAAATAAAATTATTCTACTTTCATTCATATGTTCATAACATAACTGGATTTTCAAATTCCATAATCAACATTAAAGTAATTTGTCTTTTTTAATAGAGTAGTATCTATCCGAGATTGGCAGATTTATTGACATAACATGAATAAAATATTAATTTTTTATCAATCAACAGAATCAATTCTGTTCAAACAAGTACATAAAAGTATTTTTCATATCTTCAAGATTTTCCCAGGTTGCACTTTCTTCATTAAACTAATCCCACTGGACCTTACATTGGCTTACTTCATTATTTCTTAAGTGAAACTGGTGATTTTCCAACACTTGAATGTGTTTAACCATGATTTTTCTTAGGTCTTGGACCTGCAAGGAATTCCAACTTAACACATGTTGTAAATTTGAAACGTATTTCTTAATTAGAGAAATATGGAAAACATCATGCATTCGTGATAAAGTAGAAGGTAAAGCTAAATGATAAGCTACAGGGTTGATTAATTCAACAATTTCAAAGGGTCCCACATAATGAGGTCATAACTTGGCAGCCTTTCCAAAAGTTATGGAGTTCTTTTTGATTTAACGGAAGAAATAACTTCTCACCAAGTTCAAACTTCTTATCAACCCGCTTTAAATCTGCATAACTCTTTTTCCTATCTTCTTCTTCTTTCAAGCATTCACGAATCATTTTAACTCTTCATTCCATTTCCATAAGGATTTCAGGTCCAATCACCTCTCTATCCTCTATGCTATCCCAACTAATAGGAGTTTTGCATTTCCTTTCATATAATGCTTCAAAAGGTGCCATTTTTAGAGAGGCGTGATACATGTTATTATAAGAAAACTCAACTAATGGAAGGTACTCTTCCCATTTATACTTTGATCCATGTAATACATTCATAACATATCTTCTAAAACTTGATTAACTCTTTTAGTCTTTCAACCATTTCCGGTGGTAAGTAGAATTGAAGTTTAGCTTAGTTCCTAATCTGCATTAAGTGTTTGCCAAAATATAGATGTCATTCTTGGGTCTCTATTAGATATGATCAACTTAGGTACTCCATGTAATCTAAAAATTTTCATGTACGAATATTTTTGCTAAAACAGGTGAATCATCCTTAATATTACCAGCAATAAAATGAGCTACCTTTATTAGTTTATCAACAACCACTAGAATAACATCATGTTTATTTCTTGACATAGGAAACCCTTGAACAAAATCCATGCTTATTACTTGTCATTTATACTATGGTATGTTGTGAGGATACAGTAACCTAGCTAGATGCATATGCTTAGCTTTAACATGTTGACACTCTAAGCTAGTGTGTCACAAATTCTATCACATCCTTCTTCATCCCTTTCTAGAAATATTGTTGTTTTAAATCAACAAGCATTTTTGTAATGCCAAGTGTCCAGAAAAAGGTGAATTATGAAATTTAGCTAACAATTTATTTCTTAACTCATTTGACAAGGGTATGTATACCATGTTTTCAAACAACATGATTCCTTCATTGTCAAAGTGAAAACCTTTATATCTCACATCATTTGGATCTGCAGTAAGTGCTCTCTTTACTTGCTAAAAAAAGAATCAGACTCCATGACACTTTTTACTTCATCTTTAAACTGATTTCTCAATGTTATAAGAACAAAAATTTTCTTCTTACAACTTAGAGCATCTACACCTCTATTTTCTTTTCCTCTAATATAACTTATGTCAAAATCATACTGAGATAGAAATTTTGACCATCTTCGTTGTCTTGCATTCATATTTGGTTGAGTAAAAATATACTTCAACCCATGATGATCAGTTTTTAGTTCAAAACGTCTACCAAGAAGATAATGCCTCCATACCTAGAGTGCATGAACAATGGTGGCAAGCTCTAGGTCATGTGGAGCATAATTCACTTCATGTAACTTGAGTTTTCTAATTTGATAAGCTATAATATGACCATTTTGTAAAAAAATACCTCTGAGACCTTCCCCAGATGCATCTATTACAACAATGAAGTCTCCATTAGGATCAGGTATAACCAAAATAGGTGCTAAAGTTAACTGATCCTTTAAAGTCTTAAATGAAGATTCACATTTTTCATTCCATACAAATTTCTTATCCTTCTACTGTAATGAAGTTATTGGTGCAACAACCTTAGAGAAGTCTTTAACAAACTTCCTATAGTAACCAACAAGACCCATGAAGCTTCTAACTTCATGTACATTCTTTGGTGCAAGCCACTTAGTTATTACAAATTTTTTTGAGGGATCTACCGCTATTCCATCTTTTCTTATAACATGACCCAAATAGTGCACTTCCGTATCATAGAAAGAACATTTGGACAACTTACCATACAACCTTCTCTTTCTCAAGATTTCCAGAACTAATTTCAAATGCTCATGATGTTCTTCAATGATTTTAGAGTATATGAGAATATTGTCCAAGAATACAAGCACAAACTTGTCCAAGTATTCTTGAAAAATATTATTCATTAAATTCATAAAAGCAGCAGTGCATTCATTAATCCAAATGGTAAAGCTGTGACTTCATAATGTCCATACCTTGTTCTAAAAGATGTTTTATGAATATTCTCATCCTTTTTGAATCGATGATATCCAGATTGAACATCTATTTTAGAGTATATTGATGCACCATGCATCTGATCAAATAGATCATCAATTCTAGGAAGTGGATATCTGTTCTTAATTGTTTCTTTGTTTAACATCCTATAATTGATGCACAATCTAAGTGTTCCATCTTTCTTTTCACAAAGATTATTGGTGCTCCCCAAGGTGAGACACTCGGTCTTATTAAACCCTTAAACAAAATTTCTTGTAACTATGCCTTAAGCTCTATCAACTCAATGGTAGTCATTCTATAAGGTGCCTTAGAAATAGGTTCGGTTCCCGGTTTGATCTCAATTGTGAATTCAAACTCCCATTTGGGTGGAAGACCAGGTAACTCTTCTGGAAACACATCACTAAAATTTTGTAACAACGGATACCTTTCCAAGAAGTCACTAATTTCTTTGGTTGTTTTAGAAATTTTTATTGCATACAAAGTGGATCCTTTTTTTTTGGCCTTTTTAAGTTGCATAGATGACAATTTCCTAACTAAAATCTCACGTTTTACACCCTGAATGTTTGCTATTTTCTATAGATCATCCAAACAACTAATATGTTTTTCAAAATAGTCAACCTTTTCCTTATGCTCAGCTAGCCAATTAACACCTATGATTACATCATAAGACCCCAAAGGAGAAACATAAAGGTCAACCTCAGTGGAAAAACTAGGCAAGTCAAGGACTGCTCCAAAAAGACACATACTAATTGTGTGAACAACATTATTTCCATAATGTACAACCCATGATTTATCCATTTTTCCAGCTTTTATTTTTAATTTCGATGCTAATTTAGTAGAAATAAAACATTTAGTAGCTCCAGTATCAAAAGTATAGTTACAGGTATGCCAAATAACTTACTTGGAACCTTTATGGGTGTGACTTGCTTTTCAGCCTATTATTTAGCTACTACAGTGTATATCTTGTGTTGTTTATTATGGTCATCCTTCTTTGAAGGACATTGATTGACGTAATGATCATTGCCACAATTATAGCAACCTCCTACTGGTCCTTTTTATGCTTAAATTTATTTCCAGCCTTAAATTTATAATTTTTACCCCCATAGGACTTTTGTCACACATTAGCAGTAGGTTTATTTGTTGTTGTATTTTTTTCTTTTCAGTTACAAATTTATTTATCATACCAAACTTCTTCGATGGACCCTTTTTAGGTGCAAGAGATGATGAAGAGTTTGGAATTTTCTTTCTAATTTCCTCCTTGTGAGCAGAGTCTACTTTCAATTTTTGTTCCTGCCTTATGGATTTTTCAACAACCCCTTCCATAGTGGTTGGGTTGTGAACATCCACTTCACCACCTATAATGGGATTTAATCCCATGATAAATTTTCATATCCTGAACTTCTCATCATTTTGATACTAAGGTACGTACTTAAGGAGTTTAGTAAACCACTCCCAGTACTGTTATAGTTAATTTTTCTGGGATAAGTTTTGAAATTCAGTCATTTTCTAATCATAATAAAGTTGTGGCAGCCATTGTTGCCTAAAATAACCTTTAAATTGATCCCAAGTAATATTTGTTTCATCAATGTTTAGCTCAACCTTGCAGCTATCCCACCATGAAGATGCTTCATGGGAAAGATGATAAGCTTTCCATATTACCTTTGTTTCCTATGAGAAGTTCCTTATTTAAAAGTACTTATGCATTTTGCTAAGCCAATTCTCAATGCCATATCATAATGTAAATCCATAAAACTTGGATAGAATTATCCTTTTTATATCATTAGTGAGTTCAGCTGTGAGCCTTGCCTTTTTATTTTCAGGATGATTAGGTGCATTAGCATTAGCATTGGCTGCATTATTGTTATCAAGGTCTAAATTTCCAATATTAGCATTGTCCACAGGAGGTGGCTGATTGTTATTACAAGAATCTTCTTCCTCCTCTTCATTTCCCATTACTTGTTGTTCAATTACAACCAAATGATCTCTTGTGTCCAACAAGGAAGAAATGATCTAATTGAGTTTTTGGGAAGTATCTACTTCTTCACTTGGTGGTGGGTTGTTTATAGCATTTCCTCTTGTTCTAACCATTTTTGATTTTTGTTAACAAGAAAATTTAAGTTTTTATTAGATTATGGACACAATAGGTCCAAGAGCTACAACATTCAACTTTCGATACCAAGATGTCACATTCTCATTTTAAGACTTTAGAAATAAGGAATGTTTTTATATGAATGTAATCTATTCTAAATAATCATAATTTAGAACACACATTCCATGTCAATCAATCTCATAACAGATAACCATATGCAATGTAATGACTCAGTGAAACACCGATCTCTCATTTCATGACTCAGTATCATACCGATCTCTCATGTTAACTCATTGAATTGTATACTAGGTATACTTGGTTCTCTTACCCTTTTCTAGGTATTAAGTGTTCTATTTAAGAGGCCTATCTGAATATTTGTTACCAATATTCATCTGAAATATCCTTCTTAAACTAGGTGACATAGGACAACACAACTAGTAGCTTGCGATACTTTGGCAAAATATTTCCAACATAATGTTCATATTGCTATTCCTAGATGGCATACTCGTCAAATGGAATATGTCCTTCACCCCACTTCATCTATTATCTAGAATGGTCTTTATTGATTCTATCGGTCCACTTGCTCCAGGTTTTACCCTAACCAAGGGTAGCAACATCGTTTAGTGTAGAGGACTACTTGTAAGGACTAAAGATACATAAGCATACTCAATCAACCTATGTCAATCATGTATGTCTAGTTATCCTAAGTCATTAAGATGTCCCTAACACTAAATCATGCTTCTAACCTAACCTAGGATATAACTAAGGATAATTCCAAGTTATGTAAATCTAGGTGATTTAACCTTGAAGGGTGTTGCAACATGTCAATTGCAACACAGTATCCTCATGAAGACCCAAGTATTCATGAAGGTACTGTATTGCAGTTGGTGTGTGCCAACATCCGTATAAGTCATCCCATATGGATGCACATATCCCCAAAGATGTTAATTACCTAATTATTTTTTATCATTAAGGTCTAATTATAGAAACCCTTCTGAATCCCTACTTTTATTAACCCCTAAGATTGCCAACTATCATTGAATTGTAATTTCTTTGCGAAGCATCAAGATTTCAACTTTTTTATTAACTTCCTAATTTTTTTATTAACTTTGTACTTTAGGATTTAGTTTAATAATACAGAAGGATCAATCAAATAATATGGTTCACTCAATTTACTCATCCATTCTTAGCTTTTTTAAGTTCTGAATTAGATCGCTTTATATTAGACTTCATTTATATGAAGTCTACTTGTTAGATGTTCATGTTTACCTTCAATTTCCTTATACCTTTAAAGGTATTGGTCAAGAGGTAGTTTATCTTCCTCTTTCTTATTAAGAATTAGGGTTCATTGCAACCCCTTACATTATTCAAGATATCATAATGAATTTGCAATAACACCATTTTATTAACACATATTTATTTAATTAAACGATCAACCATGAATGCCAACTTGTTAAGTTGCATTTTAATAAAGAGATAATGTATCTAATTCCCTTACCACCTAATTCATTTTAAGTCAACTGAAAGGATTCCATGCAAATATGAGTATGAGAGAATAAAGATAATCCTGCAATTCCATTCACACAATGTACAAAGAGAATAGTACATCAAGTACTTATATACCAACAATATTTTCATTTCATCTAAGTGGAATATATACTTTACAAGTCCAAATATTTCAGGCCTTTTTAATGTCAAACAACATTAATAATCTCAATTAAGAAATACAACTTTTCCTCTTCAAATACATTTCAATAATGAATCATATTTCTTCATAAAAGTTCTAGTCTTTATGAAAACAAAAGTAACATCATAAAATTACTTGTCTCCTTTTATCACTTAAGAATTCCATATTGAAAATTTACTAGCATGGTTCAATTCATTGAACTGAGCATGATAAGTACTAAGCATTGAAATGATGTGCTTTCAACTAACTACTTCATAAAAAGAACTCGATTTTAAGAAACAGTTAAAACATTACATAAAGATACATCATAAAGAAATAATAGTCATGAAAGGAAAAAAAAAGTGTTAAACCATATTATCATTAAGTAGAGATCATGGTGTAATTAAAACAATGTTCAACCAATGATTTCATAAATATTTATATCAGATAAGTAATATTCCACAAATTACTTACCACAATTCTACTATAGATATTTATAGTTCATCTCTTGATTCATTCTATCCAAATCAAAGAAAGATACTAACTCTAATAGTTCATAAAAATAGAATTATTTTTAAGAAGCAAAATTCCACAATACTCTGAAATAATTTACCCCATCCTAGAATATCTAATGCCAAGCTCATTTAACTCAATGAAAAACTTTAGGATGAACCAACAACACCTCAAGCAAGAGTTTCATATTAAAGAAACTAAATCCAAATTTAAGGCCAAACTCTAGCCTAAGTTATGGGATTAACATCAATAGGTTTGATAATGGATATATATTCAATTTACATGCACTTAGAATTGGTCACATGTAACAATAATTACATCCCTATCAAGCATTAGTAAAGGAGAAGAAAGTAAGATTTATCCTCCTACTACACACTGCAATTCCTTCCATTTAATGTAACCGAATAGGTCAGATCCATACACATGAGTAAAATAAATGAAAGAATGAGAGAGAGAGAGAGAGAGAGAGCTTCTATCTTCCTTCAGAGTTCAAAGAGAACATAATGGAATTCTTTAACTCATAATAGAGAGAAGGAATGACTAAAATAAAGCTGAGATAAGATCTCATTATTCCTTACTAAAGAGGAATACATATCAATATTAAAAGAAATGAGATAGGTCCGATCGATAGATCATTCCACTTTAGCGATTATTAAAAACACATAATAACTTATTCGATACAGAATAGAGATATATGACTGCAACATAAAGATTTGAAAATGATGATAAAGTTCTCTTAGCATACAAACAAGAATTGCTACAGTAGTACATAAGCTACTACTAAAAAGAGTTATTCAAATGATTTCAGTTAGCAATAGTACTCAAAGCAACAAACAACTACTGAACATTTTAATTCATCCCTAACATTAATAACATCATTCTATACATTTCTCTAATTTTCCCAAACAAGAGAGAGAGAAATATTTTCAAGTGTCATCGCACATAAATCCTACCCATCCTTTGATGGTAAAATGAATAAAATGAATACAAGACATAGCAGTCACAAATTACAGTCAAGCCAACACAAATCCCCAACTTCACAAGAATCAATGGAATAGGCTATAGGTTCAAGAAGGAAAGAACCCAACCTGCATTCCCACAAAGATCATCTATAAATAAAAAATTAAATGTAGGGATCCAATACATCCAAATAGATGAACCGATAAGGTAGTTCTTGTAGCATGAAAAATCGGTCAGAAAATATGCATAAACATTCAATAATCCTTAACAAATATTCTCACAACTTACATGTGTAAGAAACAAAAAAATTGACTTCATGAAACGTACACCTTTCCTAATAGTGACTTCTACTATCTAACTTCAGAACAGTCCCATAGGAGTTCCCAGAATCAAATCATCTTGAGCTCAACAAAATTAGAACATGTTACAATTATTTCCCAACCAAAAATGACTCCCAAAACATTGAATCAGACTATCTATTTTAGCATAGTTTGAACAGATGTTATAAGATTTGAAATCATCTCAAGCTCAACAGAAGGTAACATGTTTCAAAATTTCACCCAATAAAAGAAACAAACCCACTTCCTATCATGATCAAACAGGGAACCCCTCTATTCCATTTTTACATAGTCAATGAAATTCACAAAATTTGTCAACATTCTAGTTCAAATAATGGTGAAATAATGATTCACTCCTTTATCCAACAAGGAAAAAACCAGATCTAATTTCCTCAAATGGTGAATTCAAGTAGGAGTATATAGTGAAAATACAAGCATGAAAGAAAGATAAACATCACATAAAACCCATTGTTCTCCAAGAGCAGAGTTGTTTTAATGAAAACACTTAGTAAAAAGTAGAACAACTTAATGGGTAGAGCCTATCATGCTTGATAGAGCTTCTTATCGATTTGCAGAATATTTCCATCCAAGCCTCCAATGTCTTTCTTTTTTTGAAGTGACTTCCACAACTCTAATATTCCTAATTCCTCTTATACCTCCACAAGATCCAAAAATAGCTCAAGAATGTGAATAATATCGATGGGTCAATAATAGAACTACTGGTTTGATGAAACAAAAACCCTATGCAGAGAAAAAAATAGAAATGAACCAAATATCAAACAACCTTCCAACAATATGCCTTGCATCTTTCTAAAGAGCATGAGAGAAAGAGAATATGTAAAATAATTTATTCTTATATGACCAAAAGTTATTTTCAAGTGTCATTAGACATAAATCCTACCCACCCTTTGATGGTAAAATGAATAAAATGAATATAAGACATAGAAGTCACAAATTACAATTAAGCTAACCCTGGATCCCCAACTTCACAAGAATCAATGGAATAGGCTATAGGTTCAAGAAGGAAATAACCCAACCCAAATTTGACCACAAGGGAAAAAAAAAAAAAGTGACATGACCCCAAGTCAGTGCTCAAGGTTGAGTTCAAAAAGAAGAATAAAACCAAAAACATTCCAACCCATTTCCTTAAGATAATCAAGACTAAAATAGTCCATAATTCAACTTAAATATCCCATTCCCATAGTATCATCTATAAATAGAAATTTAAATGTAAGGATCTAGTAAATCCAACAAGATGAACTGATAAGGTAATTCATGTATCATGAAAAATTGTTCTAGAAAACATGCATAAACATTTGATAAGCCTTAAGAATTATTCTCACAACTTATAGGTGTAAGAAAAAAAAACAACCTCATGAAATGAACTCCTTTCTTAATAGTGACTTATTATTTAACTTCCGAACAAAGCAGTCCCATAGGAGTTCCCAGAATCAAATCATCTTGAGCTTAAAAAAGTAGAACATGTTACAATTATTTCCCAACCAAAAACGAATCCCAAAAAATTGAATCAGACTATCTATTTTAGCATAGTTCGAATATATGTTATAATATTTCAAATCATCTTGAGCTCAACAGAATGTAACACGTTCCAAAGTGTATACCAATAAAATAAAAAAACCCAGCTCCTATCATTATCAAATAGTGAACTCCTCTATTCCATTTTTGCACAGTCAATAGAAGCTCACAAAATTTGTCAACATTCTAGTTCAAACAATGATGAAAACACGATTCACTCATTTATCCAACAAGGAACAAATTAAAATCTAATTTCCTCAAAAATGAATTCAAGTAGGAGTATACATGTAACACCCTTTAAAGTTTATATTTTCTCTTTTACATTTCAAGTGTTGACATGTGATTTTCCTTATGAGGATATGTTCTTTTGATTATGGGAAGTCATGCTTGATATGGTTAAGTCTTTTCTTCTCTTGAGATCTTTTGATTGAACTGGAATGTTTCCTAGATTCATTTTTCACTTCTCATAGATGAGTGCATTCGACTTAAGGAAAATGTAAACTTATCTATTTATATGAATCATCCTTGGATCAATTTCATTGATCTAAGGAATGTTTTCAATCTGTTCAGAAGGAACAATTGATGAATTGGCATTCCATGAATTAAGAGCATATGGAATGAACTTAGTAAACGTAAGTTCTTTAATTCTCTTTTTGTGTGAAAATTTTTCCATTCAATGGAAAGTTTCGTTGGATCTTTAGAAATTGACCTTGGCGAGGTAATTCTTTGGTGTAATTGGGGTTTCACATATTCATGGCATTGGATAGAACAAGAATCCTAAGGTAGGTGAAAGTATCTCCTACCTAAGCTATGTTGCTTGATGTAATTCTGACTCTAACCTAAACTTGGTACTAAGGAGTTGGAATGGTTGCTAAGTATTAAAACTTGAACCTAATACTATAAGGCTATATGGTGATCTAACCTACTGATTTAAACTATGGCATTTTTTATTACTTACCTATGTGGAATTATCTAACCTAATTGGTAAGGACCTATGTTAGGGGTTAGTGGTTAGTGTTATATCCTAAGGTATAAACTTTAATCTACCTAAGATCTAACCTAAGCCATTAATCTATCCTAAGTTATTGGCATGAAGGGGAACCTAAGGGGTCACAAGTATTGGGTGACAGTTCCTAAGGCATTAATGTTGTTGATAAGGATGAAAGGAAATTGTGGTACTGCCAACTTTGGAAGGGACTAGTTGGGTTGGCGAAGGCCTAGGTGGCAGTATCACTAAAATTTGAAATGTTTGTTAAATTTGACTTCGATTGCGGACTTAGTGGGTGGTGGCAAGGAGGATTGAGTGGGAGATTTGGGATTAATGAAATTAATTACGTTTGGTTTTTGAGCCTAGACTATCTTGGTATACATGCCAGCAGATTTCGCATGGGTTGTCTCATCTTGCATGTTCTCGATTTTCACTCTGCATGAACTCTAGTTTTTGAACCAGCAGATTAAACTGCACTTCATGACTATTTTTCAGGTTTCCAATCTATTTTCCTTTCATGGAATTTATATGAGGCATGGTGGAAGAAGTATCTGGTTGTTTGATCTTTCATGGAAAAGTGGAAAAGTGGTGAGCTCGGTGGAGGTATTCTTCGATTCGATTGAGACACTATCAAGCATGATAGGCTCTGAACTGTTAAAATCTTTTGCTCTCTTCTAAATGATTTCATTGAAACAACTCTGCTCTGTTAGTTTAGTACATTGCATGTTTCCTGGTTATTTGTTATTGGGTTATTAAATATTGCTCTTCTTGGCTTGAAATCCATTGCAAAGAATAATCTTGATTGGAATATTCATTGTGTTAGTATTATCATATGAAAATTTAAGAAAAAAGGGAACTTTGTAAGTTGCTTGGCATAATGGGAGCTGGTAATCATAGGTATTGGATTTTTGTTCAAATTTATACTCTTTGTTACTCACTCGATTTTTCTTGGAGAACCTTGGGTTCTTCCCCGTATCTATAGAAACAAATGATTTATGGTTTTAATCTTGATAGAACCGTGTTATTGTTTAAGGAATCTCGTTTGCAATGGTTCTTTGTTGAAACTTATCATTTATCCGGGTTCTTGAGATTTAGCGCCCAAATTTTATGATTTTTGTGACTTGTTTCATAATGGTAAGAACCGCGTTGTGTTGAAGATGGGTTATTCATGTTCGTCGACTTGATAAAACTATGAGTGAAGTTTGGAAGTGTGTGATATAAACAAGGAAATTAGGTCGTGTAGTAAACCCGTATTTGGTCCGAGTTAAATGTTTTATTATGAACCTATAACGGTTTATAGAGAGTTTCCTTTAATGGAAATGGTTTTGATATTTATGGGAGTATGGTATGAACTCTAAATTTAATCTTTCAAATCATCTATGTTATTAACCAAGGACTGAAAGGTGATTATGTAAACTATCTTGACTAAGTTAGCTTTAAGGCTTACTTACCACTCTCAATCTTGTTCTATGATGTGGAAGCCTTTGTTGATTCATTGGGGGAAATATGTTGCAAGGAAATTCAATGAATTTGTTTTAAAATGATTGAAGTGATATCGGGGCAAGGTGTCGGTTCAGTTAAAAAGCTGATTGGTTTTCTTTATATGTATTGTAAATTATTAAAGGGTTGTGATTACCCAAATTGGATATAAATGGTTGAATGATTTGATTTGGTAAGAGAACATGTTGAACTAGGTTCTCGAGTTGTATTTCGAGACTTGGGAATAATTGTTTTTGTTGTAAATCCTGCTAGCTCTTGTCATTTAAATTCAGTCTATTTTTGGTTGAACTTTTGTAAACTCTGAACTCGAAATGAGACAGTTGCATGTTTGGGATAGTTGCATGTGTTTGGAGGAAACTAGAAATGATAGTCTGCTAATTGTTTGGTAAACATTAAAAGTTGACTGTAATTAGTTTAGTAGTTACCATTCTTAGTTGCATGTTAAAATATTAGTTGCATGTACTTTGGAGGAAACTAGAAATGATAGTTTTTTCTAATTGCCTGGTAACCATGGAAGGTTTGACTTGAATTCGTTTAGTAATTTCTATTCTTGTTGGGAATTCAATATTTTAATTTAGGAGTGTTAAATTGAGAAGTAGGAAATTAATTCTGTCTTGGCTGAACTCTTGGGAAAATTCTGAGTACGAGTTCTTACTCGGGTTTCAATTCTTGATTGGGTTCATTGAATTAATATAGAGTTTATAAGGAATTATTATGACTCTTTGTGTATTATGGTTGTGTATAGCCTTCACTGTTTTAATGAATTAAATGAAAGGGATCACTTGTTTGATTGGGAGATCTTGTTTTTAAAATAGGTTTATAAGTTTCTCCTTCTTGCTTAAAAAGTGTTTGGATCTCTTCCTGAAACCTTTTATACATTCATAAAATTGTTACTGGATTGAAAAAGGAACTATTATTAATGAATGTGGAAGAGATTATTGTTGTAGTGGTTCACTTTGCTACTATTCTTTGTTATATTCAGTTAGAGTAAATTCAATTGTAAGGATTTATGATTGAATGTTCTTAGGATAAAGTTAAACATTGTTTATTAGCCTTCTCTTCCTTATCTTTGGACTGAAATACAAAAGAAGGGGAATGATTATTAGTTGTTGAAAATGGAATGCAAACTGTTGATTGGGTGATGTTCTCTCTCTCCTTATTGGGTATTTTTATATTATCTTGTTGTGATGAACATCTTAATTAATGTTAGATGAATCGGAAACCTTTTTATCTTAAGATAAATATATAGTAAGTATCGTATACTATTATGATGAGGTTTGGAATACAATGTGATAGTATGATTTGTTGTTGTTAAAGGAACTCAATGGAATAAATTTTATGTTAAAATGTTAGGATAGATAATATATATCATAGTCCGCTCTATCCTCTTGGAAGTGATTTCAGTATGTTGTTACTCTTCTTTACTCGATTGTAATTAATTACACCTATCATATGATATAATAATTGATCCTTAAAGCGGGGTTGTTTTATGGAAGCAATTAGTTGAGTGCAATTTGTTTTAAGGATTAGTGCTTATCATGCTCAGTTCATTCAACTGACTTGTGCTAGCAATTTATGTAGATGGACATCGTAAGTGATAAAAGAAGTCACACACTTATATGATGCATTGGCTATCTTAAATATGATTCTTATAAAGAAATATGATCATCCTTTATTGTATTGAACAGAAAAAGTTATATTCTTTTGAGGAAAGGCCATTTGTTGATATGCCGTGTGTGTAAATTGCATAAACTTGTAAATGTATAAGTTTGACTATGAATTGGAAGTTGAGAATTTTCTTGCATTGGTTGTGTAAATTCTCTTATACCTTGTCTATATGATTGGATGTGAATATTGATGAGGATTATAAAAGGAACTTAGATGAATTCCCGAGTAAGATGTAAATAGATAAGTATCGAATGTAATATTCTTATCTAAGCAATTCATTATATTGATGTGATGTAAATAATCCTATAATGAAAACTATTGAATCAATAACAGACATGAAATGGGGTGTGTTATACTCTAGAATTTAACTATAGGAGGAAGACTCTTCCTCTCTAACAAAGATATACATAAAATAGGAAGATATGATTGCTAATCATTAAGACTTAATTATAATAAGTCTGATAAGTTTCAGCCTAGTAGGTTATTACACTTCATTAAGTGGTTAAGTCATTTAAAAAGAAAGGAACTCAAGTTGTTGTTGTCCTATCTTTGGATAATGGGTTGTTAAGCCAAAACTAACAAATCTAGAAGCAATATTAAGTTAATTAAGTTCTTAGGATTAATTGAATCTGACTTTTAAAAAGGACTTAAAGAGTGTTGGAATCAGAGTTAGATGGGCTGCCAAAATATGTCGTCTATTAACCCAAATTTAACTTAACATAAGTAAACTCTTGGAGGTATGTACATCCTAATGAGGCTGTTTTGTAGGATGTTGGCACACGTCAACTACAGGGTTGTACCTTCAAGAAGATTAGGATCTTCTTGAGGATACAACAATACAATTAACATGTGGCAACACCCTTCTGCATTGATCATCAGGATCTACACACCTTTGAACTTGAACAAGTTTTCCCTCTAGGTCTGGATAGTAACATAGTTAGGATATGAAGTATCCCTCTAGGACTCAAGGTACCTTGGCACACGGGGATAACCTAGGTTGACCCAGTATGCCAATTTATCCTAAGTCTTTGTGAGCCTCTTCATATCATGACCTATGTTGTTAACCTAAACTAGAGTTAAACCTTGGGCAAGGGGACTGACAGAAGTCAGTATAAGACATTCTAGATAACAAAGGAGTGGGGTGAAGGATGTATTCTGGATTGAAAAGTATGTCGTCAAGGAATAAGTAATACGAATAGTATGTTAGAAATCTTTGGACAAAGTATTGCAAGCTGTTGATTGCGTTGTCCTATGTCACCTAGTTTAAGGATCGTGATGCCGATGAATATGGGTAGTAAATATTCAGGTAGGTTCCTTAGAAAGATCACTCAATATGTAGAGTAGGGTAAGAGAACCAAGTATATGAAGTATTCAGGAGAATACTCAAAACTCAATGTTACACATGAATAGATCGGTAGTTCACCAAGTCATGGAATGAATAGATCATTACATTCATAGAGTCATTACATTTGCATATGGTTATATATTATAAGAATGGTTGTTATGAAATGTGTGTTTTAAATTATGTATTTAGAGCAGAGAACATTAATCATACAAAAAAATTCCTTGTTTCTAAATTTTTAAAATGGAAATGTTACATCTTGGTATCGAGATCCGAAGGTTGCAGTTCTTGGACCTATTGTGTCCATAATATGATAAAAAATTGGATTTTCTTGTAAGAGAAAATGGCTAGAACAAGTGGAAATGTTGCGAATAATGCTCCACCGATGAAGGAGCATCAACAACCCAAAAAATTGATGAGATACTTACTACCCTGTGTGACACAAGAGATTGTTTGGTGTACTCGAACAAAAAGTAATGGGAAATGAGGAGGAAGAAGAAGCTAGTAATAATAATTAGCCAACTCCTGAGGACAACCCCAATTTGGGTGTTGATGATAACAATGTTAATGTGCCTATCTAGCTAGAAAACAAAAAGGCAATGTTGGTAGTTGAACTCACTAATGATGTAAAAAGGATAAGTCCACCTAAGTTTGATGGCACCACATTAGGTGATGGAGCTGAGAATTAGCTCAATGAGATGGAGAAGTACTTTGCAATAAGGAACTTCTCAGAAGAGACCAAAGCTATTTGGGGAGCATATCATCTTTCCCATGAAGCATCTTCATGGTGGGACAACCAGGAAGGTTGAGCTAAACATTGATGAAACTAACATCACTTGGGATCAATTTAAAGGTTATTTTAGGCAATGATGGCTGCCAAAACTTTATTATGATTAGAAAATGACTGAATTTTAGAACTTAGCTCAAGGAAAGTTAAGAATCGAGTATTGGGAATGGTTTATGAAACTACTCAAGTATGTACCTCAGTATCAAACTGATGAGAAGTTCAGGATATAGAAATTCATCATGGGATTGAATCCCATTATTGGGGGAGAGGTAGATGTTCACAGCCCAACCACTATGGAAGGGTTTGTTGAAAAATCCATAAGGCAGGAACAAAAATTAAAGGCTATTTCTACTCATAAGGAAGAAGTACGGAAGAAAGTTCCAAACTCTTCTTTAACTTCTCTTGCACCTAAGAAAGGACCATGGAAAAATTTTGGTAGAAAAATAAGTTTCCAACCGATATTAATAAGAAAACAACAATGAATAGGCCTACTGGAAATGTAAGAAATAATTTTTCCAAGAATAAGAATAACAGACAGTAGTCCTATGTAGGTAAAAATGACAACTTTAAGGCTGGAAATAATTCTGAGTCTAAAAAGGGACCTGTAGGAGGCTATTATAAGCTGTGGCAAAGATCATTACACAAATCAATGTCCTTTGAAGAAGGATGATTGAAATTAGCAAGATACAAGATACATGGTGCGAGGTTGACGAGCAAGATGAAAATAAAGTTATACCTATTAAAGTTCTTGGTAAGTTATTCGGCATACTGTAACTATTATTTTTGATATGGGAGATATCTTGAATGTTTTATTTATAATAAAATTGCTTTGAAACTTAAAAGAAAAGCTGAAAAAATGGATAAATCATGGGTGTACATTATGGTAATAATTCATTTATACGAGTTAGTATGCATCTTTTTGGGGCAATCCTTGACTTACCTAGCTTTTCCACTTGAAGTTGATCTCTATGTTGCACCTTTGGGATCTTATGATATAGTCATAGGCATTAATTGGTTAGTTGAGCATAAAGAAAAGGTAGATTGTTTTGAAAAACATATTAGTTGTTTAGATGATCTGCAGAAAACAACATAGATTCAGGGTGTAAAATGAGAAATTTCTGTTAGGAAATTGTCAGCTATGCAACTTAAAAAGGCCAAAAATAAGGGTTGTACCTTATATGCAGTAAAAATTTCTGAATCTGCGAAGAAAACAATAATTTCATGGAATGTTATCCATTGTTACAGAACTACGGTGACGTGTTTCTGGAAGAATTACTAGGATTACCACCCAAAAGGGAGTTTGACTTCACAATTGAAATCAAACCAGGTACTGAGCCTATTTCTAAAGCACCTTATCGAATGACTACCACAGAGTTAGTAGAGCTTAAGGCTTAGTTACAAGAACTCTTGTCTAAGGGTTTGATTAGGCCAAGTGTTTCACCTTGGGGAGCACCGGTGATCTTTGTGAAAAAGAAAGATGGAACACTCAAATTGTGCATTGATTACAGGATGTTAAACAAAGCAACAATCAAGAATAGATACCCACTTCTTAGAATTGATGATCTATTTGATTAGATGCGTGGAGCATCGATATATTCTAAAATAGATCTTCGATCTAGATATCATCAATTACAAATTAAGGATGAGGATATTCATAAAACGGATTTCAGAACAAGGTATGGACATTATGAATTCACGGTTTTACCCTTTGGATTAACGAATGCACCTGCAACTTTTATGATCTTAATGAATAATATCTTTCAAGAATACTTGGAAAGGTTTGTGATTGTATTCTTGGATGACATTCTCATATATTCTAAAATTATGGAGGAGCATCATGAACACTTGAAAATAGTTTTGGAAATTTTGAGAAAGAGACGGTTATATGGTAACTCATTGTCTAGAATGTCAATGGGTAAAAGCGAGAACATATGCATCCAGCTGAATTATAGTATCCTCACAACATACCACAATATAAATGATAGGTAATAAGCATGGATTTTATACAAGGATTGCCTATGTCAAGAAATAAGCATGATGTTATTTTGGTAGTATTTGACAAACTAACAAAAGTAGTTCATTTTATTGCTGGAAATCTAAAGGACAATTCTCTTGTTTTGGCTAAAAGATTTGTACACAAAATTTTCAGATTACATGGAGTACCTGAATTAATCATATCTGATAGAGACCCTAGAATGATGTCAAGGTTTTGGCAAATGCTTAACCTAGCTCTTGGCACTAAATTGAATTTCAATTCTACGTACCATCCAGGAAACGGGTGGACAAACCAAAAAAGAGTAAATCAGGTTTTGGAGGATATGTTACGGATGTACATTGTATGGATCAAAATTATAAGTGGGAGGAGTACCTTCCATTAGTTGAATTTGCATACAATAATACATATCATGCTTCTCTTAAGATGGCACCTTTTGAGGTGATTTATGGAAGGAAATGCAGAACCCCTGTTAGTTTGGATAGCATTGAGAATAGAGAAGTAATAGGACCTAAAATCCTTATGGAAATGGAACAAAAAGTTAAAATGATTCATGAACGCTTGAAAGAAGCAGCAGTTAGGTAAAAAAGTTATGCTGATTTAAAGTAGGTTGACAGGAAATTTGAGCTTGGTGAGAAGTTTTTCTTCGTGTTAAACCAAAAAAGAGTTCTATAACTTTTGGCAAGGTTGCCAAGTTATCACCTCATTATGTGGGACCTTTTGAAATAGTTGAAGTAATAAGTCCTGTAGCTTATCGATTAGCACTACCACCTACTCTGTCACGAATGCATGATGTTTTCCATATTTCTTTGCTTAAGAAATACGTTTCAGATTTATCACATGTGTTAAATTGGAATTCCTTGCAGGTCCAAGACCTAAGAATAATTGTGGTTAAACCCACTCAAGTGCTGGAAACTCATTAGTTGCATTTAAGAAATCGTGAGACAAGACAATGTAAGGTCCAGTGGGACCAGTTTAATGAAGAAAGTGCAACTTGGGAAAATCTAGAAGATATGAAAACTGATTTTCCCTTTCTTTTTGAATAGAACTGACTTTGTTGACTGATAAAAATTTATGATTTTATCTTTACATGACATTAAGTAAGCCAACTTTGGGTAGATATTTATTTAATTCGAGAAAATAGTTATATAATATTGATTTATGGAACTATAAGGATTGAAATAGTTGATTATGAATAAGAGAAGTGAATGAGTTGACTTTCCTTAAATACCAATTGTTAAAAGGAAATAATCATCGGACGATGATCCTTTTTAGGAGGGAAGCATGTAACACCCTTTAAAGTTGATATTTTCTCTTTTACATTTCAAGTGTTGACATGTGATTTTCCTTATGAGGATATGTTCTTTTGATTATGGGAAGTCATGCTTGATATGGTTAAGTCTTTTCTGCTCTTGAGATATTTTGATTGAACTAGAATGTTTTATGGATTCATTTTTCACTTTTCATAGATGAGTGCATTCGACTTAAGGAAAATTGTAAACTTATCTGTTTATATGAATCATCCTTGGATCAATTTCAGCGATACAAGGAATGTTTTAAATTTGTTCAAAAGGAACAAGCTGATGAATTTCCATTCCATGAATTAAGAGAATATGGACTGAACTTAGTAGACGTAAGTTCTTTAATTCTCTTTTTGTGTGAAAATATTTTCATTTAGTGGAAAGTTTCGTTGGATCTTTGGAAATCGACCCTGGCAGGTCATTACTGGCATAAGTGGGATTTCAGCCTATTCATGGCATTGGAGAGAACCAAAATCCTAACGTAGGTGAAAGTATCTCCTACCTAAGCTATGTTACTTGATCTAATTCGACTCTAACCTAAAATTGGTACTAAGGATTTGGAAGTGTTGTTAAGTATTAAAACTTGAACCTAATACTATAAGGCTATATGGTGATCTAACATAGTGCTTTAAACTATGGCATTTTTTATTACTTACCTATGTGGAATGATCTAAACTAATTGTTAATGACCTATGTTAGGGGTTAGTGGTTAGTGTTATATCCTAAGGTATAAACTTTAATCTACCTAAGATCTAACCTAAGCCATTAATCTATCCTAAGTTATTGGCATGAAGGGGAACCTAAGGGGTCACAAGTATTGGGTGATGGTTCCTAAGGCATTAATGTTGTTGATAAGGATGAAAGGACTTGCGGTACTACCAACTTTGGTAGGGGCTAGTTGGGTTGGTGGAGGCCTAGGTGGCAGTATCACTAAAATTTGAAATGTTTGTTAAATTTGACTTGGCAATCGGTAGACTTGGTGGGCGGTGGCAAGGAGGATTGAGCGGGAGATTTGGGATTAATGAAATTAATTGCGTTTGGTTTTCGAGCCGCAGCTGCCTTAGTAGGCATGCCGGTGGATTTCACATGGGTTTACTCATTTTGCATGTTCTACGATTTTCACTCTGCATGAACTCTTGTTTTTCAAACCAAGATTAAACTACACTTCATGACTATATTTGAGGTTTCCAATCTCTTTTTGTTTCATGGAATTTATAAGAGGCATGCTGGAAGAAGTATCTGGTTGTTTGATATTTTGTGGAAAAGTGGTGAGCTTGACTGGAGGTCTTCTTTGATTTGACCAAGACACTATCAGGCATGATAGGCTCTAACTGTTAAAATCTTTTGCTCTCTTCTAAATGATTTCATTAAAACAACTCTGCTTTCTGTTAGTTTAGTACATTGCATGTTGCCTGGTTATTTGTTATTGGGTTATTAAATCTTTCTCTTCTTGGCTTGAAATCCATTACAAAGAATAATCTTGATTGGAATATTCATTGTGTTAGTGTTAGCATATGAAAATTTAAGCAAAAAGGGAACTCTGTAAGTTGTTTGGAATAATGGGAGCTGGTAATCATAGGTATTGGATTTTTGTTCAAATTTATACTACTATTACTCACTGAGTTTTCTTGGAGAACCTTGGGTTCTTCCTGAATCTGTAGAAACAAATGATTTATGGTTTTAATCTGGATAGAACCATGTTATTGTTTTAGGAATCTCATCTGCAACGGTGTTCTTTGTTGAAACTTATCGTTTATCTGGGTTCTACGGATTTAGTGCCCATATTTTATGATTTTTGTGACTCATTTCATAATGGTAAGAACCACGTTGTGTTGAAGATGGGTTATTCATGTTCATCCAACTTGATAAAACTATGAGTGAAGTTTGGAAACTGTGTGATATAAACAAGGAAATTAGGTCTTGTAGTAAACCCATATTTGGTTGGAGTTAAATGTTTTATTGTGACCCTATAAAGGTTTATAGAGAGTTTCCTTTAATGGAAATGGTTTTGATATTTATGGGAGTATGGTCTGAACTCTGAATTTAATCTTTCAAATCATCCCTATTATTAACCAAGGACTGAAAGGTGATTATGTAAACTATCTTGACTAAGTTAGCTTTAAGGCTTACTTACCACTCTCGATCTTGTTCTATGATGTGGAAGCTTTTATTGATTCTTTGGGGAAATATGTTGCAAGGCAATTCAATGAATTTGTTTTAAAATGATTGAAATGATATCGGGGCAAGGTGTTGGTCTAGTTAAGAAGCTAACTGGTTTTCTTTATATGTATTGTAAATTATTAAAGGGTTGTGATTACCTGAACTAGATATAAATGGTTGAATGATTTGATTTGGTAAGAGCACATGCTGAACTAGGTGTTAGAGTTGTATTTTGAGACTTGGGCATAAAGGTTTTTGTTATAAATCCTGCTAGCTCTTGTCGTTCAAATTCGATCTATTTTTGTAGAACTTTTGTAAAATCTGAACTCGAAATGAGACATTTACATGTTTGGGATAGTTGCATGTGTTTGGAGGAAGCTGGAAATGATAGTTTTATAATTGAATGGTAAACATTGAAAGTTAAGCGTAATTAGTTTAGTAGTTACCATTCGAGTTGCATGTTAAAAGATTGGTTGCATGTACTTTGGAGGAAGCTGGAAATGATAGTTTTGTCTAATTGCTTAGTAACCATGGAAGTTTGGCTTGAATTCGTTTAGTAATTACTATTCCTGTTAGGAATTCAATCTTTTACTTTAGGAGTGTTAAGTTGAGAAGTACGTAATTAATATTTTCTTGGCTGAACTCATGGGAAAATTTCGAGTATGAGTTCTTACTTAGGTTTCAATTCTTGATTGGGTTCATTGAATTAATATAGAGTTTATAAGGAATTATTATGACTCTTTGTGTATTATGGCTATGTATAGCCTTCACTATTTTAATGAATTAAATGAAAGGGATCACTTGTTTGATTGGGAGATCTTGTTTTTAAAACAAGTTTATAAGTTTCTCCTTCTTGCTTAAAAAGTGTTTGGATCTCTTCCTTGGAACCTTTTATACATTCGTAAAATTGTTACTAGATTGAAAAAGGAACTATTATTAATGAAAGTGAAAGAGATGATTGTTGTAGTAGGTTCACTACTACTATGCTTCTGTTATATTCAGTTAGAGTAAATTTAATTGTAAGGATTTACGATTGAATGTTCTTAGGAAAAAGTTAAACATTTTTTATTATCCTTCTCTTCCTTATCTTTGGAATGAAATACAAAAGAAGGTGAATGATGATTAGTTGTTGAAAAGGGAATGGAAAGCTGTTGATTGGGTGATATTCTCTCTCTCCTTATTGGGTATTTTAATATTATCCTGTTGTGATTAACATCTTAATTAATGTTAGATGAATCATCTTAATTTGAATCATGTTGTAAGAAACCTTTTTATCTTAAGATAAATAACTAAGTATCGTATACTATTATGATGAGGTTTGGAATACAATGTGATAGTATGATCTGTTGTTGTTAAAGGAACTCAATGGAATAAATTTTATGTTAAAATGTTAGGATAGATAATATATATCATATTCCACTCTATCCTCTTGGAAGTGATTTTAGGATGTTGTTACTCTTCTTTACTGATTGTAATTACTTACGCCTATTATATGATATACTAATTGATCCTTAAAGCAGGGTTGTTTTATGGAAGAAATTAGTTGAGTGCACTTCATTTTAAGGATTAGTGCTTATCATGCTTAGTTCATTCAACTAACTCGTGCTAGTAATTTTTGCATATGGACATCGTAAGTGATAAAAGAAGGCACACACTTATATGATGCATTGGCTGTTTTAAATTTGATTCTTATAAAGAAATCTGATCATCCTTGATTGTATTGAACAAAAAAATTATATTATTTTTAGGAAAGGATGTTGTTATGCCCTGTGTCTAAATTGCATAAACTTGTAAATGTATAAGTTTGACTATGAATTGGAAGTTGAGAATTTTCTGGCATTGGTTGTGTAAATTATCTTATACCTTTGTCTATAGGATGGTACCTTGTCTTGAGGATATTCTACTTATTATCTATATGATTGGATGTGAATATTGATGAGGATTGTAAAAGGAACTTAGATGAATTCCCTAAGTAAGCTGCAAATAGATAAGTATCAGAATGTAATATTCTTATCTAAGCAATTCATTATATTGATGTGATGTAAAATAATCCTATAATGAAAACTATTGAATCAATAAAAGACATGAAATGGGGTGTGTTATACTCTAGCATTTAACTATAGGAGGAAGAATCTTCCTCTCTAACAAAGATATACATAAAAGAGGAAGATATGATTGCTAATCATTAAGACTTAATTATAATAAGTCTGATAAGTTTCAGCCTAGTAGGTTGTTACACTTCCTTAAGTGGTTAAGTCATTTAAAAAGAAAGGAACTCAAGTTGTTTTTGTCCTATCTTTGGATAATGGGTTGTTAAGCCAAAACTAACAAATCTAGAAGAAATATTAAGTTAATTAAGTTCTTAGGATTAATTGAATCTGACTTTTTAAAAAAAGGACTTAAAGAGTGTTGGACTCAGGGTTAGATGGGCTGCCGAAATATGTCGTCTATTAACCCAAATTTAACTTAACATAAGTAAACTCTTGGAGGTATGTACATCCTAATGAGGTTGTTCTGTAGAATGTTGGCACACATCAACTACAGGTTTTTACCTTTGAGAAGATTAGGATCTTCTTGAGGATACAACAATACAGTTAACATTTGGCAACACCCTTCTGCATTGATCATCATGATCTACACACCTTTGAACTTGAAAAGTTTTCCCTCTAGGTATTGATAGTAACATAGTTAGGATATGAAGTATCCCTCTAGGACACAAGGTACCTTGGCACATGGGGATAACCTAGGTTGACCCAGTATGTCAATTTATCCTAAGTCTTTGTGAGCCTCTTCATATCATGACCTATGTTGTTAACCTGAACTAGAGTTAAACCTTGGGCAAGGGGACTGACAGAAGTCAGTATAAGACATTCTAGATAAAAAGGAGTGGGGTGAAGGATGTATTACAGATTGATGAGTATGCCGTCAAGGAATAAGTAATACAAATAGTATGTTATAAATATTTGGCCAAAGTATTGTAAGCTATTGATTACGTTGTCCTATGTCACCTAGTCTAAGGATCGTGATGCCGATGAATATTGGTAGCAAATATTCAATTAGGTTCCTTAGATAGATCACTCAATACCTAGAGTAGGGTAAGAGAACCAAGTATACGAAGAATTCAGGAGAATACCCAAAACTCAATGTTACACATGAATAGATCGGTAGTTCACCGAGTCATGGAATGAATAGATCGGTTGTTCACCGAGTCATTACAGTTGCATATGGTTATCTATTATAAGAATGGTTGTTATGAAATGTGTGTTCTAAATTATGTATTTAGAACAGAGAACATTAATCATACAAAAAAATAAAAATTCCATTTTTCTAAAGTCTTAAAATGGGAGTGTTACAATATAGTTAAAAATGCAAGCATGAAAGTAAGATAAACATCACATAAAACCCATTGTTCTCCAAGAGCAGAGTTATTTTAATGAAAACACTTAGTAAAAAGTAGAACAAATTAATGGGTAGAGCCTATCATTCCTAATAGAGCTTCTTATCAATTTGTAGAAGATTTCCAACCAAGCCTCCACAGTCTCTCTTTTTTCAAGTGATGTCAACAACTCCAATATTCCTACTTCCTCTTATACCTCCATAGGATCCAAAAATAGCTCAAGAATGCCAAGAATATTGATGGATCAATAATAGAACAATTGGTTAAAAGAATAAAAACCCCATGCGAGAAAAAAATCGAAATGAACCAAAGATCAAATAACCTTCCAAAAATTTGTCTTGCATCTCTCCTAGGTGGTTTCTTCACCATAACTGAGACCCATTAATGTGAAGGAATGTCAGTTTTCCCTCCTTTTTCTCCAAACCACTACCATCCAAATTTGGTGAGTTTTTTAATTCAAATATGCATTCATTTTCCATTTAGTGGTGATTCTAACTAGGCATCCCCTAACTCCCCATGCCTCCACTAAAACTGGTAGTGCAAAAGTCATTAAAACCAAAAATAAATTCTCATTAATGCCTTGAAAACTGACACCACCTCCATCACCACTTGTCAAGTACTCCATAGGTAGGTTAGTACTATTTTAGGTTATATTATCAATCTTAGTTCCTAGGTAGGTCTTATTACCTTAGGTTAATTTTATTTTCCTTAGGTTGTTTTAAACTACACAACCATAAAACATACCAACTTAGGTTAGGGTGTCCACCTTAGTAGTTTAGTAATAGGTCTTAGGTTGTGATCCTTATCACGCTATTCAGTGTTTTAAAGTATTTAAAAAGAAGGACCAGACTTACTAATTACCGCATGATGCAAAGCAAGGACACCTGAAGCCGGGTCCTTCAATTTTATAAACAAAATAAGACTCAGTCCCACTTCACCTTCCATTTCAGAATGCCAAGTCAACCAGACGAATCAAGTAAGGAGAACTAAAGCATACCTTTGATCAATGGAATTGATCCAAGGTTTTGCTATCAACACTCAATAGTTAAGAAAACAACAATACAATCTCGTAATCCCTTTTTTTAAAAATGAATTAAAGATGTACAAAAATATGAATGGCCTCATTTTCAAGTAAGAAAAAATCACAACAAAGTGAACCTCTTCACGAAATAATTTATCCATTGCAAACATGATTTCAAAAATTTATAAGAGTACACATTTTTCTAAGGCAAATCACATGTCAATGTTTGTAATGTCAAGAGGGAAAGTAATCACAATAATAGTTTTGTCAAAGATGTTACATACTTCCCTCCTAAAAAGAATCATTGTCCGATGATTAACTTAGTCAAACAATTTACATTTAGGATAAATCAAATTATTATACTTCCATTCATATGTTCATAACATAACTGGATTTTCAAATTCCATAATCAACATTAAAGTAGCTGTCCTTTTTTAATAGAGTAGTATATGTCCGAGATTGCATATATTTATTGACATAACATGAATAAAATATTAGTTTTTTTATCAATCAACAGAATCAATTCTATTCAATCAAGTATATAAAATTAGTTTTCATATCTTAAATATTTTCCCACTGGACCTTACATTGGCTTACTTCATTATTTCTTAAGTGCAATTGGTGATTTTCCAACACTCGAATGGGTTTAACCATGACTATTCATGGGTCTTGGACTTGCAAGGAATTCCAATTTAACACATGTGATAAATCTGAAACATATTTCGTAAGTAGAGAAATATGGAAAACATCATACATTTGTGATAAAGAAGGAGGTAAAGCTAAATGATAAGCTACAGGGTTGATTTATTAAACAATTTCAAAGGGTCTCACATAATGAGGTGATAACTTGGCAGCCTTTCCAAAAGTTATATAGTTCTTTTTCGGTTTAACTAGAAGAAAGACCTTCTGCCAAGTTCAAACTTATTATCAACCCACTTTAAGTCTACATAACTCTTTCGCCTATCTGTTGCTTTCTTCAAGCATTCACGAATAAATTTAACTTTTTGTTCCATTTCCATAAGGATTTCAAGTCCAATCACCTCTCTATCCTTTATGTTGTCCCACTAACAAGAGTTCTACATTTCCTTTCGTATAATGCTTCAAAAGGTACATTTTTAGAGAGGTGTGATATGTGTTATTATAAGAAAACTCAACTAATGGAAGGTACTCTTCCCATTTATACTGTTGATCCATGTAATACATTTGTAACATATCTTCTAAAACTTGATTAACTCTTTCAGTCTATCCATTTGTTTTCGGTGGTAAGCAGAACTGAAATTCAGCTTAGTCCCTAGGGTTGCATTAAGTGTTTTCCAAAATCTAGATGTCATTCTTGGGTCTCTATTAGATATGATCAACTTAGGTACTCCATGTAATCTAAAAATTTCATGCACGAATCTTTTTGCTAAAATAGGTGAATCATCCTTAAGATTACCAACAATAAAATGAGCTACCTTTGTTAGTTTATCAACAACCACTAGAATAACATCATGTTTATTTCTTGACATAGGCAACCCTTGAAAAAAATCCATGCTTATTACTTTCCATTTATACTACGGTATGTTGTGAGGATACAATAACCTAGCTAGATGCATATGCTCAGCTTTAACACATGACACTCTAAGCAGTGTGTCACAAATTCTATCACATCCTTCTTCATCCCTTTCCAGAAATATTGTTATTTTAAATCAACAAGCATTTTCATAATGCCAAGGTGTCCAGAAAAAGGTGAATTATGAAATTCAGCTAACAATTTATTTCTTAACTCATTTGACAAGGGTATGTATACCCTGTTTTCAAACCACATGATTCCTTCATTGTCAAAGTGAAAACCTTTATATCTCACATCATTTGGATCTACAACAAGTGTTGTCTTTACTTGCTAAAAATAAGAATCAGATTCCATGACACTTTTTACTTCATCTTTAAATTGATTTCTCAATGTTATAAGAGAAAAAATGTGCTTCCTATGACTTAGAGCATTTGCAACTCTATTTTCTTTTTCTTTAATATAACTTATGTCAAAATCATACTGAGATAGAAATTTTGACCATCTTCACTACCTTGCATTCATATTTGGCTAAGTAAAAATATACTTCAACCCAAGATGATCAATTTTTAGTTCAAAAGGTCTACCAAGAAGATAATTCCTCCATACCTGGAGTGCATGAACAATGAAAACAAGCTCTAGGTCATGTGGAGCATAATTCAATTCATGTAACTTGAGTTTTCTACTTTCATAAGCTATAACATGATCATTTTGCAACAAAATACCTCCAAGAACTTCCCCGGATGTATCCATTACAACATTGAAGTCTCCATTAGGATCAGGTACAACCAAAATAGGTGCTGAAGTTAACTTATCCTTCAAAGTGTTAAATGCAGATTCACATTTTTCATTCCATACAAATTTCTTTTCCTTCTTCTATAATGAAGTTATTGGTGTAAAAAGTTTAGAGAATTATTTAACAAACTTCCTATAGTAACCATCCAGATGCATGAAGATTCTAACTTCATGTACATTCTTTGGTGTAGGCCACTTTGTTATTGCAATAATTTTTTAGGGTTCTACCTCTATTCCATCTTTGCTTATAACATGACCCAAATAGTGCACTTACGTATCATAAAAAGAACATTTGAAAAACTCACCATACAATCTTCTCTTTCTCAAGATTTCCAAAATAATTTCAAATGCTCATGATGTTCTTCAATGCTTTTAGAGTATATGAGAATATCATCCAAGAATACAAGCAAAAACTTGTCCAAGTATTATTGGAAAATTTTATTCATTAAATTCATAAAAGCTACAGGTGCATTTGTTAATCCAAATGATAAAAATGTGAATTCATAATGTCCATACCTTGTTCTAAAAGATGTTTTATGAATATCCTCATCCTTTATTCACAACTGGTGATGTCAAGATCAAAGATCTTTTTTAGAGTATACTGATTCACCATGCATATGATCAAATAGATAATCAATTCTAGGAAGTGGATATCTATTCTTAATTGTTGCTTTGTTTAACATCCTATAATTGATGCACAATCTATGTGTTCCATCTTTCTTTTTCACAAATATTACCGGTGCTCCCCAAGGCGAGACACTAGGTATTATTAAACCCTTAAACAAAAGTTCTTGTAACTGTGCCTTAATATCTATCAACTCAATGGTACTCATTCTATAAGGTGCCCTGCAAATAGGTTTGCTTCTGTTTTGATCTCAATTGTGAATTTAAACTTCCTTTTGGGTGGAAGACTAGGTAACTCTTCTAGAAACACATCACTGAAATCTCGTAACAGTGGATACCTTTCTAAGAAGTCACTACTTTCTATGGTTGTTTTAGAAATTTTTACTGCAAACAAAGTGGAGCCTTTGTTTTTGTCCTTTTTAAGTTACATAGATGAAAATTTCCTGATTCAAATATCACATTTTACACCTTGAATGTTTGTTATTTTCTATAGATCATCCAAAAAACTAATATGTTTTTCAAAACAGAAAACCTTTTCCTTATGTTCAGCTAGCCAATTAACACCTATGATTACATCATAAGACCCCAAAGGAGAAACATAAAGGTCAACCTCAGTGGAAAAATTAGGCAAGTCAAGGACTGATCCAAAAAGACACATAATAATTGTGTGAACAACATTATTTCCATAATGTACAACTCATGATTTATCCATTTTTCCATATTTTCTTTTTAATTTCGATGCTAATTTAGTAGAAGTAAAACAATCAATAACTCAATATCAAAAATTATAGTTACAGGTATGCCAAATAACTTACCTCGAACCTTTATGAGTGTGACTTTATTTTCAGCCTATTTTTTAGCTATTGTAGCATGTATCTTATGCTTCGATTACGTTTAGCCTTCTTTAAAGGAAATTTATTGACGTAATGATCCTTGCCATAATTGTAGTAGCCTCCTACAAGTCCTTTTTTAGGCTCAAATTTATTTCCATCCTTAAAGTTATCATTTTGACCCCCATAGGACTTATGTCGCACATTAGCAATAAGTTTATTTGTTGTTGTCTTCTTGTTTTTTCAGTTACAAATTTGTTTTTCATACAAAAATTCTTCCATGGCCCCTTTTTAGGTGCAAGAGATGATGAAGAGTTTGGAATTTTCTTTCTAATTTCCTCCTTATGGGTAGAGATTGCTTTCAATTTTTGTTCCTACCTTATGGATTTTTCAACAACCCCTTCCATAGTGGTTGGGATGTGAACATCCACTTCACCACCTATAATGGGATTTAATCCCATGATAAATTTTTGTATCCTGAACTTCTCATCAGTTTGATACTGAGGTACGTACTTAAGGAGTTTAGTAAACCACTCCCAGTACTCTGTTACAGTTAATTTTCCCTGGGATAAGTTCTAAAATTCAGTCATTTTCTAATCATAATAAAGTTTTGGTAGCCATCATTGCCTAAAATAACTTTTAAATTGATCCCAAGTAATATTTGTTTCATCAATGTTTAGCTCATTACCTTGCGGCTATCCCACCATGAAGATGCTTCATGGGAAAGATGATAAGCTCCCCATATTGCCTTTGTTTCCTCTGATAAGTTCCTTATTGCAAAGTACTTCTCCATTTCACTGAGCCAATTCTCAGCTCCATCTCCTAATGTAGTTCCATCAAACTTGGGTGGAATTATCCTTTTATATCATTAGTGAGTTTAGTGCGAGCCTTGCCTTTTTATTTTCAGGATGATCAGGTGCATTAGCATGAGCATTAGCTACATTATTGTTATCAAGGTCTAAATTTCCAATATTAGCATTGTCCAAAGGAGGTGGCTGATTGTTATTACCGAGCATCTTCTTCCTCCTCTTCATTGCTCATTACTTGTTGTTCAAGTACACCAAACGATATCTTCTATCTAACAAGGCAACAAGGATCTCATTGAGTTTTTGGGAAGTATCTACTTCTCCACCTGGTGGTGGGTTGTTTGCAGCATTTTCTCTTGTTCTAACCATTTTTGATTTTTGGCTAGCAAGAAAATTTACATTTTTATCAGATTATGGACACAATAGGTCCAAGAGCTGCAACCTTCAACTCTGATACCAAGATGTAACATTCTCATTTTAAGACTTTATAAACAAGGAATTTTTTTATATGAATGTACTTTGTTCTAAATAATCATAATTTAGAACACACATTCCATGCCAATCAATCTCATAATAGATAACCATATGTAGTTGTAATGACTCGGTGAAACACTGATCTCTCATTTCATGACTTGGTATCATACCAATCTCTCATGTTAACTCATTGAATTGTATACTAGGTATACTTGGTTCTCTTACCCTTTTTTGGGTATTAAGTGTTCTTTAAGAGGCCTATTTGAATATTTGTTACTAATATTCATCTGAAATATCACTTCTTAAACTAGGTGACATAGACAACGCAAATAAGATTGCGATACTTTGGCCAAATATTTCCAACATACTATTCATATTACTATTCCTAGATGGCATACTCATCAAATGGAATACGTCCTTCACCCCACTTCATCTGTTATCTAGAATGGTCTTTATTAACTCCTGTTAGTCCACTTGTTCTAGGTTTTACCCTAACCAAGGGTAGTAACATCGTTTAGTGTAGAGGACTACTTGTGAGGACTAAGGATACATAGGCATACTTGATCAACCTAAGTCAATCACATGTGTCTAGTTATCCTAAGTCATCAAGATTTCTCGACACTAAATCATGCTTCTAACCTAACCTAGGGTATAACTAAGGACAAGTCCGAGTTATGTAAATCTAGGTGATTTAACCCTGAAGGGTGTTGCAACATGTCAATTGCAACACAATATCCTCGTGAAGACCCAAGTCTTCATGAAGGTATTGTACTATAGTTGGCATGTGCCAACATCCATCTAAGTCATCCCATATGGATGTACATATCCCCAAAGAAGTTAATTACTTAATTATTTTCTATAATTAAGGTCTAATTATAGAAACACTTCGAATCCCTAGTTTCATTAACCCCTAAGATTGCCAACTATCATTGAGTTGTAATTGCTTTGCAGAAACATCAAGATTTCCCTTTTTTTATTAACTTCCTACTTTAGGATTTAGTTTAATAAAACATAAGCAACAATCAAATAATATGGTTCACTCAATTTACTCATCCATTCTTAGCTTGTTTAAGTTCTGAATTAGATCCCTTTATATTAGACTTCATTGAGATGAAGTCTACTTGTTAAATGTTCATGTTTACCTTTCAATTGTCTTATACCTTTAAAGGTATTGGTCAAGAGGTAGTTCATCTTCCTCTTTCTTATTAAGAATTAGGGTTCATTGCAACCTCTTACATTATTCAAGATATCATAATGAATTTGCACTAACACCATTTTATTAACACACATTTATTTAGTTAAATGATCAACCATGAATAAAAACTTGTTAAGTTGAATTTTAATAAAGGGATAGTGTATCTAATTCCCTTACCACCTAATTCATTTTAAGTCAAATAAAAGGATTCCATACAAATATGAATATGAGAGAATAAAGATAATCCTACAATTCCCTTCACACAATGTACAAAGAGAATGGCACATCAAGTACTTATAAACCCATAATATTTTCCATTCATGTAAATGGAATACATACTTTCATGTCCAAACATTTTAGATCTTTTTAATGTCAAACAACATTAATAAGCTCAATTAAAAATATAACTTTTTCTCTTCAAATACATTTCAACAATGAATCATATTTCCTCATAAAAGTTCCAGTCTTTAGGTAAACAAAAGTAACATCATAAAATAACTTGTCTCCTTTTATCACTTACAAATTCCATCTGCAAAAATGCTAGCATGGGTCATTTTGAACTGAGAATGATAAGTACCAAGCATTAAAATTATGTGCTTTCAACTAACTATTTCATAAAAAGAACTCTTATTTTAAGAAATAGTTAAAGCATTACAGAAAGATACATCATAAAGAAATAATAGTCATGAAAGGAAAAACAAAGTGTTAAACCATATTATAATTAAATAGAGATCATGGTGTAATTAAAACAATGTTCAGCCAATGATTTCATAAAGATTAATATCAGATAAGTAATATTCCAACCAACTTACGACCATTTTTACTATAGATATTTATAATTCATCTCTTGATTCATTCTATCCAAATCAAAGAAATATACTAACTCTAACATTTCATAAAATAGAATTATTTTTAAGAAGCAAAGTTCCATAATACTCCAAAATAATTTACCCCATCCTAGAATATCTAATGCCAAGCTAATTTAACTCAATGAAAAACTTTAGGATGAACCAAGGACACCTCAAGAAAGAGTTTCATATTAAGGAAAATAAATCTAAATTTAAGGCCAACTCTAGCCTAAGTTATGGGACTAGCATTAATAGGTTTGATAATGGATATACATTCAATTTACATGCACTTAGAATTGGTAACATGTAACAATAATTACATCCCTATCAAGCATTAGTCAAGGAGTAGAAAGTAATATTTATTCTCCTACTATGCAATCTGAAATTCCTTCAATCTAATGTAACCAAATAGGTCAGCTCCATACACAGGAGTAAACAGAAAGAATGAAAAAAAGAGAGAGAGAGAGAGAGAGAGAGAGAGAGAGAGAGAGAAATTCTATCTTCCTTTAGAGTTTGAAGATAATAGAATGGAATTATTTAACTCGAGAATAGAGAAGGAGTGACTCAAATAAATATGAGATAAGATCTCATTATTCCTTACTAAAAATAGGAATACATATCGACATTAAAAGAACTCGAGACATGTCGGATCGAGAGATCATTCCACTTTAGCGATTATCAAAAACACACAAAAACTTATTTGATACGAGAATAGATATATACGATCGCAACATAAAGATTCGAAACCGATGATAAAGTTCTCTCAGCATACAAACATGAATTGATATAGTAGTACATAAGACAATACTAAAAAGAGTTATTCAATTATTCGATTAACAACAAGAGTACTCAAGCAACAAACAATACTAGACATTTTAATTCATCCCTAACAATAATAACAACAGTCTATAAATTTCTTGGATTTTCCAAAACATGAGACAAAGAAACCAAAAGAATTTAAAATAATTTATTCTTATGCGACCAAAAGTTATTTTCAAGTGTCATCACTCACAAAACCTACCCACCCTTTGATGGTAAAATGAAGAAAACAAATACAAGACATAGAAGTAGCTAATTACATTCAAGACAACACAGATCCCCAACTTCACAAGAATTGTAGTCATTTTTACCCCTATCACAAAATAAAGAAACCCCATGCGCATCGGCCTATCACCCAATGGAAGTTGGACACTCTCCCGAGGCATGCGCGGTACCGATTCTCTCTTTTATGTGAGTTTAGTGGGAAACATCATCTATGATTTGTGTTTAAAATACTTTCAAATGGATTTAGGACATACAAGAACCATAGAGCTTAGAATGGCCTCTAGATCCTTGCAGTCATTTTAGATAGAGTACTTAACAAAATCTATAACATGTACCATGACAGAAAGAAATATACAAACATCCATACTTAATATAAAATGAAAGAGAACTTATGAAAGAGATGTATGCATTAGAATCATTGATATTCATATATATATATAATAGGTAACCTCATTACATCCATGGAGCCATTACAGAGGGTCACAGAGAGAAGATTGATTATAGTCATGCATTACAAATGGACTAATGTAACTATGCTACCAAAAGAAAAATTACAATCCCCTTGCCTCATACATCCCTTCCCCAATACAATTACCCACTAATAGAGTTCTTGCAGTATTTCTACAGAGCTCCACCCTCACTCTAAGTCTCTCTTGTTTTACTCTACAGGCACTTGTATTTATAGCTTTTCTAGACTGCCAACTCATCCTCCAATGCCCTCAGATCCGATGCCAAGTGTCTGAATGTGGTCCTCCATGCGAGCATGCTCCTCTAGCTTGAGCTTCCCACTTTATTCCATGATGTTCTTCTAGAAGATTCTACTGTAGGCATGCTCCTTCTAGGCCAACCTATTTCGAAAGGTGGCATCTTATCCATGTGCAGTCGGGTCATGATTTTCACATGTTCTACCCCGGATGTCCAATTTTTCTAAGTCCTAAACCCTTGGTTATGTCTACACATGCGCCGCGCATGCCATGGGCTTCCTTAAACCTAATTCTTAAACCTGCCTTGTGCACTTTGTCCTTGTGCCTTTCTTTAATTGGGGCCCTTGCATGCCTACGTGCCTTCTATACTTAGTTAATAATCTAGGGGCCCAACATCACCCCACACTATGCCTATTCTCCATCCGTGGGAACACTTCTCTTAGTGAGAGAAAGAATACAAATAGGCTTACGCCTAGGAAAAGAATAAGGGGATGAAAGAATGGGGAAAGAAGAAAGAATGGGAGAGTGAAAGAATCACTACAATAGACTGGGAAAATCCTTTTGCAAGTTGGCCTCCAATTTATTCCAGGCATTGACTTCATCTTGCGCTTTGACAGAGGTCGCCGACCAGGGTGCTCACCTCCCCAAAATTTAGTCCATCTCCTTGCACGCTCATAGTATCGTGATCTTCTCCAATTCCTTGCATATATCCTCCAGTGCATCCATTCTTCATGTGATACATGGATATAGCTCCTTCAACGGTTTTGATTGAAGCCTTCAAGGTTTCAATGGCCTCTGATTTCTTCTCAACCTCGGCAAGGATTTTGTCTCTTTCTACCCTATTCCCCTTGTTTTCTCCTAGAACTCCTTGAGTTTTGCCTCATGAGTGGCAACCAAGGTCGCCTGCCACTTTGTCTCTATCCATGCAATTTTCCTACATGGCTTCATCATTATGGGAAGTGGCCCTTACATCAGTAAGCACTTTTTTGTATTCTACGATGAGCGCTACGATCTTCAACTTGTCTTCCTTCTCTAGGTGCACGCGGCCACTTCCTCTGTAGACTCCAAGGCTAGTAGTTGTCTTTCCATGGTGAGGACCCTTGTTAAATCCTCCAGGCATCCCAAGGTAGATCCATACTTCTGTGTGGGTGATGTCGGTCTAGATGCTTTAATAGTATGGCCCCGTTGATGGATTCTACTTTCTTGTACATAACGCTCACCTTGGCCTTTTCATCCTTCAATTCCCATTTGCCACTGGGTGTTGATTAAATTTTCTTGGCTCAACTCCTTGGTTAATGTAGCTAGCTCTTCCTCTTTCTCCTTCAGCTCCCCTTCCAGATCCATGATCCTATCATTTTCTCGAAGAGTCTAGCCTCTAACTCAATGGAGACTTTGTTAAGTGCGTTGCTCAGTTGTTCATCTGAGAGTTGCTGGGTATCCACCATTGGGTTATCTTCTCCTGGTCCTGGAAATGTTACTATTTGCCCCTTGGCTTACCTCAAACTCTGGTTCATCAAGGTGGGACTCAATTTCCCAAGAGATCATCTTCCTTGTCCATGGGTAGGCAGCCTCCTTGTTAAAAGATGACATGCATATAAGCTCCTCCATGGAAGTGTACTCTAGAACCACGTGAAACACCTTCTTGGGGTCATCAATATAACCCATCATCTATGGCCTCCCCCTTCTTCGCACCTTCCTCCCATGCGCGTACCTTTGGGTATACTTATAGTTAAAACCGGGCCTCTGGTGCTTGCCGTGTTCCTCTTCTGCACTCTCCTTCTCTTTGCTAATCTTGCTAGCTCAGCCACCGCATTTCACTTAGTCCTCCGCGAGGGTCTCAATGTCCCTTGTCTCCTCTTCTTCTTCCGCCACCTTAGCCATTTGCTCTTGTCTTGAGCTTGGAACCTCTTGTGATTTTTCATGCTAGCCTCTTCAACTTTTTCCATGTTCTGGCACTTCTTTCTCCTAGCTATCCTTGTGCCGCACAAAAAGGAACCCTTGTTCTTCTTCTTGCCTTCCTCCTCTAAATCATGTATATTGAAAATAGGCAGCCCTTGATCTTTCCGGGGTCCTCTTCCCCACTTACTTCTTCTCCACTACCATCCTTCTCTCTATGCACTTGTTCAAACTTCTAGCTTCTTCCGAGGTGGTCTCCTCTTCTACCCTCTGCTTCTTCCTAACTAGAGATTCCGGTGTAGGTGACTCTGTTTCTTCTTTTGATGACTCCTTATCTAATGGCTCTTCTATTTTTGGAGTCTTCTTTACGAAGGGATTTTTCTTGTGTGCATATGTGCTTGGTTCTAGCACTACCCCAGGGGAACCTATTGCCTGTGTGTCCACCACACTTGGATTTTTCTTTTCTAGTTCTTTTCCTCCCATTTGGGCGTGGATCTCTTCCTCTTAGTTGGATCCTGAGGTATAGATACCTCATTTTCTAGGTATGTGCCCTTCTCTGACTTGGGTCTTATGTGAATGTATACATGCACCACGTGGATCCTCCTGTAATGGGTAGAGTCATGGGCCTTGTCATTTGCACTTTTTGTGACATGTACCACTCTATGTATGTGTGCTTGCTAGGGTAGACCAATCCTTTGTGCAATTCCTTATGGTTTTGGTCCAAACTACTAAGGTCCAACAGAAACTTTTTGGACTCCTTGAACTTGTTTACTCCCACTTGGAAGTAATGAGCTGTGAAGGCAAAGGGGAGCTTACACCATGGGCTCCATGAGTCATCTATCAACTTGAATCTACCCAGGAAATAATGTTGGTACACAACAAATTCTACCTCTCCCCTAGTGGCCGTTGGCAGTTGTTTGGGAATTCTCCATTTACCCCGAATGCATTTCTTAGGTGCGTGTACCACTTTTCCAAGTGCACCTTGTGCAATTTTCATAGTGTCATAATCGTACTTCTCAAATATTTTGGCGGGCGAGGGTCTTGTAGGTACTCCCATATGAATTTATCTGATGCATCTAGTACCCCTATCTCTCGAGAACATGATGGTCAGCAACACATTTCAAAAAGGATCATGTCACCTTCCTTCACGTAGTTGATAATTTCATCCGTGATGAATGCGGACAAATTATAGATGGTGCCCTCTAAAATATTTCTACAAATGTTTAACCATGGCTTACTGACTTGAGTCCATCTCTCTGGCCATTTAGCTTTGACACTAGGTGTGCGACCATCTTCATTATTGGATCCTTGATGTCTACATGACATCATAATACCTTGAACCCTTTTTGGAAGAAAAAGTGGCGATAGTTTCCTTAATCACTTCCTTATCTGTCAAATCATCTTCCAACCCATCTCCTTCATAGATGAGGCCTGTGAAATGTGAAATGAGCTAAGGGTTATATGCATCTTGCACCCCTGCGAAGTGGAAATAGTCCTCATGCATGTGCGACATCAGCCACTGATACATTCGCTTAGGTTTCCCAAAGTAGGGCAACTCAAAGAGTTGTAGTAACCCTACCTTCTCCAACTTGACCTTTACATCATCATTATATATGGGAAAACCCTTTGGAGCATCCTCTTGTTTGTTGGGTGCACTAACTCTAGTGCCAACTCCTTTTCAATTGTGCTTGTTCGATGATTATAATCATTTACAGACATATCCCTAAGATGGGACTCCCACTCCTTCCCCAACAACACTCCATCTGGGTACTGCATTTCTGCATACCACTCCTCATTTGTGCTTGCTTCAATTTCTTGTTGCTTTCCCTTGCCCTTTCCTTTTCCCTTCTTGGGTGTACTAGCTGGTTTCTTGGGTGCCATTTTCTAGGTCTTCTACCCACTTTAATCACTTATGTTACTTTTTTCTTCCACTCTCTCCAACCCTAGATCTCGAACTTGTGAAGAAAATTACTTAAACTTGTGCCCTAGTTCTTCAAACCCTAACTGGGATACTCCCTTCACAAGATAGCGTCTTCTCACACTTCCTCCCATGCCCGTGAAATCCCTTCCTTCTGGTTCACAAATACAAACTAGCTACTCACGCTTCAATCCTTTCAATTTTTTCTTCACATGGATCAATTTTTTGGAAGCCCTAGTTTGCAAAGGTAAAAAAGCTTCGTTCTCTTATACGTAAAGTGAAAAATGAAGTGTCCCGATCCCCTTATTTATAGTTTTTCCCTTTTTGAGCATTAAATGCTACTTCACCTACCACCATACTTTTTCTTCATTTAATTCAGATTTTTCAAAAAAATCATGACTTAAGTGCTATCTCTCACATGCCCAACCTGTGCAGAAAATCCTCCAACCTTTTGGCGTGTAACCAATCCAACCTGATAGGGGACTCTTGTGCATGCATAACCAGGATTGAAGGCACTTATTCTGTCCTTATTTTTTCTCTCACCTACCTCGTGTTTCTTAATTGCTTTCTCCTCCTTTATACGTGGGATCTATAAGTAGCTTTATCTTGGCACCAACCATCCTTCTTCCATCTTTTCTCTCCATACACCTCTTTGAACCGGGCCATTCAACTGGACTTTTTAACACAAACTTCCTTGGTACTTTAACCATGTGCTCCTTCACATTACTCCACCCCACACTTAAAATGATGTGTGGTCCTCTGCGTAATCAAAAATTCTCAAAAATTAGCAATAAGGTTATACCGGTGCCCAAGGTGCAAAACAAAACAACAACGTGAAAGGGAAACACAAGAAAAGAAATGCATAAAGGAAAATTCTAAACTAATTGGAAAAACTACCTTATTTACAAACACCAAGAAGACTTATTTATAGTAGGGATTTAGCCTACTCCCATTGAAGTGTCAAGAAACTTCATCCCATCAGTGCTTTTAAACTTGCACGCACCTAGAATCAAGGATGTATGAGATTGTGTAAGGACCCAACCAATGGACTTTCAACTTCCCAGGATGGCGTAGAAATTTAGAATCATAAAGTAAGACCATCTACCCAACCTCAAACTTCTTGTTTCTTATGTGGCGATCATGCCAAGCCTTCTACTTTTCTTTTTCTATTATTTGGCTCCACTTGGTGAGTGATCGTTTCTCATCCAGCTTCATTAACTCATCAATTCTTTCTTCTAGAACTTGTTCATCGGCTAACCCTCCCACACGTGCTATTCGTAGAGAAGGTAACATGAATTCAACTGGCATAACAACTTCTGTGCCAAACACCAACTGAAATGGTGTGGCTTTGTTCAACCTCTTATAAGTTGTCTGTAAGCCCATAACACTGTTGATACTTTGTCATCCCAATCTTGTCTTGACATCACAAATTTTAGTCAGGGTATGACTCAGTATTTTGTTGAATGCTTCCACGGTTCCATTTGCTTATGGGTGATAGGGCATAGTCTTGTGATGAGCCACCATGAATTCTACTAATAGGATCCTCATGGTCTCATTCAAGAAATGTGTACCCCTATCACTAGTTAAACTCAAAGGACATCCATACCTCGTGATAATGTTCTCCCACAAGAACCTTGCCACTATGGCTGCTATGAAATCTTTAGTTAGGGCTACCTCCACCCACCTTGTCAGAGAATTTGTGCAAGTGATGACATAGTGTGACCCAATCCTACGTGTCGTTGGTGGAGTAGGGACTACAAAGTCTATTACCCACTTTTTAAAAGGCTTCACGCTAGGGATAGGGCAAATGCATTTCATCTCTCTCTTCTTAGTTTCCAATGCTTGAGAATGGTCACATGCTTTACAATAGTCTTTACAATCCTTGTACAGGGTTTCCCACCACAAACTTGCCATTAATATCTTACACATGGTGGCATCACCTACATAATGTCCACCCGCACTTCCTCTGTGAGCTTCCTCCATGATGGCGAGGCACTCATGCTCTAATACACACCTACGCAAAACTTCATCATGTCCCAATTTGTATAAGTCTCCATTGATAAGCATGTAGGGCATGACGCGTATGGATGGCTATTTCTTCTCTAATGCCTTCATTCCTACAGGTGCCACACCTTCCTTTAAAAATACCACAATCTCCTCCAAATCTGAGGGCACGTGTGACAACCTAAATAGTTGCGCGTCTGGCATTTTCTCCTCAATACTCTATGTATCCTTCCCTGAATCAATTCTTGATAGATGATTAGGTCCATAATTCTTTTCCAGGCTTCACTACTACGGTGAACTCAAATTCTTGAAACAACAACACCCACTGACATATGTGCCCTTGCAGAATGGGCTTGTTCACCAAATACTTTAATGTCATGTGGTTGGTGTAAAACACAAAGGGTGTTTCAGTAGATACTATCTGAACTTGAAAAGTGCATAGATCATTGACAATGCCTTGTGCTCAGTTGTGGTGTAATTCTACTCTGCTGGTGTCAACTTCCTACTTGCAAAACACTAGAGGATGATCAATAATTCCTTCACCTGGCTATGTAAGCACTTCTCCAATAGTGGTCCCTGAGGCATCTACATGGACATGGAAGGGCTTGTCCTAAGAGGAAAATGTAATATAGGCACGGTGACAAGCCTATCTTTAATGTATCAAACTCCCTCTGCTACACCTCTCCCCAATGGAAGGCACTTTTATGTCTAAGAATCTCCTCTAAAGGCATGGTGATCTTGGCATACCCCTTGATGAATTTCCTGTAATAACTCGTATGCCCAAGGAATCCGTGCGCACTACGCTCTGGCTAGTAGGCTCCCCTAACCCCACAATAACTACAACTTTAGCGAGATCTACCAACAAGCCCTCCTTACATATGATATGCCCCAATAAAGTCCCAAAGGGTGTAGTAAATACACACTTCTTAATGTTGAGGGATATCCTCAACTACCTACACCTCTCAAACATTAACCTCAAATTGTCACAATGGTCTTTGACTAGACCATACACTATCCAATCATCCAAATAGACTGAAGAAACTTATGGATGAAGTCCTGGAATGCTTGCACCACTATGTGTGAAAAAAATAGCAGGCACATTCTTCAACCCAAAGGGCATGATTGTGTATGCAAAACTTCCCCACTCAGTGGTAAAATTTGTCTTCTCTTGGTCCTCCTTTGTAATCCGGACTTGGTGGTACCCTGAAAATCCATCCGTAAAGGAATAGATTTCACACCCAGTGACTCCTTCCAAAATTTCTTTAGTGAAGGGGTTGGAAAGGATCGATGACAAAAACAACATTCAACTCCCTATAATCCCACGTGAGATCCTAATCCATCCATCCTTCTTGATGTTGATTACCATCAAACTTATCCATTCTGATTCTTCTATTGCTTCAATGATCCCAGAAGCTATCATTTTATCTATCTCCTCCTTAACCTTCACATGCAAATTGGGATTCATCTAGTAGGGCCTCTTCCTGACTAGGTGTGCACCATCCTTTAGCTTTATCTTCATCTCCCCCAAGGAATGGTGAATGCCTTTGAGCTCATGGTACCCATGTGAGAATAAATCCTCAAATTCATAACAAATCAATGATCTTAGAGACTTCCTTCTCGACCAGTAATCTCCAATAATAGCTTCCTTAGGTTCTTCTCTGAACTGATGTTAACCTTCTTTATTTTTAAGGGCTCATGGTAGGCGTGCGTGTGAGTATCAGCATTGTCCACTACCTCGCGCATTCCTACAGAATGGATAACATCCAAGCTTTCCGCTTCCTCTCCATTAATTAGATACACCAACTTTCCTTTCTCCTTTTCCAAACACGCGCTCTCAAGTTTGTAACTCTTTGTTTCCTCTACTTCTTCAAAGTGCGCTCGATCTGGTTCACCTAGTAATTCCAATAGCCTATCTTCCACCATGGCACTATCCCCCATGGTAAGGTGCTTGATACCCTACAAGGCCTTATCAACTAATGGCTTGGTACTCCAGATACTCAAAGGTTTGAATAAGGTTAGCCACATGAGCTCTTTACAATTCCCTATGTCGGCGGCGTGTCTCTCGAATGAATGTACCATGCATGCGCGTAACCTGTGAGTGTAGAATACAACTTGTGCACCCAGAGGGATGGTGGTAAAGCTTCCATGCCTTCTCTCCAGATCCTCTCACACTCTTAGATATGGAAAGAGGTGGGATCCTTCCCATGGTAGTCCTTGATGGTGGTGGGCATGTTTCTCCTAGAGAATTTGACAGAGAGAGAAATTCTTACCTCATGCCATTCAAAAAGGATCTCCTGATGTATAGCCCACCACCGTGTAGTTATGCCGAGAAGGACATAACTTAACATCCCTCTTTGTTCCTTCTCATTCTTCCACTGAGCTTTCATTTCCTACAGAAATATCTCAAGGAAGGATCCTCCTGAATACTTAGGCAGCTCCTTTCCTCCTAGGCATTAGACTATGCATGCCTTTGTCACCTTGGTCACCAACCCTCTCAACTATCATCCCATCAATTCATAAGTTCCATGTGCCCAATTGTCACATGCTAGACTGGTGGTATCACTTACTGACTGAGCATCCTCAAATTGGATAACTCCGTTAGTAGGATGTATTATCTCTGGGTCCCTGATTGAGCACACATATATCTTGTCCAGAACTTCTTCCCCCAAAGGTTCAATATAGGGTGTGAATTCCCATCAACTAGGGGTATAATGACTCATTCCTCCTTATTTTCAAAGCTGATGTACCCTTTGTTGAACGAAGGTACGTATAGTTCTTGTAACACTATGGGCACCCATGTAGTCTTTGGGAAATTGTCGCCTCGGTGAGCACCAAGACTTAAAATCCCAGATAAACTTAAGCTCCTGGATAGTGATAGTTGCATCCTTTAAGAAACCGATGGGCATTTCCTTAGTCTTGTTTTCCATATACAACACATTCGAAGATGGCTGTAATGTAGGTCTTCCCATCTGATGCCATGCATCCAAAGTTAGAACATTAACCTCTGCGCATGTGTCAATGAGGATATTACTAAGGAGCCATCCATCTATAACTACATTCAATGTGATCTCTTTTTCATAGTCAAGGCTGTGAGGGGGAAGGTTTATGTGTAAGACCTACCTCTCATGCTCTTCTCGGTGTGTGGTACCTTCTCTCTCAACCATGATCCTAGCAAGGGAATGATATTCTCTTGTCTTAGCATTTTACACATCTCCTTGATCTCATCCAGGTCATCCTTTGGATCCTTAACTCTCCTCCCTATTTCTCCCTCCTAGATTGCTCCTTTAGACACTAAATTTCCCCTTGTAAACTTCAAATGACATCCATGGTGTCTGATATAACTCCTTTTGATGTGCAAGGTCTAGATACTTTCCATGAACTACTTCCTCCCTTGAAACCAGGTTCTTCTATCTTGGTATCTCTCTTGCATGCATAGCTTCTACCCTTTTTGTTACCAAGATAGACTCCAAACCTGCATCCCATGTTACCCAAGGCATCCATTGTATGTCGCGCATTCTTAATGTTGACCATTATAGCGCCCTTGTCTTTTCGGTGCTCTTGATTCAAGTGCTCAAGAAACTCAGAAATCCTCCTACTTATGCTTCTTTCTACACCATGAACAACTGCAACAAGTCCAAGTACTCTCATTTTTAGTGCTCTATAGATCCACAATTAAAATAGGTTCCACATGGAAATTCACTCCTTCCTCCCCCCATGATTCATGACCATAGAATCCTCCTTGAGAAATTCTTCCCCTGCGTGCCTCCACTGCACTCCTCATAATGGTGATCATCACCCTTATAACTACGCATGACAACATTGATGCGGCATATCCCATAATCAATGGCCTCATGGATCGATCAATGATCTACGGTCCTTAGTATCATGGGTTGTTGAGGTGTAAATATTACAATAACAAGACACATTATTCTGATTGCACTTATTGCGCTGTAGCAAGGGGAATCTACTTGCATCATGGTCCCCATGAAAAATTACAAAATCTACTTGCCACAGTGCATACTATCCTCTGAGGGAAACTATCCTTAACATGCCCCTCTACTTTGCAATCTATGCACCAAAAACCACTACGAGTCTCATGGGATGAGTTTGCACACAATTTTTCCAACTGCTTGGCCATAACAGTAATCTGAGCCTCCAGGAATGGGCTAATGCCAATATCAACACTACTAATAGCCTCGGTGCACAGAGCAGCTTCCAATGCCTCGTGTGGGTCTATAAAAGTTTTATGAGATAAGGCCCTTCTAAAAGGGGTGATCAATCCTCCAACAAACCACTGAGCATCATTTGTAAAGGATGAATATCAAATTATAATTTAGATAAGAGAGTTTTAAAGTGTGCATCATACTCCCACACACTCTCTGTCATTCCTTGTTGAATATCCTTCAAAGCATTGATGCTCTTCTACTCAAACTTAGGAATGTGGAATTCTGCCAAGAATGCATTCTTTAAAGTAGTATAGTTCACCACTTTTGTTTGATGAGGGTCATATTTCCTATACTAGCTATACATGCGCCCTTACAACATGGTTGTAAACTTACTAGCCTTCCATTATGAGGTTGTGACACCCTTTGCACACCATGGTAGTTCACATTTTTGAACATGCTCATGCAACATCCTCGATACCTCTATAATCGGGAAAATGTAGAGACACTTCAAAGAAAACTTGTGGGGTGGTTGGGGCTTGAATCCTCGTAAGCCACAACATTGGTTTCCACCTATGTTTCCTCTACCACCTTATCTACTAGGTCCACCGTGAGTCCTAAACCACCGAGATCCACCGGGCCCACTAGGTCTGAAAACCGAGATCCTCCTAGAACCACTAGCTCCTATTCCTCCTATACTACCGGACCCACGAGGTCCACCGGATCCACCGGACCACTAGGTCCTAAAGTGGTCATTCAAGGGTCCCCACATTTCCCTTTGAGCTATGATCCTACGGTCTGTGACAATGCCCCACTACCAATAGTATACCCCGCACCACTCCCAGATGTAAGACCAAAAGCTTGTGTGTCTATACCTTGCCCAAAAATTCCTAACATTGGGTTAGTGTTTGCAGCCATAGAAGGCCCAAATAAGAAATTATACCTCTTGGGTGTAGACCGATCACCTCCAATGTAACCAACTGGACTAGCAATATTATCCCCTAATTTGGGAAACCAAGTGTCATGGTCGATCCACAAGGTCGGCTCGGATGCATGCAATGGTTCTTCTTTTTCTCGTGACGAACTCTCATCAGAATCCGAAGGGGTCTCTCTTACATTCTTTCCAAGATGGGGTCACAAAGACTACTCAAGTTCCACATCCTCTGCGTGAACCTCAAATCCTTCCCATGAAATGCCTGCCACCATACATCCATCACACATGTAACCTCACATTTTCTAGCAATCTCCCTTTCACGCACTTCACCATACTTGAGTCATCTCTCCTCCCTTTCTTTCTCCATCGCTACATATGCCATCTTCCTCCACCCTATCTTCCTCACCCAATGCTCATAATGGTTTAGCGGACATTGGAAATTCCTCTAAACTACCATCAAGATTTTCATAGCGGAAGGAAAACATGTAGAAATGATCCTCTGCGGGCTCTGTAGAAACCCAAACTCAACAACCTTTAGACAGAATATGTGGAAATGGCATACTCCAAAGTGTATCTAGCCAATACTCCTTTCCATCAATGATCCATATCATGGGTCCACATTAGATCTACATCTTGCATGACCTTTGGTATTCTTCTTAGATCCACATATGTGATCTATAACACCAACTTGATCTAGATGCATATGTTGAGAGCCATTCATACGGTTCCACAGGAAGCATCGAGAAAAAAGTTTCATACTGAGATCATGGTAGAGGTTCTCTTCTACCCATCTATGTGCATTAAACTTAGGTCGATCTTGAATCTACGAGAAAATTCATCCTCCGTGTTCTTGAACCATGATTCAACAATTTCCAACGTTAACCACTCTGTCATTACTCACTACACAGATCATGATGAATGCTAATTCACACTACAACTTCAAAAAGAGTTCCCAGCAATGGAACCAAGATGTAGTCATTTTTACCCCTATCAAAAATAAAGGAACCCCATGTGTGCCGGCCTATCACCCAACGGAAGTTGGTCACTCACCCGAGACATGTGTGGGTACCGAGTCTCTCTTTTATGTGAGTTTAGTGGGAAACATCATCTATGATTTGTGTTTAAAAGACTTTCAAATGGATTTAAGACATACAAGAACCATAGAGCTCAGAATGGCCTCTAGATCCTTGCAGTCATTTCAGATAGAGTACTTAACAAAATCTATAACATGTACCATGACAGAAAGAAATATACAAACATCCATACTTAGCATAAAATGAAAGAGAACTTATGAAAGAGATGTATGCATCAAAATCATTGATATTCATATATATATAATAGGTAACCTCATTACATCCATGTAGCCATTACAGAGGGTCACAAAGAAGTAGACCATAGTCATGCATTACAACTGGACTAATGTAACTATGCTACCAAAAATAAAAATTACAATCCGCTTGCCTCATACATCCCTTCCTCGATACAATTACCCACTAGCATAGTTCTTGCAATATTTCTGCAGAGCTCCGCCTCACTCTTAAGTCTCCTATTTACTCTATAGATGCTTGTATTTATAGCTTTTATGGACTACAAACTCATCCTCCAACACCCTCAGATCCAATGCCAAGTGTCTGAATGTGGTCCTCCATGTGAGCATGCTTCTCCAGGCCCTGAGCTTCCCACTTTATCCCATTATGTGCTTCTAGAAGATCCTACCACGGGCATGCTTCTTCCTGGGCCAACCTATTGCTAGGATCGTATCTTATCCATGCATAACCAAGTCATGATTTTCACATGTTCTTCCCTGGAAATCCAATTTTTCAAAGTCCCGAACCCTTGGTTATGTCTGCGTGCACTTTGCATGCGCTACGGGCTTCCTTAAACCTACTTCATAAACCTCGCCTTGCACAATTTGTCCTTGCACACCTTCCTTTAATTGGGGCCCTTGCGTGCATTCATGCCTTCTATACTTAGTCAATAATATAGGGGCCCAACAAGAATCAATGGAATAGGCTACACATTCAAAAAGGAAAGAACCCAACCTAGATTCGACCAAAAGGGAAAAATAACAAAAAAACCACATGACCCCAAGTCAGGTGCTCAAGGTTGAGTTCAAAAAGAAGAATAAAACTGAAAATGTTCCAACCCATTTCCTTAAGAAAATCAAGACTGAACTAGTCCATAATTAATTTTAAATATCCTATTCCCACAGTATCATCTATAAAACAAAATTTAAATTTAAGGATCCAATAAATCCAAAAAGATGAACCGATAAGGTAATTCTGTAGCATAAAAGTCGGTCTAGAAAATATGCATAAACATTTGATAAGCCTTAACAAATCTTCTCACAATTTACAGGAGTAAGAAACAAAAAAATTGACTTCATGAAACGTACTCCTTTCCTAACAATGAATTCTACCATCTAACTTCTGAATAGTCCACAGGAGTTCCCAAAATCAAATCATCTCGAGCTCAACAAAAGTAGAACATGTTACAATTTTTTCCCAACCAAAAATGACTCCCAAAACATTAAATTAGACTATCTATTTTAGCATAGTTTGAACAAATGTTATAAGATTTGAAATCATCTCAAGCTCAACAGAAGGTAACACGTTCCAAACTTTCACCCAATAAAAGAAACAAACCCAACTCCTATCATTATCAAACAGTGAATCCCTCTATTCCATTTTTGCACAGTCAACAGAAGTTCACAAAATTTGTCAACATTCCAGTTCAAACAATGGTGAAAGCATGATTCACTCATTTATCCAACAAGGAACAAACCCAAATCTAATTTCCTCAAACACGAATTCAAGTAGGAGTATACAATGAAAATACAAGCATGAAAGCAAGATAAACATCACATAAAACCCATTGTTCTCAAGAGTAGAGTTTTTAATGAAAACAATTAGTAAATAGAATAACAACTTAATGGGTAGAGCCTATCATGCTTGATAGAGCTTCTTATTGATTTGCAGAAGATTTCTAGCCGAGCCTCCATAGTCTCTTTTCTTTTGAAGTGGCATCCACAACTCCAATATTGCTAATTCCTCTTATACCTCCACAGGACCCAAAAATAGCTCAAGAATGCCAATAATATCAATGGATCAATAATAGAACTGCAGATTTGATGAACCAAAAACCACATGCAGAGAAAAAATAGAAATGAACCAAAGATCAAACAACCTTCCAAAAACCTACCTTGCATCTCTCCTAGGTGGCTTCTTAGCCATAACCAAGACCTATTAATGGTAAGGACTATAAATTTTCCCTCCTTTTCTCCAATCCATTGCCATCCAAATTTGGAGAGTTTCTTAATTCAAAAATGCATGCAATTTCCATTTAGTGGTGATACCAACTAGGCATCCCCTAACTCCCCATGCCACCACCAAAAATGGCTGTTCAGAATTCATTAAAACCAATAATAAATTCTCATTAATTCCTTGAAAACTGATGCCACTGCCCTTACCACTTGCTATGTAGTCCATAGGTACCCCTTAGGTTACTATTAGTTTAGGTTAGATTATAAACCTTAGTTCCTAGGTAGGTCTTATCACCTTAGGTTATTTTTAAACTCCTCAACCATAAGACATGCCAACTTAGGCTAGGGTGTCCACCTTATTAGTTTAGTAATAGGTCTTAGGTTCTCGTCCCTATCATGCTATTCAGTGTTTTAAAGTATTTAAAAATAAGGACCAAACTTACTAATCACCGCATGATGCAAAGAAAGGACACATGAAGATGGGTCCTTCAATTTTATAAACAAAATAAGTCAATTCTAGTTCACCTTCCATTTCAGAATGTCAAGCCAACCAGATGAATCAGGTAAGGAGAACTGAAGCATACCTTAGGTCAATGGAATTGATCCAAGGTTTTTCTATCAACACTCAATAGTTAAGACAACAACAATACAAGCTCGTAATCTTTTTTTAAATGAATTAAATATGTACAAAAGATGAATGGCCTCATTTTCAAGTAATCAAAAATCAAAACAAAGTAAACCTCTTCACAGTAGTAATTTATCCATTGCAAACATGATTTCAAAAATTTATAAGAGTACACATTTTTCTAAGACAAATCACATGTCAATGTGCAATGTCAAGAGGGAAAGTAATCAAAGTAATAGTTTTCTCAAAGATGTTACATAAAATATCCAAAAAAAAAATGGGATTTAACTCCTTGAGTCAAAATTCCAGCGAAAAGATGACTCCCTCAAATGGGACATCTCTTCTCTCTATCTCGCCGCTCGTAAATAGACTTCTCCCTTAAAGGACAACTATATAAAGTCATTGAAAAAATACAATAAAATGTTTAGAAGTTTCCCACATTGATCAGCTTCATGAATATCTCAAGGATATAATGTAATCCTCCCATATAGACTTCCCTCATCGATCGAGTCTATTAAAACAAACAAATGAAGAAAATGATAATTTTTTTGTCATGTACTTGCCTATTTTTATCCTAGGTTTCTTGCTAGGTAAAAATATTGTCGTATACTAAGTTACACTAAACTACCCACTTTCACCTCATTTCCTTTTCACCCAAATTTTCTCTCTACTCGGGGACTTGCTGTAATTGTGAAATTTTTTGATCATGTGACTTTCTTCACCCTTAGAATAGTTCATTATGCAATGCCTTTAGGGTCTTGCTTTCATAAGCCCATCTAGGGTATGGTAGACTGATTAGGGTTCTTATCAATTAAGCGGATCTTTTACCACCTCTTACCATTCACCTTCCTCATTAATTATTGATTATCCTATATAGGACCAGACCATCGACACCTACATTTTCACCTCCCAACCATTCCTTTCACCTAAGACTCAATAATTCTTATGACCTACACTCAATCATACCTAAAGCCTACCAACCCCTTCCTCTACCTCATCACATGCTTCCCTATCTAATGGGAGAACTACATTAGCTTTGAGGACACTTTTCATCGGGGCTATGTAGGTAGCACTCCTAGGGCATGGGGCCCTTGGAGTTTAGCTCGGCCACTCTTTACCCTAACCAATTTCCCCTTCATTTTCCTATTCACATTCTACCTTAGTTAGTTTCTTTTTATATCAATAATTGGAAATTAAACCAAATAAGCACCAATTAACAAACATCTTTATCACCTCATCAAATAACTCATTTATCATTTTTATATTTACACTGACATCATCCCCATCTACTACAATACATGGGCTAGCTTCTCAAGGAGGTTATGGTGGACCTTGTATTGAACCCTCATGAAAGTCAATCAACTAAACATACTTATGTATGACCTATTGTAATACATGCATACTGTACCTATGGTTGTATCAAGGAACCATGTTGTTCTATGTAGGAGATACTGTATCTATAGTGGATGATCCCATTGTGGAGGAGGCTATTCTTGTGGATCTGTTGTGCTATCCTTGTGGTTGTGTTGGTCCATGTCCCTATCCTTGATCTCCTTATAATGTTTCCTCACCTCTATCCACCTTAATTAGGCCCTATCTCATTAGGATTGATCATGAGGTCTTGTCTGCTGATAATACCAACAACTATGATGGCCTATGGAATGGTGATCCATCGAGGCACAACTATATCATACAAAGAGGATCATAATCCATAGTGGTGCCTAGGTCCACTATCTATCTGCTTCCATCTCATCTCTATGGGATGACACCACGAAAATTGTCAAGTGTCCTCCATGGTCTAATATGGGGCCCAAAGTTGAAAGTCTCATGCGTTCTATGCACATACCACATATCGTCATTGGGAATGCCCTGGATGAGGCTGACTGAAATTGAACCCTGTCAATATGAAACCATCTAAAATATGTCTACCACTACTAATCACAAAGTGGTCCACCTCGAGAAATTGTAAGCTTTGTAGCATCCTCATGCCAGCGATAAAGATGGTATGGTCACTAAGTCACCATCCATAGATGTAGGTCATAAAATAATCATCTATAGTAGGAAATGTCTCCCATATGAGATTTGACATCCTCTCCAACTGAATCTAATAGCAATATGGTCCCATGAAAAATATGTAGAAGTGTGGCAAGGCCCAAGCTTCGCGTGCGGTGTATGCGATTAAATGTAAATTCTTATAAAAATGGGCTAGTATGCATTGACCCCAAGAAAATACCTCTCCATACACAAGTATATGCACCACTCCTATCAAAATGAGTGAATAATGAGTCCCAGTATTGTTAGGTAGTAGATAACCATTGAAAATAACAATAAGATACACTAGTAGGCATGCGATCCTTCGCTCCTCAAAGTACTTGTACAAGTGCACTACCATGCCCAGTCGAGGAATAAACTCTACCTAAAAAGATCCCATATATTCTCTAGAATCGGTCATCGTGCTGTCATATTTCACCAAGCTACCCTAGATGGGAACTCGAGGATACAATACACATCCTCCGATGTCATAGTCATCTCACCGATAAGAAGCTTTGAATGTATGGATCTCACTATGCCACCTCTATGGTAAGAAAGTAAGGAGGTTATGGTATAACATGATGTATGACATTTATGAAATATGTGATAATCCCATTGCATCCAAAATATTAATCAATCCACACTACTCTCATCTAGATAAATTCTACTCATATGCTCAAATACATCCTTGTCACTCGCACATCTAAATTGAGTAATCTCACCTACAAGATTACCCAAAACAAAAACAATTAACATCATTTCTTCTGAAAACATCTTCCTAAGATGTTCTAATCACTCCTAATTTCTTCTAAACATCTCCTAAATTCTTCTAAGGAATTATTAAAGACCAAATTCTATACTAGTGCATGTCATTTTACACTATTTCATGTCTTTTAACACTAGCGCATTCCACACTAGCACAAACATTTTAACACTCTTGCTCTCATTTTGATGCTAGCACATACAGATAGTGCATCCATTTTCATGCCCATATTGTCATTTTGATGTTAGTGCATGCTCATTCTACCTAATTAATAGTGTAACACCCATAATCACATTTTAACACTAGCATGTGGCCCTTCACACTAGTGCATGCGAAGCTACACTAGCGAGCTGAAAGGCCTACACTACCATTAACCTGTTAACTTTCCCTAGCCAAAAGAAGTAATAAATATACTAAAAATTTAAAATTTTGTGTTACATACTGGGATACCATCTACTGGAAGCATCCCAAACTCTCAAACTTGATTAATGTGAAGTCTATGGTTCAGAATATGCTCCATCTCTCTTAAACATCAAAGAAAAATTTCTCACAACAACGGTAAAGTATAACGATAAATAATGGGTCGTGATGGATTTTACCCCTCCCACCCTACTATTTATACCCTCCAAACCATAATTCTTCATTTTTCTTTCCCCTAGGGCTAGATGACTAACATGTTCTTCTATTTTCTTCCCATCACATGTTAGCGTTCCGTCGCGATGATTATTTTTATTAAATGGTATTTTTCTAACGTTTTCATCTTGATGGGGCATATTTTTGTTTCTAGCGACCTTTTCTTCTACAGGGCATATTTTTTCTTCCCGTGGATTTTTAAAATTCCCCACATGCATCATCCTTCTTGATATCACATTCTTCCCAAAAATTCAAAAAAAAAAATTGAAATTGAAATTTATAGGACACAACATCCTCAAACATTGAAATTTGTCCTACAAAACATCTTTATTCAGTCCTAACTTATTCTCGCACATGACTTACAGATCATTTTAATCTACCTCCATTAAAAATTTGGTTTTCCTACTATGTCTGCCTTTCCTTGCACATCTAGTTGTTTGGGGCAGTATCATAGAGCACAAATGCTTTTTCATAGGACCCTGTGTCCTCCATGTATTCACATTGCATGTAAATTTTCTTAGGGTGCCATTTTTAACCCTTGTCATTAAATCGAACATTTGGGAACTATAGTTAGATAAAAAAACATTCGTGTAATTGTATTGAACGTTGTTATTTTGGTATGTTTGTTTGTTCTTGTTTCTTTGTTGGTCTTCTTGTTTAATTTCTTATATAATATTACATTATGCATGTTACTTTGAATCAAAATTTTCATGTTTATATACAATAAAGATCGATGACATAGATCATATAAAAATGATGAGACAAATATGTTTCTAAGCCACTAGTATGTTGTAATCTCCATATGTGAGTTTTATTCATCTCCACTTTTCTTCATCACCATTTTTATTTTATCACAATTATATCTTAAATACCAAATGGGAAATAAGGATTATACTTATCCCCCTGCCCCCCTTTTTTTTTCTATCCTTTGAAACACATTTGGTCCACATGGGAATAATGTTGTAATATCTACTCATGGATGTTATGGATTTATATATATTCCATAACATCCATGAGTAAAATGAAAAGATATAGATATGAACCGAATCAATTACATTCATACTCATTCATGTTTATAACCTCATTACATTCAATAGATCCATTAGATGACCACAACTTGATTAGACTGAAGTCATACATCATAGCAAGGATCATGTCCTTCATCCATACTAAGAAAAATTATATCCCAGCCCCTTAATATATTACTTCCTTATAAAGTCTCTACTCGATCCCACAAAGTTCTCATAGTATTTTTGAGCTTCGCTCTCTCTATTCTCCTCTCGTCTATTGATCTATATATTTTTCTCCTACAGGTGCTCAAATATATAGGCATCCCAAAGTGCCAACTCATCCTTTTGCAGCCTCAGATCTAGTGCCAAGTGTTTGAATGTGGTCCTCCATGGGAGTATGCTCCTCCAAGCCTGAGCTCTCCACTTTTTCCATGATGTATTCTAGAACATTTTATCATAGGCCATATTCCTTTCGTGGGCATCATTTTTCAAGGTGGGACCTTATCCACTCTGCGTATACGGTAAGGTCTCGCTTTTCTTGTGTCCTTATAAAAATACCCAATATGGCTAACTCTGAAACCTTAGCTCACATGCAGGAGCATGCCACATGGAGTTTTCTTAAACCCTTACTTAAACCTTGTGCTATGCACCTTCTCCTTCTTTTCTCTTCTTCAACTAGGCCTTACGTGCCTACATGCCTTTTTATACTTAGCAAATATTTTGGGGTCCCAACATCACCCCACACTATGCATGTTCTTCGTCCACGGGAACACTTCTCTAATGGATAAGGAATCATAGTAGACTTATGTCTTGGAAAAATAATAAGGGGATGAAGAATTTGGGAAAGAAGAAAGAATGGGGAAGTGATGGCATTCGCAACAAGCTAGGAGAATCTTTACGAAAGTCGGCCTCCAACTTGTTCCAGGAAATGACTTCATTCTACACTCTCTGATAGAGGTCACTGACTAGAGTGATTACCTCCCAAAACTTAGTCCATCTCCTTGAGCGTTCATAGTGTCAAAAATTTTCTCCAACTCCTTTCTCATGTCTTCAAGTGCATCCATCCTTCTAGTAATCTGTGGGTACAGTTCCTTCAACCGGTTTTTGATTGAACCCCTTAAGGTTTCAATGGCCTCAGATTTCTTTTCGACCTCAGCAAGGATTCTATCCCTTTCCACCCTATTTCCTTTATTCTTCTCTTGAAACTCCTTCAGCTCTACTTCATGAGTGGCAACTAAGATGCTCGCCACTATATCCCTATGTACGTAATTATCATACGTGACCTCATAAGATTGGGTAGCAATCTTGACATTAACAAGTACCTTGCTATAATCAACAATGATTTCTACCAATTTTAATTTTTCCTCCCTCTCCAAGCATGCTGCCACTTCTTTTGCGGACTCCAAGGCCAACGGTTGTCTCTCCATGGTGAGGATGCTTATCAGATCTTCTAAGCTCTTAAGAGTGGATCCATACTTCTGCATGGGAGGAGTTAGGTCTGGATGATTCAACATAATGGTGCTTGTGATATACTCCATATTTTTTTATATTTCATGCACCTTCACCTTCTCATAACTTAGTTTGTGTTTATGTTGCATCTTTGATCAACTCTTCTTGTTTCAAGCCCTTATTATTCTCTGCCAACTCCTCTTTCTTCTTTTCTATATTTTCCTCTAGAAATATTACTCTATCATTTATTCCAAAGAGCCTAGCCTAATTCTCAACCACAATCTTGTTTAGCACATTACATAACTTCTTATCAAAGAGTTCTTTGGGAATTTACCAAGGGGTTGGTTCCTTAGACTCTAATCTTGGAAGGATTTCCCCTTGGTATACTTGAACTCTGGTTCATCAATATGGGACTCAACCTCCCAAGAGAGCATCTTCGTTGTCGGGGTATGTGTCATCCTTGTCAAATGACTCCATAGATAGAACTTCTTCCATGGAGTACGATTGCTCTGGAAATGCATGAGTAACACCTTCCTTTGGTCATCAACATAGCCCATGACCTATCCTTGTTCTATATCAAAGCTCTTCCTTCTTGAGTGCATGACTTTGGGGAAGCTCACCATTAGACTAGGACCTCCTCCCATATTGACTTGTTATTTCTCAATGCTTTCCTCCTTACCTTATTCGATTAATATGTCGGTGTTGTGCTCCAATTCTTATTCTACAAAGGCCTTGATAATTTTAGTTGCTTCTCTTTCGGCTACTTGGTTTACTTTCTCCTGCGTAAGGTTTGGAGCTTTCTACTTCTGTGTGCCAACCTCCTCACATCTTCCCATGTCCTAAGCGCCTTCCTCATCTTGGGTACCCTTGTACCACATGAAAAGGGACTCTTTTTCTTATTCTCCACCCTCTTCTTCTGAATCATGCATGCTAAAGATAGGTGGCTCTTGATCTCTTTTAGGATTATCTTCTTCATCATCATCATCCTTTTCACCTATGTATTTCTCCAAGCTCTCAATTTCTTGATTCGGTCTCCTCTTCTATCCTTTGCTTCTTTCTAAGAGGTGACTCTTCCATAGGGATCTAACCTTCTCTGCTTCCTCTAGCGACTTCTCCTTGGCGAGGGGTTTCTCTGGTGCCTCTTCTTTCAGGTTCTTCTTCTTTACCAAGTATTTCTTCCTATGCATATAGGTGCTAGGTTTGGTGCTTGCGGTCGACGCACTTCTTGGTGGGAGTCTACACACTCAGTGGTTTTTCTTCTTCCCTCTCCCTTTTCTTGAGCATGAGCTTTCTTCTACCCATGGGATCTTTAGGTATGGAGACATAATTCTCTAGGTATGCGCCTTTATCAAATTTTGGCCTAATGCAGAGATATACACGCACCATAGAATTTCCTCCAATTGTTAGAGTCATTGGTTTCATCATTCTGATTTCATGCGCTACGTAATTTTCCACGTATGTGTGCTTCTTAGGGGTAGACTAGCATCTTATGCATCCCCCTATGGTTCTGATCAACTTCACTAAGGTCAAACCTTATTCTCTTTGCTTCTTTGAACCTGTTAACTCCCACTTGGAATTACTGGGAGGTGAAGGAGAACAAAATTTTACATAATTGGCTCATGGTTTCATCCACCATCATGAATCTACCTATGCGAGTAAGTCTTTAGTACATAAAAAAATCAAATTCTTACATTGTAAGCCTTTGGTAGCTTCTGCGGGATTCTCCACTCTACCCGAACACATCCCTTAAGCACTTATACCACTTGTCCAGGTGTGCCTTATGGGAGGCTATCATTGTTTCACATGTATACTTTGTAAATATTTTTGCGGGTGAGGGATCTTGACGGATACTCCCAAACAAACTTTTTACGCCACGTCAAGCACTCGATCTCACGAAAATACAATTTTCAGGAGGATATTTCCAAAGAGTATCTTGTATCCTTCCTAGGTGATGATGATTGTCTCATCTCCAATGAAGGCTGATATATTGTAGATTGTGCCCTTTGATATTTTTCTGCATACATTCAACGAGGCCTTATTTACCTGTGTCCACCTTTCTTGATCATTTAACTTTATGACCAAGTGCATGACCATTCTCATGATGGGATATGAGATTTCTATAATATAAAAATACCTTGACCCCTTTTTGTAATCATAAGCAGCGACAGCTGCTTTGATGGCTTCCTTGTCACTCACGTCATCATCTATGTTGTCACCCTAATAGATGAGGCCTGTTAACTTCAAAATCAGTTGAGGGGTTATGTGCATCTTGCACCTGGTGAAGTAAAAGTGGTTCTCATGCATGCACGACATCAGCCACTGATAGAGGTGCTTAGGCTTTCTAAAGTAGGGAAAATCATAGCGTTGCAATAACCCTACCTTCTCAAACTTCACTTTTACCTCATCACTATAGATGGGAGAACCCTCAGGTGTCCTTTTGTTCATCGGGAACACTAACTCCAATGTCATTTCATTCTCTATTTTTCTTGTGTGATGGTTATAATCACTCACTTCCATCTTTATCAAATGGGATTCCCATTCCTTCCTTAGTAAAAATACATCTGGGTACTACATTTCTTCATATCACTTCTCATTCATGCTTGTGGTGGTTGTTGCTTAGCTCTCTTCCCTTACCCTTTCCCTTGCCCTTTGGCTTCTTAGGTGACATGTTTGGTTTCTTGGGTACCATTATCTAGATCCTCTAATCATTTCAATCTCTTATTATTACTCTGCTCTTCCACTCCTTCCAACCTTAGATCTCAACTTGTGATAAAAACTCTTAAACCTGTGCCCTAGTTTTTCAAACCCTAAGCTGGGATTATATTTTCACAAGATGGTGCCTTCTCAAAACTTCTCTTACACCTATGAAATCCCTTTTAGTTTGCAATTCCAAACTAGTTACTCATCTAAAACTCTTCATTTTTTTCTTCACGAATTAGTTAAAAAGCCCTTGTTTGCGATGATGCAAAAGTGTTTCTTTCTTTGTAGACTCAAAGTAAATAATGAAATGCCTCGACCTTCTATTTATATTTTTCCCACTTTGTAGCATTAAATGCTTCCTTACCTACCACCATAATTTAACACTTAATGCAGATTTTTCAAAAAAACCTAACTTTAGCGCTTTGACTTACGATACCAAACTTGCATGGACAATTCTCCAACCTTCGACATCTGACCAATCCATCTTGATAAGATACTCTTGCACACGTGTAACCAGCACTAAAGGCACTTTTTCTATCATGATTTTTTCTCTCGCCTACTTCGTGTTACTTTTACACTTCTTCCTCTCTTATATGTGGATCCCCAATGTAGCCTTATCCTGACACCAACCATCCTTTTTCACCTTTTCTTGCATGTAATTTCTTCACAAGGCCATTCAATTGAGCTTTCCAATGCAATCCTTCATGGCACTTCATATTCCAATTTCTTCCACCTTACTCCACCCCATACTAAAATGATGCACGCAGTTCTGCTGCAGATTCAACCTTCAAAAAGTAATGAGATTATCGGAACCTAAGGAACAACACAAAACAACAATGAGAAAGGGAAACACAAGAAAGGAAAATGCATTAAAGATAATCCTAAGCTAACTAGCAATACTACCTTATTTACAAACACCAAGAATACTTATTTATAGTAGGGCTTTAACCTACTCCCATTGAAGTGTCTGGAAATTTCATCCCATCCGATTGCTTGAATAAGCTGGTATGCACATAAATTAAGGATGTATGAGATGGTGTAGGGACCCAACCAATGCACTTTTAACTTCCCAGGATGGCACAAAAACTTAGAATCATATAGTAGGACAATATGCCCAACCTCAAACTTCTTGTTCCTGATGTGGCGATCATGCCATGATTTTTCTTTTCTTTTTCTACTATTTGGCTCTACTTGGTGAGTGATCGTCTTTTATCCGATTCATTAATTTATCAATCCTTTATTCCAGCACTTTCTCATAAGCCAACCCTCCTACGCACGCTATACGAGAGAAGGTAACATAAATTCTACTAGAAGTAGATGTTCCATGCCAAACAACAATTGAAATGGTGTGGCCTTGTTAATCCTTTTATAAGTTGTCCTATAATCCCATAATATGGCTATTATCTTGTCATCCCAATCCTGTCTTCTGCCATCACAAATTTTTATCATGGTATGACTTTGTATTTTGTTAAATGCTTCCGCGGTTCCATTTTATTCTTGGTGATAAGGTGTATTCTTATGATGAGCGATCATGAACCCTGCCAATAGGATCCTCACAGTTTGATTCAAGAAATGTGTACCCCTATCACTCGTTAAAATTAAAGGGCATCCATTCCTTGTGATAATGTTCTCCCACAAAAATATTGCTGCTTATATTTTTGTACAATCTTTAGTTGGGGTTATCGCCCACCTTGTCAAATAATCCGTGCAAGTGATTACATAACATGATCGAGTCCTACACATTGCTGGTGTAATAAGGCCTATAACGTCTATTTCCCATTTCTCAAAAGGTTCGAGTTCTAGGGATAGGGTAAAGGCATTTCATCTCTCCTTCCTTACTTGCCAATGTCTTGACAATTGTCACATGCTTTACCATATTCCTTGCGATCCTTATACAAAGTTTCCCATCACAATCCTTCCATTAATATTTTAGGTGTGTTGGCATCGCTGCATAATGTCCACCTACAAATCCTCCATGTTCTTCCTCTATGAAGGCAAGGTGCTCATGCTCTAGTACACACTGCGTAAAATTCATCACACCCTTATTTGTATAAGTCCCCAGCGATCAATATGTAAGGTGCGACACATATGGCTAGTTTCATTTTCTCTAATGTCTTCATCCCTTAGGTGTCATACCTGTTTTAAGGAACACGGTATTATCCTCTAAGTCTAATGGTGCATGCCACAACCTAAACACCTACACATCGGCATGTTATCTTCAATGCTTTGCACGTCCTTCCTCGAATCAATCCTAAACAAATGGTCGGTCTAGAATTACTCTTTCTGGTTTAACAACCACCATGAACTCAAATTCTTTGAACAATAGCACCCACCAACATATGCACCATTGAAGAACGTTCTTGTTCACCAAGTATTTCAATGCCATATGATCGAGTGTAAAATATTAAAGGGGTTACCAAAAATACTCATGTCTGAATTTATGAAGCACGTAGATCATTGATAATGCCTCGCACTCGATCGTGGTATAATTTTTCTCTCTTTGGTGTCAACTTCCTACTTACAAAGCATAGGGGTGATTAGCAATTACCTCACTAGGCCATGTAAGCACTACCCCAATGGCCATTAGGAGGCATCCACATAAACATGGAAGGGCTTATCCCAAGAAGGGAAACATATCATAGGTGCGGTGACAAGCCTATCCTTTAGTATGTCAAACACCTTCTATTGTGCCTCTCCCCGATGAAAGGAACTTTTATGTTTGAGTAACTATTTAAAAGGCACGATAATCTTGGCATACCCCTTGATGAACTAATGATAGTAGCCCGTGTGACAAAGAAACCTATGTATTGTGCTTTGCACTGGTTGGTTTCCCTAATCCCACAATCACCCCAATTTTGGCGGGATCAAAAACAATCCTTCTTTACATATGATGTGTCCCAACGGGGGTCCCAAACAAGGGGTAGAAAATACACACTTCTTGATGTTGAGGGATATCCTCAACTACCGACACCTTTCAAACATCAATCTCATATTGTCACAATGCTCCTTGAATAGTCCATGCATGGTTTAATCATCAAGGTAGACTTGGAGAAACTTTTGGATGAAGTCTTGGAAGGCTTGCACTATAATGTAGGATAATACAACAAGCGCATTCTTCCACCCAAAAGGAATGACTGTATAGGAAAAAATTCCCCACTCGATGGCAACGGTTGTCTTTCTCTGGTCTTCCTTTAGAATCCTCACTTGGTGATAGCCTGAGAATCCATTTGTGAAAGAGTAGATGTCGCGCTCTGCCACTCCTTCCAATATTTCTTCGAGTGAATGGGGTTAGGAAGGGATAATTGACACACACTACATTCATATCCCTTTAATCAACACATATCCTTATCCTATCATCCTTTTTGATACTAACCACCATTGGACTTATCCACTCTGACTCATCCACAACCTCTATGATTCCTCACACTATAATCTTGTCTATTCCTTCCTTGACCTTCACACGTAAATTAGGATTCATTCGGTATGGTATCTTCTAGACCGGGTGTGTACCTTCCTTCAACTTAATTCTCTTTTCCCCCAAGGAATGGTGAACACTTTTGAGTTCATGATACCCATGTAGGAATAAGTCCTCAAACTCTTGTAAAAGATCAATGATCTTAGATACTTCCTTCTTTTCCTTGGGTTCCACCTTCGACCTAATATTAACCTTCATTGTCTTTAAAGGATCATGATAGGCACACGTTCTTTAATCAACACTATCCATAACCGTGTGAGCCTAGAGAATGGTTAACCTCTATAATTTCCATCTCTTCACCATCTATGATATAGACCATCTTACCTTTTTCTTTCTCTACACACGCGCACTCAAACTATATCTCTTATGTTTCTTATTCCTTAAAACGTGCCTCTAGGCTAGGTTCACCTAGCAACTCTAGTAGCCTATCTTACGCCATGGCATATCCTAATGGTAAGGCACTTGACAACCTGCAATGCCTTATCCACCAAGGGTTTTGTACTTTGATACTCAAATTTTTGAATGAGATCAGCTATTAACTCTTACAAATTCCCGTTTGGCGGCATGTCTCAGAGTGGATGTACCATGTGTGCGTGTAACCCTATAGTGTAGAATACAATTTGTGTACCTAGAGGTATGGTGGAAAAGCTTCAACGCCTTCCCTCCGGGATCTCTCATAGGCTTGGATGTGAAAGGCGGTTGTATCTTTACCATGGTAAAATTTTATAGCCATGGGTGCGTTGCTCTGCAAAACCTTACAAAGAAGGAAATTCTTACCTCACACCATTCCAAGAGACTATCGATGCATTACCCACTAGCACACAATAGTTACGATTAGGGCGTAACTTAACATCCCCCTTCATTCATCTTCCTTTTTCCACTAAGCTTCCATCTTCTACAAAAATACCTCAAGGAGGCTCCTCCACGAGTACTTAGGTAGCTCCTTTCCTCCTAGACACCAAACCATATGTACCTTTATCAACTTTGTCACTTTGATCCTCTCAAATTCCATCTAATTAACTCATACGTTCCATGTGCCCAATTATTGTAGGCTATCTTGGTGGTATCACTTAAGGTGAGCATCCTCAAAGTTGGATAAATCCCTTTGTGGGATGAATTGTCTCTAGATCACGATTGAGTGCACATATATTCTATTTAGGACCTATTTTCCCAAAGGTTCGGTATAGGGTGTTGAATTCCCATCGGCCGAGAGTACGATGACCCATTCTTCCTCATTTTCAAAGCTTATGTACCCCTTGTTGAGTCAAAGATCATCATTGATTTTATCACACCATGGGTACCCAAGTAGTTCTAGTAAATTTTCTACCTTGACAAGTGCCGAGAGTTCCGATTCCCGAGTAAACTTAGCTCCTGAATGGTGATAGATGCATCCATTAAGACAGATGGGCATTGCCTTTGTTTTGTTTTCCATATACAACACATTCAAAGATGGTTGTAATGCATTCCTTTGCTTTTGATGTCATGCGGCTAAGGTGTGAACATTAACCTCACTTTGTGTCAATGAGGATATTACTAAGGATCCATCCATCCATAAACACATTTAATGTGATCTCCCTATCATAGTCTAAATTTGTGAGGGTGAAGATTTACATGCGGACCTACCTCTCATGGTATTCTTTGGCACATGGTTCCTTCTCTCAAAAAAACTCCTATCAAGGGAATAATATTATCTTTCCTTAGCATTTTACATACTTCTTTGACCTCATCCATGTCATCTTTTGGCACCTTGACCTTCCTTCTTTGCTCCTCCCTCCCATTTGCTCCTTTAGACACTAGATTTCTTCTTGTAAACTCTAAATGACTTCCATGGTATCTTTATATACCTCCTTTTGATGCACATGTTCAGTTACTTCCCATGTACCACTTCTTCCCTTGAAACTAGGTTCTTTTGCCTTGGTATTTCCTTTATGTGTGTGGCCTCGATTTTGTTGTTACCATAACAAGTTATAAGCTGCATCATGTGTTACTCGTGGCATCTATTGTATGTTTGTCTTCTTAACGCTTACCATTGCAGCGCCTTTGTATTTCCAGTGTTTCTAATTCAAGTGCTCAAACAACTCTGGGCACTCCTCATATTTTTGTTTCTTCCCACACCATGAGCACTCCAATAGTTAAGAGCACTTTTATTTGTAATGATTTGTAGACCCACAATTAAAATAGGTTCCATGTGGGAACTCACTTCTTCCTCCTCCCTAGTTACCATGACCATGCAATACTCTCTGCGAAGTCCCCATACGTGTGTGCCTCCATCTACACACTCCTCATAGCAGCGATAATAACCCTTAAAAATAATAGAAATGCTAGTATGATGCACCCCATGATCAATGGACTCATGGATCTAGTCAATAATCCTACAATCCTTAGTATCATGGGTCATAGAGGTATATATCTTACAATAGCAAGACACATTCTTTAGAATTGCATGTTGTAATAAGGGGCATGTACTTACATCATGGTCCCCATGAAAAATTTCATAGTCTCATTACTTTGCATACTGTCCTCCAAAGGAAATTATCCTTGACATGTCCATCTACATCACAATCTATCTGAGACTATACCACTATGAGTCTTATGGGATGAGTTTGCGAGATAACTTCTTTAGGTAGCTTAGCCATGGCATCAATTTGAGCCTCGAGAAATGGGCTAAAACAAGTATCAACACTTCCAATGACTTCGGTGCGTAGAACAACTTCTAATGCCTTGCGTGGGTCTATGAAAGTTTTATGAGATAGAGCTCTTCTAAAAGGTGTTATTAACCCCCCAAAAAACCATTGAGCATCTTTATGAAGGGTGAATGTCATATGAAAATTTTGATAGGAGGGTTTTTAACTGTGCATCATACTCCTACACACTTTACTCGCCATTCCCTATTGAATATCCTTTAAGGAGTTGATGCTCTTCTATTCAAACTCATGGATGTGGAATTATGCCAAGAAGGCATTCTTTAAAGTAGTATAATCCACCACCATTTTATGAGGGTCATATTTCCTATATCAGCTATGTGCACGCCCTTGCAACATCATTTACAAACTGACTAGCATTCCACACCGGAGTTGTGATCCCCTTCACGTGCTATAGTAGCTCACACTTGTGAACATGTTTTACAATTTATTCAATACCTCTATAATCTAGAAAATGTAAAGATATATTAAAGAATACTTGAGGAGGTGGTTGGGGCCATTGTCCTCTTGAGTCGGAGCCTTGGTTTCCTCCAGTGTTTCCTCCACTTCTGGATCCACCAGATCCACTAGGTTCTATTCCTCCTGAGCCACCAGAGCCACTAGATCCACTAGGTCCTATTCCTCCTGACCCACTAGATCCATCGGATCCACCAGGTCATGTAGTGGTCATACCAAGGGTCCCCAAAGTTCCACTAAACATTTTCTTGATGGTCTGTGAGAATTCCCCACTACCACTAGTGTACCCCACACCACTCTAAGATGTAAGACCGAAGGCTTGTGCACTTGTTGCTTGTCTAAAAATTCCTCAAAATATTGGAATATGCATAGCCATAGAAGTGGGAAATGAAAAATTATATCTTATAGGAACATATCTATCACTTCCACTGATATAAGCTGGGTCAACGATACTTCTTCCTTGATTTGGGAAACAAAGCATCAGGGTTTGGTCACTAAGTGGGTTTAGATACGTGCTAATGACTCTTCTCTCTCCACATGATGAAATCTCATCAGAATTCGAAGGGGTCTCTCTTACTCACTTTCCAAGATGGGGTAGCATAGACTACTCAGGTTCCACATCCTCTGTGTGAACCTCAACTCCTTCTCACAACGTCTTCCTCCATAGATCCATCACACTTGTAACCTCACGTTGTCTAGTAATCTCCCTTTTATACACTTAACTATAATTGAGCCGTATCTCCTCCCTTTCTTTCTCCATTGTAATATCTACCATATTCCTCCACCCTAGCTAATTGGGTACATCTACTATAGTCCTTTGTCACATGATGGTCCGGAAAGCAGAACAAGATGTAGTCATTTTTACACCCACCAAAGAACAAGGGAATCCCATGCACGCTGGCCTATGACCCATTAGGTGCTAGGTGCTCACCGAGGCATGCGCTTGGGTGTTGAGTCTCTCTTTTATGTGAGTTAAGTGGGAAGCGATCATCTATGTCAGAAATTAATGAATAAAGGTGGAAATGAGACAAATAATCATCATAAGGCTCGAACAACCTCTATAAAAATGTATTCATAACAAATAGAGAGTACTTATAGATAACAAATAGAAATATAGCAGAAAGGAAAGTACATAATGATTTATATCTATTCCATAACATCCATGAGCAGAAATGAAAACATATAGATATGAACCGAATCAATTACATTCATACTCATTCATTTTTATAACCTTATTACACTCAATGGATCTATTAGAATACAACAACTTTATCAGACCGAAGTCATACATCATAACAGAGATCATGTCCTTCATCCATACTAAGAAAAATTTATATCCTAGCCCCTTAATACATTACTTCCATATAAAGTCTCTACCCAATCCCACAGAGTTCTCCTAGTAATTTTGCATAGCTCCGCTCTCTCTATTCTCCTCCCATCTATTTGATCTATATATTTTTCTCCTACGGCGCTCACATATATAGGCATCCCAAAGTGCTAACTCATCCTTCTACGGCCTCAGATCTAGTGCCAAGTGTCTAAATGTGGTCCTCCATGGGAGCATGCTTCTCTAGGCTTGAGATCTCCACTTTTTTCCATGATGTCTTCTAGAACCTTCTATCGTAGGGCATATTCCTTTCATGGGAATCATGTTGCTAGGCTGGCACCTTATCCACTTTACATGCCCAGTCGAGTCACACTTTTCTTGTGTCTTTCCCAAAATTCCCAATGTGGCAAAGCCACTGAAACCTTAGCTCTATCCATGCACACACCACGGGTTTTCTTAAACCATTCCTTAAACCCTATCATGCGCACCTTCTCCTTACGCTCCTTCTTCAACTAGGCCTTGCACACCTACGTGCCTTTTTATACTTAGCCAATATTTTGGGGTACCAACATCACCCCACATTATGCCTATTCTCCATCCATGGGAACACTTCTCCAATGAATAAGTAATCATAGTAGACTTACATCTTGGAAAAATAATAAGGGGATGAATAATTTGGGAAAGAAGAAAGAATGGGGAAGTGATGGCATTACTTGCAACAAGCTAGGAAAATATTTTTGCAAGTCGGACTCCAACTTGTTCCAGGAATTGACTTTGTTCAGTGATCTCTGACAGAGGTCACTGACTAGGGTGCTTACCTCCCTCAAAATTAGTCCATCTCCTTGAGCGTTCATAGTGTCAACATTTTTCTCCAAATCCTTGCTCATGTCTTCAAGTGCATCCATCCTTCAAGTAATCTATGGCTACAGTTCCTTGACCCATTTTTGATTGAACCCCTTAAGGTTTTAATGGCGTCAGATTTATTTTCGACCTTGGAAAGGATTCTATCCATTTCTACCCTATTTCCCTTATTCTTCTCTTGAAACTACTTCATCTCTTCTTCGTGAGTGATGACTAAGATTCTCGCCACTCTATTCCTATATGCGAAATTATCATACGTGGCCTCATCAGATTGGGTAGCAATATTAAAATTAACAAGTACCTTTCTATACTCAATAATGATTGCTACCACTTTTAATTTGTCATCCCTCTCCAAGCGTCTTGCCACTTCTTTTGTGGACTCCGGGGCCAATGGTTATCTCTCCGTGGTAAGGATGCGGATCAAATATTCTAAGCACTCAAGAGTGGATCCATACTTCTACGTGGGTGGTGTTAGGTTTGGATGCTTCAACATAATGACATTTGTGATAGACTCAATATTTTTATATATTTCACGCACCTTCTCGTTCTCATCCCTTATTTCATGCTTCAACTATGCGCTGATCAAATACTCTTCTTTCAAGCCCTTAGTCTTCTTAGCCAACTCCTCTTCCTTCTTTTCTATCTTTTCCTCTAGAAATATTACTCTGTCATTTCTTCCAAAGAGCCTAGCCCCAGTCTCAACCGTAACCTTGTTCGAGTGCATTATATAACTACTCATTTGAGAGTTGTTTGGACATTTACCAAGGGTTTGGTTCCCTTGGACTCGATCTAGCGAGGTTTTCCCCTTGGTGTCAATATGGGACTCAAACACCCAAGAGAGCATCTTATTTTTCTTGGAGTATGCACCCTCCTCATCGAGATATCTCCATAGCTAGAAGTTCTTCCATGGGTACAGGTGCTCTAGAAAAGTGCACATAACACCTTCCTTTGGTCATAAACATAGCCCATGACCTGTCCTCATTTAGTATCAAGGTTCTTCCTTCATAATCACGTGGATTTGGGGAAGGTCACCATTGGACTGAGACCTCCTCGATATTGACTTGTTATTTCTCAATTATTTCCTCCTTACCTTCTTCTATTACTATGTCGCGTTGTGCTCCAATTCTTGTTCTACAAAGGCCTCAATTATTTTCATTGCTTCTCTTTTTTCCACCTCATTTACTTTCTCCTACATTAGGCTTGGATCTTTTCTCTTCTATGCACCAGCCTCCTCATTTCTTCCCATGTCCTGGGTTCCTTCCTCATCACAGCTACCCTTGCGTTGCACGAAAAGGAACTCATGGTCTTCTTCTCTACCCTCTTCTTCTAAATCATGCACATTGAAGATAGGTGGCTCTTGATTTCTTTCAGGATCATCTTCTTCATCGTCATCATCATTTTTTCTTATGTATTTCTCCAAGCTCTCAGTTTCTTCCGAGTCGGTCTCCTCTTCTATCATCTACTTCTTTTTGAGAGGTTACTCTTCCACAAGGGATCCAACCTTCTCTACTTCCTCTGGAAACTTCTCCTTGGTGAGGGGTTACTATGGAACCTCTTCTTCCATGGTCTTCTCCTTTACCAGGGATATCTTCCTGCACATATAGGTGCTTATGTTTTGCACTTTCTACGGGTGTGCTTACTAGCTAGGCAAATCTACACACTTGGTGATTTTTATTCTTCCCTCTCCCTTTTTGTTGGGTGGTTGATTTCTTCTACCCATGGGATCTTGAGGTAAAGAGACATCATTATCTAGGTATGTGGATTTCTCAAATTTTGTCCTAATGCGGAGATATACATGTGCCATGGACTTTCTGGGATTATTAGAGTCGGGGGTCTCATCATTTTGATTTCATATGCTACGTACTTTTCCACGTATGTGTGCTTCTTGGGGTAGATTTACATCCGCACATCTCCCTATGGTCTGATCAACTTCAATAAGATCAAACCTTAGTCTCTTTGCTTCCTTGAACCTATTAAATCCCACTTGGAAGTCTTGGGTGGTGAAGGAGAACATGAGTTTACACCATGGGCTCATGGTTTCATCCACCATCATGAATCTACCTATACAAAGTGTTGGTACACAACAAACTCGGTTTCTCCTGTTGTAAGTGTAGGTAGTTGCTATGGGATTCTCCACTCTACCTCAAATGCATCCCTTAAGTGCTTATACCACTTATCCAGGCGCACCTTGTGGCAGGATATCATTGTTTCACATGTATACTTTGCAAATATTTTTGTCGGTGAGGGATCTTGACCAAATGCTCCCAAAAAAATTGTCTCCGCATTAGGCACTCCTATCTCCAAAAATACAATTTTCAGGAGGGTATTTCCAAAGAGTATCTTGTCTCCTTCATGGGTGATCTTTGATTGTCTCATCTATAATGAAGGCCAATATATTGTAGATTGTGACCTTTGATTTTTTTACATACATTCAGTGAGGCCTTATTTACCTGTGTCCACCTTTCTTGATCATTTAACTTTGTGAATAGGTGCATGACCATTCTCATGATGGGATCTAGGATTTTCACAATATCAAAATACCTTGACCTCTTTTTGTAATCATATGCATTGAAAGTTACTTTGATGGCTTCCTTTTCACTCAGGTCATCATCTATGATGTCTCCCTCGTAGATGAGACCTATAAACTTTGAAATCAGATGATGGGTTATGCACATCTTACGCCTGTGAATTAAAAGTGGTCCTCATGCATGTGTGACATTAGCCACTGATAGAGGCACTCAGGATTTCCAAAGTAGGGTAATTCATAGAGTTGCAATAACCCTGCCTTCTCCAACTTCACTTTTACCTCATCACTATAGATGGGCAAACCCTATAGTGTCCTTTTATTTGTTGGGTTAACTAAATCCAATGTCATTTCCTTCTCTTTTGTGCTTGTGTGATGGTTATAATCTCTCACCTCCATCTTTCTCAAATGGGACTCCCACTCCTTCCCCAACAAAACTCCATCTAGGTACTACATATCTGCATACCACTCCTCATTCATGCTTGTCTTTGTTCTTCTTTGGGTATTTTCCCTTGCCCTTGCCCTTACCATTTGGCTTCTTAGGTGACATAGTTGGTTTCTTGGATGCCATTTTCTAGGTCATCTAATCAATTCAATCTCTTCTTGTTACTCTACACTTCCAATTATTCCAACCTTAGATCTAAACTTGTGAAGAAACCTCTTAAACCCATGCCCTATTTTTCAAAGTCTAATTGGGACAATAATTTCACAAGAAAATTCCTTCTCACAACTTCTCTTACACTCGTGAAATCCCTTTTGTTTGAAAATCCAAAATATTTACTCACGCTCAATCTCTTCAAATTGTTCTTCACACGGATCGATTATAGAAGCCCTAGTTTGTAATGATGCAAAAGCACTTCTTTCTTTGTATACTCAAAGTAAATAATGAAATGCCTTGACTTTCTATTTATAGTTTTTCCCACTTTGTAACATTAAATGCTTCCTTACCTACCACTATAATTTTACACTTAATGTGGCTTTTTCAAATAAACCCAACTTTAGGGCTTTAACTTATGCACCCAACCTTGTGTAGATTGTTCTCTAACCTTTTAGTGTGTAACCAATCCATCTTGACAAGAGACTCTTGTGCATGCATAACTAGCACCGAAGGCACTTCTTGTCATGATTTTTGCTCTTGCCTATTTTTGATACTTTTGCGCTTCTTCCTCTCTTGTACATGGATCCCTAATGTAGCCTTATCCTGACACCAACCATCCTTTTTCACCTTTTCTTACATGTACTTTCTTCACAGGGCCATTCAATCAGGCTTTCCAATGCAATCCTTCCTGGCACTTCATACTTCAATTTCTTCCACCTTACTCCACCCCACACTAAAATGATGTGTGGTCCTCTCACGTAGTTACAACCTTAAAAAAGTAATGAGATTACTGGTGCCTAAGGCACAACAAAAAAAAAAAAAAGAAAGGGAAACACAAGAAAGGAAAATGCATTAAAGAAAATCCTAAACTAACTAGAAATACTTCCTTATTTACAAACACCAATAAGACTTATTTATAGTAGGGCTTCACCTACTTCCATTGAAGTGTCCTAGAACTATCATCACATCCAGGTGCTTATAAGCGGCATGCGTCTGAATCAAGGATGAACAAGGTGGTGTAGGGACCCAACCAATGCACTTTTAACTTCCTAGGATGGTGTAGAAACTTAGAATCATACAGTAAGACCATCTTCCCAACCTCAAACTTCTTGTTCCTAATGTGGCGATCATGCCATGATTTTTTCTTTGATTTTTTTGTTGTTTGGCTCCACCTGGCGAGTGATCATCTTTCATCTACCTTCATTAATTTATTAATCCTTTCTTTCAGCACTTGCTCATCAACCAACCCTTGTGCGCGTGCTTTATATACAGAGAAGGTAACATAAATTCAACCGAAAGTAGAGCTTCCATGCCAAACACGGATTGAGATGGTGTTGCCTTGTTCATCCTTTTATAATTTGTTCTATAAGCCCATAATATGGTTGATACCTTTTCATCCCAATCTTGACTTCCGACATCACAAATATTTTTCAAGGTATGACTTAGAATTTTTAAAATGCTTTTGTGGTTCCATTTTCTTGTGGGTGATAAGGTGTAGTCTTGTGATGAGCCACCATGAACTCTGCTAACAGGATTACCACAGTTTGATTCAAGAAATGTGTACCCCTATTGCAGGTTAAACTTAAAGGGCATCCATACCTTGTGATAATGTCCTCCCATAAAACTCTTGCTCCTGTGGCTATTGTTTAGTCTTTAGTTAGGGCTTCTTCTAGCCACCTTGTCAAATAGTCTGTGCAAGTGATTACGTAGTGTGATCCAGTCCTACGTGTGCTGCTGGTGCAATAGGGCCTACAAAGTCTATTGCCCATTTCTCAAAAGGTTTAGCATTAGGGATAGGGTGTAAAGGCATTTCATTTCTCCTTCCTGGCTTGCCAATGTGCTGGAAATGGTTACACGTTTTACAATATTCCTTACAATCCTTATACAGAGTTTCCCACCACAATCCTGTCATTAATATTTTACATGTAGTGGCATCGCCTACATAATGTCCACTTGCACTTCCTTCATGTGTTTCCTCTATGATGGCGAGGTACTCATGCTCTAGTACACACCTGTGCAAAACTTCATCACGCCTTAGTTTGTATAACTCCCCACTGATCAACATGTAGGGCGCAACACATATGGCTAGCTGATTTTTCTCTAATATCTTCATCCCTTCTAACGCTATACATGTTTTAAGGAATGCAACAATATCCTCCAAGTCTGAGGGCACGTGCCACAACCTAAACAACTACGCATTTGGCATAGTATCTTCAAATATTTGTGCATCCTCCCCAAATCAATCCTAGACAAATGGGACAGGTCTGGAATTACTCTTCCCTAGTTTGACAACCACTGTGAACTTGAATTCTTAGAACATTAACACCTACCAATATACACGCCATTGTAGGATGGGATTTTTCACCAACTATTTCAATGCCATATGATTAGTGTAAAATATAAAAGGGGTTGCCAAAAATAGTGTTCGAATTTATGAAGCACTTAGATCATTGACAATTCCTTGTGCTTGGTCATAGTATAATTGCTCGCTCACTGGTGTCAACTTCCTACTTTGCAAAGCATAGGGGGTGATCAATAATTCCCTCACCGGGATGTGCAAGCACTACCCAAATTTTTGTTCGGACGCATCCACATGAACATGGAAGGGATTATCCCAAGAAGGGAAACGTAATATAGGCGCAGTGACAAGCCTATCCTTTAGTGTGTCAAATGCCTTCTATTGCACCTCCCCAATGAAAGGTAATTTTATGTCTGAGAAAATCTTCTAAATTCATGGCGTTCTTGGCATACCCCTTAATGAACTTTTGATAGTAGCCCGTGTGTCTAAGAAACCTTAGTACTACACTTTGACTAGTTGGCTCCCCCAATCCCACAATCACCACAATTTTGGCGGGATCCTTTGGTAAGCCTTCTTTACATATGATGTTTCCCAACAGGGTCCCAAATGGGTTAGAAGATACACACTTGTTGATGTTTAGGGATATCTTTAACTGCTGACACATTTCATACATCGATCTCAGATTGTCACAATGGTCCTTGACTAGTCCATACATGGTCCAATCATCAAGGTAGACTTGGAGAAACTTGTGGATGAATTCCTGGAAGGCTTGCACTACAATGCATGAGAATACAACAGGCATGTTCTTCAACCCAAAAGGCATGACCGTATAGGAAAAACTTCCCCACTCGGTGGCAAAGGTTGTCTTTCTCTGGTCTTCCTTTGTAATCCTCACCTGGTGATAGCCTAAGAACCCATCCATGAAAGAGTAGAATTCATGCCTGCCACTCCTTCCAAGATTTCTTTAGTGAATGGGGTTGGGAAGGGATCAATGACACACACTGCATTCAGATCCCTATAATCAACACATATCCTTATCCTTCCATCCTTTTTGATACTAATCACCATTGGACTTATCCACTCTGACTCCTCCACAACCTCTATGATTCCTGATGCTATCATCTTATCTATTTCCTCCTTGACCTTCATGCATAGATTATGATTCATTTGGCATGGTATCTTCTAGACTAGGCACACACCTTCCTTCAACTTAATTCTCATTTCCCCTAAGGAATGCTGAATTCCTTTGATTTCATGATACCCGCGTGGGAATAAATCCTCAAACTCATGTAAAATATCAATGATCTTAGAGACTTCCTTCTTTGACCAATAATCTCCAATGATAGCTTCCTTGGGTTCCACCTTTGACCCAATATTAACCTTTTTTGTCTTTAAAGGCTCATGATAGGTGTGCATTCTTTCATCAACACTATCCATCACTTCGTGTGAGCCTAGAGAATGGTTAACCTCCAAATTTTCCATCTCTTCACTGTCTATGACATAGACCATCTTTCCTTTTTCTTTCTCTACACACGCGCACTCAAACTGTATCTCTTATGTTTCCTCTTCCTCAAAATGCGCCTCTAGGAAGGTTCACCTAGCAACTTCAGTAGCCTATCTTCTACCATGACACTATCCCCAATGGTAAGGTGCTTAAAAACCTACAATGCCTTATCCACCAAGGGTTTTGTACTTCAATACTCAAATGTTTGAATGAGACCAGCCATTAACTCTTACCAATTCCCTATTTGGTAGCGTGTGTTAGAGTGGATGTACCATGAGTGTGTGCAACCATGTAGTGTAGAATATAGTTTGTGTACTTAGAGGGACGGTGGAAAATATTTTTGCCTTCCCTCCGGGTTCTCTCACAAGCTTGGATGTGGAATGAAGCGGTCTCTTTACCATGGTAATATTTAATATCCATGGGCACATTGCTCCGCAAAACCTTACAGAGAAGGAAATTCTTACCTTGTGCCATTCCAATAGACTATCCCAATGCGTTGACCCCGGTCAAGCAACAGCTTCTAAGTAGGACGTAACTTAACATCCCCCTTTATTCATCTTCATTTATCCACTAAGCTTCCATCTTCTACAAAAATACCTCGGGGGAGGATCCTCCTGAGTACTTAGGTAGCTCCTTTCCTCCTAGGCACTAGACCATACATGTTTTTTTCACCTTTGTCACCGATCCTCTCAAATGTCATCCAATTAACTCATAGGTTCTATGCACCCAATTATTACATGCTATCTCGGAGGTATCACTTAATGACCGAGAATCCTCAAAATAGATAAATCCCTATGTGGGATGAATTTTATTTGGATCCTTGATTGAGTGCGCATATATTCTATCCAAAACCTCTTCTCCCAAAGGTTCAAGATAGGGTGTTAACTTCCCATCACCGGGGTATGATGACTGTTCTTCCTCATTTTCAAATCTTATGTACCCATATTTGAATTGAAGATACTCATTGTTCTTATAACACCATGGGTACCCAAGTAGTCGGTAAATTGTCTGTCTCGACAAGCACCAAGAATTCAAATTCCTTAGTAAACTTAGCTCCCTAAATGGTGATATATGCATCCTTTAAGACACTGATGGGCATTGCCTTTATTTTTTTTGCCATATACAACACATTCAAAGATGGTTGTAATGCATTCCTTCCCATCTGATGCCATGCATCTAAGGTGAGAACATTGACCTCCACACCTATGTCAATGAGGATATTACTAAGAAGCAATCCATCTACAAATGCATTTAATGTGATCTCCCTATCATAGTCTAGGCTATGAGGGTGAAGGTTTACATTTCAGACTGCCTCTCATGGTATTCTTTGGTGCGTGGTTCCTTCTCTCTCAACCAAACTCCTAGCAAGGGAATAATAGTATCTTTCCTTAGCATTTTACATACTTCACTCGACCTCATCCATGTCATATTTTGGCACCACAACCTTCATTATTTGCTCCTCCCTCCTAGAATTCCCCTTTAGACACTATATTTCTCCTTGTAAACTTTTAATGATGTCCATGGTATCTTGATATACCTCATTTTGACAGGGTTTGGGTACTTCTCATGTACCACTTCTTCCCTTGAAACCAGGTTCTTCTGCCTTTGTATTTCCTTTGTGCATTGCCTCTACTCTTGTTGTTACCATAATAAGTTCCAATCCTACATCACATGTTACCCATGGCATCCATTGTGTGTCCATCTTCTTAATGCTTACCATTGCAACACCTTTGTCTTTCTGGTGCTACTGATTCATGTGCTCAAACAACTCAGGGCACTCATATTTGTGTTTCTTCCTACACCATGAGGCTGCAATAGTTCAGGGAACTCTCATTTGTAATTCTCTGTAAACCCACAATTAAAACGAGTTCCACATGGGAAATCACTTCTTCCTCCTCCGCGATTACCATGACAAAAAAATCCTCCATGAATTCCCATTCCACATGCGCCTCCTTTCATGTGCTCCTCATAACGGTGATCATCACCCTTAGAACTACTAGAAATGTTGGTCTGACGCACCCCATGATCAATGGCCTCATGGATCTAGTAATAAGCCTACAATCCTTAGTATCATGGGTCATAGAGGTGCATATATTATAGTAGAAAGACACATTATCTTGAATTACGTGTTGTAATATGGGGCATCTACTTGTATCGTGGTCCCCATGACAAATTTCACACTCTCTTTGTTATGGAACTTACTTGTCCCTCGGGGAAACTATCCTTGACATGTCCCTCCACTTCATAATATTTACACCATATACCATTGTGAGTCTCATGGGATGAGTTCATAGACAACTACTCCAGATGCTTAGCAATAGTAGTAATTTGAGCATCCAGAAATGGGCTAACACCGAGATCAAAACTTCCAATAGCTTAAGCCCGGCGTGTAGAGTGGATTATAACACCTCCCGCATGGTCTCGTGAAAGTTTTATGAGATAGAGATCTTCTAAAAGGTGTTATCAACCCCCAAAAATCATTGAGCATGCTTTGTGAATGGTGAATGTCATATGACAATTTTGTGGGAGGGTTTTAAACCATGCATCATACTCCCACACACTTTCTGTCTTTCCCTGTTGAATCTCCATCAAGGTGTTAATGCTCTTCTTTTCAAACTTAGGGATGTGGAATTCTACCTAGAAGGTGTTCTTTAAAGCAGTATAATCCACCCCCGTTTGATGAGGGTCACATTTCCTATATCTTGGTATGTGTACGCGCCCTTGCAACGTCATTATAAATTGACTAGCCTTCCACACTGGGGTTGTGATCCCCTTCATGCGCCATACCACCTCACACTTTTCAACATGTTCTATAACATCTTTAATACCTATATAATCTAGAAAATCTAAATACATCTCAAAAAAGACTTGAGGAGGTGGTTTGAGGCCCTTGTCCTCCCGAGCCGAGCTTTGGTTTCCTTCGGTGTTTTCTATGCCACTGGATCCACTAGATCCACTAGGTCATGTGCCACTAGACCCATAAAATCCACCAAGTCTTATTCCTTCTGACCCACCAGATCCACTGGATCCACTAGGTCCTGTAGTGGTCGTGCCAAGGTTCCCCAAAGTTCCATGGAACTCTGTGTCGATGGTCTATGATAATGCCCCACTAGCACTAGTGTACCCCATGCCACTCCAAGACATGAGACTGAAGGATTATGTACTTGCTCCTTGTTAAAAAATTCCTCTAAATACTAGAATATGCATAGCCATAGAAGTGGAAAATGAAAAATTATATCTCTTGGGCGTAGATCTGTCACTTCCACTCGATACCATCTGGGTTAGTAATACTCCTTCCTTTATACGGGAAACCAAGTGCTAAGGTTTGGTTAGGTGGGTTCGAGATACGTGCCGGTGAATCTTCTCTCTCCACACAATGAAATCTCATTAGAAGCTGAAGGGGTCTCTTTTATGTGCTTTCCAAGATGGGGCAACATAGATTGCTCGGTTTCCACGTCCTTTACATGAACCTCAACTCCTCGCAACGCCTACCTCTATAGATCCATCACACTTCTGCAACCTCATGTTGTCTAAAAATATCCCTTTACGAGCTTCACTATACTTGAGCCATCTCTCTTACCTTTATTTCTCGATTGTAATATCTACCATCTTCCTCCACCCCAGCCTTCCTCACCGAGTGCTCGAATAGTTTAGCCGGCCATCAAAAATACCTCTAAACTTAAGGTAACAATCAAGATCTTCTTTACGGAGGGATAACATGTAGAAATGATCCTCTGGGCTCCCTCAGAAACTCAAACTCAGCAAATTCCAGATAAGAATATGTAGAAATAGCATACTCTAGAGTGTAGCTATCTAACACACCTTTCCACCAATGATCCACAACATGATTCCACATCGATCTTCATCCTGTAGCCTCGATATTATTCTTGGGTCCACATGTGTGATCTATAATACCAACTTGATCTAGATGCATATGCTGAGAGCCATTCATATAGTTCTACTAGGAAGAAAAAGAAAAAGTTTCATATAAATCATGGTAGAGGTTCTCTTCTACCCATCTACGTACATCAAAATTAGATCTAGTGTTGAATCTCTAAGAAAAATCATCCTCTGTGCTCTTGAACCATGATTCAACACTTTCCAAATTTAAACACTCTGTCATTACTCATTACACAGATCATGATGTATTCCATTTCCCACTATAACTTCGAAAAGAGGTCCCAACAATGGAACCAATATGTAGTCATTTTTACACCCACCAAAGAACAAGGGAGTCCCATGCGCGCCGGCCTATCACCCGAGTGGGTGTTGGGTGCTCACCGAGGCAAGCGTGGGTGCTTGAGTATCTCTTTATGTGAGTTAAGTGGGAAACCATCATCTATGTTAGGAACTTAATGAATAAAGGTGGAAATGAGACATACAATCATTAAAGGGCTCAGAACGGCCTCTAGAAAAATGTATTCATTCCAAACAGAGAGTACTTACATATAACAGATAGAACTACAACGAAAAGAAAAATACGTAAGGATTTATATCTATTCCATAACATCCATGAGCAGAAATGACAAGATATACATATGAACTGAATCAATTACATTCATACTCATTCATGTTTAAAACCTCATTACATTTAATGGATCCATTAGACTACCACAACTTGATTAGACCAAAGTCATACATCACAGTAGGGATCATGTCCTTCATCCATACTAAGAAAAATTTATATCCCAGCCCCTTAATGCATTACTTCCATATAAAGTCTCTATCCAATCCCATAGAGTTCTAGTAGTATTTCTGTAGAGCTCCACTCTCTCTATTCTCCTCCCATCTATCCGATCTATATATTTTTCTCTTGTAGGTGCTTGCATATATAGGCATCCCAAAGTGCCAACTCATCCTTCTGCAGCCTTAGATCCGGTGTCAAGTGTCTAAATATGGTCCTCGATGGGAGCATGCTCCTCTAGGCCTGAGCTCTCCACTTTTTCCAGTATGTCTTCTATAACCTTCTATAGCAGGGCATATTCCTTTCGTGGGCATCACGTTGCCAGGTTGGCACCTTATCCACTCTACATGCATAGTTGGGTCATGCTTTTCTCGTATCATGCCCAAAATGCTCAATATGGATAAGTCCTGAAACCTTAGCTCTTTTCATACGTGTGCCATGGGTTTTCTTAAACCCTTCCTTAAACCCTATCCTACATGCCTTCTCCTTGCATGCCCTTCTTTAACTAGGTCTTGCGTGCCTACGTGCCTTTTTGTACTTAGCCAATATTTTGGGTTCTCAACACTTTTCTTTCCCAATCACTCAAATTACACACTCGGCTCCTAAGATTGTGTTGAATCTTATTTTTTTCTTATGTTATCCAATTTTTTACCCGTTACAAATTAAATAACTTCTAAAATATGGACTTGGGAAATTTCATGAGATTTTGGTGAAGAATCTACATTTTTAGGTATTTCTCGTGTTTTGGGCACTTACAATGGTTCAAGGAATTGATCTCCTTTTCTTCGTGGTCAATGAAATCCATACTTAGTAAAATTGTAAAAATGACGAAAAGCTGCGCAAAACTGGAAAAGCCACACAAAACTAGAAAAACCACGCAAGAGAGGAAAAGCCACACAACAAAGGGAAACAACAATTTTTTCACGCGAACTTAAAATGACCATAAATTTTGACCCGTTGCTTCGTTTTTATCAAATTTTATATCATTGTAAAGGACTCAACATCCTCTATGCCATGTAAATTAGATTTTTTAATTTAAGTGAAGGGAGTTGGGAAGAAAAGAGAAATATGTCTCTAATATTAAAGATGTGTAGTCCTAAGTAGCTCAATAACCAAACTTAATGAAATATGGCCCTCTTTTCTTCTTGAGAAAGTAAAAGGGACATTGGTGAATGGATCTGTAGGTAACCCATACTCTTTTCTAGATAATTAATGCATCTTTTTGGCGGGTTTAATGGAATTTTTGGGGTTCTTCTTCTCTTCTATGTTTCTTATTCACTTCTACATATTGTAAACTTCTCATTTTTGAGAGGTGGACAGATATTCTGGGCATGGGGAAACTCTACCAATTTTTTATCTCAAATTCCTTGAGTACCAAGCCTTTACACAAACTCTGCAAATGTAATTTTCCTTTATTTTGTAAATGTAACGGAGTTTGAAACTTTGTGGATCAATAAAATTTATGTTTGTAGTGTTCTCTCAACCCTTGCATTTATTTTATTACATCTCCTTGCCTCTCTATTGTTATTTTTTCTATTTTGTGCACATTTTCTTCATGTACTGGTTCTTGTTGTTGTGTTTCATGGTTATTTGGTGGTGAATGGAGCTTGGTTTTGTGTCATAGTTTCTTGACCTTCCCTTGTTGCATTTTCCACTTCCATTCTCCCTCAAGCAAGATATTCCAACCCCTTTTTTCAAGTCTATCACCTCTACGGTGTAGGTTTTTACATTTTAATGCATTTTCTCCTCCCCCGATCCCTTAGAATTTATATATTAGGATTAAATATTTATATTTCATTCCTTAGGAGTAGTTTAGTGTTAGGATTAGGGAGAGGAACAAACCTTCTATGGAGGTCCATATCAAGTCTACAAGTCCCATAACTTGGGAGATGGTCCAATGTTACCTAGTTACACTGATAGCTCATGCACACACACACGAAAAATAAGAGGGTGTTGTAATTTGGTGATAACAATTTTGGCATGCCCAGTGGGAAAACAAGAAGTCATTTTTAGCAAGTGTGTATCCTAGTTACATTTTCATTTCATCAATTTTGTTGTGCTCTTGATGAAATCTCATCCTTTAGAGGCATGTCCAAGCACAACTTATGACTCCATTAATCCAAAAAAACCCATTTCCATCCATTTTCCTTTTCATACCTTTCATTTTTCTTCCATCCATGAAGTTGTGTAATCATGACTTCATTTCCATCATGGGATTCCCATTTCAAAGAGAAGCAAAGTGTTATTCAAACTCATCTCTAGGTCATTACAATCCACCTCTAGATCAGTTTTTGATGAAAATCAGATCCAGTATGCATATCCACATAAGAAAAATGCAAATCAAGAGCAAGAGTATGCAAAATTTAGAGGCCATCCTATGTATGGATATTTTGAGTTGCAGGTGAAGGTTCGAGAGAATGGAGGAAAATATGGTGCACACAGGATACATCTCAATGAAAAGTACTTAGAATTAGTTTCAGGGTCCCTTGTCCATGGGTTGGCCCTATGCCAAGACACTACAACCCTCAGTAGAAGCTTGATTTCATGGTTGAAATGTTGCCACAACTTACAAAGTGGATTAAGGAGATTGAGGCTTACGAATCTAATGCTAGACAATCCTGTCAATGGGAAACTCTTACATTACCATCTCACAACCCTCTTCCCATTCCCCAACCTACACCATCTCAGCCTAAGTTTGAATTCCCTTGCTTCCCATTTGCTTCTCCCATTGTGAATTCCACTTCTTCACCTTCTTCCCTTCCATCCCATCTTCTATCTTCTACCCTTTTCTCTTCCAAAACTCCTTCCCCTCCACAAAAACAAGAAGTTAAAACTTCCCTTCACTAAAAAAATTGCAAAAATCATTTGAATCCCAACCCACCCCTCCTCTTGCATTCCAAACCCATTTTGGGAAGAACAAAATTAGAAAATCAGTCAAGGAGGGAAGAAAACTGAGGAGCCTAGAAAATAATAAATTGCAAGAAATTTGAAAGAGTGGGCTAAAGGATTTGATATCAATCAAATACCTTTGATTACTAAGCCTCAATTTGAGGTTGGAGTTGAATAACAAGTGGTGCAAACTGATTTTTTATTAGCAACAAAGTGAGAAAAAGATACATATGATAAAAAAATCCTTGTGTTCTAAGTATAGTGTTCACGTTGGCACTATATGTTCAGAAATTGTTGATCCATCACTAGTTGTAGAATCAATTAAAGAGGAATATTAATATCCAAATCCATAAGAAGAGGAGGAAAATCATTTTCAAATGCCCTATAGGAAGAGAATATCATAGAGAGCTTTTTCCTTTCTTGTGGTAATGAAAATTCAGATTTCCCTCTTCCTTCATCTTTTGTTGAAAATGATTTGATTGATGAATCCATTATAGAGGAAAGATTTGAGGATATTGATTCCCATAAAATTCCACAAGAACAATAAATGGAATATTTTGATCTTTCAAATTTCATGTTTGAGGAGGAAATCGGACAAGAAAATCAACTTTTTATTCAAGAGGAAGAATAGAAGCGCCGATTGATCCACAATATTCAAAAAGTTGCGGTGATTCACCAAATACTCCATCAAACGCTGCAACTAATATTGAGAAGTTTCATGTTGAAGAAGAGAAAGGAAATAAGGATGAAACCACTCCCATATATATCATTGAGGTATAAAATCAGATGTTTATAGATGAACAATAATGTCAAAACTAACATGCAAATAATCACCTTTTCCAAGAAAGTCTACAAAGTGACTTCATTATTGAAGTTGGGATTCAGAGTAATAGGAATACTTCTTGGATCGGCCTTTGCCCAATCAAATATCTAGCTAGTTTAGAGTCAAAATCAGAGTTTCCACTAGTCATGCTTACTTCTAAGCATGAGGAAGATATTCAATATACCAAGGATGAGTTGTAATGCCTCTTCAATCCAAATGCAAAGCAAATAAAAGAGGTATTTCTTATGTTTCTAGTTGATACCTTGATGATTTGGGCGGAAAATCAGCTTGTAATAAGTTTTTCACTCATTCACAAGACTATGTTCATTATCACATCAGTTACATGGTCCAAATTTGTGAGGAAGGAAAGCTATTTCTCCTTTTCGATTCTAAGGGATTTTTTTGAGTTTTCCTTTCCTCTTGTTAGAATAGAGTAGGTAGGTTTGTTTTTAGCAGAAGAAGTTCTTAGGAACACTCCACATGTTTCACTTGAGACATGTATGATATAATTTTTTTACTTAGTTTTGGCTTCATTGTTGCTCTTGCATAGTTCATTGGAAGTGGCAGTATTCATGGGGAAAATCAGATTTGAAAGTAGTCCTAAGTGCATTCTAGATCAACATGTGTTCCACAAACTTCTACATGTTTCATACTTGCTAAGAAATCATTAGTTTCAGTCCTTCATACTTGGCAAGAAATCAGATTTTGGGAAAATTTAGAGGTTCATCTTTCATCCCATCAGATCAAATTGTAGAGAAAATAAAATTTTAGATTCAAAATAATTTTCCACTCGATCAAAACTTTAATATTTTTTTATAAAAGTTGGAAAATTTGAGTAAAAGGATCAGCTTCAGGTTTAACAATGTTTAAGTGGCTCAGGGACATGATTTTAGAGTTTAAGATCAAAATTGTGTTTACTAGGCTGACTCCATGCCCAATGAATGCTTCAAGGCCACTGATCTCTTCGATCTAGTAGATAGATTACCCCGTGAGTCACCAAACAGTTATCCAATTCAATTTTTCACACCTTGTAAATTGGATAACTTCATAAATATGGACTTAGGAAATTTCATGAGATCTTGGTGAACAATCTACATTTTCAGGTATTTCTCATGTTTTGGGTAGTTACAATGGTTCAAGACATTGATCTCTTTTTCTTTAGGCTCAAATAAATCTATACTTGGTAAAATTGTAAAAAATGAGGAAAAGCCATGAAAAACTAGAAAAACTATTCAAAACAGAAAAAGCCATGCAAAAAATTAAAAACCACACAAAAAAGGAAAATCCATGCAACAAAGGAAAATCCACGCAATAAAGGAAAAGCCACGTAACAAAGGGAAATGATAGTTTTTTCAAGTGAACTTAAAATGGCCATAACTTTTCACCCGTTGCTCCATTTTTCACAAAATTTATATCGTGGGAAAGCTCTCGACATCATCTACACTATGAAAATTGGATTTACTTATTTAAGTGAAGGTAGGTTGGAAAAAAATAGGAAAAATTATCTAGTATTAAATATACGTAGTCCCGGGTAGCTCAACAACACAATTTAACGAAATATGGTCCTCTTTTTTTTTCTCCAACAGACAAAAGGGACATTGGGGAATGGATTTCTAGGTCACCCATACCCTTTTCCAAATAATTAATTCATCTTTTTGGTGGATGAAATGGTAATTTTAATATTCTTCTTCTCTTCTCTCTTTCTCATTCACTTCTACATATTGTAAACTTCTCATTTTTGAGAGGTGAAGAGATATTATGGGAGTGGGGGAAACTCTACCAATTTGTTTTCTCGAAAATACTTGAGTGAAATCCTTCAAATGGAATTTTAAAATGTAATTGTGCCTCTATTTTTCAGTTTTAATGGATTGTGTAACTTTTTAGAGCAAAAAAATTATCTCTGTGGTGTTCTTTCAACCCTTGCATTTATTTTATTGCATCTCATTGCCTCTCTATTGTTATTTGTCTGCATTCGGTGCATGTTTTCTTCATGTGCGGAGTTCTTGTTGTTGTGTTTCATGGATATTTTGTGGTGAATGGAGCTTAGTTTTGTGTGATATTTGGTTGACCTTCCCTTGTTGTATTTTCCACTTCCATTCTCCCTCAAGTAAGATATTCTAACCCCTTGTTTTGGTGCTATCACCTCTATAGTGTAGGATTTTTACATTTTTATGCATTTTCTCCTCCCCGATCCCTTAGAATTGATATATTAGGATTAATTAGTTGTATTTCATTCCTTAGGAGTAGTTTAGTGCTAGGATTAGGTAGATGAACCAACCTTCTAGAGGTCCATCTCAAGTCTGCAAGTCCCACAACTTGAGAGATGGTCCAATATTACCCAATTACACTGATAGCTCATGCACACACACATGAAAAATTAGAGGGTGATGTAATTTGGTGATAACACCATTTTTTTGATCATCGATTGACCTATTTCATAACCCCATCGAGACTCAAGGGGCATCCTTAATTCTACTAATTTATTATCCATTCCTTCAAAATTTACTTATATGTAACTATCTACTATCTTTAAAGTGGCGTCATTTGCATTACACCACCCCAAAGAGGGAAAATGTAGACACCTAAAATATGCCTATGTAGTTTTTATTCTAAAAATGCACTAATTATACTCTTTCTTGTCATTTCCTTTATAATTAGTAATTTATTTCTAAATAACTAACATTTCCCTTCATTAATTAACTATCCTTTCCCCATTCTCGGATGCCATTAACGACACTTTGTTAGTTATAATCCTCTTATAATCAATTAAGTAACTATTATTAGTTAAACAATTATGTATAACCTTGTATTTAATTAATAAACCTTCTTATTAATTAAATCCTCCTTTAAATCATCTCAAAGAATACACATTTTCCTCTAAATCATCTCTAAATAGATTTCTAAGCTTATTCTACCCTATTAATTAATCCTAGTTGATTAATTAAATACAGGTTCATTTTATGACCCCCTCTCTAAAAAATTATTATAGAATAGGTGGCGAATCTCTGAAATGGACTTTCAATTATGACAAATATCCAAAAATGTTTCGTGGTAAATGCAATTTACCAAGTCACAATTTTTCTAGATTTCAATTAGTTGGATAGGTGTTATACAACCATATATTTATAGTCAAATGAGTGAGTTAGACTTCTAACCTTTTGAGGTCAGATGAACTACATTGGACAACCATCTCTCCCTTTCTAGGAAGATAGGGGTGGATGACTATCTCTCCCTCGTTAAATGATAGGGTTGGATGATCGTCTATCTAAGAGCATGTTGGATGGAAATATCTCGTCTATCTAAAAAAATATTAGAATTCCATCTATCTATAATTAGAATAGGTTATACAACCATCTCTTATAGAGTTTACGGACAGTGTTGGACGACTATCTCTTCTCTATTAGTTGTATAACATTAAATGACCATATATTCTCTATCTATATTCCAAAAATATAGACTAAAATTGATGGGTGTCATTATTCCTTCATTTAATCAACTCTTAGTTGATGTCATATTCAAACAGAGGATGTGTCTCAAGCTATGTGCACCAATAGAAATCTTAGTGATTTAGTAATTGATTGTAGGTATTTATTTTTATATTTCGGGGTTTTGTAGCATCCTTAGAATTCCCTAGCCAAAGCCTTATTAAAACTATACTACAAGAAACTTACTGAAATAAACACTCATTTTTGGAATAAATAAATCTTCAGAATTAAACGTGTTGTTGGAAATGAAACACACTTTTGTAAAATGAAACAAATTACTAGAAGTAAACACACTCTTGCAAAATGAAACAAATTGTTGGAAAGAAACACACATTTGAAAATGCTTTGTTGAAAATGTTTGTAAGGAAATGAGATTCTAACCTATAACACCTACAGGGACAAATACGTGACAAAATTTAACTAAAGAATCAAAAGCATTTACAGAATTAACACTTAACAAATTTACATGACTTGCTTAGAAATATAAATACCAATAAAACAAATAATATGTCTTCTTAGAGGAGTGGGCCCTTGCTCCACCTTGAATCAGGAGTTGACAAAGTATGATTCTCTCAAAATGAAATGGCTATCTTATTACTGAAAATGTTCTGTCTTACAAACTTTACTGTATGTCTATCATATATATCTCTATCTCCCCTAATCTATCTATAGGTCCTTATATATATTTTATCATCTGAAGATGCATTTATGATCACAAGTGCTTAATAGCTGTCCATCTAACAATAGGTTTCCATGAAACAAACTAGTGCTCAAAGTAGATGTGGAAGTTAGGAACCTTGCTAGACACACAACTGTCTGATCATGCATACATATTTTTGGGGTCTAAAGAATTGGAAATCTATTGATCTGATCCTAATTAGAAGGCCCATTGATTTCTCTATCACCGTATGTTGTCAAAATAAACATATTCCCATTAATTCCGAACTTTGGAGAAGTTTCGGAACCAAAGGGAACTATTTTAGAACTAACTACGAAAGTTCTAGAGCTTAAGCATAGGAGTTTGGAACTAAGTTTGAAGGTTCTAGAACTAAGTGATAGAGTTACTTTGTTGTGTGAGCGAGTTCCAGAACTAAGTCTAGAGGTTCTAGAACTAAGCCGTATTGAAGCCAATGCTGCCAAAAACGTGTTGGTTGCTTCATACTTTGTTCTTTTGAATGATTGTGACCTGTTTTATTAAAAAAACTAAATTTACACACACTTTGTTAAGAATTTACAGATTTTTTAGACATTAGAACTAGATCTGAAAAAAATGAACAATTACATCCTAACTTATACTAGATCAAACAAAATTCACAAAATGTAGTCAAACTTGACAAAAGGAGAGTAAAATAAGATCATTTACTACACATTCACGAGTCATATTTTGGCATTGTCATCTCCCCACACTTACTTGTTTGTAAGTCCCCTTACAAACATTACACTTCAAATCTTGGGTTTTTAATTATGCATTTCAATTGACTACTTAGTTCAAATGGCTGAAACTAAATATCCCAGTGCTTTAGTTCAAAAGTACTATACCACCCGATCCCGATTCTATCTTTCTTTTCCACTTGTCAAAGTGAGTGGGATCTTGAGGCTCTTTGTTTTTCCATAGAGACATGTGGGTGAGAAGGAGAGGATGCCTTGTTCTCATTCCCATCCATATGCCCCTGAATTTTTCATTGACTTGAGGGATTAGTTTACACAAAGCTTTAGCTCTTTCAAGACTCCATATTAAGGTCGTGGGATATGTAACTTCTCTTCTTCTCATTGCAACTATGAGAAAATCCCACCTCTTCAAACATCCATCATAAATATATTTAATTTTTTTCTCATCATAATATTTGAAGGCATCAATACTTCTATGTAAATTGGCAAGATAATGTGCCTTGAATCGACTATCAAAGGCATGGGATTTGAAATGTATAACAAAGGTAGATGGTTTTCCATAGTGAGCTCTCATGTAGATGCCAGATGAACTAGATTTTAATAAATGTTCAGAATCCCTCTCTTTCCATGTAATCTGATTTTGAATTATAAAAACAAATGCATTCAATTGGATTTCCCCTATATACAAATTGATCATGAAGCCTGTATTCTTTTCTAGCATAAAATTGTAGAGATAGAATTCACAGAGAAGATTTTTCTTCTCTTCACTGGATGAGGAATATGTTGTTATGAACTAAGATTCATCTTTTATTTTGTGTGGAAGGCCACATGAAATTCTTGACGGTCAGCTGTCAATGAATAAATTGTTCTTCTAGAAAGACATTGTATGTAGGAGAAGGTCTCCTGTATGTGAGTAATATTTCACTCATTATACAAACCATTTGTATCTTTACTAGATTTTTAAATTTGTCTTCTTCTATTTTGTAAGAAATTTCTTCCCATTCCTTCCTTGCCTTCTTCTCTTCTTCCATATTTCTTCTTAGTTCCTCATTTGATGTTTTAAATTTGTTAAGCTCTCAGCAAGTATCATCCCACAACTGCTTAAGTGGCCAATAAGTCAATTTAGTTTGTGCACCCTGATTCATCAAAGATATCTTTGACATAACATTTTGTTTACTAGCCAATTGACATTCTTTCTCTTTTTATACCATTTTCTATTTGACCAATGTCAATTATTCAGTCCTATTTATGAGCTGAGTTTTTAGTTTCTCAATGATAATTTCCCTATGATCCAATTTTCTCTTGAGGAAGTTTAACTCCTCATCCTTTTCCCTAATAATAAGTTCTTCTCTAGAAAAAAACAAAGCCTTTATAACTTACTGTTTCTCCTCTTTTTCGAATGTTCCTTGGGAAATGAGCATTTCTCTTACACAAAATGGTATTTCCCTTTTTTTATAAGATGTAAACTCCTCTTCTTCATGTGACAGTGTTGCTGATTCACTCATCTCCTGAAAATATTGTTCTTCAAATCTTTCCTCTTTTTCTCAACCTTAGTTTGGCTTGGTCGAGGAGGAGACATTGTCATGCCTTGCCCAAAATATCAACATCTTATTTCTCCAAACCATCTTGTTCTTCAGTATCCACTGGAATTCCCCTAGACCTCTTATGAACTCTTCTTCTTTGAGGAGCTTCAAAATTCCATAAAGTGGGATTCCTCCTAGAGCTTATTTTGATTTCTACTTCATGATCCAGCTTACGTGAATTGTCACCATGTGAGAAAAATATTAGTTCTTTTGGTATTTTATGTAAAGGAAGGAGTTTCTTTTGAAGGCACAATAGGTTTTGTAGCTTTGATCATTATTTGATATCTCCTCCTCTTTGGCACATTAACTCCACCTACTTCCTTCTTTTTCTCTATAGGAGGATCAATCTCCAAATTACTTTTAGGGGAGAAAGGGGTTGGTATTCCCCTCCTAATAATATTAGGGCTTTGTTTGAATTTGTTAAGGAACTTTTCCCATGCTTCTTCTCCATTTTTATTTGAGAGAAAGTGGTGTTGATAGACCAGATGGACTAATCCATGGTGTCTAATTGTCCCAACTCCCCAAGAATACCTCTGAGCCATTATCTGGATGGAGTCAAAAAGGAACCATAGAAGGTTTACTATATATTATGGTTTTACAGCCCCATACCTAAGATATATTAGCATCTTAAGGACCTCTCTTCCCACAGTCCAAAATTATCCATCGCAAGTTAGGTACTTAACTACCAAAAATGCTACTCACAAAGGGTTTGGGAAATCTAGCTCTTCTGATCCCCTTGATGATTTTCTTAGTGTTATAAATATATTGGGGTTCATATTCCCCCTCTTGTATCAAGGTTTCCACTATTTCTTTTAGGGTCCCCTTTACAGGATTTGGGATATGTACAATTGGTACCCTAGATACATTGCTCATTATATTTACAATAAAGGGAATTACAATGATTTTAACCTTAGTTATGGATTCTTCTAAATTTATAACAAATTTCCTTACCAATTTGTCATTGTACTTTGAGAATTTTTTTAGGAACTCTAGCCACCCTGCTTGTCCAAAAATGGCTGCCACTTCTCCATCTACAAGAAGTTGTGTATCATCCTCTAGCTCTGACTTCTTTTTAATCCCCATGGAAAAGAGGATGATTCAAATTCTTCCTTCTTCAAATCCTTACTCTGTCAGAACTAGCTACAGAACTACTGGATTTAGTTGTAGAACTATTGGGTTTGGCTGTGGAACTATTAGGTTTAGTTGCAAAACTATTGGGTTAGGACTGGGAACTGTTGGGTTTAGTCGTGAAACTATTGGGTTTAACTGCGGAACTGCTGGGTTTAGTTGCAAAATTCAAATATAATTCTATTGTTTTTTCCTTGTAGTTTTGTGCAATTACTTCTCAACTTTTTTATTCCACCCAAATGATAGCTCATTATTAATACTATGACAATTTTACTTTTTTAATCAAAATCACCCTCATGATTACTTGTTTTTAATCATAATCTAAAATACATGACTCATCATAACAACTTCTTAAATCAAGTATAATCACACATGCAAACTTTTAATTTAACCTTTAATAAGATCAAGACATAATTACCATCCTTGCTAATGTAATTCCTCCACCTTGATGACTAATCATTCCTAAAAAAGAGAAAAAGGAAAATGGTTAGAAAAAGACAGTTGAAATTCCAAAGAAATTCCTTTTATTTTGAGTTAGCCATTTATTAAGTAGACCAACCACCATTTTTGGTTATCAATTAGTTTTTGAGTTTTTTTGGAAGGGAATGCCATTTACTAGTTTTCATTCCCTCCCTATATATATATATATATATATATAATTTTTGGGGAAGAAAATGCCATTCAATGGTTTTCATTATCTTCCCTTTATTTTGGATCCATGCATCCGATTACTTGATCATTTTGGAAGAAATAGGTTTGTCCATATGATGAAATTCCTTGTCTATTTCAATCTGCTTTAAGAACTCACCCTTAGTAGGATGCTTCCTATAAAGTTTTAGCCTGTGTCCATTAACCATAAGTGTCCTTCTGCTACCATCAATGGGAAGTAACTGAATAAATCCATTACAAAATATCTTCAAACGATAAGGTCCTAACAAATTTGGTTCTCAATTTTCCTTTCAATTTCTAGTAATAGGAATCAAACAAGTAATGTCCAATCACCTACCTTGAATCAAATTTACTTGATATGTGTATCATGCCACTACTTCCTTTGGTCTTGGATTATCTCTGTCTATTAAATTTCTTCTAATCTGAGCTCATCCAATTCATTGAGTTGTAGAATTATTTCCTTTTGTGTTGCATCTAATTCAATACACAATTTAGTTGGTGTTCTCAATGTTTGTAGTTCAAATTCAATAAGTAAAAGGGATTTTCCCATAGACTAACTCATATGGTGAGAACCCTTTTGTAGTATTCAAGTTGTATTTAAGGCTAGACAACTTTAGGTAACCTATTTATCTAATCTCTTCTACCTTCTTCAATTGTTTTGGTAAGGGTGTTTTCGAATTCTCTGTTTATCACTCTACTTGACCATTTGATTGTGGGTGATATGGATATGACTTCCTATGATTGATCGATAGTATGTTGTGAAGGCCTATATCATATTGGACATAAACCGTGGACCTTGTTTCGAAACTATGCCTCCTGGTGCACCAAACTTCATCATAATTTTGTGCCAAATAAAATTAGCAATTGAATCTTCATTAGCATTTGTTAAAGCCTAAATATTTGCATACTTTTTCACATAATTAATACATACAAGAATTTTTTCATTTCCTTGTGAAGGAGGACTAAAAGGGCTAAGAAAATCCATCCCCCACTTTTCAAATGGTTCAATCACTACTTAAGGTTGCAGAGGCATCTCATTGGTGAAAGTTGGTTGTCCCATCCTTTGACAAGGATCACACTGCTTGATGTATTTCTTCACATATTTATACAGCGATGGTAAATAATATCAAGTGCCAAGTATTTTGTGTGCTATTATTTTCACTAAAAATTTTCCTCCACTTGGTTCATCATGACATGCCCTGAGTATGTCAAAGATTTCATCTTCTCTCACACACCTACATAGAACCAACTTAGGACCACATTTAAATAACATTCCATTCAACCATTTAAATTATGCACTAGTTTTGATTCATTTTTTTATTTGTTTCTCAAGTAAAATAAGGGGGAAACTTCCTATTGCAAGATAATTTTCCATATCAGCAAACCATGGTATATCAGCTGAAATAGCAAAAATTGTTCATCCGGAAATGTAACATTTAGATCTTGGCAGTTACTATGATAACTTCTTTTTGATATGCTGCAAATGTGGAAATGAATATTGTCATATGAAGGTGTATTCCTTGACCTTGAAAGTCATGTTTGTAATAAGTAAGTATTGTTGTTCTGAATTCTTACATACTATAAACTTTACTTACTTGGGACTGATGTCGTTATCACTTGTGTTTTGCAAGTGTGAACCTACAAAATTGCTTTTGTATTTGATGAACTCATATTTATGTTAACACACACCTTGAATCAATTCCATTGATCCAAGGTATGCTTCAGCCTTCTTTATTGTCATCTTGTCGATTGACTTTCTAAATAGAACGAAGTCTGGAACCAGGCTAGAGATTGTTGTAAATTTTAAAGAACCTGGTTACAGGTATAATTACTCAGCACCATGTTGCCAAAGGTAAGATTTGATTTCGAATACATATAAATTGTAATGCTGGAAAGCGTAAGGTAGTAAGAGGTTTGATGCAAAGTGAACAAGGTATATATTACACATTGGATGGAACATCCTGCATTATACTATTTTTAAACCTAAGTCGGTAAAACCTACTTGGAACCTATTAATTAAAATACTACGGGTTATGTTTTAACCTATGACCTAATAACTATCCTATGTGGATTTTAAATTAAAGGGGATGTAAATTATTACAAATCCTAATGATTTGCGACCTAGATGGAAACCTAACCATTGACATTATAACCTAAGCTATTATTAACCCTATGGGAGACCTAAGGGGAAATACATGTCAAGTGGGAGGATAAGGGGGAAGGTTTAAGCTTTAATGAAGGACTTAATTTCAGTCCTTGTAGTTTTAATCGCCAAAGTTGGTGGGAGCATGGGAGTTGGAGGTATCTAATTAGCAATGTAACTAAATTTGAATTACATGCAAATATTTTAAAAAGTGAAACTTGCCAAATTGAGTTGGCGGTGGCATGGAGAAAGAGAGGGAAATTGCATTCAATGCATTAATGGTCTTGGTTTTGGTGACCATCCTACCTTGGAAGGAGGAAAGGGAATTTTTGTGGGTTATTGTTGTCATTTGGGTTTGAGTTTTTGGCTTTGCATTTTCTTTGTTGTTGTTTCATTTCTCTTTCGAGCCTGCAAGTTTGTTCCAGCCATTGTTAGTTCGACCACCTCCGAGTGGTTTCTGGGTCTATGGAAACTTGGAAGAAGAAAGAGATCTAGTTGAATAACTTGTTGGAGGGAAGAAATTAGGGAGAATCTCATTGTGATCTTCCATGAGCTAACTAGAAAGATATATAGGCATGTTAGGCTCTTATCTTTAAATAGTTTTGCTCTTATTTAAGTGTCTTCATTAAAAGAACTTTGTTTTATAAGCGTGTGTTCTTGTGAAACTAAAATATTAGTATGTTTTGATGAGATCTCTGGTTTGAATTGTTGTTTTAAAACAAATATGACTTGGGTATTTTCTTGTTACATTTTAAAGAAAATGGGTGTTTTCTTATTGAAATGGTAAATGAAATGAACTTCATCTCTACTATTTTAAATTTTGAAAGGTAATGGGTATTCAGTTTTATTGTTATTATGGGTCTGAAATTGTTGAAGAAAACAGGGATGTATATATTGTTTCCTGAGTTTTGCGTGCTCAAGGTTTTGGAATCCGTATGAATACTTTAGTAGGAATTTCTGTGTGAATTGTCCTTCCTTGTTGTGTTACTAGGGTATGCTAATGTGAACTCTTTTAGAAACAATGGAATTATTGTATATTCTTTGCATTACTTGATTTAAAATGATACAATGTTCCTCTTGTTTGGTTTTTTGATACCCAAGAATGATTGTTGGGAAGTAATTTTTATTAAACCTGGAACAAAGTAATATGGTAATTTGATGGATGGGTTAGAGCGTACCATTTTATTTCTTCCTTGAACTCGATGGTGAAATATATATATATAATGGTGATATATATATATATATATATATATATATATAATATATGATTGTGGATTTGAACTTCTTCATTGTTTTCATTGGCCCGAACTTGAGTAGATTCTTTACTCTTGTGGTTGAAAAATGATTTCTTTATTTATTACAGTGAAATCATAGTCATGTTGCCTTGTTGTATACTCTTACTCATTTCTTGCTTGGATGAATATGATTGTTTTCGGTGATTATAACTAATGGAAATGATTTCAATTGAAAGTAGTTGTTATTGATACTTGGGGTTCGGATGCAAAAAGAAGTCTGGAAGACTTTCCTTGAATGGTAGTTAGAAAATTTTGAAGACTGTAATAGTCTAGTATGGAAGGAATTAACCTAATGGTAATAGGCCTACACTTTATAGTTGATACTCAGCTAAGTATTGAGAAGAACAAATGTGAATTTTCTTCCTTTCATTCGATTATTGACTTTTAATTGCTTTCTCTCCTTGACTGTTATCTTTAATTATTAGCTCTTCTTGTTTAAATCATTCAGTTTGGTTGTGATTAAAGGAAAGAGATTATTGAGTGGGTAACTGGAAGTAATACTTCATTTCTTTTCTTATCCTATTTAAATTTCTAATAAGGGATATTGAAATTAACTTGCAAATGCCTTCGGGCATATGCGGTGCACTTAATCTATTGTTCTTCCTCTCTCGAACCGAAAGAGTACTATGTTGTTTGTTGAATTTTGGAAGGTAACATAAGTTATTATCATGATGTATGACTACCTTCTTCTTCTGCATTTGAATTGGTTGAAATTAAGTGAGTGGTATAAAGGTGAAGGAGTTTTGTTTAAAATTTTAGTCAATTCTTTTCTTTGAACCCCATATATAATGATGGAATGGAATTGAAAGTGGTTGCATTAGGACAATAATACCTATATATCAGTTCTTATAAAGGTTTCTAATATGAGATTATTTAGATAAAATGATTCTTGGTAACATTGTCTAAATCTGGAATAAACTCTTTTCATTTTTAAAGGAAATAGTTAAGGAAATGATGATTTATCATTGTGTGTTTGCTGTGATTAATTCGAGGAGTATTAATTAATATTATTGTCTGATTTTTGGAGCTATTTATTGTGGCTGGGTTGTTTAAATGGTTCATCCTTATTGGAATTTAACTCTTAGGTGATGTCCATCTCTATTTTGAGATGTTTCATAAAAGCAGAGTTCTTTTATTGAGACAGTTAGTCAAGAGCACTTCATTTTATTGTTAAGTGCTTAACATGCTCAGTTCGATGAACTAACCGTGCAAGTAAATTTTGCAGATGGATTCCATGAGTAAAATGAAGACATGTTTTTTATGATGCTTCTTCTGATTAACTAAGGGATGGATCTTTTCTGATATTTTATTGTCCTTCTCATGGGAAAGGGAAAAAGAAAAAGTTGTATTCTTCTTTCTTTATGAATTGTTATTGTTGATTGGTATGAATGAAGTCCGGATGTGTGGACTTGTAAATTGTATAAATTTCAATCTTGGGGAAATGAGTAAAAGGGAAAGGTGTGTTATTTTAATTGTTGTATCATTATTGAATTATTGAAGTATAATTAGTAGTTAATCCTATTCGATGAAATTGTATTTATTGATGATGGTTATTAGAACTAAATGGACATAATGTCTAATCTTCACTTGATCACAACTCTTAAGTTGGAATGTACAATTAATTGATACTTAGGTCTATATGGGTCTTTAAATTGACATTAGTAAAAGAGTACGACATATATATGAACTCTTGTATAAATGAAATTCGGAATGGAATTTTAAAACAATGAATCTTAATGAAAGGACAGTTGAATTCTGTAATCAGATTTCATTAATATTCTTTGGGATGTTTTACCCAAAGGATATTCGGAAAGAGGAATCATATCTCCTCTTAACAAACCTTAGACTGAAATAAGGTAATTGTAAATAAATGAAAACACCTATATGGGAGATAGATCTCATATAAATGACGTCTAAAGAAAAAAAGGAAACTTGAATTTAAAATCAGTTGCGGATAAACTTGAATAAGCTTAGTAAGTTAATCTTACTTTTAAGCTGCAATGGACTATAAGTCTGAAGCTTTAATTAATGAACCAAGAAAGGAATATGTAATCCTTCGGTAAGGAGGAGTGAATGTATATTGAGCTACGAGACATTTCACGTCATTCCTAATTATGCAACTGTAATGAACTATGAGGTTAGAAAATCAGCAAGGTTGCTGAAACTTATTCTTAAAAATGCTTAAGATAAGAATCTAATCAAACTTTTAGCTAGATGTGTAATCCTTGATGGGAGGATTCTGTGGGATGTTGGCACACATGCCAGCTGTAATATGGTGTCTTCATGAAGGCTAGGTCTTCATGACGACACAATGTTGTAGCTGACATGTCGCAACACCCTTCCGAATCGAACCATCAAGGTTTACATAAGCTTGGACTTGGCCTTAGTTTTACTTTGGACCAAGCTAGAAATATGACCTCGTATGTGGAGCAACTCGTGAGGACTAAAGGTAACTAGACATACGCGGTTGACTAGGGTCGACAAGGTATGTCTGCGTACCTTTAGTCATCACGAGTGCCTCTCTATACTCCTTCATATTGCTATCTTGGGTTAAAGTTCAACCTTGGACAAGAGGACTGACAGAAGTCAGAAAAGACCATTCTAGGTAACAGATGAAGTGAGGTGAAGGACGTATTCCATTGATGTGTATAACGTCTAGGAATATGATCATGCTAAGCATGTGAAAATCTTTGGCCAAAGTATCGCAAGCTTGTTGGTTGCGTTGTCCTGATCACCTGGTTTAAGAAGCAGGATTTCAGATGAATATCGGTAACAGATATTCAGATAGGCCTCTTAAATGGAACACTTCAATAACCGAAATGGTAAAGAAAACCAAGTATACTTAGTATATAATGCATGGATTAACATGAAGGATCGGTAAGTAGCCGAGTCATGAAATGAGAGATCGATGAAACTCTGAGCCATGAAATGGGAGATCGGTAGTTCTTCGAGTCATTACAACAACATATGGTTATCTATTATATGATTGAATGGCATTGGATGTGTGTTCCATATTATGAATATGTGAACAGAGAACATTGGTTTCAATAGCATTGTGTGTTCTAAATTACGTCATTTAGAACAGAGAACAATTATTAAAACTTGATCATGTGTTCTGAATTATGTAATTTAGAATAGAGAACGTTATCAAAAAAATTCCCTTGTTCTAATGTCTTAAAATGGGAATGTTACATCTTGGTATCAGAGCTGAAGGTTGCAGCTCTTGGACCTAATGAGTCCACAATTTAATAAGGTTTACATTTTCTTGTTGAATAGAAAATGGTTAGAACAAGAGGGAATGCGTTGCGAACAACCCATTACCGGGTGGAGAAGCAGCTACTACCCAAAAACTAGATGAAATCCTTGCTACCCTACTAGATACGAGAGATCATTTGACTATTTTGGAACAACAAGCAATGGGCAATGAGGAGGAGGAAGAAGATGCTGATATTAATGATCAGCCACCTCCTGTGGACAACACCAATGGAGGAAATCCAGGTGTTGATAATAGTAACATGAACATTCCTAATCACCTGAAAAATAAAAGGGAAAGATTAGTGGCTGAACTTACAAATGATATAAAGAGAATAAGTCCTCCAAAGTTTGATGGAACTACACTTGGGGATGGAGCTGAAAATTGGCTCAGTGAAATGGAGAAGTACTTTGCGATAAGAAACTTCTCCGAGGAAAAAAGCGATATGGGGAGCATATCAACTTTCTCATGAAGCATCATCATGGTGGGACAACCATAAGGTTGAGTTGAATATTGTCGAAGCAGACATAACTTGGGATCAATTTAAAAGTTATTTTAGGCAACGATGGCTGCCTCAACTTTTTATGATCAGAAAATGACTGAATTTCAGAACTTGTCTCAAGGAAAGCTGACGGTGATAGAATACTGGGAAGGGTTTACTAAACTCCTTAAGTATGTACCACAGTACCAAGCTGATGAGAAGTTCAGGATATGAAAGTTCATAATGGGTTTGAATCCCATCATTGGTGGTGAGGTGGATGTCCATGGTCCGACCACTATGGAAGGAGTTGTCGAAAAGGCAATAAGACAAGAACAAAAATTGAGAGCAATCTCTACTCATAGGGAGGAGATTAGGAAGAAGATTCCCAACTCTTCTTCATCTCTTGCACCTAAAAAGGGACCCTAGAAGAGGTTTGGCATGAAAAAAAAATTTTGTGGATAACAATAAGAAAATAGGGATGAACAAACTGTTGCTAGTATGCGGAACAACTTTACCAAAAATAGTGGTAATGGACAAAAGTCCTATGGAAGCCAGAATGATAACTTCAAGGCTAGAAATAAATTTGAGCCTAGGAAGGGGCCCATTGGAGGTTGTTTCAACTATGGAAAGGACCATTACATGAGTCATTATCCTTTGAAGAAGGACGATCGCGATCAATAGCACATAGATACATGCTGCGGTGGCTAACAAATAAGCTGAAAAGTAAGTCACACCTATAGAAGTTCTGGGTAAGTTATTCGGTATACCTGTGGTTATAATTTTTGATACTAGAGCTACTGAGTGTTTTATATCTACTAAATTAGCATTGAAATTAAAAAGAAAAGCTGAACGAATGGATAAGACATGGATGGTGCATTACGGAAATAATGTTGTCCATACAGTTGATATGTGCCTTTTTGGGGTAGTCCTTGACTTGCCTAGTTTTTCCACAGAAGTTGACCTGTATGTTACCCCTTTGGGGTCATATGATGTAATTATAGGTGTTAATTGGTTGGCAGAACATAAGGTGAAAGTCGATTGTTATGAAAAATAGATTTGTTGTTTTGATGACCATGCAAAAAACAATAGTCATTCAAGGTGTAAAATGTGGGATTGTAGTTAGGAAACTAACAACTATGCAATTAAAAAGGGATAAAAATAGAGGTTGCACTTTATATGCCATAAAAATGGTAGAAATTACCGAGGAAGATAATGAATTTATGGAAAAATATCCGTTGTTGAGAGATTTCAGTGATGTATTTCTGAAGAATTACCGAGTCTTCCACCCAAACGGGAGTTTGACTTTGCAATAGAGATTAAGCCAGGAACCGAGCCCATATCCAAGGCACCCTATAGAATGACCACCATTGAATTGGTGGAACTTAAGGCTTAGTTACAAGAACTTTTGACCAAAGGGTTGATAAGACCGAGTGTCTCACCATGGGGAGCACTGGTAATTTTTGTAAAGAAGAAGGATGACACACTTAGATTGTGCATTGATTATAGAATGTTGAATAAGGAAACCATTAAGAACCGATATCCGCTTCCTAGGATTGATGATCTATTTGATCAGATGTGTGGAGCATTAGTTTATTCAAAAATAGATCTTCGATCTAGATATCATCAGCTGAGAATAAAAGAGGAAGATATTCATAAAACAACTTTTAGAACAAGGTACGGACATTATGAATTCACAGTGTTACCTTTTGGGTTGACGAATGCACCTACCGCCTTCATGAATTTGATGAATAATATTTTTCAAGAGTACTTGGACAAATTCGTGCTTGTATTCTTGGACGACATTCTTATATACTCCAAAAATGTCGAAGAACATCAGGAGCATTTAAAGATAGTACTAGAAATCTTGAGAAAGAGAAAGTTGTATGGTAAATTGTCTAAATGTTCCTTTTATGATGTAGAAGTGCATTATTTGGGACATGTTATAAGAAAGAATGGGATAGTTGTAGATCCTTCAAAGATCACAACTATAACTGAATGGCCTACGCCCAAGAATGTGCATGAAGTTAGAAGCTTCATGGGCCTAGCAGGTACTATAGAAAGTTCGTTAAGGACTTTTCTAAGATTGTTGCACCAATCACATCATTACAAAAGAAAGATAAGAAATTTGTTTGGAGTGACAAATGTGAATCTGCCTTTAAGATTCTAAAGGATCAGTTAACTACAACACCTATTCTGACTATACCTGACCCAAATGGAGATTTTACGGTCGTAACGGATGCATCTGGAGAGGGCCTCAAAGGTATCTATTACAAAATGATCATGTCATAGCATATGAAAGTAAAAAACTCAAGTTACATGAACAAAATTATGCTCCACATGACCTAGAGCTCACTGCCATCATTCATGCACTTCAAATGTGGAGGCATTACCTTCTTGGTAAGCCTTTTGAGCTAAAAACCGACCATCTGGGGTTGAAGTATATTTTTACTCAACCAAACCTAAATGCAAGACAACGAAGATGGTTAGAATTTCTATCTCAGTATGATTTTGATATAAGTTACATAAAAGGCAAGGAAAATAGGGTAGCAGATGCTCTGAGTCGTAGGAAGCACATTTATGCTCTTATAACATTAAGAACTTAGTTTAAAGATGAGGTGAAAAGTGTCATGGAATCTGACTCTTATTTTCAGCAAGTTAAAATAGCACTTGCTGTAGATCCAAAAGATGCGAAGTATAAAGGTTTTCGTTTTGACAATGAAGGAATTTGAGGTTTGAAAATAGGGTATATATACCCTTGGCAAATGATTTAAGAAAGAAATTACTAACTGAATTTCATAATTCACCTTTTTCTGGACACCCTGGCATTACAAAAATGCTTGTTGATATGAAGCAACAATATTTCTGGAAGGGAATGAAAAAGGATGTGATGGAATTTGTGACACACTACTTGGAATGTCAGCGTGTTAAGGTAGAACATATGCATCCCGTTAGGATTGCTATACCCCCACAACATTGCAGTATACAAATGGCAAGTGATAACTATGGATTTCATTCAAGGATTACCTATGTCTAGGAATAAACATGATATCATCCTAGTTGTTGTTGAAAAACTAACCAAAGTGGCACACTTTATTGCTGGTAATCTAAAAGATGATTCACCAGTGTTAGCAAGAAGGTTTGTACATGAGATTTTCAGGTTACATGGAATACCTAAATTGATCATATCAGATAGAGATCTGAGAATGACATCAAGATTCTAGAAAATGCTTAATGCAGCCTTGGGAACTAAACTAAATTTCAGTTCTGCATATCATCCGGAAATGGATGGACAGACTGAAAGAGTCAATCAAGTTTTAGAGGATATGTTAAGAATGTATTGCATGGATCAGCAATATAAATGGGAGGAGTACCTTCCGCTGGTTGAATTTTCTTATAATAATACATATCATGCCTCTTTAAAGATGGCACCTTTCGAAGCATTGTATGGAAGGAAATGCAGAACCCCTGTTAGCTGGGACAACGTAGAGGATAGAGAAATAATTGGGCCAGAAATCCTCATGGAAATGGAACAACAAATTAAAATGATTCGTGAACGTTTAAAGGAGGCTGCCAATAGGCAAAAGAGTTATGCAGACTTAAAATGGGTTGATAGGAAATATAAACTTGGTGAGAAGGTCTTTCTTGAGTTAAGCCGAAAAAGAGTTCTATAACTTTTGGCAAGGCTGCCAAGTTGTCACCTCGTTATGTGGGACCTTTTGAAATTGTTGAAATAATCAACCCTGTAGCTTACCGTTTAGCTTTACCTCCTACTTTATCACGAATGCATGATGTTTTCCATATTTCTTTGCTTAAGAAATATGTGTTAGATTTATCACATGTGCTGAATTGGGATTCTTTGCAGGTCCAAGACCCAGAATAATCATGGTTAAGCCCATTCGAGTGTTGGGAACTTGATTGCACTTAAGAAATCATGAAGTAAATCAATGTAAGGTCCAGTGGGACCAGTTTAGTGAAGAAAGTGCAACTTGGGAGATTCTGAAGAAATGAGATATACTTTTCCATACTTATTTGATCTAAATTAAGTTGAAAAAATGAAAAATCTGCCAAACTTGGGCAATTACTGAACTATTTGATGGTTATTTTAAAATATTATTTGGAAAAACTTAAATTTTGTTCTATAATGAACCTATGAATGGAAGGACGATAACTGAATTTTGTCCTAAAACACATAATTTGGCTAATTTGATCATCGGGATGATGATTCTTTTAAGAAGGGAGGTATGTAACATTTAGATCTTGGTAGTTACTATGATAACTTCTTTTTGATATGCTGCAAATGTGGAAATGAATATTGTCATATGAAGGTGTATTCCTTGACCTTGAAAGTCATGTTTGCAATAAGTAAGTATTGTTGTTCTAAATTCTTACATACTGTAAACTTTACTTACTTGGGACTGATGTCATTATCACTTGTGTTTTGCAAGTGTGAACCTACAGAATTGCTTTTGTATTTGATGAACTCATATTTATGTTAACAACACACCTTGAATCAATTCCATTGATCCAAGGTATGCTTTAGCCTTCTTTATTGTCATCTTGTCGATTGACTTTCTAAATAAAATGAAGTCTAGAACCAGGCTAGAGATTGTTGTAAATTTTAAAGAACCTAGTTATAGGTATAATTACTCGGCACCATGCTGCCAAAGGTAAGATTTGATTTCGGAATACGTATAAATTGTAACGCTGGAAAGCGTAAGGCAGTAAGAGGTTTGATGCAAAGTGAACAAGGTATATATTACGCATTGGACGGAATGTCCTGCATTATACTATTTTTAAACCTAAGTCGGTAAAACCTACTTGGAACCTATTAATTAAAATACTACGGGTTATGTTTTAACCTATGACCTAATAACTATCCTATGTGGATTTTAAATTAAAAGGATGTAAATTATTACAAATCCTAATGATTTGTACCTAGATGGAAACCTAACCATTGACATTGTAACCTAAGCTATTATTAACCCTATGGGAGACCTAAGGGAAATACATGTCAAGTGGGAGGATAAGGGGGAAGGTTTAAATTTAATGAAGGACTTAATTTCAGTCCTTATAGTTTTAATCACCAAAGTTGGTGGGAGCATGGGATTTGGAGGTATCTAATTAGAAATGTAACTAAATTTGAATTACATGCAAATATTTTAAAAAGTGAAACTCACCAAATTGAGTTGGTGGTGGCGTGGAGAAAGAGAGGGAAATTACATTCAATGCATTAATGGTCTCGGTTTTGGTGACCAGCCCACCTTGGAAGGAGGAAAAGGGAATTTTTGTGGGTTATTGTTGTCATTTGGGTTTCAAGTTTTTGGCTCTACATTTTCTTTTTTGTTGTTTCGTTGCTCTTTCGAGCCTGCAAGTTTGTTTCGTCCATTGTTAGTTCGATTGCCTCCGAGTGGTTTTGGGTTTGTGGAAACTTGGAAGAAGAAAGAGATCTGGTTGAATAACTTGTTGGAGGGAAGAAATTAGGGAGAAGCTCGATTGTGATCTTCCATGAGCTAACCAGAAAGATATACAGGCATGTTAGGCTCTTATCTTTAAACAATTTTGCTCTTATTTAAGTGTCTTCATTAAAAGAACTCTGTTTTATAACTGTGTGTTCTTGTGAAACTAAAATATTAGTATGTTTTGATGAGATCTCTGGTTTGAATTGTCATTTTAAAACAAATACGACTTGGGTATTTTCTTGTTACATTTTAAAGAAAATGGGTGTTTTCTTGTTGAAATGGTAAATGAAACGAACTTCATCTCTATTGTTTTGAATTTGAAAGGTAATGGGTATTCGGTTTTATTGTTATTATGGGTCCAAAATTGTTGAAGAAAACAGGGATGTATATATTGTTTCCTGAGTTTTGTGTGCTCAAGGTTTTGGAATCCGTATGAATACTTTAGCAGGGCTTTCTGTGTGAATTGTCCTTCCTTGTCGTGTTATAGGGTATGTTGATGTGAACTCTTTTAGGAACAATGGAATTATTGTATAGTCTTTGCATTGCTTGATTTAAAATGATACAATGTTCCTCTTGTTTGGTTTTTGATACCCAAGAATGATTGTTGGGAAGTAATTTTTATTAAACCTGGAATAGAGTAATCTGGTAATTTGATGGATGGGTTAGAGCGTACCATTTTATTTCTTCCTTGAACTCAATGGTGAATATATATATATATATATATATATATATATATATATATATATACATATATATATATATATATATATATATATATATAAGAACTATGGATTTGAACTTCTTCATTGTTTTTGTTGAAACTGAACTTGAGTAGATTCTTTACTCTTGCGGTTGAAAAATGATTTCTTTATTTATTACAGTGAAATCATAGTCATGTTGCCTTGTTGTATACTCTTACTCGTTTCTTGCTTGGATGAATATGACTTTTTTTGGTGATTATAACTAATGGAAATGATTTCAATTGAAAGTCAGTTGTTATTGATACTTGGGGTTCGGATGCAAAAAGAAGTCTGGAAGACTTTCCTTGAATGGTAGTTAGAAAATTTTGAAGACTGTAATAGTCTAGTATGGAAGGAATTAACCTAATGGTAACAAGTCTACACTTTATAGTTGATACTCGGCTAAGTATTGAGAAGAAAAAATGTGAATTTTCTTCCTTTCATTCGATTATTGACTTTTAATTGCTTTCTCTCCTTGACTATTATCTTTAATTATTAGCTCTTCTTGTTTAAATCGTTAGTTCGGTTGTGATTAAAGGAAAGAGATTATTGAGTGGGTAACTGGAAGTAATACTTCATTTCTTTTCTTATCCTATTTAAATTTCTAATAAGGGATATTGAAATTAACTTGCAACTACCTTCGGGCGTATGCAATTGCACTTAATCTGTTGTTCTTCCCTCTCTGAACTGAAAGAATACTATGTTGATTGTGGAATTTTGGAAGGTAACATAGGTTATTATCATGATGTATGACTGCCTTCTTCTTCTGCAATTGAATTGGTTGAAAATAAGTGAGTGGTATAAAGGTGAAGGAGTTCTATTTAAAATTTTAGTCAATTCTTTTCTTTGAACCCCATATATAATGATGGAATGGAATTGAAAGTGGTTGCATTAGGACAATAATACCTATATATCAGTTCTTATAAAGGTTTCTAATATGAGATTATTTAGATAAAATGATTCTTGGTAACATTGTCTAAATCTGGAATAAACTCTTTTCATTTTTAAAGGAAACAATTAAGGAAATGATGATTTATCATTGTGTGTTTGTTGTGATTAATTCGAGGAGTATTAATTAATATTATTGTCTGATTTTTGGAGCTATTTATTGTGGCTGGGTTGTTTAAATGGTTCATCCTTATCAGAATTTAACTCTTAGGTGATGTCCATCTCTATTTCGAGACGTTTCATAAAAGCAGAGTTCTTTTATTGAGATAGTTAGTCAAGAGCACTTCATTTTATTGTTAAGTGCTTAACATGCTCAGTTCGATGAACTGACCCATGCAAGTAAATTTTGCAGATGGATTCCGTGAGTAAAATGAAGACATGTTGTTTATGATGCTTCTTCTGATTAACTAAGGGATGGATCTTTTCTGAGATTTTATTGTCCTTCTCATGGGAAAGGGAAAAAGAAAAAGTTGTATTCTTCTTTCTTTATGAATTGTTATTGTTGATTGGTATGAATGAAGTCCGGCTGTGTGGACTTGTAAATTGTATAAATTTCAATCTTGGGGAAACAAGTAAAAGGGAAAGGTGTGTTATTTTAATTGTTGTATCATTATTGAATTATTGAAGTATAATAGTAGTTAATCCTATTCGATGAAATTGTATTTATTCGATGATGGCTGTTAGAACTAAATGGACATAATGTCTAATCTTCACTTGATCACAACTCTTAAGTTGGAATGTACAATTAATTGATACTTAGGTCTATATGGGTCTTTAAATCGACATTAGTAAAAGAGTACGACATATATATGAACTCTTGTATAAATGAAATTCGGAATGGAATTTTAAAACAATGAATCTTAATGAAAGGACAGTTGAATTCTATAATCAGATTTCATTAATATTCTTTGGGATGTTTTACCCAAAGGATATTCATAAAAGAGGAATCATATCTCCTCTTAACAAACCTTATACTGAAATAAGGTAATTGTAAATAAATGAAAACACCTATATGGGAGATAGATCTCATATAAATGACGTCTAAAAAAAAAAAGAAACTTGAATTTAAGTGCGGATAAACTTGAATAAGCTTAGTAAGTTGCGTTAAGCTGCAATGGACTGTAAGTCTAAAGCTTTAATTAATGAACCAAGAAAGGAATATGTAATCCTTCGGTAAGGAGTGAATGTATATTGAGCTACAAGACATTTCACGTCATTCCTAATTATGCAACTGTAATGAACTATGCGGTTATAAAATTAGCAAGGTTGCTTTGAAACTTATTCTTAAAAATGCTTAAGATAAGAATCTAATCAAACTTTTAGCTAGATGTGTAATCCTTGATGGGAGGATTCCATGGGATGTTGGCACATGCCAGCTGCAATACATTGTCTTCATGAAGGCTAGGTCTTCATGATGACACAATGTTGCAGCTGACATGTCGCAACACCCTTCCGAATCAAACCATCAAGGTTTACATAAGCTTGGACTTGGCCTTAGTTTTACTTTGGACCAAGCTATAAATATGACCTCGTATTCGGAGAAAATCACAAGGACTAAAGTTATCTAGACATACGCGGTTGACTAGGGTCAACAATGTATGTCTGCATACCTTTAGTCATCACGAGTGCCTCTCTATACTCCTTCATATTACTATCTTGGGTTAAAGTTCAACCTTGGACAAGAGGACTGACAAAAGTAGAAAAGACCATTCTAGGTAACAAATGAAGTGAGGTGAAATGACGTATTCCATTGATGTGTATAACATCTAGGAATATGATCATGCTAAGCATGTGAAAATCTTTGGCCAAAGTATCGCAAGCTGCTAGTTGCGTTGTCCTGATCAACTTGTTTAAGAAGTAGGATTTAGATGAATATCGGTAACATTTATTCGAGATAGGCCTCTTAAATGGAACACTTCAATAACCAAAACGGTAAAGAAAACCAAGTATACTTAGTATACAATGCATGGATTAACATGAAGGATCGGTAAGTAGCCGAGTCATGAAATGAGAGATCGATGAAACTCTGAGCCATGAAATGGGAGATTGGTAGTTCTTCGAGTCATTACAATAGCATATGGTTATTTTTATATGATTGAATGGCATTGGATGTGTGTTCCATATTATGAATATGTGAATAGAGAACATTGGTTTCAATAGCATTGTGTGTTCTAAATTACGTCATTTAGAATAGAGAACAATTATTAAAACTTGATCGTGTGTTCTAAATTACGTAATTTAGAATAGAGAACGTTATCAAAAAAAAAAAAAATTCCCTTGTTCTAATGTCTTAAAATGGGAATGTTACAGAAAGTTGTCCTTAAATGGATCTTGCTCCCTATAGTGTTTAATCTTGACAAGAAATCAACTACCACATTAGATATTCTTGGATTATCCACAATGGTAATATCAAATTCTTGTAAAAGTAATAACCACCTAATTATCCTACCTCCAACCATTGGTTTTTTTCATTAAGTATTTAATTGTTTAGTGATATTTATGTAAAAAAATTTGTAACTTTGTAATATACTTCCCGAACTTATTAATTGCATAAATCACAACAAGAAATTATTTTTCAGCGGTGGTGTAATATTTTAGTGGAAGTAAAATTTTTATTAAGGTAGTAAATATCATACATTTTCCCTTCTTCCTCTTTCTATCCAAGAACTACACCAATTGATTTATTTGAGGCATCTATTTGGATGTGAAAATTTTTATCCCAATTAGGTCCTCTCAATATTGGGGAAGTGATTAATTTTTCTTTAATTTCTTGAAAAGCATGTTGACGCTTTTCATCCCAATGAAATTCACTATCTTGGGTAAGTAAACCAAACATGGGGGCAACAATTTTACTAAAATATTTAATAAAACACCTATAGTATCTAGCATGCCCTAAGAATGACTTGATATCTGTGGGGGTTTGAGGAATAGGTAAGTCTGAAATAATCCTTATTTTGTTTTGGTCAACTTGAATTCCTCTTTTTGAAATGTGGTGTCCTAGTACAATCCCCTCATCAACCATCATCAAACATTTCTCATGACTAAGAGACAAATGGTGTTTCTCACATCTTGTTAATATTCTATTCAGATTTCTCAAGGCATCATCAAATGTTTCTCCATGCACAGTGAAATCATCCATGTATACTTCCACACAATCATTGGTTAGATCTGCAAAAATTTCCAATACAACCATTTGGAAAGTTGTTAGAGCATTACATAGTCCAAATGGAAATACCCTGTAGGAAAAGGTACCCCATGGACAAGTAAAGGTAGTTTTGTCTTGATCCTCAACAACCACCCTGATTTGATTATATCCACTAAAACCATCCAGGAAGGAAAAATACTATTTACCTGAAAGGTTGTCTAAAACTTGATCTATGAATGGTAAGGGAAAATAATCTCTAAGTGTAGATTTGTTCAATTCCCCATAATTGACACAAATAATCCATTTTCCATTATTTTGGGGCACAATCACAAGAGGAGACACCCAATGACTATCTGAGATAGGGTAGATAAATCCTACTTGCAATAGCTTTTCAATTTCTTGCTTGACTATGTCCCTCAAGGATGGTTGATCCTTCTCTGAGGTTGCATAACTAGTTTGAAATTTTTAGTATAAATGTGATGGGTAAAAATACTTATATGAATTCCTTTCATGTCTGTATAGTCCCAAGAAAAAGATATAGTATGATTTTTCAAAACATAAAACAATTTAGCTTCCTGATCATTTTCTAACCAGCTGTTAATGTTCAAAAATTTACCTGGTTGAATCTCAATTTGTTTGGTTCCAGTGTGTGATGAACTGATTTGTTGAAAATGTTCCATTAGGGTGTTTAGTGGACATGAATGTGGTAATAAAATATGATATGCCACAACATATCTAAAGTTACTTTGATAAAGAATATTGGATGAAGGACATAAGTAAGTAGAGTTATGATACTTATCTTATTATTGGTCAAATTCCTCATCACTACTTGATTTCCAAAAATTCCTCACCGTTCTATGATATCTTTAGGACTGAAGCTACTGATTCCATAGCTATTTCTTCCCCTCCCCAAGAGAAATCTCATTCCTCCAGAGTGAAATATTTACATCGGCTTGGAATTGTTGTGGTTTTGAAGATAAGTATGCATGTTCTAGAACTAAGTCTGAAAGTTCCAGAACTAAGTCCCATGGTTCGAACAAAGTTTGATTGTTCCCAAACAATTGGTGATCATTTAATGGAGGATTAATTATATTCTCCACCTATCTTATGTGATCTTGCAATGTTATCATAGCCAAAGAAGAAAATTTTAATTTATTAATATCGGGATCATCAACCCATAATTGTGCTTTATTATCAATAAAAGGCCATGCAAAAGGATATAAGGTAATTTTCTTAGAATTCTTACCATTTGAGATAGTCATATCATGTGATTTGCAATCAATTAAGGTAGAAATTGTAGCTAACCATGGTTTTCCCAAAATAATGGGATAACCAAGTGTTTACCTTTTGGCTATAATATAAGGAAGTCCACTAGATACTCCCATGACTCCACCATAATTGCCGCATCTTCAAATATTCCTTCTACTTTTTCTACTCTTGAATGATTTTCCATCTACAATATGGTGCTAGTAGGTTTTATACCTATTAATGGTAATGTTTTCAAAGTGTCTATTGTCATAACATTTAAAGCTATTCCCAAATCAACCAAACATTATGTACATATTTACTTCTTATAGAGATAGAAATAACAAGGCTTCTAGAATCTCCATATTTGGGAAGTAAGAGTTTTCCCACTAATAAATCAACAAGTTTCCCATCTACCTTAATAGTCCTAGGGTACTGATTCTTCCTTCTAGGTATTTTCAAACATAAAATTTTGATTAATTTGTTTAATTTAGGAATTTCCTTGATTTCTTACAACAATGGTATTTCAATATTTCATTTCCTTAATTATTTCACTAATTCATATTTCTTGGTTTTGATAAATTATTTAAATATTTCTAGAAATGGAGTTTCAGTGGAGTTACTATCAGGATCATTCTCTTTTTATTTTTCATTCTCCTTAGAACAACTGAACTAGGGGTTTCAGTTTCTTTTGTCATCTCCATAATTATAACAGGTGGACTATTAATTATTTTTCCAGATCTTGTTTGAATATCCTTATAGTCCATGACATTAATATCAACTGGTTTTTCTTATTCATTCCATAGACATGAGTTTTTAATTGTTTTTAGGATTAGCAAGTGGTTGTGTTGGCATTTTTATTTGAACCACATTATTAGTTTGTGAACCTTGTAATGGAGAACCCATTATGTCTTATTGATGTTGGTTGACATATTTTCTTCCCTAAGTATAGTTATTAGGGTTCCACCTAGGTTGTGACCAAGTATAAGGGTTACTCTAACCAGACCATGGTTGTTGGTGTCCATGAGCATACCAAGATTGTTCTACCCAATCCTAGGGATTCCATGTTGGTTAAGGGGACCAAGGTGGTTGTCCCCAATTTTTGGTACTATCGAGATTCTCATGGCATCATCCAGGCATTAGGAATAGATTTTGGTATGAAATGCCATTGGCTAGGTTGTCTTTGGACAAGTTTACTTCTTCTGTAGTGGATGAAGTGTTGGTTTGTTTAAGCTACTTTTTTATGAATGGAAGAAGAGAACAAACATTAGCTTCATGTTCTCTAGATTCACAAATAATACACATTTCTATTTTATCCAAAGGACAATCTCTTAGTGCATACTTCTTTCTACATCTAGGACAATACATAGATAATGGTTCAAGTATTAGAATTTTCTTTAGCTTACAATCCATCCATGGTGGAAGTTAATTAAACTAGGATGTTTTTTTTAAAGTTTTCTAGTTCATCCATAAGTTTGTTCATGTCTTGATTTGTAGTTTTCATAGTTTTTCCTTTCCTAGGTCCACCCCTTATTCTTGAATAAATTCTACAAAGGTATTTAATATCATTCATTATTATTTGATTGATGTTTCCACCTCCCATTAAGTTAAGGGCTTCCCTAGATTCATCATCCAGACCTTTAAGAAAAATGGTTTTGATTAGCTATTCTTAAAGTACAAATCTACACCTTTTACTTATAAAGAGGAATCTATCTAAATAATCTTCCATATTTTCATCCTCTTCCTGTTTTATCCTAAAAATTATTCCTTCCTATTTCTCCCTCAACAATAGTCTTGGTATTTGTCTAGGAAGGAAATTTCCATTTGTGCCCAGGTGGTAATAGAATTGGATGTTAATCCCATAAACCACCTCATTGTTGCATCTTTCAGAGTGGATGGAAACAACTTGAGTTTTTGATTTTATATTTTGTAATCATAGGTATGACACAATACTTTAAATTTAAATAATAATTGGTCAGGATCCTCAGATGACATCCCTCTAAATGTAGGCAAGTGTGCAGGTGAAATATTCTTCATAGGTGTATCATCATCCTCTAACTGAATTGGATAGGTAAAAGTCCTATTAGGTTCTCTTTTAGCTTCTCATGCCATATCTACAATATTTTCTAGATCTTTTTCCCAATCAATGTAATATGTGATCCACTTTGGTGTAGGTGAAAATTTAGGAGTAGGAGGTTGACTACTCAATTGAGAGTCAAAACTTGCTCTAAGTGGGTCTTGGGATATAATCCTTCTCCTAAAAGTTCCACTTCCTTCTGGTGATTGATCTAAAAATTCCAAAGGTGGAAGTTTTATTTCTTGTCTAACAGGAGACAATGGTGCTTCTAACCCTTTCTCAAACCTCCTTATTTGAACCAGAAGTTACTGATAATTCTTATGGAGATATTTTGGGAGAAATATACCCTTTGATTCTCTTGGTCTACTCATAAATTTGATGGTAACTTAGGGAATATTATTCAATTACTATATGTATGATTGTTTCTCTTGTTGAAACCTAATTAGATAATTATAACTAGTGGTTTTCCTCATAAAAGGCACCAAAAATGATGGGTGTCATTATTCCCTTCATTTAATCAACTCTTAGTTGATGTCATATTCAAACCAGGGATGTGTCTGAAGCTATATGCAACAAGAGGAATCTTAGTGATTTAGTAATTGATTGTAGGTATTTATTATTTTTATATTTTCTAGGGTTTTTTGTAGTGTCCTTAGGATTCCCTAGCCAAATCCTTATTAAAACTATACTACAAGAAACTTGTTGAAATAAACACTCATTGCTGGAATAAATAAATCTTTAGAATTAAACGTGTTACTAGAAATGAAACACACTTTTACAAATGAAACAAATTACTGGAAGTAAACACACTCTTGTAGAATGAAACAAATTATGGAAAGAAACAAACATTGAAAATGTTGTTGAAAATGTTTGCAAGGAAATGAGAGTCTAACCTATAACACCTATAGGGAAAAATACATGACAGAATTTAACTAAAGAATCAAAAGTATTTATAGAATTAACACTTAATAGTTTACACAACTTTCTTAGAAATATAAATACCAATAAAATAAAGAATCTTGCTTCTTAGAGGAGTGGGCCCTTGCTCCTTCTTCAATAAGGAGTTGACAAAGTATGATTCTCTCAAAATGAAATGGCTATCTTATTACTGAAAATGTTTTGTCTTACAAAATTTACTATATGTCTATCACACACACACACACACACACACACACACACACACACACACACACACATATACACACACATAATCCCCCTAATTTATCGTAGGTCCTTATATATATTTTATCATCTGAAGATGTATTTATGATCACAAGTGCTTAATAACTATCCATCTAACAATAGGTTTCCGTGAAACAAACTAGTGCTCAAAATAGATGTGGAAGTTAGGAACCTTGCTGGTGTAGACACAAAAATTGGGTCACACTCCCTTGGTCCCTTTTCGAATAGCCAACTTAAAAATATTCACCTAACCATGACCATTTTACCCCACATTAATATTAGTTTAATTATTTATAATTAAAGTAACACCCATGCTCACAATATTCATTATTTAATTACCCGAATTAAAAATAATTTCCACTTCACCTAAACACCTCACCCCACAACCTCACCTAGACACCTCATCGAACCCCCTCACCTAGAAACCTCATCAAAAACCTATATTTAGCATATTTTCCCTTTACTAGGACTCAAAATTCACTCACCAAAACTAACTAAGACTTAGTCCTACCTACCTTAATTAACTAAGACTTAGTTCAACCCTAAAATCACATTCCTATTCATTCTATAACTACATTCCTGCTCATCTAAGAACAACATTTTGTTTTTGTCCACAAGAATAAAAAGAGCTGGCCAAGATTTGTCATTTTTAGTAAACCTAGGATTTCTTGCCTTAACCGATGCCAATCAATCCTAAACCAAAGCATCACTCACCATAAACCATGGTCGGTTACCATATATTCATTTTAGAAACTTTGTTTGAGAGGTTGGCCACATTATCAAGTTTTGGAACAAAGGATATTTGCATGCAAGTAAGAATCAAAGCACTTTTGCACATCCATAAAGCCATCGCCAAAGACAAAGATGGATCTCGAAAGTATTTACATTCATGGTAGCATTTTGGGAAGCATTTCTACGATCATCGAGAACCATTTTTGGATCAACCATCATTAGCATCCAACCATCAAACATGAAAACTAATACGTGTGTTTATAACATGCATCATTACATATTTATTCAGTTTATAAAGTTTCTTCACTTCTATTTACCAACCTCTATTTACATTTTGATACCACCAATCTTATCTCCCTATGAACCTAGCCATTCCACCACCCACAATCATTTAATCACCTATAGCCAATTCTTGAATATCTCTCGAGTACTCCCTACACCCATACAGACCTAGCCATTATCCTCATCATCTCTGTTTAATATTAGAAAAAACCCCAAAACTAAGTTTCATTGAGTTTCTATCATCCCACTTATACCAACGTCGGTTATCCATGACCGTCATTGGTTCTCTCTAAAATATCATCGGTCATATTTGACCGATGTCGGTATTTGTAGTTTGTAATCCTTAAAATAACGAAACCTAATAACCTACAACCAAGTAACCCAAGCTACCCAAAATATGAACGACCTATTCTAAAGCACCTTAACTACCTAGCCTGTTATATTAGATTTTCTTATTTTATTTAGATGGGATACCTAAATCATATCAACTACAGTAGGACATTATTTATTTACAAATTTTCTTACATTAATTTGTATCAAATAGTGGGTTGAATGACACCAAGGAAGTACCACACTTCTGGATATAGCAAACGCTAGGCAACCCACGACACATATTGTTTAACTCTCTTTTGTGGTCTTGTTTTGTATTTAAGGCAGCTCCTCCCAACCAAAAATAAGCTCTCGTAGTCAATATTGGATCAAGAAATCATAATATGCGCACAACCTCCAACTGACCATTGCAACATGTATTCCTTCTTAGCCATTCTACCCTTATCTATTTCATCAAATCCATATACAAAATGGTGAAACAGCTAGACACATAACTGTCTGATCCTACATACATATTTATGGGGTCTAAAGAATTGAAAATCTGTTGATCTCGATCATGATTAGAAGGCCCATTGATTTCTCTATCACTGGATGTTGTCAAAATAGACAAATTCCAATTGACTCCTTAATTTTGGAGAAGTTTTGGAACCAAAGGGAACTATTAGGAACTAAGCTGCAAAGGTTTTGGAGCTCAAGCACATGGGAGTTCTAGAACTAAGTGTCGAGTTTTGGAACTAAGTATGAAGGTTCCAAAACTAAGTGATAGAGTTCCTTTGTTGTGTGATGGAGTTCCAAAAAAATACATCCGAAGGTTCCGGAATTATGCCGTATTGAAGCCAATGCTCCCAAAAACATACTAGTTTCTTCATACTTTGTTCTTCCGAGTGATTATGACCTATTTTGTTACAAATACTAAAATTCCACACACTTTGTTAGGAATTTATAGATTTTTTAGATGTTTGAACTAGATCTAACAAAATATGGACAATTACATCCTAACTTATACTAGATCAAACAAAAGTCACAAAATGAAGTCAAACTTGACAAAAAGGAGAGTAAAATAAGATCATTTATTGCACATTGACGAGGCATATTTTGGACTTATTAAACATCTACCACCGTGATCATCTATTAAACACCTGGAAAATTTTCTATCATGTTTAGATGGTGTTGGGTTGGATAATCACCTTCTACATTTGTCTCTCCCATGTTTAGACGTGCATCTCTTTCATGGCCATCATAGGTGTAGGAAGGAAGGCTTGGACAATCATCTATGTACCAAAAAAGGAATAAATACAATGAATAAATACATATAAAATATGTCTTACCTCCCCTTACAACCCCACTAGACCATATTTATTAAACCTTAGTGAATATGAGCATAGTTTGATTCAAAACCCTGGTGAAATATGTGCATAAGTTCATATTTAAGTGTAAATAGTAATAAAATTGACCCATACAAAATACTTGTTGGAAAAAATTATATACAAACCTGGGAGGTAGTAATCTGCTAAAAATTCACCATTTCTAATTTTCAAAACCCCTAATAGTCACGAGTTCATGAAAATTCATCACTAAAATTTTCCATGATTAAATCATCTCTAACTTCCATGAGTTGTTAATTCTAATCATGCTTATCTTTCTAATTCTACTTTATCTTTTATCCCACATTCACTAGGTTTCTAGCTTCTCCCAAATTGGAAAGCTATATAAAGAACCTACCTCCTTCCTTCACACCTTACACCTTTACATATTTAACGCCACACTTTGAATAGTGATTACTATAGGCATATTGATAGAGAATTCTCCATTGTTGGAATAGCTTCTTCATATTTGCATTTGTTTTTCTCATAGCTGAGTATTAAATGAAGATACAAACATGGCCTTGTAGCCATTTTGGTGAGATCCTTATCTCACTTTGGAGATAACATACAAATTGATTACTTATGATCTAAATAGGCTCATATTAATTAACAATCATACATTACAAAGAGCATCCAATTTTAAGGGATGGATTTGAATTAGATGTTTAAATTCATTTTGATGTATTAGAAGTTATTTCCTTTAAAGCTTTATCATTTATTTTATTATTAGATTAACTTTTTTAGGAGCTACTTGGTGTTAGATTCATTCAATTAGCTTAGTTAATTTAGTATGCATACAAGTAAGATCATCGAGATCAAGGACATGAAGGATAAGCTAAAATTATATTAGACATAGGTGAAGGACTAACTTAAGAAAAAGATATCATGCGCTTAGGTGTGAGATGATCATGAAAAACTAATCCTCCTATGGTGTTGGAAACTAGTTTTCGGTAAAGGACTTGTACAAAGTGTCACAATTGTGTGGTTTTCACATTTGACGAATTTATTTCTCTTTACTATTTTTTTTTTTTTTTTTTTTTTGATAGGTCTTTATGCTTAGGCATATAAAATCTTGAGATGCATGGCATTCATGGGTTCCCAAAGTTCATCACCATAAGTGTAGGCAAGCTTACAAGCACATGAACCAAATTTAGCCACGATAATTTATGTCCCTAACCAAGTAAGGATCAAACTTGCATTTCTTCTCATGCTATTTGGTAGTGTTGAACTAATTTTATTTAAGAACAAGGTCTCCTACCTAAAATTCATGAGGTATGATGCATTTTTATAGCTTAAATTCAAGGAAATTAAGGCAATTTTTTCAGCCTTATCTCTTTCTTCACCAAATTTTGCAAAGGTGGTGAGAAATTATGATGGATGAGTTAGCATTTTCGCCAAAGTGTTATGAGACATGTTTTGTTTTATATAATTTGAATCCAAATTTGGAGATGGAGGTGGCGGGGAAAGAAGGAAAGGACCGATAGCGGTCCTACTCTACATTTAATTTTGGAACTTTGAAAACCGCTAGGGAAAAAGAAAGAGGGTTGGTTTTGTCAATTCATTTGGTTTTGAAGCTCTACATGAGGTTTTTTTTTCAAACCTCCAGTTTGATTTTTGCATGGAATGTGTCAATGCATGAGTTGTTCTCCCTTGCACGAGGTGGAAGAAAGGGTTGGTACTTGTGAGACTATAAGGAGGAGATAAAGGAATTTTTGGTGGTTTTTGCATTTTAAAAAGAATATTAAGGCTCTTCTTGGAAACTTCGTGAATCGGTGAAGGAAAAGTGCTATCGAGAATGATAGGCTCTACCCATTAAGATTCTTGATTTTATTTAAATATTTCATAAGAACAACTCTCCTTTTGTAATAGATTGGTTTTTCTTGTTCTTAGATTACTCTGCTTGAGGTTTTGTGTTATTTATTAGGATATGCTTTTGATTAAGTTTAAATGAGGAAAGGTGTGATCTGGGTTCTTTGTTTTCTTGGTTTGGTAGATGGGTTATGCTATAATATTTGAATAGGCTTGATACCAAGTCAAAAAATATGTGAGATCTTGTTTGAACAGTTTCAACCTGTAGGTAACTTGTTTTCCTTTAATCTTCGGATCTTGTTCTAGAGTGATCTTGTTCCTCTCTATTGGGAAACTACAATTTTATAAATTGTTTGAAATACTTGATTGTTGATTGAATATTCATGATTCTTCAGGGAAGATAAAAGTTATGTACTCCTGCTTAATCGTATTCCTTTGAGTGCTGAAGGAATGTTAACAAAAAAAACATGAGCGTGAATATTTTTCTATCACTGTCTATATTTGTGAATCTGGGTTTTTTTGTATTACTTTGGTTACAAAGTTCTTTTTCTGGGATTATTTAGGAAAGATAGTTAGAGGGATTTTACTTGGAAAGAGATATAAAGTTTCATGGACTTATTTAACTCTTTTGGTTATATTATTTCAAGTCTACTAATGTATACTTGGTATTTTATTTGAATTTTCTTAGTTTTTTTCTCAAAGCCTGATTTCAGGAATCTCGTAAGGGAAATGATATTCATTTGTCTAGTCTATTGGGTAATATGGGTAACCTATGAAATTATGGCATTGTGTGTTATTATTGTCAACTTAAAATTTTTGATAGTTCTATCAACATTGTTTCGATGTCCTGTGTTAGCCTGTTCATTGATCTTGGGCCATTAAACCTAGTTTCGACTCTTCAGATCTTCAAAAATGTTCTTCGTGAAAAGGGGAATCAATTACTAATGTTTGGTTTAATCATATTGTTCACTTATTTACCTCTTTGGTCTTGAGTTGGGAGGTTGGCTTAGACTTACCCTTCTGTTAAATTATTCTTTACATCCCTGTACCTTTTGGGATATGGTTTAATTGTTATCTTTTGGTAATCATGGCTATCTATATGGTCTCCTTGAATGATGGGAGGTATTGGATCGTGTTGCTCTTTGTTCTTTCCATTCTCCTTTTTTTTTATCATTCAACTCAAACCCTGATTTGATATCTGTTTGGAATTTTGGTTGATACATTATATGTATGAACGTGTCAATATATATTGTTAATTATTATGGTTCTCTTTTGATCATACAAAGGTGGGGGGTAGTGATCTATCTTCCTCTCCTTCATTTAATTTTTTTAGCTTCAAATTGGTGATGATGTTGTAGTTCTTTGGTCTATTTAATTATGTAACTTATTGACCTACTGGTAAGAATATTTGAATAAACATGTTAGGAAAGTATAGCTGAATTAGAATTTAATTGGTTGAAATGTTAAGTTTGGTTAGAAGTATCGGGTATGGTTTAATGTGTTTTTCTAAAGTATAAACTTAACTATTCTAATTAATTAAGGTAGCGAATGCAATGGTGCATATTTTTTAGAATGAAGTGTAACTCTTTTTCTTGTTGGAAGTAATCCTAAATATTTAAGTGGTGTGATTTATATTGTTTGGTTGTTAACTTGATTTGGATCCTAGTTCCGGGTTTTGGTATTAGGATACTATAAAAGCTAGAGATTTAAATGTTATGATGATACAATTATTTTAACTTATTCTTATGATATTTATGTTCAATTTTTGGCAACTCATATTTTAGGATGAATATAGGTTAAGGAAATATTGAGATGGTAGTAATGTTGTAATTGATTTATTGTTGAACTATGCCTAAAGATAGTTAGGATAGTTACTTTTTCTATTAAAAGGTTTTAACCGAATGAGTAATCATAAAAATAAATGCAAGAAAGTAGTAGTGAATTTTGATTGAATGTTTCTTATCTGAATTATATTTTAATTATATTGATATAAAGTCAATGGCATGGAAGGTTGAAGTTGATATATCTTATGACCTATATTTAATTTTGATTTGTTGTAAATATATATTTCTCTCTTTTATGGATTATTGTAACTCCTTTTGGTATGTCTTTCTTTATTTCTTCAGATCGCCTGCTTCATAACAACACGGTTCTTTTTATGAAATAGTTAGTTAAAAGCACATTGTTTTAATGTTTAGTGTTTATCATGCTCAGTTCAATGAGTTGACCTGGGCTAGAAAATTTTGCAAATGGACTTCGTAAGTGATGAAAGGAGAAATATTTTAGGAAGTTACATTTGTTTATCAAGAAACTGGATCTTTTTATGATGGAAAATGGTTCGCTATTGAAATGTGCTTGATAAAAAAATTGTATCTAAAATGGATTTAATGTTGTTGTTTGATATTAGCAATGTCTGAAGTGTTTGGAATTGTAAATGTATGAATCCTCCTTACTGAATAAAATATGTGTGTTATTTGTTTTCCTTGATATAATTCTTTTTGGTATGAATTTAATGGATATTTTAAGTAATACTTTTTTCTCGATTGTAACTTACCTTATGGTTTAGAATAGAACAAACATAGACCTAGAATAATGTTGTACTATCTTCTCTAAGTGAAGAGGAAACTTGTAAAGTTGACATTCATACACTAAATTCAACCAGTTCATTAGGCTATAAATTAAATAAATGATTGTTGAGAATTACACTTTGGATACAAGTCAAAAAGTGTAAGGGATTATAAATGAACTTTAATCCTCAATAAGAGGAAGGAAAGAAAAATACCTTGAAATGAATCATAGTCTTAATATAATACCTTCTTGATATGAATCCCGATTTATATCTATTGTAACATCTTGGTCATGACTGTTATTATGATAACTTCTATTTTTGACACTACAAATTTTGGAATGAGAATTGTCATGTGAAGGTGTATTCTTTAATCTTGAAAATCATGTTTGCAATGAGTAAGTATTACTGTTCTGAACTCTTACATACTGTAACTCTGTTTGCTTGGGACTGATGTCATTATAACTTGTGATTTACAAAGTTGTGAACCTACAGAATTGCTTTTGTACTTGATGAACTCATATTTAAGTGACAACACACCTTGAATCAATTCCATTGATCCAAGGTATGCTTCAACATTCTTTATTGTCATCTTGTTGATTGACTTTCCAAATGAAATGAAGTTTGGAACCGAGCTGGGGTTTGTTATAAATTTTAAAGAACCTAGTTTTAGGTATACTTACTTGGCATTATGCTACCAACGATAAGATTTGATTCCCTGGATACATATAACTTATAATGTTAGAAAGCATAAGATGGAAAAAGGTTTGATACAAGGATATTAAGGCATATATATTAGCATTAGATGGAATGTCCGCACTATGTTGGTTTTTAACCTAAGGTGGTAAGACCCACTCGGAACTGTTACGAAATTCCTAGGGTTTATGTTTTTACCTATAAGTAGTGTTTTATCCTACATGGATTTTAAGTTAAAAATTTTATAAACTAACCTAAGGTGAATCCTAAGGATCCACGAGCTAGAAGGAAACCTAACTATTGAAATTGTGACCTATACTATTACTAATCCTAAAAGGGACCTATGGGTTACATGGCAAGTGGGAGGATGAAGGGGGAGGTTTTAAACTTTAATGAAGGACTTAAATGCAGTCCTTGTAGTTTTAATGGCCAAGTTTGGCGGGAGCATGGGAAGTTAGAGGCATCTAACTAGCAATGTTACTAAATTTAAATTACATGCAAATTATAAAATAGAACTCACCAAATTCGAGTTGGCGGTGGCATGAGGAAAGAGAGGGAAAATGCGTTTAATGCATTTATTGGAATTGTTTTTGGAAACCAACCTGACTAGGAAAGAGGAGAGTGGATTTTCGTGGGGTTATTGTTATTCATTTAGTTTTCGGGTTTTTGCTTTCCATATTGTTGTTCTTTTGAACCTGCAAGTTCATTTTTGGCCAATGTTGTTTTGACCACCTTCGAGTGGTTTCTGGGCCTGTGGAAATGAGGGAGCAGTTAATAGATCTAGTTGTTAATGTTATTTGAGGAAAGAAACTCTTGAGAATCTCATCTCGTGACCTTAGAAGCTAACAAGAAATTATACCAGGCATGTTAGGCTCTTTTTGTTAAATAGTTATGCTCTTTATTAAACATCTTCATTAAAAGAACTTTTCTCTTAGAAATTCATGGTTTTGTGAAAATATGTTGGTTTGTTTTGGATGTGATATTTTTCTTGAGTGTCGTTTGGAAAAGATGTGTTTTGGGTATCTTCTAGATGCATACATGAGAAAATGGGTGTTCTTTGTTGAATTCGTAAGTGAAGATGAATTTCATCTCTGCTTTGTTAAGATTTGAAAAGTAATGGGTATTCATTTTTGTTATCTCTTGTGGGTTTGAACTTACTGAAGGTGATAATTATGTGTATACTATTTTTTTGAGTTTTATATGCTCAAAAGTTATGGATTTTGTGGGAATGCTTTTGAGGACTTTTTGTGAATTGTTCTTCCTTGCCCGTAATACAATTTAATTGTGATGTGGGTTCTCTTAGGGACAATAGGTTCATCGTATCATCTTCACATTTGCTTGTTCTAAAATGATATGATGTTCCTCCTATTTTGTTCTCGGTACCCATGAATGATTGTTTGGAAATAATTTCTTGTCGAACCTGGAATAGAGTAATCTATTTATCTGATGGATTGGGGTAGAGTGTATAGTTTTTACTTCTCCTTTGAAATCAATGATGATATATATATATATATATTGTGGATTTAAACTTCTTCATTGTTTTCATTGTAACTGAACCAAAGTAGATCCCTTACTCTTGTGATTGAAAAATGATTTCTCATCCCGATGGAATTGGGACCATGTTTGTTTGGTTGTAAACTCTTAATCGTTTTATGTTTAGATTAAATATGTTTGTTGTTAGTGTATACAACTATTAACGTTGGTTGTAATTGGAAGTTCAGTTGTTGTTGATACTTTTGGTTTAGTTGTAAAATGAATTCTTGAATACTTTCCTTAATGGTAGCTAGTAAGCTATTAAGACTGTCACAGTCTAGCGTGGAAAGAATTACCCTATTGATAACTAGTCTACACATCATAGTTTGATATTTGGCTATGTATTGGAAAGAAGTAATGTGAATCTCCTTCCTTTCATTCGATTATTGACTTCTAAATTGCTCTCTCCTTGACTGTTATCTCTAGTTGTTATCTCTTCTTGCATAAGATCGACCAGTTCGGTTGTGATTAAATGAAAGAGATTATAGAATAGGTAATTGGAAGTAATACTTATTTTCTTTCTTATCCTATCTAAATTTCTATTAAGGAGATATTGAAGCAATGTGTGACTACCTTCGGGAGTATGTAAATGCGTTTACGTTCTATTTTCTTTCTCTGAATTGGATGGATACCTTGTTGTTTGTTGAATTCTGAAAAGTGATATGGGTTGCCTTCATGGTGTCTAATTACTTTCCCCTTCTACATTTGAACTTGATTGAAGTCAAGTGAGTAAAAAAATAAAAAGGGAAAAAGGTTTGTTTAAAATTGTAGTCATTTCACTATAGGAATCCCATTTATAAAGTTGGAACAAGATTGATCTTGAATGTGTTTGAACAAGTAATTTATTACTTCTTTCAAATGCTTCTATTCAGAGAATAGTTAGAGCTAATGTTCTTTGGATTATTTTTCTAAATTTGAAATGAACTATATTCATTATTGGAAAGAAACAGTTAAGTAAATGGGGATATATCATTGTGTGTTTATTGTAATTGTTTTCGTGGAGTTGTTAGTTAATATTATTGTTTTATTTTGATGCTAATTATTGTGATATGGTTGTTTAAATTGTTCATCCTTACCGGTTATTAACTCTTATGTGATGTCCATCTCAATTATGGGAAGTTTCATAAAAGTAGAGTTGTTTTATTGAGATAGTTAGTCAAGAGCACTTCATTTTAATGGTAAGTGCTTAACATGCTTAAGAATCTAATCAAATTTTAGTTAGATATGTAATCCTAGATGGGAGGATTTCACAGGATGTTGGTACACACCAGCTACAATAAGGTGTCTTCATGAAGGCTGGGCCTTCATGATGACACAATGTTGCAGTTGACATGTTGCAACACCCTTCCGAATTGGATCATCTAGGTTTACATAAGCTTGGACTTGGCCTCAATTTTACTTTGGACCAAGATAGGAATATGACCTTGTATATGGAGTGACTCGCGATGACTAAAGGTAACTAGACACACGTAGTTGACTAGGGTCGATGAGGTATGTCTGTGTACCTTTAGTCATCATGAGTGCTTCTCTATACCCTTTCATATTGCTAACTTGGGTTAAGGTTCAACCTTGGACAAGAGGACTGACAGAAGTCAGAAAAGACCATTCTAGATAACAGATGAAGTGGGGTGAAGGACGTATTCCATTGACGAGTATGTCGTCTAGGAATATGATCATGCTAAGCATGTGAAAATATTTGGCCAAAGTATCACAAGCTGTTGGTTGTGTTGTCCTAAATCACCTAGTTTAAGAAGTAGGATTTCAGATGAATATCGGTAACAGATATTCAGATAGGCCTCTTAAATGGAACACTTCAATAACCAAAAAGGTAAAGGGAACCAAGTATACTTAGTATACAATGCATGGATTAAGATAAAGGATCATTAAGTAGCGAGTCTTGAAATGAGAGATTGATGAAACTATGAGCCATGAAATGGGAGATCGGTAGTTCTTCGAGTCATTACAACAAAGATATAGTTATTTATTATATGATTGAATGGCATGGAATGTGTGTTCCATATTATGAATATGTAAACAAAGAACATTGATCTAAAAAGAATTGTGTGTTCTAAATTACGTCATTTAGAATAGAGAACAATTATTAAAACTTGAAACATGTGTTCTGAATTACGTAATTTAGAGTAGAGAACATTATAAAAAAATTCCCTTCATTTAGTGTCTTAAAATGGGAATGCTACATCTTGGTATCGGTGAAGGTTACAGATCTTGGACCTAATGAATCCATAATTTAATAAAGTTTACATTTTCTTGTTAAACAAAAATGTTTAGAACAAGAGGTAATGATGTGAACAACCCGTTACTGTGTGGAGAAGTAGCTACTTCCAAAAATAGATGAGATCCTTTCTACACTTTGCTAGATACAAGAGATCGTCTGGATATTTTGGAACAACAAGCAATGGGAAAAGAGGAGGAGGAAGAAGATGCTGATATTAATGATTAGCCACCTCCTATGGACAACACCAATGGAGGAAATATGGGTGTTGATAATAGTAATGTGAATGTTCCTAATCAGCTTGAAAATAAAAGGGTAAGATTAGTGGCTGAAATCACAAATGATATAAAAATAATAAGTCCTCTAAATTTTGATGGAACTACACTTGGGGACGGGGCTGAAAATTGGCTCAGTGAAATGGAGAAGTACTTTGTAATAAGAAAATTCTCTGAGGAAACAAAAGCAATATGGGGAGCATATCAACTTTCTCATGAAGCATCTTCATGGTGGGACAACCGTAAGGTTGAGTTGAACATTGTTGAAATAGACATAACTTGGGATCAATTTAAAAGTTACTTTAGGCAACGATGGCTGCCTCAAATTTTTTTTGATCAGAAAATGACTGAATTTCAGAACTTGTCTCAAGGAAAGATGACTGTGATAGAATACTGGGAAGGTTTTACTAAACTCCTTAAGTATGTACCACATTACCAAGTTGATGAGAAGTTCAGGATATGAAAGTTTATAATAGGATTGAATCCCATAATCGGTGGTTAGGTAGATGTCCATAGTTTGACCACTATGGAGGGAGTTGTCGAAAAGGAAACAAGACAAGAAAAAAATTAAGAGCAATCTCTACTCATATGGAGGAGATTAGGAAGAATATTCCCAACTCTTCTTCATCTCTTACACCTAAAAAGGGACCCTGGAAGAGGTTCGACATGAAATTTTTGTTGTTGTGGATAACAATAAGAAAACAGGGATGAACAAACCTATTGCTAGTATGCGAGAACAACTTTACCAAAAATAGTGGTAATGGAAAAAAGTCCTATGGAAGCTAGAATGATAACTTCAAGGCTGGAAATAAATTTGAGCCTAGGAAGGGGCCCATTGGAGGTTGTTTTAACTATGGAAAGGACCATTACGTGAGTCACTATCCTTTGAAGAAGGATGATCATGATCAACAGATAGGATACACGCTGCGGTGGCTAACAAACAAGCTGAAAAGCAAGTCACACCCATAGAAGTTCCGGGTAAGTTATTCAGTATACCTGTGGTTATAATTTTTGATACTGGAGCTACTGAATGTTTTATATCTACTAAGTTAGCTTTGAAATTAAAAATAAAAGTTGAAAGAATGGATAAGACATGGATGGTACATTATGGAAATAATGTTGTCCATACAGTTAATATGTGTCTTTTTGGGGCAGTCCTTGACTTTCCTAGTTTCTCCACAGAGGTTGACCTTTATGCTACCCCTTTGGGGTCATATTATGTAATTATAGGTTTTAATTGGTTGGCGGAACATAAGGCAAATGTTGACTGTTATGAAAAATGAATTTGTTGTTTTGATGACCTGTAAAAATATGTTGTCATCCAGGGTGTAAAATGTGGAATTGTAGTTAGGAAACTAACGGCTATGCAACTAAAAAGGGTTAAAAATAGAGTCTGCACTTTGTATGCCATAAAAATGACAAAAATTTCCAAAGAAGATAATGATTTTATGGAAAAATATCCACTGTTGAGAGATTTCAGTGATGTATTTCGAAGAATTACTGGGTCTTCCACCCAAACGGGAGTTTGAATTTGTAATTGAGATCAAACCAAGAACCGAGCCCATATCCAAGGCACCCTATAGAATGACCACCATTGAGTTGGTGGAACTTAAGGCTCAGTTACAGGAACTTTTGACCAAAGGGTTGATAAGACTGAGTGTCTCACCATGGGGAGCACCGGTAATTTTTGTAAAGAAGAAGGATGGCACACTTAGATTGTGCATTGATTACAGAATGTTGAATAAGGCAACCATTAAGAATTGATATCCGCTTCCTAGGATTGATGATCTGTTTGATCAGATGCGTGGAGCATCAGTTTATTCAAAAATAGATCTTCGATTTAGATATCATCAGTTGAGAATAAAAGAGGAAGACATTCATAAAACAACTTTTAGAACAAGGTATAGACATTATGAATTCACAGTGTTGCCTTTTGGGTTGATGAATGCACTTCTTTGCCTTCATGAATTTGATGAATAATATTTTTCAAGAATACTTGGAAAAATTTGTGCTTGTATTCTTGGACGACATTCTCATATACTCTAAAAATGTCAAAGAGCATCAGGAGCATTTAAAGATAGTACTGGAAATCTTGAGAAAGAGAAAGTTGTATGGTAATTTGTGTAAATGTTTCTTTTTTGATGCAGAAGTGTGTTATTTGGGACATGTTATAAGAAAGAATGGGATAGCCATAGATCCTTCAAAGATCATAGCTATAACCAAGTGGCATGTGCCAAGAATGTGCATGAAGTTAGAAGCTTCATGGGCCTAGTGGGGTACTATAGAAAGTTCGTTAAGGAATTTTCTAAGATTGCTGCACCAATCACTTCATTATAGAAGAAAGATAAGAAATTTTTTTGGAATGAAAAATGTGAATTTTCCTTTAAGATTCTAAATGACTAGTTAACTACAACACCTATTCTGACTATACTTGATCCGAATGGAGATTTTATAGTCGTAGAAAATGCATCAGAGAGGGTCTCAGAGGTATTCTGTTATAAAAGGATCATGTCATAGCTTATGAAAACAGAAAACTCAAGTTACATGAAAAAAATTATGCTCCACATGACCTAGAGTTCGCTACCATCATTCATGCACTCTATATGTGGAGGAATTACCTCTTTAGTAAGCCTTTTGAGCTAAAAAATGACCATATGGGGTTGAGTTATATTTTTACTCAGCCAAACCTGAATGCCAGACAATGAAGATGGTTAGAATTCCTATCTCAGTATGATTTTGATATAAGCTATATTAAAGGAAAGGAAAATAGGGTAGTAGATGCTCTGAGCCGTAGGAAGCACATTTCTGCTCTTATAACATTAAGAACTCAGTTTAAAGATGAGGTGAAAAGTGTCATGGAATCTGAATCTTATTTTCAGCAAGTTAAAACAACACTTGCTGCAGATCCAAAAGATGTAAAGTATAAAGGTTTTCATTTTGACAATGAAGGAATTTTGTGGTTTGAAAATAGGGTATATATACCCTTGGCAAATGATTTAAGAAAGAAATTATTAGCTGAATTTCATAATTCACCTTTTTCTGGACACCCTGGCATTACGAAAATGCTTACTGATATAAAGAAACAATATTTCTGGAAGGGAATGAAAAAGGATGTGATAGAATTTGTGACACACTGCTTAGAATTTCAGCGTGTTAAAGCAGAACATATGCATCCCACCGGATTACTGTACCCTCACAACATTCCATAGTACAAATGGCAAGTGATAACTATGGATTTCATTTAAGGATTGCCTATGTCTAGGAATAAACATGATGTTATCCTGGTTGTTGACAAACTAACCAAAGTGGCACACTTTATTGTTGGTAATCTAAAAGACAATTCACCAGTGTTAGCAAGAAGGTTTATACGTGAGATTTTCATGTTACATGGAATACTTGAATTAATCATATCAGACAAAGATCTGAGAATGACATCAAGATTTTGGCAAATGCTTAATGCAACCTTGGGAGCTAAACTAATTTTAGTTCTGCATATCATCTAGAAACGGTTGGACAGATGAAAGAGTTAATCAAGTTTTGGAGGATATTTTAAGAATGTATTGCATGGACTAGTAATATAAATGGGAGAAGTACCTTCCGCTGGTTGAATTTTCTAATAATAATACATACCACACCTCTTTAAAGATGGCACCTTTTGAAGCATTGTATGGAAGGAAATGCAGAACCCCTGTTAGTTGGGACAGTGTAGAGGATAGAGAAATAATTGGACCAGAAATCCTCACAGAAATGGAACAACAAATTAAAATGATTCGTGAACGTTTAACGGAGGCTTCCAACAAGAAAAAGAGTTATGCAGACTTAAAATGGGTTGATAGGAAATACGAACTTGGTGAGGTCTTTCTTTGGGTTAAGCTAAAAAAGAGTTCTATAACTTTTGGTAAGGTTACCAAGTTATCACCTCGTTATGTGGGAACTTTTGAAATTGTTGAAATAATCAACCCTATAGCTTATCGTTTAGCTTTACCTCCTACTTTATCACAAATGCATGATGTTTTCCATATTTCTTTTCTTAAGAAATACATATCAGATTTATCACATGTGCTGAATTGGGATTCCTTGCAGGTCCAAGACCCCAGAATAATCATGGTTAAGCCCATTTGAGTGCTAGGAACTCACCAGTTGCACTTAAGAAATTGTGAAGTGAATCAATGTAAGGTCTAGTGGGACCAGTTTAGTGAAGAAAGTGTAACTTGGGAGAATCTTGAAGAAATGAGATCTACTTTTCCATACTTGTTTGATCTAAATTAAGTTTGAAAAACTGATAAATCTGCCAAACTTGGGCAGTTACTGAACTATTTGATGGTTATTTTAAATACTATTTTGAAGACTTAAATTTTGTTCTGTTATGAACATATGAATGGAAGGATGATAACTGAATTTTTTCCTAAAACTCTATGATTTGACTAATTTGATCATCAGGACGATGATTCTTTTAAGAAGGGAGGTATGTAACGTCTTGATCATGATTGTTATTATGATAACTTCTATTTTTGACACTGCAAATGTTGGAATGAGAATTTTCATGTGAAGGTGTATTCTTTAATCTTGAAAATCATGTTTGCAATGAGTAAGTATTACTATTCTGAACTCTTGCATATTGTAACTCGTTTAATTGGGGTGATGTCGTTATAATTTGTGATTTGTAAAGTTGTGAACCTGCAGAATTGCTTTTGTACTTGATGAACTCATATTTATGTGACAACACACCTTGAATCAATTCCATTGATCCAAGGTATGCTTCAGCCTTCCTTATTGTCATCTTGTTGATTGAATTTCCAAATGAAATGAAGTTTGGAACTGAGATGGGGTGTTGTAAATTTTAAAGAACCTGGTTTCAAGTATACTTACTTGGCATTATGCTGCCAATGATAAGATTTGATTCCCTGGATACATATAACTTATAACGTTAGAAAGCATAAGATGGAAAAAGGTTTGATACAAGGATATTAAGGCATATATTTAGCATTGGATGGAATGTCCTACACTATGTTGGTTTTAAACCTAAGGTGGTAAGATCCACTCGAGAACCTGTTACGAAATTACTAGGGGTTATGTTTTAACCTATGAAGTAGTGTTTTATCCTACATGGATTTTAAATTAAAAGTTTATAAACTAACCTAAGGTGAATCCTAAGGATCTACGAGCTAGAAGGAAACCTAACTATTAAAATTGTGACCTAGACTATTGCTAATCCTAAGAGGGACCTATGGGATACATGTCAAGTGGGAGGATAAAGGGGGAGGTTTTAAACTTTAATGAAGGACTTAAATGCAGTCCTTGTAGTTTTAATCGCCAAGTTTGGTGGGAGCAAGGAAGTTAGAGGCATCTAACTAGCAATGTTACTAAATTTGAATTACATGCAAATTATAAAATAGAACTCGCCAAATTTGAGTTGGCGGTGGCATGAGGAAAGAGAGGAAAATGTGTTTAATGCATTTATTGGCATTGGTTTTGGCAACCAGCCCACCTAGGAAAGAGGAGAGTGGATTTTTGTGGGGTTATTGTTATTCATTTGGTTTTCGGGTTTTTGCTCTGCATATTGTTGTTCTTTCAAACTGCAAGTTCATTTTTGGCCATTGTTGTTTTGACCACCTTCGAGTGGTTTCTGGGCCTATGGAAATGAGGAAGCAGTTGAGAGATCTGGTTGTTAACGTTGTTTGGAGGGAAGAAACTCTTGAGAAGCTCGGCTGTGACCTTCTACAAGCTAACAAGAAATTATACAGGCATGTTAGGCTCTTTTTGTTAAACAGTTATGCTCTTTATTAAACATCTTCATTAAAAGAACTCTGCTCTTAGAAATGCATGGTTTTGTGAAAATATGTTGGTGTGTTTTGGATGTGATCTTTTGCTTGAGTTGTCATTTGGAAAAGATGCGGTTTGGGTATCTTCTAGATGCATGCATGAGAAAATGGGTGTTCTTTGTTGAATTCGTAAGTGAAGATGGATTTCATCTCTGTTGTTAAGATTTCAAAAGTAATGGGTATTCGGTTTTGTTGTCTCTTGTGGGTTTGAACTTGCTGAAGGCGACAGTGATGTGTATACTATTTTCTGAGTTTTATATGCTCAAAAGTTATGGATTTCGTGGGAATGCTTTGACAGGACTTTTTGTGAACTATTCTTCCTTGCCCGTATTATAGTTTAATTGTGATGTGAGTTCTCTTAGGGACAATAGGTTCATCGTATCATCTTCACATTTTCTTGTTCTAAAATGATACGATGTTCCTCCTATTTTGTTCTTGGTACCCATGAATGATTGTTTGGAAATAATTTCTTGTCAAACCTGGAATAGAGTAATTTGTTTATCTGATGGATTAGGGTAGAGCGTACAATTTTTACTTCTCCTTTAAACTCAATGATATATATATATATATATATATTGTGTATTTAAACTTCTTCGTTATTTTCATTGTAACTGAACCAAAGTAGATCCCTTACTCTTGTGATTGAAAAATGATTTCACGTCCCGGTGGAATTGGGACCATGTTTGCTTGGTTGTAAACTCTTAATCGTTTTATGTTTAGATAGAATATGTTTGTTGTTAGTGTATACAACTATTAACGTTTGTTGTAATTGGAAGTTCAGCTGTTGTTGATACTTTGGTTTAGTTGTAAAATGAATTCTTGAATACTTTTCTTAATGGTAGCTAGTAAGCTATTAAGACTATCACGATCTAGCATGAAAAGAATTACCCTATTAATAAGCTGATCCGAACGTCATAGTTTGATATTCAGCTATGTATTGGAAAGAAGTAATGTGAATCTCTCCTCCTTTCATTTGATTATTGACTTCTAAATTTCTCTCTCCTTGACTGTTATCTCTAGTTGTTATCTCTTCTTGCATAAGATCGACCAGTTTAGTTGTGATTAAATGAAAGAGATTATAGAATAGGTAACTGGAAGTAATATTTCTTTTCTTTCTTATCCTATCTAAATTTCTATTAAGGAGATATTGAAGCAACGTGTGACTGCCTTCGGGAGTATGTAAATGTGTTTTACGTTCTATTTTCTTTCTCTGAATTGGATGGATACCTTGTTGTTTGTTGAATTATGAAAAGTGATATGGGTTGCCTTCATGGTGTCTAATTACTTTCCCTTCTACATTTGATATTGATTGAAGTGAAGTGAGTAAACAAAATTTTAAAAAAGAGGGGAAACAGGTTTGTTTAAAATTGTAGTCATTTCACTATAGGAACCCCATTTATAAAGTTGGAACAAGATTGATCTTGAATGTGTTCAAATAGTAATTTATTACTTCTTTCAAATGCTTCTATTCAGAGAATAGTTAGAGCTAATGTTCTTTGGATTATTTGTCTAAATTTGAAATGAACTATATTCATTATTGGAAGGAAACGGTTAAGTAAATGAGGATATATCATTGCGTGTTTGCTGTAATTATTTTGAGGAGTTGTTAGTTAATAGTACTATCTGATTTTGATGCTACTTATTGTGACATGGTTGTTTAAATTGTTCATCCTTACCGGTTCTTAACTCTTATGTGATGTCCATCTCAATTATGGGACGTTTCATAAAAGCGAGTTCTTTTATTGAGATAGTTAGTCAAGAGCACTTCATTTTAATGGTAAGTGCTTAACATGCTCAGTTCGACGAACTGACCCGTGCTAGTAAATTTTGCAGATGGATTTCGTGAGTATTAAAGAAGACATGTTGTTTTATGATGCTTCTTCTGATTAACTAAAGGATGGATCTTTTATGAGATTTTATTATTCTTCTCGAATGAAATGGAAAAAGGAAAAGTTGTATTCTTTTTTTTTGAGTTATCAATGCCATTTGGCATGAGTACGGTCTGACTGTTTGGACTTGTAAAATGTGTAAATTTTACCTTGAGGAATGAGAGAAGGGAATGGTGTGTTATTTTAATTGTTGTACCATTATTGAATTGTTGAAATAAAATCATGAACTTATTCCTATTCATTGAATTTGTACTTATACAAATGATGGTGATAGATTTAAAAGGATATAGATTTATATGGGAAATAGACCTCATTTAAATGATGTCTAATGTAAAGGAAACCTGAATTTCAAATTAGTTGTGAATGAACTTGATTAAGCTTAGTAAGTTAATCTTACTTTGTTAAGCTGTAGTGGACTATAAGTCTGAAGCTTTAATTAATGAACCAAGAAAAGAATATGCAATCCTTCGGTAAGGAGGAGTGATTGTATATTAAGCTTCAAGATAATTCAAGTCATTCCTAACTATGCAATTGTAATGAACAAAGAGGTTAGAGGATCGAAAGGTTGTTGAAACTTATTTTTAAAATAATAAAGATAAGAATCTAATCAAATTTTAGCTGGATATGTAACCCTAGATGGGAGGATTCCGCAGGATGTTGGTACATGCCAGCTGTAATAAGGTGTCTTCATGAAGGTTGGGCCTTCATGATGACACAATGTTGTTGCTGACATGTTGCAATAATCTTCTAAATTGGATCATCTAGGTTTACATAAGCTTGGACTTCTCCTCAGTTTTACTTTGGACCAAGATAGGAATATGACCTTGTATATGGAGTGAATCGTGATGACTAAAGGTAACTAGACATGCGCAGTCAACTAGGGTTGACAAGGTATGTCTACGTACCTTTCGCCATCACGAGTGCTTCTCTATACCCTTTCATATTGCTAACTTGGGTTAAGGTTCAACCTTGGGCAAGAGGATTGACAGAAGTCAAAAAAGACCATTCTAGATAATAAATGAAGTGGGGTGAAGGACGTATTCCATTGATGAGTATGCCATCTAGGAATATGATCATGCTAAGCATGTGAGAATCTTTGGCCAAAGTATTGCAAGCTACTGGTTGCATTGTCCTAAATCACCTAGTTTAAGAAGTAGGATTTCAGATGAATATCGGTAACAAATATTCAGATAGGCCTCTTAAATGGAACACTTCAATAACCAAAAAGGTAAAGGGAACCAAGTATACTTAGTATACAATGCATGGATTAACATGAAGGATCGGTAAGTAGCCAAGTCATGAAATGAGAGATCGATGAAACTCGAGCCATGAAATGGGAGATCGAGTAGTTCTTCGAGTCATTACAGTAGCATATGGTTATCTGTTATATGATTGAATGGCATGGAATGTGTGTTCCATATTATGAATATGTGAATAGAGAACATTGATCTAAAAAGCATTGTGTGTTCTAAATTATGTCATTTAGAATAGAGAAGAATCATTAAAACTTGAAACATGTGTTCGAATTACGTAATTTAGAGCAAAGAACATTATCAAAAAAATTCCCTTGTTCGGTGTCTTAAAATGGGAATGTTACATCTATAGGTAGTAAAAGTGTCCTTTCTTTTGTAGACTTCTTATTAAATAGGAATGTAGGATGAGATAATTAAAAATAGGGAATTAGACTTAATTTCAATGAAGTCTAATGTGTAAAAGTACCTACTCATATCTTATATAAGATAAGGCTGATTTAAGTGAGAAATAAATAACACTTCCATGTGTGTTGGGCCTTTTATGTAAAACATGAATTATGATGTTAATAGTTTAAATCATGGCATATGAATTAGATATAAAGCATATTTATCTACATAACTTCATTAATTACAATCATAAGTCTAAAACTTAATGATTAAGGAACCTAGTTGTTCAATAGGGTTGTTGTAATTAATTGGTAATGAGGAAAATAATAAGATATAACTTTCTATCTAAGGTATGTTCATCCATATGAGGAAACTCAGGTGGATGTTGACACACACCAACTTCATTAAAGTACCTTCACGATTACTAGGGTCTTCACAAGGATAATATGTTGTAGTTGACATGTTTCAACACCCTTTCAAGTTTATTCAACTAGACTAACATAAATTCTGACTTGATCATAGTTTTTCCCTAGGTAGAAATAGGGGCATGACCTAGTGTCGGGGTCAACTCACATTGAATTAGGATAAATATACACGCCCAATGGATGTAAGTAGATTGAGTATGTCTAAGTAACATTATTCATCATAAGCGATCTGCCCACTAGGACATGTTGATAACCTTGGCTAGAGTTAAACCTTGAATAAGTGGGTGACACAAGTCGTGTAAGGACCATTCTAGATAACATATCAATTAGGGTGTAGGACATATTCTATTTGATGAGTATGTCATCTAGGAATATAAACATGAATAATATGTTTAAAATATTTGTCCAAAGTATTTCAAGATTCTCAGTTGCGTTTTCCTATGTTACTCAGTTTAAGAAGCGGGATTTCAGATGAATATCAGTAATAAATATTCAGTTAGGCCCCTTAAATAGAAAAATTGATACCTTTAAAAGGGTAACAAAACTAAGTATACATAGTATACACATTTTAAAGTTAATATGAGAGATTAAAATGATACTGAGTCATGAGATGAGCGATCGGTGTTTCACCGAGTCATTTACAGATTGCATATGGTTTTCTATTATGAGATTGATTGGCTTTGGAATGTGTGTTCTAAATTATATTAATTTAGAATAGAGAACATTATGCAAATTATTAGTTTTCCCTTCTTTCTAAAGTCTAAAAATGGGAATGTTACATCTTGGTGTCGAGCTAAATTTTACAACTCTTAGACCTATTGTGTCCATAATCGATAAAAACTTTAATTTTATTGTTAACAGAAAATGGTTAGAATGAGAGCAAATTCTACGAACAACCCACCACCAAGTGGAGAAGCAACTACTACCCAAAAATAGATGAGATCCTTGCTTTCCTGTTGGACACAAGAGATCATCTGGATGTATTCGAACATCAAGTAATGGGAAATGAGGAGGATGAAGAAGATGTTGGTAATAACAATCTTCCACCTCTAGAGATAACGCCAATATTGGAAATTTGGGTGTTGATAACAATAACACTGCCAATACTAATGCAAATGTACCCAATCAACCCGAGAATAAAAAGTTAAGATATGCAGCTAACTCACAAATGATATAAAAAGGATAAGTCCACCCAAGTTTGATGGCACTACATTGGGAGATGGAGCTGAGAACTAGCTTAACAAAAAAATTTATGAGGAAACTAATGCAATATGGGGAGCTTATCGGATTTCCCATGAGGCATATTTTTGGTGGGACATTCGTAAGGTTGAGTTAAACATTGATGAAACAAACATCACTTGGGATCAATTTAAAAATTATTTTAGGAAACAATGGTTGCCAAAACTTTACTATGATCAGAAAATGACTAAATTTCATAACTTAGCTCAAGGAAAGTTAATTCTAATAGAGTACTGGGAGAAGTTTACTAAGATTCTCAAGTACGTGCCTCAGTATAAAACTGATGAGAAGTTTAGGATACAAAAATTTATTATGGGATTAAATCCTATTATAGGTGGTGAAGTGGATGTTCACACCCAACCACTATGGAAGGGTTGTTGAAAAATCCATAAGGCAGGAGTAGAAATTGAAAGCAATCTCTGCCCATAAGGAGGAAATCAAAAAGAAAATTCCTAATTCTTCTTCATCCCTTACACCCAAAAAGGGACCATGGAAAAATTTTGGTGTGAAATTTTTGTTGTTGCTGATAATAACAAGAAAACTACAGTAAATAAACCTGTTGCTAATGTATGAAACAATTTTTTAGAACAATAATAATGGATAGAAGTCCTATGGAGGACAAAATGATAACTTTAAGGTAGGAAATAAATTTGAGCCTAAGAAAGGACATATAGGAGGCTACTACAATTGTGGCAAGGATCATTATGTAAATCAGTGTCCTCTAAGGAAGGATGACCACAATCAACAACATAAGATACATGCTGCAGTAGCTAACAAACAAGATGAAAATTAAGTTACGCCTATAGAAGTGCTAGGTAAGTTATTTGGTATACTGTTACTATAATTTTTATATTGGAGCTATTGAATGCTTTATTTATACTAAATTAGCTTCAAAATTAAAAATAAAAGATGGAAAAATGGATAAATCATGGGCTATACATTATGGAAATAATGCTGTCCACATAGTTAGTATGTGTCTTTTTGGAGAAGTCCTTGACTTGCCTAGTTTTTCCACTAAATTTGATTTTTGCATTACTCCTTTGGGGTCTTATTATGTAATCATATGTGTTAAGCGGCTTATGGAACATAAGAAAAAGGTTGATTGTTTTGTAAAACATATTAGTTGTCTTGATGATCTGCAGAAAAAAATAGACATCTAGAGGGTAAAACATGAGATTTCAGTTAGAAAATTGTCACCCATGCAACTTAAAAAGTCCAAAAATAAAGGTTGTTTCTTGTATGCAATAAAAATTTCTAAAACAATTGAAGGGGATAGTGATTTCACGAAAAGATACTGCTATTATGAAATTTTAGTGATGTGTTTCCTAAAGAACTACCTGGTCTTCTGCCTAAACGGGAATTTTATTTCATGATTGAGATCAAGCTAGGAACCAAACCTATCTCCAAGGAACCATATCGAACGAATACCATTGAATTGGTAGAGCTTAAGGCATAGTTACAAGAAATGTTGTCTAAAGGTTTGATAAGACCAAGTGTCTTTCCTTGGGGAGCACATGTATTTTTTGTGAAAAAGAAGGATGGAGCACTTAGATTGTGCATTGGTTATAAGATGTTAAACAAAGAAAAAATAAAAAATAGATGTCCAATTCCTAGAATTGATGATCATTTGATCGGATGCATAGTGCATCAATATGTTCTAAGATATATATTCAATCTAGGTATCATCAACTAGTAATCAAGGATGAAAATATTCATAAAACAACTTTTAGGACAAGGTATGGGCATTATGAATTTACAGTTTTACCTTTTGGTTTGAAAAATGCACCTACAACTTTTATGAACTTAATGAATAATATCTTTCAAGAATACTTGGAAAAATTTGTGCTTGTATTCCTGGATGATATTCTCATATATTCTAAAAGCATTGATGAGCATCATGAGCATTTGAAGATAGTTCTGGAAATCTTAAGAAAAAGAATATTATATGGTAAGTTATCCAAATGTTCGTTCTATGAGACTGAAGTACACTATCTAGGGCATGTCATAAGTAAAGATGGGATTACAATATATTCATAAAAAATTGTTGCAATAATTGAGTGGCCTGCACCTAAGAATGTACATGAAGTCAAAAGCTTCATGGGTTTTTGGTTACTATAGAAAGTTTGTAAAGGAATTTTCAAAGGTCATTGCACCAATAACTTTGTTGCAAAAGAAAGATAAGAAGTTTGTGTGGAGTGAAAAATATGAATCTAAATTTAAGACTATAAAGAAACAACAAACATCTGCACCTATTTTGGCTATACCTGATCCGAAGCGGAGACTTTACTATAGTAACATATGCTTTCGGGAAGGTCTTGGAGGTATTTTGTTGCAAAATGAGCATGTTATATCATATGAAAGCATAAAAATCAAGTTACATGAGATGAATTATGCTCCTCATGACCTAGAGCTTGTTGCCATTGTTCATGCACTTCAAGTATGGAGGCATTATCTTTTAGGGAGACATTTTGAATTAAAGACTAACCATCTTGGGCTGAAGTATATTTTCACTCAGCCAAATCTGAATGCAAGACAACGAAGGTGGTTAGAATTTCTATCTCAGTATGATTTTGACATAATTTATATAAAAGGAAAGGAAAATAGAGTGACAGATGCACTAAGTCATAGGAAACATATTTTTACACTTATAATGTTGAGAAATCAGTTTAAGGATGAAGTAAAAAGTATTATGGAATCTAATTCTTATTTTCAACAAGTGAAAACAACACTTGCTGCAGATCCAAATGATATGAGATATAGAGGTTTTCACTTTGATGATGAAGGAATCTTGAGATATGATAATAGAGTATATATACCTTTGGGAAATGAATTAAGGAGGAAGTTGCTAACTGAATTTCATAATTCACCTTATTCAAGGCATCCCAAAATTATGAAAATTCTTATTGATATAAAACAACAATATTTTTGGAAAGGGATGAAAAAGATGTAATTGATTTTGTGACACACTACTTAGAATGTCAGTGTGTTAAGGTTGAACATATGCATCTAACTAGTTTACTATACCCTCATAGCATACCATAGTATAAATGGAAAGTAATTAGCATGGATTTTGTTCAAGGGCTTCCTATGTCAAGAAATAAGCATGATGTTATTCTAGTTGTTGTAGATAAACTAACAAAGGTAGCACATTTTATTGTTGGTAATCTTAAGGATGATTCACCTATTTTAGCAAAATGATTTGTGCATGAAATTTTCAGATTGCACAGTGTACCTAAATTGATCATATCAGATAGAGATCCAAGAATGACATCTAGATTTTAGCAAACACTCAATGCAACCTTAGGAACTAAACTAAATTTTAGTTCAGCATACCATCCTAAAACGGATGGGAAAATTGAAAGAGTTAATCAAGTTTTGGAAGATATGTTACGAATGTACTACATGGATCAATAATACAAATGGGAAGAGTACCTTCCATTAGTTGAATTTTCTTATAATAACATGTATCACACCTCTCTGAAAAGGAACCTTTCAAAGCATTATATGGAAGGAGATGCGAGAACTCAGATTATTTGCTGGGATAACATAGAGGATAAAGAAATAATTGGACCTGAGATCCTTACTGAAATGGAACAAAAGTTAAAATGATTCATGAATATTTGAAGGAAGCAACAGATAGGTAAAAAATTTATGCAGACTTAAAAAGGGTTGACAAGAAATTTGAACTTGGTGAAAAGGTCTTTTTGCGGGTTAAAATGAAAAAGAGTTCTATAACCTTTGGCAAGGCTACCAAGTTATCACCTCATTATGTGGGACCCTTTGAAATAGTTTAAATAATCAAACCTATAGCTTACCATTTAGCTTTACCACTTTCATTATCACAAATGCATGATGTTTTCCATATTTCTTTACTTAATAAATACATTTCAGATTTATCACATGTGTTAAATTGGAATTCCTTATGCGTCCAAGACCTAGGAATAATTATGGTTAAACCCATTTGAGTGCTGAAAACTCACCAACTACACTTAAGAAATCATGAAATAAGTCAATGCAAGGTCTAATGGGACTAGTTTAATGAAGAAAGTGCAACATGGGAAAACCTCGAAGATATGAAAACTGATTTTCCACATTTATTTGAATAGATTTGATTATGTTGATTGATAAAACTTGAAGATTTTATTCTTATTATATCAATAAATTTGCCAGTTTTGGGTAGATACTAAATTCTTTAGTATTAAAACAACTATTTTATTGCTGAATAATTATGAAAATTTGAATTTCTCAAATCTAGTTCTGTTATGAACTTACAAATGGAAGAATTATAATTTGGTTATATTCTTGTTTAAAGTTATTAGACTAAGTTAATCATCGGGATGATGATTCTTTTAAGGAGGGAGGTATGTAACACCTCTAGCATGACCGATACCTATGATGACTTCTACCTTATAAGGTTCAAACATTGACAAGTGATTTTTTCTTAAGACGATGTACTCTTTTGACTTAAGAAATCATGTTTACAGAAGATAAAAAGTTATCTATTGGGATAGGTACATTCGTTGTGTTTCGATTAATTGAAAATGAAGCAATCCATCTCTTTTGTGCATAATAAATTCACGCTCGGGATTATGAATTTGAGTTTTAGTTTTCATAATTTAAGAGGAATCAAACAACATTACCTTGGATCAATTCCATTGATCCAAGGTATGCTTCTAATTTTCATGTCTTGTTATCTTGATGTCTAATTTGGACAGATGGAAGAGTTCTAGATCTGGAGTGTGTGAAGGTTATGAATGACCCTCTTCATGGATCTCTGCTTCATATTTAATCTAGTAACAATCTGGTTCTTCTTTTCTATTATTGTATGATGAGTTGTCATTGGGGACTTTGGACCTAATATAACTATGTTTTAAAACTAGTGACTCTATCCTAAGGGTTAAACCTAACCTAAGTTAATATGTTCTTATGTTAATTGGGATGAAAAAGAATTAAGAGGGACCTAGACTAAAACTATGGACCTACCTATGGACCTATGTTGATTTCCTAAATTAGTGTCTAACCTAACTAAGGGAATGACTAACCTAAGGGGTCCTATGAAATGACATGGGGAAAGAGGCAAGTGGGAGGCAACAAATTCAAGGAAATTAAGGCAATTTATTAGGCCTTATCTCTTTCTTCAGCCAAATTTTTCAAAGGTGGTTAAGAATTCATGATGGATGAGTTGGCATTTTCACCAAAGTGTTATGAGGCATGTTTTATTTAAATTAAGTTGAATCCAAATTTGGAGATGGAGGTGGTGGGAAAGAAGGAAAGGACTGACAATCCTACTCTGCATTTAATTTTTGAACTTGGAATAACTACCTAGGGAAAAAGAAAGAGGGTTAGTTTTGTCAATTCATTTGGTTTTGAAGTTGTACATGAGGTTTGTTTTGTTTTCGAACCTCCATTTTGATTTTTGCATGGAATGTTTCAATGCACGAGTTGTTCTCCCTTGCACGAGATGGAATAAAGGGTTGGTCTTTGTAAGACTATAAGGAGGATATAAAAGAATTTTTGGGTGGTTTTTACATTTCAAAAAGAATATTGAGGCTCTACTTGGAAACTCCTGTGAATCGGTGAAGGAAAAGTACTATCAAGATTAATAGGCTCTACCCATTAAGATTCTTTCTTTTGTTTAAATGTTTCATAAGAACAACTCTACTCTTTGTAATAGACTATTTTTTATTGTTCTTAGATTACTCTGCTTGAGGTTTTGTGTTATTTATTGGGATATGCTTTCGATTTAGTTTGAATGAGGAAAGGTGTGATCTGGGTTTTCATTTTTCTTGGTTTGGTAGCTAGGTTATGCTATAATCCTTTGAATGGGATTGAGACCAAGTTGAAAAATATGTGAGATCTTGTTTGAATTATTTCAACCTGTAGGTAACTTGTTTTTCTTTAATCTTCAGATCTTGTTCTAGAGTGATCTTGTTCCTCTCTCTGTCAAGAAACTATAGTTTTATAAAATGTTTGAAATACTTGATTGTTGATTGAATCTTCATGATTCTTCAGGGAAGATAAAAGTTATGTACCCCTGCTTAATCGTATTCCTTTGAGTGCTGAAGGAATGTTAAAAAAATAGACAAGTGTGTTTTGTTGTATTACTTTAGTTGCATAATTTTGAATTTGGGATTATTTAGGAAACATAGTTGTAGGGTTTTTTCTTGGCAATAGATATAAAGTTTCATGGAATTGTTTAAATCTTTCAGTTATATTATTTCAAGTCTACTAATGTATAATTTAGATTTTCTTTGAAATTCCTCGAGTTGTTTTCTTGAATCCTAATTTCATAATCTTGTAAGGGAAATTCTATTTAGTTTTCTACTCTATTAGGTAATATGGGTAACCTATGAAATCATGGTATTATGTGTGTTATTGTTGTTGAATTAAATTTTTTGATATTTCTATCGACATTGTTTCGATGTCCTATGTTATCATGTTCCTAGATCTTGGTCCATTAAATCTGGTTTGAATATTTAGATCTTAGGTAATGTTCTTTGTGAAAAGGAGAATCGATTAATACTATCTGGTTTAATCATATTGTTCACTTCTTTACCTCTTTGGGCTGAGTTGGGAGGTTGGCTCGGACTTATCCTTCTACTAAATTATTCTTTACATCCATGTACCTTTTGGGATATGGTTTAATTGTTATCTTGTGGTAATCATGGCTATCTTTATGGTCTCCTTGAATGATGGGAGGTATTGGATCATGTTGCTCTTTGTTCTTTCTATTCTCCTATTTGTTTATCATTCAACTCAAACCATGATTTGATATCTGTTTGACATTTTGGTTGATAAATTATATGTATGACCGTGTCAGTATATGTTGTTAATTCTTATGGTTCTCTTTTGATCATAAAAATGTGGGGGTAGTGATCTCTCTTCCTCTCCTTCATTTAAATTTTCTTTCAACTTCAACTTGGTGAATATGTTTTACTTCTTTGGTTTGTTTCATTATGCAAAGTTTTTACTACTTGGTAAGAATGTTTGACAAAATTTGTTAGGACAATATAGCTGAAGTTGAATTTAAGTGGCTGAAATGTTAAGTTTGGTTAGAAGAATCGGGTATGGTTTAATGTGTTTGTCTAAAGTATAAAGTTAAATATTCTAATTACTTAAGGTAGTGAATGCAATGGTGCATATTTTTGAGAATGGAGTGTAACTCTTTTTCTTGTTGGAAGTAATCCTACATCTTTAAGTGGTTTGATTTATCTTGTTTGGTTGTTAACTTGATTTGGATCCTAGTTCTGAGTTTGGGTATTAGGATACTCTAAACCTAGACATTTAAATGTTATGATGATATGGTTATTTTAAATTATTCTTATGATATTTATGTTTAATTTTTGGCAACTCATATTTTAGGATGAATATAGGTTAAGGAAATATTGAGATGGTAGTAATGTTGTAATTGATTTCTTTGTTGAACTATGCCTAAAGATAGCTAGGATAGTTACTTTTTATGTTAAAAGGTTTTAACTGAATGAGTAGTCATAAAATAAATGCGAGAAAGTAGTAGTGAATTCTAATGAAATGTTTCTTATCTAATTTTTTTTTTAATTCTATAGATATAAAGTCAATAGCATGGAAGGTTGAAGTTGATATATCTTATGACCTATCTTTAATTTTAATTTGTTATAAATCTCTCTTTCTCTCTTTTGACCTATCTTATGATTATCTTAACCATCCTTTTAATTTTAGTATGTCTTTTTGAATTGCGTCAGGACTATTCGTAACAACAAAGTTCTTTTTATGAAATAGTTAGTTAAAAACACATGGTTTTAATGTTTAGTACTTATCATGCTTAGTTCAAGAGACTGACTGGGCTAGCAAATTTTGTAAATGGACTTCATAAGTGATGAAAGGAGAAATATTTTAGGAAGTTACATTTGTTTATCAAGAAAGCTGGATCTTTTTATGATGGAAAATGGTTCACTTTTGAAATGTGCTTGATGAAAAAGAAGTTGTTCTGAAATGGATTTAATGTTGTTTGATATTAGCAATGTATGAAGTGTTTATAATGTAAAATGTATGAATCCTCACTTAATAATAGATGTTTTCTATTTTTTTGCACTTGATATAATTCTTTTTGGTATGAATTGAATGGAAATGTTAAGTAATACTTTGTTTTTCAGACTGTAACTTACCTTATGGTTTGGAATAGAACAAACATAGATCTGGAATAATGTTGTACTATCTTCTCTAAGTGAAGAGGAAACTTGTAAAGTTGACATTCATGCACTAATTTTCAACCAGTTCATTAGGCTATAAATTAAACAAATGATTGTTGAGAATTAGACTTTGGATATAAGTTAAAAAGTGCAAGGGATTATATATGACCTTTAATCATCGATAAGGGGAAGGAAAGAAAAATCACTTGAAATGAATCATAGTATTAATATAATACCTTCTTGATATGAATCCTATTTGCTATTTGTAGGTAGTAAAAGTGTCATTTCTTTTGTAGACTTCCTTACTAAATAGGAATGTAGGATAAGATAATTAAAAAGGGAATTACACTTCATTTCAATGAAGTCTAATATGGAAAAGGACCTACTCAGATCTTATATAAGCTAGGGCTGATTTAAGTGAGAAATTAAATAACACTTCCATGTGTGTTGGGACTTTTATGTAAAACATGAATCCAGATGTTAATAGTTTAAATCATGGAATATGAATTAGATAGAAAGAAGATTTATATACATAACTTCATTAATTGTAATCTTAAATCTAAATCTTAATGATTAAGGAACCTAGTTGTTCAGTAGGGTTGTTGTAATTAATCGGTAACGAGGAAACTAATAAGATATAACTTTCTATCTAAGGTATGTTCATCTAGATGAGGGAAACTCAGGTGTATGTTGACACATGCCATCTACAGTAAAGTACCTTCATGATGACTAGGGTCTTCATGAGGATACTATGTTGTAGTTGACATGTTTCAACACCCTTTCAAGTTTATTCAACTAGACTAACATAAATTTTGACTTGATCACAGTTTTTCCCTAGGTAGAAATAAGGGCATGACTTAGTGTTGGGGTCAACTCATGTTGACTTAGGATAAATAGAAGCACCCAATTGACATATGTTGATTGAGTATGTATAAGTACCCTTAGTCACCATAAGTAGTCCTCCACACTAGGACATGTTGATAACCTTGGATAGAGTTAAACCTTTAACAAGTGGACTGATATAAGTCAATAAGGACCATTATAGATAATAGATCAAGTAGTGTGAATGATGTATTTTGTTTGACAAGTATGTCATCTCTGAATATACACATGAACAATATGTTTAAAAGCTTTGGCCAAAGTATAACAAGTGCTGGTTGCATTGTCCTATGTCACTCATTTTAAGTAGGATTTTAGATGAATATTGATAACGAGATATTCGATTAGGTATCTTAAACAGAACACTTGATACCTCTAAAAGGGTAACCAAGCCAATTATACACAATATACACATTATAAAGTTAACATGAGAGATCAGAATGATACCGTGTCATGAAATGAGATATCGGTGTTTCATCGAGTCACTTACAATTTGCATATGATTATTCTATTATGATATTGATTGGATTTGGAATGTGTGTTCTAAATTATGTTAATTTAGAACAGAGAAAATTATGCAAAAAAATTCCCTTATTTCTAAAGTCTTAAAATGGAAATGTTGATGCGTGTGTATTATTAATATGAGTAACTAGATATAATTTATGATATGAAAACTTAAGGGTTCCTATACATGGTTTAGTTACTTTGTATTTGGGTTAAATAACACTGTTACCATAAAAGCTATATTTATTTTAGTGACTAAATACATTCGATACTTGTATTTCATTGAGTGATAAAAATACCATTTGATACTTGTATTTAATTAAATGTTTAAATACTATTTGATACATGTGGTTAATTGGGAGATTAAATATTATTCGATACTTATATAAGTTATTTGGGATTATATAGGATCAATATAATAATTGCACTTATGATCTAGGTTGATAATGAATGGTTGATGATGAGATGAATCATATTCTATTATATATCCTTAAGTACATAGATTAAAAGGAAGTTAACATAAATATGAATGCCAAGTATTTATCTTGTTACAAATGTGGTATTTTGATTCTAGTAAGTCAATTGTTTGATTTAAATTAATGCAACATTTCATTTATGTAAATACTAAATGACATAAACTATTAAGGGGGAAATAGGTCTTATCATGCCAGTTCTTTCAAACTGACCATTGCTAACATTTTATAGATGCAATAATAAAAATATGCAAGGTGAGTGAAGTTAAAAGAACTTATTTGTTCAATGTGATTGATTGAATGCTGCAATGTATTGAGTAGTGAGTTTGTAATTAGGTGAAATATCATTGTTCTGTTTGACTACTTAGGAGGATAAATCATCCCATTCTATTTGTTACTATTTCAGAAAGGAAATAAAGAAATATGTGTTCATTTATTAATTGAGTTTCGATTACATCATAAAATTATATGGAAGGTTTCTCTATCTTAATTGCTTATAATGATTGTAAACTTATATGGATTAATATTATGTAATATTAAATGAGTGAATATGAAGTATTTAAAGAATAATACTAAAATATTTGCACTATTAATGGTTCTAGTGGATCATTAATATACTTTTGTGTTTACTAATTGAATACAATACATATATTAAATGATATATATGTAAATGAAATTGTATATGATTGACCTATATGTATTTTTGTCGATAATTTGAATTGATCCTATTAAGTACAATTTTGGACCTAATACTTTACTAGTGAAAATGGATTAATTATGATCTGCAGAATTAATGTAGTATGCTGATTTAAATTTACAACTAGTTAATATAATGATAATGTGGAATGACTCTAAACATGTAATTGATATTCATCAATTTCTCATTTAGATCCTTAGGATCAAATACTTACTGCAATGGATATCGTTGTATTATGAAAGTAAAACTATTGTAAACAAATTCAATGAGGTGAAAAGTTACGAAAAACTTATTACACATGTTGTGATCAACATGGAATTAAGTTGTGTTATGAAGCATAAATTTCCATCCAACTAGTCTAGTTGGCACAATCGTGCTCACCTCAATGGATGCACAAGTTTTGTATGGTTGCGTGACTTAAATTAATTTAACTAAACAATTAATTCAATTTTGATAATTGGATCAAGTGATATGGTGATGGGACATGTTTCTATTGATGAATGTGTCGTCATGAAACTGAGCATGGAATACATGAATCTGAAACTTTGAATGAAGCTAGTTTAAGTCATTACTCTATCAGGATGCACCTAGTTCTAGCATAAGTGTATTATGCCTGATGGGATTTGATTGATTGAAATCCCAGTAGACACTTAGAACAAAACTTGTAAATCAATTCCAAGAAGGGCACTACTAGTATACTTTGTATACTGACTTGAAAGAGTTTTCTATGGGGGATTGAGTAGGATCTAGTTGACCCATAATCTTGCACATGATTTATTGATTTGTTATCTAAAGAATTATAATTATATTATGTTGGATTTAAATGTTAGTTGTACATTTAAATCATTGAAGGAATATGTTTAAATTGGAAAAAGAAAATTCCATAGTTATGGTGTTTAGAAAGTGGATGTTACACATGCTAGCTAAAGGTAATATGTTCAGATGGAGTAAGTTACGCAACCAAGGCTTGGAAGTGTGATGGATCAATATATGTGGAAAATTCTGACCCTTGAAGAGTTTTATAAAGGATGTATTTATGAACATTAGATATCTTGAGAAGATCCAAGATAGAAATCTTGGCAGTAGTCTTCTCAAGCTACTCGAGGAGATCATAATGACTATCTAAAGGGGTAGGCAGAGGAGGTTCTAGAATGATAATGCAAACACATCGTGTTGTAAAAAAATATTCCCAGCGTCTTGATATTTATTGTATTTACATGCTCAGTAGTAGGATGAACATAACCAATGAGAGAATCAAAAGGATGAGTTGTTTCAACAATAACATGGTTGACATTTTTACTTTGGGAGGATTGACTTGATCGGATTTTTCTCCACCTTTTTATGCTTATGGAATGAACCTTTATAGATTTCCAACTATTTTTTAGAGGTTATTATGGGTTAAGGAGAATCCAATTCAACGTCTCCACTATCTCTAAGATTATGGTGAAGTGTTTCAACTTCAAAACTTTATCGTGGAATGGCCTTTGATGTGATGTTATTGGAAATATTCATGGTATTTATACCATGATGGTTTTGGTGCATTATCAAAAAAGGGTATAGTATTAGGGAACTTAACCATGTTCACTACATCTAATTATTTCAAGATTGATGAAAAAAATTTGTAAGTGGAGTGAACACTCGACGTTTAATCTCAGTGTAACCGGTCCTTTGGAAAGTTTCAAAGGAGAGATATTCTAGACCATTTGAACACATTTGGAATTTGTGATTCCATCACCTACAACATTCTTTTTTTTTGAAGAATTTGGGTTTGTATGTAGGTTTGGACTCATGGTTATATCTTTGAAAGGGTTTTAAATTCCCTTTATCAAGTAAATCCTTCTCAATATGGCTTCCTTTCTCAATAACTTATTCAAAAGTGCTTACACAATGCATTTGCAAGTGAAAATCTATCTCCAGATGCAAGTTAGGCATGAAGATACTGACAATATATTTATTTGGAATAGAACAAGGGAAACGAATATCTCACCCTCACCATTGTCGTATGAAACCAACAAATTTTTTATTATTATGTTGTTTGGCATTACGGACTTATATCATAGTGATATCAATTTCCATGTTAAATGAAAAGTGGCAAACAAAATTTTCAGCTAATTCAAAAATGTGAAAATAGACCCTTTGGGAATATGGAGAAACCATTCAAGTGCATGGCCTCCAAGAATGTTTGGGAACAAGATAATAAGGTAATTATAGCTATAAGAAACTTCTTAGCAAGACATGAAGAATTATTTGACATGATCACGTGGATCACCTTTACCCCTATATTTGTCAAATTTAGAGAAATTGAAACCAAGAGGAAAGGGTGTATGCAACATTACCCGATCGAAAGGGTATAGACACAATTCTTCAAACTAATATTTCTTACTATATCCAACATCATTTTCTTAAAGAATCATAAGGTAAGTTTTCATGGATTTCCACTCTTGGTTGAAGATATGGTGACACAAAGGTGTGGAAGGTATGTACACGAGATTTGAATTTGATATTTCACCCCCATGATTTTCAATGTAATTTTCAACATAAGTAACCTTAGGTTTCTCATTATGTGTAGCTCTACCTGTGTCTCTATGGACATGGGAAGTTAAATTTTCTAATTAATGACTAAAGTCTTGTAATTTTTGTTGAACAATAACCTCATCATTTTGGGGTTTCATGTGAGTTTCTTGTGGAGGGGATTTTTCATGATCTTCACCCTCAAATCTAGCTTTGAGATTAATTCTAGTTGATGGTAAGCAATAAACACTTGTGTTCTTAGGAGATTCTTATTCTTCATTTTTATTTATTTAACAGAAGTAGACACATCTCTAGGATTCGATATGTCATCAATAGATTGAAAAGGACGTTCCGTTTCTTCTTCCCCGTAAGCCATGTTTGTAAGAAGATTATGGTTAAATTTAGGAGGAAATATAGCCCCTAATTCTATAACTTGTGCTAGAACTTGATCTCTATTATAGAAGAGGAAGTTGTTTATACATGCAAGATCAAACTCAAATTTATCACAAGGAGTTGTCCCCTCATCTCCACTATGGTCAATCAAGTTTTCTTCTTCAAGTAATAGGCCTAAATTATTATCGAGGAAAGGATTTGATCCTAATATTCTATGTCCCATTCTCGTAATATGAGGCATTATAGGAAATTATTTGCTAATATTTTAAATAATGTGTATAAAAAACTATAATGAACCTAGGAAAAATCAAGTAGTGTAGCAAATATAAGTGTCACAAAGAACTTTCCAAGGTGATGAAATGTTTGATGAAAGTAATAAAGGAAAATATAGAAAGTTCTCAATACAGTAGAAAGTGCAAAGGAATCTATTCCCTATGTTTAAATTTTGTCTCAAAAGTTGTTTTGATAAGATAAAAACACAATTTCAATATTAAAATCGAGTTTTGGATAAAAAATACTTAATTATTAAAAGGGGATTGAAGTGATTCAAATAGCGTAACAATACAACGTATAAACTTAAAACAAGTTAAATACAAACAAGGTTGAAGTTCTGAAAATGGAAGCTACAAATATGAGCATCATAACAATACAATTTGAAAACTTAAATCAAGTTTTAAGAAAAAAAGATGTAAGTATTAAAAAGGGATGGAAAAATTTCAAGCGTAAGAACTATAACACCTTCCAAAACTTAAGTCAATGTTTGACCAAAAAAATTTCTAAGTATAACAATGATTCGCCACAATGTGAGAAGCATAAAAATAATTTTGGAAACTTATACAAAGTTTAAGAAAAATAAGATATAAGTATCAAAAATGGATTGATATAATGCGAGCAGCGTAATGATGCAAAGTGAGATCAAGTAAAGATAACCTTCTACAATGAGACATGTCAATATGGATTTCAAGACAAGACTACCAAAATATGAAGATGTACTAACACACTTTCAACACTTACATCACTTTGATCGCAATAAGGATGAATGTAAGTGGGTGCAAAAGTGGTGGACACAATTTTGGTAGCACTTTGAGTTGCTTTATTTTTACCAATAATGCCAAAAAAGAGAACAAGGGAATTTATGATTGGGGATGAAAAATACATGGTGTAACTTTGGCAGAGTTTCACCTTATTTGATAACAAGGTAGAAACTAGGAAAAGTTTTGCGTTGTAATTTTCGTGATGAAAGATACACTGTGAAAACGTGAATGGACTCTCCCCTTGTTAAAAAAAGGTTTTGAATCTGAGAAATTATTTTATTTGTAAAGCCTTTTTTGAAACATGTTTGGATAATGGTCAAGTTAGCCCCAATGCCAAATGGCTCCCTAGGATTTTTTCTCAACACTCGCCAATAAATTTTCTAAGAGAGGTACGCTTTTCTAGAATAAATCCTAGACAAAGGACCATTACCCCACAATCAAATTAATGAACAAGGCCTCATACAAACAACATTTAACACTCCTCATGGGTTTTTCTAGTCAAGTAGGTAGTGGGGCACTTCCCATTTCATCAACCAGTTCCCTCAATGTATTGACTACTTTGGGGTTCCTATGGTAATCCTCATAATGAGTTTATTGATTATGCCAAGATACTTCCCATAGTTTAAAGTGGATAGGTTTAAGCCCTTATCCTAACTTGCAAACACATTGTTTTGAATGAAATGGTGTTTTTTTATATTTTAAACATAATATGGTTTCACACACAAAATATTTAGTAGTTTTCCATATAAAACCCAATGTTTAAATAGGATCAAGGTTGTTTTTGATTCTCAAGATCGCCAAAAGATGCAAGAGAAGAGCATACACAATGTTTGATCCAACTAAGTAGAAATGGAAAAACTTAAATCAATGACCATTAAATGTTTTAAAAGATTAATTCCCTTAAAAACTTAAATGATGAAATTTTCCAAGTAAACCAAAATGTTAGAAAATGAAGATCAAAGTTACTTTTGATTCTCAAGATCACCCAAAGAGCACAAGAGAAGAGCATACACAATATTTGATCTAAATTAATAAAAATGAAAAACAAACATTCATAATAGCATTAAAATGTGTTAGAAAATTATTTTTAAAGTAAAAAATACAAATTAGAAGTTAGAAATTTGAGCCAAAAATAACACATAACATGCTAGCTAAATATTTTAATGCATACACATAAGTGACAACACTAGCGTAAATAGATCAACGCTAATGCACATGTAGTAATGGTAGCACAAATACAACAATGGTAGTAAAAATGCAAAAATGTTGTCATAGATGCAACAACGGTAGAATAAATGTAAAAATGGTAGTGTAGATGTAGCAATGGTAGCGCACATGAAATAATGCAAATGCAAATCTAGAGAATAATAGTGCAAAAACACAAATAGAGATGAAAATAAAAGACAATGCTAGCGCAAATCTAGATAATGGTAGCACGATTCAAGCAATTCTAGCGTGTATATTTTAACAAAGACACATGTGAAATCAACATTGATGTAAATATAGTGATGATATAATACATGAAGCAACACATATGTAAATCTAATAATGTTAGCGGAAGGATCTGTGTAGCTTAAAAAACACATGAAAATGACCAAAAATGTAAAAAAACTCAAATTTTTGTTGATAAGATTCAATTTTGGCAACACTTTACCTCCTTCACACCTACAAGGAACACTCAACACATGAAAACTCAACAAAACATGTTAATAAATACAAGTTATATCAACATGTGCTAAAAAGAGGTTAGTATGCAAAAATGAAACTTAACTACAAAAACTTAAGAAATGTGCATGAGACAAAGGAGTGTCCCATCGAGTGTGCCATATGTATGCATGTGATTAAACCAAGCTAAGTTATTGAAAACTAACACCACATAGTCTCCATAACTAAGCTAATCTAAAAAAGCATCATGATAAAGCCATGGAAGGGAAAAAATAACTAATGTATCCAATTAAACATGAAATACTAAGCCATCCCTTGTTTTTTTATGGTATTTTTAAAATTTAGTTTCTCCTTTTGTTGAGCCAATCATGATTATGAGTGATCAAACGAAGGATATCTCCATGAAGAGGAAGAGATCTCACCTATATGGCTTAATTTCCATGTTAGGTTCTTCTCTTACTACTCTTTGCAAGTAGAGGATAGAAGGGGATGCTTGATTAATAAGCTTTTCAAAGTTGAATTGCTCTTATCATCTGAAAATAGCATAAAAGGTGTAACACTTTGGTGTAAATTTGGGAGGAAGGTACTAGGTTATTTATTTAGCTTTCTAATTTGGGATAATCTAGAAACCTAGAGAATGTGGGATAAAGGTAAAGTAGAATTAGAAAGGTATAAACATGATTAGAAGAGATTAATTAGGGATTAGTAACTCTTGGGAGTTGGGGATGATTTTATTAATCCACTAGCATTAATTAATATGACAAATTAAGCTTAGAGAATCCATTTAGAGGTGATTTAAAAGGAAATTGGTATAATTTGAAGGGTTTGAAAGAGCTATTCAACCAATAAGAAGGTTAATTAATTAAATAGGATTAATTAACTAATAATAGTTAAGTAATTGAGTAGAAGATGATTATAACTAAAAAAGTATCATTAATTGACATTCGGGATGAAGGAAATGCTAGTTAATTAACAAAGTTTCATTAAATAACTAAAATAGAGGGTAATGTTATCTAATTAGTGGGAAATTACTAGTTATAATGAAATGTCAGGAAAGGGGATAAATAGTGCAATTTTAGTATTAGAAATGCATAATCAGATTTAGGTGTCTATAATCCCCCACATTTTGAATCCTTTGAAAAATTTACTTCCTAACTTGTTCTTTCCAAGGGACATGAATGTGTTTGAGTTAGGCCAAAATGAACATGACCCTCATGAGTCTTCCACCATGATCCCTCAATCCCATTAATCCACTCAATTGGTGGTCCCTATTCCACCCAATTTTCCTTGCATCAACCATACCTACATCTTATATCCCCATCACTTATTTATCTACCATGATCATCAATGATCCTACTAAAAATCTTCAAGAATCTAACCTACTTCCTCCACCACCCGAGAAACATGTTCAAAACTTGATCCTCTCTTCACATCTCAAGTCCATGTCAATGTTGTTACTTCACAACCCCACCCTTCGGAGTGAACTCAAACTCATCATCCTCCACTCTGAAGTTCCTTTTGAAACATCTTCCCCATCCAATGCATCTAAACATCTCAACCACCCCATACACATATCCCAAATTACCCTACATAAACCAAGTATAATCTCCCATATCTCAACAAAAATCACAATCCTATCAATCTATTTACACTCCCCACAAAATATTATCTCCAAACCTATCCAATCAGAAGCATTCAACTATCTTCCTTCTTATCAAAAATCTCTACAAACTCCTACTTATCCTCAACAATATCAATCCTACCCATAACCCAACCCATCCACTTATTAAAATCCATAACCACATTAATCAATCCATCTTCCTAACACATATATTTACCCCATGCAATCCTTGCTAAGTATAATGGATAACCTATAAGCCACTACTTTGGGTCCTAAAAGAACACTCACCTATGAACAAATCTGTAATGAGGATATGAACCCATCCATACTAAATCAACCCTTATCCTCCACAGTTGGAAATCCCTAATTTTTCTAAGTTAAAAAGTAAGGAGGATCCCCTAAAAACAAATTTGTGCCTTTAGGAACTCGTGTTATCTCATTTTCCATTATCATAATCTCATGCTTCAATCTTTCCCCATGTCATTGGTCAGGCCTGATTTGGTGATACAATTGCATTCCTTAGCATTCCCTCTTCTCATTAACTTAACTAGCGCATTTTTCTTAGAACACTTCTCCATTAATATTGTACACAAGATCACCATTACCAACCTCTATGCCATCAAAAATTTGATGAAAAATCCATCGCCATTTCATCACTAGGTGGTATGGAATCATCAATCAATTATCCTTCTCTCTTCCTCAAACCGAGCTCATCAAACTCTTCTCCAAATCATGTGTGAAGCATATCTCATCCACTCTCCAAATCCAATATTTCTAAATATTTTAGGAAGCCTTCACCATGGCTCGCAAATTAGAATTACAAGTTGTTGAGAAAGGCCATGTCAGGATTCACTCCAACAAGCCCAAAACCAAACTCACCAAATCAGCCACCCATAATGACAAATCTAAAAATGTAGCTAATGTCATTATCATAAAATCTTCTTTTGCATCCACATCTCATGCCTAGCCTCCAAAAAGGGATCCTCGATCAAACCTTAACTATAATACCCTTAGATAACGTTATAGTTCCATATTAAAAAATCTCATGGCTACATACCTTATCCAACTTCCTCCTATCCACCCCATTGATGATTCACGTCCCAAACCCACATGGTACCACAAAGACCATTATTATAAACATCATCAAGTCCATGGTCATGATATCGAAAAATTTCATACCTTCAAAGACTTAGTACAACAACTTATCAATCATGGGGACCTTCAATTGGACAATCCTAACACCCCTCGTAACCAACCACTAGATGTCTTCAAGCAACCCTTCCATAACCATCCAACCAAAAATAGGATAATATTCCCACATCTCAAGTACCCAATACCCATATGATTAATACTATAAGTCAGGATTCTACACCACTACCCTAATCTATTGTATTGTTAGTGAGAAAAAAATTTAAGTAGGGAAAATTAAGTGTCTCTACCAATGTTCATGGGGCTACACCCCTCTTCATTGAATGGTATAGCTCCCATTATTAAATGTAAACTAATCCTAATCCTATCTAAATGTTTTGGTTGGCTAAACATTGTTGGGGATCATAGAAGGACACTCCACTTGAACTCTGTGGTAAAGTACTTGTATAGGGTACAAGGGAGGAAATTATAGCAATGAGCAAAAATGAGAGAAATTATGAGAGGGAGATTACTATCATGAGTAGGATTGCATATATCACACCAAGTAACTAGATAAGTTCAACATAAAATATATGAAACACAATGAATCTATCTAGTGAGATGGAAAAATCGAGATCCATCAAAGATACAAATATCTTATGTCATTATGCTTATAAAGTGTATTAAAGAGGGAAATAGAAGAACCATGAGATCTTTGTAACAACCATGATTATGGTGTCAATGATGAGAGGAAACTATGTATACAAAATTGCACACATTCATACATCTTGGAAAGTAGAAACTCTATTCCTTAATTGACATTTACACTAGTTGTACAAAGTAAGGGAAAAGTTGAAAGTGGAAGAAATCATAGATTTTATTCCTTATGAATTGATACAAAGCTCAATAACTATAATTCACAATTGTTATAAAGTGAAAGTCTTCAAAATATGGAATCCCTTAGAATGGAGAAGCCATCCCAAATCATAGAAATTTTAATTGATTCTTCACCTCCCTCACATGACCCTTCGTGTTCTATATTCCAATTATGAATTTCATTTTCCATTTAAGTATTTCTCTTAAAATTTGAGAAAATACTTTTACAATTTAAAAATAAGTCACTTGAATAGGAAAAAATACAATGATGAATCCCAACAAAGAATTATAAAGGAGAGAGAAGAAAGAGGGAGAAGTAAAGGATGAAGGGGATGAAGGAAATCCACTCCTCGTGACGATCTAATACAAGGCCTTAATGATGTAAAGAACTTTGAGTGAAACATTTTGACAACGACGATCGTCCATGCTGATGAGGAATTATTTTATGAACCCCTTTGGACATTTTTACCCTTGCAAAGGTGATTCATGATTCCCTCTTTGTATGATGCACAGATGCCATGGGTCGTTGAACGAGTGTTTGAAAACACTTGTTTGAGATTTTCCCAAAGTGAATTTAAAATGACCCATAGAAAATGCTCGTGATGATAATCTGACCTTTGCCATGCTTTGTTGATAAGGATTTCTCCTAGAGTGATGTAATTTTCTCATACACTAAGAAGGTAAGTGATGAGAATTGATGATATAATATCGAAGAATGCTCATTCGCAAGTTTGAAACCACCATTCCAAACCATGAAACATCACCATTTATTTGTGACTGATCACACATATAACCTATGAAATTGAATTGCATGGCTGAAACTAGTACTTCCCCATATTTAGAAAGTGAACTTACTATTTTTAGTAAACCACCATTTTCACCTTTTCCAACTTCAATCATTCAAATTGTCCCGTTGGATGACCTCTGTGTACACCGCTTCCACCTAGACTACTCTTTGAGATGAATTACTATTTATAGCTAGTTCCCAAATAGGGAACTTACTATTTTTAGTAAGTGGTCATTTTCACTATTTTCAAAGACCTTTGCTTGATCATTCTAATCTTTGACTATCTTTGGTGCACACCGTCTTCGCCGTAACTACTTATATTGATGGATTACTAAAAATGGTAGGCACCCATGTAGAAGGGGTTACTATTTTTAGTAAGTGGATTTCTGGGCATCGGTTTATAATGAAATGAACTTTCTGATATTGTTTTTTCTCTAGAGTGCTCTTCCATATTTTCAGATCAAACTAGTTTTGAATTGTGAGACTTTAAATTTTAAAAATTTTCCACATGGTAATAAGGGTTTCTTCACTGTAAAAATATGGGGCATGTACGTGAAACATTTCACTTGGATCCTCATGTCTTATTAAAAACTATAATATTTCAAAATATGACATGTTGATCCATGTATAGGTTTTTTAGATATGAGCAAATATTCTTTGCGGGCTTCAAAGTCTCTTCGGGAAAAAACCTTCATTTTTGATCTTTTAAAATATGGTTTTTTTGTGTTTTTTTTTAACTCTTTAGATCATGAATAAGGTGCAGCAATAGAGATATCATGAAAATTTAGATGCAATGTTTAGAGAAAAATGGCAGCATCTGGTAGCATGTGGAGGTTTGGGAGTTTGAATGCAAAAAATGGCTTTCTCCTTGCTTTATAGCTTTGGCAATGGAAGGAGAGAGGTGGGAAAAAATTTAGTACCTCATGTCCCTTTTTTTGGTGTAATAGGGACATAAAAATTCACCTTCCCATAGCATGAAAAGTGGCGAGTGTTGATTCGATGATAAAATTGAAGGGGAAGCCACATTTAAGCACCTAAGGGCGAGAAAATTGTCGTATGAGGGACTTGGAGAAAAACGTGGGTGGGGAACATGTTATTGTAACTTTTTCCCATTTTAAAGGTTAAAAAGGTGCTAAAAAATTCTCCCTAGCCTCACAATGACAAGTGGCATGCATGTAGTAGTTGGTGGAAGAGATGGTCAAGCGGTCAAAGGGCTTAACATGAGTCGCGGGGTCATATGGGTGTCGGGAGGCTAAATAGGGGTGGGAATTTTTTTTTGAACCTCATGTATATTTTAAAAGGTGCAATGGGGACATGAAAATTTTCCTTAACCTCAGTTTGACACGTGTCCCATTGGAAATTTGGTTAAGTATCGAAGAGTGTACCTTGAGAGCCGACTTGTGAAGGTCATATCTTGAGCTCTGGACGAGTCTTAATGGAATTACTTATATTATTTTACATGAAAAACACATTATGAGAATAATGGAGAGGGCATAAAGTCTTGAACCATATTGAAAAACCTCCAAATTTCTCCTTTTTCTAAGGGTCTTGCCATTTGTGCACCAAAGGAATGGGTTGCTAGAGAAATGCATGGGGTTTTAAGATGTCTTGTAATTTTCACCATGTATAGTATTGAAAATTATTTCCATAAGTAATTTTTGGGATTTAAATTCATTATGGATCTCCTGTAATATTTCTTTGAAGTTCATGTCCTCTTTCGTGGTGTAGGCTCCTTTAGGCCCAAAACCTACTTTCATTGAATTAGCTCCAAAACCTCCGAAACTTCCTGAAATCTTCAAAAATAAGTTTAAAAACATTTTAAGCACTTGAATACTCCTCCATGATGGGTTTTATCATTTATATCCACTCCGGGGATGATGCACTAGTCATAGGAAGGTGATGATAGCCCTTCCCAAAATGGCTCAAAACTCCATTGTTGAACACTTTACTCCAGAAGTTCCTTGAATTATTTTTTCTTCCTAAATAACCTAGGGGATACATGAAAATAACTTAGAGGTCACTTTAATAATAATATCCATTGGCTGGTACTATCGATGAACTGACTGAGGGTATCTTGGGAAGGTATGAATTTTTCGACCATGGGGGTATAGTTGTTTTGTTTTCATGTGATTTTTCCCATGCAAAAACAAAGGGAAAGATATTAATCTAAATTTTGGACATCTTGTGGATAGAGCACAGTGAGGACATAATGTGAGGATCCCAAAATCTCAATATTCTTTATGGACTAGTGCCTTATACATTGGGCTTTATGGAGTCATTAGAGATATGATACAAAAATTTCCTTATTGAAGACACACACACACACAAGCGAAATACCAAAAAGGAAAAAAACCAAGTAGGAAACAACACACAATAGAAAAGGGAAATTATAAATATGGGGAGGGATATCTATAGAGGCGGGAAAAGAATATACACATACCTGGTAATGGGTTGGGAAAAGTACATGCCATCATGGAATAATGGGTCAAAATGTGATCTTTGAAGCACAAAAATTGTTATTTGATCAAACCATGCTCTATTGATGGATTTGCATGGATTGATAAGGAGAATATAGACCATGATTCCATCCTTGTATTCACACTGCATTGAGAATGTTCTTGCATCCATTAAAAACTTGGTCACCTTCTTGAAACTCTTGCCTCTTGAGGCTTCTTCTTGATGTCCTACGATCATGAGACACCATTTCTCCATATTTTCAAAATTGGAAATGTTGACCTCATTATGGAAATACTCTTCATCCTTGAATTTCAACATGGTGACATCTATTAAATCAGTGGGGTACTCAGAAGGAGTGAGAAAAAACTCATTTCTTTCCTATTCACTAGCTTCTTTTAACATCTCCCTTTATTGGTATGAAAAGATGCTTTCTAAACTAGGGGTCACAATACTTGGCTGAATGTGTTCATCATCTTCGATAACTTGATGTAACATGAAAACATGTTTGATACATATTATAGCTTGGGAAAAATTTAGTATAATATCATTTTGAATCCCTTTAGAAGAATCATGCACATTCTCACTTTTTTTTGGAGAAATTATCATCAATATTCATCTGCTCGAAGCCACCCTTGTTTTATTTTCAAAGTTACAACCATAAATTTCTTCATAAAGGCATTATTTACCTTTGGGGAATTTTTCCATATGAACTCTTGTTCTTCACTAGTTGAGCATTCTGAAGTGGTGTGACCAAGTTGATTTTGAACACTCTCCCAATGTTCTCGCAGATTTTCACTTTTTTATGAACAATTCCCCTCAATGTGACTAAGCTAAACATTTTCCCTACTATATTCTTCCATGATGGAGGCTTTTTCTTCAAAAATATGGATATCCAAAGGATATTTATGAAAATTTCTTCTTTTTCACTCATGAACTTCATTACACAATGTGGAATAAAAATACGTGATTTCATGTTTACTCTCATTAACTAAAGAATTGGGGAAGTCATCAAGATTATGCAAATACTCCATATCAACATCAAAAATTAGTGTACCAAAATGGGAAGCACAAATTTATTCATAACTATCTTACATCTCCATATCTGGGTCAAGAGTTCAAGATGGAGTTGAGGATCTTTGGTTTCTTTTACATCCTTCAAGATGTCATGCACCGATGGCTCTTGAAGTTTACCATAGGATCATCTTCCTTCTTATGGGGAGAAATTTTACCATGTGTTTCTAGGGGATGGTTGAAAATTTGATCCATATGCATCCATGATTCATTTGAAACATTCTCGTTCACTTCCTCCATTCTTTTTGTTTCCCAAGATTCACTTTCTTGAAAACATGAGCATGCTTGATTCACAACACCTTCTGACAAGGAGAAGAGGTCCATGATTTGTGGGAAGGGTACTCCTTTGAGTTCAAAATCCATATCATCCTCCTCTTGGTGGGAAGAAGATAACCATGTTGGTGTAGTAATATGGGAAGAATTTTTAGCTCTATCTTGATCATCCATTATTGAATCTTCTTGCTCATATGGACAATGAAAGACTTCATACTCACTTTGTTATAATCATTTTGCTCCTTGTGTGAGAATTTTTTTTTTGAACTATTCATTCTCCTTGGATTTAAAAAGGAAGTGGGCCTCTTCCATTTGATCATCCATGATTGAATCGAGAAGGGAATTTGATTCTTCAACTGTCTCCATTTCTTCATTCAACATTTCTACATCACTTGAAGGATCAAAATAGGAAGGAAAATTATCCATGGCCATCTTGAATTCATCATCTTTGGTATATGATGTTAGGTGGATCTCTTTCACTTATTTAGATATCTCCATTCCATCATTAATCAAAAGATAAAAATTTGAAAGGAGATTATTCATGTTTACTTCAAACTAGTCATCTTGTACTTATTCATCATTGGTGGAGTCTTTAGAAAGAATTGAATCATCCATCATGTAGCAAGAATCTTCCTCTCTTGAATATATTATTCCTCCAATGGGTTGTGCCTCAAGCCAAAAAGAATTGATGAATGGTGGTTCCACCTCCATGTATTTTTCATCATCTTCCAAGGTGTTTATTTGATTTTCGATAGAGGGTTCCTAGAGAATACATTCCTCAGAAGCATCCAAGAATATTTTGGGGATGAATACCTCGTAGTGTGGAAATGTATCAAGATATTCTTGAGTTTCTTCATTTTTGATAACACTAAGTGATTCATGTTGTTCATAACTTCTTTGTAAAGCTAAAACATACCTCTAAATTTTAAGACAAGAGTTGGGGTTAGAATTTACTTTTATTATGCTCTAAATCCTTCTAACATATTCTCTTTTCGGGATGTTCATTTTTTCATCACCCTATGTAAGGAAGTCATCAAAAGAGCGACATAAGAAGGAAAATGTTCCTAATTTTGTAGAGAGTTGTGTGATGTTGCAAAAGTCTTCACTAGTGGATCTAACACATCATCCTCCATAGGAAAAATATCCTCTTATTTTTCTTTTCTATGGAGTGATTTGAGTTTCTCATACATTTCTTGAAAGGCCTCAACATATTTCATAACTTCAAGGTAGGTTTGGGGATTAGAATATCCTTGTATAATGCTCATGAATCTTTACATGTACTCAGTTTTCAAGGATTCCATGTCATAATTTTTGTATGTAAGGAAATAATACCAAGTGTGATGCTGTTTAAAATAACCCAATTGAGACCTAAGAAACAACCTAGGATTAGTTAGAAAATTATGGAATAATTTTTTTATTAGAAGTGTCTACAACTAAGTTGCATTACAATAGTTGCCACTAACAGGATTTAGAACAATTCAATTTCACTAGGACATAATTTTCATTGATTAACAATTATTAGACTCACAAGGTCCTAAACTTAGGGCTAGAAGTTCCAGTTAGGTTCAGGGAGTGATTTACCCCCCATACCCACTCTCTAGCAAAATCAGAGTTTTAACTTGATATTTCTCATACTTAAAGTATTCAAAATTTCCCTAAATCATTCCCATTGGGTAGGAAATTTTGTCACCATTCCGGTGATATAAAGAAGTCCTCCTAGCTCCTTGTAGAACTCTAGTTATGAGAAGGCATACTTTAGGGGTCAAATTTTTCCCAAGGGAACACGTGGTGAGAGGGGAAGAAAACCCCTTTGATGGGTTGGTGGGTCACGGGGCAGCGTTAGAAATTTACCCCCCGCACGGGTGTAAAGTTGAAAACTCTCCCACGCCTCTGCAGGTCCTTAGTGGACACGTGTCGCCCAATAAGCCAAAGCGGGAAAGAAGAGAGGGAAGGGCGGAGCAGCGGGGTTATTTGGTAGAATTCGTAAAAGGGAGAGAAAGGAAATAGTTGGTCACATGGGTCCGCACATCCACGGAAGGGTTATCACCAAAGCAGGGTGGGAATGCGAGGCCACGGAAGATTTAAGGGAAATTTTCCCAAACAAATTTCAAAAGAAAAAATGTCACATAGGTTTCCTCCCTCCACCAACACACTATGCTACCACGTGGCAGCCTGTGATAGGCCACAGCCGTGGGGTAAAAGGTAAAATTTTAAAAATTCTAAAAAGGTCCCAAGGACAAAATAATGTTAGGCCTCCACCGCTACCTTGTGAGGACACAAGGTGCCCTCTGATTAGCCGGCCAGGCGGAGAAAAATTCAAAACTTTTCCCAAACCAAAAATTAAAAATTATCATAAGGATTTTAATGGGAATTTTTAGGTGCTGGGCCTACCGGAAATTTTTCCCAAATTTTTCCACCAAGGTAGAAAAACTTCAAAGTGCCATAACTTGAGCTAAAAATCTCATTTTTGGAAAACGAGGACTTTGGAAAGCTCTCTTTGCACGGGAATCATTAATTTTAATTTTTGGTAAAGTTTAAGGGGTCAATTTTACAAAAAGGATGTGCAAGATTTTAAAAAGCCAACTGGTAATTTTTTAACTTTCAAATTTAATTAAATTGGATCTCCTCCTTTACTCAACATGCCAAACAGACATGGAGGATTGCTTTAGGAAGGATTTAGAATGGTTTAGGAAGGTATTTTTTCTCAATTTATTCCAACTTGAATTTTGTCCATCAATTGAAAGAAAATGGCTATGAAAGGGATTTGGCTCATTTTAACAATGTTTAAAATTGTTTTCTTAAGTGTTCTTTGTCAATTGAGTTCCTTAATGTCTTAACATGCTAAATTATATTATTTTCAAGTTTGTTATTATGTGCAAGTCCAAACTCTACATTATAATAAATTTAATTTCCAGTTTTGAATATTTACAAGAGATCAAATCAAAAGAGGTCCATCTAACTTTTCATCATGCAAGTAAGGCACTTCATTTCCAATTTAATCTAATACAATCATTTTTTTAAACAAACCTTTATACTAAATTTCATTTATACACATTCCCAAAATATAAAAATACAACATTGTTTCCACGTACATTTCCTCTTTCCAAACAGAGATCTAACTATCTCTTTTGTCATACAATGAAACATTGAATTTAATCCAACAATGCATATGAGAAAAGATCCTTCAACTCTTTATTGAATTCAATTATAAATCTTTACATATTTCCATGTTGAATGCAATAATAGAATATAAATGTCTTTCACAATTCAAATATCCACTTTCCTAATCCATTACATACATCTTTTCTTCACAAATACATATTACAATTTCATTCACTTCAAGTGGGAAAGGTTACAAATGAATTATATTTCACAAGGGGCTGGAAAAACTGCATTTTCCTTTGCTCCATAATATCAACATGCAAATTTTATTTTTCTCCAAGTTGATCACAACAAATGTGGGGAAAGGAAACACTCTCCACCCAACAAAGACATCAATGAAAGGAGAGGTCTTCCTTCATCATTGGCCCCCGAGCCCCAACCAAAATATGATAATAGGTGTGATTCAACCCATGACAACAACTAGATTCCATAAAACACAACATTCTTTCAAACATGCACATTTAAATATAAAACATAGTTCAACACAAAACAACAATTTACAACTAAAATAGAAAACAATCAAAATAAAACTTAGGCTTGATCACGCAAGCCAAAGGAGCAAGGTCTATGGGGGAAGCTACTTATGCCTCCCAATTGGGAATTGGGCATCCACTAGTAACAAACTGCCAAAATAATTCATCACACACATATCCTTATGGCCCCCACAAAGTAAGAAATGAAAGTTTTTCTTTTCCATGATGGATCCCAAACCCAAACTCCCTTCAAAAATTTGATTCCAATGGCATTCCCTTATTCCCCCACATTGATTCCCCATAGCCTTCTCCTACACCATTCCTATGGAAGTCTACCCAACCAGCCAACAAATATAATAAAACATGCATCATTCACACAACACAATAAGAAAATAACATCAATAAAAGAAGGAATAAACACTTACCTTTCCATGGTATATTTTTTTCCCAACAACAAGATCTCAAATCTAAGAACACAATCCCAAAACAACAATGCCAAGTATGAATTTATCTCCAATTTCCTCCAAACTCCACAAGAGCTCCAAAAAAACAAAAATGCACCCCAAAGAAGCATGCATAAAGTTCCAACAACCCAGAACAAGAAAAGAGTTTGAATTATATAGAATATGGAAGAGAAGAGGATGATGTGGATCCATGTAGGATGCCAAATTACACATCCTCAAATCAAACACAAAAGAAAAAATCCATTCTCCCAAGCACAATAAAGAGGTGGGTGAAAATATGACAAGTTACTTGCACACTCCAAAAATCCCACACCTCAAGGGACAACAAATTAAATAAAATGTAAGAAATTGCAATCAAAACAAGGCAACATGATTAATAAAATTCATTATAAAAGTCAAAAATCACATCTCCAACCATAAGTATGGTTGGTAAATTAAATTTAGAGGCATGGGACAAGTTTTACTTGTCCCACAAGCCTCAAAAAAGTCCCCAATGAAAAATTTGAATTTCCAAGGAGTTGGAGTGTTTCTTACTTCAAAATTTGATTTACACAAGCTCTTACACAGCTTACACATCCCTTACATAATCAATACAAAAGCCAACAACTCTTATAATTACATTCCCATATCCCAATTTAATTTATTTAAATTTAATCATAAGATTTCTCAAATTAATCTATCACAATTTTGATTAATTAAAAGAAAGGAACACATTACTAATAAAATACATACAACAATAATAAAAGAAACACATTAATAAAATACACAAACCCATGGTCACATATAAAGGTGATCACCCCCATGGGAATGTAAGAGCAACTACATGTTTATACGAATAATAATTCATTCACACTATTGAATATATTCAGAATACTTCATACATACAGGACTCTCAAATAAATAGGGAGAGAGTTTCCTATAAACTAGGAAACTTACTCAACCAATACACCTATTTACATGAGTTGTTACAACCTCATGTAAACAACCCAATATACCAACTATTATATTATATGAGTTATATTTAACAACTCATATAACAAACATATAATATTTATGCACATGTAAATATTATGAGCCAATATAATGTAAACACTATATTTCCTAACATTCCCCCCCTTAGTGTTTACATGGTTCAATATATCTCGTTCTTTGATTGTAGCGTGCCACCTCTGTGTGCTCATGATCAACTCCACAAATGTGCAGCATCGGGCTTGCACAAAACTCGAACATGTGCCAACACACATTTCTTCCACTGATGGTTTTCTTCAGCTTCTACCAACAACCTTACCAAATTGGTTTTGCAGGTGTACCAATAACCTTTCACAATTGGTTTTGTAGGTTTACCAAAAAACCTTTCACAATTGGTTTTGCAGGTTCACCAAAAACCTTACACAATTGGTTTTTATAGGTTTACCAAAAACCTTACACAATTGGTTTTGAAGGTTCACCAAAAACCTTACACAATTGGTTTTTACAGGTTCACCAAAAACCTTACATTGGCTTTACAGGTTTACCAAAAACCTTTCAATTGGTTTTCCTGGTTTACCAAAAACCTTCACATCATGATTGCTACAATAATTTTTGATCAATATTATACAATGTCTCTACAACAGGGAATCATGTAGGAAATACTACTTTCAAAACTGAACAATAAAACATAATGGAAATGGAACAATGAGACCATGTTCCCCCCCTCAATGTGAACATTTCACTTATTCAATCCAAAATAGGAACTCTGAAATCATACTGCACACAACAAACTGCAATTCTGAAATGAAAGAAAACTCACACACACACTGTCACCACAACTTCATGTGGCCCCATCATTGGTGACTGACGAGAGGTCACTGATCAACCTCCTACCTCTTGTGCCTCCGTCCTCCATCTTTATGATGCTAGCTCAGCAAAATGTGAACATGATGTACATATGTTTCCACATTGAGATTATTCTTTGATCTCCCTCTCGCAATGTGAAACACTTTATTTTCCAAACATTGGGTAACACCGAAAATGCATCCATGAGGTAAAATTTTTATTCTTTTCATACTTTTACCATGACTCAATTTTGATACTTTTTAATGACAAATCACAAAGACTATTTGACAACACAAAATGACAATACCATGAAAATAATAATTGACTCTTTTGATTGATAATACTAATGCTCTATAAACATTAAAAGACTATTTTTGACATTACAATGACAATAAAAAATTTGACGATTCAAACTTTAACACTTTGATGGATACGAAAATGACAATTTTATCAATTTGACTATGAAGACTTTTAACGAATATTATGACTTTAACATATAAGAAATAAAATACTAAATCTTTCTTTTGACCCTTAGCAACATTAAACATACGAGTTATAAAAAACAAAGATACTTGAATTTTTGACACATACACTTCCAAAAAAGTAGACTTAACCAAACTATACAAAATTTAAAAAGAACCGACCTAAGAGTTGAAGATGGAAATGGACGGAGCAAATATTTTCACCGCAATTATGGTGGATTGCTATCACCACTCAGAGATACATTGCCTTGTCATTTACAGATCTGAGATGGAGGCTTGTGTTAAGATAGGAAAAAATATAGAATTTCACAATGATTCCTGGTCCAATGCTTATCATTCAGAGAGAATGCATGAAATGCTGAATTGCAACGCTACTTCGATTCACTGTAACCACTTCTTTCCTTATACTCAATGTGACCAACTTCTTTGATCCACGTTTTTCTTCAGGGGGAAAAATATTGACAGTCATTAAGAGATCTTCTCCTATGTCCTGGTCATCTCATAGATCAATGCCAAGAGAACAAACAACTAGAGACACGTCTGTACTGACAGAGAATGGTATAAAATAAGAAAATGTGGATAAGAAGATGCTTGTAAGAGTTGCACTCACTGGGAAGTTGTATCACTTTCCTATCCGCTACATGACAAGGTTGAACTTCCTCGTAATCGCACAAAATATTGGAGACTCCCCAGATTTGATGGAATGAATGGTAGAGGCACAAAATTTAGATGCACGTTAGACAACGTTTGAGTGGTGGAACCGTGTGGATAGAGATGTCCACTATGTAGTTTTATATGCGTGTGAGATGGAGCAAATTTATGATGCACAACTTTTGCTATTTCAAGCTCAATCTAAATAGAACTTAGAAGAATAATGATTCTAGCAATTGTCGTCGGGAATTGATATGTGACAGACTTGCCGTGGATGCAAATTATTCAGTGTAAATGAATGCACTATCAGCTTATAAAAAATGTTGATGTAGCAGAATGGCATCTGTCATTGCATGCAAGGAAATATGGGCACATGTCTCACACCTGATAGAGTCTGCAACCGTTGAATGTAACCAACAATGAAACCAGAAATGAATTTAATCAAATCCCACGCATGTCACGAATGTATAAAATGCAACACCCATTCACACATACACCTCTTATTTCAACTAATGCAATAGAGTATAGACCAATAGATGCTCGATGTGTTTGACAGAGCACAAAAATATAGTGGCGGGTTCTAAAGAACACCTTAAATCAAAACTGAAACTGAAATCACAGAATAAGAAGTTTAAGACATTATATGGGGCAAATAGAAGATATTAATCGCCCCTAATTTAATCTCAGAATTCCATAGATCAGACTGCTCTGATACAGATGTAAGAGCAGCTACAGGTTTACACAGAATAATAATTCATTCACACTATTGAATATATTCAGAATACTTCATACATACAGGACTCTCAAATAAATAGGGAGAGAGTTTCCTATAAACTAGGAAACTTACTCAACCAATACACCTATTTACGTGAGTTGTTACAACCTCACGTAAACAACCCAATATACCAACTATTATATTATATGAGTTATATTTAACAACTCATATAACAAACATATAATTATACACATATGAAAATATTATGAGCCAATATAATGTAAACACTATATTTCCTAACAGGGAATCCCTAACATAATACAACACACACACACAAAACATGTTGCCATGGTGACCTTATTGAATTCACCTAGAATTCCATTGTGGTTGGTCTCCAATCCCCGATGTTTGTTGTGATGTTTTAAACCTATAAAACACAAATACCTCCTTCAACCTTGTGGCCATATCAGAACATCCAACATGATATAAATGAAATCACAAAACCAACTATATAATGAATCACAACAACATCGAAGTAACAACTACATCATTTACATTTTTAATCAACAACTATATCATCATCATAAAATATCCATTTTCTAGATCTACTCATAATATCCAAAATCACATGTCCGACAACATCCATAAAACATCCATGTCAAATAGTATATCATCATCCACATATGAGTGTCTCTAATAATCATCATGCATCATAACCAAATCTAGATCAACAATAATCCATGATCAAATGTCTAACATCACACTAAGTCAAAACATAATAATGTCTATAATGTAATAAACTATATCAAAGTAGGTATCAAAAAGTGTCACAGGGAAGTGGGAACTAGATACTCCTCCCCTTAGACTTGACTTCCTCCTGGAAGTCACTGGAACAAATGTGGAAATTGAACTCATAATAAGGTAGCATCTTTCCATGTAGCTGCAGTCTCATCATATCTGTCCCACTACACCCGATCCTGATCAACCTCTCTACCTCGAAGGCCCAAGGACCTATGATCTAGGATGTGAATGGGATCCACCATCACCCATCTCGATCCCCGCACCTACAATGATTTTCAATACAACACATGAGAAGGATCCGCAATATATCTCCGAGGATTGAAACATGAAACACATCATGTATGCGAGTCGAGTTGGGTGGCAATGCTAGACGGTAGGCCAAAGGGCTGATACGCTCCAAGATCTCAAAAGGACCAATGAATCTAGGAGCTAATTTAGAACCTTTTCTATAATGGATATGGCTCTTATGTGGCCTGACACGAAGGAACACCTTCATGCCTACATAAAAACTATGGTTGATCCTATGGTGATCTACATATTTCTTCTTCTTGTCCTATGCCTCTTGCAATCTCTACCTAATCAACACCACCTACTACTTCATTTCCTTTATAAGAGTTGGCCCAAGAGATATTTTGTCCTCTAATCATTGTCATAGCTAAGAGGTGTCCCTGCACTCTCTACCATATAAAGCCCTGAAAAGGAGACATGCCTATAGAACTCGGGAAACTATTATTATAGGAAAACTCCACTAACTATAAGTACTCCTCCCATTTAGTCTTCTGATACATCACATACATCCTAATCATGTCCTCTAGAATTTGATTCACCCTCTTAGTCTGTCCATCTGTCTTAGGGTGATATGTTGTGCTGAAGTTGATCCTCGTCTCGAGGACATACTTCATGGTAGTCTATAAATGTGAAGTGCATAAAGAATCATGGTCATAAATAATCTTCTATGGAATCCCATGCATCTTGACAATCTCATCCAAGTATACCCATGCCACTACTCTAGTGTGTATGTTTTCTTCAATGGAGAAAAGTGAGCCACTTTTGTCAATTTATCAACCATGACCATAATGGCATCATGGTGATATCTCGACATTGGTAGCCCCATAATGAAGTCCATGGAAATGGTATCCCATTTCCATTCTAGTATAACATGAGGATAAATAAGGCCTTACGGATGCTAATTTGCTCGACCTTAACTCTCCTGGAACTCCAAACATCATGACAAAAGCTAGGCCACATCTCTACAAAGTCCTCTCTAATGATACAATTGTCACAAGGTGGCATGCATCTTGTTCACCCCTGGATGGGCTAAATAGGGTGCATGATGTGCCTATACCAAGATGTCCTACCTCAAGCCTCCATCTCTAGGAGCATATATCTAGCCTCTGTGCCTGAGAAGACCATCTACCTCTAAGGAAAAACCATTGAAATTCCCCTCAAGGGATCTTTGTGACTCAATTCCTACTTGAACCGCAATGTAGAAGTTGTCAAGAGGAAGCTGCTAAAGAATCCTACTCTATAAATCTATGCTCACTGAGGTGGACATAGCCACATGTATCGATTTTTGAGAGCTTCGCTACCACATTCTCCTTCCCCATCACATGCTCAATCTCCATATCATACTCACAAAGCAACTCCATCCAATGCCACTGACGAGCATTAAGATTGGGCTACGTGAAGAGGTGGAAAAGACTCAAATGATTTGTTTTGAGTGTGAATCTCAACCAAGTAGAAAATGTCTCCATTCAACCAAAGCATGCACAACTACCACAAGCTCAAGATCATGAGTTAGATAATTAAGCTCGTGATCCTTGATTTTGTGAGATTCAAAAGCCACTACTATGCCCTCCCGCATCGGCACACCTCAAGGCATGCCAACGAAGCATTTATGTAAACAAAGAACTCACCTTGTGGATCTGGTACTGCAAGAATAGATGTTGTAGTGAGACACTCCTTGATGTCTTGAAGGCCTACTCACATCCATCTAACTAAACAAACTTCTTCCCTTTCCTCACGAAGGGAAGTGATAGGGGTGTGTAATCCGAGAGAATTCTTGAACAAATCTCCAATAGTATCTTGCTAATCCCATGAATCTCGCATACCTTGGTCAATGTAGTGGGTACTTTCCAATCCATAATGGCTCTAATCTTGGAAGGATCAACTGTGGTACCTTCCCCAGAAATGATATGACCCAAATATTGTACCTTTTTTGAAAGAATGCACATTTCTCCAAGTTCTCGTAAAGTTGCTTCTCCTGAAGACACCTTTGAATAATCGCGAAGGTGCCCCTTGTACTCCTCACACATATGTAAGTATATCAAAATGTCATCAAGGAAGATGAGCACAAAGTGATCTAAGAAGGTTTTTAATACCCCATTCATCAGACTCATGAACACTGTAGGGGAATTAGTCAAACCAAAAGGCACCACTGTGAACTCATAGTGCCCATATCTCATACGAAAGGTGGTCTTATGAATGTTCACCTCTAAAATTATCAACTAATGGTAGCCTAACTTAAGATCAATCTTAGAGAAAATTGTGGCTCCCTTCATTTGATCAAACAAGTCATCAATACGAGGAAGAGGATAATGATTCTTGATTGTTACCTTGTTCAGCTAGCGGTAATCAATACACACCGTAAGGATCTATCCTTCTTCTTCACAAAGATCACTGGTGCACCCCAAGGGGATAAACTAGGATGGATAAGGCATTTCTCCAAAAGGCCTTGAAGCTGTAACTTGAGCTCATAGAGCTTTGGGGTGGTCATCTAATAAGGTGCCCATGGGATAGGCTCTCCTCCAGGAACTAGATCTATATGAAAATCAATCTCACGTGGGGGTGGTAACCCTAGTAGCTCCCCTGGAAAGACATCATAAAACTCTCTCAAAATGGGATGATCATCTAGTGATGGTCTACTAGTCCCATTCTTTGATCTCGTAACTAATCGTAACAACATACATTTGACAACCCCATCACACACACCGCTTATGCTGCATAACGGAGATGGTGCGAATAGAAATGGGTCTTGTGACCCGTGAAATCACCGAATATACTCCCAAATCATATGCACAAGATATAGTATTTTGGTAACAATCCATCTTAGTCCTGTATGCAGATAACCAATCTATACCCAAAATGACTCCATACGAGCCCAAAGGAAGGATACAAAGATCTGAGGTAGTGGTGAAAGGTCCCAAATCCACTACACACTCCTTAACTTAGGAGTCGATAGAGATCTTGGTTCCCGAAGACATCTCAACATTCCAACTAAGACCCTTCCTAACTACCACTAGCCTGCATCAAACTACTAAAGATGGTGCAATGAAAGAATTAGAAGAACGATAATCAAAAATACAGAGGTAGGGTTACCACCAATGCTACTGTGGTCTTAATGACTATACTCTCGATGATCCGCTTAGCGATTCTCAACCACTGCATAGATCCTATGGCTACATCCCATGTCCCCAACAGTCGGCTCAAAAATATGTCTTACCTTTGTTATTAGGGTTCTGTGAGTAGTCTCTCTAAAAGTGTCTAGTTACTCCACAACTAAAACATCTTCCTGATCCTCCCCAATGAGTAGCACCTCCAATAGCTTCCCTAGAAGTCTATGGCATGGATCCTGATGATCTAGTTGTAGTCTGCTGAGGTCTCTATTGGTGAGCTCCCATTGACTAAGCTCTAGGTCTACCCTGTGTCCTAATGGGACCCCTAAGAGGAGGCCCCATACTCCGACCTCTTTATATGCATGGCTCTTTGTGGAGGTCTATGAGGTGGGTGGGGCTGCTTGCTACTTTTATTGTGGTTTAAATGATGACTGTGTTAAACCCCTGTCCACCATGAGGAAGGGAGTGCGACCCCCTCGATCTACCATCCCACATCTACTATATGAGGGTCTCGGACTCGATCTCTAGCTTTGTTGGGTCTTCCCGAATCTCCTCTACAATATATGCCTTCTTGACGACCTCAACTAATGTCGAGGAAAATGGATCCACACTCCACCTCCAAAATCTAAATTTAGGCCCCAGATGAACCTTTGAATCCACACGATCCTCCTGCATATACTCAACATACTGGAGTAGGTCTAGAAATATACTCTCATACTCTACTACTGAAAGAGAAGCGTATCGGAGGTCATGGAACTCATCGATCCTCTGCTATATAAACCTCCATGACAAATATCTACTCCTAAATATCTCCTCAAATATCTCCTAGGTCACTATCTCAGAATCTACATGGAGCTTCTGCTCCTCTATCCTCCACCATACTCTTGCTCCATCCCTCAATATATGGATTACAACATGAGCTTTCATGTTTCTAGAACAAGGACAAAGCTTGAAGCAACCACTCAAGCTCACTAGCTAGGCCTTTTCCTAAAATCCACCCATGTCACCTGAGTAGTGTGAGGGCCGAAGCTTTAGGATCTCCTTGATGTGATCTGTAACTATGGTCTGATGGCCTCTAGGTCTCTCTACACGCTCATCCCTAAGCCTAGGGCTCTAAGACCTCTCTCTATGCTTTGGAACTCTATCACCCTGTCCCCAGGTGTTGACTCTACTCTGGCTGACTCCACATGGGAGTTCTCTCCTCTATGCTCCTCATTGGGTCGAGGAGATACCTGAACCTCAATGGAAGGGGTTCTGTCATGACTAGCTAAATGTCCTCCTCCTAATCCTCCGTAGAGCGGCATTGATGTCCCTGAAGAGTGCAAGATCGGGGTAGGATAACTACTACACCCTGATCTAGTGGTGGTGGTGGTGGTAATTCTGAGTCTTTGTGAAAGCTTCTCTTGCTCCATTTGAGCCTCCTACATAGACCAAAGTGAGAGTTAGTTCATTTTTCTAATTTTTACACAACTTCCATGTTCACTAAAATATACAAATTCTAGCTAAGTTGTTTTCTAGATTTAAAAGTGTGCTAGGTTTAAGTTTTCATGTCTCAAGTTTTCTAGTGTGCCCAATGGTCCAAGATTTTGAACCACTGCTATGATACCAAATGTGATGCCTAGTTAAAACAACCCACTTGAGACCCAAGAAACAACCTAGGATTAGTTAGAAAATTATGGAATAATTTTTTTTTTAATTAGAAGTGTCCACAACCAAGTTGCATTCGCAACAGATTACCACTAACAGGATATGGAACAATTTAATTTCACTAGAACATACTTTTCATTGATTAACAATTATCAGACTCACAAGGTCCTAAACTTAGGGCTAGAAGTTTTAGTTAGGTTCAGGGAGTAATTTACCCCCATACCCACTCTCTAACAGGCTCAAAGTTTCAACTTGATTTTTATCATACTTAACATATTCAAAATTTCCCTAAATCATTCCCATTGGATAGGAAATTTTCTCACCTTTCCGGTGATATAAAGAAGTCCTCCTAACTCCTTGTAGAACTCTAGTTATGAGCAGGCGGACTTTAGGGGTCAAATTTTCCCCAAGGGGACACATGGCGAGAGGGGAAGAAAACCCCTTTGATGGGTTGGCGAGTCGCGAGGTGACATTAGCAATTTTTCTCTTGCACGGGCACAAAGTCAAAAATCTCCTTCACCTCCATAGGTCTTTGTGGTGGACACGTTTCACCCAATAAGCCAAAGAGGAAAGGCAGAGTGGCGGGGTATTTGGAGGAATTTTTCAAAGGGAGGGAAAGGCGATAGTTGGTCACGTGGGTCCGCGCATAAGCGAAGGGTCATCAGCAAGCGGGGTAGGAATGTGCAGCCATGGAAGATTTAAGGGAAATTTTCCCAAATAAATTTCAAAAGTAAAAAGGTCACGGGGGTTATGCCCCCTCCACCAAAATGCCATGCTACCATGTGGCATCCTGTGATAGGACGTGAGCCGGTGGGGCAAAAAGGTAAAATTTTCAAAAATTCTAAAAAGGTCCCAAGGATAAAATAATGTTGCGCCTTTGCTGCTACCTTGTGAGGACACGTGGTGCCACTGATTGATTCTACGAGCTAGTAGGTGAAAATTGAAAACTTTTCCCAAACCAAAAATTTAAAATTTTCCTAAGAATTTTAAAGTGAATTTTTCGGGCCGTAGGCCACCTAGGAAAATTTTCCCAAATTTTTCCACCAAGACAGAAAAACTTCAAACTTCCATAACTTGAACTATAAATCTTAGCTTTTGCCAAATGAGGAATTTCTAGAAATCTCGATGCCTTATTTGCACAGAAATCATAAAGTTTACTTTTTGGTAAAGTTTAAGGGGTCAATTTTGCAAAAAATATTTGTAAGTTTTTAAAAAGCCAATTGGTAATTTCCAACTTTCAAATTTGATTAAAATGGATCTCCTCCTTCACTCAACATGCCAAAAAGACATGGATAATTTCTCTAGGAAGGATTTATAATGGTTTAGGAAGATAATTTTTCTCAATTCATTCCAACTTGAATTTTTTCCATCAATTGATAGAAAATGGTTGTGAAATGGATTTGGATCGTTTTAACAATGTTTAAAATTGTTTTCTTAAGTGTTCTTTGTCAATTGGGTTCCTTAATGTCTTAACATGCTAACTTATATTTTTTTCAATTTGTTATTATGTGCAGGTCCAAAAGTACATTTTATTAAATTTAATTGCTAGTTTTGAATTTTACAAGAGATCAAATCAAAAGAGGTCCATCTAAATTTTCATCATGCAAGTAAGGAACTTCATTTCCAATTTAATCTAATACAATCAGTTGTTTTTAAACAAACCATTCGAATCCAAAGCAAATACTAAATTTCATTTATACACATTCCCAAAATACAAAAATATAACATTGTTTCCACGTACATTTCCTCTTTCCAAACATAGATCTAACTATCTCTTTTTTCATACAATGAAACATTGAATTCAATCCAACAATGCATATGATAAAGATCATTCAACTCTTTATTGACTTCAATTATAAATCTTTACATCTTTCCATGTTGAATGCAATAATAGAATTCTATTTCTTTCTAATAAACAGAAATAATATAAATGTCTAACAATTCAAATATCCACTTTCATAATCCATTAGATACATGTTTTCTTCACAAATACATATTACAATTTCAACCACTTCAAGTGGGGAAGGTTACAAATGAAGTATATTTCTGGGGCTGGAAAAACTGCAATTTCCTTTTCTTTAGAACAACAACATGTAAATTTCCTTTTTCTCCAAGTTGATCACAACAAATGTGGGGGAAAGGCAATGCTCTCCACTCAACCAAGACATCCAATGAAATGAGAGGCCTTCCTTCATCATTGGCCCCGAGCCCCAACCAAAGCATGATAAGAGGTGTGATTCAACCCATGGAAACAACTGGCTTCCACAACACACAAAATTCTTTCAAACATGCACATTTCAATATAAAACATAGTTCAACACAAAACAATAGTTTACAACTGCAATAGAAAACAATCAAAACAAAACTCAGGTTTGATCATGCAAGCCAAAGGAGCAAGGTCTATGGGGGAAGCTACTTATGCCTCCCAATTGGGAATTAGGCATCCACCAGTAAAAAACTACCAAAATAATTCATCACACACATATCCTTATGCCCCCACAAATCCCTCCTTATGCCCCCACAAATTTCCTTATTCCCCCACAAAGTAAGAAATGCAAGCTATTTCTTTTCCATGGTGGATCCCAAACCCAAACTCCCTCCAAAAATCTAATGCCAATGGCATTCCCTTATGCCCCCGACATGGATTCCCCATAGCCTTATCCTACACAATTCCTATGGCAGTCTACCCAACCAACCAACAAATATAATAAAACATGCACAATTCACACAACACAACAAGAAAATAATAGAAATAAAAGAAGGAATAAATGCCACCATTTCCATGGTAGATTTTGTTTCCAATAACAAGCTCTTAAATCCAAGAACACAATCCCAAAACAACAATGCCAAGTATGAAGTTATCTCCAATTTCCTCCAAAATCCACAAGAGCTCCAAAACAGCAAAAATGCACCCCAAGGAAGCATGCACAAAGTTTCAACAACCCAAAACAAGAAAAGAGTTTGAATTATATATAAGAGGGAAGAGAAGAGGATGATGTGGATCCATGTAGGATGCCACATCACACATCCTCAAATCAAACACAAAAGAAAAAATCCATTCTCCCAAGCTTGATAAATAGGTGGGTGAAAATATGACAAGTTACTTGCACAATCCAAAAAGCGCACACCTCAAGGGACAACAAATTAAATAAAATGTAAGAGAGTGTAATCAAAACAGGGCAACATGATTGATAAAATTCATTATAAAGTTCAAAAATCACATCTCCAACCATAAGTATGGTTGGTAAATTAAATTTAGAGGCATGGGACAAGCCTCCAAAAATAGCCCCCAAGGACAAATTCGAATTTCCAAGGAGGTGGAGTGTTTCTTACTCCAAAATCTGACTTACACAAGCTCTTACACAACTTACACATCCCTTACATAATTAATACAAAATACAACTCTTATAATTACTTTCCCATATCCCAATTTAATTTATTTAAATTTTAATCATAATATTTCTCACATTAATCTATCACAATTTTAATTAATTAAAAGAAAGGAACACATTAATAATAAAATACATACAACAATAATAAAAGAAACACATTAATAAAATACACAAACCCATGGTCACATATAAAGGTGATCCCCCATGTGAATCCCTAACAAAAACAACACACACACAAAACATGTTACCATGGTGACCTTGTTGAATTCACCTAGATTTCCATTGTGGTTGGTATCTAATCCCTCGATGTTTGTTGTGATGTTTTAAACCTGTAAAACACAAATACCTCCTTCGGCCTAGTTGCCATATCGGAACATCCAACATGATATAAATTTAATCACAAAACCAACTATACAATGAATCACAACAACATAGAAGTAACAACTGCATCATTTACATTTTTAATCAACAACTATATCATCATCATAAAATATCCATTTTCTAGATCTACTCATAATATCCAAAATCACATGTCTAACAACATCCATAAAACATCCATGTCAAATAGTATATCATCATCCACATATGAGTGTCTCTAATAATCATTGTGCATCATAACCAAATTCAGATCAACAATAATCTATGATCAAATGTCTAACATCACACTAAGTCAAAACATAATGATGTCTATAATGTAATCAACTGTATCAAAGTAGGTATCAAAAGGTGTCACATGGAAGTGGGCACTACACAAAGGGAGGGTGATCAAAGACATGGCTCCAAGATTTTCATTCAATTTTGCAAGATTGAAAGTATTGCCCTCATCGATTCTTTATCTGCAAGTATTTAATACAATATCTTGTACCTCCCTTGATTATTTTTTATCAATCTCTTCCATTTTTGGATTGTCGGCCACAAAATTACCATTTTCTTTCTTTTAATAAATCTCTTCTTGAATTGTAACCACCAATATTTTATGATAGGTTCTTTGAAAGTCAATTTTTTTTTATCCTACCCCATCTTTCCTTGATTTTTAGAGACATGTAATTACTCTAAGAAAGATCCCCTTTTATCATTGTCATCCTTCTTTTTGCAACAATTGGTCCCTTACCATGGCTGATCAACAACCTTCATTTCTTGGCAACCATATTCTTCTTCACTTTCACTCATTGTAACTTCACTCCAATTTGGAAATTTCTTCATTGTGACGTGGGAAATGAATGTGTGAGGATTCATTCCTTGATGGAGCCTCCTTGAAAATGATTTTTTTTTAATTTTTTGAATATATACTTGTTTATGGTTTTTTTTTTTTTTTTTTTGAATTTTTTGTATTTTTTTGGGAAGAGATCCTTTCTGGGCACACTTGAGAAAATATCTCCCTAGTTGAGTCACTAAAAACTATTCGTGAGAAAAAAATTTAGTTGAAAAAATTATGTGTCTCCACCAATGTTCATGGGGCTACACCCCTCTGCATTAAATGGTACAACCCATTATTGAATGTAAACTAATCTTAATCCTATCTAAATGATGTGGGTGGCCAAATTGGTCGAGGATCACATAGGGACACTCCATTGAACTGTGGAAAAGTTCTTGTATGGGGTAAAAGGGAGGAAATTACAGTGATGATGGGAAAAGAGAGAAATTATGAGAGGGAGATTATTGGTGTAAGTAGGATTGCAGAGCTCACACCCGATGGCGGAGTATTTCAACATTCAATATAGAGGAAACAAAATGAAGCTATCTAGTGAGATGGACAAATCGAGACACCAAGTTATCAGATTCATCTATCAAAGATATAAAGCTCTTGCATCACTATTCTTATAAATTGTATAAAAGAGGATGTTTACCATAACCATGCTTATTGTGTCAATGATGAGAGTAAAACATATATACAAAACTGCGCACATTCATACATCTTGGAAAGTAGAAAATCTATTCCTCAATTGAAATTTACACTAGTTATACAAAGCAAGGGAAAAGGATAAAGTGGACGAAATTATAGCTTTTATTCCTTATGCATTGATACAAAGCTCAATAACTACAATTCACAATTGCTACAGAGTGAAAGTCTTCAAAATTTGGAATCCCTTGGATGGAGAAGCCATCCCAATTTATAGCAATTTGAATTGAATCTTCACCTCCCTCACATGAATCTTCATGTTCTATATTCCACTTGTGACTTTTCATTTTCCATTTAAGTATTTCTCTTATAATTTGAGAAAATACTTTTACAATTTTTAAAATAAGTCACTTAAGTGAATAGGAAAAAATAAAATGATGAATCCCAATGAAGAATTAGAAAGGAGAGAGAAGAAAGAGGGAGAAAGAAAGGAGGGAGGGGATGAAGGAAATCCACTCCTCACTATGATTTAATAGAAGTCCTTGATAGAGTAAAGAAATTTGACTGAAATACTCGACATTTATGATCCTCCATACTGATGAAGATTTCTTTTCAAACCCCTTTGGAAATTTTCCCTTTGCCAATGGTAACTCATGATTCCCTCTCATATGATGTACATACACTATGGGTCATCGAATGAGAGTTTACAATTTTTTTTTGATATTTTCCTGAAGTGAATTCAAGATGACCCATAGACAATGCTCGTGATGATATTTCTATGACGGTGCCATGATTTCTTTGACAAGGATTTTATCCTAGAGTGATGTAATTTTCACGTAAACTTAGAAGGTAAGTGATGAGAACCGATGAGATGAAAATGAATAATTATCATTCCGCATGTTTTAAACCACCATTCCAAACCATGAAACATCACCATTTATTTTTCACTAATCACACATACAAACTGCGAACTTGAATTTAATGGCTGACACCGATACTTCCTCATATTTAGAAAGGGAACCTATTTTTTTAATAAACCACCATTTACACCTTTTCCAACTTCAATCATTCAAATTTTTCCATTGGAAGACCTCTGTGTACACCTCTTTTCCTAGACTATTCTTTGAGATGACTTAATATTTATAGCTAGTGCCCAAATAGAGAACTTAATATTTTTAGTAAGTGGTCATTTTCACTATTTTTGGCCTTTGTTTGATCATTCGATCTTCGGCTATCTTTGGTACACACTATCTTCTCGAAACTACTTCTAGAGATGGCTTACTAAAAATGGAAGGCACCCATATAGAAGGGATTACTATTTTTATTAAGTGTATTTTTGGGCATCGATCTACAATGAAACAAAGTTTCCCGATATGGGTTTTATCTTTATAGTGATCTTCCATATTTTCAAATAAATCAAGTTTCTAGATTGTGAGATTTTAAATTTTAAAATTTTACCATGGGAAAACAAGGTTTTCTTCACTATAAAAAATATGGGGCATGTCTATGAAATATTTCACTTGGATCCTCATGGCCTTTGAAAAACTAGAATATTGAAAAAAATGGCATGTTGATCCATGGACATATTTTTAGATATTTCTCACTCATTTTCATACAAATTTAGATCTTACTACTTTGAATCCCCATAAATCTAAGAAAACTAACATCTAATCTTCTTAAGACCTCACCCATCTATTTTGGGACCATAATCTTCATCCAAATCCCCATCATCAACAAGTATAAATCAACAACATCCACTTCTTCCAAGTATAAATCAGAATCTAAACCCCCTACCAAACCAGAAAAAAGTAAGGCACCAATTTTTCCTTCAACTTCCTCTCCCAAATCCAATCAATCCCCAATCCACAAAACCCCTCTTCAAAAACCCCCATTGGGTCATACAACGAAATCCTTCATCACCTCATACAATCATCTACAATCACCCTTCCCCTATCAAATCCTTCGATTCACGTGGAAAAAATCCACATGGTTTGATTATAACACAATTTTTCCTTATCATTATACCCTTGGATATGACACAGAGCACTATAAGGATTTTGAAACTCTTACCAACAATCTCATTGAAGAGGATGACCTTATGATCAAAGAAGAATGCCCTCTTCCATCCACCGGATCATCCACACCTAAATGTAACCCTCCAATCAAATACTAAACTTCAAAGGAATCTAAATCTAGTAATTAATTTACACCCTTCCTCTTCATCCTTCTACCAAAATCTACCTCTTCCAAAGGTCTCCCTCTTTTCATCGATGCCATCCATATCACCAATCTCTCTCACCCCCATAATTCACATCCATCAACTCAAAAAAAAATAAAAGTTGTCATCGTCACTCCTTATAATGATCCCACTCCACCCTCCTCTTCATCGAAGGCTAAGGTGTCCATCCTAGCCACCCCACGATCCCAAAAGCATTTTTCTATAGAGAAAATCATTGTTAAATTTTTTTCTCTATGAGCTCATTAAAATATCTCCTAACCATTGAAAATCCCTCATTGAATCCTTGCAATGTATCCCAATCACTACTAATGAGCCTCATAATTTTACGGATGTCATCGGATCCCTTACAAATTTTTCCACCATCTCCTTTGATGATTTTGAAATCCCCGACATTCTACTTGAAGATTATGATCTTCCACTTTTCATCACTTTCCTATCAATGAAACCTTTATCCAAAACTCTATGATCAACAATGTTCCCGACATCAACATTATCTCATCCCATACCTTCAACCAAATAGACCTTCCCAACACCATTATCGCTCAATCACCTACATTTATTTGATCCTTCAATGATATTGTTACCCCCACTTTGGGAATAGTTATCCTCCCTATTTGCATTAGTGAAAAAATCCTCCATGATCTCTTTTACATTGTTGAGGGGAGTTCAATATAATGTCTTGCTTGGACACCCATGGATTTACACGATGCATTTTCCCATCCACTCTCCATCTCTGCTTTAAATATGAGCATGAGGTTGAAATCCATACACTCCCAATTGATCTTCCTCCCTTCAACGCATGCCAAATAAACTATCAACCAAATGACGTGCTCATTCCTAAATAAGAATTGTCATCAAAAGAATGCACTAGCTCATTTTTACTTGCATCTAAGCTACCCAATGATGAATCTTTCGATACCATGATGCAATGTCTCTCATTGGGGAGTATGAAATCCTCTCCCTTAATGATCTTTCCACACCTAATCAAATTAGTAGATTAAAAAAAATGCCATGTATTAACCTAATCCTGGGGATATCATTTCCTTTTGTCCACCTCATCTGAAAACCAATCTCATCTATGGTAGAATCGATCACTCTTCTTTTCACATTGACATTCAACCCCACACTAAGCCATATACAAATGGATCCTAGTTCTTTAACAATGAATTCTTCTACACTTATCTCCACTACTATACATGGACAGGATTTGGTCTTGGACATTATAAAAAAGGCTTTCATGATGTTATCATTGACCAATCCCGCAAACCTCATGAGAATTTCAGATTGGGTTTCAAAGAACATCCCACTAAGCTGTCTCATGCCTACTTTCTCTGCATCCCCCATGCCCTTCGATCAATCATCCAATCCTTCTCCATCAAATGATCTCATGGACATGTAAGACATAGTGTCCCTTTCTTATAAATATTTTTAAATCTCCATGATCACTTTGGGACTGGTCACCTATCAAGTTGAAGGTAAAACTAAGTCCCTTCCTCTCAAATTTCTTAGCATGGTAGAGAAAGATTCCCCCACCATTGAAATTATTCAATGCAACAACAATAACTCCATTATTTCCTACATGGGGGTATAAAAATCTCATCTTCATAATTCCTTACTACCTAAAACATCACCCATTCTAAATGAATTTACCATCAACATCAACATAGGGACTCTGTAAGAGCTTGCTCCTCAAAATTAGCCAATCTCTTGATCCAAACGAGCTAGAGTCCTTCAAAGTCTTCCTTTATAAACACAACATGACCTTCACATGGTCATACACTGATATGATAGGACTCTATCCTATCATCATCATCCAAAACATCCTCACTATCCCCAATTATAATTCAGTTAATAAAAATATATGCCGCATGCATCCTCGCATTGTCCTTGTCAAAGGGAGTTGTAACATCTTCTTTCTTCCAACTTCATACAACCAATTGACTATCCTCAATGTATTTCTAACATTGTATCCATGGAAAAATCCTCTAGAAAGCTACGCATCTATACCGAATTCCAAGACTTAAATATTTCTTTCCCTAAGGATGAATTTCCCCTTCCTAGCATCGATAATCTTGTTGACCTCACCACTCGACCATGAGACGATCTCTCTTATGGAGAGTTTTTATGGTTATAATAAAATCATCATAGCACTAGAAGAGAAACATAAGACCTATTTCATCACCCTTGGGGGAACCTCCTACTATCACATCATATCATTTGGTTTGAAAAATGTAGGGGCCACCTATAAATGTACCATGACTTATATCTTCCATAATCATATCCATACAACTATAGAGGACTACTTTGATGACATCTTAGGTAAATCCAAGCATCGACAGAATCATATTTTCATCCTTGAAATAATTTTCATGTATCTTATCCATTTCTTTCTTCTTCTTAATCATGTCAATTGTGTGTTTGGATGCCTCACTTTGGAAAACACCTTGGCTTCATCATTTTTATCGGGGATATTGAAGTTGACCTGCCAAGATTAAAGCCATCCTTGAGATGCCTCTTCCTTCCAATCTTAAGAAAATTCATAGTCCTTAAGGAGGAATCCAAAAATTCATCATTTCATCTAACAACTTTATGACCGTTACCAACCTTTCCAACATCTTCTCCACAAAGATACTCACTTCAAGTTGTATGACAATGATAAAAATCCTTTAATGAAATCAAGCATTGTCTTCTATCACTACCTGTCCTCACCCCTCCATGCAAGGGGGAGCCTTTCTATATTTACATATCTACTAGTGATTATGCTCTAGGTGCCATGTTGGCACACTACAATGAGCAAGGGAGGGAGCAAGATGTCTACTATATCAGCCACACTCTCCACTACTATGAAACCCGCTACACCGAGGCTGCAAATTTTTGTTACAATATTTTATTCGCCACTTCCAAAATCTACCACTATTTTCTCAATCATAAAACCTAAGTTGTCACTAACTTCAATAATATCAAAACATGTATTTCAATCCTTATCATAATAATTTCATCACTTGATGGCGCATTCTCATGATTGAGTTTGACTTAGAGTTAATCTCTCAAAAATCAATCAAGGGAAAGGAAATCACGATCAAATTTCCAAAGCCCCTCTTCCTAATAATCAACTCCCTCATGAACAAATCTATGATGCATCCATTCACACCATCAATCATTGGTATTTTCCCTCAAAATAACACTATTATTTGATGGATCTAAGTGTTAGAAAGGGGGAGGTGCTAACATCATCATCATTCCTCCTTGGGAAACTCCTATTCCCATCACCTACAAACTCAAATTTTAATACACCAACAACATGGATGAGTATGAAGCCCTTATATTGGGCCTCCAAACCCATATCATGTTGGGTAATCAAATCCTTGATATCTATGGTGATTCCTAACTCATCATCAACCAAATCAAGGGAATATATTAATGTAAAAACAACATCCTTCAAAAATACAAGGACATCATCAAATTTATTCTCTAGGCATTCGATCAATATACCATCCAAACCATCCCTTATTCATCCAATATCTTTGTAGACACCATGACATCCCTTGCATATCTTATCCCTTGGAAACCTGAAGAATCCAAACTCTTCATTTTTTTCCACTACACTGATCAACCATCCCATGCTAATGAGATTCCTTGTTTTAATCTTGTTGACACCAATCAATCGATCTCTCGATATACCTAGATCTTCAACTATATTTCTCAATCCAAAATACCCTCGACCTATCCAAAAATTATAGGAGGTCATTCCTTCAATGCGCTAACCACTATGTCATCTTGAGGGGCATCCTCAACAAACATGGATTTTATGGTATTATGCTATGTTTCCTTAAATCCCTTGAATCTATCCATGCTATCCAAGAAGTCCATGATGATATCTTTAGTGGAAATTTTAGTGGTTTGGATAATTCTTAGCGCATTATTTAAATGGGTTATTATTGGCCCACCCTCAATCAAGACTGCTATGAGTATGTTAAAAATCACATCAAGTGCTAACAATATTCCAATATGAATCACATCCCTAGCCGGGCCTCAGTAACCGACTCAAGATCTATGGAATTTATCACAATGGGAAATCAAACTCATTGGCCTCATCAATTCATGCTCTTCTCAGCATAAATCCATGCTCTTGTCAGCATCATCATTCTATCATCACTACTACTGAATATTTAACCAAATGGGTTGAATCCATTCCACTTGTATCCACCAAATCTATGAGAACCATTTATTTCATCTATTAGCACATTATGTGTTGCTTCGTCGTTTCCACATAAAATCATCACACACAATAGAAAGTCCTTAAAAACAAATATCTTAAGAATATTTGCAACTCTTTCAACATCAAGCTTAGATCTCTTCTCCTTATTATCCTCAAGCTAATAGCCAAGTGAATCTACTAGTAAGGCTCTCTATAAAATCCTTGCCAAAAACTCTTGGTAAGGTAGGTCAAGATTGGCATCTTCATATACCCTTATCTCTTTGGGCTTATCAAAATAGCATCTACACCTCTATGGGTGCTACCCCTTTCTCTCATCTATGGCTCTAAATTCATTCTTCCTCTCAAAGTTTAGATGTCATCCTTACATGTTTATCTTCGTGAATTCTCTCGATGAGGACTATAACCAAGAGTGTCTAGCCCATCATGAATTGCTATATGAGTGTCACTTAATCTCTCTCCAACCTCATCAAGTATATTAAGAGAAAATAAAACGTGCCTATAACAAACATCTTAAAGAAAATGAATTTAACATCGGTGACCTTGTCCTCAAAGAGAATCATAACTTCACTATATTGGGAAGGAGCCAATGTGGAAAGTTTGATCCAAAAAGGATTGGATCATATATTATCATCCATAAGTATGGGTCTAGGGCCTATTTTTTAGCTTCCCTTGATGGTAAACCAAAAACTAAACCTCTCAATGCCTTACAATTATAGACTTTCTACTATTAACACACCTACCAATGTGACCCTAGTCACATTTAATGATCTCATTTCCATCATTAGCATTTCCTTCTCTCACCATAATAATTTGGAATCATGTGGTGTTACATCAATATCCTATATATGACCTTGAATATGGGCATCTCAGCTCTGTCCATAGCATATTTCTCAGGGAAAATTTACTCCTTCTAGGTGGGAACCCCATAATCATTACATCCATCACCTTCTTATCTACCTACTAGAACCATGATAAGGGTTAACGTGTGTCACTTTTACACCTTATCTTCCCCTTCCCAAGTGGTCTACTTGGCTATCCTCAGCTCTATCCTAAAATTAATAAATTATGGATGTTCATATCAAAAGCTATATTATCCAAAAATAGACAACTCCCTTGAAGGAAAAATATTCATATAAAACAAATAATGTCAAAATTATAGACTGATCCCTCGAAGGACAGCTATCATACATCTTATCCTGCCATCTAAAAAGTCAAAATTCAAAATAAAAAGTAAAAATCCCATTGTAAAACACTCTCTTGAAGGATGTATAATTTCTTATATCATGGCAGTGAAGGCTTCCCGCACTGATCATCCTTATAAATATAAATATAAAAATCAAAATCAAAAATTAAAAATCAAGCATCCTAAGTAATCTTCTTGCATGATCAAATTTCCCATGAAAATAAAACATCTCGTATTGATCATTTTGCACCATATTACTCTTATCTAGAGCATATACCTAAGACAATCACCTAAGGAGAAACTACTTCCCCTGTAAAAGCTACATATCAACTTGTCGTCATGTACGTAGTAGGTGTATAATCACACCTTCCATCTTCCCCTCACGATATTATATGTGACTAACTATATTTGGTTATATGTTAACAAGCTGCAATAGGCCACAAGTGCATTGATTGATTGCATTCCTTTTCATGTTTTACTTCTAATCCAGTCTCAAATCATCTATCCTAGATGAAATTTTTACTACAATGAAGTGTACTTCCTATATTTGGGTCACCTTAGCAAGGTTGCATTCTACGTATCCCATCAAATCCAATTATCTTATTTCATGTCAAATATCACATCATATCACACCATCTCTAAAAATCTGAATCCATCTAATCATATATAACATCTAAATCCATATACATCCATGTCATTACATATAATCTACATCCATCACATCATTACCATGCCTAATCTAATCAATACATTACATCATAACATATAAATCCATCTAATCATATCTAACATCTAAATCCATCACATCTATTCTAATCTCAATCCTACCATATCATATCTATCATATCATATCTACCATCTACATCCATCACATCATATAAATACATAATATTAAATATCTAAATCAACGTCTAACCATTTTCAAATCCATCATCTAATCAACATCATACAATCATAATCCATCACATACATCTAATCTACTCACCCATATATCAAAATGCAAGTAAATCATGATAAAATCACACACACATACACACATTGTGTGTGTGTGTGTGTGTGTGTGTGTGTGTGTGTGTGTGTGTGTGTGTGTGTGTGTGTGTATTCAAAGTGTCCATACATTTGTGATAGGTGATCTATCTCAAAATCTATACATCAAAATCAATATCAATATATACAATGTGTAACACCTACTTTTCTTTACTTCAAATGATGGGGTTTATTTTTCTTCCCAAAACTAACATATTCCTTCAATGATTTAAATGTATAACCTAACATTTAAATCCAACAACAATGAATTACAATTCTTAAAATAACAAATCAATAAAGCATGTGCATAGTTATGGGTCAACTAGATCCATTGATCCCCCATAGGTTACTCTTTTGAGTCTGTATATAGAGTATACATTTAGTACCCTTCTCAAAATTGATTTTCAAGTGTTGTTCTAAGTGTCTACTTAGAATTCAGTCAATCAAATCCCATCCGACATCTCACACTTTTGTTAGAACTAGGTGCATCCTGATAGTGTAATGAATTACACTACTTTGGCCAAAGTTTAAGAGTCATGCATTACATGCTCAATTTCTAGATGAAACATTCATAAAAAAAAAAACTTATCCCATCACCATATCACTTGGTTTAGTTATCATAATTGAATCATTTATTTAAGTTAAATTAATTTCAACTTACATACAAGGTACAAAAATTGTTAATCCCGTGCGATGAAGCATACTAGTGCTAACTTAGGTTGCCTATGGGATAAAAAATTCTCATGCAATGATTTAATAATAAAATTCATGTTAGCATAACACAATTCCTTTACTACTTATGACATACCTAATAGGTGGAGCTGGAGGGAAAACCTAGGATATTTGTTGTCGACAATATTAATTGAATGAACTATGTCATTTAATGAACCCCGCACTATAAAAGTCATCCAAATTTGGCCTTCGAGTTCCAAACTTTAGGAGTTTCATAAATCTTATCTTAAATCATTATATTGAATTAGTTTTATGACATGTTTAATTTTCATTTCACGGTGATGCATTATCACTTACGAATTTGATCCTAAGGTCCATAACTTAGTTTTAATAGTCATTCACAATCATTTCCATAAGTTTATTTGTGTACATTCATTAAGCATCATTATATAATTAGGAAACATACTGCATTATTAATGTAGTAAAGAGTTTAGTAAATTATGACAATGTCATTTGAATGCTTAAGTACATGTTCACTTCAACTCATCAAAAAATTGGTATACGATGATACTTATTACTATCAATCTATTCGTAGCACCATATATTAAATATTAATAAACATTTACAATAATAGATTGAATTTATGCATGCAAAATAATAATCCACATTCAATTATTTTAATAGCTCATAACTCATAATCCTTCATATAGCTTTAATTTTACTTAACTGTTTAAAGCTAGTTCACATAAGTATACTATTTTATAAATGTTCCTCAATCAACTATTTGATTTTATATCACTCATTAAATCATATTGTTTAAGTCAAACACAATATAATTCCATGCTGATTCAAAAGAACTATAATAATATATATGATCAACCAAGATCTTTATTACAACAAAATCCAAAATTGAATACAAAACTTATATTTCTTTTCCAAAAATTATACAATAACTTTAGAGGCCATAATGCCTTCCAACAAAACTATACGGTGAGGAATAAGCTCGCTTTTGTAATCAGTCATGAAATAAATACAACTTTTAGTCATAATCAACAAAGAATAAACATAGCCATTTTAAAATCATATGCTATATAAGAATTAAATTCTACCATCTGTAAAAATGTTAGGCAACGGTCAGTTCAAAAGAACTGGCATGAAAAATTCATCACTCTTATCTTTACAATTTATAGCACTGAAATATTTCAATGAACATGATCCAACTAATCCATCATATTTTGAAAACCCATAAGAGAATATTCAATCTATTTCCCCTTTTCATTATTTTTCCTATCTTTCATAATTCACAAAGAAAGGATACATATGATGTCCTAAACATATAATCATTCATGAACAATACTAAATCTAGATTAGAACATAATTATAATCATATAATTCCTTTAGACAAATTAAACATGATAAACACCCTACCAAAGGTTAAACATTAACAAAAAGGTAAATATTCAAAGCCGTCTACTAGGCAAGTATTTACCTTCACTATTTTAATTAAGTATCACCTTACTAAGTCAAAAGATGTCATTTACTCTAAACAATATAAAGAAACTTTGTTCAAGTGCCAACACATGTTGAAAGAAGAAGAGTAAAATCCATCAAGTCCCTTTATAACAGTAATAATAGGGAAATCACACTACACAGATAATAATAACTATTTGATAATAATTACCTTAATATTACCAAAATATCCATAATTAATCGAGAATCTCCCCATTCCTTCATCATAAACCTAAAATCGGCATAAAATTAATGGCTTGAAATAGATAAGGGTTGACCCAGTCTAAACCTAAGGGTCGACTAAGCTATAGCTATAAAAACTAATTCCATGAGATTCCCTTTGAAAATTAATTCCTCAACAATTTGTAAGGTTCAACTATATTTTTAATTTACAAATATGAAGAGTTCAGACAAAGATAGAAAAATGAATGCTGCTGCAACATTGTTAAATAGGGTGATCTATAAAAACGGAGACCATATGGATCTATGTTGAAGTGATAGAGATATCATTTGACCCAGGGTTAAACTAGGCAACAACCATTAACAAACAATAACAATGTCCCAAAATATTTAATGGCATCTTCCATATATTCACACAAAAACCAATACATATAGATATACTTCACTGCAATCCAAATGAGTTTGTTTGGAAAACAAAATTATTTCTAGAAACAATATGATCTCATTTTCACTACCTATGAAAAATAAATAATCGTATTACATTTATATATATCTATATAAATCTATAAATCACCCAAAAATTATTACATATTTTGTAATAACTATTCAAGCCGAGAAGAGTAAGACTCTTGAAATAACCTTAACCCGACTAAAAACCGAGTTGGGTGTTCTCATTCCATATTAACATCTAATACCCAGAAACAAAAATCTGGTGAAAAGTGAGGAGAAAGTAATGGTATATGAGCTATGAGATAGATATTATTAAATCACACGATCAACATTACACAACCTGGACCGAACACACGTCGGCCATGCCTAAAACCGAACCTTGCATGACTAAAACAATATGTATGTACTAAGGTATGCAAAAATATATATGCATCCAAAACACACACATCAATTCAAATCATGGTCGAGCTACCAACACGGTCTCAACATAACTCAACCACACACATAGAAAGAAAATACACACACATGTATATACGAGAAAAAATATACACAATAGGGTATGAATTCAAACAAAGATAATCATCTCAAGATTAAACAAAACACATTATCAATCACCATTGATAAAAAGTAGTAGCATTGAAGGCCAATTTTCAGCATGTAACCATTAAATTATTTTAATGCTATGAATGATAAAGATGAGAATGATAATGACTCCATGCCTAAATATATTCACAGAGTTTCTCCTTATCACCTTCTCGCATAGTTGACCGAGCTCAACTCTTCCTTTAAGAAATATTCCAGAAAATGACAAGAAAAGAGTATGTTGGTGCCCGTATTTAGTCCCATTAAATCCATACACTTTTGAGTAGTTCGTTTGTTGATCCTGGTTTGTTCCTAGTTTGAGTAATTTTTTTATTCGAGATTCATTTATTAGGTATGGAAAGCCCTTGTGAGGCTTTATATTATTTATCCATATTTTATTTATAAGTTGGGTTGGGGTTATTATGGTTCTGAAAAAATGATAATACACAAAAAATTGTGTATCCCAAGATAGCTTAGAAGATTTTTGTCAATAGTAGATGTGATAAAGGTTTTGTGGTGAAGGATGCATTTTGGTCCCAAAGTCCATAATAAAGAATTATCTAAGGATTGTAATCTACATACAAACATTCACATAACAAAGGTAAAAGTACAAACTAATGCTCAGGCCCAAATTCCTTATGAAGGGCTATATGAAAAAATAGTTGATGAACCACACAAAAAAGGAATGAAGTCCCATACTTCTTTGAATTTACAATTTGAAAACGTAACCCTGAGGCCTGATGACTTAAGGTACGTTGATTATGTATGTGACACACACATGAATAGAGGAAGAAGTGCATCTTTTCTTTTACAAAGGTGGTGTGGGAATCATCTTGCAAAAGTCTTCCAAATCCCATTAAAAAGGAAAAAAGGATTATTAATGCACTATCCGTACAAAATTAGGACGATTAATGGGGATGAATCATTTGATGGTGATACATGGATGATAGGACTTGAAAATATTGCAATGGTTAAAAAGAGGAAAAAGATAGGAATTATGAAAATTTCCCATGAACACAATCTTTGACATTAATGCATGAATCCATGAGTAGTTAATGTGATAACTTGTTATAAATATCCTTTCTATACTTAAAAGGTTTGATTTTTGAAGGATATTCAAGCACACTAGAAGAGAGTTGAAGCAATAGGTATTCTCAAATTTTAGAATTTAATCGCAACACTCTATAGTCAAATTATGAGCGGAAATCAGAGTTTTGTTAAAGGTAAGTTCATCAGTTCCCATATTTTCTATGATCTTTTGAGGAACAATTTAAAAGGTCTGGTTTTTAGTACAAGGGGTTCATTAAAAATGTGTCAAAATTATAAGGTTTCATATACAAACCACAATAAGAAGTTCCAATATTAGTTCCCCTATGGACATAATTACAAATTTTGACCTTGTTGATGATGACCTAGATGAATTTAGGAAGAGGTTGTATTCCCTAGAAAGAAGTAACACCATTGAACTTATAGCTAACACATGTATTTGTAACATCTTTGACATGGTTGTTACTGTGATGAATTCCACTCTTGACATTGCAAATGTTGACATGTGATTTGTCTTAGGAAGGAGTACTCTTATGAATTTTGGAAATCATGTTTGTAATGGATAATTCATTATTGGTTGAAAAGGTTCATTTTGTTGTGATTTCTACTTACTTGAAAATGAGGCCATTCATCTCTATGTACATCTTAAATTCACTTTTAAAAATATTATGAACTTGTATTGTTGTTGTCATACTTATCTTGTGTTGACAACAAAACCTTGGATCAATTCCATTGATCCAAGGTATGCTTTAGTTTTTCTTACTGTTCATCTTGTTGACTTGGCATTTAGAAATGGAAGGTGAAGCTAGACTGAGCCTTGTTTTGTTTATAAAATTATGATGGACCCTTCTTTAGGTGTCCTTGCTTTGCAACAAGCTGTAAGTGATAGGCCTGGGTCTACTTGTTAGTAATAAGATGTTGAATAGCATATAAGGACCTTGGACCTATTACTAAAACTACTAAGGTCGACACCCTAACCTAAGTTGGTATGTTTTATATTTATTGAGTTTGGAAACAACCTAAGGAAAATAATATTTACCTAAGGACTAAGGTTTATTTCTAACCTAATAAAAATCTAACCTAAACTATTGCTAACCTAAGGGGTACCTATGGACTACTTGGCTATTGGTAAGGTCGGTGGCATCGGTTTTCAAGGCATTAATTGGAATTGATTTTGGTTTTTAATGGCTACGGACTGCCAACTTTGGTAGAGGCATTGGGAGATAGTGGATGCCTAGTTGGCATCACCACTAAATGGAAATTGCATGAAAATTTTTGAATTAAGGCATCACCAAATATAGATGGTAGTGGCATGGAGAAATAGGAGGGAAATTGATTGTCCTTCACATTAATTGATTTAATTTTTATCAAAGAAACTGCCTATGGAAAATGCATGGCGGGTTTTGGTATTGTTATTTTGATCTTTAGTTCATTTTAAGTTTTTTCTCTACATGGATTTTTTTAGTTCTTCGAACCAATAGTTCTATTTTGCATCTAGCTATTATTTTTGCATTCTTGAGCTATTTTGGACTCTGTGGAAGTATAAGAAGAAGTGGAAGAGTTGAGGAGGTGGATGTTGTGTGGAGAAAAAGGAAGTTGTTGAGGCTTAGCTAGGAAATCTTTTGCAAATCAAGAAGAATCTCTATCAGGCATGATAGGCTCTACCCATTAAGTTTTTCTACTTTTTCCTAAATGTCTTCATTAAAAGAAATCTGCTCTTAGGGAACAAATGGGTTTTTATGTGATGTTTATCTTGCATTCATGCTTGTATTTTTTTTACTATATGCTTCTGCTTGGATTCACTTTTTGATGTAAATACGATCTGGGTTTATTTCCTTTGTTGGAAAAACATATGAAACATGTTTATCTTCTATTGAACTTGAGATCATGTTGAATCTTGTGTATGCCTATTTGACGTGCTAAAACTATATAGTAGGATTCACTGTTATGATAGAAACATGTTTTGGGTTTTTTTTCCTTTGTTGGAAAAAGGTACGAAACTTACTTAACTTCTGTCTAGACTGGAGATGTTGTAAATCTAATAAAACCTACTTGAGCTATGCTAAAATGGATAGTAACTGTAACAAAGCTCCTTGGTTGCAATATATCTATTTGGCATGGTTGTTAGTTCATCCTGCTTATGTGATCTATTGAATGGTTTAATGAAATTTGGTTACATCTTCTCAGATTTGAGGAAAGGATGGTCTATGTTTGTTCTTGTCTATTCGACCTGTTGTGTATGTCTTGCTCTTTTTTGAGACGTAGTTGATGTTGTGGAAGCTCGTAGTAGTTAAGGTTGAACTATAGGGTAACTCGACTCTGTCTAACTTGAGGGAATGCTTGAAGGAAATAGACTGTAATGTTTTTGGGTTTATCTCTTCTTTTGAGCTCGACTTCATGCATGGAACTTGTAGTCATGTCATCGTATTGTTTGTCTCCCTCTCGAGTTGTGAACCTGGGTTGGGTTTTATTCTTCCTATTATAGTTGACTGTTTCATTGAACATTGTAAAGATGCATGGTTCTAAGTTGGGTTGAATGGAATTTTTGACTGTAAGTATTTCTCTTGACTTTTTGTTCACCATCAATTGATGGGTAAGCTATTGTGTTATCTCCTTGAAAAGGAAATCATTTCTAAAAAAGGGGTAAATTACTAAAATGATTATTATCTCTCTCTTCTTTGTTTGGGAAAATTGGGATATCTCCTTGAACTATTGCTATTATTGTTTATAAGGAATATCATTTTCAGTTGTAATTTTCGTGCTTCAGTTTCTATTATCATTCTTAAAGTTTAGAAGAAACTGATTTCAGTTTGTAGCTTGAGAGTTACAACCTGTTATTGATTGAAGGTTTGAATGGTTCCTTGGACTTCAATGGCTATTTGTGAGTTAACTCTATTAAGGAAGGAGTAATGAGATATTATCTTACCATTATTCATTATTATCCTTTCTTTTATGTTCGAGTTTGTTGGTCGTCAAATAGGACTTTTAAGAAGAGCAATAGTCGGGGATGAGAAGTCCCTCCTCTTTAATGGGAGAGGTTCCCTTATTCAGAAACGAACTTATTTACAAATGTACAAAACATTATTTTCTGGTTAAACTTGGATATTATGAAAGTGTTTTCAATGAGGATGTTCAAGTACAAAAGGACAGAGGAATGAGAAGACGAGAACGAGTAGAAAGGAAACATGCAGAATTATAGATATCAGAGTAATTCTTTATGTATGCGAAGTCACAATAAATTGAAACAAGATCATTTGTATCGAATAAATAAGATGGAATTCAAAGACACAAAGTTCTGTAAATAACATCTGCTAGAACACAAAGTTTCTTAACATAACACAGACTCATTAATCAAGGACACAAAGTTCCTTCTTGGTTATACAAGATCACCGTGCTTGCAAAGTCGAAGAGTATGCAATCGGCAAGACTAATGAACTTGAGACAAATGATCTTCACAAAGAAAATAAATGAAAGCTTAGGAGTAACAGAGATCAGATAGACAAAGAATGGAAAGTCCTTTTGTATTGATTTCTTTATGATCTATTTACACTTTTAGAAAATATGCCAAATTATTCCTCCCCCTTAGAATGGTGTAAGGAAGGCCATTATATAGCTTAAAAATCAGTTATTCTTCATAGCGCTTCTTTAACCAAGAACAGTTAAGAACCGCCAATCGCAATACCTTAACTTCTTACAAAGAAAACGGAAAAAGAAAGGGAAGAAGAGAAAAGAACAAGGAGAAGAAGACAGTGGCCACCATCGAGAGGGACCCACCGACTTCGTAATCCGCCGCTTGAATTTCCTTAACGCCTCGCCTATGTCTCTCGCCACGAGGGACCGACATGTTGGCCATGGACCGAGAGAGAAGGGTGATCAATGCACATTTAATGCATACCCACCAATTTGAATAAGTAGGATATTCGGGTAGAGCAAAAACTCGGTACGAATGACACTGGTTCACTGGGACATGTGAGACGCGAATGCGCAAAACACGCGGCTCGGCCGATTCTAAGTAAACAGGAGAAGACGCACAAATGCATTTTGGGACATTTGGGACGAAAACACGCGAAGGACGCGGTTCTGGGTGTTTCGGATGAAAATGGAACAAAACTTACACTTTTTTTGACTTGGGACATTTGGGACATGAAAGAGTGAAGTACGTGGTTCGGGTTTCATCAAAATGGGAACAGCGCATTTTGAACTTGGGACATTTGGGGACGAAAAGTCGAAGCACGCAACTCGGGCGGTTTGGTGAAAATGGAACAACTCGCACTTTTGACTTGGGACATTTGGAACATGAAAAAAGCGACGCGTGTTTGGGGGATTTGGTCGATCGGGGAACAGAGTGCAATTTTGAACTTGGGACAGTTGGGACGAAAATCTCCGACGGGCCAAAAATGGAACAACTTCTGGGGATTTCAGCCGATCGGGGAACAGAGCGCACTTTGGAACTTGGGACACGCGGGACAAAAATGTCCGACAGGCCCGAAATACATACAAAATGACCCAAAACTGCAGACTTTTCTCAATTTCACGACTTGGTACATTAGAGAAAACACTTAAACTCAAAATTTTGAAATTTTTACTTTCATCAGAGCAGGGAATTTTGAGTGGACAACAACTGGCTCCTTCTGGGGATGACTTGGCATAAATTCAAGGAATGAGACAAGGCAAGAACTTAGACAAACTTGGGGAAGCAGACCAGTACCTTATCCATTGGGCAACGGAGTCAAAAATAGACCAATACAGAGGGCAACACACCAAAACAAAAAGGAAAGAAAAGCAAAAACACTGTACAGAATATACAAAGGACTCCCTAATCACCTATGACTTGAACAACTTGAGATACTGCCCACTATAAGGAAGTGGGAGAGAAGAACCATCCATGTAATCAAGATAAAAGGAATTCTCACCAGCAAAGTGTCTGATCTTGAAAGGTCCGAGCCACAGGGAATCAAACTTTCCATGGCTGCCACGAGGTTCATGTCTTTTGTCCCATAACAGAATAGTGTCTCCAACTTGGAAATCTCTCGAACCTAGCTTTTTATCAAACAGACCTTTACCTTCATTGGTGAACAGATATCCTATCAGCAACCACCAATCTGTCCTCATTCAGTTTGTGTAGGTACATAATTCTCTTATCCAAAGCATCTCTGAAACTAGTATCTTCAATGGCCTTCATTAGGTGCAAGGCTGGCAGTTCCACTGTCACTGGCAATTGAGCTTCTACTCCATATACCACTTGAAAAGGAGACATTCCAATAGCTCTCTTTGGTGTAATCCTGTCTGCCCAAAGAGCATCATAGAGCTTCTTGTGCCAGTTTTGTTGAGACTCATTGACTAACTTCCTTATGATGTCACCAAGATTTTTGTTAGTGGATTTTGCTTGCCCATTTCCCTGGGGGTAATAATCTGAAGAATGAGCCAGGGAGATGCCATACCCGTAGCAGAAATCCATTATCTCAGTTGAAGAGAAATTCGAAGCATTATCTGTTACAATCTTATTAGGTACACCATACCTTACCAAGATGTTCTCTTTAATGAAGCTGCACACCACTTCAGAAGTAGTACTCTTGACTGGAATAGCTTCCACCCATTTGGTGAAATAGTCAGTGGTAGTTAGCACATGAGTGTGACCAGCACTAGAAGTAGGATTAAGTGTACCAATGAAGTCCAAACCCCACTGTTGAAATGGTTCCTCAATCACAACTGGCTTGAGAGGCAAAGAAGCCAATTTAGGTCTTCCCACAAAAGTCTGACAAGCCTCACATTTATCAACCCACTTGGATGCATCTCTAAACAAGGAAGGCCAATAGTATCCTCCACGGAGTATCTTGTGAGCAGTAACCATTGATGAATAGTGCCCTCCACATGCATGATCATGAAAAGCTGAGAGCAACTTTCTCTGTTGTTCCTTGTCCACACACTTCAAAAATCTCCCATCTAACCCACGCTTGAACAAAGCATTTTCCCACAATACATATCAGACCGACTCAATTTAACAGCTCCTCTTTTCTTCGGGGTAGTTAAATGAGAGGGGCATTCCCATAGGTGAGAAAATGGGTGATGTCAAGCATACCATTCATCAACCGAGCTAAGGAACAGTAATGGTAGGAATGTCACTTTCTCCTCCAAAGAATTCATGTTTAGCTCCTTCAAAGAATGAGCTCACAAAGGCCTTTTCCACGAACCAGCTTGGTCAACTTGATGTCAATGTCATACTCTTGGACCTTAGCAACCCAGGCCCCTCTCTGGATCCAAATTCTTGTTGTGTGAGAATTGACTTAACAGTTGTATCTGGAACCAGCACCATGGAGTGAGAGTTGAGGATATAAAATGAAATTGCTTAACAGCTTTGACCACTGCAAAAGCATGCTTCTCCATCATGGTGTATTTCAACTCATGATCTTTTAGAATATAGCTCATGAACGCAATTGGGAGTTCATGCTCATTAGAGTCTTCTTGAGTTAAGACAACAGCCAAGGTATTATCTGTAGCATAGCAATAGATGATGAAATCTTTGCTGAAATCAGACAAAGCTAAAACAGAGTTTTAGCAATAGCTCTCTGATACCTTCAAAGGATTCCTTTCCTTCGTAAGACCAACCAAATGTTTACTTCCTTTCATCATCCGAGAAATATTCAAAGTTAACTCGCAAAATCAGGGATGAATCTTCTCAAGAAATTTATCTTACCAAAGAAGGAATGCACGCCCTTTTTTGGTGGGAGAGGAATTTGTTGGATGGCTTGAACTCGCTCAGATCAATCTTAATACCATCCTTGGAAACGATGTGCCCTAATAACTTTCCCTCGTGACACAAAAGACATATTTTTTAGGTTCGAGAGATCCCATGCTCTCTCGCATCTCAAAGCAGAATGTCTCTAGGTGATCAAAATGATCCGCTCTTGTCTTGGAAAACACTGTCAGGTCATCAAGATATATGACAATACACTTCCCTTTCAAGCTTCCAAAAGCCAGATCCATGGCTCTCTGAAAAGTGGCACCAGCATTAATGAGCCCAAAAGGCATCCTCTTGTAAGCAAAGGTACCCCAAGGAGTAGTGAAAGTTGTCTTGTGTTGATCTGCAGTATCAACCTCTACTTGATTGTATCCCGAGAATCCATCGAGCATGGATAACATTTCAGACCTTGTAACTGCTTGCAAGACCTGATCCATCATAGGCAAAGGATAATTATCTTTCAAAGACACCTGATTCAGGTTCCTGAAATCAACACAGATGTGGATCTCACCATTTTTCTTCCTAACAGGCACAATATTTGCAATCCATGTTGAATGGTGAATGGGAAAAATGATTTTAGCCTTCAACAACTTTTGAATTTCCTAAAAGATGGTGTCACCTATTTTGGGATTATATCGCTCTGCTTCGCTTAAAAGGTTTAATTCGGTTTGAGAGGAATCGATGTGCATATCTTTTGGTTTGAAAGCTTTCAAATCTTCATAAGAATAAGCAAGAACATCCTTATACCTCCTTAGAAGATCAATTGCTTTTCTCTTCTCCTCTGCTGTGCAACATTTTCCAATATTCACTAGCTTAGGGTCATTAGAACTCCCAATATTGATTTTGTCATACTCAGCTGATTGCTGAGGTCCGGTAGAAGCTCTAGACTTCACATACCTGTCATGTTTATCAAACAGTTCCTCTAAGCTTACCAATCCTTTAGGAATCTTATTCCCCTTGAGTTTAATGCACCCTTCCTGACCTGTTTCTTCCCCTTGGGTGACTGCTTTGTCAAAGGGCACACTCTCACGAGGTAGGTTGTCACTTCCCTCAAAATATAGCTGTTCGAAATTACCCTTGAGTTCCAGGAAGGAAAGCAAATGTTGATCATCATTGAAAACCTGCCAGTTATTGGTGTTATCAGGTACACTGGGTCGATGGATCATCTCAATGGTGAACTTGTCTTGAGAGAAATCAGGATGAGGAATCAGTAGCGACCCTGAGACAGCTAGTGAATCAGCCCTGCTGTTCTTTTCCCTAGGTACTGCTTCGATAGAGAAAGCATCAAGGAATTCAATGGAATCCCAAACCTGATTCCGGTAATGTTTCAGCCTTCCATTTTTTACTTGAAAAAGGTTTCTGACTTGCTTTACAATCAATTCTGCATCACCACGAGCCAGAAGATTCTTTACACCTTGTTCTTTGGCCACTTGCAATCCGAGAATGAGAGCCTCGTATTCGCGTGTTATTAGTATTCTCGAACCGCAACTTAAATGAAAAGGGGTGTAGGCTTCCTTCAGTGACACCAAAGCAGTAGGACACCGGCTCCTAACCACCGAGGAACAACTTCCATCAAACTCTAAAATCCAAACCCCATTAGGATCTTTAGAGACACTTTGGGGGTCGGATTTCATCTGTGGGACATAATCATGTAGTTACCATGCCCCATATCCTCGTAGAGTATTTGTGCTCTTTAGGATCATCCGTTTTCTCCACAATATACTCTGATCGCTTCTCTCAGCAAAGAATTTTTCATTTGTCCATTGACAAGCACGAGTGCATGTGACCACCCATTTGGATTTCCCCACCCACGCCTTATAGAAGTTCCTACTTAGCAACATCCCGTATGAAGGGGGAATATCTCGCCACTAAGATGGTAGCCAACACTTTCTTTCTCGGGCAAAGCAAAGAAAAGCTACTTGTGCATCTTTAATTCTCCCGACTGTGGGCACTTCTTTACTCTCCATGGAGTAACAAGATCCATAAGTGCGTGTGAGGGTCGTGCCTAAAGCATGAGCTACTTTAGCAGCATCACATTATCTGAGGCTCCGGAATCTATGACACACCATCGAGCCTATGACCAGCTATAAGAAGTGTTACATAAAATGGTTTAATTTTGTCACTAGGTGAGGTGACAGCAGCTACCAGACTAGGCTGTGGTGCAGAAGGAGGAGTGGGAAAAAGGCCTTTAGAGGTGGTCTTAGAGTGGGAATTGACAAAGTGGATCATTTTGGCAAAAGCTTTGGGATGGGTTTGATAGTACTCAGCTTCTGAGATTTGGACCTTGGTCTTTTTCAGGTGATCAACAATATCAAAAGATCCAGAAGTGGACGGGCCATCATCATTCGGTACTCTAGGCTTATCAACTTTAGGAGAAAAAGAAGAAGCAATTTTGGTAGTAGGATTAATAGGACTCACCTTTGGTGTAGATGAGGTAGGGATAGGAGATCCTCTTTTTGCAATCACGGGAATAGTTGTCGACTGCTCCTTAGATTTCTTGATAGGTTGTGTCACTTTCTCCCTCTGATTTGTCTATTCTCGAGTCATGACAGTGAATGATTCGCTATTCATGTCTGCTACCACTTCATCATAATCATCTCCATCATCAATGCCCTCAGTGGTGAAGAAATTTACTCGAGATCCCTCAAGTTCATCTGCTTCATCATCAACTTCTCTCGCAAACTCTTCGCAAGCTTCGTTATCTTCATCATCATCTGGTTCTTCCACCTCGCAGGTCGCATTGACAGGGACTTTAACAGGAGGTCCTTCAAGTGCTAATCTTGTTTGAGAAGCAGGAAAATGATTTCTGGGCTGAAAATTTCTCCTTGGAACGTCTGCATAAGGAGCGTGCTGAGCCAATTGTTTCTTTATAGCAATAAGATCATTTGCAAGTTTCTGAACTAATGGATCAGTATTAGGTCCAGGGGTGGAAGAGGAAGAAGCAAGCAGACTTAGATTTGGGAGGGTCTCTTCTCAACTTCCCTGACATGATCAAGTCATCCTCGATACTAACAGTGAGAGTTTGATCCTCACCAATGTCATGAGATTAGCCCTTCTTAGTGCATAACTAACTTTGGGCGATTGAGCATTTAGAAGAAACATTTTTGAATTTGATCAACAGGTGTGGGTAGGTGCATGAATTTTATTTATCAATTTGTTGAACGGGCCACAAATTCTCTCATGGGCTCTTGTGAATCTTTCTTTATATCGAGATATTTGAGCTAGTAAGGCATGTACATCTTCGGCGGCTTGAAACGGTTTTCGAACCGAGTTCTCATTATGTCCCGGCCGGTGATAGCGCCAAACTTAAGGTGGTAGAACCAATCAAAGCAGCATTATCTTGTAACGCCTCAACGAACAAATTTTTACGGAGACATCTTCATATTCGACTCCCTTAACTCCACATGCAACAATGAAGGCCGCGATGTGTTCATCAGATGCACTTTGCCATCGCTTTGAATTTGGGGAAGTTCTTCCGGTTACCTCTGGGTAACTCATGCAAAGGCTGAGTAAGGGCCAGGGGCCCGACACGATGACCCCATGGTAATGGCGCCGCCATTCTTGGAAAAACGGCTTGGAGAGGGACTGCAACACCAAGCAAGAATCAAAGCTTAAAGATTAGGGCTAGCCTGGCTCAAGGAATACCACCCGTAGGAATTCTATCTTGAGCAGGTGGAGTGCTTTTAACGAGTCCTTCTATTTCTTGTCAAGGGAAAGGAAAACCCTGCTGCTCCAAAAGCTGAAACTGAGAATCTTCAACACCAAGGGCCCTCCTCCCTCGAGTAAAATGCGGAGTCGCCAGATCAAAGGATGATCGAAAAATTACAGAACTGGAATATGATTTTCCCAGCGGAGTCGCCAAAAACTGTTGGTCGTCAAATAGGACTTTTAAGAAGAGCAACAGTCAGGGGACAAGAAGTCCCTCCTCTTTAATGGGAGAGGTTCCCTTATTCAGAAACGAACTTATTTACAAATGTACAAAACATTATTTTCTGGTTAAACTTGGATATTATGAAAGTGTTTTCAATGAGGATGTTCAAGTACAAAAGGACAGAGGAATGAGAAGACGAGAATGAGCAGAAAGGCAACATGCAGAATTATAGATATTAGAGTAATTCTTTATGTATGTGAAGTCACAGTGAATTGAAACAAGATCATTTGTATCAAATAAATAAGATGGAATTCAAAGACACAAAGTTCTGTAAATAACATCTGCTAGAACACAAAGTTTCTTAACATAACACAGACTCATTAATCAAGGACACAAAGTTCCTTCTTGGTTATACAAGATCACCGTGCTTGCAAAGTCGAAGAGTATGCAATCGGCAAGACTAATGAACTTGAGACAAATGATCTTCACAAAGAAAATAAATGAAAGCTTAGGAGTAACAGAGATCAGATAGACAAAGAATGGAAAGTCCTTCTGTATTGATTTCTTTATGATCTATTTACACTTTTAGAAAATATGCCAAATTCTTCCTCCCCTTAGAATGGCGTAAGGAAGGCCATTATATAGCTTACAAATCAGTTATTCTTCATAACCGCTTCTTTAACCAAGAACAGTTAAGAACCGCCAATCGCAATACCTTAACTTCTTACAAAGAAAACGGAAAAAGAAAGGGAAGAAGAGAAAAGAACAAGGAGAAGAAGACAGGTGGCCAGTCACTGAGAGGGACCCACCGACTTCAGAATCCGCTGCTTGAATTTCCTTAACGCCTCACCTATGTCTCGCCACGAGGGACCGACGTGTTGGCCTGTTGATCGAGAGAGAAGGGTGATCAATGCGCATTTAATGCATACCCACCAATTTGAATAAGCAGGATATTCGGGGCAGAGCGGTAAAAAACTGGTACGAATGACACTTGGTTCACTGGGACATGGGAGATGTGAATGCGTGAAACACGCGAATTCGGGTAAACAGGAGAAGAAACAAATGCATTTTTTGGGATATTTGGGACGAAAATCGTGAAAACGCGGTTCAGTGAGAAGACGCACAAATGCATTTTGGGACATTTGGGACGAAAACGTGAAAGACGTGGTTCGGGTGTTTCGGCCTAAAAATGGAACAAAAGGCCTTTTTGAACTTGGGACATTTGGGACATGAAAGAGTGAAGTACGTGGTCTCGGGTGTTTCAGTGAAAATGGAACAACTTGCACTTTTGACTTGGGACATCTCTGGGACAAAAAGTTCGGGAAGCACGCGACTCAAAGTGGTTCGGGTGAAAATGGAACAACTCGCACGAAGAGCGTACTTGGAATGGAACACTTACGAAAGTTTTGGGACACTTGGAACATTTCGGCCGCGAAAGAGAGCCAATTTTGAAGGACGCTTGGGGCTCGGGTTTCGGTGATCGGGGAACAGAGCGCAAAAATTTTGAAAACTTGGGACCCAAAGCTGGGACTTTTCTCAATTTCACGACTTCGGTACATTAGAGAAAACACTTAAACTCAAAATGGAAAACTTTCATGAGGGATTTTGAGTGATCAACGAGTTAAAGGAACAGAGCCCATATGAATTATGAAAGATAGATGTAATTTTTTCTTTGTTCCCTCTACTTTGGGACATCTATCTAAAATGATCCGATCTAGCCCAAGATTTAAAATGGAAAATAGTAAAGGCTAAAATTGATGTTCTTTCTTGGATTTAAAATGAACAATCTCTTTCTCTTTTCTTTTCACCTTACATCAAGTACCTCAAGAGAGGGAATTGAATTGGTGTAGTGTTTGTGATGAGTGATTAGTTCCAAGTGCATGGAAAACTGAATTCATTCTTTGTCAAATTTGTTTGATGCGGATCCTAAAACTTAGATTGGTTTATGACTCCAAAATTTAGGATATATATTCTTAAATAAGAAACTCTTTCCTAAAGGTGTTGTTGGTTCATCCTAATGTTTGATTGAGTTTGGAATTTTATATTTTAGGATGAAGTTAAGTTTAGGCTGAGATAAAATTATTATTGTTCCATCTAATGTAGACTATTCCTTTGAGATATTAGTGTTAGTATCTTCTCAGGTTAGATGGAATTAAATAAGATGTGGATCATAAAAATCTGTAAATGAAAAGTAGTCTGTGATTTGGTGAATTATTATTTATCTAGATTAATGTTTTAATTCCTTCTATGAAATCATTGGTTGAAAGTTGATTATGATTATATCATGATATTTTCTTAATGATGATATGGATTATCACTTTGTTTCTCTCTCTTATGACTGTTAATTCTTTATGACATGTCTTTCTGTAATGCTTTAATTGTTTCATAAAAGTAGAGTTCTCTTTATGAAATAGTTAGTTAAAAGCACATCATTTTAATGCTTAGTGCTTATCATGCTTAGTTCAATGAACTGACCCATGCTAGTAATTTTTGTAGATGGACTTCATAAGTGGTAAAAGGAGACAAGATATTTTATGATGTTACTTTTGTTTACCAAAATACTAGATCTTTTATGAGGAAATATGATTCATTATTGAAATGTATTGTTGGAAAGGAAAGTTGTATTTTTATAGAGCTTATTGTTGTTGTTTGACACTAAAGATGTCTGAAGTGTTTGAACTTGCAATGTATGAATTCCACCTTGATAAATGGAAAATATTGTGGGTTTATCTGTACTTGATGTGTCATCTTTTTGTATATTTTGTGAATAGTAATGATAATCTTATCTCTATTCTATATATATATATATATATATATAATGAACCCTTTCGGGTTGAATTAAAATAAACTATAGGATAAAGGTACTAGATGTACTATCCTCTTATTAATGCAACTTATTAAGTTGGCATACATGATTGGTCATTCAATTAAATCACTATGGTTTTACTAAAATGATGTTAATGGGTAAATGGAATCTTGATGAAAACTTGTAAAATGTTATGAGGTTCCAAATGAACCCTAACTCTTATTAAATAAAAGGAAAGGAAAATATTTTGCAATGTTAAGCAATTTGTTTAAGACCTTTTGGAATTAAATCCTAATGTTATTTTGGATAGAGGAAGGTGTGCTTCCTCATGATTAATTCCTCACTCTGAGTAAATCAAATGAAAAGAGTATATATATATAATAAGTAGACTTCATCTCAATGAAGTCTATTATAAAAGAATTTGATTCAAAACTTAAACAAGCTAAGTCATGGATAAGTTAAATAAGTTAACCTCATTGTTAGTATGTTGATTCTGTTTGTAAAACTGAATCTTAAATTAGGAAGTTAATGAATGAAAAACAAATCTTTGGAAAGGGGTTTGGAGGCAGATGTATCTACATAAAAATTACAATTCATTTATTTCTTACAACCCTAATGGTTAATGAAACTAGGGATTCAACATGGCTATCTGTAATTAAACTTTAATTAAGGAAAATAATTAAGTAATTAACTTCTTTCTTGGGTATGTACATCCAGATGGGATGACTCATTTGGATGTTGGCACACACCAACTACAACACCATACCTCTATGAAGACTTGGGTCTTCATGAGGATATTATGTTGCAATTGACATGTTGCAACACCCTTGTAATTGAATCATCTAGATCTACATAAACTCGGACTTGATCTTAGTTATACCCTAGGTTAGGTTAGAAGCATGATCTAGTGTTGGGGGAAACTCACGATGACTTAGGATAACTAGACACATGCAATCGAATTAGGTCGATTGAGTATGTCTATGTACCCTTAGTCACCACGAGTAGTCTTCTACACTAAACTATGTTGCTAACCTTGGTTAGGGTTAAACCTTGAACAAGTGGATTGACAGGAGTCAGTGAAGACCATTGTAGATAACAGATGAAGTGGGGTGAAGGACGTATTCCATTTTATGAGTATGCCATCTATGAATATTAACATGAACAATATGATTAAAATATTTGGCCAAAGTATTACAAGTTGTTGGTTGTGTTGTCCTATGTCACCTAGTTTTAAGAAACGATATTTAATATTTATATTGGTAACAAATATTTAGATAGGTCTCTTAAACGAGAAAACTTAATACCCTTAAAATGGTATGAGAACCAAGTATACCTAGTATACAATCAATTGAGTTAACATGAGAGATCAATATGATATCGAGTCATAAAATGTGAGATCGAGTGTTTCACTAAGTCATTCAACTCCATATGGTTATCTGTTATGATATTGATTGGTATGGGATGTGTGTTCTATATTATGTTTATTTATAACATAGAAAATTATTAAAAACAAAATTTCCCTTGTTTCTAAAGTCTTAAAATGGGAATGTTATGGTATTGACCTCACTACTTCTTTCCTTCTGCTGTACGTCAAGCACGAAGCTTGTATGGGTGTGTGATAAACACTATAATCATTTAAGTAGAGAAGTTCGGGATGGAAAGGGGGATTTGGTATTATCATTTTAGGAGTATAAATTTGATAAAATGTTGGGTTTTCCTCCCATACAAGAAGAAGGGGCTATTACCAAATATTTAATGCATGCATATTGGAACTCATGGGCAAAGAAATGGACAATTATCATGAATATTAACTGGTTGATTAATCCATGAACTTCCATTCCTATGATGACAAAGAAGCTAAACAAAACTAAATTCATTTAGGAATTGGAGACGTGATTTTTTTTTGAACTGAGTAATGGGTATGGAATCTACTAGTTTTTTCCTAGATTGGATGTTTCAGTTCATTGAGGTAATACTCACTAACAAAAAATTTCTCCCTTGGGCTAGGATAATAAGTAGCCAGATTCATGAACAAATGATAGGGGTTTCTCAAATTGTGAGAGGAGAAAAGGAAAAGATGAAAAAATTCTTCATGACTTATTACTTGGTTTATAACATTACTTTTCATCAATTTTTCCTAGAATTACTTATGGATGGTGATCTTAGTAGTGCCAAGGTGTATAATTTATTTCATTAGTTAAATATGGAAAGGTATGTAACACATTACATGAATATTTCTAATCACTTCTTTGCACCCACAATTTTTTATACCACCCTGATTGGGAAACTGAAATATTTTCCTAGGATGCCAAGAGAGTTATTTCTCAATATGGGTGTTATTTTATCCAATTCAAGACTTATTCATATATCAGGGTTAGTGGTTTTGATGGAAGTCCCTATTTTCTCCCCAGGTGTGTGAGTTACAAGTGGGTTTTGATGGAATTAGTCAAGAATTATTACAAGTACACTAGATCATAGCCAACAAGCATCTAACATCTCCTATCAAGTTTCCCATGATCATTGGAAATTACACTTCCACAAATATCTAGAAAGAAAAAACATTGGAAGAAGAAATGGGTAGATGCATGTTTGATTGATTTTAGGAGAGGAAACACTATGGTATGAAGAAGATTATACACAGTATTGCACCCACTTAGATGGAGCATAAATCTCATTATAAAGATTTCTAAAGGAATTGTGAAAATGAGAAGGAAGTTAGACAAAGAGAGTATTCAAGAATGACACTATCCAATATTATTAATTTTGGGGTTATTCAAACCCCTAAAGAGTTAGAAGATGATGACAATGTGAGTATTCAATATTACATCCAAGATGATATTGACTCTCAACCTTTATTGTAAGTTAATTGGAAGGCTAGTGAAAAAAATATAATCGGGAAAGGACTACAAATGTCATGGACTTTCCTTAAATTGGTTATTCTCAAAGGGAGTGGAGTTAATTCACCAAAATACCCCATTATTAAGGAGATTATAGGGATGATAATGTTCTTGATGATGTTATTATCCCATACTTAGAAGGTCTATACTACTAGGGATGTTTCATGGAGGTAAAGGGTTAAGGTTCCTTTTAAAAATTTGTCATATGTATCGTAATGAGGATGATGTTAGTGCCTAAGCTAGAAAAACTAGAACTTCCCTTACTCAATTTAAAATAAGAACTGAAGAAATACTTCAGAGGAAGTATTGTTTAGGCCCATATTGTTTATGCTACTCCTCTGCGAGGTTATTTTAGCATCTGTTTCTAGATCTAAGGGAAAGGAGAAAGTGATGGAATACAATACTAGGAATCCTAAGGAAGGAAGATTATCTAAAATAAGTCATAAAATATAGACATCAGAGACCAGTTGAAAGAATAATAAGAGGAGGAGGAAAATTTCCATCTTCGAAAAATAAAGTGAAATAAGGTATCTGATTGGGTTGATTTAGAGGAGGTAGAGACATCAATCAGGAAATAGTTCTTGATGTCCATGTCCTTACACTTGCCATTACCCAGTCTCTAGTGACTCCTCTTATTGAGGAAATGGTACACTGTGAAATCAATTCTTGTTGTTCTAATATCTCGAGTTACTTGACCAATAACGAACAACCCATTGTGGATTCTCTTATGCCTAATTTCTTATTGTTTTCACAATAACATATTGAGACACGAATAGAAGGAAACATCAAGAGGTAATCGATACACTTGAATTTGGGGTAGAAGTTGAGCTCACCTTAGAGAAAATTCCAAGTAGTGTGGCAATAGGAGAGGAGAAATTTATTGAACATGATGAACATTATCACACAAAAGGATTCCAGTAGAAGTAGAACAATGAGAAACTTTGGGTGTCATAATTACAATGACAACATATCAGAAAGCGAAGTGGTTGAAAAAAATATTGAAGCCCGAGATCCCAAAAATGATGTTTTTTCCTAGGAACCTTGTGAGACAGTCCTTGTTTAAATATAAGAAGAAAATGGATGAGGGCTCGGTATAGATAGAAGAAGAAGTTAGTAACCAAAAGTCCTTAATAGCTAAATAAGTAGGGATCAAGGTGGACTTATGTAAAAAATTTCTCAAGAGGAACCAATGTGTGTAACTCCATAAGGTATCTCTATGCATTCTTCATCTTCCAAGGCCCTTACAGTTATTCCTATAACTATAGTTTTATAATCAATCGATGAACGTGAATCGACTTAAGGGATAGGATAAATAGTTCTCTCCCAAGGAATAAAAATATGGAGATAAAATTGGATGATGATGATTTATAAATTCTGACCCTCCTCAATCTCGCAAGACCACCCAAAAGAGCAAGATTTATTTCAAGGAGGTTCTAAATAAGAAAGGAGAAATATTCATAGACGTTACAACTCCCAAAGCTGATGTGCCCTAAGGAGAAGCATCCCCATCTGATTTTTAGGTCTCCAGGATCTCATTAGTTAAGCCTCTATAAAGGAAATTAAACATGATTTCTCTATGGCAGTAGAAGGATTTTTCCAAAATATTGATGAATTCAAAGAAACCAAGAAGGATTTGTAGGAAAAGAATGAAGCATTATCCAACTTGGTAAGAAAATTGACTGGGAATCATAGGGCAAGGTAGGTTGAAATCCTTAAGATTACTAATGATAATATCGAAAAGTAAGTGATTTGGGAGACAAAGGAGAAACTACCATTCAATGGGAAAATGATTTGGTCACCAAGGGTGAAGAAATAATTAGGGAATCTATGAAAAATGATTCACATATTTTTCATAAAATAGAAACAACCAAGGTGCTTAAAAACAAGTGTGAGGTTTAGAAATCAATTTGGAATGACATGTTTCCAAAAATGGAAGCCATCAAAGAATTAAGTGATGACTTGGTTATAAAGAAAGGAATCATGTCCCTTGAGTCTTTAGGAAATCAACATGAATACTATGAATCTACAAAGGTAAGAGGGGAGACTTTGAAAAAGTCTATTGAAATTATTGTTGAGGTAAGAGACAAAATGTTGGAGTGCATTGGTAGCCTCCATTTTTGATAGAAAAATTAATTGGGATAGATAGTGGAGAAAGGATCAGAATGGAGAATACAAAAAATTTAATTAGACTCTTTAGGGATTATGCTCTTGGCAAGCTTGGAGAGCCAAGGGTTTTCATTTTATCTACCATGTAGTGATGGGCACATATTGAATTGACAATTGATAAATTGTTAAGGAGGATAAAGAAAGGAAGCATTATTTCTACAGAACTTAATGACACAAGTATAAAGTAGGAAATAATTTTCCATTATCATTCGGGGCCGATGAAGAAATTATCATGCAGATGTTTGAGAAGTTTGAAGCTTACAAGGACGGGGTGAGAGGAAGTTTGGTGAATAAACCCACTAGTGTGCACTACGAAAGCTAGAAGAGAGAAATCGAATAAACTTACCCTCAAGGTAGTACATTTAGAGTGAATATTTCTTTAAATAGAATGTAGTTTGATAGAGGACAAGAAGTTTTTTTAAGAACAAAGGAATATCCTCTTCCTTCCTTCCATGTGTCAAAGTGTTGTTTCTTTTTCACCAGTATAATCGGGGAGGAAGGAATCTTTTTGGGTAAAATATATTTCCTTTACTTTGGAGAGATTTTTGATTACACGAAGAATATTTTAAAATATCCTTTAGGATGATTTTGGGGAAAATTGAATCAGATTAATTAATCAAAAATAGTATAAGTATGAGGTTTTTACTAATATAAAAGGGTTTTTAATTAAGTCTCTTATTATTAAAGAAAGTCAAGATATCCTCTCAGAATGACTACAAAATTTAAGAAATACATTATAAGTTTTTACTCTTTTAAATTTTGGTATTAAGATGATTGCAATGTATAGTCATTAATAGACATTGAGATCATATGTTTTCATGTTCCCTTTCCAATAATTTGATAGATATTAATAAAATATTTCTGATTATGAGCTTGGACTATGCATTTTGGGTTGTGTATGTTGAACATATGGTCAAAGAGTCTTATTTTCTGTTGTAATTTTATGTTTCTTGCTTCTGTGAATTACACTAGATATGTCCTTGGTGATTAAGCTTTGGTAATTTATTCAATATTGTTCCATGACTACTTAGTTTAAAATATTGGATGAAAGTATAAAACCGTTATTGAAATCATTTTATTGATGTATTTTTGTAATATTTGAGTGAATCTTAAGAGTATGAGATCGAAGCAAGAAATAATTTATTAGAATAGTTGCATAATCCTTTGTACTAAGTATTTTAGAGATTGTGTAGGAATATTTGCACTACTTGATGAATTGTTATTTCTTCTCTAGGATGATATATTGTCTAAGTGAATGTTGAGAGTTGTGTTACCTGAAGATTTATTTTCATACAATCCCCCATATTTACAAATACAAACATATTTTAGTCCCATATTACAATAAATTAATTTATTTGGTTATTCTTTTGTTTTGTTCATAAATACCACTAAAGCGAACCTTTAATTCCAATTTCCTTTGTCAAAAAAATACAACAATGGAAATTTTTTGTCTATAGAAACTTGTGTCTAGAAAAATAAGTATATACATAACTTTATGTGATAACTTGTGAAATTAATTTGTTGTGTCTATGGCCATGCTTGTCCTAGATTGATCTATCATTTTGAAGAAATAGAAATACAATATTCATCTCCCCTTTATACTCAAAGTTACCCCTTGGGTTCTCTCACTCTGGTTGAAGGCATGACCAAAAGTAATAGGAAAGGCCATCCCCATTGTATGTGCCACTTAGTCACTCCAAATATTGGTCCTCGAGAGTTTGGGAGACATATCCATAGCTAAAAATGAGTTTAAAATACATGGTTTTTCATTCTCAAAGCATCCCAATCCCTTGTCGATGCTTCTAGGCCTAGAGGAGGGTGTAAGATTGAGTACCAAAACACTTGTGTAGCACTTTTTTGGGGACTCTTTCCTTGATTTTGAAATATATTCTAAGTTTCCAATGGTACTATTGGATATTAAGGATGAGATAGAGGTTTGGGATTCTTCCATTTACAAATATTTGATTCTTTTCTTTAAATTTGACTTCATTGGGAAAAATATACTAAAATTCATAAAAAAGTTACAAATATTTTCCCAAATACTTGTGAAGTTTTCATCTCATTGGTTGTTAAAGTTGATCAAAACATCTAAGGTGCAAGACCTTAGTGAAGACTCCATCTTTTATAAGAAAATATGGCAAGTACCATTTTAAAATATTTAATCTTTGTTGATTGATTTTTGATTTGGGAAATATGGAATGAAGGAGATATTTATTCAAGTCTTATCATACTGTAAGAAGGTTACTCCCAGATTTAGAAATCACAAATCCAAGAAGGAAATAGATCCGGAAGCCAATTGGTTGTATGCGGGATCAAAAGAAAAAATTGTTGTGAGTTATGAATTTGATTAACATTTCTTGGAAAACTATTCTAGTACATCGATAGCTCTAAGTCGGATAACCTTCCAGTTGATTTTCATAACATATTTCAAAAAGGTTCATCATCTACAAGTAACCAAAGTATCAAAAATTTTCCTCAATTATTTATTCCTAATAATAAAGTAGTTTGTGAAACTGAATCCTTGAAGGATTCATATTTTATGGACCATACTCCCTTTCCTCAAAGGCCCCTAGTTCCCCATCATTTCAATCCTGAAACACCTCCACTAAACAATATGGCACAACCTCCACCAAGGCATCCTTTTTGGTCAATACCTATAGACCAATAAGATTCCATGGGATGGTGGGTTACCCAAATGAAGTACCCCATGAAATCAGGAATAGAATATCAAGATTTCAAGGGAATAATTCCATAAGTGGAGATCAACATCTTAGATTTTTTTAGAATGCTATGGAGGAATTTGAAGTCGAATATGAAGATTTGTTTTTAAATTTGTTTATATATAATTTAGAGGAAGACACTAGGGATTGGTATAATTCACTACCGGAGAACTCGATTGATTCCTAGGAAGATATGGAAAATTCTTTCAAGATGTAATACGGTGAAAACTCGATCCTAGGTTTCTCTTAACTGATTTTTAAAACATAAAAAATAATCCACGATAAAAATGTGAAATATTTTAATGCTAGGTTTAAGAAACTCTTGACTAGGTTTCCTATCAATAAATTTACTAGTAATGATTCTTGTTTCATCAAGTACTGAGATGTTTTTGACAAGAAGGCAACTTATTATCTAAGGGATAAGAATCCAAGGACTTTGAGACATGATTTTTGCTATGGATGTGCAATTTGAAAACAATATCAAAGCAATTAGGAAGCCTCTAAAAAGGGAAGGTGTTAAGTTGATAAACCCTAAAAGGCCATAAGTTAGTAAACCAGAGACCTAGAAGAAATGGTAGAAAACTTTGACATGAGCGAGTTAAATAAATCTTGTATGAAATTCCCTAGGGTAGAAAAGGGTTTAGTTTCAAATCCTCAAGCTCAACATTAGGCCCAAGGGAAAAATAGATTTGGAAACCATCCTAGGGGATATTTTCAAGCTAAGGATAGAGGAAAGGGACCTATGGGTTCATGAAATAAGAACTCAAACCTCAGAGAAAATAAATAAATTCCTGATCCACTAATTGTAAGAGTGTCCATGGTAGAATAACAACACATCATTGATTGGTGTGACAAATGTTTTTTAGCACACCCTCCTTGTGAAAAAATTGTAGAAAATGATGATAATAAAGAGGTTGATTTTGGTGATGTATGCATGATGGAGTGCCCCAATGATTCACTAGGGGAGCTACTTCTACCGATTTACTGTGTGCTAGAATTGTGGAGAATTTTGGACTTTCATAAGTCAACTATTCTCCCTCCCTCTTATGAGTAGTGATGATATAGATATGGTCCAGTCATTCAAAATTCCTAACCATGATTTTGAATATCTAAGGGCTTTAATGATTAATAATTACAATGGTGGAATTCCCTCAGAAGAAGATAAGCAACTATTGATGAATTTTGTGGTAGGTCAAGAGAGATATTATAACTTGTGAAGCAAACAAGTCAAAGGATCTTCTTGTGATACTAAACAAAAGGTACCTCTCTTAACCAATATTCCTGAAAATATTCCTAAGAAGGATATTATGAATAAGGTTTGTCACTAATTCAAGACTAATCACCTTTGTTTCTTCTCAAGTGTTGAAGGATAATATCCTAGCATAAAAGGTGATTACCATACCTCCCAATGCAAATTTTCCCAAGTATACAAAGTGTGATATGGATCAAATCTTGAGTCAAGTAAAGATCACTATTCCAATTGTGGAATTGCTCAGAATTTCTAAGCATGGGAAAAGGGCCTTTAAGTATTTGGGATTAAAATATGAGGATGTTGTCAGTATAAGGGAAGAAATAAATGAGGTAATACCTCATACTATAGCTAAATTTTAAGTATAAAAGGATAAAGAAGGCATGGAGGAACCCCTGGAAGTATATTTGGGTACTTCCCTAGTTGAATCATAGTTGGATGTGGACCCCTTTTTCACTACCTTGATTGTTAATGAATGAATTCTTCATATTTATATGTTTGATTCAGGATCCTCGTGTAATATCATACCTCTAGAGGTTATAAATTAATTAAACATCAAAACTAAAAAATCCTTTGGAACATTATTTTCCATGGATTCAAGGGAAGTACCTATTAATGGGTATGTAAAAGGATAAATAATACAACTTATACAACTTGCTACATATCCTAGAAAGTATTTGACTATGAATGTTATTATAGTAGATTGCCCTACCAAATGGAGTATATTTCAATCAAGAAAGTGGGTTGCTAGTGTGGGAGGAAGTTTTCAGATGGATATGTCTTATGCCACTATACCACTGGAGGGGAAGCTAGTTAAATTACATGAGGAAAAAAATGCTTCACCTAATTGAGGATCACATGAATGTCTCTTATGAAGTGTTTTTGTTGATACAGACTTGGGAAACTTCATAGGATATGTAGATTTTGAAGATCAGTGTATAAATAAAAATGCACATCTGCAAGATGCCAATACTCCATGGACCATGATGTTTAATGGAGTATGTTCTAAATTTGGAAATGGAGTGAGAGTGGTCCTATTTTCTCGCAGACCAGTCTCTTCTAAGTTTTTTTCAAATTGAAGTTTGAATGCACTAACAACATTGTTGAGTATGAAGCATTGTTACTTGGCCTAAGAGTTGCATGGAAGAATGGAATTAAAGATATCATTTTCAAAGGATACTCTAAGTTGGTTATGAAACAAATCAGAAAATTATATGAAACTAAGAACTAGAGGATGAAACAATACAAGAATGTAGTCTGGGATTTTATTGAATTATTTGATTCTTTTAATATTTTATTTCATGAAAAAGATCAAAATGCAACAACCGACAAAATTAATGTAATTGTATTCTAGTATGGAAATGATGCAGTATCTTCTTATTGTAATTATGAGGCAGAAGTGTTGGTCATGCCATCGGTTCACGAGAATGTTCAAGCATTAGCAAGTTTTGAGGATGATGCTTAGATTAATAGGTTTTTGAATTGTAGAGAAGAGTTCTCTAATTATCTCATTTATCTTGAGCCCATGGTGGAAATGTGTAAAGGAAGGGAAAATATTTTTAGAAAAGGCATAATACAATTGAAAACAAATAGAATCCCTCATGTATTGGTTAGTCTTGACTCTAATTTTGATCATGTTGTGGGGTTATTAAAAAAATTCTATGCATTTAGAGATGTTGAAGAATGCAGTTTAGGAATCCCTACAAAAATCCCAAAAAAATTGGTTGGGTTATAGCATGAATAAAGGAGAGAAGTAAGCCTACACCAAGTTGTTGAAAAAGTACCAGGATTTCTTGATATGTTCATACTCAAAATTAAAATCATACAGAGGAAGACTTGTTACAACATGAAATAACATTAGTACCTACTTCCAATCCCTTCAAGTAGAAACAGAGGCCTATTAATCCCATCCTTGCAAACAAAATTCAAGAAGAATTGACAAAGATGAGGGATGGAGGGATTATACAACCTACTAAATATTCTTCATGGGTGGCTAACCTTGTGCCAGTAAGGAAAATAATGGGGACATAAGGATTTGTCTGAATTTTAGAAATTTAAACAAGGCATCTCTTAAAGATAATTACCCATTTCCTAACATGGACAATATGTTACAGAAGGTGATAGGATCAAAATTACTATCTACATTGGATGGTTTTTATGGATATAACCCAGTAGTACTGAAGCAATCAGAACAATTCAAAACTACTTTTACTATCCCACGGGGAACATATGTTTATGCTAGAATGAATTTTGTACTAATGAATGAAGGAACAACTTTCCAAAGTGCTATGGATGTGACTTTTACAGGTCTTCTCAATGATTTTATAATAGTATATCAGGATGATATATCCATCTTCTCAAAGAAAATGGGTGATCACTTGGGACACCTTGAAAATATGTTGTTAAGATGCATAGAATATGGGATTTCATTAAATCTAAATAAATGTCACTTTGGGGTGCAAAAGAGAAAGATTATAGGGTACATAGTATCAAAGGAAGGTGTCATGATAGATCCTGAAAGAGTAGAGGATATTGGTAAGGTTCCCATTCCCATGTTTAAAAAGGGTGTTACATCATTCTTTGAGAAGATAAAATTTGTTAGAATATTCATCTCAAAATTTTATGAGATTAATATTCCTATTAAAAACATGATGAAGAAAGATCATGTCATAAAATGGGAGGGAGGGGTTATTCACACATTTAGAGAAATAAAGGAAGCACTTAAAACTTCCCTTTCTTAGTTAGTCCCGACTATAAAAAGGAATTCCAAATGTTTTCATTTGATTCACAAAACACGATTATATAAAGATGAAGAAGGGCATGAGAATCCCATTTCCTTCTTTAGCAAAGCCTTGTAGGGAGATGAGATGAAATATTCCATCATGGAGAAATAGGCCTTTTCTTGGTAAGAGCCACCAAAATCTTCAAACCTTATATCTTAAGCTCCAAGGTTGTATCTTATGTTCCCCATACAATGGTGAAGGATATCTTGTTTGAAATGGAGATATCAAGTAAGATATGGCGGTGGGTAAACAAATTGTAAGAGTATGACATGGAGATCCAAACAACCAAGTTGGTTAGAGGTTTGGGCTTGGAAAATTTAATGAAATAAAGCAATCTATAGGTAATGGAGATATATATTGTTGAAGAAGGTTGACCAAACCCTCATGAAAAGGTAAACAATTTAGTTTGGTATAGAGACATACTCTACTATATGAAGAATTTGAATTGTTCCACGACTTGGATAATAACCAAAGGAGGAAAATCAAACTGGCTTCTCAAAAGTATATCCTAACTAATCATGGGTTAGCTTGGAAGAATACAGACAAAGTTTTACTTAGGTGTATCACTTAAGAGGATGCCCCTAAAATAATTATAGAATTTCATGGGGGAGTATGTGGGGGAATTTTTTTGGAAGAGTCACTGCTCACAAGATTCTAAGGGAAGGATATTTTTGGCCTTCATTATTCAAGGATAATGCCTTATCAGTTCAAAAATGTGAAAGTTTCCAACACTAATATGGAAGACCGAAAGCTTCGGTGCTTTACCTCTACAACTTGTGTCAATAGAAACCCCTTTTAAACAACGGGAATAACTTTTATTGGAAAATATAATACTCTTCAAGTGTGGGGAAAAAATGGATATTGGTTGCCACATATTACTTTACCAAGTGGGTTGAGGCCATCCCTATTAGGAAAGATACCCACTAAGTAGTTATGGATTTCCTCCTCAATAATATAATCTGTAGATTTGGAGTGCTTGTCAAGATAGTTGTAGATAATTCCATGAGTTTCAGAGCTAATACATTGGCTAGATTGTGACAAGAATATGGAATCAATTTGGCATATGCATCAAATTATAACCCATAGGAAAATGGCCAAGAAAAATCAAGCAACCAAAAGCTTCTTAAAATCCTCAGAAGGACACTTGAGACTAACAAAAAAATGGGGTGAACAACTCGAATTGACACTATGGATAGAAAACATTACCACTAATAGGTCAACCTGGCAAGAGTCCTTTTAAGCTAGTCTAAGAAATTCAGCCCTTCTGCCTTTAAATTTGCAACTCTCAACATATAAAATTATGCAACAATTAGAAGATGAGGAAGAATTGAGTCCTTATGAGACAAGGATTAACTAGATCATAAAGCTAGATGAGGAAAGAAGAGATTCCCGTTAGAAGGATGTTTAATTTAAGGAAAATATCAAAAAGATATTTCACAAGAAAGTTACTCCAAGAGCTTTTAGTATTGGGGATTTAGTATTACTATGGGACAATAGACATGAGGAAAAGGTATGTGTTGACAACCATCCTTGGTGGATAGAGCCATCAGAGTCATGGGAATCCTTATGTTGATAAGACATGCACCCTAAGGAAACCTCCAAATTTTAAACAAGATTTCTCTTCTCTGTAGGGGGAGATAGGGGTGAGAATAATTTAACAAAATGTAAAACAAGGTAAGGCAATGCACGAACAAGCTTGCTAAGAGATCAAGTGATACCACAACTGCCTTAGAAGGGAAATAGTGAAAAATAAAAAAATGTTGGATGAAATGCACCATAGGTCATAAAGGTTCACACAATACACTACCTCAAACTACTTAAGCACAACTTCGAGGATAGTAACAACATTGAGAGATGCACAATTTCTACATGAAAATAAAGGTAATAAGAGATAATAAGGATATGCGGATGATGAAAAGAAAGCACCATAAGCCATATATATTACTCCAATGGTTGTGCACAATATTACATTTAGAAAAGAGGCAAGATTGCTATTACAAAACCCAGGTAGAAGGCTAGAGTTCCAAGACCTCTGTCTTTTTACAAAAGAGAGACTTGCGACAGAGAAGAAAAGATTAACTCTCCTAGTATCTAACTAAAAATCATCTCTCGTTTTTATCAAATTTTGATTATAGTATATACTAGAGGAGGAGGTAAGAGAGAAATTTCAAACTCCTTTCTAACTACCCTTCAATTATGATAAATGATATGAAGTGACAGAAATAGATTTCTTCAAATCTTTCTCACACTTTTCCATTATTTTTCCCCCTTTGAAAGAATGAGAGCCATGCCTATTTAATGCATATTTAATTATCCCAAGACCAATTCCATTGAGATGGACTCGCCTTTTGAGAAAAAAACTTTTGGCTATTCATCACATAACTAAATATTTTGACCCTTTTGCATTGGTTCCCGACCTCTTTATTCAAATGGCATGTATTTGTAATGAATTGACCCTTTGAATGGAGATGAATAACTCAAGTCTTTATGGTTGAGATCTCTTCACATGAGGCTACACATTAACTTGTTACTGAAATGACAACTCAAATGACCCTTCACCTCCAATATTTTGAAAAGTTCTTGAGCATTAAATCTTACAGATAAGACCCAAAACCACTTGAATTATGAAATAACATCTGCTTGACACTTGGAAACGTCCACGAGCTTCTCATATCTCTTCATGATTTGGTTAAGTCCTTTCTTCTTGATGAAGATACAGCTTTGAATGGTTTTTGAAAATGTAAGAAACTTCCTAGCTATAAAAATCTAAAATAATAGTCTCGAAGACACACTGGGACCATTAGTCTGCTAAATAAAAAGAACCCATGATCTCTCACTATCAATTTGGTCTAAAAATGGGATTTGAAGCCATTTCGATTATGAATCGTGACCCTTTCAGTTTTTTGTGGAGCATTCATAGTTTTTGTTTAACTCTGCCTTCCTACTCTCATAACAAAACTCAGTAAATTTTATTTTCTTGAGAGTAGGAAATGGAAAAGATGACCAATGGAATCCTCTGGCTGATTTTAGTTGCTCTACATTTTCTCATAGTGAATCTTGCAACTTCCTTAGCTAATCATGGATTCTTCATCGAGCTAAAGTCTTCATAAGATCTGGTGCCTCCTTAATAGAGTAATATAAGTGTGGGCCTATACAAAAAACATAACATATACATCTCAAATGAGTCATGCAGAGTGTGTGTAAGCACTTATTCTGTTGAAAGTAAATCTACTCCTACTCCTAATCTAACTGGCTTGATACATGCTAAATGAAACCTGAAATAGGAAAGGAAAAATAGCTTCCTTTTCTTATAAAACATGGCCATGCAATCAATTTGGCTATTGATATGGCCTGTAGTAAGAGTGAAAATTTACCCTTCACTCTTCCACCCACGGTATCAACGAATAGTATGAATACCTCCTTTTGTTCATATTTTGGTTGGAGGTGTTGTAGCTGACCCTCGGGGTCTTGAAAATTATCCTCATGCCCTAAAGTGAGCATGACAGGTACAAAATTTTTCCTTGGTCTTGAGGAGGACCATTCTCTAGTGGGAGTCGGTCTAATTCTTTGTTCCTTCCCATGGTTCTGGATCATATCTTTTGGAATGGGGCTTCCTTGTAGGATTCTCTGATGGGTGTCATCCCTATCTTCTCCTTCTCCATTTTTAGTAGCTTCACTGGTGAATCTAGGCTCTTCGATTGAAAGCAAAAAGCTCTCAATAATACTTTCTTCTAGAGTCCTACGATTAATTTGAGGGGAGCTATTGTGAGCGGAAGGCTACCTTTTTGTGGATTCAATGAAGTGGAGAAGATTGTTATTTCCACAAGCCCTTCTTCATCAAGCCATCCCCTAAATATGATAAGCACTCGAGCTTATCTTCTTCCTCCTCTATCAAAGCTTTATGCTTTGATATGATGGTTTTTGAGTCTATAAATTCTCCATCATATGTGGCTTCATTTTGTAGAATGAATCCCATTGCTAAGAATGTTTCCAGGGTAGCTACGTTGTGGGGAGAAAAATCAAAGGCAACTTCTGTAGCCTTTTTTCCACTTAGTTGGTGACATGAACTTCCTGAGATCGTATCACTTCTCACCATATGCTCCTCTTATTTTGGATTTAGAGCCATTTCTTGTTGGTGTGAGTGGTATATCTAGTCGAAGAAAGGGAAAGGGTGGAATGGGTGGCTTGGAGATGGACAAGGGAAGAATCCTTGGTGGTAATGAAGTCATGATTGCACAACTTCATAGGATGAAGAGAAATGGGAGGCATGGAAAGATAGATGAATGAAAATGGATGAGAGGGAGGTCTGTAAGCCTTTGTAATGATTTGGTTGGACCCTATGGAGTTGTTGGATGTGCTCTGTAACTATCTTCATTGAATCTTGATTTCTATCGAGAATTGACTGAGTTGATGCCATAATAAAATATCACTCTGAGTTGTCCCATCGGGCATGCCAAGAAAATTGTTGATGACCATCCTTGGTGGATAGATCCATCAAATTTGTGGGAATCCTTAGGTTAGTGGGATGTGTGCCCTAAGGAGACCTAAATTTTTAAAGAAGTTGGCTCTTCTTTGTAAGGGAGATAGGGGTGAGAATAATTAAACAAAAACATAAAACAAGCTAAGGTGATGTGCCAAAAAGCCTGCTAAGAGATCAATTGAGACCGCAACTGCCTAAGAAGGGAAATAATGAATAACTGAAAAAGGGTGGATGAAATGCACCATAGGTTAGAAAGGATCACATAGAACACTACCTCAAACTACTTAAGCACAACTTCAAGGATAGTAACAACATTGAGAGATGCAAAATTTCTACATGAAAATAATGGCAATCAAAGATAATAAAGATATACAGATGATGAAAATAAAGCACCATAAGCCATATATATTACTATAATGGTTGTGCATAGTATTACATTTAGAAAAGAGGAAATATTACTATAACAAAACCTAGGGAAAAGGATAGAATTCCAAGACCTTTGTCTTTTTATAAGAGAGATACTTGGTGATAGAGAAGACAAGATTAACTCTCATAGTATCTAACTAAAAATCATATCTCATTTTTATCAAAATTCTATTACAATATATAGGGGGAGGAGGAGGTAAGAGATAAATTTCATACTCCTTTCCAAATTCCCTTCAATTATGATAAATGATATGAAGTGATAGAAACATATTTCTTCAAATCTTTCTCACACTTTTCCATTATTTTTCCCCCTTCGAAAGAATGAGAGCCATGCCTCTTTAATGCATATTTAATTATCCTACAACCAACTCCCTTGATATGGACTCACCTTTTGAGAAAAAAAAACTTTTGGCTATTTATCACATAACCAGATATTTTGACCCTTTGTGCATTGGTTCCCAGCCTCTTTATGCAAATGACATGTATTTGTAATGAAATGACCCTTTGAATGCAGATGAATAACTCGAGTCTTTACTGATCTGGAGCTCTTCACATGAGGATGCACATTAAATTTTTACCAAAATGAAAAGTCAGATGACCCTTCACCTCCGATCTTTTGAAAAATTCTTGAGCATTAAATCTTACAGATAAGACCCAAAACCACTTATACGTGGCGGATGGCTTGTCATCTTTTTATGGCCCGCTTTGAAAATGGAGTCCGTTTGTTGCAAGATCCATGTGGAAGGCCCACGCATCCTTATGACTCTGCTTTTCTTTATGGCTCCTGGGAAAGCATTGGGCGGACACTTGGCACCATCTGTGAGCTTGTTATTCTACTCCTTTTTCATCTCCACATGTTATTACTATGGGATTTTGAGGCTTTGTTCCCTCTTTTGACTTCTAAAATAGTGCCTACTTGACACTTGGTAGCATCTGCAAGCTTCTTGTCTCTCTTCATGATTTCATTAAGTCATTTATACTCGGTGAAAATTCAACTTCGAATGAGTTTTGAAAACGCATTCAAAACTTTCTAGCTATGGAAATCTAAAATAACAGTCTGGTGACTCACTGGGACCATTATCCTACTAAATGAAAAGAACCCATGATCTCCTAATATCAATTTGGTCTAAAACTATGCTTCAAAGCCATTGTGAATTTGACCACAACCCTTTCAATTTTCTGTGGAGCATTCATAGTTTCCATTTGAATTTTGCACATTCCTACTCTCATAACGAAACTCAGTAAATTTTATTTTTTTCTGAGAGTAGGAAATTGAAAAGATGACCAATGGAATCCTCTGGCTGATTTTATTTGCTCTACATTTTCTCGTAATGAATCTTGCAATCGCCTCACTAACCATGGATTCTTAATTGAATCAGAGTCTTCATAAGATTTGGTGCTTCCTTAATAGAGTAAGATAAGTGTGAGCCTATACAAAAAAAAACATACATGTCTCAAATGAGTCATGTAGAGTGTGAATAAGCACTTATTTTATTGAAAGAAAATCTAATCCTACTCCTAATATAATTGGATTGATACATGCTAAACAAAACCTGAAATAGGTAAGGAAAAATAGCTTCCTTTTCATAAAAAATGGAGCCATGTAATCAATTTTCTATTGATATGGCATGTAGTAAGAGTGAAACATTACCCTTCACTCTTTCACCCGTAGTATCAACGAACAATATGAATACCTCCTTTTTTCATATTTTTGTTGGAGGTGTTGTAGGTGGCCCTCGGTGTCTTGAAAATTATCCTCATTCCCTGAAGTAAGCATGGAAGGTAAAAATTTTCCTTGGTCTTTAGGAGGACCATTCTATGGTGGGATTTGGTCCGATTCTCTATCCCTTCCCGTGGTTCTAGATCATATCTTTTGGAACGGGGCTCCCTTTGTAACATCTTTGATAAATTGTTAACTTCACCTCTTTGCAATGCAAGCATTGACATGTGATTCTTCCTAAAGAAGGTGTATTCTTTTGACTGCTTGAAATCATGCTTGCTGTGGATAAAATATTTATTTTTCTTGGATTCATGTGGCTGAAATATTGTTGCTTGCAAGGAATCCATTCTGTTGAGATAGGTAAGGTTGTAAACTAGAAAAGTTGTTTGCAAACTTATATCTTATAATAATGAAATCCTTGGATCAATTCTATTGAATCCAAGGTATGTTTAAAACCAGCTTACTTGATCTGAATGGTAAACTAACATTCAGAGGTTGGAGGACATAATGGACTGAACTCTCGTATGTATACTAATTCTTATCTTCTTTAAAGATCAACCTACATTCTGTTGTATGTTTTCACTCGGATCTTTCGGATTGATCTCTTCAGGACATTTAATGGCATTAAGTGGAATGAGGCCTACTTCAGGACTATGAAGGGAATCTAAGTCCTAAACCTATGAGATCTATCCTAATGGTATTCTAAACTAAGGTAAATGTACCTACTTCCTAGCTATGTCTACTTATATGGGTGGAAATCTATCCTAAGCTTCATGTTCTATGTTGGGATGGGGAAAACCTAAGGTGATGCTAGGTATACTCTTAACCTATTACCTACTACTAAATTGGTATGAATTATGACCTATCTTAAGTTGGAAAATTACCTAAGGAAATGTTTATAAACCTAAGGTAAATACTTTCTAAACTAACCTAAGGTCATAACCTAAGTTAAGGATATCTATCCTAAACTAATGAAAGGGACCTAAGGGTCATATGACAAGTTGGAAATGATTCCTAAGGCATTTATTTGATTTTATTTTTGAATTAATAGGAAGTACTGCTAGTTTTGGCAGAGACATGTAAACTTGGTGGAAGCTTATGTGGAATCATTGTTAAAATTGGAAATGCATGTAAAATTTGAAATAGCATTCACCAATTTTGGATGGCGGTGGCAAGGAGAGATAGGCGGGAGATTGGGGAGTAATGACATTTATGGTCATCATTTTTGGCGATCAAACGCCTTGGAAACCATGCAAGTGGATTTGTTGGGGGTTGTTTGGTCTTTCATGCATTTCAATTTTTACTCTGCATGGAGCTATCTGGTTCTTCGAAACCAGTAGTTCTATTTTCAACTGGTAGCTATTTTTGATTCCCTCGGTCTATTTTTGATTCAAGGGAAGTATTTGAGGCATTTGAGGAGAAAGTATTTGGTTGTTGATTTCATTTGGAGAAGAAGAAGTCTTGGAGGCTCGGCTGGAAATCTTCTTCGAACCGGAAGAAGCACTATCAGGCATGATAGGCTCTATCCATTAAGATTGCTTTCTTTTCTCTAAATGTTTCATTAAAATAACTCTGCTCTATTGTAAAAGAATAGTTGTGTGTGTGATTTTGAGATTCTTACTTGTTTACTTTCTTTGTTTTCCTTCTGAATGATGAATCTTGATGAAATGATGATAATGGGTTGTCTTCCTAAGTGGGTTAATGGTAAAATCATCTTGATACTCTCTGTGAATGAGTTAAGAAAAACATTGGGTGATTTGGCTTGTCTTCCCAAATGGGTTATAGATATTAAGCTGATGAAGTAGTAACAAAGTTGTTGTTTTAGTCTGTAGATTCAGAACTTTGTACTTCTCTGTTGTTTCTCTGTTATGTCAAGGACTGTAACTTCGTGCATATTCTTGAGATAAATGTTTGTTAGTGATGGAAAAGGTAATATTTACATGGAAGCAGGGAAAGGGTATCGTGTTTGACTGAACTATGTACTTTGTATGTTCATTTTGAATACCTGTGATTGTTTTTCTTGAAGGTAAATGATTACCCTTCCATTATCGTATTCCATTTTGTTGAGAGCTAGATACTTTCCCTTTTTGGGACTGTGCGTGTATTCCGTGTTGCAAATCTGAACTTGAAATGGATTTTTAGAAGATTATTGGGTAAAAGGGAATTATGGATTGATTTCTAAACTATTGTATTCGACTTGTATAAAGGAAGCATGAAGGAACTACTTGCTCTTGACTTTGAAATATATAGAACCGCTACTTCGGAAGCTGAGTAGGAATGGTTTGGGAGCTTACTGTTATGTTTCGAGCTTGTGAAGATTCTGAAGAAAAGTGTGACGTATACTCTATTTTGTTAACGATTTTTCTCTCTTTCTCTTCAGAATCTTGGTGAATTGTCTTATGAGTTGTTGGGTCTTGTAAGTTATTGTGGAAACAATATTTGGGGAGTCTTCTCTACTTGTTTACTTGGATTTGAACCCTCCTCTGAGATTTTGGGAGTTGATTGGTTGGTTTAACTGTAAGTTATGTTGTTAGTAAACGGATTTCTTTAAGTCGACATTGTGACCATATTACTTAACTCTATTCGATTCCTTTAGGAACATTCTTCTTGTCCTTGTCTCTTTTGAACCTGGGTTGGTTGATGAGGACCTACTCACTCTCTCAACTGGGAAATTTACTTGGTAAATTGTTAGTATATATATTTATGATTATCATACTGTGAAACTCCGAGGGGTTCACTGAATGGATAATTTACTCTTGGATTGTTAGTTTGTTAAAGATTCATTCTATGTGTGTGTCTCACGCATCCTTTGTGGAATGAACTTGGCATATCAATGATAGTTTTCATTCTCGAAAGGAGAATTACTTGTAGACTAACTTGAAGGATTCAGTTATATGTGCATTTAGTTCTGTATCTTCGTTCATGATTATATTTCTTGAAAGAATTGTGGGTTTGAGAATGGTCTTTTCCGGTCCTTTTTCTGCCTGTATATTTTGGAAACGATGACTGGAAACCTCTTCTAAGCTTAACTCCTTGTTCTGCCATTCTAGGAGGTAAGTTCTCTATTGTTTTTTTGGAAATTGTGGGAGTTGGATGTTAAATCCTTCATTTCTGAAATGAATAAGGGAATGTAGGATAACTGAAAGGTAAAGGATGTTTAGACAGGTTTATGTTAGTTGTTCTTCCATCCAAATATAAACTTGGTAGTAGGTTTCATTGATTCAAATGTATTACTTTTATTTGAGTAAAATGGGTAAAATTTGTTAATACTTACCTCTCTGCTTGTATTGTATTTAAGGAATTAAAACATTGTTATAGTGGTATGAAGTGGTAAATGTTGCTGAGTAAATTCTTATCCATTGTAGACATGAAGCCTATCTATGAACCTAAGAAATGTATCGGAATTATAATTAGGATGCCACATCTGAAATGTGATTCTCTTATTGTATAACATATTAGATGAATCATCCTAAAACCTTTACGATGTTGTATCAAACTTGATTGTGCATGCTTTCGCATGGTACCTGGTAAATAGTGAAGAAGGTTCTTATTTCTGAAATTAACTCTCTTGTTTATTTAATGAAATTGGTTTTGAATTTCAAAAGCAGATAGACTTTTGAAATTAATTGGTAGGAACTTTTATTGATTTAGATAAGTAATTGTTTGGAATTTTACTTATCTATTATGATGTTGTAAATTGGCTGATTGCGCTAAGATCTTTTCTTATAATTTATTACTTATTGAGTAATTGTACTTTTTTGTAATAGTTATTACTTATGAAGGTTTGCTTGCTTACTCTTGTTGTTCATAAAAGTAGAGTTGTTTTAATGAAACAATTATTTGAAGGCATCTCATTTTAATGTTTAGTGCTTATCATGCTCAGTTCAATGAACTGACCCGTGCCAAAGCAATTTTTGCAGATGGACTTTGTAAGTGATAAAAGGAGGAATTATCTAATATGATGTATTGGTTTCTTAAAAGTCTAGATCTTTGTTAGGGAAATTATGATTCATTGTTTAAATACATTGAAGGAGGAAAAGTTGTATTCTTATTGATCTTGATGTTGTTTGACATGCAATATGTCTGAAATGCTTAATCTTGTAAAAAGTGTATTGTATCATGATGAATTGAAAGTCTGAAAGTTACTTTGACTTGTGGTGTAAAATTATCTTATTCATTCATGAAGGAAATTTGTACTCCTATCTTGGTGTTATGGTTTATATGATTGATTTCCTTAGTCTTTTGGTCATTTAATGAAACAAGTGAATGGGGAAATAGTGTAATTTCCCTTACTAGAATGCAACTTGATAAGTTGTAGGTATTGATGTTCTTTTCCTAAGCTTGAATGGTTTAATAAGGGATGTTAAATGAAATGAACTTAAAGGTTATATGAAGTGTGAAAGGAAAAAGGGTATATGATCCCTAACACTTTAATCTAAAGAGAAGGATTATTCTCTTCTCAAAGGAATGTAAGAAAATGTAAGGTGTTATGATCTTTAATCATTTAGACTTCAACTCCTTGAAGTCTATCCTCACTGAACCTGTAGGGTTCTTACACCTTCCTTGAATCATTAAATTACATGAAATTGATCTGATGAAGCATGTTGTTATGTTTACGAGAAACTTCTTGTTCAGCTAAAAATTAACAAACATTAAGGCAATAATGAGATATTGAAATTCATGAATATTTATAATCAACCCAAATGAGGACAAGAACTTAAGGAAGTTGGATTAGGGTTTTACAAGGTTGCTGTAATTCAAATCCTAACTCTAATTTAATCGGGGTGATAACCCTCATTGAGGTGTGTACATCAAAATGGAGTGGCTCTGATGGATGTTGGCACACACCAACTATAGTATTGTACCTTCGTGAAGACTTGGGTCTTCACGAGGATACAATGTTGCAGTTGACATGTTGCAACACCCTTCAGCACTGGTTCATCTTGATCTACACACATCTGGACTTGAACTTAGTTTCCCTCTAGGTCAAGTTAGTTATATGAATTGGAATAGGAAGTAGCTCTCCATGACATAGGATAAAGCGGCACATTCAAATGACTTAGGTCAATTGAGCATGCCCCTATACCCTAAGTCATCGTGAGTGGTTCCCTACGTCAAATTATATCACTAACCTAGGTTAGGGTCAAACCTAGGACAAGTGGACTGACAGAAGTCAAGTAAAGACCATTCTAGATAATAGAAGAGTGGGGTGAAGGATGTATTTTGCTTAGATGAGTATGTTGTCTAGGAATAGTAACATGAACTGTATGTTAAAAATCTTTGGCCAAAGTATCGCAAGCTGTTGGTTGCGTTATCCTATGTCACCTAGTTTATGGAATGTGATTTTAGATGAATATTGGTAACAAGTATTCAGATAGGTTCCTTAAATAGAAAACTCAGTACCCCAAATCAGGGTAAGAGAACCAAGTATACTTAGTATATGATAAGTATTTAATAATTTAAATTCTTATGACGGATCGGTAGATTCACCGAGTCATGAAATGACAGATTGGTAGTTCTTCGAGCCATGGACAGGATAGATCGAGAAAATTACTGAGTCATTTACAACTACATATGGTTATCTATTATGAGATTTTTGGCATGGAATGTGTGTTCTAAATTATGTTTATTTAGAACAGTGAACATTGTATATAAAAAAATTCCCTTGTTTCTAAAGTATTAAATTAGGAATGTTACACCCTTACAGGCTTCTCTAATGGGTGTCATCCCTATCTTCTCCCGTTAATTTTTAGCGGCTTCATCGGTGAATCCAAGCTCTTCGATTTAAAGGAAAAATCTCTCAATAATACTTTCTTATAAAGTCCTAGGATTAGTCTGAGGGGAGTTGTTGTGAGCGCAAGGCTGCCTTTGTTGCGGAGTTGATGAAGTGGTGAAGCTTTTTATTTCCATAATCACCTCTTCATTAATCCATCCCCCAAATTTGATAATCACTTAATATTATCTTCTTCCTCCTCTGTCAAAGATTTATGCTTTGATATGATGGTTCTTGAGTCTGAAAATTTTCCATCTTATGTGGCTTAAATTTGCAAAATGAAGCCCATTGCTAAGAATGTTTCCAAGGTAGCTACTTTGTGGGGGAGGACAATCAAAGGCAACTTCAGTAGCTCTTTTCCACTTATTTGGTGACATGAACTTCCTGAGCTCATATCAATTCTCACCGTATGCTCCTCTTCTTTTGGATTTAGAGCCATTACTTGCTAGTGTGAGTGGTATAATTGGTCAAAGAAAGGGAAAGGGTGGAATGGGTGGCTTAGAGATGGACAAGGGAATGATCCCTTGGTGGTAATGAAGTCATGATTGCATGAATTCATAGGATGAAGAGAAATGGGAGGCGTGGAAATAAAGATGAATGAAAATGGATGAGAGGGAGGTTTGTAAACCTTTATAATGATTTGGTCGGACCCTGTGGAGTTGTTAGATTTGCTTCACAACTATCTTCATTGAAGATTGATTTCTGTCAAGAATCGATTGAGTTGATGCCATAATAAAATATCACTCTAAGTGGTCCCACCGGTGTGCCAGAAAATGTTTGATGACCATACATGGTGGATAAAGCCATTAGAGTTATGGGAATCCTTAGGTTAGTGGGATGTGCACCCTAAGGAGAACTCTAGATTTTAAATAAGATGGATATTCCCTTTAGGGGGATATAGGGGTGAGTAGAATTTAAAAAAATGTAGAACAAGCTAAGGTGATGCACCGAACAATCCTGCTAAGAGATCAATTGAGACCAGTAACTTCCTGAGAAGGGAAATGGTGAATAACTGAAAAAGGGTGGATGAAATACACCACAGGTCAGAAAGGGTCATAGAGAACACTACCTCAAACTACTTACGCAAAAATTTGAGGATAGTAACAACATTGAGAGATGCATAATTTCTATATGAAAATAAAGGTGATCAAAGATAATAAGGATATGCGGATGATGAAAAGAAAGCACCATAATCCATATATATTACTCCAATGGTTGTTCACAAGTATTAAATTTAGAAAAGAGGTAAGATTTCTATTACAAAACCAGGCAGAAGGCTAGAGGTCCAAGACCTCTGTCTTTTAGAAAAGAGATACTTGGCTACTGAGAAGAAAATATTAACTCTTCTAGTATCTAACTAAAATCATCTCTCCTTTTTATCAAACTTCAATTACAATATATAGGGGGAGGAGGAGGTAAGAGAGAACTTTCAAAATCCTTTCCAACTGCCCCTCAATTATGATAAATGATATGAAGTGACATAAACAGATTTCTTCAAATCCTTCTCACACTTTTCCATTATTTTTCCCTTCAAAAGAATGAGAGACATGCCTCTTTAATGCATCTTTAATTATCTTGTAACCAACTCCCTTGAGATGGACTCACCTTTTGAGAAAAAAATATTCTAGCTATTTATCACATAACCAAATATTTTGACCCTTTGTGCATTGGTTCCCAACCTTTTGATTCAAATGGCACATATTTGTAATGAAATGACCCTTTGAATATAGATGAATAACTCGAATCTTTACATTCTGGTTCTCTTCACATGAGGATACACATTAAATTGTTACCAAAATGACAAGTCAAATGACCCTTCAACTCGATATTTTGGAAAAGTATTAAGAATTAAATCTTACAGATAAAACCCAAAACCACTTATATGTGGTAGATGGCTTGTCATCTTATTATGGCCCACTTTGAAAATTGAATCCATTTGTTACAAGATCCACGTGGAAGACCCACACATCCTTATGAATCTTCTTTTCTTAATGGCTCTTGGGAAATCATTGGGTGGACACTTGGCACCATCCATGAGCTTTCTATTATACTCCTTTATCGACTCCATGTGTCAATCCTACGAGAGTTTTAGAACTTTTTACCTTCATTGACTTCTAAAATAGCACCTTCTTGAAACTTGAGAATCCACAAGCTTCTCGTCTCTCTTTGTGACTTTGTTAAGTCATTTCTTCTCAATGAAGATTTGGCTTCAAATGGGTTTTGAAAACACAAGAAACTTCCTATCTATGGAAATCTAAAATAACAATAAGCATGGAAAATTTGATGACCTATTGATGGGACAATATTCCATTGATATTAGAATTGGTGAACATACTTTCTTCTTGAAGGATTTAGAGGGACATTTTCTATAGTTTTGTATCAATGACAGAACCTTAAACACTTCATGGACTGAACCAACTAATCGGGCATGATCTTGTATAGTGTAAAATTTTATTTTTCTTTCCATTTTTTTGATTTTGTATTCTTGTCTATAGTGACTAGGTTTGTTTTGTGGAAATGTTATGTTACGTGTTTACTTAGGAGACCATATGTGTTATTCCCTTATGAATCTATAGCCTAATGGATAGGAATTTAGCCTTTTCCTTTCTTAAGTGTTTATGTGGTTCTTCAGATACCTACCGGGGAGAACATCCTCAAGTTGGAGCTATTTTTGGTGCTTGTATTTGGTCCGTTAAATCGAGGAAATTTTGAGTAATTCATGTGATTGATCCTATTCCATTCCTAGTTTGAGTTCTTTTTTCATTTAGGATTCATTTGAATTAGATATGGAAAGCCCTTATGAGAATTTATGTTATTTTCTGTCTTCTATTTATAAGTTGGGTGTGGTTTTTATGGTTCTGACAAAATGATAAGACACAAAAATTGTTTATCCTGAGATAAGTTAGAAGCTTTGTGTCACTAGCAGATGTGATAAAGTTTATGTGGCTGAAAGAAGCATTTTGTTCCCAAATTCCATAATAAATAATTATTTAAGGATTTGAATCCACGTATAGATGTGCACATAACGAATGTAAACATATAAACTAATGCCTAGTCCCGAAGTCCTTATGAAGGGGTGTATGAAAATAATAGTCAGGGAACTGGACAAAAAGGAATGAAGTCTTATGTTTATTTTCAAGTTACAATTTGAAAATGTAACCCTAACGACTGATGAATTAAGGTACATTAATTATATATGTGGCACATGCATGAATGGAGGAATAAGTGCATCTTGTATTTTACAAAGGCAAAGTTTCGGGATCATCTTGCAAAATTCTTTGAAGCCCATTAACAAGGAAAAAATGATTATTAATACTCTATCCATACAGAAGTAGGCTAGTTAATGGGGATGAATCATGTGATGGATATATGTGGATGATAAGACATGAAAATATTGCAATGGTTAAAGAGAGAAAAAATATGGGAACTACAAAAATTTCCCACGAACACAATCTTCGACATTAATACATGAATCAATGAGTAGTTAATGTGATAGCTTGTTATAAATATCCTTTCGTAATTAAAATGTTTGATGATATTAAGGATATTCAAGTGGCACTGGAAGAGATTTGAAGCAAGATGTATTCTAAAAATTTAGAATTTAGTCAAAATGCTCTTTAGTCAAGTTCAAAGAGGCAATCCGAGTTTTGTTAAAGGTACGTTCATCAGTTCTCATATTTTTGTGATATTTTGAGGAAAATTTTAAAAGGTCTAGTTTTTAGTGAAAAGGTGTTTGTTAAAACTATGTCAAAATCATGAGGTTTCATATACAAATCCATGAAAAAAATTCCAATCTTATTTCCCTCTAGATAGAATTTGATTATGACCTTACTAATGTTGACCTAGATTAATTTAGGAATAAGTTGTATTCCATTGAAAGAAGTAACACCATGGCCCTTATAAATAACATTTTTATTGAACTCGCTACATCTTTCTCTCCCAATATGCCATACTCAAATCTTATATGGGTGTATGCTCAACCTATAATCCTTTAAATAAAGAAGTTTGAGATGGAAAGGGGGATTTGGTCTTATCTTTCTAGGAGTAGGCATTTGATAGAATGTTGGGTTTTACTCTCACATAGGAATAAGGATATATTAATAAATATTCGGTGCAAGCATATTGGAAATCGTGGTAAAGAAATGGAAATTTTTATGAATACTCAATGGTTGATTAATCCATGCACTTTTATTCTAATAATGACAAATAAGTTCAACAGAACTAAATTCATTGAGGAATTTGGAGATGTGATTATATTGTTGAATTGAGTAATGGGTATGGAATCTACTACTTTTTTCCAAGAATGGATGTTTCAGTTCATTGAGGTAATAATCACAAACAAAAACCTCTCCCTTGGGCCGAGATAATTAATGGTTGAATTCATGAACAGATGATGGGGGTTTCTCAAATTGCGAGAGGAGAAAAGTTTAGAATAGAAGAATTCTTGATGACTTCTTACTTGGTTTATAACATTTATTTTAAAAAGTTTTCCTAGAATTACTTACGAATGATGATATTAGTAGTGCCAAGGTGTATGATGTATTCTATCAAAGCAAAATCGGAAAGTTATGTAACACATTACATGAATATTGCTAATAAGCTCTTTGTACCCATAATTATTTTATACCACCTTGATTGGTATACCGAAATATTTTCCTAACGCCAAGAGAGTTATTGTTAAATATGGGTGTTATTTTATCCAATTTAAGAGCTATTCATATATCATGGTTATTGGTTTTGATGAAATTCTATATTTGATCCCAGTGCATGCGAGTGACAAGTGGGATCTAATGGGATTAGTCAAGAAATTATTACCAGTTCACCGAGATCATAGTCAACAAACATCTAACATCCTCGTCAATTTTCCCACAATAATTATTAATTACACTTGCCCGATATCCAGAAAGCAAAAATTTTGAAGCATAAATGGGAAGATTCATGTTAGATAGATTTGAGGAAAGGAAGCATTATGATATAAAGCATATTATACACAATATTATACCCACTCAGATGGAGCATAAACCTCATTATGAATATTTCTAGATGAATTATGTATATGAGAAGGAATTTATACAAAGAGAGTATTGAAGAATGACATTGTCCCAGATTATTGATTTTGGAGTTATTCAAGCCCCTGAAGAGTTAGAAGATGATGGTAACGTGATTAGTGAATATTACATCTAAGATTATATTTCCTCTCAACATTTTCTACTAGTTAATTGGGAGGATAGTGAGAAAAAATATAATCAGAAATGACCGAAAATGTCATCAAAATTTCCTTAAATTGGTTATTCTCAAAGGGAGTGGATGCGAGTCACAAAAATACCTCAAGATTAAGGAGTATAGGGCTAATAATCATCTTGATGATGTGCTTACCCCATACAAAAAGGTATATCTTACTAGGGATGTTTCATGGAGGAAAAGGGTTAAGGTTTTGTTATCTAAATTTTGTTGCTTGCTAAAATTAGATAACAAGTAGATTCCTACTGAATTGACCAAGTAAGCTCTAAGTTTCCTATAGTTTTGAATCCCCCACCAGGTGTAATCCTTTGGAAACATGGAAGAAATAATTACTTGAATTAATGATGAAGATCTAAGTCTGGGGCATGCCAACTCAAAAGAAAGCAATGGTCTTGCGGATGATGCCAAATGTCAACCTGACATAAGTTATAGAAAGTAAAAGGGAAGAAGCCTCAAAACCCCATGGGACTTACACATGGAGTCAACTATAAGTGACCCGTCCAAGGAAAAATTATTTGCATTAATATGCAACAGTTCATTACTTACTCAAAGAATAGCAACAAGATCGCAGACAATGTCGAATGCCAACCAAACGCACTTCCAAAAGCTATGAAGAAATTAGATCCCATAGAAATGTGTTTGGCCTCCATGTGGATCTTGAAATAAATGGGCTCTAAGTTTGAAATAGGTTGTGAAGGATTGATGAGAAGCCAAATACCATGTATGGGAAATTATGAATCCTATCTAAAAGTTTTAAATGCTCAAGATCTTTTCAAAAGATCAAAGAAAAAGGGTCATTCAGCTAGTATTTTTAGTGACAAAGTTAATGCATAGTCCCGTGTGAAGGGTGTGAACCTACGAATACTCAATTTTTTCACCTACATTCAAAGGGTCATTTTAATAGAATGAAAAAAATAGGTGCCACTTGAATCATGAGCCCAAAACCCGATGCATAAAGTTTATATTTTTAATAAAGATTTGAAAGAATGAGTCTACTTCAAGGGATTCGGTTGAAAAATAGTTAAGAGATGTATTAAATGGGTATGGATCTCACTCTTTAAAAAGAACAGATAATGGGGAAGTGTGAGAAAGATCTCAAACAATCTATTTTTGTCACTTCACACCATTTATCATAATTAACAAGTAGTTGGGAAATAGTTTAAAAATGATCTTCTTATCTTCTTCCCATCCTATATATTGTAAAGGAAAGGTTAAAAAATGGATATCGGGAGTTAGAGAATTCTTATTTTCTATCTCAGTTCCTCTTCTATAAAAGGTAGGGGCCTAGAGCTCTGGCCTTCTTTCTGAGCTTTGTAATAACACTCTTGCCTCTTATCTATTGTAATATTGTGCATATTTTTGGAGTAATATAATATGTCATGTGGTGCATTTTTTCCATCCTTTACATATTTGTGTTGTCTCTGATAGCCTTTATTTCGACGTGGGTATATTGTGCATGTTTATAATGTTATTACTATCTTCAGAAGTTGTGCTTAAGTAGTTCGAAGTAGTGTTCTATGTGAATCTTCTCTGGCCTATGGTGCATCTCGTCCACCCTTTTCATTGCTCACCTTTTCCCTATTTCAGGAAGTTACGTTCTGAGTTAACTCCTTCACTTTTCAAAGTGCATCACTCTTGTTAAGTTTTATGTTTTGTTTCATTTTCTCTGACCCTCATCATACACAACAAAGAAGAGCCAACTTCTTTAAAATCTGTAGGTCACCTTAGGGCACATTTCCTACTAACCTAAGGTTTCCTATGACTCTAATGGTTCATCCACAAGGAAAATCATCAACAGGATCCTTTTAAGAATTTGGCATCCAAATCAATAAGTAATTATGTGAGTTCCTAGGTTAGAAAAATTGGAACTTCCCTTACTCAATTATCAATAAGAATTAAAGAAATACTTGACATAAGTATGGTTGAGACCCTATTATTCATATTACTCCTCTACAAGTTGTTCCCTATTATTGGATCTAAAGGAAAGGAGAAAGTGATGGAATAAAATTCCCAAGAATCCTAATGAAGGAAGTTTATCTAAAACACATCATGAAATACAGACACTAGAGATTCATTAAGACTCAAAAGAGGAGGATGAACAGTCCATCTAAAGTGAACTAAGGTATTTGTGGTTTTATTTAGAGGAGGTAGATGTCTCAAGAAGGCACATCAACATACTCCAAGACACCAATAGAATGAAACATATAGACTCTTGGTTTTCCAAAAGACACTTGAAGTAACTGGGGTATTTGTATATGCTCCAGCTCATGTCTAGAGAATTTTCCAAGTACATACTAAGACACCAATAGTGAAACATAGAGGGAAAATCTTGAAGTTGGGGTAACATGAAGCTCACCCTAGAGTATCAAGTAGTTTGGTGGAAGGAGAAGAAAGTCATTGAACATGAAGTATAGATTCACATAGAAAGGATTCCAAGTACAAGTAGCACAATGAGAAACTTTGGGTGTCATAATTGCATCAAAACCTTAGGACATTGAAGTGGTTTAAAATATTCTTGAAACCTAGATCCTAAAAACCAATGTTGTTTTCCTTGAAACTTGTAAGACAACCCTTGTTCCCAGTAAGAAAATGGATGAAGGATCGATACATACATAAGAAGAGTTTAATAACCAATAGTCCCTAAAAATTGAAGATACAAGGGATTAAAGTGGAATTATGGAATAATGTTCTCAAGAGGAACTAATTTATTTAACTCCATAATGTCTCTATTCCTTCTCCATCGTCTAAGTCCCTTGTAGTTATTATTGGAATTCTAGTTTTATAATCACTCGATGAACTTGAATATTTCATAAGGGATTGGATAGATAGTGCTCTCCAAGGGAAGAAAAATGTGGAGATACAATTAGATGATGATGATTTAAAAATTTTGGCCTTCCTCAATCTGAAATACCACTCGAAAGAGAAATCATTATTTCTAGGGCAGTTTTGAACAAGAAAGGATAAATATTCATAGATGTTTCAAATCCCAAATCCATGTAACCCAGGGAGAAGAATCCATGTATGATTTTAAGATCTCTAGGATCTTATTAGGTAATCCTTCTACTAAGGAACTTAAACATACTTTTCTCCGTGGTAGTAGAATAAATTTTCCAAAGGATTAATTAATTTAAAGAAACCAAGAAGGATTTGAAGGCTAATAATGAAGCATTATCTAACTTGGTTGGAAAATTGACTAGGACTCGTAGGGAAGCGTAGGCTGAAATCCATGAGATTACCAATGATGACATCGGGAGAGAGTAAGTGATTTTGGAAAAATTGGAGGAGCTACCATTCAACAGAACATGATTTGGTCACATGGGTTGAATAAATAATAAGGGAATTTATGAAACATTATTTCCATATTTTTAGTAAAGCGAAATAACCAAGGTGCTAATAGACAAGTGTGAGGGTAATAAATCAATGTGGGATGACATGTTGCCAAAAATGGAATCCATCAAGGACATAAGTGATGACTTGGTTGTTAAGGAAAGAATTATGTCTCTTGAGTCTATAGGAAATTAAAAAAATACTAAGAAGCTACAAAGGTAAGAGTGGAGACTCTAATGAAGTCCTTTGAAATTATTGTTGATGTAAGAGACAAAACAATGTAGTACATTGGTAGCCTCCATTTTCTAATAGAAAAATTAATTGGGACAGATAGTAGTAAAGAAAGGAATAAAATGGAGAATACATAGAATTCAATTAGACTCTTCAGGATTATGCTCTTGGAAATTCTTAAGATCCAAGGGTTTTCTATTTATCTACCATGTAACGATGGTCACAAACTAAATTGACAATTGATAAATTGTTCAAGGAGGATAAAAATGAAGCATTATTTTTACAAAACTTAATGACACAAGTATAAAGAAGGAAATAATTTTACACTATCATTTGGTGCTTGATGAGGAAATTATCATGCAGATGTTCAGAAGTTTAATTATTATAAGGATAGGGTGTGAGGTAGTTCGGTGAATCATCCTAATGGTGTGGACCCTAAAAATATAAGAGAGAAATAAAAACAAACTTACCCTCCTGGTAATACATTCTAGAGAGAATATTTCTTTAAATAGAATGTGGTTTGATAGAGGACAAAAGTTTGGTGAGAACAAATAAATATCCTCTTCCTTCCTTCCATGTGTCATAGTGTTGTTTCTTCTTCACCCAGCCCAATCAGAAGGAGGAAGGAATATTTTTGGTTAAAATATATTTCCTTTACTTTGGAGAGATTTTGGATTGCACAAAGCAGAGTTTAAAAGATCCTTTGGGATGATTTTGGGGGAAAATTGAATCAAATAAATTAATAAAAAATTGTATAAGTATGAGGGTTTGTCCTTATACAAAAGGAAGGATTTTTTTCTTAAGTTTTTTTATTATTAAAGAAAGTCAAGATATCTTATTGTAAGAATGCATAATTTCCTTAAAGAAATACATTATAAGTTTTTACTCTTTCAAATTTTTGTGTTAAGATGGTTGTAATGTATAGTCATTAACAAACATTGAGATCATTTGTTTTCATGTTCCCTTGTCAAGAATTTGATAGATATTAATGAAATATGTCTGATTATGAGCTTGTTTTACGTATTATAGGTTGTGTATGTTGAACATATGATCAATGAGTAATATTTTCTATTAGAATTTTATGTTTCTTAATTCTCTGAACTACCACCGGATCTGTCATTGGTGATTAAGCTTTGGTAATTTGTTCAATATTGTGTCATGAATACATAATTTACAATATTGGATGCAATTATAAAACCCTTATTGAAATCATTTTGTTGATGGGTTTTCATAAGATTTTGAGTGAATCTTAAGCATATGATATCATAAGAAAGAAATACTTAATTAGAAAACTTGCATAAGCCTTTATGCCAAGTATTTTCAAGATTTTGTAGGAATATTTACGCTAATTGAATATTGATGAATGGAAATATTCCTATAAATTGAAAATGTAACTACTTGATGAATTTTATTTATTCTCTAGGATGATATATTTTCTAAGTGAATGTTGTGAGTTGTGTTACCTAAAGATTTATTATCATAAAATCCCCCATCTTTACAAATACAAACATATTTTTAGTCCCATCTTACAATACAAGTATTTATTTGGTCATTATTATTTTTTGTTTATAGATACAAATAAAGGGAACCTTTAATTATAGTTTCCTTCATCAAAAGAGTGCAACAACAATGGAACTTATCTGTCTATAGTAACATGTGTCTAGTAAAATAATTATATACATCACTTTATGTGATAACATTAAAAATGATGTGTGAAAGTAAAGTGTCATGTCTATGGTCATATTTGTTAAGATTGATGCTACTAGGACCAGAGGAGGGTATAAGATTGAGTACTAATAGAGTATATCTTCTAATCGACCCAAAAATCAATTAAATCCATTGCATCAGCCATAAATACTTCCCTAGAAAACTCACAAATTGTTAAAATTAAATTCATATTAAAAAAATTTCGCATGACAATAGTCATACCAAAGTTACATGTAGAGCTTATATGGAAAGAAAAAAGACAAAACAAGAAACAATGAACCAAAAATAACCACTTAGTTTTGGTAGTAGCTTCCTCGAGAAGCTTCTTGCTTCTCTCAAGGATATGGGAACGAATTTAATTTCTTTTAATGCAATGATTAAAAACTTCCCCAACTTCCCCTCTATCTCCTGTTTATCCACCATCTACCAATTTTGGCAATCCCCACTACTTGCCATCTAATATCCACCCTCCATCTGGGTATTTATCCACCATCCAATAGTCAAAAATAATTTAAACACAACTACCATCATTTTCTTATACCGACACATTGGATGAAGGATACTATGCCAAGTTTAACTTGGCTCTGTGGCGTTTAGGATGGCTTGCTTACTATGAGATTGAGTGGGGATCAACCTGAGCCACCGACCTAACCATCATTAAACATTGCCTAAAATAATTGTTGATCAAAGAACACTTGAAAAAGAACACAAGAATTCCACGAGGAGAAATAAGTCATATTCACAGAACAAATGGATAAGGAGAACACACGCGTGGAAAATAAGTTTAGATTTTTAGGACTTAGATATTTTCACTCATAAAGGTCTATTTTTAGAGATGGCATGCAGAGCAAAAAAATGATGCAAAGATGTCCACACCACGCATTTGCTATTTTGGAGGATTAAATATGAAGAAATTTACATGGACACACAGCCGGAAATAGATCTACTACTATTGGTTATCTAGTAATAGTCTATTATTAGTGCACTTGCATGTGTGGCTAGTTTTGTAAATGTGCGTGGCTAATAATAGCATGTGACCTATTTTGGGAATGGATAAGTAGTGAAGGGAAAGTTCCCACCCTTATAAGTATGTAGTAAACTATGTAATAGAGAGAGATCAACATAAAAAGACATAGAGACATACAAAGAGGAGATATATATAGAGTGATGTTATTACACACATACTACTATTATTGTAATGAAGCTTCTGTATACTTATTGCATTAAATATAATGGAGGTTATTAGATGAAGCTAAGTGTTAATTTTGTGTGTATCTGAATCTAGTATGTTTTTTATCTCATCATGGTTAGTACTTAATTCTATTCTCCCTTAGGAATAGATCTGGTATGCTCTGTAGAATGATGTGTTAGTAATAGAACTATATATGTTAAAGTATTCATCATGCTAACATCCTGCAATAGCAACCCTAAAGAGGGACCTGGTACCTTTGCACACTTCAAGTGAGCACTCAATTTAGGCTAAGTGATGTGCTAATGTGTCTAGGGTTTTATTGGATTTGTATCACTAAATTCTAGGCTCTATCATTGGTTCTATTCCGGTACCTCTTTTTGGTTGTTTTCGGGATGGTTCACGATGAAGACATACCAGGTTATCCTTTAAAAAAATTGAATAATGGATACATGATCGGAAGAAGAATACACATGATGATTCAGCACTGGATCTGAGTTTAATGCATGAGTGTGGGTGGAACATAATCTATATGACAATTTATATGAAATTTTTTTACTATATTTCCAGTGGAATTGTCACGAGTGACTCGAGTGCTTATGCATCTACGTTGAATTAGAGGTATCCTACACTTGTCTCGATGCGGGGAAGAATTCTAGGCCCTTTATGATGCTGATCTAATTTGGACTCGAGTTGTGGATATGTGGTTTCATGGTGTCTTAAACAACTATATCTTAGAATACTCAATTTCCACTTATTCATGTCCAGAGGTAGCTGAATTCCAGTTTTTATGATATCTAAGGGGAGCTTACCTACAAGGAGCTCCTTTGGTGATCAAGATCCTAATGGTAACCTTAAATCTAGAGAGTAAACCAATGGCTAACTAAACCCCACCACACATGGAGGAAGGAATAGGATTGGTCAAAGATGGAAGACCTAGTGGCAGAAAGGCAAAGAGAGGAAAGGTGACTGAAGTATAATAAGATGTGCGAGAGAGAGATAGAGAAGAAATGTACTATTGTAGAAAGTATGGCATTGAGTAGAGAGATGACTCATGAAGGATTTTAAGATCACGTAGAAGACATGGAGCCAGAGAATCAGGAACTCCCCCATCTTGGAAAGCATGACAAGGATCCCCCCTCAGCCTCACGAAGAAGCACACCAGTAGAGCCTACCTCGGCTGCAGGCACGCATCTCAATCCACCTAGTAACCTAGCCTTTGCACTTGGTTTTCGAATATCTAATATGACAAGTAATCAACAAGAAATTTTGGGAAGTAAGAGAGCAAGCACATTAATGGTAGGGTAGATGATTCATTGTTATTTAGAGGTGTGTTTTCAAGCACATTTTCCACACAGAATATGAGCATGTCAAATGTTGGATTCACCTTTGGAAGTGGAACTACTTCACAGACCATAGGGGTTCAATATAGTACTACTGTTGGAGCATAGGGGAGTATATCTACAGGACCTATTCTAGCTATAGGTTTGGGATCAGGAGGCATAGGTAGCTCTGGTTTAGGTGGATCTAGTGGTTCTGAGGTAGGGGAAACACAAGAGGTTCTAGATCAGGTGGGAAAGGTCCACACCAACCCCATAATATTTACATGGAAATGTCTCTTTGTCTTCCAGAGTATAGGGGCATAGAATATGTTGTTGAACATGTGCACATGTGTGAAATATTGTGGCATAAAAAGGAATCACAAGCTTCTACGCGTAGGGCAAGCCAATTTACTACTACATTACAAGGGCATGCACACAGTTGGTATAGAAATTTTGACCCTGATCAGACTTGCGTAGATTATATGGCTTTAAAGGATGCATTCCTTAAAGAGTTTCATATCCCTAAGTTTGAGCATAAGAGTATAAGTGTGCTCAAGGATATTAAGAAAGGCACTACTAAAAGTGTTAGGGAGTATGATGCAAGGTTTAAAACGCTATTATCAAAGCTTTCTTATGACATACATGAAAGCCAACACACACAATGGTTCGTTGGGGGATTTATTACCACTTCGAGGAGGGCATTATCACATAAGACATACACTAATCCATGCAAATTGATTGAAGAAACCTTGCACGCTAAGGAAGTTGGAAGCATAAATATTAGGGTGAGCCTGTTTTTAGAAGCAAAAATAGTAGAAATGGCAAAAAAATTAGAGAATCTATTAGAAAATTCAGCTCATGAGACGTACACAGGGATTTGGTGCACAGATTGTGAAGTAGAAGGTCACACAAATGATAGTTTCCCTCATAGAACAATACACTCATTACTAATGGATTGTGAAATATGCCACCTAAACCATGATGCTAGCCGTTGCTGATTATTACAACACACGATAAGTAAGAATGTTTGAAGCTATTGTAAAATTTGCAAGTCCACGACTCATGACACAGAGGAATACCAGTTGATTGGATAGATCCATGATGCTATAGATATTAGTGTATGAAAAATAGGAGTTTCAGATAACTCTAAGGGAAAGAATGAGCATCAGGACCAAGAGCACAATCAAGCACACTATGATCAGAATGAGGTGTGTTTTGAAGGTAGTCATGGAAGAGGTCGAGGATGCCATGGTGGATTCTAGAGGATGAGACCGTGGTGGTGGAAGAAGTGAGTTTCCTCATGGCACATTTTATACATGTGGATCTCCTGATCACTATAGGCGCAAATGTCCTTAGAATAGTACATGTTTTTTGTACAGAAAGAACCATAGCTATGAAGAGTGCCTAGAATTATATGAGCATATGAGTAAGTAACATAAACAAGAAAACAAAGGCGCAGGGATGGTTAGGATACAACACATGGTGGAAAATCAATGGATATCCAAGATGGAAGTATAATCTAAGGCACTACAAGTGAATATCATGACCCATGTTAAGGAAATACGTACTAGGAAGCATTGTAGCATAAGCCTACCATCACTAAAGATGAGGTTCTTCATGCACGGTACCCAGATCCTACCTATCAGAAGGAGGTTTATCAGGAAACCATGGAAGTTATAAGGAATCTTCAGGGTGAGATACAAGTACTTAAAGGAGAAGAAGAAAGCATCAGAGATAGTTGAAACTGATATATATGACTTGAGAGAAGTGTGTAAAATGTTGTACCAAAAGGACATCATTCTATTGTTAGGGACTTAGTTAAAAGGGAACACTCCACACGTGAGTACCGAGGCTGAGCGGTAGATCCTACATGCAAATCTTCCTCCTCATAGCCTATATTATGATAAGGAAATCACTCGAATGTTGTTTTGGATGGGTGGCCATTAAGTAATTTAGTGATTGATACAGGTGTGGAGGTCAATGTTCTTACCTTAGATGCATGGGTACAAATGGGAAAACCCCCACTGCAGCCATTCTCTAATGTATTATCCATGGCTAATCAAACTAAGGTCACTCCCATTAGAGTTTTGAAAGATTCATCCATTACCATACAAGGAGAAAAGTTCGTTGGAGAGTTTGAAGTGTTAACACGAGCAGAGTTGGATAGCTTTCCAGCTCTATTGGGGTGTCCTTGGTGCTATGCAAATAATGCTTATCTTCGGTTCAATAAGGGCTATGTAAGTTTTGAAAATAAAGAGGAAAGGGTTATTATCCCTCTAACAGATGGAAATTTTGTGCCCTATGTTGAGCCCTTAAGTGAATAAGATCTTAATAGGATTTATTTAGGTTCCATCCGAGATCTAGAGATTATTGAACCAATCAAAGAAGGACTAATTCAGTGGGATGATACACATTCTATTAACGATACTAAAATTATTTCATGTGATAATTGGGCTCATAACACTTATGAGTTGGTAGGGTGAAAAGTAAAGAGCATATTCCCTCCGGGTCACAAAACCACGTTATGTCGGGAGGATATATAACAACTCATCACCTTGTTACGGGGAGAAGGGGATCCCTTGGTATTTTTTTCACGCCATGGAAGAAAAATGGATAGATTCACTAGAAAGAAGAAATATGCTCACTTATACACTACATGGGACAACAATATGCTGGTGGTTGTTCGACAGGGATAATCTAGTCGAATGGAATGAAATTAGGATTGCTCTTACTACTAGGTTATTTAGGAGAAATGCACCTACACAAATATGCAATTATCATTGTAATCAACCTATTCATCACCACGTTCAGAAGTGTTAGAGACTCTAGACAGAAGGGAAGGAATCTTTACCACCTTTGCTTTGGGTGCACCGATTTTACTCCACTTTATGAGGTTGTGCGCGTGCTTAGTATGTATATGAATAAATCCATAGAGAAAATTAAAATTGGTAGAATTTAATTACGGGAATGGTTCATACGTTTGACTTCTTCTCTAAAAATCATCTAGTGGAAGAAGCATTAAAATATATCAAGCCCTTAACTATGGGGGATAGTCTTGAGGCTAAAGAACTCCTTAAGGAATTATTAGATAAAGAGGACTCATAAGTGCATCTTGATAAAGAACCAAAGGTGAATGCAACATTACTTCAATGTGCTTGCCTTGAGAGAGAGAAAGGAAAAATGGTCTACTTAGTAGATTACGAAAGAAGCATATAACTGGATGTAAACCATTCGACAGGAAGGCACAAGGTATTGGACAGTATAGATAAGACCATGCGTGCCTATAATGAACCTATGAAGACAAAGCGGGTGAATATTGGAGCTGATACTGAGCCTAAGGAAGCCATAATTGAAGACTATTGGTTAGACTCTAAAGTGGAAAAAATCATAGAGTTACTAAGGGATTACAGGACCTATTTCCTAGGGGGTACCATGAACTTAAAGGCATGCATGAGTCATTTTGGACCCCTATAATATTGACCAAGTATGAAGGCGCGTAGGCACGCAAGATCCCAGTTATGGAATGGCATGTAAGGTAAAAGCGTGCAAGAGAAGGGTTTAAGGAAGCTTGTAGTGTGCACGATGCCTGAGGATAGAACCAAGGGTTCGAGACTTAGTAAATTTGGATGTTTGGAGTAGAACACATGAAAATCATGACTCGGTTGTGCGTGGATAAGGTGCCAGCCTGGTGACAGGTTGGCCCAGGAAGGAGCATGCTAGAAGCTTCTAGAAGCACATCATGGGATAAAGTGGAAATCTTAGGCCTGGAGAAACATGCTCGCATAGAGGACCACATTTGGAAACTTGGCACTGAATTTGAGGGCATTGGAGGGTGAGTTGGTAGAGTAGGAAAGCTATAAATATAAGCACCTGCAGAGACAAAGATATACATAGAGAGTGGGCAGAGCTCTGCAGAAATGTTGGAAGGACTCTGTCAATGGATAGTTGTATTTGGGAGAGGATGCATTACACTTGGGGGTTGTAAATTTTATTTTTGGTAGCTTAGTTACATAAGTCCAGTGCAATGCATGACTATGATCTGCTTCTCTGCAACCCTCTGTAATGGCTCCATGAATGTAATGAGGTTACCTGTTATATATATACATGAATATCAATGATTCTGATGCATACTTCTCTCTTATGAGTTCTCTTTCCTTTTTATGCTAAGTAAGGATGCTTGTATGTTTCTTTCTGTCATGATATACGTTATGGATTCTGTTAAGTTATCATTCGAAATGACTGCAAGGATCTAGAGGCCGTTTTGAGCCCTATGGTTCTTATATGTCCTAACTTCCCTTCTGAAATCTCTTACAAAAATCATAGATGATGTTTCCCACTAAACTCACATAAAAGAGAGACTTGGTACCGTGCGTGCCTCGGGTGAGCACCCAAATTTTGCTAGGTGATAGGCCAACATGCATGGGGTTCCTTTCTTTTGTGTTAAGGGTAAAAATGACTATATCTTGGTTTCATTTCCGGGATCTTTTTTGAAGTTGTAGTGGGATTTAATATACATCATGATATGTGTAATGAGTAATGACAGATCCGATAACATTGAAAAGTGTTGAATCATGGTTCAAGAGCCTAGAGAATGAATTTTCTTAGAGAGTCAAGATTGGATCCGAGTTTAATACACATAGATGGGTAGAAGAGAATCTCTACCGGGATCTTTATGAAACTTTTTTCTATTGCTTCTCTATGGAATCGTATAAATGGCTCATAGACTATGCATCTAGATCAGGTTGGCATTATGGATCATATGTGTGGATCCAAGAGGAATACTAGAGGCTACAAGATGTAGATCGACATGGACCCGTGTTGTTGATCATTGGTGGAAAGGAGTATTGGCTAGCTACTACTCTGAGTACACCATTTCCACATATTCTTGTCTGGAGGTTATTGTGTTTGAGTTTTTGTGGGATCCCAAAGGATTATTTCTATGTGTTGTCCCTCTGGATATGAAAATATTGATAATTACCATGAGTTTAGAGGCTTTCCAAATGGTCGGTTAAACCAGCCTCGAGCGTTGGGTGAGGAAGTTAGGGTAGAGGAAGGTGGTAGATGTTGCGACGGAAAAATAAAGGGAGGAGAGATGACTCAAGTATGGTGAAGCACATGAAAGGGATATTGCTAGATGACATGAGGTTTTAGGTGTGATGGATGTATGGTGGAAAACATTATGGGAAGGATTTGAGGTTCACGTCGAGGATGTGGAGTCTGAGCAGTTTTACAACCCCATCTTGGGAAGCACATGAGAGAAACCCCTTTGGCTTCTAATGAGAGTTCGTTGCATGGAGAAGGAATAACCGTTGGCTTGAATCGAGCCCAACTAGTGACCGAACCCTGGTGCTTGGTTTTCCAGATCAGGGGGATAATATTGCTAGTCCAGTTGGTTACATTGGAGGTGATCATTCTATGCCTAGGAGGTATAATTTCTCGTTTGGGACTTTTATGGCTACAAACACCAGCCCAGTGTCAAGAATTTTTGAGCAAGATATAGGCACACAAGTGTTTGGTCTCGTGTCTAGGAGTGGCGCAGGGTATACTATTGGTAGTGGGGAATTGTCATAGATCGTGGGCATGTAGCTTAGTGGAATTGTGGGGACCCTTGGCACAACCACTTTAGGACCTAGTGGGCCTGGTGGATCTGGTGGTTTAGGAGGAGTAGGAGCTGTTGGGTGTCTTTGGATCTAGTGGTTCGGGACCTAGTGGGCTTGAGAGATCGGTGGTTCGGGACCTGGTGGATCGGGAGGTGGAGGAAACATAGGTGTAAAACCAAGGATTTTATGGAGGAGGATTTCAGCCCGAACCATCCCCACAAGTTTTCTTTGAAATGTCTCTACATTTTCCGATTATAGAGATATTGACGATGTTGCGAACATGTTGAAAAGTGTGAACTACTATGGCACGCAAAGAGTGTTACAAACCCGAATGTAAGGCTAGTTAGTTTGTAACCACGTTGTAAGGGCACAGACATAGCTAGTATAGGAAGTATGACCCGCATCAAATAGTGGTGGACTATACTACTTTAAAGAATGCATTCTTGGTAGAATTCCACATTCCTGAGTTTAAGTAGAAGAGCATCAGCACTTTGAAGGAGATTTAGAAAGGAATGGCAGAGAGTGTGCAGGATTATGATGCACACTTTAAAACTCTCTTGTTTAAAGTATCATATGATATTCACCCTTCACAACATGCTTAGTGCTTTTTGGGGTTGATCACTCCTTTTAGAAGGGCCTTATCTCATAAAACTTTTACAGACCCGTGCAAGGCATTGGAAGCTTCCCTACATGCTAAAGCTATTAGTAGTGTTGATACTCGGCATTAACCCATTCTGGAGGCTCATATTTCTACTATGGCCAAGTAGTTAGAAAATTTGTCTACAAACTCAGCCCATGAGACTCGTAGTGGTTTGTGATGCACAAATTGTTAAGTAGATAATTTCCCCGAAGGAAAGTACCCATCATGGTGGTACATTATGAAATTTTCATGGGGACCATGATGCGAGTAGGTGTGCCCTTGCTATAACACACAATTAGGAAGAATATATCTTGTTACTACAATATTTTTACTTCTACAATCCATGAGACTAAGGATTTGTATACTCATTGATTAGATCCATGAGGCCATTGATCATGGGGTGCACCAAACTAGCATTGCCAGTAGTTCCAAGGGTGATGATCACCATTATGAGGAGTGCGCAGATGGAGGTGCGTGTGGAAGAGGTTTTCAAGGAGGATTCCATGGTCATGGTAACCGTGGAGGAGGAAGGAGTGAGTTCCCATGTGGAACCTATTTCAATTTTGGATCTATAGATAATTACAAATGAGACTACCTGACTTGTTGCAAAGTGCTCTAGTGCGGAAAGAAGCATAAGTATGAGGAGTGCCCTAAATTGTTTGAGCACATGAATCAGTAGCACCGGAAGGAAAAGGGCACTGCAATGGTCAGTATTAAGAAGGAAGACATATAGTGGATTCCTTAGGTAACACGAGATGCAGGTTTGGATCCTGTCTTGGTAACAATAAGGGTAGAAGTCGTGCGCATAAGAGAGATACCAAGATAGAGGAATTTGGTTTCAAGGGAGGAGGTCGTTCGTGGAAAGTATCCAGACCCCGCGCATCAAAAGGAGGTATATCAGGACACCATGGATGTCATTTGAAGCTTACAAGGGGAAATCTAGTGTCTAAAGGAGTAGTCCATGAGGGAGGAACAAGGGAGGAGAGTCGAGGCGCCAAAGGATGACCTGGATGAGGTCAAGGAGGTGTCTAAAATGCTAAGGTAGAAGAATATCATTCCCTTGCTAGGATCATGGTTGAGAGAGAAGGTACCATGCACTGAAGGAGAGCATGAGAGGTAGGGCTTTCATGTAAACCTTCCCCCTCACAGCCTTGACTATGACAAGGAGATCACGTTGAATGTAATTGAAGATGGATGGCTCCTTAGTAATATCCTCATTGACACAAGTGCAGAGGTTAATGTTCTATCTTTGGATGCATGGCATCGAAGGGAAGAATTTTATTATAGCCATCTTTGAATGTGCTATATATGGAAAACAAGACTAAGGTGATGCCCATCAACATCTTAAAGGATGCACCTATTACTAACCAGGATCTAAGTTTACTGGGGACTTTGAAGTCTTGGTGCTCACTGAGGCGCACAATTTCCCGATGCTACTTAACGCCCTTGGTGTTACAAGAAAAATGTGGACCTTCAGTTCAACAAAGGGTACATCAACTTCAATAATGAGGAGGAACAGTCATTATACCCCTACCGATGGGAAGTTTACACCCTATATTGAACCGTTGGGGAAGAAGTTCTAGACAAGATATATTTGTGCTCAATTAGAGATCCATAGATGATACACCCTTATAAGGGTTATCCAGTTTGAATATGCTTAGTTAGTGAGTGATACCACTAGTCTAGCATGTGAAAATTGGGCACATGGGACTTATGAATTGATGGGATGGTAGTTGAGAGGGTCAGTGACCAAGGTAACAAAGGCATGCACATGGTGCCTTAGAGGAAAAGAACTACCTAAGTATTCAAGAGGAGCCTTCCTGAGATCTTTCTGCAGGAGGTGGAAGCTCATTATAGGGATGGGAAGGAACAGAGAGGGATGTTAAGTTATTTATTTCTCAAAGACAACAGCTTGGTGGTGGACTACACATTAGGAGAGCCTTTTAGAGGGTGCGAGGTAAGAATTTTTATCTCTATCAGATTTTCTATGAGCAATGTGCCCACTATCATCAAGGACTACCATGGGAAGGATCTCACCTCTTTCCATATCTAGGAGTGTGAAGGGTGTAAGAGAGAAGGCACGGAAGCTTTTCCACCATCCCTCTAGGTGCACAAGTTGTATTCTACACTGTAGGGTTATGCGCGCATGGTATATTAATTCGAAGACACACCACCAAACAAGGAATTGGCAAGAGCTCATGGCTGACATTATTCAAAATTTGAGTATTAGAGTACCAGACCATCAGTTGATAAGGCCTTCTAGGGTATCAAGTGCCTTACCATGGGGGATAGTTCTAGGATGGAAGATAGGCTATTGGAATTACTAGGTGAACTGGGATTGGGGTGCGCTTTGAAGAAGAAGTAGAGGAAATAGAAGATTTACAGCTTGAGCACGCATGTTTGGAAAAAGAAAAAGGAAATTTGGTGTATGTGATTGATGGAGAGGAATCAGAAATATTAGATGTTAACCATTCTATAGGGACACGTGAAGTAGTGGACAGTGTTGTTACTCACGCGTGTGCCTACCATGAGCCATTAAAAACAAAGAAGGTTAACATCAGTTCGTAAGAATGTGCCTACCATGAGCCATTAAAAACAAAGAAGGGAAGAACCTAAGGAAAATATTATTGGAGACTATTGGTCAGAGAAGGAAGTTTCTAAGATCATTGATCTATTGAGTGAATTTGAGGATTTATTCCCACTTGGGTACCATGAGCTCAAAGGTGTTCACCATTACTTCGAGGAGATGAAGATAAAACTAAAGGATGGTGTGTACTCGGTTAGGAAAAGGCCGTACTAGATGAATCCCAATTTACGCATGAAGGTTAAGGAGGAAATAGACAAAATGATAACTTCGGGATCATTGAGGCAATGCAAGAATTAGAGTAGATAAGTCCAATGGTAATCAACATCAACAAGGATGAGAAGATTAGGATCTACATGGATTATAGGAATTGAACACTATTTTTGTTCATCGAACCTTTTCCAACCCCTTTTATTAACAAAATTTTGGAAGGAGTCGCTAGATGAGAAATCTATTCCTTTACTGAGATGGATTTTAGGGTACCACCAAGTTGGGATTTCGAAGGAGGATGAGGAGAGGATGAATTTCGCCACTAAGTGGGGAAGTTTTGCATACACGGTCATGCCCTTTGGGTTGAAGAATGCGCCTGCAATTTTTTCACGCTTAGTGGTGTAAGCATTCTAGGACTTCATCCATAAGTTTCTTCAGGTCTATTTGGATGATTGGACAATGTATGGTCTGGTTAAAGACCATTATGACAATTTAAGGTTAATTTTAAAGAGGTGTAGGTAGTTGAGGATATCCCTCAACATTAAGAAGTGTGTGTTTGCTACACCCTTTGGGACTTTATTAGGGCATATCATATGTAAGGAGGGCTTGCTGGTAGATCCCACTAAAGTTGTAGTTATTGTGGGGTTAGGGGAGCCTACTAGCCAGAGCGTAGTGCACGGATTCCTTGGGCATACAAAGGCTATTATAGGAAATTCATTAAAGGATATGCCAAGATCGCTACGCCTTTAGAGGAGTTGCTTCGACATAAAAGTTCCTTCTATTGGGGAGAGGTGCAATAGAGGGTGTTTGATACATTAAAAGATATGATTGTCACCGTACCTATAGTTTGTTTTCCCTCTTGGGACAAGCCATTTCATGTCCATGTAGATGCCTTAGGGACCTCCATTGGAGTATTTCTTACATAGCCAAGTGAAGGGATTGTTGATCATCCTCTGTGTTTTGCAAGTAGGAAGTCGACACCAATAGAGAAAAATTACACCACAACCGAGCGTGAGGCATTTTCAATTATCTACGTACTATAACATCCTCATTTTATACATTAGAACAAGTCAATTTTTTTTTTTGATAAATGCATCCTGGTTCTAAATACATAATTTAGAACTCACAAATCAAATAACCATTCTTATAACAGATAACCATATGCAGCTGTAATGACTCGGAGTACCTCCGATCTATTCATTCCATGACTCGGTAATCTACCGATCTATTCATGAGTAATAAGAGTTGGAGTTTTTATTTAACACTTCACTCTTGCGGTTCTCTTCCCTATTCTGGGATTCAGAATGCTCTGTCCAAGGAACCTAACTGAATAATTGTTACCATTATTCATCGGCATCTCATCCCCTAGACCAGGTGACTCAGGACAACACAATCAGCAGCTTGCGATACTTTGGCCAAAGATTTGAAACATACTGCTTATGTCTCGTATTCCTTAACGGCATACTCGTCAATCTGGAATACGTCCTACACCCCATTCCTATGTTATATAGAATGTCTTATACTGACTTCTGTCAGTCCCTCCTATCCCAATTCATTCACTCGAAAACAGATTAGTAAGGTGACAACGTTATATGGATGCTCCCAAGGGCTAGGGATACGATGACATACTGGGTCAACCCTAGTTAAACCAGTGTGTCAAGATACCCTGAGTCTCCTAGGCAGCCTTATAACGTGACCACATTCCTAATCGGTCCCAGAGTAACTTGTTTGAGTTAACGGTGTAAATATTAACGATCAATGCAAAGGGTGTCATAAGTCACTGCATAACTTCGAGAAGTCATCTTCTCGAAGGTATGCAGTTGACTTATGTCGTCAACCTTTAAATCCGCCTCGAAAAGACCTACTTATCAAATAGTGTTACATACGTTGAATTAAATTATACCTTGAGACGCTCCCTTTACGGGTAGTCTTTCCCAATCCCTAGGTTCCTCACCTTAGAATGACCTTTCTTAATAAAACCCATTACACAATGAAGTTATTAAGACTATGGTCCCATCAAGGAGTTCATAGAATATACATAATTCTAAATCAACGAAATTGGACAATAACCCATAATCTTCACATGTGATTGCCAACCGAACCCTTTTTAGGTTTATTTCAGTTCTCATAACTGAATTTATGTCTTACTTATTAGTATCGAGACATAATGATTAAGAGTCCAATTAAACGTTGTCCTGGCTTAATCAAGACTAGGAATTGATAATTTAATCCAGCTTGTTTAGTGTCTTGCTTAGGTTTATTTTTACCCTAGCCTCTAGAAAGACAGTGATCTAAATTTCAATTTAGCTTTGGATAGAACATACAAGAACTGCTAAACAATCATAAATAATCAGTCACATATTCTTGCAAGCTTACATTGATAATCACAAAAGTCTCCAATATAAACAATAATAACAATGCTCTTTAGATCATTTGAACCGAAGAAGGTCAAACTATCAAGATACGAATGCAAACACATAAGTATCAAATATCTATTTCCATTCCCTTCAGAACTAATCAAATACATTTTATGCATTCAGCATACTTGATACAATGCTCAACGGAAAAAGAACATCTTTCCTCATATAGTACATTTAGAGAATCAAACTGTAATTCATCATAAACCAAGTTAAACAATCTGAACATCCTATCAGATCTGCTTGCTTTTACCACTTACGGCAACCATCTGCAAAATTGTCAACATGGGTCAGTTCGATGAACTGAGCATGATAAGCACTAACTCTTAAAACAATTGCAATCCACCAACTGTTTTCATTAAACAACCTGTTTAAATGAGATCATTTCACCAAACAAGTATACATATTTCAGACTATGCTTTTGTAATACAAAAATGACTACAAACGCGTAACTCTAATTATCGTTACAGAATAGTCCTAAATACTTCTCAAATATTTCATCAAAATATTAGGGATCAAGAAGAACGAAAGTATCCAAAACAACTATCCATCTGAATTCCAAGGACAACAAACATCAGACAGATCATTACATTCAACAGTAAAAGGAATATCATAACAAATCATGATTCCATCAATATGTTAAAAACAGTTCTAACGGTTAGATAAAAATATCAACATATACTCTACAACAGAAGAGAAAGAAAACAAGTCATTCATATTTCCCTTCAACAAGTTCATGACTGTACCATCTCCTCAAAAGGAAAGCATTCACCTTACATGCATACGAATAAGTCAGACGAGCCACAAGAAGAACCACAGTTTTGTTAAAATCAAATATAACAAAACTCCTGTAGCTTACTAACAGTACAGTAGCTCTCACGCCAAAACAGTGATGAATATCAACCAAACAGACTCCACATGACCTTCCACACGAAGCGACATACAAGAGGATATTCACTGACATCACCTGTCGAGGTGCAGTCGACAGCTCCTTAGTTCATTCAGGCTCAAGACTAGATATACATGCAACAGAAGACGTAATCATGTTTAAACATGACAACTATCCCTCTCAGCAACATACAACTCATTCTAATCCCTACTAAACACTGTAAGGCTTTAGATTCAAGGTCGAAATCAAAAAACTTCTCTTTTATCGCAGTCAACAAGAGACTCCTTGAGATCAAAGCAAATGATGCTTCCCTAAGACTATGCAGAGATACTCATACAAAATCCACGCGCATGCACAGCTTCATAAAACTGGAATTATTCAGAAAGAAACATAACATACTGTATTCACATCTGAACTCATTCAAAGTCTGAAAAGTATGGTAATCATGACCCACTTTACAGAAGCCAAGATACATGATAACTATCTAACTTAAGGAACCCAACAGAGCCAAAAGTAACAAGCATCAAAATAGGCTTATAAAGAGGCAGATACACTGGTTACCTATCAAGGATTAAAACTGAATCCGAGCAACAATATTCATGATAAAGCTTCTACAGAAGCCGATATACAAGATAAATACAAGTTAAAGATTCCAACCGTGCCAATCAATGGTCAATATTCACAATCAGGCTTAAACAAAATCTAAATACTGATTTCGTAACGAGGAATCCGACTGAACCCCTACAACAATATTCGCTCTAAGCTTACATAGAGTGGAAAACATAATAAGTTTACCAATTGAGTCTGTACCAAAAATTCCTTGCAACACGAAGGTATTCATTACAAAATAACAGAGGTCGTATTACCTGTTACTCCTTCAAGACTCTGACAAAATCAAATTACCAATATTCAAATATATATAGCTTCAACAGTGGTCCATAATATACGAATCATTCAATGGACTCCACAGAGTCGTTTTGAATACAATAAATATATATATTGCATACTATCAACGGGTTGAATCCCATAACCTCAACGCAAGGGAAAAACAACTTCAACAAGGTCGCAATGAAATACTGTAACACAGCAAGTTATCCGTTCACAAATAACTTTAAATATCATAGCGAAACCCAACAAGATTCTGTAACCACCATCTATAATAACCACGACAGAACTTACAAGGAAGTCGAGTTATACTGAACATTCAATCAAAAGTCCAACAGTATCTTTTCCGACAAGTATCGACAACAAGCATCAATGACAAGTATCAACTGTAGCCTGAACCCAACAAGGGAACAATACTTGGGTTCTCACAGAGCAGGTCTAGTATCTTTCTTGCATGTATTTCACAAATTAAAGCCGGAATGCAAATCACAACGAAATAGTGCAACAATTCGAAACACAATACACACCCATCAAGGGTTAAATTGAAAAATCGAACCAGCAAGAAGATACAGTAACAAAATCACACAAGGCTACCATAGAAACCATCTAATTCCCAAAAATCATCTGAACAGAGTTGTTCTAATGAAATCATTTGAAAGAGAGCAAGATTTTTAAAGGTTAGGGCCTAACATGCCTGGTTATTTGCTTAAAATTTCGAAGCAGACCACTGAAAGAGCTCGAACCTTCTCCTCCTTTTCCAAGTTAGATCCACCAACAAAAATTTTCTATTACCATGACTTATAAATTTTCCTTGCCAGAGGAAAGAGCTAGTTACGCTCATACTTGCCATGCAACACCAAGAAGACTGGTGCGAAGAACCAGTGATCAGACAGAGGGAAAACCGGAGCGCATGAAAAACCAAACAAACTACTAACTTTCCATTTTGCATGCCTTCCCGTGAAACCCGAGCTCGAAGACCGAGTTCATAAATGGCATTTACTCCAAATTTCCTGCTAAATTTCCATTGCCACCGACCGCCATAGTTGGCGATGGATAAAACCAGTTCGAAGACCATTTCCAACTTTGGCGACCTGCCACGTCGGCTCTAGCTAGCCGTTTAAAAACTTCTACCAAATTACCTGTCCTTCATACTTATCCCTCCATTTAATGCCATAGAAACTGCCGCCCATGGTTCGCACCCTTCCATAGGTCCCCTTCTTCCTTGTTCAATAGTTAGGTTAGTAACTTAGGTTAGGATTTAGGATAACACTTAGTCTAACCTCTTAACACATAGATACTAACTTAGAACATTAGCTTATAGCTTAGGCCTAGGTTAGATTAACACTAATCTAATCCCCTAGGTTATAGTTTAGTTTTAGGTTACTAACCTTAATAAATCTAGTTTAGGTCTAATATTTCAAATGCTCAGAAAAAGGAACCTACATCATACTTTCACGAACAGGATTCACTCCTGCACTGCCAATAGGCTAGTGAAATAAATGTATCAGAATTTATTACCTGGCCCACGATCAAGACCTTCCTGATATTACGATATCGGGAACCAATTCATTTAACACGCTCAGCCTGAGTTAGACTCCGGAATAGCTTATTCAATGAATTCTGACCTTGCAACCTGTGTAAGGTCTATAATTTTAGTTCATTCCGAATAAGCTTAAAGCATCACTTGGATCAATGCCACTGATCCAAGGTTGAGTCTTATAGATGGATAACTCCATAATTCATTCCGAGATCAGATTAAACTCAGGTGTAAAATGAAAAAAATAAAAGAGTCCAATAATATTCGACTCAGTCAAAGATCTGCAATTTCAAAGAAGATATAGTCCAAATCAAGCATGACTTCTTAATCAAAGGAACACATCCTTTTTACAAAAGAAATCACATATCAACACTTGTATGCTCAGGAGGAAGTAACAACAATTCAGAGTGTTACACGTACTTTTCAATTTTAGGTAGTATCTACTGGCAACACCCTTTTTGTTTTACAATGACCATATGGCATTAAAGTATTTGGTGAACAAACTCATTCTACAAGGGTGCATATGTCGATGGGTGTTGTTGTTTCAAGAATTTCAATTCACCATTGTAGTGAAGCCTAGGAAAAGTAATTGTGGGCCTGATCATCTATCAAGAATTGATTCAGGGGAGGATGTGCAGAGTATTGAGGAAACAATGTTAAGACATGTAACTGTTTAGGTTGTGGTGCGCGCCCTTAAATTTGGAAGAGATTGTAGTATTTTTAAAGGAAGGTGTGGCACCGGAAGGAATGAAAACATTAGATAAGAAGTAATTTTCCATACGTGTCACACCCTATATGTTAATTAGTGGAGACTTATACAAGTTGGGACGTGATGAAGTTTTACGCATGTGTGTATTAGAGAATGAGCACTTGGCCATCATGGAGGAAGAACATGGAGCAAGTGCAGTGGACATTATGTAGGTGATGCTGCCACACGTAAAATATTAATGGCGTTTTGTTGTGGGAAACCCCGTATAAGGATTGAAAGGACTATTGTAAAGCGTGTGACCATTGTCAGTGCATTGGAAAACTAGGAAGGAGAGATGAAATGCCTTTGTGCTCTATCCTAGCGCCGAGCCTTTTGAAAAGTGGGAAATATACTTTGTAGGACCTATTACACCGGTGGCACATAGGATTGGGTCACGTTATGTCATCACTTGAATGGATTATCGACAAGGTGAGCAAAGGCAGCCACGACCAAAGATTACACAAGTAGCCACGCAGTGATAAGGTTCTTGCGGGAGAACATTATCACTAGGTATGGATGCCTATTGATTTTGACCAGCGATAGGGGTATGAATTTCTTGAATGAGATCATGAGGATCCTATTATCGAGTTCACGGTGGCTCATCACAATACTATGCCCTATCACCCACAAGAAAATCGAACCGTGGAAGTATTCAACAAAATATGGAGTCATACTCGATAAAAATTGTGATGTTGGAAGACAAGATTGGGATGACAAAGTATCGGCAGTATTATGGGCTTGTAGGACAACTTATAAAAGGTTGAATAAAGCCACACCATTTCAATTGGTGTTTGGTGTGGAAGCTATTTTTCTAGTTGAATTTATGTTGTCTTCTTTGCAACTAGTGTGGACAGGAGGGTTAGCCGATGAACAAGCACTGGAAGAAAGGATTGATGAGTTAATAAAGTTGGATGAGAGACGATCACTCGATAGGTGGATCCAAACAACAAAAAAAACAAATCAGAAGGCTTAGCATGATTTCCACATTAGAAAAAGTAAGTTTTAGGTTGGGCAGATGGTTTTACTATATGATTCTAAGTTTTGTGCCACACTTTGGGAAGTTAAAAGTCCATTGGTTGGGTCCTTACACAATCTCGTACATCCTTTATTCTATCACATTCGATTACAAGCACTAGATGAGATGAAGTTTCTTAGACACTTCAGTGGGAGTAGGTTGAAGCCTTACTATAAATAAGTCTTCTCGGTGTTTGTAAATAAGGTAGTTTTTCCAGTTAGTTTAGAAATTTCCTTTATGCATTCCCTTTCTTGTGTTTCCCTTTCGCGTTGTTGTTTTGTTTTGCACCTTGGGCACCGGTAACCTTATTACTACTTTGGAGAATTTTTGAGTGCGTAGAGGACCACACATCGTTTTAAGTGTGGGGTGGAGTAATGTGAAGGAGCGCATGGTTAGAGTGCCAAGGAAGTGTATGTTAAAAAGCCCTATTGAATGGCCCGGTTGAAAGAGGTGTATGGAGAGAAAATATGGAAGAAGGATGGTTGGTGCCAAGATAAATCTACTTTTAGATCCCACGTACTAAGGAGGAGAAAGCACATTAAGCAACATGAGGTAGGTGAGAGAAAAAATTAGGACAGAAGAAGTGCCTTTGGTGTGGGTTTTACGTGCATAAGAGTCTCTTGTCGGGTTAGATTGGTTGCGTGCCATAAGGTTGGAGGAGTTTTCACGCATGTTGGGCACATGAGTGAAATATTTGAAGATGGTATTTGTTTGAAAAATCTGCATTAAATGAAAAAATTATGGTGGTAGGTGAAGTAGCATTTAATGCTCAAAAAGAGAAAAGCTATAAGTAAAGGGTCGAGGCACTTTCATTTTCACTTTGCGAATAGAGAAAGAAGTGATTTTTACAAACTAGGGTTTCCATATTTGATCATGTGAAGAAAGATCTATGAGACTTGAAGCATGAGCAGCTAGTTTGGATTTGCAAACTAGAAGGAAGGGGTTTCATGAGCATGAGAAAAATTGTGAGGAGGTGTCGTCTTGTGGAATTTTTATCCCAATTAGGGTTTGACAAACTAGGGCATGGGTTTAAGAGGTTTTTCATCATAGGTTTGAGATTTGAGGCTGGAAGAAGTGGAAGAGAAGAGTAATAAGGAGGGAGTGAAGTGATAGGAGGACCTCGACAATGGCACCCAAGAGAGGAAAGGGCAAGGGCAAGGCCAAGTAGCAAGAACCTGATGTGAATACGAATGAAGAGTGGTATGCAAAGATGTAGTACCCATATGGGGTAATGATGGGTAAGGAGTGGGAGTCCCACCTGAGGAACGTGCCTATGAGTGACTATAACCATCAAATGAACACGATCGAGAAGGAAATGACACTAGAGTTAGTGCACCCCACGAGTAAACAGACACCAGAGGGCTTGCCCATCTACAATGATGATGTTAAGGTCAAGATGGAGAAGGCAAGGTTGTTGTAACTCTATGAGTTTCCCTATTTTGGAAAACTAGAGTGCCTATACCAATGGCTAATGTCATGAGTACATGAATATTACTTCCATTTTGTAGGGCACAAGATGCGCATTACTCCTCAACTCATCTCTCAGTTCACAGGCCTCATATGTGAAGGAAACATCTTGGAGGATGACCTAAACGATAAGGAGGAAATTCAGGAAACCATCACTAAATATGCCTGCAAGAAGGGATCGAGGTACTACGACATTTTTGACATCAAGGACCCAGTGATGAAGATGGCCACACATCTGGTAACAAAGCTGAATGGCCAGGAGAGATGGACCCAGGTCAATAAACTTTGGTTACATGTTTGCAGAAAGATTGCAAAGGGCACCATATATAACTTGTCTGCATACATTATGAAGGAGATTTTTATTTGAATGAAGGAGGGTGACAAAATCTTCTTCTGAAATGTCCTACTAACCATCATGTTTTCAGAGATTGGAGTGCTTGACACATCCAGACAAATTTGTATGGGAGTACCCTACCAAGGATCCTTCGCCCACAAAGAGATTTGAGAAGTATGCATGCGACACAATGACAACACCCCACAAGGCATGACTGGAGAAGTGGTATACATGCCTAAGGAATGCATTTGGGGTAGAGTGGAGGATCCTGAACAACTTCCAGTAGTCACTGAAGGAGAAGTTGAATTTGTAGTATATCAACATTTCTGCCTGGGTAGGTTTAGGCTAATAGATGAATCATGGAGCCCATGGTGTAAGCTTCCCTTCACTTTCACATCTCAATACTTCCAAGTGGGAGTAAATAGATTCAAGGAATCCAAGAAGCTGAAGCTGGAACTTGGAAGCTTGGATCAGAACACAGAGTTGCGTAAAAATTTGAATTACCCTGGAGAAAAGCGTGCGTACATAGAAAGATATGTATCACATGAAGTACAAATGACTAGACCAATAATGTTTCCCATTGCAGGAGGATCCATGGCATGTGTATACCTCCGCATAAGACCAAATTTTGAGAAAGGTACATACCTAGAGAATGATGTCTCCATACCTGAAGATCCCATGGGTAGGAAGAGGCCCATGCCCAAGAAGAGGGGAAGAGGTGAAGAAGCACCAAGTGTGTAGACTGCTCAAACAGTAAGCATGCCATTAACGAGTGCCAAGCATAGCACCTATGCATGTATAAAGAAATCACCGATAAAGGAAAAGACACTAGAGGAGGAGGTGCCAGAATAACCCCTCACCAAGGATAAGTCACCTGAGAAAGAAGAGAAGGTTGATTCCCCTATCAAAGAATCACCTCTCAAGAAAAAGAAGAGAATGGAAGAAGAATACAACTCGGAGGATACCGTGACTTGGAGAAGTACATGGGTGGAAGAGAGGATGAGAGTGAAGAAGATGACAGCAAGGAGGATGAGCCTGAAAGAGACCAGGAGCCACATGTCTTGGCGTGTATGATTATGAAGAAGAGAGTGGAGAAGAGAAACAATATTTTGTGTTCACGCAAGTGTAAGGGCACACGGGATGGGAATGCACACCGAGACATGGAAAGGAATGAGGAGATTGGAAAAGAGAAGCAGGAGCCCATAAGATTCATAAAGGAGAAGATAACCAAGGTAGTAGAGACAGAGGCAAATAAAATGGTTGAGGCCTTAGTAGACCAAGAGTTAGAGTGCAACGCTGACATAGTTCTAGAAGAAGGAAAAGAGGAAAACATTGAGAACGAGCATGACAGCTTGGGAGGAGGTCCCGCTCTAATGGTGAGTTTTCCTAAAGGCGTGAGCTTGGATAGGAGGACCCTTGATAAAAAAAAAAGACAAGTGATGGGCTACATTGATGACTCAAGGAAGGTGTTACGTGTATGGTTCCAAAGCACTATACCCACAGAAAGGATTTTAGCCATGGGGTCATTTGAAAAGGAGGGTACGTACCCCAGAATGAAGAAGATGCTCTCTTGGGCATTTGAATCCCACATTGATGAGCCAGACTTTGAAGTCTACCAAGGAGCAATCATAATAGTACCAGATTCTAAGGGAGCCAATCCCTTGGTAAATGCCTAGGAACTCTTGGATGAGCAGGTCTGTAATGCACTCAACAAGGTCATGGTTGAGACAGAGGCTAGGCTCTTTGCGCGCAATGATAGAATAAGAGTGCTAGAGGGAAAGCTAGGGAAGAAAGAAGAGGAGCTTGGAGAAGGCCAAGAGCTTGAAGTAAGAAGAACTGATCAGCGCAGCTAAGGTGCAAGCTAAAGGATGAAAAGACAAAGGTGCAGGAAGTATACAAGAAGGTGGAGTCTATCAAGAGCACCATCATTTTAAAGCACCCAGACCTAGTGCCACCTATGTAGAAGTACACATCCATTTTAGAATGCTTAGAATATCTAACACATGTCCTCACCATGGAGAGACAACCTTTGGCCCTGGAGTCTACAGAGGAAGGGGCCATGTGTAGTAATTTTTACTCCTATCACAAAATGAAGAAACCCATGCACGTTTTCCTATTACCCGGTAAAAGCTAAGCGCTCACCGAGGCATGCACGGTGCACCGAGTCTCTCTTTTATGTGAGTTTAGTGGGAAGCATTATCTATGATTAGTGTAAGAGTATTTGGGAAAGAAGTTGAGACATACAAGAACCATAGGGCTCCAAACGGCCTCCATATCCTTGCATTCGCTTTAGACCGAGTGCTTTAACAAATTCCATAACATATACTATAATAGAAAGAAAGATACAACCATTCATTCATATCATGAAAGGAAAGATTACTCATATGAACAAAATATACATTAAACCCATTGATATTCATATCTATTTATAACATGTAACCTCAATATATTCATTGGTTCAATATAAAGTGTCACAGAGAGTAGCTGCATATGTGCATCATGGGATGTATGTATCTAAGCTAACAGAAAAGAAAAATAACAACTCCATGCTTAGTACATCCTTTCCTGAACCAAAATATCCACTCGCAGCAATTCTACAGAGCTTTTCTTACTCTCTAACATGTTATTCCCTATGTATATCAAGATGATATATCTTTTTGTGTGTGTGTATATCTTTTCCGTAGAAGGCACTTATATTTATCACTTTCGTGGCTACCAACACACCTTGCCACACCTCGGATATGTCACCAAGTGTCGAATGTGGACCTCCATGTGAGCATGTTCCTTCAAGCCTAAGCTCTCCACTCCATCTCATGATGATCTTCTAGAAGATTCCATTTGAGGCATGCTTTTTCCTAGGCAACCTATCACAGCAGTGGCATATTATCCATGCGCAACCAATCACGCTTTTCACGTGCTCTACCTTGGGTGCTCAAATTGGCTAAGTCCCAAACCTACTTTTGTGCATCGGGTGTGCTATTTTCTTCCTTAAGCCTTTCTCTTGCTGTATTTTTCCTTGCACACCTTTTTATAACCGGGATCACGTGCGCCTAATCACCTTCATACTTGGTCAATATTCCAGGGGCCCAACATCACCCCACACTATGCCTATTCTCCATCCTCGAAACATTTTACTTGACCAAGATGCAAGTTGTTTTATGGGACCAAGATGTAGACTTATACTTTACAAAATGAATAAGGAATTAAGGAATAGGTTAAAGGATGAAGAATGGGGGTGGGCATTAATTCAATAGGATGGGAAAGTCCTTTCATAGATCTACCTCCAGTTTGTTCCACACTTCGACCTTGCCCTTCGCCTTCTGGCATAGGTCACCCACCAGGGTGCTCACTTCATCAAAGCTTAGGCCAATTCCTTGGGTGCCCAAAGTGTCCACAATCTGCTCCATTTCCTTACCAGTGTCTCCGTGAGTTTATCCATTCTTACGGTAATTTGGGGTATAGTTCCTTCATCTGGGCCTTAATTGAGCTCCTTAAAGCCTCAATTACCTCTGATCTATTTTCTACCTCAGCCAAAACCTTGTCCCTCTCTGACCTGTTCCCTTTTTTCTTTTCTTGGAACTCTTTCAGCTCTACTTGAGTGTGGTGGCCAAGGAGCTTGCCACCTTATCTCTATCTTGCGCATGTGTCATATGCAGATTCTGCAGACTAGGTAGCGACCTTAATCTTTGTGATTACTTGGTTGTACTTGAAAACAAGTGCTACTACTTTCAAATAGTCTTCCTCTTTGAAGCACGTGGACTCTTCTTCGTAGATTCTAGTGCCAAGGGTCACCTCTCCATAGTGAGGATGCATGTTAGGTCTTCTAAGCATTCCAAAGTTGATGTGTACCTCTGAGGGATTGGCGTTAGGTCTAGGTGCTTTAATATGATGGTGCTCTTGATTGACTCCACGTTCTTGTAGACCTCTTGCACCTTTACTTTTTCTTCCTTTAACTTGCACCTTAAATGCACGCTGATTAATTCCTCCTATTTTAAACTCTTGGCCTTCTCTACCAGTTCTTCCTCCTTCTTCCCCAACTTCACCTCCAATGCTCTGATTCTATCATTTCACATGAACAACCTAGCCTCGGTCTCGACCATGAATTTTTTTAGAGCATTGCATACTTGCTCGTCTGAAATTTCTTGAGCATTTACTAAGGGGTTGTCTCCCTTAGACTTTGGTAATGTGATGAGCACTTTCTAGTAGACTTCAAAGTCTAGCTTGTCAATGTGTGACTCGAACACCCAAAAGAGCATCTTCTTAGTCCTAGGGTATGCACCATCATTTTCAAAATACCCCATGGATAGGAGCCTTTCCGTGGGTATGGTGCTTTGGAACCGTGCGTGTAACACCTTCTTCATGTCATCCACATAGCCCATTACCTATCTTTGTTCTGTATCCAGAGTTCTTCTACCCAAGCATGCACCTTTAGGGAAGCTAACTATCAAAACAAGGCCTCTTAGACTATCATGTTCCTTTTCAATGATCTCCTCCTTCCCTTCCTTAAGCACTATGTCCATGCTGCGCTCTAACTCTTGGTCTACAAGGGATTCGAGCATATTTTTCACTTCTCACTCTACTACCTTAGTAATATGCTCTTTTGTAAAACTTATGGCTCCTTGCTTCTCCTTGGCATCCTTCTCATCTACCTTCATGTCTTCAGTTCCTTCCTCATCTTGTGTACCCTTACACCATACAAATACAAACTCTTACTTCTCCTCTCCACTCTCTTCCTCTCGAGTCATAGACACTAAACACATGTGGTTCCTTGTCTTTCTCAGGATCTTCTTCCTCATCGTCATCTCCTTCACTCTCATCTTCTCCTTCTCCCAAGTATTTCTCCAAGCTATTGGTCACCTTTGAGTCAGCTTCTTCATCCACCCTCTGCTTCTTCCTGAGAGGTGGCTTCTGATCAGGAGATTCAGCCTTCTCTTCTTCCTTTGGTGATTCTTCCATGGTGGTGGGTTGCTTGGGCACCTCTACTTTTGGCATCTTCTCCTTCACTTTGGAGACTTATTTATCCATATGTAGATGCTTGGCTTGGCACTTGTAGATGGTATGCTCATTATCTCGAGCGTCAAAGCACACTTGGTGCTCCTTCCTCTCCTCTTCCTCTCTTCTTAGATGCTAACTTCTTCTTACCAAGGGGTCTTCAAGTATGGATATTTTGTCCTCCAAATATGTGCCCTTTTCAAAATTTGGCCTTACGTGCATGTACACACACGCCGCAGATCCTCCAGTGATGGGAAGTGTCATCAACCTAGCCATTTGGATCTCATGTGACACATACTTCTCCATGTATAGGTGCTTATCACCGGGGTAATTCAGCTTCTTCCTCATCTCCCTATGTTCCTGGTCTAACATTCCTAGTTCCAGCCTTAGCTTCTTTGATTCTTTAAATATGTTTACTCTCACTTGGAAGTATTGGGCAGTGAACATGAAAGGAATCTTGCACCAAGGGCTCCATGATTCGTCAATAAGCTTGAATCTACCCAAGCAGTAGTGTTGGTACACCACGAACTCATCTTCTCCCTCAGTGGCTATTAGGAGTTGTTCAGGGATCCTCCACTCTGCCCCGAATGTATTTCTCAAGTGTGTATACCACTTTTCTAGGTGTGCTTTGTGGGGATCCGTCATTGTATCACAAGCATACTTCTCGAACCTCTTTAGTGGTGAAGGGTCTTTGGCTAAGTACTCCCACATGAACTTGTCTGATGCATCCAGCACTCCAATTTCTGTAAACACTATGGTGAGTAAGACATTGCCAAAGAAAATCTTGTCCCCTTCCTTTGCACACTTAACAATATCCTCTGCAATATATGTAGATAAGTTTTATATCGTCCCCTCTGCAATCTTCTTGTAGACATGTATCCAAGCTTTGTTGACCTGCGTCCATCTTTCTTGGCCATTCAACTTAGTCACCAAATGTGTAGCCATCTTCATAATGGGGTCCTTGATGTCTGAAATATCATAGTACCATGACCCTTTCTTATAGGCATACTTAGTGAAGGTCTCTTGAATAGCCTCCTTGTGGCCAAGGTCATCTTCTAGGCTATCTCCCTCACATATGAGGCCTATAAATTGTGAAATCAACTAGGGAGTCATGCACATCTTGCACCCAGAAAAGTGGAAATAGTATTCATGCACCTGAGACATCAACCACTGCTACAAGTGATCTGGCTTCCCAAAATAAGGAAACTCATAGAGTTACAACAACCCTGCCTTCGCTAATTTAACCTTAACGTCATCATCATATATGGGAAAACCTTCAGGTGTTCACTTTTTGGTGGGGCGTACCAATTCAAATGATATTTATTTCTCTATGGTGTTTGTGTGGTGATTATAGTCACTAACAAGTATGCTTCTCAAGTGGGATTCCCATTCCTTTCCCATCATCACCCCATCTGGGTATTGCATCTCTACATACCATTATTTATTTGTGTCTACTGTGTTCCGGTTGTTTAGCCTTAGCTTTGCCCTTTCCTTTCTTGGGTGCCATGGTGGAGGTATTTTTATCACTCCTACCCTCTCTTTGTTACTTTGTTTTTCTTCTCCCAACCTTCGATCTCAAATCCATGATATAACTCTTCTAAATCCATGCCCTAGTTTTTTGAACCCCAACTTGGATAAACTCTTCACAAGACATCACCTTTTCAACTCCTTCCATTCCCGTGTAATTCCTTTTGGTCCATAATCTCAAACTAGCTCTTCACATTTTAATCACACATATCTTCCACTCGATCGAATATGAAAACCCTAGTTTATAACACTCACTTATATCTCCAACTCTTCATTTTCGTAAAGTAAAAATGAGAGTTCCCTAACCCTTTATTTATAGTTTTTCCTTTTTCTGATCATTAAATGCTACTTTACCTACCACCATACTTTGTTCATTTAATGCAAATTTTTCAAACAAAGTCCATCTTCAGTGCTTTCACTCACGCGCCCTTCCTACACAAAAACTCCTCCAACCTTTTGGCATATAACCCAATGAACCCTGACAGAGACTCTTGCATGCATTTAACCAAAGTGCCGAAGGCACTTCTTCTATCTAGATTCTTGCTTTCACCTACCTCATGTTTCATTAACTACACTTCCTTTTCCTTTGTACATGGGATCTACCAGTAGCTTTATCCTGGCACCAACCATTCTATCTTTTCTCTTCATTTACCTCTTTCAACCGGGCTACACAACAAGGATCTTCGACACAACTTCCTTGGTACTTTTAATCACATGCTTCTTCATTTTTATCCACCACACACTTAAATGATGTAGGTCATTTGCGCACTCACAAATTCTCCAAAAATATCAATAAGGTTACCGGTGCCCAAGGTGCAAAACCAAAACAACAACGTGAAAGGGAAACACAAGAAAGGGAAAATGCATAAAGGAAAATTCTAAACTAACTAGAAAAACTACATTATTTACAAACACCAAGAAGATTTATCTATAGTAGGGCTTGACCTACTACCATTGAAGTTTCAGAAACTTCATCCCATCCAAACAGCATATAATCGGCACATGCCCGAATCAAGGATGTAAAAATTGTGTAGGGACCCAACCAATGGAATTTCAACTTTCCAGGATGGTGTAGAAACTTGGAATCATATAGTAATAGCATCTGCCCAACCTCAAACTTCTTGTTTCTAATGTGGCGATCATGCCAAGCCTTTTACTTTTCCTTTTCTACTGTTTGGCTCCATCGGGCAAGTGATCATCTCTCATCTAGTTGCATTAGCTCATCAATCCTTTCTTCCAGGGCTTGTTCATAGGCTAATCCTCTTATGTGCGCTATTCGCGAGAGAAGGTAACATAAATTCAAGCTGGTAAATGGCTTCGTGCAAACACTAATTGAAAAGGTGTGGCTTTATTTAGTCTTTTATGCGTTTACCTGTAATCCCATAACACTCTTGCCGATACCTTGTCATCCCAATCTTGTCTTCCAACATCACCTATTTTGGTTAAGGTATGACTCAAGTATTTTTTGAATGGTTCCATGGTTCCATTTTATTGTGGGTGATAGGGTGTAGTCTTGTGATGATCCACCATGAACTCGATAATAGGATCCTCATGGTCTCATTCAGAAAATGTGTACCCCTATCATCGGTCAAACTCACGAGACATCCATACCTCGTGATAATGTTCTCCCATAAGAACCTTACCAATGTTGTTGTCATGTAATCTTTAGTTGGGGCTGCCTCTTCCCACCTTATAAGATAATTTGTGCAAGTGATGAAATAACGTGACCCATTCCTCAATGTTGCTTTAGTAGTGCAATAGGTCCTACAAAATCTATCACCCATTTTTGAAAAGACTCCGCACTAGGGAAAGGGCACAAAGGAATTTCATCTCTCCTTTCTAGTTTTCCAATGCATTGACGGTGGTCACACACTTTACAATAATCTCTACAATCCTGTATAAGGTTTCCCACCATAAACCTACCATCAATATCTTATGCTGGTGGCATCACCTACGTAGTGCTCACCCACATTTCCTCCATGTGCTTTCTCCATGATGGCTAGACACTCATGCTCTAATACACACTGCAAAAATTCATCTCGTCTCAACTTGTATAAGTCTCCACTAATCAACATGTAGGGCATGGCATGTATGGCTAATCTGTTTCTTCTCCAATGCCTTCATTCCATCCGGTGCCACACCTTCTTTTAAGAATACTTTAATCTCCTCCATATCCGAGGGCATGTGCCGCAATATGATTGGGCTTCTCGCATTGCTTCCCAATACTTTACGCGTCCTCTCTGAATCAATCCTTGATAGATGATCAGGCCCATAGTTACTTTTTTCGGGCTTCACTACAACAGTGATTTCAAACTCTTGAAATAACAACACCCATTGTCATATGTGACCTTGAAGAATGAGCTTTCTTTCTAAATACTTTAATGCCATGTGGTCAGTGTAGAATAAAAAGGGTGTTACTAGTAGATACTGTCTAAACTTGAAGAGTGCGTAGATCATCGACAATGTGTCGCACTCGGTTGTGGTATAATTCTTCTTTGCTAGTGTCAACTTCCTGCTTACAAAACTAAGAGGATGATCAACAACCCCTTCACCTGGGTTGTGTAATTATTGTTCGATGGTGGTCCTTGAGGAATCTAAAAGAACATGGAAGCGCATGTCCTAAAAGGGAAAATGTAAAATAGGCATGGTAATAAGCCTATCTTTTAATGTATCAAATGCCCCCTGCTGCGCCTCTCCCCAATGGAAGGCACTTTTGTGTCTAAGAAGCTCCTCTAAAGGTACGGAAATCTTGGCATATCCCTTAATGAATTTTCTCTAATACCATGTATGCCCAAGGAATCCATGCGGCTGCGCTCCGGCTAGTAGGCTCCCTTAACCCCATAATAACCGCAACCTTGGTAGGATCTACCAAAGCAAGCCCTCCTTCAATATGATATGCCCTAATAAGGTCCCAAAGGGTGTAGCAAACACACACTTCTTAATGTTGAGCGATATCCTCAACTACCTACACCTCTCAAACATTAATCTCAAGTTGTCACAATGGTCCTTAACCCGACCATATACCATCCAATCATCCAAATAGACTGAATAAATTTTTGGATGAAGTCCTAGAATGCTTGCACCACTATGCATGAAAAACAATAGGCACATTCTTTAACCAAAAGGGCATGACCATATATGCTAAAATTCCCCATTCGGTGGTGAAAGTTGTCTTCTTTTGGTCTTCCTTTGCAATCCGGACTTGGTGGTACACTAAATATCAATCCATAAAGGAGTATATTTCATGCCCAATGACTCCTTCCAAAATTTCTTCAATGAAGGGGTTAGAAATGGATCAATTACACAAACTACATTCAGTTCCCTATAGTCCACACAAATCCTAATCCACCCATCCTTCTTGATGTTGATTACCATTAGATTTATCCACTCGACTCTTTTACTACCTCAATGATCCCAAAAGATATCATTTTTTCTATATCCTAAATTTCACACGTAAATTGGGATTCATCTAGTAGGGCCTTTTTCTAACTAGGGACGCACCATTCTTCATTTTTATCTTCATCTCCCCTAAGGAATGGTGAATGCCTTTGATTTCATAGTACACCTGCACGGGAATAAATCCTCAAATCCATGTAGAAAATCAATGATCTTTGATAGTTCCTTCTCTATCCAAGTAATCCCCAATAATAGATTCCTTAGTTTCTTCTTCCGAATTGATGTTAACTTTCTTCTTCTTTAAACGCTCATGGTAGGCATGTACACAAGTATCAAAGCATTGTCCACTACTTTGCATGTCCCTATAGAATGGTTAACATATGAGCTTTCGATTCCTCTCCATCAATCACATACACCAACTTTCCTTTTTCTTTTTCCAAAAACATGTGCTCAAGTGTAACTCTTCTATTTCCTCAACTTATTCAAAGCACGCTCCTATACCGGTTCACCTAATAATTCTAATAGCCTATCTTCCATTCGGAACTATCCCCATGATAAGGCACTTGATACCCTACAAGGTATTATCAATCAATCTCTTGGTACTCCAATACTCAAAGGTTTGAATAAGGTCAACTGCAAGCTCGCCAATTCCTCATCCGCGGTGTGTCTCGAATGAATGTACCATGCACACACACAACCCCGTAGTGTAGAATATAACTTATGCACCTAGAGGGATGGTGGCAAAGCTTTTGCACCTTCTCTCCAAACCCGTTCACATTCTTGGCCATGGAAAGAAGTGGGCTCCTTCCCATGGTAGTCCTTGATGATGGTGGGTACATTACTCCTAGAAAATCGACATAGAGAGCAATTCTTACCTCACGCCACTCTAAAAGCTTCTCTTGATGTGTGGCCCACAAACGAGATACTTTTCCAAGCAAGACATAACTTAACATCTCCTCCATTCCATCTCATTCTTCCACCGAGCTTCTAACTCCTGCAAAAAGATATCGGGAAGGCTCTTCCCGAATACTTGGGCATTTATTTTCCTCCAAGGTGCCTAACAGTGCACACCTTTGTTACCTTGGTCACCGATCCTCTCAATTGCCATCCCATTAATTCGTAAGTTCCATGCACCCAATTGTCACAAGATAGACTGGTGGTATCACTTACTGACTAAGCATCTTTAAACTAGATAACTCCATTAGTAGGGTGTACCATCTCAGGGTCTCGATTGAGTGCACATAAATTTTGTCCAAAACTTCTTCTCCCAACGGTTCAATATAGGGCGTCGACTTCCCATCAACCGAGGTATAATGACCCATTCCTCTTTGTTCTCAAAGCTGATGTACCCTTTGTTGAACTGAAGGTCCACATTATTTTTGTAACACCAAGGGTGCCCAAGTAGTCTTTGGGAAATTTTCGCCTTGACGAGCGCAAGACTTTGAATTCCCAGTAAACTTGGCTCCCGAATAATAATAGTTGCATCCTTTAAGACACCAATGGGCATTGCCTTAGTCTTGTTTTCCATATACAACACACTCAAAGATGGTTGTAATGCATGTCTTCTCATCGATGCCATGCATCCAAAGTTAGAATGTTAACCTCCGCACCAATGTTAATGAGTATATTGGTGAGGAGTCATCCATCTACAATCTGTTATAAGGGGGAAGGTTCATGTGCAAGACCTATCTCTCGTGCTCTTCTCTAACATGTGGTACCTTGTCTCTCAACTAGGATCCTAGCAAGGGAATGATGTTCTCCTTCCTTAGCATTTTACACATGTCCTTGACCTCATCCAGTCATCCTTTTGTTCCTCAACTCTCCTTCATTATTCCTCCTTTCTGGATTTCTCCTTTAGACATTGGATCTCCCCTTGTAAGCTTTGAATAACATCTATGGTGTCCTAACATATCTCCTTCGGATGTGTGGGGTCTTGATATTTTCCATGAATAACCTCCTCCCTGATAACAAGGGTCTTCTATCTTGGTACCTCTCTTGCATGTGTAGGTTCTGCCATTGTTGTTACCAAGACATGCTCCAAACCTTCATCCCGTGTTACCCGAGGCATCCATTTTATGTCTGCCTTCTTGATGTTGACCATTGTAGTGCCCTTGTCCTTCTGGTGCTGCTGATTCATATGCTCAAATAATTGAGAGATCTCCTCATACTTATGCTTCTTTCCACACCATAAGTCTTCGTAAAAGTCTAGGCACTCATGCTTGTAATGTTCTGTAGATCCACAGTTAAAACATGTTCTACGTGGGAACTCACTCCTTCCTCTGCGGTTACCCTGACCATAGAATCCTCCTCGAAATCCTCTTCCATGCGTGCCTCCATCTGCGTGCTCCTCGTAACGGCGATCATCATTTTTAGAACCTTGGAAAATGTTGGTTTTGCATACCCCATGATCAATGGCACGATGGATCTCGGTCAATGAGCCTACATTCTTTAGTATCATGGGTTGTAGAGGTGTAAATATTCCAATAACAAGATACATTATTCCGATCATGCACTTTGTAGCAAGGGACATCTACTTACATCATGGTCCCCATAACAAATCGACAATCTATCGTCATGTGTGTACCATCCTCCGGGGAAATTATCCTTAACGTGCCCCTCTATCTCAAAATCAGGCACCATAAACCACCGCGAGTCTCATGGATTGAGTTCGTAGACAATTTTTCTAACTATTTGGCCATAGTAGAAATTTGATCCTCCAAGAATGGGCTAACACCAGTATCAATACTACCAACAGCCTCGTGTGTGCAAGGCGATTCCAATGCTTTGCGCGGATCTATAAAAGTTTTATGAGATAAGGCCTTTCTAAAAGGGGTGATCAATACTCCAACAAACCATTGTGCATGATGTGAAGGGTGAGTATCATATGATAATTTAGACAAGAGAGTTTTAAAACATGCATCATACCCCACACACTCTCTCGTCATTCCTTGTTGAATCTCCTTTAAAGCATTAATGCTTGTCTCCGCTCAAACTCGGGAATGTGGAACTCTGTTAGGAATTCATTATTTACAGAGTGTAGTCCACCACCGTTTGATGAGGGTCATACTTTCTATAATAGCTATGCGTGTGCCCTTGTAGTGTGGTCACAAATTGACTTGCCTTTCATTCTAGTATTGTGATACCCTTTGTGTGCCATAGCAGTTCACACTTGTGAAAATGTTCCGCAACATCTTCAATGCCCCTATAGTCTGGAAAATGTAGAGAAATTTCAAAGAATACTTGAGGTGGTGGCTAGGGTCCTTGTCCTGAACTAGATCCTTGGTTCCCTCCAGTGTTTCCTCCACCACCTGATCCACCAGGTCCACCAAGTCCTATACCTCTAGAGCCACCAGATCCATTGGAACCCTTTGGGTCAAATAGGGCCTCGCTGAGGAGTGTGCGAGTGCCCCCACCGTCCCACCGAATCGCATGTGCGCTGATCTTCTATGATAGTGCACCACTACCACTAATTTTTCCCATGCCACTCCACGATGTGAGCCTAAAATCTTATACTTTTGCCCCTTTTCCAAAAACTCCTCCGAACACCGGAATATGTAGCCATAGAAGAAGGAACTGAAAATTTGTACCTCGTAGGCATGGATCTGTCTCTTCTAATTATATCAACTAGGTCAGAACACTTCTTCCTGGATCGGGAAAACCAAGTGCTAGGGCTTGGTCACTAGGTGAGTTTAGATATGTGCCAAAGACTCTCCTCTCTTCATGCAAAGAACTCTCACGAATCAAGGGATATCCCTCACGCGTTTGCCAAGTTGGGGTAGATAGACTACTCATGTTCCACGTCCTCCGTGTGAACCTCAACTCCTTCCTACAATGTCTATCTCCATAGATCCATCACACTAGCATCCTTGCATCATCCAATAATATCCCTTTCCCACGCTTCTCTATACTTGAGCCATCTTTCTTCCCTCTCCTTCTCTGTCATGATATCTTCCATCTTCCTCCACCCAAGTGCCCTTACCTAGTGCTCAGAATGGTTTAGCCAGCCATTGGGAGTGCCTCTAAACTCATGGTAACCATCAATATCTTCATATCTAGAGGAATAACATGTAGAAATGTTCCTCTAGGTTCTCACAAAAATTCAAACTCAACAACCTCTGGACAAGAATACGTAGAGATGGCATACTCCAGAGTGTAGCTAGCTAGTACTCCTCTCCACCAATGATCAAAACACATAGGTCCATGTCGATCTCGCATCTGTAACCTTTGGTAGTCTTCTTCGGTCCACACATGCAATATATAATGCTAGCTTGATCTAGACACATAGGCTTAAATCCATTCATATAAATCTACTGGGAAGCAACATAAGAAGGTATCATATAGCTCATGGTAGACGTTCTCTTCTACCCATCTACGTGTATTAAACTTAGGTCCAGTGTTGAATCTCTGAGAAAATTCATCCTCCATGCTCTTAAACCATGATTCAACATTTTCCAATGTTAACCAATCCATCATTACTCTTTATACAGATCATGATGTATGCTATATCCCACTACAACTTCAAAAATAGGGTCCCAACAATGGAACCAAGATGTAGTCATTTTTACTCCTATCACAAAAGGAAGAACCCCATGTGCGCCGGCCTATCACCCAGTAGAAGCTGAGTGGTCACACGAGGCATGTGCGGATATTGAGTCTCTCTTTTATGTGAGTTTAGTGGGAAGCATTATCTATTATTAGTGTAGGAGTATTTAGGAAAGAAGTTGAGACATACAAGAACCATAGGGCTCATAATAGCCTCTAAATCCTTGCAATCACTTCAGACTGAGTGCTTTAACAGATTCTAGAACATATACTATAACAGAAATAAAGATACAACCATTCATTCATAGCATGAAAGGAAAGAGAACTCATATGAATGAAATATGCATTAAACCCATTGATATTCATATCTATTTATAACAAGTAACCTCAATATATTCATTGGTTCATTACATAGTGTCACAGAGAGAAGACCGCAATCATGCACATCACTGGATGTATGTAGCTAAGCTAACAAAAAAGAAAAATAAAACTCCATGCTTAGTACATCCTTTCCTGAACCAAAATATCCACTTGCAGTAATTCTATAGAGCTTCGCTTACTCTCTAACCCACTATTCCCTATGTATATCTAGATGATATATCTCTCTCTCTACATGTATATCTTTTCTACAAAGAAGAACTTATATTTATCACTTTCAGGGTTACCAACTTTCCTTACTATGCCCTCAGATTCATCACCAAGTGTTGAATGTGGTCCTCCATGTGAGCATGTTCCTTCAGACTTGAGCTCTCCACTCCATCTCATGATGATCTTCTAGAAGATTCCATCCGGGGCATGCTCTTTCCTAGGCCAACCTATTGCCAGGCTGCATCTTATCCACATGCAACCGATCATGCTTTTCACATGTTCTACCTTGGGTGCTCAAATTGTCTAAGTCCCAAACCTCCTTTCGCGTGTCGCACATGCTATTTGCTTCCTAAAGCCTTTCTCTTGTGCTCTTTTGCCTTGCATGCCATCATATAACCGGGATCCCACGCACCTAAGCACCTTCATACTTGGTCAATATTCTAAGGGCATAACACCACGTGCTTAAAGAAAGAGGATAGGTTGAGGGTGGTAGCACTCATTATTGAGTATAGCAAGGTGCTCACAGAGGTTAAATTCACTTCCCAATCTGCTAAGGCTGCATATGATACTTGTACAGACAAGGATAAGGTAGCAAGCACCTTGGTCGCCACACATAAAGTGGAGCTAAAGAATTTCCAAGATAAGAATAAAGGAAATAGGGTAGAGAGGGACAAGGTTCTTGCCAAAGTAGAAAGAAAATCTGAGGCAATTGAAACATTAAGGGGTTCAATCAAGGCCTGGATGAAAGAACTATACCCTCATATTACTAGGAGGATGGACATGCTCGAAGACCTGGGAAAGGAGATGGAGAAGATCATTGACACTTTGGGTGCCTAGGGAATTGGCCTAAGTTTTGATGAGGTGAGCACCCTGATCGGTGACCTCTGTCAGAAGGCACAAAGTGAGGTCGACATATGGAACAAGCTGGAGGTAGACTTGTGGAAGGATTTTCCTAGCTTGTTGAGTTAATGCCCCCATTCTTCCTTCTCCCCCAATTCTTTCATTCCTTTATTCTTTTGCAAAATGTAAGACTACACCTTGGTTCCTTAAGGCAACATACATCTTGGTTAAGTGGAGTGTTTCCATGGATGGAGAATAGGCATAGTGTGGGGTGATGTTGGACCCCTAGAATATTGACCAAGTATGAAGGCGCATAGGCACGTAAGATCCCAATTATGGAATTGTACGCAAGGAAAAATTGTGCAAGAGAAGGGTTTAAGGAAGCCTGTAGCACGCGCGATGCATGAGGACATAATCAAGGGTTCAGGACTTATTTAATTTGGATGTTTGGAGAAAAACATGTGAAAATCATGACCTGGTTACATGTGGATAAGGTGCCAGCCTAGCGACATGTTGGCCCAAGAAGGAGCATGCTAGAAGCTTCAGAAGCTCATCATGGGATAAAGTGGAAATCTCGGGCCCGGAGAAGCATGCTCACTTAAGAGGACCACATTCGGACACTTGTCACTAGATATGAGGGTACTGGAGGGTGAGTTAGAAGCCCACGAAAGCCATAAATATAAGCACCTACGGTGATAGAGATAAATATAGAGAGTGGGTGGAGCTCAGAGAAATGTTGCAAGGACTTTGTCGGTGGATAGTTGTATTCGGGAGATGAGGCATTAGGCTTGGGGGTTGTAAATTTTCTTTTGGTAGCTAAGTTACATAAGTCCGAGTGTAATGCATGATCGCGGTCTACTTCTCTATGACCCTCGGTAATGGATCCATGAATGTAATGAGGTTACTGTATATATATATATATATATATATATATATATATATATATATATATATATATATATATATATATACATGAATATCAATGATTGTGATGCATACTTCTCTCTTACGAGTTCTCTTTCCTTTTATTATTAAGTAAGGATGCTTGTATGTTTCTTTCTATTGTGATATACGTTATGGATTCTATTAAGTACTCTACCCGAAATGACTACAAGGATCTAGAGGCCGTTACGAGCCATATGGTTCTTGTATGTCCTAAATTCCCTTCTAAAATATATTACACAAATCATAGATGATGTTTCCCACTAAACTCACATAAAAGAGAGACTCGGCACTGCGTGTGCCTTAGGTGAATGCCCAACTTTCACCGGTTGATAGGTCGAGTGTGCATGGGGTTCCTTTCTTTTGTGTTAAAGGTAAAAATAACTATAGTCATTAGGGGAGATGAAGATAAAGCTTAAATAGGGTGCACACCTAGTTAGAAAGAGACCTTATAGAATGAACCCCAATTTACGTGGAAAGGTCAAAGAAGAAATTGATAACATGTTGAAGTCTAGAATTATCAAGCCCCTTGATGAGTCGAATGGGTTAGTCCAATTGTGATCAGTATCAAGAAGGATGGACGGATTAGAATATGCTTAGACTACAAGGAGCTAAATGTTGCATGTGTGAGATCCATTCCCATGCCATTCACCGAGGAATTACTAGGAGTTGTAGGGCACGAAATATATTAATTTATAGATGGGTTCTATGGGTATCATCGAGGTTAGGATTACCTAAGAGGATCATGAAAAGACTACATTTACTACTTGAATGGGGCATATTTTCCTATCTTGGCATGCCTTTTGGTGCGAAAAATGTGCCTGCTTTGTATTTTCACACATAGTTGTCCAAGAATTGAAAGAATTTATTCACAAATTCTTATAGGTATATTTAGATGATTGGATGGTGTATGGATTATTTAAGGATCACTATGAAAATTTACACTTAATTTTTGAACGGTGTAGACATTTGAGTATCTATTTGAACATCAAAAAGTGTATATTCGCTACACCATTTGGGATACTTTTTGTTAGGACACACAATGTAGGGAGGGTTTGCTAGTTGATCCAAAAAAGGATGTAGTTTTATAGGTCTAAGGGATCCTACTAGTGAAAGTGAGGTGAGAGGATGTTTGGGTCATACAGGATATTACATAAAATTTATCAAAGGCTATGCCAAAGTTTCTACACCATTAAAAGAGTTACTGAAAGGGAAGGGTATGTTCTACTAGGGAGAAAAACAACATCGCACATTCGATACATTGAAGGAGACACTTACTACCGTGCCTATTTTGTGTTTTCCTTTATGGGAAAAACAATTTCATGTACATGTTGACACCTCTGGCATGACCATTCACGCGGTGTTGGCCCAACCTAGAGAAGGTATTGTAGATCATCCTATCTATTTCGCTAGTAGAAAGATGACTCATACGGAATAGAATCACACAACTATAGAGTGTAAAGCTTTGTCAATGATCTACATGTTGCATAAATTCTGTCAATACCTACTAGTTACACCATTCATATTTTATATAGATCAAATGGCATTGAATTATTTGGTAAATAAGCTTTTTTACAAGGGCACATATGTCGATGGGTGCTTTTTTTTCAAGAATTTTATTTTATAGTTGTGGTAAAACTAGAAAAAGTAATTATGGACCAGACCATCTATGAAGAATACAATCGGGGAGATGAAGCATAGAAATTGAGGATACCATGCCAGATGCACAATTATATAAGTTACACAAAGCGCCATCGAACTAGAGGAATTTTTTTGTCTTTTTATGTAATCGGGATGACACCAAAAGGAATAAAATCCTTGGAAAATAAATAACTTGTTATACACTCCACACCCTATATTTTAATCGGTGGTGACTTGTAAAAATTGGGTCACAATGGGGTATTATGTCATTGTGTATTGGAACATGAGCACATGGGAATTATGGGAGAAGCTCATGGTGGAATTGTAGGTGGAACTGTGTAGGTGATACCACAACATGCAAGATTCTACTCTTAATTTGGATTATGGGTGTGAGACCCTTTATAAAGATTGTAAGGAATTTTGTATGGCATGTGACCATTATCAACATCTTGGAAGACTAAGTTCGTGAGATGAAATGTCTCTAAGACCTATTACTTAGACCAAAAACATTTTAGAGATGTGCTATAGATTTTGTGGGTCCTATTTCACCACCAGTGCGTGTAGAATCGGGTCATGCTACATTATAACTTGAATAGACTATTTAAAAAATGGGAAGAAAAAACACCTAAAAAGGACTGCGATAAGGGCTACATCAGCTCGGTTTCTATAGGAAAATATTATTACAAGATATGGATGTCCTTTTATTTTGACCAGTGATAGGGGCACACTTTTTTCTTAATGATACAATCAGAATCTTATTGGATGAGTTCATGATTGCACACCATAAGACTACACCTTATCATCTTTAGGAAAATGGAACTACGAAGCTTTCAACAAAATTCTATTCCAAACATTGACAAAAATTTGTGATGTTGGAAGAAGGGATTGGGATGATAAATTATCTTTATTACTTTGGAAATATCAACAACATATAAAAGGTTAAACAAAGCAACACCATTTCAGTTAGTGTTTGGCATAGAATTTGTTCTTCATATGGAATTTATGTTACCTTATTTGCATATTACGCATGTTGGAGGTTGAATGATGAGTAAGATTTAGAAGAATGGATTGAAAAGATAATTTAGCTAGATAAGCGATGATCCATAGCACATTGGATTGAGAGATCATGAAAAGGCTAGGAAGAAATCATGACATGATAAAAACATAAGGGACAAGAAGTTTGATATTGAAAAAATGGTACTTATCTATGACTATGTTTTTACACCATCCAAGAAAACTTAAAGTACATGGGTTGGGGCCGTATGTTATCACTTAGATCCTTGAAACAGTGCTTTCCGGTTAGAATAACTTGATGGAACACACTACCAGTTACTTCAACGGGAGTAGGTGAAGACATACTATAAATAAGTCTTCTTGGTGTTTGTAATAAGGCAAGTATTGCCATTTAGATTAGGTTTTCAATCATGTATATCCTTAATGTGTTTCCTTCTTTATTGCTATGCTTTTTCAATTTAGTTGGTGTGTTGTGTAATAAACACGCTTGTGCACATGAATTCAATTATTATATGAAGTATGTTTATGCGTAGAAGACTACACATATTTTTAGTGTGGGGTGGATTATTGATATTCAGGTAAAAATCATGGGAATTGAAAGGTGAAAGGAATAAGTTGTTATGGGTGCTCTTCAAGTCAAAGGATTGCTTCTAAAAAGTGACCAAAGATGGAGATGAATGAAGGGGTAGTATAACATGAGGTAAGAAGAGGCCATAAAAACTACCAGTAGAAGGTGCAACGACAAGGTAATCAAGTGTAAGGAAGAAAATTGAAGAGAAGTCTATGACCAGATGGTAGGAAGGTGCGCTAGAAGGTTATAGATGGGGTGCGAAGATGTAATGCATGGAAAGGATGGAATTGGTCAATTAATGAGAGGATATTTGGTAGGTGAAGGAGAAATGAATGCATAAAAAATTTGAAAATCTATATAAGGATGGGATGCGAATTCATTTTTACCATTGCGATTAAGAGTATTTAAAAAGAGCTAAGTGTGAAAAGTGAGTGATCAAATTGAGGTGTGAGAGGTGTGTAACTAGTCGTGATAAAGATATCTATGTACAAAAAGAGATTGCATCCCTGGTGGTGAAGGGTTTGAGTGAAGCAAGGTGTGAGAGAGGATTTAGGGCTCCCGATTTCACCTAGGGAATGCTGAATTGAGCTAGGGTTTGATTCACACATTACAGAATTCAAGAGGTGAGGATCTATAAAGGATTGTAAGGTAGAAATGACACCCAAGAAATAAATTACACTAGGAATGAAGGGAAAGAAGAAGGTGGTCAAAGAAGAAGAGGAGATAGCTCCGAAATTAATTTTTATGAAATGTAATATCCAGAGGGGTTATCATAGGCCAGAGTGGGATTCTCACATCGAAAAAATAATGTGAGTGAGTACGACCACCGTACCATAGATAATAAGGAGCTCGATACCTTGCTAAACACAAAGACAAATAAATGCATGACGAGAAGACAAGCCGAGTGTATGAATATGATGGAAAGAAGCTATTGCAAAATATTAGAGTTTACCAACTATATGAGCTCCCTTACTTTAGGAAATATGAGCCCTTATACTAGTGGCTCATGAGTAGAGTGCACGAATATTTTTTCTACTTTGCAAGACATAGAGCTAGAATTTCAGTCACGCTCATCTCTATGGTAATGAGGTTGAAAGGCATAGGAGAAGATTTGTGAGATGATTTTTTTAAAAATGCCATGATATTAGAGATCGAAAGGATTTGAGGTACACAAAGAGTCCTGATATGGACATTGATAAAATAAAGAAATATCCAGTTGTGCAAGCAACCACACATCTCATTACAAAGTTAAATGACCAAGAAAGGTGGTCACAAGTGAATACCATGTGGCTGCACATTGCTAAAAAGATGTCTGAAGGGGTAGTCTACAACATTTCACGTTACATTGTAGAAACTATCATTGAGGAAGCATGCATAGGAGGAAGGATCAGCTTTGGAGTTATTCTATTATCACTTGGTGTTCATGGAGATCGGAGTGCCTGATGGACCAAAAGAAAAGATATGAGAATATCCCATAGAGCACAAGTCACCTACAAAACATTTCAAAAAGTACTTGTGTGAAGGATCGATGACAGAGCAGGTCAAGAAAAGGGATAAGAATTTGTACAATAGGCTCCGTGCAACCTTTGAAGAAGAATGGTGCATTCCCAAGGACTTTCCTTTGGTGGTTGGAAAGGTAGTTTAGTTTGTTATATACCAACATTTTTGTATAGCGTGGTTTACCATGAAGGATGGAGCATGGAGCCCTTGGTGTAAGTTACCACATACCTTCACAACAATGTACTTCCAAAGCGTCAAGACAAAGGTTCATAGACGTGCGACGCCTCATGTTCAATGTAGACAAGGTAGATTGTGACTACCACACACTAAGGAAGAAGTATGTGTATCCAGGAGGGGTGCATATATTGAAAGGCTCATTTCAGATGTATTGAGCATTAAACCAGTAAGCTTGGCTATGGGAGATGTTGGAGTAGCATTGGTGTACCTCCAACTAAATCCCAAGTTGGAGAATAACAAGTATGTGGAAGATGAGTTCACACTTCTAGCACCACCAAAGGGGAAGAGCACAATTGAGAACATACCAGTACCTAATCCCATAGAGCTAATTGAAGTGGAGGATGAGGAGGATGAGCACGAGGATAGTGGTGGTTTGGAGCATAGAGGTAGAAGACATCCTATGAACAAGGGTGAAGTTGAGTGTGCGACTACACCACCTCAGCCACAAGAGGGGGATGATGAGGAATTGGATGTAGTCCAAGGAGAGCACATGTTTAAGAGAGTAATCAGGAGAACAAGGACCTAGGGTGCTACTCTCGAAAATAGTACACAAATCACCTGAATCTCTCCATAGAAGGAGACAACTATGAAAAGGAGAAGGAAACTAAATTTGAATGAGGAGGTGGAAGAGTAAGAGGAAAGTGCACCTAATTCTCCTACACCTCCAGAGAATGTAGAAGAACAGAAGGGTGAAGAAATGAAGAAAGGATAAGAGGAGGAAAAGGGAACAGATGAGACAATTATAGAGACTTCTTAGGATATGGAGGCACAAGTCCCAAATCTGGAGGCTCAAGTTCCTAAGTAGCCAAGGTCTAGAAGAAAAAGTGGAGAGAACATTCCACTAGCCATGGGTTATGCAAAGGATGCAGGTAAAATTGTTTCCGCCGTTTCTAGAGCATACTATCATAAAAGGACTTATATAGATGGGAATTAATGGATGAAGATATGGCTACAGTGCTCACAAGGAAAAAATTATCATGGTCCATGCACACACACATGGATGAGACATATTTTTATGTGTGTGAGGATTCGTGCGTATCTCGGAGGTTGAAGAAGGCACCTCAGGCTAGACACATGACAGTAAATCCTATTGTCATGTCAAATGAATAGGTAAGTAATGCATTCATGAAATTCTCAATGGAGGTGGCGAGGCAGAATATCGACAAGGCTACCACAATTATGGTGCTCAAGGAAGAGATTAAAACTAAGGATAGAGAAAGAGTGCATAATGCGAGAAAAGAGACTTAGCGCAGAAAAAGAACATTGTATTTATCAGCATCACAGAGGAAATTGGTGATAATGTTATAAGAGCTAGGTCACACTTAGAGCCAAAGGTACCAAAGACATTTCCTTGCAATACACTATGTAGGTACATTGGTGGACCTAGTGTTTGAAGATGAACCTCTGCACATGCCAACACCAAAGGATCCAACAAAAGGGGTAGAACATGAAAAGGATTCAGTGATGTAGAAGATTGCATCATATGAAGGACTACTGAAAGTGTTGCAAGAAGAAATGAAGAAAGTAGACCAAACCTTGAGCATATGCATAGCTCCAAAGGTTCACATTAACATAAAAACCCTGGAGGAGAATAATGAGGTCCAAAAAGTGATGAAAGATGAAACATTAGGCCACGTAGAAATATTATCAATGATTAATCATAAGCATGAGGCCTTGGAAGCAGCACAAGAACCACATAAGAATGGGTTGGAAGAGCTTGGGAAGCTCATTATGCATAAGATGGATTTACTAGAGGGAAGGATGACTACGATGTCTAGCATTGTGTTGGTTTTTTTACTGAGAATGAGAAAAGAGAGATTACGAAAGATGAGCTGGAGTCTATTGACATGGAAATTCCAGAAAGAGAGAGGAGGCACTCTTTGAGTGGTAGACCTTGGAGGCTAAAATAAAAAAGGAATATCCTCAATTAGTTTTTCAAGTTGTAGAAGAGGGTGTAGAGTAAAAACATTCTTTCATTCTTTCCATTCTTCTATTCTTTACTTCTTTCCATTCTTCAATTCTTTACTTTAGTTTTGGAGATGACCATTGTTAGGGCAACAATGAGATTAGTGTGGGGTAATTTTGATTAGAGAACACTTTAAGAAAAGCACACAACAATATTGCATGGGAAAACAAGTCATATTCACAGGTGTGAATGGATAGGGAGAACACGTGTGTGGAACAAAAGTTTATATTTTCAAAACTTAGCCATATTTGCTCATGAAGGTCTATTTTTAGAGATGGCATGCAGAGCACAAAAATGAGGCAGAGACGTGTGCACCACGCATTAGATTTTTGGAGGATTAACTACAAAGCACTTTTCATGGACACATGCTGAAAATAGATCTACTACTGTCAATTAGCTAGCAGTAGTCTATTGTTAGTGCACTTGCATGTGTGGCTAGTTTTGTAAAGGTGCGTGGCTAATAATAGCATGTGACCTATTTTAGGAATGGATAAGTGGTGAAGGGAAAATCCCCACCCTTGTAAGTATGTATTAAAATGTGTAATAGAGAGAGATCAACATAAAGAGATATAAAGACATACATAGAGGAGATATATACATAATTATGTTGTTACACGCATACTACTGTTATTGTAATGAAGCTTTTGTATACTTATTGCATTGAATATAATGGAGGTTAATGGCTGACTCTAAGTGTTAATTTTGTGCATATATAAATCTAGTATGTTTTTATCTCATCACGGTTAACACTTTATTTTGTTCTCCCTTAGGAATAGATCTGGTATGCTCTATAGAATGATGTGTTAGTAATAGAACTATATATGTTAAAGTTTTCATCATGTTAGCATCCTGCAACAACAACCCTAAAGAGGACTGGTACCTTTGCGTGCTTTGGGTGAGCACTCGGTTTATCTTTGAATGATGTGCCAACATGTGTAGGGTTTTATTGGATTTTTATCACTAAATTATAGGATGCATCAATAATAGTGTTGACCTTATTAAGGTATATCTTGAATTAAAATCAAAGGGCATAACATATATAGCTATATATATGTGTGCACATAAATACACACACACGTGTATATGTACATATCTTAATCAATATTACAATATTTATTCGACTTCTTGGAACCAATTAATAATGGTTCAAAAGGTCGATTAATGGCTTAGACAAAAGTTAATCAAGAACTTGGGTCTATGACCCCATTATTGTAAATACCACTTTTTCCAACCATGGTCAATGACCATTGTATTTATTAAGGGTGAACCTGGTCTTCACAACAATTAAAATCACAAGGATAATAAAATTAAATGATTGCACATCGTTGTAGTAGTAAGATCAATACAAAATGTAATGATGATCCATGAAGTAGTTCAACAGAATAAATCAAGCCATTATTATCAACTTTATAGATAATGAGATCAACATGATTAAAACAATAGACATAATTATTATTGTTATAAATTCATCAAGCCAAGTATGATAACAAAAAAATATTACCTACATTTAGACAAATTTTTCATTCATCCAAGGTGAAATCATGGGGTATTACATAATGTTCACCCACTACTCGGTGAACATGATATCCGAGGCTCCTTCATGTCCTCCCCCTGTCCTCTCTCTATGTGGACCACCATCACGCCTCAACTACACTACACTTGTCATGCTCCCGAAGATTCTTATTATTCTACAATCTCCTCTCTCCATCCATGTATGATGCATACCATGAAACATCAATTAACCTCATATTCACTATGCAATCATAATAACATGTCTTATCCCCTAGATCTTGGTATTGCTCTAAGGTCTTAAAATTGGGTAGAACCATATGTCTTACTCCCTATCAACCTCCTGTGATGCACCACCTATCACATGAGATGGAGTGCCTAGATCTCTGTATTTTCCCATAGGGAATTTCTCTATTTCGATACCTATCCCTCTCTTTGGATAGCCAAGTCTCTCTCCCTGGTGCATCCCATCATGATCCACACACACAATGTCTTTATCCTAGTGATCTATATTTAAATCCTCTTACAGGTAGGATATCTCGGCCTCCACACCTCCATCTCCCCCACAGGTGTTGATGTATCTCCTCCTATAGGAACCAATATCTCTCCTCCTACTTATACCACCTCCTTAGCTTCTCATGCTACCCACTACCTGTGTCATCCACTCAAAAAAACCCTCTGCCACTCCCACATCATCCTCATCAATATCATAGGGCTCTACCTCCTCCACCAATGGATTGACCATTATAGAATTATTTTAGTCTCTCTCCACCCCATCTTGTCTATATCGATTGGTGCTATAGGCACCGTCTGTACCAACCCAAAGCCCGGCTCATCACATGTGGAAATCATACTACCTCCATCATCTCTAATGTCTAACCCTACACCCATCTCACTCTTCTCATACCTATAATATACGCATCTGTGATTGAACATACAAGGAATCCTCTGTATGACCTCTATCTAACATATTCAACATCAATACTCCCCAACATCTCAACATGCAAATCCTTTCCCCTCTCACCCCTATCTCTATGATCTTGGTCAGCTCTCCATTTCAAGAATCCAACTGAAAAATTTATATGGTCTCCTGTGATCCATGGAAACCTTGATATCCTCACCAAAACTATGTGCTCATATGACCAACAATGTAATAAAAAGTGCACATTCAAACTCAATCTCCTCCCCAACATGTACATCCAAAACTCAAAGTACACTTGTGCTAGTAAAGCTTCCCCAAATGGGAACATTGTTCTATGATTAACAATGTCTACCACACTTCTTGCTAAAGCCCATGTAAATTTGGCTCCACCTAAATTTAGTAATGTATATCAAGATATTTCCATTATCACTAAACATATCAGCCGGTTCCCCAACATTGTAGGCGATAATAGCATGTTGTAGAAACTAAAAATTTGCACTTTCCTATCTTCATTTAATTATCTTGTTCACAATATATCACCACATTAGATTAATTATGTCAATACGATCAAATAAAATATTTCCTCATATACACTAATATTATATCCCATGATATTTTAATTCACCTAAGTGATCTCTCTAAATATTATTTAAAATTTCCCTAATTCCTTATCGACACTCTATCATGGGTATTTTTATAAATCCCCCATTATCTTATCAAAATATTATATTATCATAAAGAATCATATATTCGTACGTTTGATATATCTTAATCAAAAAACCTAATATATATCCTAAACAAATCTAGGATAAATTAAAACATATCTAACTAATAAATCCTTTCCCCGACACCTCATTACAAAACATGACCCTTTGAAACCGACCAACAAACCCATCCTTTGAAATTTCAAATAAAAGGCTCAAATTAGGAATTTTTTCCCATACAAACTCAATAATCCTGAAATCACGGCAATTTGTTAAATTGACGGTGATTATTAAGCCCAAATTGTAGCTCTTGATGGGATCATCTATTCGCAGTGTTAAACCTCATTCTTACGTTAGAGCATGTTATTGTTGTGTTACACCAATGACGACATGACATCATCCAGGCACCAACATTCATCTTCACCAAGAAAGTCTAAGAATCATTTTGGAGTTTAGTCGGCAGTCGATAGATCTCCAATCAGCTTTAAGCCTCGTCCTCCATACCCGTTCAAGGTCAGATTTTATCCTGCAATCTTATTTCTTCATTAAAATATTTCATTTTGATTTATTAACTGACATTAGTATTTTGAAAAATCCATAGTCTCAAATCATAGGGATCAAACATTATAATTTTATTAGGCTATTATTATTTTCTAGAATGTGATGATTCATTGAATCACCTGTGATTCCTGCAAATTCTGCTCACCTATAACATTTACCCAATTTTATATATATATTATCTTATATATTTTTTACTACTAACATATTTTTCAAGCATGAATTTTTAGATTAATTTAGGTGGTCAAGGGCATGAGATAACTAGAATCCATTCACTACCTATCATCTACCATCCCTTACACTAGGAATAGTATGAAGCTCTCCATGACTTGGAATTATGCACAATTCACTCAGCCCCTCTAGATCAACTTTAAAACATATTCAAATCCACTTATAGTATTCATGAGGCCACAAATGATTTTTTGGAGTCCTATTTCTAAGTTTTACACCTTCGAGATGACTTGGCATGGTTCGAATACTAGTAAGAACCCCAACAAGAACAAATAAGCTCTGAAGTTGAATCTAAAGATCTGACTGATTCAGAACAATATGATTTTGAATCTAATTTGGATATAGATGAGGAAGAGCTTGATTATATATTTGACTTCTTTAGGGAATACTTCAGTGACCATGAGAATTAAGACTATCCTCAAGACTTTGATTTTACGAAAGAGGAAGATTCACCTTCATCTAAAAATTCTGACACTGATTTAGAAACTAACTTTTGAGCCATATCTATATATCTCATATTTTATCATCTATTATATATATATTTGATAAAATATGAAATTTCCAGAACATTTACCATTAATTATAACATGTTTCATTTTAAAAACCACTTGATTGTGTAAATAATAGGTTGACATCCTTGCATGAGGAAGTCATGTGGCTTCTAGGGACTAGACTTTTCCAGACAACCTGCTTAATATTTTTACTAATAAATATTTTGAGCAATGTTTGTGATTGCAACGTTATTTACAAGACCGTAGTTAATTCATTTGATACATGAGTGCAACAGTCAAATATCGACTATCAACATCCACGGGTTCCTCTAAACCCCGCCATTTTGAGGTTTGATAAGTTTTATTATATTTCTTATTAGGTTAAATTGAACAAGTAAAATTTACTCTAAACATCATGGCACACCTGGTAGGACCTTGTCTTTTATTTCTTTGATTCATTTCACCAAAATATTATCCTTTTTTATTTTTCTAATTCTCTGTGTAAAAATCTCCTGTGATTGGCTAAATCACTTGCGATTGGGAAAATTTTCTCTGATTATTTTTCAAAGCCTACAAATTTGTATTTTCCTTCTTGTTTACTACTTTTTTTTTTTTTTTCCTAACCTATTTGCAGGGCATTGATTCTGGAAATCTTGTGTGTTGGATTGCTGGATTTCTTGCTTTAAACATTGCTAAAAATAAAAAAAAAATAAAAGGAGCATTTAACGGTGAGTCCTAATAAATTTCTTTTTGTTTTCATTTTTGTATTTTGTTTGATGATTTTCATCAAAAACAATATTTTGATTTGGCTTTTAAAATGAACTCTTCATCCTTCCTATTTCACATATAATTAATTAAGAGGATAATATGTTGCATTCAATTTTCTCCCCCATACACAACTAAACCAATTATAAATAAAAAATGAATTTAAAACAATTCCTACCTAGGTGGATACATACTTGGATTTGATTACAAAGAGGATAAGTTGACTCAATGTTCTAGCTGAGTATAATTATCTATCTATTTGTATATATTGGATAAGCACTTGATACCCTTATCACTTTGCGGAATTTGTGAAGTGAGGGTAGGCCCCAATACCACACCCATACGAGTTGGTCCTCACGTACCTTTGGGTATATCAAGGAATCCTCGTGTAATGCCTCGTTCACCTTTGTTCCTTTTCTCCTTCAATGATCGTGTTGTTAAGCACGTAATGTCATTGTGCTCATGTTGATCTTTTGTTGGTTTTTGCCTAGTTCGACTACCTTGTTAAGGGAGATCTCATTCTCAAATTCTTTAGGTGGTTTTATTGGTGTCTCGTTGTTGTTAGGGCGTGACCAACTAGAGGGATCACCCATGTAATAATAATTATTCTTTCCAATTGTCGATTCCTGCTACTAGTGTTTTGGTCAAAATATAGTTTCGGGCAGGCTATAAATAATATAGATGGTGTTGTTCTATGTTTTAGATATTGATTTGACTATCCATATCATCATCGGGTTTGGTCGTAAACCATATCAAATCATTTATAAGGATTTACTTTTTGATTCATATGGCATTATTGTGACAAAATTAAAATATAATAATAATAATGAAAAACATATTAAATTATTTTTAAAAATGAAATAGTTTTTCAAAGTGAATGAAACAAGTTAAATGAATTGTAAAATAATAATAATAATGTTAAATAAAATAAAATAATTATAAATAAATAAATAAATAAATAAAAAAGCCCATGAATTTCTTGGGGCGAATAGGGCAAAGGGGGCTCATTTTGGTTTTTGTTGTTTTTGTCTCTCTTTGAGTAAAGCCAGTGCCACCGCCATGAGAAGGGAGTTCCAATTTGTTTTCTTTTTGCGCAACCATCTGACTTTCACCAGATCGCCTCCCCTTCCACCGCTTCACTTCTCCCTTCCACGGGTCCCTGGGCATTAGCAATGTTTATTGGGTTCTGTGGCTTCCTCCCAGCTTTCTGCCTGCGCCAACATCCTCTCAGCCACGCCACGTACCTGTGGGGACACCCTTCAAAACAACAAGGTAGAGGAATGATTGTCAGATGTTGTAGTTGTTACTTCCCTAGTAGACCTGTATGCACAGAACAAATGTGTAGAAGAGGTGTATGAATTGTTGACAGAATGCCTCAAATAGATGCGAGCTCATGGAATGCCATGATGGTAGGATATGCTCAAATGTGTTTGTTGAAAAGGCCTTTGAAACTTCCAAGAAAATGTATTTAGTGCCCAGTTTGGCACATATGCAAAATGTGAAAGCATACAAAACTTAGGTGAATGGTTCAACATAATACTTGAAAGATATGTGGTCTCTGGATGTAATGAGAGCAGGTATGCAAAAACAAAATGGGTCTGTTAAAAATATGTTGAACTATTTGTTTTAATGCCTCAAAGAAATGTTGTCTCATGGAATGCCATGATGGCAGCATATGCACAAAATGGATGTGTAGCAAAGGGACTGAGATGTGTTTGGTAGAATGCCTCAAAAGATGTGGTTTTATGGAACATACCCTGACCTTGTAAGCTTCATTTTTGGTTTAATTAGCTTTCAGACATGCAGGTTCAGTGCATGAGGGTTGTAAATACTTGATGGCATGAGTGCCTCTTGTAGAATCATGCCTAGAATTAATCATTATGTTTGCTGGTTTTGATGAGCACATGAGAATGTGCAAAATGTGGAGGCATGCTTAAGGCATGTGAAGTGTTTGACTAAATGCCTTCAAAAAAAAATCATGGTCTAATGGTTGCAAGATTTGAGGCTACACACAAAAGGAGGAAGATCTCATCCTATCCAAACAACAACAATAAGAAACCATTTGATCATGCTCAGCAAGTGGTGGGTTGAATCCAGAAGGAAGGAGGAATGTGATCAGAGTAGCGGAATGGTTTTCAAGTTTGTAGTTATAGATTTTATTGATAGACGTGTATGAAAAATGGTGGAGCTGAGGATGCTCGAGGTGGTTGACAAAGTGCCAAGCAAGAGATCGAATCCAAGCACTGCGGCTTCCACTCGACTTCATTCTCTAGGCATGGTCCTTCTTCCCTTACCTCTCATAATTCTCGTGTTTTATTTCTCTTTTGCAACTAAATATAATTTTAAATTATTAGAAATTTTAATACAGTTAAATGTCCCTTCAACTCGTTGCAAAACAATAAATTATCATGTCGTAACTCACGACGTCATTATAACTCATCTACTTTAAACCATGAAATATTTTCATCACTTCGAGATGATTTAGAAAAATCCTACCCTTCTTGATCACTCCAATATCATTTTATTGACCAGACAAATTTGACGCCCCATTGATAAAGTTGACCTTCTCCTTGTTTTAAATAGTTAAATTTTGCAATTTTCGAGACTCACTAAGTACCCTTCGTAACTCTGGAAACGAGATGTGAAGTTTCATTCGTGTACCTTAGTATACAAGGAGTCGCCTTGATTTTTGGTTTGACCTGAAACGATCATATGACATCCTTTTGATGCTCTTATAGGAGCCTGTTACACCGGTTTACAACAGTAGAGAGTTGTTAAAACTAGAAAGTTGGCTTTCGTTTGGGACCACCATTTGAAACCCGGAAAGAGAAATCACGTTCCATCTTCACAAACCTCTAGCATTTATACTAGACAAATGCATGGAACATTCAACATAGGAAAGAGCACTTTTTGGGATAGTTTGGCGAAGCCATTTTGTAGGCCTCCGATCACAGTTTGACGAGGTCAAACTGGACCAATTTCTCCTTGTCGCTCCAGAAAACTTGTCGCCATTTGAAAATAGTTTACTAGTTCTCAGTCCCGTCAACTCTGATGAATTCTCCTTATATAGGGGAACTAGTAGGAGGAGTTTCATCGGGTGCGCATCCATCGAACATCATTTTGGACATGATTTTACGGGCCACTCGAGATAACTTTTGTCTTTTTACAACTGGGTGAACTATGACAGTGGCCCCAAAGAACTAACCACCAAACACAAACCGTTCGCTCTTTTTCAATTCGTCGAGTTCTTTATGAATTCTTGGTATATCTAGGGACACGTAGTAAGGTAATCGTGGAGTGCATTTTCACCGGAAGATAACCTTTGGAAGAAGTTTCTTAGCCTCAAACTGTTTAGTACGTTTTGTAGCTAGTGAGAAAATGTAAAAGTAGAAAGTTGCGGACCCTCGTAGGGTTACCAAATCACCCTGGAAACTTTTAACACACATCAATAACTGTTTAAAAACACTATAATGAAACTTGTTGTGTGTATTAGAACTTTTGACAAAATGATGTTTTCTCTCTCTTCCTTTCTCTTTCTCTCTCCTGGGTTACTAAATGAAGATCCAAAAAAATAAAAATGCAATGAATACATGTTTCTAGACCCTTTTGTTTCGATTGAAAATTGTAATTTTTATTTTATGTAAATGGGAAACTGAAAAATGATAATTATGATTGATTAGGGTGGATGCCATGCCAGCGATTTATCACTGATATCTTGTTCACGTGGGTTTTGCAAGATGGAAGAATGACGACGAAAAAAGGCGATGTGTAATTTAATTGTTATTATTGTAATTTTTATAGGTCATTGTAAAATGAATAACTATCCAATGTAGTCTCTTGTTACAAAAATTTCTAATGGAAACTTGTTAATATCCATGAGATGCTAGTTTAAGGGATAACTTAGGAAATGTGCATCTAGTCACCGGTTCAGTTTGATTCTTAGTTGTGTATGGCAAAAAGGGTTTGATTTATACATAGTAAATTAAAATTGAAGTTAATATCTTGTAGTACTTTCTCAGTATTCATTAAACGATTAAATTAATCTCTGGGTTATCTTCTTACCTTGCAAACATAATAAAGAGTTATAATGGGAACACTCAACCTTAATAACATACTCGTGCATAGCTTTCCTGCATGTGTGATCCCTTTTTACCATATAAGAAATTTAAAACCGTAGAACGACCTTAAACTTTGCACTCGATGAGACCTCCTAGGTTAGGTAAATAAAACCCCTAGTCGGAGTTACCATCATAGTCATTAGGTTTAGTGACATTGTCGTGAACCCATATTTTAGGAATGACATGGTCCAACCTACCCAGAGTATGTAGTTTCCTTCTAGTTTTGGTAATCGCGAGAAGAATGTCCTCTCTTCAGGTCGACACCAGGTTGAGTGTTGAAGACCACCTTAGAAGTCACCTTATGAGTCATTGTTTGAAGGAATGATTCAGCGGTGCTACCTTGGTTTCTATCAAAATAACATCTTGGTATTTTATTGAATGTGGTTCACACATAGATACAAATCTTCCAATCATGTACCCCTTTAAGATGTTATTCAAATACTTATGTAACTCCTGATTTCAAAACAACGCTAAGAATGAGATCTTAGTGCGATGTAAGAGCATATTATATAAATGTTGCACACGAGATTGGAGTTTAGGACTAAGGTCAATCTTGGAGTCTTTATAACTTAATTAAAATTTATCATGCATTGCAAAGAATATAAGTTACCTTGGTGCGACCAAACTTTGAGAAAACAAAAGATATGCATATATATATATATATATATATATATATATATATATATATATATATATATCTTATAGGAATTCAATAAGTTTTCAAATTATAATAACAATGGTAGGGAAATAAATATAGTGTGAATTGAGAAATATTCTTGGTGAAAAGCTACCTTGTATCTAAATCTCCATCAAATCCTTTTATTGCATTTTAGACATCAGGTCACTTTCACTTGAGTTATAAGGGTAAAAATGTAGACATCAAATAAACGTTAGAGAAGAATATTTTTCATAATAATAAGATAATTAAGTACTTTGTATGTAATTTAATTTATTCCAAATATGTATGTCAGTTATGGAAATTTATATAAAGTATAAGAAGCCAACTTGAGAAGGTCGAATTGTATTTTTAACCACGGAATAAACTTAAGAAAATGTGGGTGGACATACGAGAAAATTTATCCTTGCTCATAATGTCCTTGGAATGTTAACTTTAACCAAAAATACATTTAAGGAAATGATGTGTTGTGGGTTCGCTGTTCCTGAAGCTATGTTCTTGTGGTTGGGTCTTTACTAGTAACCTTCCATTGGGAAAAGTGTAGCGTCAACATGCCTATGTCAATTTTGTGTGTCTATGTGAGTCGATGATTTTTACGATTATCGTTTGTGAGTCAATTTTTGTACTTGAAGCCCATGTTGTGTTGTGTGTAGTGAGCAATGTAAGTCAAAAAAAAATTATCCTGGTATTTTTATAGTTGTATTTGGGCATGTAAAATGAGGGCACTACACCTCCCTTAAACATACCTAAAACCATCCTTAGTTTTCCATTTCCTAGGACCCTTGTTAACCATCTTACACATTTCACCTTATAATTAAATCAAGAGAATTTAAAAAATAAAAAAATCTATCTTGCTTACTTTTGATTGTTGTTTGTAATTAATCCATTTTAGTTCATTTTAGATCATTTTTATGTGTGTGTTTGTTTACAATTGTACAAACAAGAAAAAAATCCACAATAAAACTACTAAAAATATGTAGAACCAATATCCACACCCTTGCAGCAACAAATCCCTTTATCCACTCCATTATCTACACCATTTCTGCACCTTTTTACTACTATATCTACACCATCATTTACTATGCCATTACAAAAACAAAACCCATTCCATCAACCAATTGCATCAAATCCTCTAACTGATGATCAAAGATCTTAGATTGAAATAAAAGAACAATATAATGAAGAAATGAGACAATGTATTTTAAATTCTACGCATCAGTTTCATAGTCAATAATTCAATACATCTGAACAAGAAAACATTGAACAACCATACTCCCCATCTCACAATCAAAATCTTCGAAACCACTTTCTTTGAAAGAGGAGACCTAGTTTTGAAGAAATGTTGCATTCAAATCATATTTCCCTTAATGCCTATGTGGAATCTAGGCATGCTCAAATCAAGCTGTTCACAACATAGCCATCGTCAAAAATTCCTAATCATTTCTTTGGCTCCTTGTAACAACTTGAATCCCAACCATTTTTAGGTGTTCCTAGCTCTACACATCCTATTGATTTAAATCAACAATCTATATCCCAACCACCATATTCATATGATCCTTCCTCTACCATTACAAGGCTTATTTTGAATCAGAACCTATCATTCAACAAGTACATTCATATCCACCTTTGAGTCAAATTGAAATGTCGAAGTTATGTCTTCCATTCCTATTCTTAGTCTTCATATGGTTTCCTCTCAGGACACAAACTCGCCAAACAACATACATCGTCACCTAAAATTTCTACTGGTTCAACACCTCCACAAAGTAATACTAGTACTTCATTATCTACCCCTCCAACATCTTCAATTACTCAAAACTTCTAGTGATTTCCATTGCTTCTTCTACAGTTCACTCTCAACCAACTAGTAGCATTCAAAATATTACCATGTCTATTCGACATCAAGTCCTTTAATCAATACTAGTGCAATTGCTACCACTCACCCTGTTTCATAGTACATTCCACAATAATCATTACCATTAATCTCTATACCACAATCTGCTCCTACTCAATATATTCCACAACAAGCACCATCCTTTGTGGCCTTTGCTATGGTTTTTCAACAACCACCTCCTTACTCACAACCATTTCCTTACCAGTACATACAATCTTCACAACCTTTGGCATCTCAACAATACATTCCACAACAACTCATTCATAAAAAAAATTCCTTCCCAACAATATATATCACAACAAAAATTATTCCTTCATAGGAAATATATACCCCAAAAAACATCCCTTCCCAACAATATATCACTCAACAAAATATCCCACAATAGCAAAGCAATTGTTCCGAGCAATACATTCCCAAAAAAACATTCTATAAATAACTACTCCACGATAAAAAAGTATTTCTTTCAGCAGTATACTCATCAACAAAATATCACATAAAAGGAAATCATTCCTTCCCAATAATATATTCCCAAAAACATTCCACAAAAATACAATATTCGCAACAAAAATCCCCGAACAATACCGAGATATAATCACAACCCAACCAGTTTACATTCCAACCTAGTCCATCTTCACAAAAATTAGCACAAACTAACCCTCTTCAATTCCTTATGAATCATATATCAAGTCTAGAAGCTACCTCATCTGTACCCAAAAATGTCCTCTCTTACAATCAAATTTGTAATGAACCCATTCACCCCTCAGTCCCATATAGAGAATACCCTCCTCAATGGGAGATTCGATAATTTATTAAGTTCTACAATAAGGAAGAACCCCAACAACATATTCATGCATTTCATCATGCATGTTATTTAATAGCTCATGATCAAGACCTCATGCTGAGAACCTTTCATATGTCCCTCACCGGCCCTACTCTAGATTGGTATAATAGCATTCCACAATATTCCCTTTTCTCCTTCACCCAACTTGCCCAATTGTTCTTAGAAAATGTCTCTATAAATATAGCCCAAAAATTCACCATTAATGACCTTTATGCTATTAAAAATTTAAGGATGATTCCATTTCTGATTTTGTTTCTCACTAGAGGGGTACAATCAATCAATTATCCTTTTCATTACCACAAACTGAGTTGATTGAAGTTTTCTATCAATCATGCGCCAAACATATTTCATCAACATTACAAATTCAATCATTCCAGACCTTTGATGAATCCTTTACTATGGCCCATAAATTATAATTACATGCTCTAGAAGATGGTCATGTTAAGATTTGACCTAAGAAACCATGAACTGAGTTTCCATCTAAGTCATCCTCTAGTCCCGAAAAATCTAAATCAGTTGTTAATGCCATAGTAGTCATGTCTGATCCTAAACAAAATCCTTTCTCTAAACTTTATCGTTGACAACGTAACTACACACAAATTAGGGATACATAGAACACATTCTTTAACAAGCTACTAGCTATAAATATGATAACCCTCCCTCCTATTCAACCCATCAACACATCCGTATCTAAGCCCTCGTGGTATCGAGACAATGACTATTGCAAATACCATAGGGTCAAAGGACATGATATTGAAAGGTGTCGTACATTCCACAATGTTCTTCAAGACTTGATTGATAAGGGTGAACTTCACTTAGATAACCCCAATGCACCCCCAAACCAAAATCTTAACATATTCAAATAGCCCTTTCTAAATCATCCTCCATCAATTGATCAACCACAAACAAATGTTATCCATACTCATCATACCATTAATGCCATTACTAAAGTAACACATGTTCTTGAATCTAAAATAACACCTATATCTACTGAATCAACATCCACATCTATTGAACTAACAAAAAAACCTATTGAAGAAACATATACATCTACATAATCAATGAAGACACACTCAATGACAATGCTCATTCAACATAAACATGTATTTACCAAATCCTTTTATGCTATCTTTCCATTATTGTCACAAGTCATTACCAATCCTATCCCCTTACCAATTCTACCCTCTAGTGTAGATACCCCTATAACTACACCCTCATTTGCAAACATAACTATGATACCTCTTGAAACATTCTTAACACAACCATCTCTACCTAAACCAATTTTGGGCCATGTTCATCCTCCTCATACAAAAACACAATCTAAAATTGACAAAACCCACAAATCATTTGGATTACATTAACCACATTATTCAAAATCCTCTTCCTCTATTAGCATCAACTTCAATAAAATCACCTAGTATGTCTAAAACCTCAAAAGGACCTAACAAATAGGGCATGGTTCACGTCTTTAGGATTCCTTACTATGATGAAACATACCATTTCCATGGCCCTCCACCTTTTCTTCCATCTCCTCCTAGAAATACTATTTCCACTCTTAGTGATCCTCTTTTCATGCCAAGGCCAAGACCTACCTACCCAACTTCCACAATGGGACCTCATAAACAAGATGCCATTCAATATTTTAAAGGCCCCTATTATGTTCCCCTAGATCAGAATCCCCTACGTGGTCCTAGATCCCTTATACCTAGGAATCACCCCATTATTTTGGGTCCAACACTGTCTATCAAGCTTCCATAAGTATCTCTCATCCCTCATCCATCACCACACCCAAGATCCCTTCACAGCCAATAAAATGAAAACCCATGAAAAAATTCTAACTTACTTGAAAGATAAGATATGTAACATCCACTTTTTGTCACTTCACCTCTAGAATTTTTTTCACTTTATGCAGTTGATTTAAATACCCATATATTTAAATCTACATAAACCTTAATGCCATCCATTTATGATAACTATCACGAACCATGTGCAGTTGTATGAGAGAATGCTAAACCTACTCATTCTTCCTCAATGCTCTATAAGATCCATTAAATGTATCCCTTTGGTTCCCCTTTAACAGGATATGATATATAAGTGAAAAACACCTAAGTGTGTACCTGGGTTCCACCTATGAAATTGACAGGAATCTCACATCTTAGATAATGGTGAAATCTCGACAGTGTAATCAACATCTTACACCACTTTACGGAAATTTTATGAGTCATGTATGCCATGCTCGACTCTATGACAACAAACTCACCATTGGAATCTTGTAATCTCACCTTATTCACTTGTTTAGTTATATGGATTCACAAATGTTAATGTTGTAAACAGCTACAAGCCTTGAATGAGGTACAAACCAGTTTAACCTACATGAAGATGTACCTCTATGTCATCCTGTGATGCATATGGGAAAGAAATTTTTCTCGTAACAATTCACCTTATTACTTTCCCACATATCTACATGTAGCCATCATAGGTTGATATAAGGGTGCGTGCCAGAGGTCCAACCTATCGTGTAACTCTATCAAGGTTTGTACTTAGGACAACACCATACTACAATCCAATCTCTTGATGAGACAAATCATTACAGATGCTAAATGATAGTATCCTAATGGTGACAATCGTCACCATAGGGATACTGACTGTGTAGTATATGTAGTGAGTTCACCCACCTAGAATTCTATATTGGTGCATGGTGTTTAATGTTTTCGAGGTAATCATTATAGAATAGCCTAGGGCTTACAACACCTTCTCCATAAATGGGTCATACCTAAGGTCAGGATTGAGTTGATCCCAGGATCCCCAATCTCTATAACATTTTAATTACCTTTCAATATCTCATACCCATGTTAACCATTGATGGAAACAATACTATCAATGTCAATGACTATTATTACAGTTTTAAAAACTATCCCAGCTTTAACATTTAGGCTAATGCTTCTTATTTCATATTCTAGGGTATGTACTTACATGAAGCTAAGTAATTAGGTATGATTCATTCCTTGAATTAAGTGCCATAGACTATCAATGCCAATCCTCTTTTTAGTTTAAGCACATCACTTTTCTTAATTGTAGCTCAATAAAGAGCATTCATTTATTTTACTATCTCCAACAAGTAAGATATATCTGAGGTATCCTATATGATAGATTTTATGAACCACTTACCCATTTATCTTTCACTATCATATCCTTTTAAAATATCACTCTCTAATTCTCTTTAGAGATAATATCAGTATTGACTAGGGATGAGATTTTAATGTTATGTTCCTTTAACTTAGTAAGCTTGTTCCATATTACATCAATTGTATCGACTTACATAGGTGCTCATAATGATGCATCATGGAACAACCCTAATTAAAATAATCCATCTCTTTGATCCAAATATTCCATAATGCAATTTATCACAAATCAGTAATTCTTGAAAAGTGAAACCATAATCAAAGTATAGTCATGTAAAATTACCATAAGCCCATCCTTTTTGTATCTTATGTGTAGCATCCTTATATAGGATTAGAGTTATTTTCACTTAGAATCAATAATAAATTATTATATCTTTGATAAGAGTTAGTTTAACATGTGTTTATAAAATAGCCATAGCACAAAAGTACCGATTAACATACACTTTTCATGGTTTCATGATAATCTAGTTATCTTCTTATCAGTAGTCATTAAGATTAGACAATCTTACTTCTAGATATCTTTTATTGGTTGTGTACATTCTATACAAAACCTTTGGAGAACTTATCACCACTTTTCAAGTAGGTTGATATATTGCACTTTATAATGAGGCAGTTATCCATTAGTAACCTCAACTATTTCCAAGTATGCTTAACATATAATTACTTAGAACAAGATATTTTAGGCAACGTTCATCCAATAGTCCCTTATATGTTCCCTAGAACCTCACACATAAGATATGTATAGCACTTACTACATGATTAATACAATAGTATTGTAGATGTTGATTTCTTAACTTGATAGATTTACGACTCATAACTCATCAATCAAAAAATCATCCACTTATAGATCTATATATATATATAATATATATATATAATATATATATATATATATATATATATATATATATATATATATATAGGAAATATGACTTAATTACATTTATGAGATAAATTCAACTCATGCCTTTAAGCATGACCAAAATCTTTCTTTTTAAATGAATAAAATAGTTATATTTAGTAGCAAAGCCTTTCCTGTTTCCAAGAATATGTAATTCATTTAATAACATTCAAGTCAGTCATATCTTTAGAATTTCCTCGATCAAAATAATATACAAAACTAAATACTTCACCCTTCCTTCTCTGTTGTTATCTACAAAATTGTTAGCACAAGTCAGTTCACAAGAACCGAGCATGATAAGCACCAACTTACCATAATGACATACTCTACTTAATAATTTCATAAAAATAACCCATATTATTTTTATGCATCAATATTTCAAAGCTTAAGTAGATAAAAATTCTTTCATCAACATGACAACAACAAGAAACAATTTAATGAACCATGGAAGGAATCAATTTCAGACTTACTTTTACTGAATACAACTTTCTAGTTTCTCAAAAATAGCCATATTATTCATAAGATACATAAGAATTATAAGTAATAAAGATTACCGAATAAGAGTAACAAGATTTCACTCATGCAATACCATACATGTATGCCTGAAATATTTTACTAACCATTAAGTAACCATATAAATATCAAGAATACATTCAAGCAATCACCCAATTCTTCATAACAGATCTAAAGAGGATTTCATAAATCCATAAGGACTGCTAAAGGTTCAGTCATTAATAATAAGACATCAAAAGCATTTGGCTAACGAAATACAATATTAGAGCATTTAACCTTGAGGATAAGAGGAAGAGAGCATTCATGGCATCCTACCATATAGCAATCAGATATAAATTGAGTAACATGCTACATATAATACTTACCTCAACTTAAGCACTTATATGAGCATTCCAAGAATAGAAAAGAGTACACAATTCCTTCTTCAGATATGTTTCATCATATCAAGACCTAATAAATACTAAGGTCTTTACAAGTCTTAAAGAGTGTAGGCACTATGAGTTAACGAGATAAGATACTTGTTACTTACCTAGATAGTTCATCGAACTTTTAATATCCCAAGGTTTGCTCAACACTAAATACAACTCCTAAAGAACCACTTATTCTTGATAAATCAAGACTTCTGAATATAAGAACAATCTCCTAACCCATTCTCTTGGACAATTTTAGATCATACAGGACTAAATTCATGACACAACCAGGAAAGGTCAATAAGGAACTTTCAAAACATCAAGAAACCCCATAAATAATAAATGAAATCGAGTACAATTTTCCATAAGAGAAAGAGTCACTTCCGGGTTTGCAGAAGCACCACAAATCTAAGCTAGAACCAAACACCTGGAGAGGATCTGTTACATCTCACGGACTCAGTTAAAGGACAAATCCAATTATCATCTATTATAAGGGTAGAAGTGTATAACTTACCATTTTGTCCTAGAATGGGTTACCATACAAAATCGATGCCTCCAGTTCCTTAATAGAACACATAGTAAGACAATGTGATCTACAACTTGGACCATGTTATTTACTATAGAGGGTAATACTACCAACTTTACAACCCTGAAGCCAAGGGTTTTCCTATTTTGGGACAACCTTAATCCCAGCCCTTACTAAATGATTTAATTTCCAACATTTAGAACGTAAACTTAGCTTCCGATAAAAAGATTAGTTATTAGAAAGGGATCATCAAAACTCAAGGGATAGATCAAGGTCTTTCCTTTAAACCTTCTAACATTTGATTTAAATAGTGGGTCGTAATAATGATAATTAATCATCAAACCTTTATTACAGGTTTAGATCTTGAACAGGTAATCAATAAACCCAATAAGCACAGATAAGAGTGGAAAGGTCAAAGAAATCAAACTCAACTATCATTACCAGCTTATACATTGAGATGATGTGTGCTCAATAAAAGGAACTGAAAAACAACTTTTCAACCATAAAATCCAATGCATAAACCTCTATAAGATCATCTCACTTCTAAGATGGTTTCTTACAAGGTTTTACAGTGAGAATGTCCATCCTCTTATACGAGGATAAAATGGAACATAAGTGATGAGATTTTAAAAGCTGGACTTAACCATACAATAATTAAATCTCAATATAACCTTTCCGAAAATGGATTTAAACCCTGAAGAAGTCAGAATAGTTCAAGAATTATTAACTAAGCAACAAGGAGATCAACATGATATAATAGAATGAAGTATCTGGAACTTATACAATCTTAAATTGTAAACAAGATACAACATTTATCTATTAGAAAACTCGGCTATTCAACCATGCCATCATAGTGGCTCTGGAGTAGACCAAAGGTGCCATTCTAAACTACCTATTCAAGGGTCGAAGAGGTAGACCTTAAAATCATCACAAATGTCCTTATTATCTACAACTCCATGATAATATTAAATCAGTTGTTCTCTTTCAATACACATCCCTATTTTAAATAAAACTAGGTCGATTATAAGTACCGATGCTGCCTCCTACAAGACCAACACATCTCCAACACATGGATTTATTTAAAGAATCAAACCCAGTTGCGTAAATCCCACAAACACTAGGTCAAGGAAAGTCATCTAAAACAAAAACTCACACAATTAACAATTTCCAGCATACCATAATATCTGGCTATAATTATTCATATCCTTGAAGAGATGGGTAACAATTAAACAATGTTTTCTATAGTATGGGTAGATATCTATTCACAGCTACAAGAAGATTTCAACAATGTTAGCATATCAAATCAAACCTAGTAATCATTTTAGCAATAGTCCTCAAACATCTCAAGATTATATTCTTTCTTTAATGATAATAACCTTATTGGAGTCTGTACATAATTAAATCACTTCAAACAACATACATCACGAAGCCATAGCAATTCATACTCTATAGAGAAAATATTAAATGATTCCACATCTCAGAAATTACAAACACAAAATCATTCAATACAAGGTTATTTTTGTGAAATCACTAAATAAAGCAAGAAATTATGAAAAGTTTAGAGCGTATCATGCTTGTCACGCCGGTGATTTCTTTTCTTGTAAAAACTTTCATGATTCTTCAGAAGATCCCTATCCTTTGAAATGAGTTCCTTCATCCAACAGATCACAAATTTCCTATGACATTTTAATGAGTCTGGGAACTTGTTGTTCCAACTACTCAACTGTTGTTTTCTCCATGCAAACTCGCATCAACACACACTAAAATTCCTCCTTACATGCCGAGAAACTACGAGTTTCATGCAATGAAATGAATCGATACCAAAACCAAACTCATTTTTCCCCCAAACCGTTCCCACACTTCCCAAGGAAGGTGAGCATTAAAAGACATTAAATGCAGAGTTAATGGAGCTTGCCGCCAACTATTCTTAGCTCTCATTTTAAATTTAGCAAACTCCTACTTCATGCCATGCAAGGCAATTTAGAAAACTAAAGTACTTCACTCCAAAATTAGTTGAGTCAATCAATAAACAATTAAGGAACTGAAGTACAGATATATTAGGTGGTGGTTGCCACCTCACCAACCATTTGAATTTGGCAACATTATATCCTTTTCAATGACCAAACAATATTTTATGCCATAGAAAATCTAGATGCCATTCCATTATATGCCTTAAGGCTTAAAAACACTAAATTTTTTTACACACCCTTTTCAAATAGCAAAAGTTATGTTCACTTCTATCTTCTCAAGTAATAGGTTTGCATGTTAGGTTTAGAACTATCCACTAGGATTAGATTGTCCCCCTTTTTGAAATCTATATATATGTATATGTATATATACATATTCACATGTGTGTGTGTGTGTGTATATATGTATGTATGTATGTATAAATATACAATGCTAACATTGATCAAGAAGTTGTTCATGTATACTCGAAGGAGTAGATGCCCTTAATTCATAATAATTAAGTCCTTGACTGATGACTATAGCCCTTTTATCCCTGGAAATATGATCATGATGGCATTAGTCATCAAATGGGAAGATTATCAGATGGTCAGTTTAAGACTTATTATAAACCAACAAGAAGTCTTGATCACATTCCAAATTAAGTCGCTAAGTGAACTATCAAAATTTTCAAAGCCTCAACATAACTTAGTTATAAAAACTATAATGTTAACAATTTAATAGAGATAAGAAACAACATCACAAATCACTTTCAAGGCTTAAATTTACACCAAGGATTCTATGACATACAACATTACAAATGACGTAATGTCACCTTAGTGAAAACAATTCATCACTAAGATAGATCCTGGATTAGCAGGGTTCTTATCTAAGGAGATTATCCTTAGCTTATTCATGATATTGTGATTACATGTTCATATCAAGTTTTCATTTAATTTTTGATATGCAAGGGTGCCAACAACATAGGATAAAACCATTTGTCCTATCATTACTTTGACAACAGTAAGGAAAGCACGGGGTTACATACCTCCTCTTAAAAGCATCATCGTCCCGATGATGTGGTCCTTGCTAAAATAAAATCAAACAATTCCACACTAGGATATAAGAATAATTTTCATAGAATAGTTACTATTCTCCATAATTTTATGGTTTTTAGATTCAAAACTTTAAATTCAGTAGTTGCATCAACTTATCAGACTATAAATAGTCACGCAGTCTGAATTATTTCATGATTACTTCACTAAATTATATCATTTTTGTACAATATATATATTTGATATAGAGGATATAGTTAAAACAAGCTTACCTGGTACCCTTTAAGGAAAACTATTCCTTTCTGCTGGAATTAAAGCGTATGGATCTGTGGTAGTTCATTTAGACAGATCACTTTCCTCAGCTCTGTTAAGAACTTTTGATTTGAGGTTCCAAAACTCTACAACATTAGGTCAAAAGATAAGGTACCAACATTCGTTCATTCAACTGGACTTGAATATTTCTTATTTCAGTTATCAACTACCTCAACATATTTTACACTTTTTATCTTTTATAACTGGTCCAAACAAAGAATGTTGTCAACGTGGTTATCCAAGCTTATGGATCTGCCAAATTTGTTTATTTAATTTTCCTTTTTAACAAATATTAACTCATGACTGAGTACTGACAACACATTATCTTGTCCTCAAACAAGAGGTTTACAAGTTTATAGATGTTTGAGAAAACCAGTTTACCAAAACCTCTCAAAGTGTTAAGTAACAAAGTTACCTTATTAGATGTATACTTTGACATCCACAACATTTTTATTATGTTGTTAAACCTCCTTGGTGGATTCACAGAATCGGTATTGATCCTATTATTACCAAGGTCATGCAAATTTCCACTTGGTTTGCATGAGGGTTTCAAATAAGTAGTGTATTGTTTGTAAAATCTTTTACTTTAATACAAAGAAGTATGTAAATGACTTACTTATGTTATTTAACAACTTACAAAATTCTCTTGGAAGTTCTAACAATCCTCTGACTTACAAGTCATCATATCTTTCTCCCAACATATTATAAAGCATATGAGTTAAGCCTGAAACTCTAAGGCTCAAGACGCCATGCAGAGTTACATAGGAACTATCACAAGAGAGGGATTTCACAATACATCCCTTGATCCTGAACCCTTACACATTTCTATAGCAGGGTTCATATTAGTGAAGTATGAATTCCTTATCTAGGTTCAACTAAAAATACTGGAATCAACACAAAAACCATGAAAGTTCACAGTAATTCATAAACTAGAATTTCCACATAGTCACAACACATCACGATAGGTGAATAGAAGGGAATCATGTCGTGATAGGTAATATAAAATAAATCTTGTCTTGTGAGATACAAGATATTACTAGAAGCTAAATATAACCTCATATGATCTATGCTTTTAGATGAGTCGACCCAGGATGATCCATCACCAAACCCTTTGAGTGTTTTTAAGTGATAGAGCCAGCTCCTAGGTTCAAACCTAAGATCCTCCTTTCAACGTGATGATATCCCAAAACTTTGGGTACTTGAGTAATATAACCAGAAGTAACCAAAATAAACATATATATTACAACCACTGTTAAAGGTCAATAGACTGATTATAATATTTTTAGTTCCTTGGAATTGAAATATTAATTATGTAAATCAAGTATTTGACAGAATACAGAACAATCACTCAGATCAATGCTACCTAACCAGACATAAGCTAAAAATTTGAGCATTTTTATTCCATATTACCAGAAAGAGTTAGGCTTCACATTTTTGACCAGTTTTTCATTGAGTACAACTAATCCATATTTCTTTCTTTTAGTATTGAAGAATACTAATCTCATGGATCTCTTCACAATTTTCTCCATCTCCTGCTAGGGATACATGTTCCTTTCCTTTGTTAACTACCCTTGCAAAGCATGCTTCATCATTCGATGACTTGTCCATCTTCTTTAAAGGACATTGGTTGGCATAATGCCCATTGCCACACGTGAAACATCCACCAATAGGTCTGATTTACCACCTTTAACTTTTCCATTTGCAACAGTATTATGCTTTTTCCTGTAGGCTATCACTGCAAGTTTTTTTGTGCAAATTTAATTTTGGTAGAGCACATTTTCTTGCTATGATTTTTCCACCAAATTTTATTAGCATTCCGAGATGAAGAAGAATAATCATTTTATGACCCTTTTCATTTTTATGAGTGGGAGTGTCTAGCAGATTTGGTTTTAGCCCACTGGCTTTTCCAAATATCATCTGATCGGAAGAAGATCCATGTTTATCCAATGCTTCCCCCAATTTTAGGTTTAGTCCACCTTTGGATTGGTAAGTCCAAAACTTTCCATCAATGATCAATTCATCATTTAAATAACTCTTCTATTGTTTATTAGCAACAAACCTAAGTTGTCCTTTGTCCAACTTATCACTTTCACCCATCACCAGCTGCTCCAAGGCATCTATCCGATTTTGGGTATATTGAAGGATTGCGTAATCTTGTCTAACTTTAGCACCATTGAAACCGCAGCAAAATCAAGACCCGGTTCTTTCTTCTTGGTGCATCCTTCCCATTTCCATTTTTATTTGAAAACAAAATAAAAGTTTTAATTAGCGTAAGGACCCAATAAGTCCAAGAGTTGCAACCTTCAGCTCTGATACCAAAATGTAACATCCACTTTTTGTCACTTGTCTCTAGATTTTTTTTTTAATTAACTTTATGCAAGCTGATTTAAATACCCATATATTTAAATCTACATAAACCTTAATGCCATCCATTTCTGATAACTATCATGAACCATGTGTAGTTGTATGAGAGAATGTTGAACCTACTCGTTCTCCCTCAATGCTCTATATGAGCCATACATAAATGTAACCTTTGGTTCTCCTTTTAATAGGATATGATATATAAGTGAAGGCCCTAAGTGTGTACCTAGGTTCCACCTATGAAATCCACAGGCATCTCACATCTTAGATAATGGTGAAATCTCGACAAGTGTAATCAGTATCTTACACCACTTTGTGCAAAGTTTTTGAGTCATGTATGCCATGCTCGATTCTATGATGGCACACTCGCCATTGGAATCTTGTCATCTCACCTTATTCACTTGTTCAGTTATATGGATTCACAAATGTTAATGTTGTAAACAGCTACAAGCCTTGAATGAGGTACAAACCAGTTTAACCTACACGAAGACGTACCTCTATGTCATCTTGTGATGCCTATGGGAAAGAAAGTGTTCTCTGTAACAATTCACCTTGTTACTCGCCCACATATCTACCCGTAGCCATCATAGGTTGATATAAGGGTGTGTACCTAGGAGGTCCAACATGTCTTGTAACTCTATCAAGGTTTGTACTTAGGACAACACCATACTACAATCCTAGTCTCTTGATGAGACAACTCATTACAGATGCTAAACGAAATAGTATCCTAATGGTGACAATCGTCACCATAGGGATACTGACTGTGTAGTATATGTAGTGAGTTCACCCACCTAGAATCCTATATTGGTGCATGGTGTTTAATGTTTTAAGGTAATCATTATAGAACAACCTAGGGCTTACAACACCTTCTCCATGAATGGGTCATACCTAAGGTTAGGATTGAGTTGATCCAGGATCCCCAATCTCTATAACATTTTAATTACCTTTCAATATCTCATACCCATGTTAACCATTGATGGAAACAATACTATCAATGTCAATGACTATTATTACAGTTTCAAAAACTATCCCGACTTTAACATTTAGGCTAATGCTTCTTATTTCATATTCTAGGGTATGTACTTACATGAAGCTAAGTAATTAGGTATGATTCATTCCTTGAATTAAGTGCCATAGGCTATCAATGCCAATTGTCCTTTCAGTTTAAGCACATCACTTTACTTAATTGCAGCTCAGTAAAGAGCATTCATTTATTTTACTATCTCCAACAAGTAAGATATATCTGAGGTATCCTATATGATATTTTTATGAACCACTTACCCATTTATCTTTCCTGTCATATCCTTTTAAAATATCACTCTCTAATTCTCTTTAGAGATAATATTAGTATTGACTAGGGATGAGATTTTAATGTTATGTTCTTTTAACTTAGTAAGCATGTTCCATATTACTTCCATTGTATCCGACATACATAGGTGCTCATAATGATGCATCATGGAACAACCCCTAATTAAAAACAATCCATCTCTTTGAGCAAAATATTCCATAACACAATTTATCACAAATCTGTAATTCCTAAAAAGTGAAACCATAATCAAAGTATAGTCATGTAAGATTACCATAAGCCCGTCATTTTTGTAGCTTATGTGTAGCATCCTTGTATAGGACTTAGAGTTGATTTCCCTTAGAGATCAATAATAAATTATTATATCTTTGATAAGAGTTAGTTTAACATGTGTTTATAAAACAACCATAGCTCAGAAGTATCTGATTAACATAACCTTTTCATGGTTTCATGTTAATCCAGCTGCCTTCTTATCAGCGGTCATTAAGATTAGACAATCTTACTTCTAGATATCTTTTTTGGTTGTGTACATTCTATACAAAACCTCTGGAGAACTTATCACCACTTTTCAAGTAGGTTGATATATTGCACTTTATAATGAGGTAGTTATCCATTAGCAACCTCAACTATTTCCAAGTATGCTTAACATATAATTACTTAGAACAAGATATTTTAGGAAACATTCATCCAATAGTTCCCTTATATTTCCTAGAACCTTCACATAAGATATGTATATCACTTAATTTATACTACATGATTAATACAATAGTATTTGTAGATGAATTGATTTCTTAACTTGATAGATTTATGACTCATAACTCATCAAGGAAAATCAAACAATCATCCACTTATATATATATATATATATATATATATATATATATATATATATATAATAACAAGAGGAAATCTGACTTAATTACATTTATGAGATAAATTCAACTCATGCCTTTAAGCATGACCAAAATCTTTCTTTTTAAATGAATAAAATAGTTATATTTAGTAGCAAAGCCTTTTCCGTTTCAAGAAGATGTATTTCATTTAAGAACATTCAAGTCAGTCATATCTTCAAACTTTCCTCGATCAAAATAATATACAAAACTAAATACTTCACCCTTCCTTCTCTGTTGTTATCTACAAAATTGTTAGCATGAGTCAGTTCACAAGAACTGAGCATGATAAGCACCAACTTACCATAATGACATACTCTACTTAATTATTTCATAAAAATAACCCATATTATTTTTATGCATCAATATTTCAAAGCTTAAGTAGATAACAATTCTTTCTACAACGTGACAACAACAAGCAATTTAATGAACCATGGAAGGAATCAATTTCAGACTTACTTTTACATACAACTACTTCATCAGTTCACTTAAACAACCATACAATTCATAAGATACATAAGAATTATAAGTAATAAAGATTACCGAATAAGAGTAACAAGATTTCACTCATGCAATCCCATACTTGCATGCTTGAAATATTTTACTCAACCATTAAGTAACCATATAAATATCAAGAATACATTCAAGCAATCACCCAAATCTTCATAACAGATCTAAAGAGGATTTCATAAATCCATAAGGACTGCTAAGGTTTAGGCATAATAATAAGACATCAAAAGTATTTGGCTAACGAAATACAATATTAGAGCATTTAACCTCGAGGATAAGTGGAAGAGAACATTCATGGCATCCTGCCATATAGCAATCAGGTATAAATTGAGTAACAAGCTACATATAATACTTACATCAACTTAAGCACTTATATGAGCATTCCAAGAATAGAAAAGAGTTCACAATTCCTTCTTCAGATATGTTTCATCACATCAAGACCTAATAAATACTAAGGTCTTTACAAGTCTGGAAGAGAGTAGGCACCATGAGTTAACGAGATAAGATACTTGTTACTTACCCAAATAGTTCATCTGAACTTTTAATATCCCAAGAGTTTTCTCAACACGAAATTCAACTTCTAGCAAACCACTTTTTTCTCAGTAAGTCAAGACTTCAAGACTTTTGAATTTAAGAATGATCTCCTAACCCATTCTACTGAACAAGGTTAGATCATACTAAACTAAATTCATGACACAACCAAGAAAGGTCAATAAGGAACTTTCAAAACGTCAAGGAAACCCCAAAATAATAAATGAAACCGAGTATAGTTTTCCATAAGAGAAAGAGTCACTTCTGGGTTTTTGGAGACCACCACAAATCCAAATCAGAACCAAACACATGGAGAGGATCTGTCACATCTCTCGAAATTAGTTAAAGGACAAATCCAGTTATCATCTATTATAAGAGTAGAAGTATATAACTTACCGTTTTTTTCCAGAATGGGTTACCATACAAAATCGATGCCTCCAGTTTCTTAATAGAACACATAGTAAGACAATGTGATCTACAACTTGGACCATGTTAATTACTACAGAGGGTAATACTACCAACTTTACAACCCTGAATCCAAGAGTCTTCCTATTTTGGGACAACCTTAATCCCCAACCTTACTTAATGATTCAATTTCCAACATTTAGAACATAAACTCAGCTTCGATAAAATGATCAGCCCATAGAAAGGGATCATCGAAACTCAAGGGATAGCTCAAGGTCTTTCCTTTAAACCTTCTAATAGCTGATTAAATAGTGGGTCATAATAATGATAATTAATCATCAAACCTTTATTACAGGTTTAGATCTTCTAAACAGGTAATCAATAAACCCAGCAAGCATAGATAAGAGTGTAAGGGTCAAAGAAATCAAACTCAACTATCGTTACCAACTCATAAACATTGAGAACTTGCGTGCTCAATAAAAGGAACTGAAAACAACTTTTCAACCATAAAATCTAATGCATAAACCTTCAACAAGAAGATCATCTCACTAAGATGGTTTCCTAATGTTTTACAGGAGAATGTCCATCCTCTGTTATAGAGGCTAAAATGGAACATAAGTGACGAGATTTTAACAAGCTGGACTTAACCATCATAGTAATCAAATCTCAATATAACCTTTCCGCAACCGGATTTAAACATCGAAGAAGTCGAATAGTTCTAGAATTATTAACTAAGCAACAAGGAGATCAACATGATATAATAGAATGAAGTATCTGGAACTTATACAATCTTAAATTGTAAACAAGATACAACAGTTATCTATTAGAAACTCAGCTATTCAGTCGTGCCATCATAGTGGCTCTGGAGTAGACCAAAGGTGCCATTCTAAACTGCCTATTCAAGGGTCGAAGAGGTAGACCTTATAATCATCACAACTATCCTTATTATCTACAACTCCATGATAATATTAAATTAGTTGTTTTCTTTTAGTACACATCCCTATTTTAAATAAAACTAGGTCGATTATAAGTACATACAATGCCTCATACAAGACCAACATGACTCCACAAGCATAGATTTATTTAAAGAATCAAACCTAGTTATGTATATCCAACAAACACTAGGTCAAAGAAAGACATATAAACAAAAACTCACACTTATCAATTTCCAGCATACCATAATATCTGGCTATAATTATTCATATCCTTGAAGAGATGGGTAACAATTAAACAACATTTTCTACAATATGGGTAGATATCTATTCACAACTGCAAGAAGATTTCAACAATGTTGGCATATCAAATCAAACCCAGTAATCATTTTAGCAGCAATCCTCAAACATCTCAAGATTATATTCTTTCCTTAATGATAATAACCTTATTGGAGTCTATACATAATTAAATCGCTTCAAACAACATACATCATGAATCCATAGCAATTCATACTCTACAGAGAAAATATTAAATGATTCCACATCTCAGAAATTACAAACACAAAATCATTCAATACAAGGTTATTTTTGTGAAATCACTAAATAAAGCAAGAAATTATGAAAATTTCAGAGCGTATCATGCCTGTCACTACTCTGGTGATTTATTTTCTTGCAAAAACTTTCACGATTCTTCAGAAGATCCCTATCCTTTGAAATGAGTTCCTTCATCTAAAATCAAAAATTTCTGTGAAATTTTAATGAGTCGGGAACTTTGTTATTCCAACTACATCAACTCGTTGTTTTCTCCATTAAACTCACATCAACACACAACTAAACTTCCTCCTTGCATGCCGAGCAACTACAAGTTTCATGTAATGAAATGAATCGATACCAAAACCAAACTCATTTTTCCCCAATCCATTCATGCACTTCCCGAGGAAGGTGACCATTAAAAGATATTAAATGTAGAGTTAATGGAGCTTTTCGCCAACTATTCTTAGCTCTCATTTTAAATTTAGAAAACTCCTACTTCATGCCATGCAAGGTGATTTAGACAACTAAATTACTTCGCTCCAAAATCAGTTGGCAGAGTCAATCAATAAACAATTAAGGGACTGAAGTATAGATATTAGGTGGTGGTTGCCACCTCATCAACCATTTGAATTTGGGTAACATTATATCATTTTTAATGACCAAACAATATTTTATGCCATAGAAAATCCGGATGCCATTCCATTATATGCCTTAAGGCTTCACAACACTAAATATTTTCACACACCCTTTTCAAATAGCAAAGGTTATGTTCACTTCTAGCTTCACAAGTAACAGGTTTGCATGTTAGGTTTAGAACTATCCACTAGGATTAGATTGTCTCCCCTTTTGAAATCTATATATATGTATATGTATATATACATATTCACATGTATATATATATATATATATATATATATATATATATATATATATATATGTATATATGTATAAATATACAATGCTAACATTGATCAAGTAGTTTTCATGTATACTCGAAGGAGTAGATGCTCTTAATTCATAATAATTAAGTCCTTGATCGATGACTATAGCCCTTTTATCCTGGAAAATACGATCATGATGGCATTAGTCATCAAATGGGAAGATTATTAGATGGTCGGTTTAAGACTTATTATAAACCAACAGGAAGTCTTGATCACATTCCAAATTAAGTCGCTAAGCGAACTATCAAAATTTTCAAAGCCTCAACATAACTTAGTTATAAAAACTATAATGTTAACAATTTAATAGAGATAAGCAACAACATCGCAAATCACTTTCAAGGCTTAAATTTACACCAAGGATTCTATGACATACAACATTACAAATGACATAATTTCACCTTAGTGAAAATATTTCATCACTAAGATAGATCCCGGATTAACATGGTTCTTATCTAAGGAGATCATCCTTAGCTTATTCACGATACTGTGATTACATGTTCATATCAAGTTTTCATTTAATTTTTGATATGCAAGGGTGCAATAACATAGGATAAATCCATTTGTCCTATCATTACTTTCACAATAGTAAGGAAATCATGGGGCATTACAAGATATCACGAAACTCCATCCTCATTTTCATATGCATTGAAAGAGCATTATACAACTATTTTGGAAGACTTCCTTTATTAATCACTCATAAAATTACTACCTCTCAAACCATTAGACTCACGAGGATGGAAATGCACTTGGTATGACTTCAACGCCTCGTGCATAGAACACAAGGTCATTACATTGAGGATTTTAAAGCCTTTAACATGATTGCACAGAAATTGACAAATTTGGCTTCCCTTCTAGTTAAATCACATACAACATTGGCATCTTCTCTTCCTTCCAAACCACATGTAATATTAACATCAACATCATCATCACCTTTATCAAAATCTAAGGAACCCATGTCAAAAATTCCTTCCCATCAGGTTGATGTTGTACATATTACTACTCATTCACATAACTATGACATAGACCCATCTCAACCTAAGAGAGATAAAACCTACGTAGCTATACCTCCACCACAAAAAGTAAACCCTCCTTTAGATAAACCCAAATAATCCATCCCAGTGGCTCCAAAAACATCTATTCCAATAGTGTCACCCAATACCAAGGTTTCTATCCTCGGTGCACCACCTTCATAATCCACCACGATGTAAAAGGTGGGCATTAAACCATTACATCAATATCCTAGTAAAATGTCACTATATGAATTGATACAAACATCACCACTTAAAAAAAAATGATGGAAGCCCTCCAATCAATAACAATACCTTTAGATGATCCATCATCATTTACAAATTTTGGGAGCTCTCAAAGCATCTGCCACCATATCATTTGAACCATCTAAAATACCTTCCTCAAACTAGAAGATCATGACTTACCACTTTTCATCACAACTCAAATTAATGATGTATGTATTAAAAGAGTAATGATTAATAGTGGTTCCACTATTAACATTATCTCCTCCCTTTCTTTTGATCAACTTAAACTACCCAATACCATTTTCACCCAAATGCTAGTCTTATTATGATCCTTCAATGACACTATCACACCCATGTTAGGAACCATCATCTTACCACTAAAAGTTGGTGTAAAAACTCTCCTAGAACTCTTCTACATCATAGAAGGAGAGTTTCAATATAATATGTTATTAGGATGCCCATGGATACGCACTATGTGGTGCATTCCATCGACTCTTCATCATTGTCTCAAGTATGAACATGAGGGTCAAACATTCATTGTTCCATAGATCTGAATCCTTTCGCCGATTGTTACATGATGTATCATCCAAATGACATACTTATTCCCAAATCTACCTCTAAGTCATCCAATGAATATTCCACTAGTGCATCTATTCCCTCTTCTTGAATACCAGACGAATCTTCTCTTAGTGATGTTGTACAATGCCTCACATTGGATGGATATCATCTCCTCATGCTTAATCAAATTCCTTCACCAAAAACTTATGGTTGCCTTGAAAAATAACCCATGTATGACCCTAATGTGGGAGATGTTATCTCTTACAATCCAACTTATCTCAAAATGAATTTTTTCTATGGGGGACTCGATCATCCTTCATCTTGTACTATTGATCAACACCGTGTCATGCCTTTCACATTAGACTTCAAATATTTAGATAATCCAAATTTCTTCGGTATGTATATTCAATGTTGTGTATGGAGAGGTTTTGGACTTGGAAATTATGAATAGGGAATACATGATGTGGTCATATAATTTTCCTTAAAACTTATGAAAAATATGGTTTAGGTTATAAAAATTCAATTCAGAAATATCTGAGGCTACTACATCCAAACCGGCTACATCCATGCTCATTACTAGATTAAACCCATCATCACCAACATCCTCTGAAGACCCTATGGACCTAGACAACGTTGTGACCATCCCATCTAATTTTTTTAGTCAATACCATATCCTTAGGACCACTCACTTATCAATCTAATCACATCACTAAACAAATACCTCTTCTTTGGCTAGAAATGGTTGAGGAAGATTCACCTATTATAAATGTCCTTCAAAGTGTCATGATGATCAAGAAATCCTTTTACATATGGGAGCAGAAGATCATTTCCTTTTTAAATATTACCATCTAAAACATCAACTCTCCTTAATGAATCCACCATCGATGTTAACTTAGGAACCTCTCAAGATCCTCGTATAGTTAAAGTTAGCTAGTCATTGAGTCCACAAGAACTAGATGACTTCACCTACTCATATGGTAATATAATTAGAATTGATCCCAATATTGTAGTACACAATATTGTCACATATCCAAATGTTACGCTAGTTAAAAAAAACTTTGTAAAATACATCCCGTAAAACTCTTCTGTTAAGGAAGAGTTACAACATCATTTATACACTACTTTCATCATACCTATTGATTATCAAAAATTTGTGTATAATATTGTTCATGTAACTAAAGCATCGGGTAAGTTACATATCTGCACATATTTTAGGGATCTTAATCTCACTTTTCTAAAAGATGATTTTCCCCTTCCTAACATAGATCAACTCATTGACCTGATAACGGGTCATGAAATGATTTCCCTTATGGATGGTTTTTCAGGATATAATCAAATTCTTATCGCTACTGACGACCAACATAAAACCTCTTTCATCACCCCTTGGGGAACCTTTTGTTACCATGTTATGCCATTCAGCCTAAAAAATGCAGGAGCTACCTATCAACGAGCCATGACCTACATTTTTCATGACCTCATTCATAAAACAGTTAAATATTATGTTGATGAACTTTTAGGAAAGTCCAAATAATGTAAAGATCATCTTACTGTCCTTGAGTCAATCTTCACTCATCTCATCTAATATTGTCTTCATCTCAACCCCGAAAATGTTTTTCAGTGTCCTCACTGGTAAAATTTTAGGATTTATCATATCTATCTGAGGTATTGAAGTTGACCTAGCTAAGGTTAAGGACATCATTGAAATGCCTCCACCATCTAATCTTACACAACTATATAGCCTTTAGGGAAAATTACAGTCCATACGATGTTTCATATCACAACTCTCGATTGCTATCGAATTTTCATCACCTCCTCCATAAAGACAGCTTTTTATTGGAATTTTGAATGTCAAAAGACCTTTGATGAAATTAAGCATTATCTCTTATCACCACCTATTATCACTCCACCACATGAAGGAGAACCATTTTACTTATACATATCTACTTCAAAACATGCTCTTAGATCCATGCTCACCCACCATGATAGTCAAGGTCGAGGAAAAATCCATATATTATATCAGCCACACACTCCAAACCCGTTAAACTGAATTTGAAAATCTATGTTGCGTTATATACTTCTCCACTTCCAAGTTACATCATTACCTTATTAATCATAAAATGTATGTTGTCACTAGCTTCAATCCCCTCAAAACTATACACTCTAAACCATATCATAGTGATCATATCACTCAATGGCTTATGTTTATGACTGAGTTTGACTTGGAATTCATATCACAAAAATATATTAAGGGCTAAGCCATTGCAGACTAGCTCGTTGATGCTCCTTTACTAGATAATCAACTTCCTCATGAGTATTTTCTAGACAAATCCATTAGTAATGTCGATGAATATGAATTCATCCTTATCAGGATGACTCTCTTCTTTGATGGTTCTAAATGTTAGGAAGGGGAGGAGTTGGTGTCATTATTATCCCTCCTTGGGGTATTCCTATTCCATTATCATTTAAACTCAACTTTGAATGCACTAATAATATGGTAGAATATGAAGCTTTAATCATGGGTCTCACCACCACAATTCTTCTAGGTGTTCACATCTTAGAAATCTATGGAGATTCATAACTTGTTATTAGTCAAGTTAAAGGAGAATATCAGTGTAAAATGAAATTTTACAAAAATATAAAGCCAACATTGACTTTATCCTCAACACTTTTGATCACTACACCATCCAAGCCATCTCATGATCTTCTAATAGGTTTGTAGATACAATATCCTCTTTAGGAGCCCTCATCCCATTAGAAACAAAAGAGTCAAAAGATAATACTAAAGTACTCATCATTGTTCAACAATTAAATCACCCTTCACATCAAAATTACCTTCCTCCTAGCAATATCATTGACGATAATACAAATAATTTATGGTATACTCAGATATATGATTATCTCCTGAATCTAAAGTCCCATCTGATTTATCACATAATTCCAAGTGGTCATTCCTTCAAAATTCCCTCCCGAGGTTGGGAACTCCCCTTTTGGGAAAAAATGATAAATTTGGGGCTTCTACTATTGAATGTTCGGTGCCCAAGGAGGAAAGTTTTAGTGAGGATCTGTTTGGAAAACTAGTGGCTAAAAGAACTAGATCTAACCTGAGTCATGGTGGCATCAAGAAATGAAGCAAGGTAGAGGAGGTTCCTAAGACGGTTGAGGAAGTGGAGACTATCTTAGATTCGGTGAGAACCAAGAAGGGAACCTAGACTTTTTGGTTTCTAGTAAGGATAAGGAAGCTGCTGAAGGGGATAACAGTGAGGAGATGGTGAGTGAGAAATCTCTAGACACTTCAGAAGATAAGTGTTCAAAGAACTCAAAGGAGGCCATTGAGAGCTTGCATGCTCTTAAAACTACCCAAACGAAATTGTTCACCGCCCAGGACTCTGTTGTCAAGTCTCATACTTTTATGCGGGAATTTGAGCATTGCAGGCTTGATACTGATATTAATAGACATAATATTAGTATGGTTTCCATGGATCTGAAGGAACTAACTGATAAAGTGGAAAATTTATCTTCTTTGGTCCTTAGTGAATAGCTCAAGAATGTAAATGAGAGAATCCTGGAGATGGCTAAGGATATGCTGAAGATGAAAGAAGTTGTTTTCCAGATTCATGATGTCCATCTCCTCAATGTCAAAAGCACCATCCACCATCTCAAGCTATTAGCGAGATGATTCATTCTATGGAACTTGCTAAGGAAAGAGAAAAAGAAGGAAAAGGCCCCAAAGTGGAGATTCTTGAGCCTAACTATAAGTACTGGAAAGCTACCATCAACTCCCTTATCAAAGAATGGGATGGCTGTATGAATTTAGTGGGGGACATGATAAAAGAGTGATGAAGAAAATGGGATATTGGTTTTTGCTACTATTAGTTCTATGTTGTTTTGCGTTGTTAGTTTCTCTATATTGTTGTTGTTAGTTATTTCACTATTTTTCTACTGTTTGGATACTTTCCTTTATGGTTGTATCTCTTTGTTGTTTGTTTTGTGATGCTATGGGTTTTTGGTTGGGCTTCAATGGTAATCCCTTGGCCTCTTTGTAAGGAATTGGTAACACTTTGTATGGGGTAGGGTCCCCTCAACCCTTTTTTACCTCTAATAAAAAAACATACCATTCATTTTGTCATTATTGGTGGTATACTTTATAAATGAAGTTTTGATGGTATCTTGTTAATATGCCTTAAATCACATGAATCAATCAAAGCCATTGAAGAATTCCATGACAATATTTGTAGAGGTCATTTTAGTGGAAATTCCATCACTAAACATGTTATATGGCTAGGGTGTTACTGGCCCTATATCACCAAGGATTGTTGTGAGTATGTTAATAAATGTGTGAAATGTCAAATTCATTCAAATATCATCCATGTATTCATCAAACATTAAAACCAACTCTCAAGCCCTATTACCTTTCTCTTAATGGGTATTAGACCTCATTGGGGCCATCAATCCCAAATCATCTCAACAACATCATTCCATTATCACAACTACTGAATATTTCACCAAATGGGTTGAAGTTATCCCTTTGACATCAACTAAATCATGACCTATTATTAATTTTATATATCAACACATTATATGTCATTTTAGAATCCCATATAAACTTATCGTAGATAATGGAAAATATTTTAAAAATAAAGAAGTTAAAAAGCTCTATGACACCTTCAACATTAAACTCAGATTTTCATCACCATATTATCCTCAAGAAAATGGGCAGGCTGAAGCCTCTAATAAAACACTCAACAAAATCCTTATGAAAATGGTAAACGATGTAGGCAGGAATTGGCATCTCCAAATCCCATTTGCTCTTTGGGCTTATCGGACTAGCATCTGCACACCTACAGGTGCTACACCCTATTCAATTTTCTATGGATCTAAAGGCATTGTACCTCTTGAAATTTAAATCCCATCACTTCATGTATCCCTCAAGGAATTTATCCCTGATGAAGAATATCGACAAGATCATTTAGCAAAACTTGAACTGTTAGATGAAAAACATCTAATGGCCCTTGAACATCATCAAGTTTATCAAGAACACATTAAACAAGAATATAAAAACATATCAAATAACATGAATTTAAATTTGGTGATCTTGTGCTTAAAGAAAATAAAAATTTCACTCAATTAGAACAGAGTAAACGTGGAAATTTTCCCTAATTGGATCATTCCATACGTCATTACTCATAAATATGGGTCAGGAGCATACCATCTTGCTTCTCTTAATGGTGAACCTAAAGTGGAGCCTTGGAATTCCTTTCACTTGCGGCCTTTCTACTATTAAATAATTGATTTTCATGACAATAGTTACATCTTATCATCTCATGAAAGCCATCCATCATATCATAGTAGTTATTTGAAAGCATGTGGTCATCTGTCATTATCCTAAAACACCTTAAAGATGAGCACCATGGATATGGTCATTACATATTTAACATGGAAAAGTTCCTCCTTAGCAGGAACCCTGTAATAATTACTTCCATATACCTTTTCTAACAAACAGAGACATGTATTGGGGCATGTGTGTCTAGTTCACACACATCTCTTCCCCCTCCTTGAAATGGTTTATTGGGGATTTTCCCTCAGCTAAAAATATATGTAAATCATTTGGATGCATTTCTCAAAAGTCAAAATAAATGGTAGACTGATCCCTTAAAGGAAAAATATCCATCAAAATGGTAGACCAATCCGTTGAAGGACGGATATCAGTAAAAGAAATCAAGAGTAAAAAGTAGATTGATCCCTTAAAGGACAAATAAAAATCAAAAGTGTAGACCATACCTTGAAGGATGGCTACCCATTAAAAAGGGGGATTACCATATTGATCATCCTTCAAAATAAATACATAAATATCAAAAGCATCCAGAAAGCTTCCCACATTGATCAAATTTTCCATTATAGTAAACTTCTCGCATTAGTCAGTTTGCTTCACAATCAAAATAAAGTTGTGGCATATCTCTTTAGACATATAGAAAAGGAGAATATTTTTCCCTTCATTGATATATACATGTTAAAATCCCCTTTCATTTCTAAAAAAGGAAACATTCATCCCACATTTTATTAAACATTTCAACTACCCATTGATGATCATATTTAACATTTGTTAAATGTTGTAAGTGCAAGAGTATTCAAGCTTTAAAACCCATCATATATGTACAAATCCATAGTGGGGTGATTATTTCATGTTTATCCTATTTTCATTGAGCCACATTTTGATATAATTTAATTTGAGATCACATTTTAAGTTGTTCAATTTAACCATACTTTTCAAAGACCATACTTCCATCTAATACTAACACATTCAAATTAAAAACATACATAACCATAAACATTGAGATCAATTACACATGAAATATAAAAATAAGAATCATAAAACCTTATCATCATATATATATATATATATATATATATATATATATATATATTGATTAAGTCCATATACATCAAAGTATAAAAATAATATTCTTTGAGCCATATCATCAAAACACATCGTAAAAAATAGGCTTCCATGAGTCATACATCTACTATCAAATACATATATCATGAGTTAGTAAACTAAAAATATTCAAGGGACTTGCGATGAGTATATATACTACCCTTTCCTACCTCGAGCACCTCCACCTCTAGCTACTCCTGCACCACCCATAGCACTAGTATCTCATCTAGAAATTCCCTCACTATACCCAACTTTCTCGGGTCTTCGAGGTGGGTGAACCACATTCGCACCACTAGTAGTAGGGTCTGCTACCTTACTGGCCAAGTAGTCAAGATACACAATGACATTAGGGTAATACTTTGAAATGATATCAACATAACAATCATGCTCTACTTGTACCATCTCATAGTGAGCCCTAGAAATTTCCTAAGACCTTGTCGGTGGCCTCATCCACTAAAGCATGTGACCTCGCTTCACTAGCATTTGTGTCTCTCGCCCACCGGCCATATCAACTAACTCTACACTAGAAATAGAAGGCCCTATAATCCCTAAGGCCTTCCTCATCCCATCTCTCTAACCCTTGTACTGATCTCTATCTACAATATCCTAATCCATCTATGTACTAAGTCCATCTCACTTGATGATCAAACTATCCGCTCAAAAATCAATGTGTCTCAGATGCCAATGAGGTCATTTCTCTCCCTCATGGTTGCATCTCTCCCCCTCAACTATATCCTTCTTAGCCATCACTAATGCAATAACTACAACCACATAATCATCACCCTCCTCTTCACTATAATCCTCTACACCCTCAACTACCTCTTATTCCTTTGCTCCACTTGCTACCTAAGAACGTACTCATCTAAATATCTATACTTCTCTCTTTGAGACCCGATCCATATCAAATATCCTCAATTTACAATTCCACCATCTTTGTATAATAAAGGTTAACCCCTGTGTTGTCAATCAAAATAATCTAACCCTCATCATTAGGACCTATGCCCCCGCTTTGATCAATAATAACCTCAAGATCATCACAACTACCTTAAGGGTATTTATGTCTCCATCCTCCCGTCTATATTGTATGAGCTCCTTTGGAACTCCCTGCACCGATCCAAATTGTCTCCTAATATGATGAAAATGGAGTAACTAATGTTCATCTAGTCGGAGAGCTGTACCCATATAGGATTCTACAAACTAACCAACTACTTAGGAAATTCGGGCAAATAGGAAAATATAGATATTCCATACCACATCTCCACATGTAATCTAGAAAATATCTCTCTATAGTATCTTAACCTCCTCCTCTTTATCCTATGGTTGGAATCCTCCCCCATCTCATAAAACCAGGGTTCTCATCACCAATCCTACAAGGTAATCCCACCGGTCAAACAAATGCAACATGGTCTCGAGGACCAAGCTCGTAGTAAAATGCAATATCAATACCATATCTCTTGTGGACCTTCCAGGCCCACAACTCTCTATATATCTGTGCAAGTAGGGTAGGACCCCACTCAAAAATAGTACAGTGCTCCATCATCTTGGCCACAACCCTTGTCATCATCTAAGGAAATCAACCACCTTCTAAATTTGGTAGAGCATAACAAATGATGGCCATCATTATGATGGTCATTTTAGTACATCCCTCTATGTTAGGTGAATAAAATTAGCCTTAAGAAAATGCTCCTGACTCATATCAAAAATCAACTACATTTGCTCCATACAACCTAGTCATCACCCCATCCCTCTCCTCCTCAGTAATAATATATACCCCCTCTCCTCATATGGGTACTCTCAGGATGTGGTGCACATCCTCCAAATTAATTGTGATCTCACCAATAGGTAACCAAAAAGTATTGGTGGAAGGGTTCCACCACTCTAAAAAGGCCAACATAAAAACAAACAAACAAAATTTACATCGATATCTGTTATTCATCTATTGGATGTGTGCCCTTTAACCCCCATTCAATTGTATTTCCCATCCTTTTAGCCTACTTTTACGGATCATATGTCTATAGGTGTCAAACCCCTTGGTTCCCCTATCATTTGACTCATTGGTAGCACATATTATTTTGGTAACCCTTAGGACTAGGGCAAAGTTTTATGAAACACATGACACACAAAAACTGGTGTTCCTTGTGGATCACCCATACAAATTTTCATTATTTTTGTCGACATCTTTGTAGTATTAGAGTCAGTGGATAAAAAGGAGAAAATATAGACACTAAATTTTTTCACTTTCCTATCTTCATTTAATTATCTCATTCATAATATATCACCACATTAGATTAATTATGTCAGTACGATCAAATAAAATATTTCCTCATATACACTAATATTATATCCCATGATATTTTAATTCACCTAAGTAATATCTCTAAATATTATTTAAAATTTCCCCTAATTCCTTATCTCGACACTCTATCATGGGTATTTTTATAAATCCCCCATTATCTTATCAAAATCTTATATTATCACAAAGAATCATATATTTGTACATTTGATATATCTTAATCAAACAACCTAATACATATCCTAAACAAACCTAGGCTAAATTAGAACATATCTAACTAATAAAATCCTTTCCCCGACACCTCATTAGACAACACAACACTTTAAAAACTAACCAAAAACCCATCCTTTGAAATTTCGAACAAAAGGCTCAAATTAGGAATTTGTTCCCAAAAAAACTCAAGAATCCTAAAATCACGATGATTTGTTAAATTGCTAATAATTATTTAATCCTAAATTGTAGCCTCCTTACAGTATCATCTTTTCACAGTCTCAAACCTTTGTCTTCTATCAAAGCATGTTGTTATTGTTTTACACCAACGATGACTGACATAATCCAGGCACCAACATTTATCTTCACGAAGTAAGTTTAAGAATCATTTTAGATTTTAGTCCGAAATCGATAGATCTCGATCGACTTTATCTTTCTTATTATGTTAAGTTGAAGAGGTAAAATTTACTCTAAACATGTGTCTCAATATGGAAATCCTTGACATAAATATAATTTGCATGGCCTCTACTCCAAATAATTGTGTCAATTTATCTATCCTATCCTCTACCGTAATTAGAACTATCATTACCCCCTAAATTGGTAATATCAATATAAAATACACATCCTTTAATGTGATCATCATCTCACCACTCTAGAACCAAAAGGTATTTGTCCTCATATCCCATATGCCTATCAAATCTATGAAAAGAATTGTGTCTCTAGGAATCGTATTATAGTGGTATAATCCACCCAATCCAACTGTATCCAAGTGATCCCACTTGGTATCTATGAAATCTTATATGATCATCCCTAACATGGTCAAGACTTGGTCTCTCAAATACAAGGTGCTTTGGCATGAAAAATTCAATCAAACGAGCACCCATCAACATCTAATCATCAATAATCATCATTTTTATCAATAACATCTACTTCTTACCCGATCAATGCCAACCCTAACTAGGTTGACACAAAATTTCCCAAGGTCATTGGTGACCCAACTAGTCATCGCCGAACAACCATTGGAACCCATCAAAAAATTTAAAAAAATAAAAAAATAAAACTAAAAATCAAAACTAAGCTAGGTTTTCAGCACTTACCACTCTTTGAGACCTCTGGTGCTTCCTCCCACCTCACTAGCGTCCATCTATCTCAAATCTCAAACTTTAATATCACTCGAGAGATCTTGATCATAAATTTCATGTCATTTAAATGAGCCTTGTTAGCTATCTTCATTGCTTATATAGGCGCACCAACCCATTCATTGTCGACCTTCCTAGTCAATGTCAACCCAAGCCAAATTACCATCAACCCACCTAGTTACCATCAACCTAATCCTTTTTTCCATATTTTACCCCATCTTTCCTAATATATTTATATTTTTTCCACTTCAGGATTGTGTGTCACCCATAACACACCTTGGCTTATCTAGCATTGATCATTTTGTTATCTTTTTATCTATTTATCTTATCGCGCATCCTTATTCGCAACTAACAACCCGTTGCATGGCCATCTTTGTATTCCCTCTCAAGGAACCATATCTCATCTTAAGCCCACCATTATGGCCATCATTTTCATCTTCATCTCACCAAAACACATATTTTCTCACTTCCTCATATATGAAGGATAACACATATTCTTTTTCCCCAAAATTTTTTGTCGGATCATTTTCTCAACCATCCTCCTATTTTGCACATATTTTTGATGTCTACCTTTGACCCATTGGTCCCATGGCTTGTACATCCATCTGAGTGGATTCCCATTGGAGCCCCTCTATGTCACAAGTGATATTTTCTAATTTAGAGGTCCATAGGACATTAACGTCATCTCAAGTGAGGTCATGTTATGTTCCCTACCAAAGTGTTTCCAGGAATCCTACCATATTTATTTTATCCATTTGAGTGGATTCTCATTAGATTCCCTCCATCTTGTAGTGATCTTTGCTAACTCATGGGTCTATAGGACACTAACATCATCTCCATTGAGGTTGTGCTATGTTCCCTACCAAATTGATTCTAAGGATCACTGCCATATTTATATTTATTTTTGTTTTTCTCCTTTCCTTCTCACAATGGTCACCTCTCTCCACTTGGGGAATCATTTCTATCCTTTTCTCATCATCCACCCTCTTTCCTCTTTTCCTTCATCTATCTCTTTCAACCTAGTAATTGATTCTTCTTCATGTCATCGATCCCTAGTTTTATGGGGAACACCTCAATCATCATCTTCTATCACTTCTATTTTTTGTCTTACGGCTTACTTAACGTAAACCAATTGAAAAAATGGGAAAATATAGACACCAATTTTTGGTACGCTTGAACCCCATCTCATGTTCACTCCCTTCATCATCATCTTACACATACACAACTCACACTTTATTTGAATTCCTATTTCCCTCCTACATCCCATTTATTTCCTCTTAATTTCCCACTTTCCTATCTTTATTATACCATTATTTAATATCTCCTAATCTATCCCTAATCATATTTAATTATTCCTAAGCCCATCTATTACCCTTATCACATCCATAAACACACCATTTATCATACCTAGACTCTCATCTACCCCCATTCAATGCTTTTACCCATCTAACTACCTTTTATTATACCTATGCAACCCTAACCTACCTAAATAGATTGAAACCATAATTATCACCTCTTAGGTCCCCTTGTCTCGAGTTGTGCATCATATCCACAACCAAATCGACAATTAATCACAATCGATAGTGACCCTAGCAGAGTCACCATTGACCCTATAAGTATACCAATACCCCCTCTTCAAGAGGTTGAAATTTTGGATATTTGGCCTTATTGTGAGTGTGCTTTATTTCCCTATCTTATTATAAGCATCTATCATCACTTTGGAGCCATCTTGGAGCCATTTCATTCCATGATTAGATATCTTAAGTCTATAGTTTCTTAGAGCCCTACCATTGCTTCATCATTTCTTTCTATCATTTTTTCAAGTCTATTCATTTCTTTGGAGATCTACCATCATCTCTTCCATCATTGATTCTTCCTCAAAACTCTTTTTTCCATTCATTTATCCCTAACAAGCCCTAATTTACCTCAGTTTCCATTGATCTAACTAAGTTTTCATCGACATGATCTCCATCAAATTTTTCTTTTGCATTCTACCTCATCTTTCACCTATTTTGAGCTTCCTTTAACACTCGGGTCCCTATGTCTATGTGATTCACCCATCTGACAACCAAGATCTCACTTTTTGGCCCCAATCACCATCAATTATCCCACATCTACCATTAGTTATCATCGACCCAATTGTATCTATCATTTTCTCATTAGATCCATTTTTTCTTGCATCCTTTCTATTTCATATCTTTCTACATAAGATTCAAGACTGCTATAACATCCACATCAAATCTAAATCCTCTATTATCTAAATCTTTTGATCTATCTACTATAGTTGACATTGAATTTCTCTTTAAGTATCGGGTCACCATTGAATCGATTAGGTTTGATATCTTTATATCAGTTTATCATTATCATATATTTGTCTTAGCACATCTAGCATATCTCGATATCTATTCTCCGCATGTTATCCATATTTTATCTTTTATCAATATCTTAATCAAAGTGGTTTTACATCCTCCTAAGAAATTATCACTTCTTGCGATTGACCTTGTTAGGAAACCGATTTAACACAAATAGAATTTTATGTTAAATCCCAGTTATAGAGTCACATATGATAAATAAATGCCAAAATACATATTTTGCATAAGTAATAAGCTAATAAACTATGAAACCCTAAGTTCAAGAGATAGATTAATGGATTTAGCTGATTTACACTTGATCCAAGATTAATGTAGAATGGGAAAACTGTAACACCCGCTAAAACAACCCACTTGAGACCCAAGAAACAACCTAGGATTAGTTAGGAAAATTATGGAATAATTTTTTGTTTTGTTTAAAAGAGTCTACTACTAGGTTACAAGGCAACAACTATCACTAACAAGTTCCAAAACAATTATAATCCACTAGAATATACTTTTCTTTTATTAACAATTATTAGAGTCACAAGGTCCAAAATTTAGGGTTAGAAGGTTCAATAAGGTTCAGAGGGTAATTGCTCACCATACCCACTCTCTAACAGGGTTAAAGCTTCAACTTTATTTTTCTCACACCTAACGCATTCAAAATTTCCATAAATCAGTCTCTAAAAAGTTCTAGAACAATTCTAATCCACTAGAATATATTTTTATTTTATTAAGAATTATTAGAGTCACAAGGTCCAAAATTTAGGGTTAAAAGGTTCGAGAGGGTAATTCCTCACCATACCCACTCTCTAATAGGATTAAAGATTTAAATTGATATTTATCACACTTAACACATTCAAAATTTCTCTAAATCTTTCCCATTGGATAGGAAATTTCCTCACCTTTCCAATGATATAAAGAAGTCCTCCTAACTCCTCATAAAACTCAAGCTATGGGCCGACAAGCCTTGGGGTGAAAATTTTCCCAAATGAGTGGGCTTGCGGGCCTAGGGGAGGAATTTTTCCCCAAGTGTGGGCTTGTGGGCCATGGGAAGGTTTTTCACCTGAGAGGCATGCGCGGGTCAGTAAGGGAACATTCCACTTTTCAACTTTCGGGTTAAAATGCGGAAAGGTATTAATGAACCCGTGCCTCGCAATGCCCAACCACGTTATGCGTCACGCCCTATTAGCCACTAGTCGGTAGGCAATCGAGGAAAGTTAGAACAATTGGAAATAAAAAGGAAAGAGGATAAAAGGATAAATGTGCTATGTGCCTCCACCCTCACCCAAGGTGGCCACATGGCAGCCATCCATTGGCTGTGGGCTTCTAGGGCGGTGGAGAAACTTTAAGATTTTCACCGAAAAAACTAAAAACAAAAAGAACCAATGACCTCCACTCTTCCATGGTCACCTTGTCTGCCACGTGGTAGCCCTTGATTGGATGTAGGCCAAGAGGTCGGTGGGAAAATCTTGGAAAATTTTCCCAAAATTTTTCAAAACGTAAAAAGGAAAAAGGGACCCACTCTACCGCGATGCCTCGTGATGCCACGTGGCATCACCTGATTGGTCGTGGGCCGGCGAGGTGGTGGTGAAAATATGGAAAATTTTCCCAAATCTCTAAGGATTTTAAGGAAAAAATTTGGGATGGCCTCAAGGAAATTTTTCCCAAAATTTTCCGCCAAGGAAAACTTCAAAGGGCCATAACTTTTGATAGAGAGCTGATTTTGGGAAAACAAGGACTTTATGGAAATCTCTCAAAGTCCTTGTTAGTCAAAATCAAGCACCCTGGATGCAAATCAAGGTTCTAAATGATGTCTTAGGCATCCAGTGTGAACCACAACATGGAAACCTCTCTCCAAGTGTGGGACTTGTGAAACTAGAGAGGAATCCATATTAGAGGTCTGGTTCCTCAAACTCCTCCGATTTAGATCTATATTTGCACAACTACAGAGGTTCGAGATCCTAATCCTACTCTAAAATTGCAAGGAGACGGGGATAGAAATGCAAAATTGAAACTAACTAAAGATGGTGATGCACCAAAAGGAGTGGTGAATATTTTTTCATGCAAATAGACACAAACCAAAGATTGCAACATAAAACATACACAGCCGATAAGATATAATTTACGATTGAAATGAAGCAAATAATACAAACAAAGGACTGAAACCCATTCACAAAGCTTGCATTATCATTTCCAATGTCAAAACCACTGCATTACAACCTTAGAGAGGTAGAAAACCTGTTACAATCTTTGAAGAGGTCTGATTCTTGCAAAATCACTTACTGGAGGTGAAAGAAGAAGTTTTTTTATGCCAAAAAGTGTTCCCCCTTTAAGAAATGAGCCAAATCTGGCTTTTACATTGCATGGGTCGAGCCCAAGAGAGAGAAAACGTACAAAACGTGGGAACCCATTCCTCATTGACTGCAAATGCATTAAATCAGCATGGAGGACCTTACAAACCCATACCCTATCATTTTTGACCAAATTGGAGGAGAGTGCGACCCATTCTGCATTAAATTTAGTCGCTGAAATGTCATTTCTGGCCATGGACACGTACCAGATCCGTTTCTGAATTTTCTCTCTTGAAACTGAACCAAAATTCAAAATTGACCATGAAATCCTATAGAGAATTTCATAAGCTTTCCAATGATATGAAGAACGTGCAAATCCGAGCTCTAGATCAAAAGATATGAAGGTCTGAAGTTTTAGGGAAAAATGGCCCAAAAACGGATGTCGGCAAAATTTTTAAAATTTGACCTTTTTGCATTTTGGAAATTTTTTTGAAAAATTTCCACACTCCGCCGGTCGGATGGCATGTGTCAGGTGCTGGTTCTGGGCAATTCTCTCTCCTCCACCTTTCCATGGGCTTTCCCTTGAAATTTTGACCTTTTTAACTCTTTGGAAAATTTTCCATTTTTTCCCCATGCCCCACCACCTGGGACACGTGGCACGCTTTGGTTGGTTGACAGGGGTGCGGGGCATCTTTTACCTTTTAGTTTTTTGGCCAAAACTTTTGCCAAATTCTCTCAAGTCCTCCCCGAGCTCCGCACTCCCCCTCTCCTTAGGACACGTGTCCTGTGTCTATTGGCTCGGGCCGACCCTTCAAACCTCGCCTTAAACTCGCAAAACATTAAGTAAAAATCTTAGCCTTTCCTCCGTTGTTCCGATCCACAAAGACACGTGGCACATTCTGATTAGTCGGCAGCTCTTTCAGCTCCCCACACCCACCGCGTACTTCGGCTGGCCGGATGTCCCAAACTGTCCGGGACAAATTTCTCCGATCCGCCCGATTCGGGCTTCCCTGTCCCTCTTTGAGGTGAAGACACGTGGCACGCTTTCATTGGCTCTCGGCTCTTCCGGATTTCTATGTCCCACGTGCCCCTTTCTCCCAACTATCCCAAATGAAAGTTCCCTATACCCGGCCGATCCGGGTGGTTCGTGTCCTTTCGCCCCTCACGGCCCGGATGTCCGGCACATTACTGCTTCGCATGCACAAATAGCTTAGTCAATTTTGTTTTTACCTTCTTCGGTTCGCCCAAGTTCGCTCCCGCGCCCCGCCGTCCCCACGGCCTGGATATCCTTTTCTGCGTGGACCACCGGTGGCTTTTGGCTGATTCGTGCCCCGACGTCCCAACCTGCCCCAACTCTTTGTGAGGACTAGGACTTAGCCGATTTTCATGATTTTTTCTGCCCCAAGCTTGTTTTTTGCAACTTTTTCACCCTTTTTAGAACTTGCTCTTTTCTCCTTGGACAGGAGAGTTAGAAAAAAGCCGAGGGGACCCCAGAAACATGATTTTTTGCCTTGAATCAATCTATCTTGCTCGGGACCGAAGAATTTAATGCATGTTATCAAAATTACCCTGGGGGGTGAATTTTGGATAACAATTTGGTGACTCAGTGGGTCATCTGCCTGCTAGATGAAGTTACCAGTTGCCTGAAGCATCCATTGGGCATGGAGTCATGAGATATTCTGTTTAGAACCCCTAACTGACTTAGAATGTGCAAGGAGGAAGATGGAATATCACCTGATGGAAGCAAGGACTGCAAAACATCTCCATGGATAGCAAGTTGTGCCAAAGCACTTAGGGAAAACAAAACTAACCTACAACAAAACAATGTGCACAAGCACTTGGAGGAATGAAAATCTAATCTAATATTTACAAGGTAGTGAATTTCCCTCTAGAAGCAACGCTTGAGATAGATTCCATTTACTGGAATCTGCAGTTCTTCACCATCCAATGGGGCCAATTGGAAAGCATTGTTGTTCTTGCACTTCGTGACCATGTATGGGCCACTCCAAATGGCATCAAATTTTGAATGCCTTCCCGGTTTTTCTCTATCCACATCCCATTTCAACACTAGATCTCCAACCTAAAAAGATCTATCCTTGGCCTTCCTATCAAAGGTCTTTTTGATCAAAGCTTGATCCTTTTCCATTGCTTGGGATGCCTGATTTCTGATCTCTTGTAGCTCCATCAACTCTGCATACCTCACCTCCATGGGCTCAAACTCTAGCAACTCCAGCTGCTTCATGAGTTCCAATGTTGGCAACTCAAGTGACATGGGCAAGATTGCCTCTCTTCCATAGACAAGTTTGAATGGAGAGTTACCTGTGGATCTCTTGGGAGTTATCCTATCAGCCCATAAGGCTGATTTCAGTTTGGTATGCCAAGACCTCTGATTCTCGTCAAGAGTCCTCCTAATGATCCTCAACAAGTTCTTGTTTGTAGACTCGGCCTGGCCATTACCTTGAGGGTAATAGTTTGATGAAGTGCTTAGGTAGATACCATTCTTGACAGCCCACTCAGTCACCTTAGATCCAATGAATGCCAATGCATTATCAGAGATTATTGTAGCAGGTACACCAAATCTGGTTGTTATCCCCTCATAAAAGTCTAAGATGCTAGACTCATTTGCCTCTTTGAGTGCTACTGCTTCTATCCATCTGGTGAAGTAGTCCGTGGCTGTCAAAATCCATTTGTGCCCTTGGCTTGAATTGGGATTAATGACTCCAATGAAGTCCAAACCCCATTGCATGAATGGCTAGTCAACTGAGATTGGATGTAATGGAAGGGCAGCAAGTCTCTCTCCCGTGAAGAATGCACAATTCTTACACCTCTTGATCCATGCATAGCAATCATCAAGATCTTAGGCCAATAATAACCAGCCTTCATGATTTTTAGAGCTGTCACTCTTAGTGCAAAATGGCCACCACTGGTCCACCATGGAACTCTTCCAACACCCTTTGAATCTGATTTGTGCTAATGCATCTCAAAGAAAGCACTCCATTCACATCTTTCTTGAACAAAACTCCATCAACAATGGCATACGGGACAGCCCGCAATCAAGTGTCTCCTTTGGGTCTTATTCATCTCCGGAGGGCATAGGCCTATGCCTAGAAGTGTATAATGCCTTGGGTCCAGCAAGGAGTGGGGGCAGCATCATCTTCTTCTTGATTGCCACTTGGCTCATGGCTGTCTGGACTGTCAAAACATCCTCTTCTTCATTGCATACTTCTTTTTTCTTCCCCAAAACTAGCTGCTCACACAATCCTTTCCCTCTTACCAGCTTGGTGATCTTGATCTCAATGTCATACTCCATGACACGGGTGATCCAACCTGCCCTTTTCTCATTCAAATCCTTGTTGAGGAGGAAGTCCTTAACCCCAGCATGTGAGACCAGCAACTGGACCTTGTTGTTTGAGATTAAATGCTTGAATTTCTTCAAGCTTTTGATTACTGCAAGTACATGCTTCTCAATAAAAGAGTACCTCACCTCATAGTCATCTAGGCTCCGGCTGAAGAAGGCAATTGGCTACTCATCATTATCCTTGTTTTGCTGTACCAAAATGGTAGAAATAGTGTCATTACCTCCAAATGCATAGAGGATGAAATCCTTGGAGAAGTCCGGGTTGATGAGAGTTGGTGCTTGAGAGATAGCTTCTTTGATTGCTTCAAAACTCTCCTTGCCTTCTACTGTCCACTTGAAAGCCATGCTCTTCTTTAACATTTTGGTGATGGGCTTGACAAGGGCTGTAAAATCTGGGACAAACCTCCGAACAAAGTTTATCCTTCCCAAGAAACTCTGAAGGGCTTTCTTGTGGCTTGGCAATGGTAGTGCTCTTATGGCTTCAACCCTCTTTGGATCAATTGCTAATCCTTCTTTGGAGACAATATGGCCAAGGAGCTTTCCTTCATGTGCAAGAAAGATACACTTCTTAGGATTCAAAGACACTCCAAATCTCCTACACCTCGTGAAGACTTGTCTCAAATGAGAGAGGTGGTCTGCTGCATTTTTGGAAAAAATAGTGATATCATCAAGGTAAATCAGCACCACATTGTTAATCAAACCTTTGAATGCCATGTCCATTGCCCTTTGGAAGGTAGCACCAGCGTTGGACAGCCCAAATGGCATTTTCCTGTATGCAAAAGTTCCCCATTTGGTAGTGAAGGCCATCTTGAATTGGTCCTCTTCCTTCACCATAATCTGATTGTAGCCTGAGTAGCCATCAAGTAGTGAAAACCTCTCTGAGCCAGCCATAACTTGCAAGATTTGCTCCATGGAAGGGAGTGGGTAATGGTCCTTGAGAGAGGCTCTATTCAAGTCTCTGAAGTCAACACACAATCTAATCTCTCCACTCTTCTTTTTGACTGGAACTAAGTTGGCAACCCAACTAGAATGCTTGATTGGGAATATGATCCTTGACTCAATCAGCTTGTCCAATTCTTTCCTCATGAGAGGCTCCATGTGTGGATTGACTGGTCTTTGTTTCTACCTGACAGGCTTAGTATTTGGATCCAATTCGATGGTATGCTGAGCTAAGTTGGGATTGAAACCTTTCAAGTCTTCATAGCTCCAAGCAAACACGTCAAGGAACTCTTGACACAGTTGTATGAACTCATACCTTTCTTGTTCAGTTGTCATCCTTCCAATTTGCAATGGTTTGTTCTCTTCTACCAAGATGGATACTAAATCCTCTCTCTTGACTTGAATGTTTGCTTTCTCCTTTCTAAACTGATCATTGGGGTTAAAAATGGACTCCAAAGTGATAAGTCCCTTGGGAAGCTTGTTAGTTCTCAGCTGTACTACTTGGTCACCATATCGCCTTTCTAATTTTCCTTGATTCTGGCTGAAACTCACTTCTTCTTGCAAGAAATGGATGATTTTCTGGTCATTTTCAATCACTTTCCAACGACATTGTTATCCGGCATCAAGGCCTCACAATCACATGGATGTTTGGCTATACCTTGTCTTGTTGAATACTTTCCACAATGTCAAAGGCTGCCCCCTCGCTGCAAGCCTGTCAGCAGCTTGATTCTCTTTCCTAGGAATGGATTTGATGCCAAAACCCTCAAAATATTCCATGAGGTCCCACACCCTGTTCTTGTAGCACCTGAGTAGATCATTCTTGGCAGCATGCTGTCCCTTGACCTGATTTACAATCAATTCACTGTCCCCAAAGACTTGCAAGTTCTTTATTCCTCTCTTTATTTCCCAATGCATCCCTTGCACCAAGGCTTCATATTCAGCAGTGTTATTGGAGCATGCAAACTGAAATCTAAAAGTTGAATAGTACTTTACTCCTTGAGGTGAAACAAGCATGGCTCCACCTCCTGCACCTTGTCTACTCCTTGATCCATCAAAAAACAGCTGCCATACCTCATTGTCATCTTTGTGGTTTGGCTTGGTGATGCTAGGAATAGGCTGATTTTCTTTGTGTATGCAATAGACCCCTAGCTCAGATTCTTCCACTTCTTGATAAGGATCAAATGCATGTATCTTGTTTGCCCATTCATCAAGAGTTAGATCCAGGATGCTTCCAACCTTAGTGTCAGCTTCATCAGTGCTTGGGTGATCTTCTTGATCAAATGCTGAGCAATTGGCATTAATCTGACTTGGAGTGTAAGGCTCAATATGGAAGTTTGCAATAGGTTCTGACCTAATTGTAGCCTTAGTTCCATACCTCATTCGAATAAAGATGTGTGACCAATCAGCAGACAAATATCCCCCAATCTTGGTTGTGAAGTCCCTTGACAAGCATAGGGCAAAGAGTGGTGGAAGGTCTATGACTGATACATCTTGTAAAACAACAACGTTTGGACATGCATGCAAGGTAAGACTCAAGTTTCTAATCACTCCAACTGTTGCTACTGCTGTCCCATCCAGCTGCACCACCCCTTTGGATGTTGTTTCATACTGGAGCCCTAGCTGATCAGCTATTTGTTTAGGCATTACCGAGCTACTTGCCCCGGAGTCTATCATGTAATTATGTACTAGCTGATTTCCAATGATTAATGAAACATAGAAAGGAGGGGGCTTCAACATTTTACCTTGCTGTCCTCCATGATTTCCCTCAGGCTGGGCAGCATTTGTGAGCACTTTGTCTTGCATCTGAACTTGCTGATTTGAAGTTGGCTAGTCCTTCATGGCAGCTTGCAGCAGATCTCTTTGGCCTGGGATGGATAGGGATTCCCACATTGATATATTGATGTTTGTCTTCTTCATCTGATCAATGATACTGAATGGTGATGAAGGATCTCTTTGTTGTCCCTTGGTTTGCACATTCACTCCTTGCATGTGGGCAGCAACAACTGGCATTTGAGTTGGCCTAGGGGCTGTCCTTGGCTGCCCTTGTGCATTTGAAATTGGATTTTTTGCCAACCACTTGTGGAACCATAGAAGGTCGTGGATTGGTTGGGGCTAATGGCTGTTCTTCACCCAAATTCCTCCTTTTTGACCTTGTGTTGGCTGCAACACCTTGAGAAACTACCTGGTTCATGCCACAAAAATCCTCTGCTTGCCAATTTACCAATGTGGTGTCATTTGGGGCTGATTGCTGTTGGAATGTTTCTTGTTGTTGGTTATTTCCTTGATTGCCCTCACCCTCCACACCAGTAGTTGTCACCATTAATGCTTGATTCAAAGCACCATTGAAGCACATGGATTGGTTATGAGGCTCATTGCATGGAAAACACCAATCATACTCCTGAGCAATGTTGTTTTGTGTTGGCACCAATGCCTTAGAGGCAGATATGGCATTGGGGTTATAGGGCTGAAATGGTCTATTGGCAGGAGGCCTTGTTTGATTCATATTTGCAACTGGATTAGGTGGCCTTTGTGGTTGGTATGGCTGCCTATTAGGCTGAGCTTGGGGTTGATAAGAAGGTCTAAAACCTTGGGCTTGCTACCTTTTGAGAGTAACCAGCTCATTGCCTAGGTTTTGCAATTGCTTCATGACTTCTTGAAGCTCATTTGGGGCACTTGGAGATGAAGTGGAAGCTTCATTTGAACTCTGATTTCTAGGAGTGGGAGAAGGAGCCAAACTAGGTGCTTGATTGGTGTTTGGGCTCTCTAAACTTGGAAACAATGGCATGGGAGGTCTAGGGGCAAGTTTGCCAGCTTGGATCAAACAATTTTCAGCCCTAATGGAAATGCTATAAGCCATAGGGATAGTTATGCCTCCCATGGACTGAATTAACATAGAAATATCAGAATTTAGAGCTTTGAGATAGTAGAGAAAATCACCTTCTGCTGTTGGCCTTACTGCCACTGGAATTCTCTCCCAAGTCTTTTGAAATCTAAAGTTGAAATCGGTCAGCTGCTCATTGGGAGCTCTCTTGATGGTTGTCAGCTGCTCCAAAAGAGACAAGTTGTCTCCCTTTTCTCCAAATTACTCATGAAGTGCTATACACAGCTGATTCCAATTTGTGATAGAACCAGCTCCAAGGCTCCTAAACCATTGCAATGCTTTACCCTTGAATGAAGATGCCAATAACTTGACAGCCACTTGCATCTCATTGATTTCATGGATTGCACAAAGGTTAGCAATATCTTTAACATGATCACCTGGAGTAGTCTGATTTTCTCCAGTGAAGTAGGGAATGTTCTTCAAGGCTGCAATAGGAATTGGATGTTGTGCATTGAGGGCAAGTGGGCTGCTTCCTGTGAAGTTGACATAGGGGTTGTTTTATGCCATTCTAATTGGTCTTAAAACCCTTGTTGACTGAATGAAAGGCCTACCAGGTGGAGGAGTTGAGAGAGTTCTTTTTGGTGGAGATGGAGACCTTTGAATCCTTCTTCCTCTTTGCCTTGTTCTTGGAGATAATTTCAGGTATTCAAACAACACTTCTTCTCCAACTCTTGACCTTGTGGTGACTCTTCTCATGAGTTTTCAAGCCTGCACTGCTGAAACCAGTTGATTCTTCCCCTTGGAGTTGCAAGATATGCAAATAATAGCTCTTTTCAAGCAAGAAAATTGTAGCAGATGCACATCAACTTTGCTGTAAATAAAAATGAGACCTCTAGTGTCCCACCGGGTGTGCCAAAACTATTGTGCAAAATCACAAAGCACCCTCGGATGTTGATCAAGATTTTTAGTTTGATGTCCTATGCATCTAGTGTGATTGCACAACATGGAAACCTCTCTCCAAGTGTGGGACTTGTGAAACTGAGAGAGGAATCTCCAAATTAGAGGTTGGTTCCTCAAACTCCTCTGATTTAGATCTATATTTACACAACTACAGAGGTTTAGATCCTAATCCTACTCTAAATTGCAAGGAGACAGGGATAGAAATGCAAAATTGAAACTAACTAAAGATGGTGATGCACCAAAAGGAGTGGTGAATATTTTTGTCATGCAAATAGACACAAACCAAATATTGCAACATAAAACATACACAGGCTGATAAGATATAATTTAGGATCTGAAATGAAGCAAATAATACAAACAAAGGATTGAAACCCATTCACAAAGCTTGCATTATCATTTCCAATGTCAAAACCGCTGCATTACAACCTCAGAGAGGTATAAAAGCTGTTAAAATATTTGAAGAGGTCTAATTCTTGCAACAATCACTTGCTGGAGGTGAAAGAAGAAGTTTTTATGCCAAAAGTGTTCCCCCTTTAAGAAATGAGCCAAATCTGGCTTTTACATTGCATGGGTCGAGCCCAGGAGAGAGAAAATGTACAAAACGTGGGAACCCATTCCTCATTGACTGTAAATGCATTAAATCAGCATGGAAGACCTTACAAACCCATACCCTGTTATTTTTGACCAAATTGGAGGAGAGTGCGACCCATTCTGCATTAAATTTAGTCACTGAAATGTCATTTCTGGCCATGGACACGTACCAGAGCCGTTTCTAAATTTTCTCTCTTAAAACTGAACCAAAATTCAAAATTGACCATTAAATCCTATAGAGAATTTCATAAGCTTTCCAATGATATGAAGAACATTCAAATATGAGCTCTGGATCAAAAGATATGAAGGTCTGAAGTTTTAGGGCAAAACGGCCCAAAAAACGGATGTCGGGCAAAAATTTTAAAATTTGACCTTTTTGCATTTTGGAAATTTTTTTGAAAAATTTCCACTCTCGCTCACGGTCGGATGGCACGTGTCAGTGCTAGTTTGCTGGGAAATTCTCTCTCCTCCACCTTTCCGCGAGCTTTCCCTTGAAATTTTGACCTTTTTAACTCTTTGGAAAATTTTCCATTTTTTCCCCGTGCCTTGCCACTTGGGACACATGGCATGCTTTGGTTAGTTGATAGGGATGTGGGGGCATCTTTTACCTTTTAGATTTTTGGCCAAAAATTTTACCAAATTCTCCAAGTCCTCCCCGAGCTCCGCACTCCCCTTCTCCTTAGGACACATGTCCTGTGTCTATTGGCTCGGGCCGACCCTTCAAACCTCACCCTTGGAACTCGGTAAAACATTAAGTAAAAATCTCACCCTTTCCTCCGCTGTTCCGATCCACGAAGACATGTGGTACGTTCTAATTCGTCGGTGGGTCTTTCGGTGCCCCCGCACCCGCCGCGTATTTTCGGCCTCGGATGTCCCAAACTATCTGGGACAAATTTCTCCGATCCGCCCGATTCGGGCTTCCTTGTCCCTCTTTGAGGCGAAGACACGTGGCATGCTTTCATTGGCTCTCGGCTCTTCTAGCTTTCCGTGTCCCACGCGTCCCTTTGTCCCAACTGTCCCGGATGAAAGTTCCCTGCGCCGGCCGATCCGGGCGGTTCGCGTCCTTCGCGTCCTCATGGCCCAGATGTCCCAGCCTGTTCTGCACAACAGTTAGTCAATTTTGTTTTTACCTTCGGCCGGTTCACCCTTTCACATCCCACGTGTCCCCACGGCCCGATGTCCCTTTGCTGCATGGACCGCCTGGTGGCCTTTCGGCCGATTCGTGCCCCGATGTCCCAACTGTCCCAACTGCTACGAGGACTAGGACTTAGTCAATTTTCATGATTTTTTCTGCCCCAAGCTTGTTTTTTGCAACTTTTTCACCCTTTTTAGAACTTGCTCTTTTCTCCTTGGACAGGAGAGTTAGAAAAAAGTCGAGGGGACCCCAGAAACATGATTTTTTGCCTTGAATCAATCTATCTTGCTTGGGACCGAAGAATTTAATGCATGTTATCAAAATTACCCTAGGGGTGAATTTTGGATAATAGTCCTCTTTACACTCGAGATCAGTAATTTTATATTTTTATTAAGTTTAAGGTGTTAATTTTAAGAAAACGGCCTACAATATTTTAAAAGCAAACTGATAATTTTTAACTTATAAATTTTGTTCAATTTTGTCATTCTTTCTCCTTTAACATGTCAAATGAACATGAAATATTGTTTTAAGAAGAACTTTAAGATATATTGGAAGGTAATTTTTCTTGATTCATTTCCAATTTAAATTTTTACAACTTCTGATAGAAAAAAGACTGTGAAAGGTTTGGGTCCGATTTTGCAATGTTTTAAAATATTTCCTTAAGTTTTTTTGTCAAATTGAACTCATTTATACCCTAGCATGTTCAATTTTAATGTTTCATTGTTATTTCTTGCTTGCAGGTTTGAACTGTTCATTTTAGATAAATTATTTGCCAGTTTAAAATTCAAAACAGAGGTCAATTTCTAAAGGATTTATTTATCATTTTTTACCTTCCAAGTATGGAGATTCATTTCCATTCCATTCTAATACATTTAAGTGATTTAATCAAACCATTTAAGAGCCAAAATACAAAGTCTGATTTCTAATTTTAACATATTTCAAAAGAATAGAGTTACATATATTTCCTTCATATGTATTCCTCATTTCAATTTTCCAAACAAAGATTTCAAATCACAATTTGATGATCAATTCAACACTACAATGCAATTCAAGAAAAGTATTACATTCATTTATTGATTTCAAAAGGCAATTTTACAATTTCTTTCTATTCCTTGAATGCAAATAATAGATTTCCAATTTCTTTCTTTCATACTTCAAAATTCATCATACAAATTACATTTCCTTCACATTCTTTCAAAGCAAGAATAGATTCTATCTCTTTTTCATTTCACTTTAAAAATTTCATAATCCATACAACATATTTCCATTTCAAAACATTTACAAATTCATCCACTTCAAAGTGGGAAAGGTTACAATGAGATTTTATTTCACAAGGTACTATCAAATAGTCTTTCTCCTCTACTTTAGAACAGCAACATGCATTCTTCCCTTCATCTAATTTGATCACAATAGGAGTAAGGGAAAGGTAATGCTCTCCACCTAACCAAGACATCCAATGAAGAGGAGAATCCATCCTTCTTCATTGGCCCCCAAGCCCCAACCACGATGTAATAAGAAATGTATTTCAACTCATGGTAACAACAGGATTCTACATCATAAAACAATCTTTCAAAATGCACATTTCAAATTAAAAACACATTCCAAAAAAAAACAACAATTTTGCAACCACATGAAAGACATCACACAAAACTCAGGCTTCACCATGCAAGCCAAAGGAGCAAGAACTATGGGGAAGTGTGTATGCCTCCCAATGGGAAATGGGTATCCACCTGTAACAAACCACCAATATAAATCATCACACATATCCTTATGCCCCCACAAAGTAAGAAATGCAAGCTATTTCTTTTCCATGGTGGATCCCAATCCCAAACTCCCTCCACAAGAATTATGATGCCACTGGCATTCCCTTATGCCCCCCCATATGGATTCCCCATAGCCTTCTCCTACACCATTCCTAGGAAGTCTACCCAAATAGCCAAAAAACACACACAAAACATTCACCATTCACACAAACATAAAAAGAAATAAAATCATATGTGAAGAGCTACACTCCTACCTCTCCATGGTAGATTTTTTCCAATACAAAAATCCTTCAATGTCAAAAAAGTCCCAAAATCAGCAATGCCCAAGTATGAAATGATCTCCAATCACCTCTAAAATCAACAAGATCTCCCAACAGTAAAAATTCACCCAAAAGGAAGTATAAAAATGTTCAAAAACCCAAAACAAAGAAATGAGTTCTAATTTTAAAGAAGAGGGAAGAGAAGAGGATGAGGTGGATCCATGTAGGATGCCACATCACACATCCTCAACTCCAACACAAAATTCAAATTCATGCACAATAAAGAGGTGGGTGAATAATATGATAATTTACTTACACACTCCAAAAAGCCCACACCCCAAAGGACTAAAAATTTAAAACATGAAGAAAGTGCAATTAAAACATGCAACTTGACTTATAAAAATGCATTAAAAAGGTCTAAAATCAACCCTCCAACCATAGGTATGGTTGGTAAATAAAATTAAGAGGTATGGGACAAGTTTTACTTGTCCCACAAGCCTCCAAAATCATCCTCCAAGGACAAATTCGAGTTTCCAAGAAGGTGGAGTGTTTCATACTCCAAAATATGACTTACATAACTCTTACACATACTTACACATCACTTACCACATTTAATACAAGATCCAACAACTTCTATAATTACTTTCTTATATCCCAAATTTGATTGATTTATTTATTTTAACAATATGATTACTCACATTAATTCTCCACAATTAAAAGAATAATGAAAGGGGTAAATGCATCACAAAATAAACACATGCAAACAATAATAAAAAGGAACCTCATTAATAAAATACACATAACCCCTTGGGCGCATTCAAAGGTAATCCCCCCATGTGAATCCCTAACAAAATACAACACACACAAAAAATACAGTTGCCATGATGACCTTGTTGAATGCATCTAGAATTCCAATGTGGTTGGTCTCAAACCCTCGATGTTTGTTGTGATATTTTAACCTGTAAAACATAAATACCTCCTTCGGCCTCGTGGCCATATCAGAACATCCAACATGATATAAATATAATCACAAAATCATCTATACATATGAATCACAACAACATCAAGGAAATCAACAATATCACTTATAATTTATATCAACAACTATATCATCATCATATAATGTCCATTTTCTAGGTCTACTCATAATATCCAAAAATCACATGTCCGAACAACATTCATAATATATCCATGTCAAATAGTATATCATCATCCACATATGAAGTGTCTCTAATAATCATCATGCATCATAACTAAATCAAGATCAACAATAATCCATGATCAAATATCTAACATCATACTAAATCAAAACCATAATAATGTCCATAATGTAATCAACAGTATCAAGATCAGTATCAAAAGGTGTCAAAGGGAAGTGGGCACTACAAAAACTACTTAACAAGAAGTGATATGTGTCATTATTTCTCTGAATAAATTATGTAGGTCATAAAACAGATGGACGCGAGTACCCATGGAAGGACATGGGCACTGGGTGCTGAAAACCTCTCTTGGGCACCTATGAGTGTGAAAATGGTCAGAACTTGATCTTCATTGTGTCACAAAAGTGTCACAAGTATTCTTTTTTGATTTCCTATGTGTCACAATAAGATCATTGTGGTACCTATTATCTGCAAGACAAAGATTCACTTGTAAAACCCACAATAACACATAAAATCCACAAAAGAAAGATGCAATATGGGGAGTTGGAATGACCTTAGTAGTCACCTAGTAGAGTGATCCTACAACCGATTTTTGAACTAAATCATAAATCCATGTAGTTCTTGTGAGTGTGTGAAAGAATCATGTGTTAGGATGCCCTTGTGCAAGCATAGTTAATAGTGGGTTGCATATAGATGTACTAATGTATATATATGTGTAGATGGAATAAAGAAACTTCCCATTCCAATGCAGAAAATGCAGTCCTTTGTCCCTTGATTGAATTCCAAATGGATGATTTGAAGTACTTTAGAATCCTTTTGAGTGTAAACTTAGGTGATAGTAATGATTCTTAGAGCTTGGTCCTTTATTTTGGTCACATAACTATGTATTTATATGATTTCCTTGTTTGAATTTTCTAATTGAAAACTTGAAGTCTCGACCCATAAGAAAATAAGATGACCAAAAGATAAAAGAGGCCCAAAAAGAGAGAGTAAGGTGGAAATCGGTTGGGGGTGCCTAGAGGGGACAAGGGCACAGTGTCTAAAGTCATAAAATATAGGCAAGTACTAATTGGGTTTTAGGGTGTGCAAAACCAAATAAACAACAAAAAAAAAAAAAGGCCAAAGACAATCATCAATTAGGATTTTTATTTCTTAGGAATCATATTAATACTAGTATGTGTTTATGGGCCTAGAAATGTACTCAATTTCATGATTTAATGTATATATTTTCCCCATTATATGTTTTTGAGTGAATAATCAATAACATAAAGTAGATATGAGATGCGTACCTTTTATTCTTGTAGAGTGTGATGGTGATAGCACACCGATGAGACACGTGAAGTGTGGAATGAATGTAAAATGAAGCATGGAAGATAAGAAAGGAAAGTTACCCTAGGGGTGTATACGTATGTATTTTACCATGTTGTACTGTTATTATTGTAGATTGTTTTAGGTTTCTTCTTGTTGTGTATTAAGAATGAACTGCAAAAGAAGAATGAAGAAGTAGTCAAAGATTTGCATGTGAAAGTGTGTAAAAGTAGTAACTGGAAAGTATGCACGTGATTTGTAAAGAGTGAAAAGGATAGAAAATGTCCTAAAATGTTGTAGAAGAGTGAGTTTTTAAAGATATCTCATGCCAAAGAGCTACTATTGGGGAGAGAGGTCTAGTGTTAATATCCTTCCATGACTCTACCCTCGATTATACACCACCTACGAGATGGTGTGATCCTTTTTGTCCCTATTGTCCCCGATTTTTTTTGAATGTGATGTTTGTTTTGATTGAAATGGAGATAAAATGTATTGTTTGATAGGGTATTGTGCTCTGCATCTTTATGAAACTAATTTGTAAATTACTTTTAACTATAATGATATTAGAAACTAAATGTGTGTACCCCTAGTGCATTAGTGCCCAGGGGAAGGACACGGGAACCCTTGTGGTCTAATATGAGCCCAAGTGTTGGTGTCTATGCTATATTGAGGACCCAAGTCGATTCGGGGTCATTTTGAGACTATATGACTACTCTATTCTTGTATTGTGTATTCCTATACTATAGCTCGATATGCTATATGGGGTGATTGATTCTCCCAATTCATACCCCCTCATTTGGGGTGTATTCTATGTTTCTAGGAGAATGCAGCCCAACGAGAGGACTGAATCTAAAATAAACGGTATCCCTATAGGGGAAGGGAATTTCCATGGTAGAAACCAAGTCACATGCAAATAATATGGCTAGTAAGATGCATTAGTAGAAAAATTAGTAATCATGCAATAGAAAATAGTGTAACAAACAAGTGTGCATACAAGATGGACCACAAAAAGTGTGTTTCAAACATGGGATATATATAAAAATGTCACAATACAATCATGGAAAAAATGGCCAAAAGAAAGAAATAAACGATCAAATAATACATAGGGTATAGCCCACAAATGATAACATACAAGTATAAAAAAATGGTAATCAAAGTGTGAGATAACCATGGTGACATAAAGTCCTACAAATTAAATGTTACACATCAAGCACATGTTATCAAGTTAGAAAGATAAAGGGTATGTCAAAGCATATATAGATCAATGGAAAGTAATGTGATAATAAAGAGTAGTAAATAATGAAACAATAATACATGTGATGTCTAAGAGTAGTAAATGTAGATGCCCCTAGGAGCCTCGATGGACTGGTAAGAGGTACAATGCCAAACATCATTACTATGTGTAAAGATTTGTAGGAAGTTTGCATTCACAACTAAAGACCAAGTGAACATGCATGTGTATATAGAAAATATATTGACATACTAAGTATCCATATAGCATGGGAAACAAAGTGTACATATAAGTATAAGTAAGAAAGAATAAGTACAACAAAGATATGCAATATGTTGTGTATGAGTGAGATGGATGGTATGTAATGTGAATGTGATAGGAACTACATGCCCCCTAGCAGATGTGAATGAATATGAGATGAGGTTAATTTATAAAATACCCCTCAACAATAAAGAATTAACCATAAATTAAGATTACTTCATTGGGAAATGGGTTGAAAATATGTGCTAGATAGAATAGAACATGAAGTGTAAAGTGTGAAGATTAAATGTGATGAGTTTCATTTTAGATTTATACCCTTAGCAATTGAGTATGAACCATGGAACTAGATTTATTTATAGGTTAAAGAAGATATAAGGTGTGTATCAATGTGCGTGGAAGAGACTAGATGAAAAACATGAAGCATAATATGTATATGTAGATATTAGGAAGAAATAATGTCGATTTAAGTGGGGAGGAAAGAAAGCATGATTCCCCCAAGTGTGTGATGAATATAATAATCAAGTAAAATCATCTAAGAGATCGTAATTGTCAAGGTCGAAGCCTAGTGGAGCTAGATCAGATACCCAATAAGTAATAGTGGGAGGTTGATCATGAAGAGATCCTACGTTGCGTAATTTGTACATGCCCATTACATAGTATTCATTAGTGAAAGGTGGTTGTGGATAAATACGTATATAACATTGAGTTATATTTTGAGAATATCTCAAGAAGGAGTAATTGAAAATATAAATGTGGCCAAAAGTCATATGAAATGTGATATCAGTATGATTTTGATCTAGTGTGAAACCAATGTAATCAAGACAAGATTATCCAAGTATGAGTGGAGAAGAATGAGAAGTGTGTGCAATGAATATTTTCAAAAGGATGATGTGGAGGCCATAATCATCACTAATGAAGATACATCTTTGATGGATATGAGGACAGTGAAGTGGAGCAAGGAGATCGAGTAAATGTGAATCCTAGTTGAGCCAAAATGTCATATGTGCAAATAGTGTCGAGAGAAAGTTGGATTGAATGGAATGTGAGGCCAATAAGAGTGCATGTGAAAGGAGGAGGTACTAACATAGAGTTTTCTTCGAGATATGAATAAGATGGCATGATTTCCAATTCATAAATGAATCCTTGGAGATGAATCATGTTGGTGGTGGTGGACGAATGTTCTATGAGTTGATAATCATCAGTGAGATATGTAGGAGGATTATGGGGATGACCAACATTGTGATATAAAAGTGGAGTAGGTAGAGTAGTGAGTGGGTCTAGGTTGTAATATTTGAATGGGTTGCAGTCAATAATAATAATGTATGCATGGCCATCATGTAGGAATTTAACACACCGATGAAATATAGAAGGTACTTCCTACATAACATGAAGCCATGGCCTACCAAGTAATAATGTATACTTTGGAGTTTTACGTTGATGAAAAATAATACTGTAGGAATGGTTTTGGGCCCAACTGTGAGGGGTAAGGTTATAGTACCCATGCATGGATGTGTAGAATAATCATAGCTATAGAATAAATGGATGAGGGACTAATGTTATCTAAGGAAAGGCCAAGCTACTTAAGAAATGTGAGATTGTAAAGGTTGATCCTATATCCATTATTGACTAGTACTCACCTAGTGCCTATATTATAGATACAAGCCTGGATATAAAGAGGAGGGCCATTGTCATAAATAGAAAGAGAGGTGGTTGTATCAGATGGGAAAGTAATTTGTGCAGAAAAATGTGGCTACAAACCTGTTGCTCATATGCATGATCTACAAGAGTATTGGGAGAAATGCAAGCATTGGCCAATTTTTTTTTTTTTTATCCTTACAATCAAGATGAGTCTGCAAGAAGGAATGGATGAGGATACTCGGGATGAGAGGAACCTAAAGGATTAACGAAAGATAAAAAGATAAGATCCATGAGTGTTCGAATGCGAGTTAACTAAATGATATTTAAAAATAGAATTTTATGCTAAACCCTAATTACAGAGTCATGTATGATAAATAAATGCTAAAATATAGATTTGACACAAGAAATAAGCTAATAAAATATGAAACCCTAAGTGAAAGAGAGAGAGGAATGGAATTAGCTGATTTTTACTTGATCTAGGACTAATGCGAGAATGGGAAAAATGTTAAACATGAAGTGATGTGTTGTTATTATTCTAAATAAGCTTGATGTGCAAACCCACGGTAGGGTAGGGGCACCTAGGAAATGATGACCTCTACTAGGTACCTATGACTGTGAAAATGGTCAAAAATTGATCTTCATTATGTCAAATGAGTGTCAAAATTATTCTATTTTTATCACCTCTATGTCGTATTAAGAGCACCAAGGTACCTTTTATGTATAAGACAAATATTCACCGTAAAACCCATAATATGACATCAAATCCAAAAAAGAAAGATGTGATATGGGGATAATGATTGACCCTAGTGGTAACCAAAAAAGGGATCTTAAAACCGATCACTGTACCACATCTCAAACTCTATGTATTTTTTGTGAGTGTGTGAAAGAATCCTTCCCTAGGATGCTCTTTTGCAAGTGCACTTGATAACAGGCTGTAGCTATATGTACAAATGTAAATAGATGTGTGGATGAAATAAAGAAACTTCCCCTTCTTATGTAGTGTATGTAGAAAATACAATCCCTTATCCCTTGATTGAATTCCAAATGGATGCTTTGAAGTGATTTAAGAGACTTTTGAGTGCAATATCAGGTGATAGTAATGATACTTAGATATTGCTCCTTATTTTTGGTCACGTAACTATGTATTTATATGATTACCTTTTTGAATTTTGTAATTGATCTGCTGGAAGGCTGGACCATAAGAAAATAAGATTCCTAAAAGATAAAAGAGACCCAAAAAGAGTGAATAATATGGAAAGAGGTCAAGAGTTCCCAAAGGGGACGAGGGCACCTAGGCATTTGCATCTTAGCTAGGAGCTAGTGTCAAGTCATAAAAGATAGACAAGAAAAGTACTAATTGGGATGTAGGGTGTGCAAGACCAATTAAACAACAAACAAAAAGACAAAAGGCCAACAAAAATTTTTAATTATTTGTTTTCCTACTTAGGAATAATACAAATGCTAATACGTGCTTATGGACATTGAAATGTACCCAAGTAAATAATTTTGTGTCTATAACAACTCACCATCTTATCTACTAATATTTTTCTTGTCTAGATAACTATTTGTTGTTAAAGTTATCGAGTTCACCACAAAGAGGTATTTTCACCCATATCTTCATATTCATCGTCATCACATATCGGGATGTGTCCTTAAATCTTCCCATAAATTTGAGTTTCTTATCTTCTTGGATTCCATTCCATTAACTTGAAATAGGAGTGGGAAAATTCGTTAAACATATATACGATTCCTTTTCTTAGGTTTCATCATAACAAGTGAAAGGAAGACTGAGGGTAATAAAATAAGATAGGAAAGAAGTAACATTTGAAATATCGAAAAAGAGATAAAGAGGACAGAGAGGTTCCCAGAGGGGACAATAGCTTAAGGGTACTCTTGTCCTTAATGGGTGGTCCTATACAACATGATCAAAAGGCCATAAAATGAAATCGAGCTGAGTAGGATGTCGGGTGGTATGAAAAATACAAGCTATCAATCACAAACAACAAACAATGAAGATGAAAAGGATAAAATGAATGCGAAAGAAAAGTAAAGGGGTGTTAATGCGTAATTATCTTACTTAGGAATCATGCACATATACGAAGTATTTATAGGGTATATGTACATATTAAGTGCATGATTTAGTGACTACATTATTCCCTACTTTATATTGGTGAATAATGAATCGAGTAGCATAAAGTAGGAAAAAAATCATACCATGGAGAGGCAAATGAAGATCATACCCAATAGCATGCCAAATGGAATAATGTAAGATATGTATCATGAAATTATAAGGAGAGGGAAATATAAGGATCCTAGGGGTGACTTTTGCATACATGGACTAATAATGATGTGTGTGTAGTTCCTTAGAGTGTCATCTTTTATGGAGAGTTCTTTAAAAATTTTCATAGTTGCTTATTTCCTTTAGATTTATTGGGATATGATATGATGTGTAAAATAAAACAAGTGTAGTCAATTCTCTAGGTAAATGGAATTGAAAATTAACTTAGAAAAATGTAAAAACTAGAAATACGTATTAGAAAAGCTAAACAAAGAGGTTAGAGTACACCTAGAGTGTTAAAAAGAGAGATAATTTTGTTCCTTCTTGTAGACCCGATGCTTAGGATTTGGTTGGAGTAAGAAAAAGTATTTGGGTATTTTTTCACCAAACTAGGGATTTGAGCATCCAATGCTAAACTTTGGATTTAGGCATCCTATCTCCACTAAGGGAAAGTGTATTGGGAGAGTGGTCTATTTTCCCCTATAATAATTAATAATTTCCTATGGATACGTGCCACTAAAAAGATTACAAACCCAATTTGTAGCTTACCTTGGGTGACACATAGGATCTAGGCATATTTTTTTATTACATATGCCATAGGTGTCATTCCCTTATTTGGTTCCTGATATAGTTCATGTTTTGGTTCTTGAGTTAGTAGTTAGTTCCTATTAGTAACTGATTGCAATTTGAAATTGGTTGTGTAACTATTGAAATTAGAGAAAAATATGATTGTGCAACCACTAAAACTGATATGTACCTATTTTTACCCCAGGATAGGAGCACTCATACTAGATACTAGCACCCATTGTTCGTGTATATTATAGGTGCTTCTATCCATACTAATTTTTTTAGCTAAGTCTATTTTTGGCCCTATTCTCGTAATAGATTTTTGTCTGCATTCATGCTATCTATATTTTCGTAACTATTTTTGTGACTTCTTTTAGGGTGAAAAGGTTCACCCAAGATTTTCCCCACTTATTTTGGGTGCGTGGGATGGACAAATGGGAATGGATCCAAAACAAGGAAGGATGAAATTGAGGTGCAAATATGATATAGGAGTCCTATAGGGGTAATATGGATTACATATGGTAGTTACCATGGCATAAGTAAAACAAGGGTAAAATGCTAGTATATAAGTGTTAGTGACAAATAAACAATACACACTAAAATAGTAACTAGTACATGCATATAGGGAAAATAATGCATATAGGAAAATAATAAAAAAGGAATTAACGAGTTGTTGGTTACATACATGGTATACAATTCAAGATGTCACAAGACAATAAGAGCTGTTAAGGCTTGCGGAAACAAGGTAACAAGAAAATGCAGGTATAGTTAGCAGAAAATGATAAATAAATTACAAACAAATCAAACAATCTTGATTGGAAAGAGTCTTCCAAGGAAAATTCTACACATGAAGCACTGTTAACATGTTAAAAAATATAAATAGTATGCGACAATGTAATATATGAAGCTATGAAATATTGGAAATAGAATAATTGATAATAAGTGAGAAAAGGTAGATTACTCGAGGAGCCTTAATGGAAGGAATACTAATTGATAATAAGTGATGATAATAGGAGACTCATCAACATCAATGGAAAGAAATGGAGGGAGAGACACGAGACTCATGAGAATAAATAGGTTCAATTTGGTAATATTGGAAACATTAAAGATGGATGAACTAGCCCCTATGAGAATAGAAATAAATGTGGAAAGATGAGAATTGATTTCCCCCTGGATGTAAAAAATATGAGATGTAGTCATAGTAAATGAATTAGATATAGAATTTGGGAAAGTGAAAGCATTAAGAATCATTTTAAAAACAATATGTGGTGCTCTAACTTATGATATGGAAGATGTGAAGATAGATATAACATTATAAGAACTAAGCATATGATCAACATAAGTGTATCAAGAGTGAGACATGATGGGAGGAGTATCATGGGTGCTAAAAAAAAATGATCTTGTAGAGAATTAACACTAGGGTACATCCCAAGAGGATAAGGATGCATAATGTGGGATATGTTAGGGTCAACAAATAGTTTTGAAATTAAATATAATGTAATGATACTATTGATCGAGATAAATATAAAAAAATTAAAGAAATATCAAGAAAAGGAAATAGAATCATGAGTGATAAATAGGGTTTAAAGAATGAATAAACCTATATTTGTAGGTATGAACTTGACTTATATGAAAGGGGAGATTTTGGGATATGCAATCTTTTTGTCTCAAACCATAATCTATAAACTAATAGGAAAAGACCTCCCGAAATGGGATAGGGACACCCCGGTGCTAGATTCTAATCTAGGTGTGTTGTATCAGAGAGTGGCTCAAGATCTAGTTTTTCTATGTCACTCCTTGTTCATTGTAGGTCACATCAAATTCAATGTGTTGTACCTATAACTCAATGCTCACCTAAATGTGATTGTCATCAAGTGGTGTAATAAATTTTAGAGTCAATGTAGTTCTAGTGTGCATGTGTGGTTTAAATAATTTACCTTGAGCTAAGATTCCCTAGTTCCAATATCATAGAAACTAGTGGGCTATAACTACTTTGTCCCAATGTAAATGTGTGGTATGGAATTCAGAATAAACCCTCCTATGTAGTGAAGTATGCAGTCCCAAAATTCAGTTCTTGGTGTAGTAGATATAATTTATTAGATCATTGTAATAGTATACACCTCTTGAATACTTTCCCCCTTAATAAGGTTAAATAATACATGTATATATTTGATTCCTTTACTTAATTTTCTTCATTAACAAGTAAAAGGATGACCAAGAGTAATAAAAGAAGATAATAGAGAATTAACATTTGAAAGATCAGAAAAAGAGACAAAGAGGATAGTGGAACCCAAAGGGGACAATAACACTAGGGCATTCATGTCCCTAAAATGTTAGACAGTGAAATCAAAATTGAGTAGGATGTCAATTGGTATGCAAAACTATAAGTTGTGAATTACAAACAACAAGCAATGAAGATGAAAAGGATAAAATTACTATCAAAGCAAAGTAAAGGGGTGTTAATGAGTAATTATTTTACGTAGGAATCATGCATATAGATGCAGTATTTAGAGGTTACATGTACATAGTAAGTGCATGATTTATTCAATACACCTCAAGGAACTTCAATTTATAGGATCATCCATAACATTGATAAATATTCTTCTAAACCATAAGGAAATTCCCTCTCTTCCTCTTTTTCTAACTATCACCAACCTCTAATGAGGATTTGAGATGATGCCTACCCTGACAATTCACCATGGTTGTAGACCCCTCTCTACCTCTTCCTCAATGGTATGCTGAAATGAAATTCTATTTGTGGCATGCTAATTGGGGTCATTCCTATGATAGTTTTTGTTCCCTTGATCATTTTCCTCTACATTCCTCCTTGGTAATAAATTTGATCACAAGGACATCAAGCGAGAAAGGTTATATGAGGATATCAAGGGACATGAGTGTACGCATAAAAACCAAGATGTGATTGTAGATGCACGTGACCTCCCAAGGTCATACCGGGAGAGCTAGAATGTGATGGATGAGATGGTAGAGTGGTGGATTGATATAGTATAGGAAGGATAGATGGGAATGATAATAATAAGTCAAGGAAATTATATATTCTCAACTAGTAGAATGGGTATCTATTCGTTAAGAGCAATGAATTATAGTCTAAATTTATTAGGGGTGATAGTACGCTCAAGGAGGATCACGTTGCATAGGTTGGTTTCAATATATGTATAAACAAGAAAAATATAATCGCTTATGAAAGACTAGGAAATTTCCATTTTTCATCTCGTGAATTTGTCTCCGAAGAGGGTCATGAAGATATGACAAAATATGGGATAGGTATAAATCAAGGGTTATGGGGTCTAAGTAGGTCTACTTGATCATCCCAATATTCCTAAGAAATATCTCGATTCCTCATTGAGGGAAATAAGCTGGCCAATGATTGTAGGAGGAACATGTTTGGCTCTAAAAACCAATTGGCACAAGAATTGGTCAATATCAGTTTGGTCTTGCTCAATATTTGGTTGTCTAATAAGTGGGTCAAATATTTGAATGTGTTGTTATGGTGGGCCTAGAATGGTCATGTGGGCACTAAAACAAGAGAAATAGAAATAAAAAATCTAAAATCTAAAGGGGTTGAGAGCTAATATCTAGTATCCCATGACACTAAGGAGTATAAGTTGTGTTATTTCTAATATAAATTACTTTAATTTGTAATTTTAAAGCATAGAAGTAAATAAACTAGAATTGAATAAAAGAAAGTTGATTTCCTCTTTTACGTAACTAAGTTTAATTTATGAGCATATAATTAAATTAAAAAAATAGAAAGCTATCTAATTGTTTTAGTATTTTCAATGAAGCTTTGAAAGAAATAAAGAAATAAATCTATTCTAACTTCTAATCTAGATTTTTTATTTTCTAGTTAATGGAAATTAAATAAACAAATCTACGATAAATAAACAAATCAAAATAAAAAAATCTACTTATAAACTAAATTAAATTAAACAAGGAATAGTTGGATGTGGTTATTCCTCTATTACAAGATGTGAAGCTAATAAAATTTAAACAAAGGTGTTTTCTAATTTATAATTGTGGATTTATAACTTCTTCTAATTTCCTTACCTCAAAACCATGGGAATAAATAAGGCTTCTCAAAAGAAATTTCCTCTTCCCCTAATACTTCCCTAATAAAACAAATAAATTTACAAAACTAAATTAATAATGAAGAATTAAAATAATGAGAAAGGACAAAAAAATTCTCAAGGTTCTTTCACTTGCATATCCACATGGATAAGAAGGAGAAAAATATTCATGGAAGATTTTTCGTACTATATACAAAACTAGAAATGAAATGTATTCTAAAATGAAGAAGTAAATAATTTCTTGCATAGAACCTTCCTCAAAATTATTTCTTGGGTAAATACATAGGGATAAGATTAGAAGAAAATATCAACAAAAATCTTATTACAATATATAAATTCTACTCCTTAAGACAAATGTATCTAATGACAATATTCTAAAGAATGAAATATTTGAAATAATTATAAATTCACCCCCAACTTGGATATGTAGAATTGTGACAATCTCCAAGTGTGGTGATGATTTATTTGGTCTCCTCAAATTCCTTTCCAGAGATGAGATTCCAATTGATCTAAAGAACAGAGTTGGTTGGTTGTAGAAGAATTCAAGAAGATGTCGGTGAAAACCGGTCAGAGGCTAGCCTGGTCACAAATGTATGTAGGAATCAAGAAAGAAATGAACTATGGTGTTTGTGTACTTCTTGGAAAGATTTTGGAAGAGTAACAGTGCAATTCAAATCAAGAATCTCCAACCCATCATATGGGTAAAAACTTTTCTTTTATAGAAAAATGGTAGGGAAGAAGTCTAGCACACTTGGCAATCAAGAAGTGCCAAATCATCCCAAGAAGGGAAGTCAACATTATAATAATAGTAAACATAGAAGAGGAGTTCCATACATATCCAAAAATCTAGGAATCAGGTGAAATGGTCAAGAAACAGGTGAGAAAGACACTCAAAAATTTGAGTCACGCACACAAAATACTTAGTTTGGATTCTCGAGGTAATGCACACGAAACTCGATGGTTTGTCAAACTAATGGTTACACAACCACCATGGTGGTTATGTAACGGATGTTTTAGGTAGAATGGTGGTTGCATGACTTAAAGTCACAACAACCTTGCAACAAGCAGAAAATGACTCGGAAAGATAGAAAAATATAAGACAAGGATAAGTAAAGTAAAATAAGCATGCTAAGAGAAAGGGGAAAGGAACTAGACTTCATTTTTGTTATCGAAAAGAGGAAATCATCATCGGAGAATTTTACCTTACGCCAATGTGGCACCTGTGTAATTTTGGGTCTTTACATATTGCCCCCATAGAGAATCATTTAACCATGAATGGGCGTAAAATGTGAATTCCAAGTATGGCTCTCCCAAATAGGAGATTTTAGAAATTATGCCTTAGTGGTCAATGTGTTGAAACCATGTTAATCCAACATTCCCGTAACCTACAACAAAGAGAGATGAGAATCAAGTGCAGATATAAAACATGATTAGAAAAATACTTTGAAATAAAATGACAAGATTACTTACCATATCCACAAGAGTGAGAAATATACTGTTCCAAAGATGTCACCCTACACAAAATCACTCAAAGTGACATTAGAAAAAATAATTGTACACACTATATATATATATATATATATATATATATAAATTTTTACCATTTATAGAAATCATTTTCACTCACCCACTTAGATTAGATATTCTTGGAGCTCTAGATTACCCATGACCGTTTCACATGATAATACAACCAAATTGATGAGCATTCAGAGACGATGGCAAAGACAACCAAAGTGGTAGTAGCAAATGTGCATGAATAGGTAAGTTACTTACACTTGTTTGTTTTTCTCTAAATTGTAGAATTTAGTTCAAACTAGTTATAGGGGATGAGTTTTGATAAATTGATAGTTAAGATGATCAAAAGGTGGGTGCCTTCTAGGATATGTAGTCTATTATAATTATTTTTGTAGTTTTTATGTTTTTACGAGTTTCTATGCCTTATGGTATGGACCGAGTTTCATGGGTGAACTGTCATGGTAGTTACACAACTACGACTCGCGAAAAGAATTAGTTACGTAACCTCCACTTGAGGAACCCGAAAGTTGCGCAACCACCACTATTCCAAAAGTGGCATAACCATCACAATGTTTTTGTCGTTATTAACTATGTAATATTCTCATTTTTCCTTGTATTTATATTGTTTTATGAGTTTTTTATTTTCTTATGAGGTTCTAAATTTACCTTTTATTGTTGTTTATGGATGCATGGAGGTTATATTAGGTAGATTAGATCTCATGAGTAGGATTGGTTACCCCTGATCTTGTAGGGATTGACCCAAGTAGAGAGGAATTTACTGGGGAGGGTTGGCCTTTGGAGGATTTATCAAACATGAATCATTGCTCTAGTGAGTGACCTCCTTTGTGATTTCCTGAGTTACTAGGATGCAGAATTGAAAATTTTTGGTTGCTTGGGGTCGAGATTAGTGGAACATTACCTTGGAGGACATCTATCGGATCCTCAAGGTTCTTGTCCTTTGGAAAGAAGTTGGCGCCGAAGAGCACCGGTTTGAAAGTTGAGGCCCATAGTTGGGATACCTATCTTGGTGATGCATTGACACCTAACATGGGTTCCCAATAGGGGGTCAAATTATTTATAGTAGACACCGAACCTATCCCTACTATTGCAAGGCCATCATTGGTATTTTTGTTTTGAGTCTGCTTGGGGTCAAGGGAAGAGACATATTGGACTATTATGCTAGGCTACCATTTTTTAGAGTATCAAGTAGCATGATAGAGTCTATACATGCAGAGAACACATTTTTTGGACTATCTATTGTGATCTCTATAAGATGATTAGATTATGGGATAAATCACTTAGCCATCCTACTTTAATAGTGTCTTCGGTGTGTGAGTGGATGCTCCCCTACTAGAGGGGAGTTGGGTTAGAGATCCCAAAGATATCATAACACCTCGATGGGTTGATATGGCTCCAATTAGAGGGCCATCACACTTAGTTTCCACCATGACCATGGCATACATGATCACATAGCCATATCAGGATATGGACGACATATGGGGTGAAGAGGGTATTACTTTGGCTACATCCCGTACTATGGTTCAAGTTGATTGACCAGAGTAGTAGCGTTGAGACTAATATGGTGCTTTGGGTACCTTAGTAGTTTGGGTTTTCCTATATAAATGATCTTCTAGAAGTAGTGATGGCTTACAGGGGTATGTGGGAGGTAAGATATTCCCGAATAGGAAAATTATATTAGACAACTACCACACCGGTATCCTTATTGGTACATAATGGGGTATACTAGATCAAAGTGATGGGGCAATAGTCGAACAAGGAAGGTATTATAGATTGGTTCCAGTCCCACAAAGAGTGAGGAGGAAGAGGATGAGGCTGAGATAGAGTCGAGGCTAGGAGGATGAGAAAGATCAGAGAGTGTCGAGTATATGAAAGGCCTCAACAATTGCTAGAGCTGAGGTGGAGGTAGAGGAGGAGACCATGTTTCTAGAGGTGATGGAGCAAGGATCCATGTATCCTTAATGCATGGAGGAATAGGTAATACCATCTCTGGAAATGGAACAAGTTGTTGATCCAAGATGGATGCATAGGGATCCGAGTGAGCAAAACATTCTTCTTCTTACTTCATAGATAAGATGTTAGTAAGACATTAGTTCTCTTTTTTGTTTTTCCATGTTTCTAACTCCCCATTATTTGATTTCTATTTGCAATGACTACTAATGAATGACAAGACCTTATTCATTACGTGAATATAGACATGCTCCCGATCCCTATGGGGAATACTTAAGAGGCCCTACTTCCGAATATGATCACCCAATACTATTCGGTCATCACATTGACATGTTTACACTAGATTAACATGTCATAGAGAGGATGAATCAATTAATGAATGAGATTTTTGTGCACAAGGATTGATAGAAGAGGTAGCGAGGACACTCACACAAAGTGGAGCTAATATGTTTTGATCACCTAGGAAGTCTTATAAACACTCACAAATATCGACACATGGATGCTCCCATGCTCTACCAAGATGATATCACCGCAGAGTCATAGAAGGAGCCCTCACCATACCCCTTCATAGGGATCTAGGAGGGAGGGATAGGCCTAGGGTCTTTATTACTTTGAGACAATTTTTGGATATGTATATCATGTTTTTTTGTAGTTTGATCTCTTATAGAGTATTTTTATCACACTTATTCTATGGCATGGTGGTATTGTACATCAGAATCTTGATATATTATATAATACATATTGACATCTTTTTGGTTTGACATTATTTTGTAATAATTTATTTCATTATGGTTCATCTCATCTATGTACTCTTAGATGATTTATAATTTATAATGTTTTTCATGTTTTTGAATATATGCTATGGATTATGAAAATGAAATAATTTGATAAACAAAATGATATGCATATGACTATGAATATGGTAACAAATTTTGATTTAGATACTTTGCTTTTCAATTAACTCTTAGCATTTCTGTTTCATTGGAAAAATGTGTTGAATATGGTATGATGACATAATTGTAGACATAAAATCACACACTTGGGTACTGTTATCCATATTTTTCACCCCTACAAAATGGAAAAATAAACGAGATCAAGGTGTTGGCAGTTGATTGGTCAAGCGGTACCTTATAATTTTTCGGTGCGGAAAAGGTTTGGAGACATATCTTCTTGTCACACGTCAACTACACATCAACCACTTATTCTTGTTGCATGCAAACCATTTTTTTGATGCGTTTCAACCAATTCCCAGTCATGCAACAACTTCTACTCCCGATGCATTTAAAAAAATTTGTTGTCATATGACCACCACCTTCTTGTCGCGTGACAATCATCACTCCCTATCATGCGTCAACCACATCTTGTTGACACATGTCACTGCATTCCTCTTTTTTGTGTGAAAACATTCCTTACTGGCATGTGACAACCCTTCCTCCCTATCATGTGTCATCCCTCCTTCCCATGTGATGTTCCCTTTGTTGTCGTGTGACAACACTCTATCTTGATGTGTGTCAACCTTCCCTCATTCTCGTGAGACAAGATTTCTTATTGTCATGCAACAACTCATTCCCTTCTTAGCAGAAACTCCTCCCATTATTATCGGGTGTTAGTTGAAGGTTTTGTTGGGTGTAAGTAAGGAATTTCAGCTACGTACCAGGCATTAATTTCATTTTAAAAGGTAGCTGAAAATTTGGTTTAATGAGGTAGACACACATGTTCACCGTGTAAGGAAAGTACCATTGGAAAGTGAACAAGTATGGTCACCCATACCTCCATACAAGAAATCAATGAAGGTTGTCGGTTGTTAGCTCCCTTTCTCTCTCTCTCTCTCTATATATATATATATGTATTTTCCCCTCATTTGTAGGAGATATTCTAAAAGTAAAGGAACTCTATCAAATTTTTATAGAGCTATTATGAGCTAAAGACCTCAAATTTTGGGTTTTTGTAAAGATTTTTCCTTGTGCCTATTTGGTAATGGATTGTGCATGTTTTTGAGCAATAAAATTGGTGTTTTGTGGCTTTTATTTCCCTAATTTGGGTTATATTGCATCTTTTCCTTCCATTATGTTTGCAGGTATATTGTGCATATTTATATCTCTTTGTAGGACCTTTAATTTGTTGTGCTTTATGAATATAGGGAATTAAATATTGTCTTAGACTGTGGCACCTCCACCTTCCCTCTCTTACCTTGTTTGCTCCCTATTTTCACTCACTTATATTTTCTCACCCTTTCTTGGTGCATCACCTTCACTTAGAGTAGGTTTACTTTTATGCATTATTCTATCCCGATCTCCTTGGAAAGTATTAGGGTAAGATTAGTTTAGTTCTCCATTATTTGCACTTTGAAGAAGTTGGCTCTAAGTTAGGAGAAGAAGTCTAATTTCTCCAGAGGATTATCCTACTTGCATTGTTCCATACTATAGGATAATCCCATGTTATCTAGGTTACACTGATTGCCTCATACACAAATCACAAGCAATCAGGGGTGCTCTAATTAAAAACATACTTGCATTCATATGATTCCTAAGTGAGAAAAATAGTCATTAAAAACTATATTTGCTCTCTATATTTTTTTCTTGTCTTATTTCTAGTCTTTTACACCCTATAACCCATTCAATACTTCACTTTCTTATCTTTTATAGATTCAGAAACCAACACCCAAATATGACACTAGCGCTCAGGTACCCTCGTCCTTTTGGGCGTCCCTTGACCCTTTTCTATCTTACTCACTTCTTTTGGGTCTCTTTTATCTTTTGGGCATATTATTTTCTTATGGCCCGGCCTTCCAGCTTGTTGATTATGAAATTCAACTAATGGAATCATATAAATACAAAGCTATGTGACCAAAATAAAGGACCAAGCTCTAATCATCTATTATCATTGCCTAAGGTTGCATCCAAAGGCATCCATCTAGCACTCATTCAAGGGAAAAGGGAATGTATTTTATGCATACACTTCATAGGAAAGGGAATTTTATTTTTCCATCCACACATCTATTTACATTGGTACATCTAACTATCACTTGTTATCAAGTGTAATTGCAAAAGGTCTTCCTAGGACACTATTTTACACACAAGCACAAAGAACTGCATTTATTCTTGAATGTAGTGCAAATTTTGGTCATAAGTTCATTCTTCAAATAACATCTAGGGTCAGTACAACTTCACATATCTCTCTTGCACTTAGGGTTTTATATTTTATTATCTTATTACTTATGTAAAATCTAAAGTTTATCATTTATTGATCATATCTAAATCTGCAATATTATGTTTTATAAAAATTATATATTTGTCAAATCATTTGGTGAATCCATCTCTCAAATTCCACCTTCTTTATAGTTTTTATCTATATGCCCATTACCTGTAGTGGTCATTTTGAGTCTTTTGATGATATAGAGCTTCTTCAATTTACCTCTAGGGTTTCTAAATCAGTGGATGAATTTGATAATCCCTTTTCCAACTCAAGTAATGTTTGTCTCAAAGATATTAAAACATCTAATAGTGAACAATCATATGATGAGGATATCAATGTTGATCAAGAAAAAATAGACAAGCTTACTAATTTTTGTCAAGATTTGCGTGAAAATACTACACATATTCTCCATGATTTATTGAATTCTAAGAACTCTCAAGATGCTACTTCAATACCTCATGTAGGTTATTCTTTGACTACCATGGCTTCCACTTAACCAATTCACAAAGTCCTACCTCCACCATTGCTACTAATCCACTCATTCAACCAAATTCTTATAATACACAACTTGGCTCTTCTTTAAATAATCTTGATTTAGCTTCTTAATATCAAGATATGCATATGCAAATTCATCAAATTCAGATAGCTACTTGTCGTGTATCTCTATCTCTTGATTCCAAATTACTCCTTCATACTCCTTTCGCAACCCCCATTTCCACTTATGCACTTACACCAACTTTGTCACTCCTAATCTTCCCACCTTCAATGGACATGGTGAAAGTAAAGGAAACCTATGATATTTTCATGTGGCATGCCTAGATTATGTGGATGATTATACTTTATTGGCTAAATTATTTCCTCATATTCTCCAAGACTATGTTATGCATTGGTTCTATGATCTACCTATTCATTTGGTAACATCATTTACGCATTTATCCAATGTTTTTCTCACACATTTTTCCATCAATATCAGTTCTAAAATATCCTATGCTCAACTTACACAAATAAAACAAGGATATAATGAGAATCTAGTGTATTTTGTTTTACGATATAAGAGTAACTTAACTAAGATGTCTAATGTACTCGTAGATTCTAAACTACAAGATATTTTTATTAAAAGTATTTTATCTCCATTACAAGAGAGTGTTACCTTTGAGATGTATCCATAATTTGATCAACTATGCCATACTCTTAAGTTGTGTAAAATAACTCTTATCTATGGGAAAACTCAAATATCATGATCAAGCTTCATCTTCTAATTGGTTTCAAAACAAATCTACTTTCAAGCCATCTCCTAATCCTAGTGAAGAAAAGGCTACTGTTAACACTATTTCTACTCCTGAAAAGATTCAATGGCATCCTCTAAAGTGTAAATTCAAAAAAATTCTCATGTTCCACACATTCTATTGCCACAACTTATTGAAAGAAATATTATCACACTTACACCACCACTAAACCTAGATCCATATTTCCCTAAAGAATGCAATTATGATGTAAATACTCGATGTGACTATCATCAATGCATTGGGCATCCTACTAATTGATGTTTCAAACTTAGGCATCTTATTCAAGATCTTATCGATAATAATACAATTGAGATCCCGATCCTTTGTGACAAGCTGGTCAATAACAACCAAAATCTCAAAATATTCAAAGATCCATTTCCAAAACATGAAAAAAAAGATGTTGATTCTTCAGCTAATCATACATATCATACTATGCCTCACCCTTCATCTAGGGATCTTGATTTTATGATTGCTGATAGTGATGCGAATCCACCACTCATCACATTCTCTGATCATGATTATAATGTTACATTTTCTAAATACATTACACATCAAAGATTCTATTAGATATTATACTATTAATAACACATGATCAATCCATTGACTCCTATTTGTGTGTGCTCTTTTGCACTCCTTATTGTTATCAACTATTGACTATATTAAATTTCATATCCAATTCCAAAATCTTATGGCTTCATCAATCTTCCAGTCACATTTGGGCCTATAAGCATGTTTTTTCCATTCATTATGGCACCTCAAAAAAAAATTTTGTGACATGCTCTTAGGTCTTCCTTGGCTCCGTACATGCCTAAGGATAAATTTTATATGACCCCTTTTTGTCTCAATTTCATTAAAAAAAAAATCACTCTCAAAGGTTTTCCACCATCCACTCCATTTACTTCTCTTCCTCTTGAGGATTTCCTCTCACTAGAAATAACATCTAGGCCCCTGGGCCTCTCAAATATATGTCACACTATGCACCTAACTCTCCTATTTGCACATGACCTACTCATTCTCATCAGTCTACTAGTCCATCTTCTCAGCCTAAGTTCCCTACTTGGGCAGCCCCTTCACATAGGAGTTCACCACCTTCATCACCTCCTAGGTATACTTCACATAGGTTTTCATCACCTCCTTGGTCTCCTTCACATAGGTGTTCATAACATCCTTGGTCTACTTCAAATAGGCATTCAATACCTCTTCGGTATCCTTCACATAGGTGTTCATCACCTCCTCATTCTCCTTCATATAGGTGTTCATTACCTCTTGGGTCTCCTTCACATAAGTGTTCACCTCCTAGTCTTCTTTCTCACATACATTGTCGAGTCTTATACACCACCGATATTAGAGTATGCTCACATGCCTTTATATCCTTAGACATCGGGTGGAGGACCTTTTCCTTTCACCTTCATTAGATAGCTTATTCATCATCACACACTTGGGGGCATCATGCTTACTTATCTCCCCCTCCTAACATCATGAGGTGTCTATAATTTTCTTTGTACTTCGTACTTCATATTTATAAGCAATCCTACATATCTTGATACAATTTTTATTGTCATTAACTTATGATGCACACTTGTGCTAAGGTCCAAAATTGAATGTTCAGGGCATAATACATCCATGAAACTCACCTCTTCTATACTTTATGCTCTGCACCTCATGATCTATCTTTCTAACATCATTATCAAATCATTTTTCGATGACACACTCTTGTTCTATGGTTCGTTCTCAATTGTTGAGGGGTATTTTATAAATTAACCTCATCTAATACTCATCCACATCCACTAGGGGACATGATGTTCCTATCATATTCAAATTTCATGTCATTCCACATCACACATACTTTTTCTTTCCTATAATATTTACATGTACACTCTACTTAGATGGATATCTAGTATGTAATTGTATTTTCTATAAACACATATGTATTCACTTAGTCTTTAGTTGTGAATGCAGCCTTCTTATAGATATGCACACACAACAATTATGCTTAGCACTATACCTTTTACCATTTTTACTGAGGATCATGGGGGCATATACATTTACTATTCTTACACATCATATGTGATATTGTTTCATTATTTATTACTTCCTAGTCTTAGTAGCACACTAATTTACATTGATCTATACACACTTTGACATAATATTTATCTTTATAACATGCTAATGGGTTCTTCATGTGTAACATTTTCTTTTAGGAACTATTTGTCACCATGGTTGTCTATTACACTTTCATTGACATTTTTTTCCATTGTTTTCTATTATTTGTGGGCTTTTACCTTTTCCTTGTATGCACACTATATGCTTTTGACCAATTCGGTCCTGATTATCTTGTGACATTGTGAATAATTTCCCATGTATAAAAACATATTTTAATGGTCTATCTTGTCTTCTTACTTGCTTGATTACACATTGTCTTATACTTGAATAATAGCTTTGATTGCACTAACACATGCATCTATAATTTTTTTTAATGTTCCTTGGTTTATACCATGCACATCCCCTCCATTGTAGGGATACAATTTCAAATCAACATCAGGTCATCTATTTGGGATTCATTGTCCTAAAGACCTCACATGCACCCCAAATGAGGGGGAATAATTAAGGTGAATCACTCACCCTATATAAAAACTCGAGTTATAACACAATAAAAAAATCAACACAAAGCTATAGTTTTAGATATGAGAATCGACTTGGGTCCTCATTTATACATTGACTCCAAAGTACCCGGATACATACACTAGTTCCGGGTGCTCTCGACCTCTCTTGGGAGCCTATGTCCTAGGGATAAATATATATATACTTTCTCAAATCAACACAGTTTTCAAAAGTTCACATATCACTTTTCATAGTACAAGAGCTATCTTCAAACAAGTAGAACACATTCTTTTTCCATTTTCTACACGAAACAAATACATTACTAATACTATACAACTCATAAGTAAACATAGATCACACCAATTATAGTGGTGTATAATTTGGGAAAAAAGAATGTAAGGAGAGTAACACTAGACCTCTCTCCCCAACACTCTCTTTCAGTGGCGTGAAATCACCCAAAAAACTTACACTTGGCATGATATCACCCAAAATACTCATTCTTGGTGAGATATCACCCAAAAAAATTGCACTTGGCATGAGATCACCCAAAAAAATCTCTTAGCATGAGATCACCTAAAACACTTTCTCTACACAACATTTTCAAGACATATTTATATCCTTCTACACTCATGATCATTAGGTGCACACTTTCCTTTTACTACTTTTACATAATTTAATAGAATTTTCATAATACATGACTTTGAGTACTCTTTCTCTCTTATTTTTCAATTCCATCCTTAATACACAACAAAACGTAGACATACATCAAGCACAATAACAAGTACAATATGGTATAACACAATATGCTTTACTCCTAGGGTCACTTTGTATTTTATAGCTTCCATGCTTCATTTTTATCACTCCACGATTTAACTTATCTCCTCGGCACGTTATCGCCATCACATTCTACATGGTTTTTAAGTATGCATCTCTTATCTACTTTATTTTATCAAGTATTCACTCAAAAATAATGATAAGGAAAAATATGCCTCATCAATGTGCAATCAATGATGATATTTTACTCTCTTATTTATCAAGTTTGATTTGCATTTCATGGATTTTGTTTGATCACGGTATAAGTTAGGATGAAATTGTTGATATTTTGTTTGATTTAGTTCTAACATCTAAAAACTCTGTAATTCCTAAAAAAAGTGTAGAAATTCAATTTTTTGAGTAAAAAAGGTCATATTTGGTCAGATAAACAAAGTATGAAGCAACCAACACCTTTTTGAGGAAATTGGCTTCAATGTGGCTTAGCTCGGAACTCGTTACTTAGCTCTAGAACTCCATCACTTAGCTCCGAACTCCATCACTTGTCTCCGTAACTCCATCGGTCGGATCTGAAACTCTATCACTTATCTATAGAACCTTGTAACTAGTTCCGAACTCTAGCACTTAGTTCCACAACTCCAAGACATAACCTGAGAATTTTCACAGTTAGTTCCGGAAGGTTTCCCTTTGGTTCCAAAACTTCTCCAAAGTTCCAGAATATATGGGAATATTTTTATTCTGTCAAAATCTGGTTATAGAGAAATTAATGGACCCTCCAATTAGGAATAGATCAAAAAAATTTGCTTATTTGCACTCCGTAAATACTTATGTAAGACTGATAACTATATGTATAGCTAGTTTTCTAAATTTCATATCTACTTTGGGCACTATTTTTGTTTCACTAAAACCTATAGGTGGATACACAACTATTGAACACTCATCATTCTAACTACATCTTTGGTAGGAGAAATATATATAAATACTTGAAGATAGATAAAGGATATATAGATATATAGACATATACACGATTAAGTTTTGTAAGAAAAAACAATTCAATAATAAGATAGCCATGTCATTTTGAGAGTATCCTACTTTTTCAACTCCTGATTCAAGGTGGATCAAGGGTCCACTCCTCCAAGAAACAAAATCTTTTATTTTATTGGTATTTATATCTTCAAGCAATTTGTATAAATCCATTATTTAGCAGTTATGTAAGTACTTTTGATTCTTAAATTAAAAGTTGTTACATAAGTTATTTACTATCCCTACAGGTGTTTTAGTATATGTTTTTTCCTTAAATGAAATTTAAACAACATCTTCAAATTGTGTTTATTTCGTGTAGTGTGTTTCATTTCGCAAAGTGTATTTATTTCCAACAATTTATTTCTAGCAATACATTCAATTCTAAAAGATTTATTATTTTAGCAATGTGTGGTTATTACAACAAGTTTCTTATAGTTTATCTTTAATAAGGATTTGGCCAATAAATATTAAATACACTTTAAAAACCCCTAGAAAATAAAAAATAAAAAATATCTACAATCAATTAGTTCACTAATATTCTTCTTGTTACATATAGCTTTAGACACACCCCTAGTTTGAATATGACATCAATAATGAGTTGATTAAATGAAGGGAATAATGACACCCATCATTTTTTGCACCATTTCTAGGAAACACTAATTAAAATTGTCCAATTAGGTGTCAACAAGGAAAAATAATCATACATCTAGCAATTGAAAAATCTTCCCTCCGTTATCATAAATTTATGAGTAGACCAAGACACTCAAAGGGTAGATTTATCCAAAAATATCTCAACAAGAATTATCAACATCCTCTAGTTCAAATCACCTTCAGAGGGGTTAGCTATGCCGTGAATGAAGAGCTGATTGCGTTAGTTTCTGGTCTTGATTTGGATGGAATTAAATTTTCGAGTAAGAGGATAGACAGGAAGGTGGAGGAAGCTAAGTTTGTCGAAGAGGGGGATGACTTAATCTTCACCACTGGCGGTATCCTTGTCTCATCATCCATCCCTCCTCCTTTCGACGAAATTGCCCGCATGATGGTGCGCTACATCACGTTGCATAGAAGGAAGTTTATCACCGTTCTTATTCACCATTTAATTTTTCAATCATTTTCGCAGAGGCTTCAAGGTTTGTTTCCCACACTTCATCCTAAAATCTTTAGAAGCTTCTATCATTGCTGTTAAGCATTCTGTGGGCTCTCTTCCCCTCCACCAGGGGGTTATCCTCCTCCTTCATCAGCATTTCCTCCTGCACTCCCCCCGTCATTCTATTTCTACCCCTGTCGCTGGCTCTGTTCCTTCTGGCACCCCTCCCGCTGTCCAGCCCCCTGCCCACTCCTCCATGCCGTCTCCCTCTTCTCATCACACTGCCTTCCCCTCCATGTCGTCGCCCTCCCTCCCTGACCCTTCCAGTGTTCCGGCTCCCTCCCCTGCCATTGTTCCTTCCCCTGCCCCTGCTTCTTCCTCCGTTGTACCTTCCCCTGCCCCTGTTCCCTCCCCGGCTTTTGTGCCTCCCCCTGCGTCCCCGGTCCCTATTCCCTCGAGGCGCATCCTGCGCAGTATGAAAAGGGCTGAACTTCAGGTGGCTCAAGACCTCCTCACCATGCACCATGAGTCTCCTGCCTTGGACTCTTCTCCTCCTGATGCCCCTGTTCACTCCCCTGTGATAGCTAGCTCCACTGGTCCCTCCCTGGATGATCTCTCCAAGGATGTTGCTGCGCTTAAGACTCTCACTGCAAATTTTTCCAAGTCGATCTAGATTCATGCAAGCGCAAAGTGCGGGATCAGGAAGACTTACAGGCCAACCAGGTGGAAGAGATTTACAAGAAACTCTTCTCCTTGGATAGCAGAATTCAGGCCTCTCATCTCAGGCACAGCACGGCAATGAGGGCGATTCTCACCTTTCACGAAACACAAATAAAAAATATATGCAATCTGAGCAACCTCCCTCCAACTGGCTGGATACATGGCATTAAAAAAGACATTGTGTTCAAAGAGGCAGACAAGAATGATCCTGCGCAAATCTCAGCTCTTGGCCTCATCTCGGCCTTTCTCGCTTTGAAACATGGAAAACCATAACCAATTGACTTTTTCTGTTTAGTTGCTGCTCCTTCGCTGTTTCGTTGCTGTTTCCTGGCTGTTCCTTTGCTGGTTTTTTCCGTTTCTGTGCTCTTTTTGTTTTGGCAGTTATGGGCTGGGCCCATTTGGTGTTCATCTTTTCTATCTTTTGGTTTTTGGCTCCTTTTTGTGCCGATTGACTACTTTCATCGGCTTTTTGAAGCCTTTTTGTTCGAGGTATAGGCCCCTCTCAAAAAACTATTTACCATTAAAAAAAAAACATCCTCTAGTTCAAATAAGGAATTTGAGAAGGAATTAGAAGCACCATTGTCCCCTATTAGATAAAAATTAGAACTTCCTCCTTTGGAATTTTGTATCAATCATTGGAAAAGGAAGTGGAACTTTTAGGAGAAGGGTTATATCCTAAGACCCTCTTAGAGAAATTTTTGATTCTCAATTGAGTAGTCAACCTCCTACTCCTAACTTCTTACCTTCACCAAAGTGGATCACATACCACATTAATTGGGAAAATATCTAGAAGATGCTATAGAAATGACATAAGAAGCTGAAAGAGAACCTGATAGGACCTTTACTTATCCAAATCAGTTAGAGGATGATGATACACCTATGAAGAATATTTCACCTACACACTTACCCACATTTAGAGGGATGTCATTTGAGGACCCTGACCAATTCTTGTTTGAATTTAAATTATTGTGTCATACCTATGACTACAAAACAGAAAATCAAAAACTCAAGTTGTTCCCATCTACTCAAAGATGCAACAATGAGGTGGTTTATGGGATTAACATCCAATTCTATTACGACTTGGGAAAATGAAAACGCATTCCTAGATAAATATTAGGACTACTGTAGAGGGAGAAATAGAAAGGAATAATTTATTAGGATAAAACAGGAAGAGGATGAAAATATGGTAGATTATTTAGATAGATTCCTCTTTGTAAGTAAAAGGTGTGGATTTGTATTTCAAGAAGAGCTAAGCAAAACCATTTTTGTTAAAGGTCTATATGATGAATCCATTTAATCCCTTAATTTAATGGGATGTGGAAACATAAATAAATTGAGAATGAATGATATTAAAGAGCTTTGTAGAAGTTATTCAAGAATAAAGGGTGGACCTAGGAAAGGAAAAAATGTGAAAGGTATGAATATAGACATGAAAAAACTTATGGATGAACTATAAAACTTTAAACTAGATATCCTATTTCAATTAAATTTCACCATGGATGGATTGCAAGCCAAAGAAAATTCTAATACTAAACCATTATCTATGTACTATCCTAGATGCGAGAAATAAGCATGCTATAAATATGTCTTATTTATGAATCTAGGGAACATGAAGTTAATGCTTGTTCTCTTCTTCCATTCATATAAAAATCAGCTTAAACAAACCAATACTTCATCTACATAAGAAGTAAACTTTTCCAGAGATAACCTAGTCAGGGGAAGTTTATACAAAGATTTGTTCCTAATACCTAGATGATGCCATGGGTGTCTCAGACAAGTACCAAAAAATTGGGGACAACCACCTTGGACCCCTCAACAAACATGGAATCCCCAGGATTGGGCAAGAAAATCTTGGTATGCTCAAGGACACCAAAAACAATGGCCTGGTCAAGGTAACCCTTATACTTGGTCACAACCTAGGTGGAACCATAATAAATACACTCAAGGGAAAACATATCCAAACCAGCATCAACATGCCATAATGGGTTCTCCATCACAAGGTTCAAAAATAAAAAATGTGGTTCAAACACAAATACTAGCATAACTAGTGGCTAATCACAAAAACAAATAAACAACCCATGTCTATGGAACAAAGTAATAAAAACCATTTTGATGTTAATGTCATTGACTATAAGGATATTCAAACTAGATCTGGAAAAATAATTAATAGTCCACATTTTATAATTATCAAGATGTCGAGATGAAACTTAAACCCCTAGTTGATTAATCCTAAGGTTAATGAAAAAGCAAAAGAGAAGTAGTGAGATAACTTTTCTATGAAGCTCCATTTACAAAAAAATTTAAGGAAGTTATTGAGACCAAGGAATATGAACTAGTGTAGGAATTAAGGAAACTAAATATTGAAATACCATTATTGCAAAAAATCAATGTCATTCCTAAATTAAAAAAATTAATCAAAATTTTATGTTTGAAAAGACCTGAAAGGAAGAAGTAGTACTGAGGACTATTAAGGTAAATGGGAAACTTGTTGATTTATTAGTAGTAAAACTCTTACTTCCAAAATATGGGGATCGTGGAAGCCCTGTTAATTCTATCTCTATAGGAAATAAACATATACATAATGTTTTTGTTGATTTGGGAGCAGCTATAAATGTGATGACAGTAGACACTTTGAAAACATTACCATTGATAGGTACAGATCCTACTAAGACCATATTGCCAATGGTAGATCAGTCGGTAGAAAAATAGAAGCGATTATTGAAGATGTGGTAGTCATGGTGGAGTCATGGGAGTATCCAATGGACTTATATTACAGCTAAAAGGTAGAACACTTAGTTATCCCATTTTTTGTTATACCATGGTTAGCTACGGTTGTTGCCTTAATTGTTTGAAAATCAGGTGATATGACTATCTCCAATAGTAATAATTCTAATAAAATTTCCCCATATTGTTCTACATGACCTTTTATTGATAATCAAGAAAAATTATTGGTTGATGATATCGATACTAATAAACAAAATTTGTCTTCTTTGGCTATGATAACATTACAATATCATGTATGGGAGGTAGAGAATATGATTAATAATTCATTGAATGATCACCAATTATCTTTGGAACAATTGAGGATAGTTCTAGAACCTTCAAATTTAGTTCTAGAACATTCAAAATTAGTTCCAGAACATTCATACTTAGTTCTAGAACATTCATGCTTATCTCTAGAACCACAACAATTCCATGAAGATGTAAATAATTTCACTTCAGATGAACATGGTTTCTCTTGGGGAGGGGCAGAAATAGATACACAATTAGTAGATTTATTCTCAAAGATATAAGGGAATAGTAAGGAATGTTTGGAAAACATCAATGATGAGGAGTTTGACCAATGATAAGATAAGTATTATAATTCTACCTACTATCCTTTATTCAAGTATTCTTTCTCAAGGGAACATTAGAGACATTACTGCATATCATATTTTGTTACCACAATCCTATCCATTGAACACAACAAACCTAATGGAACCAAACAAATTGAGATTCAACCAGGTAAAATTTTTAACATTAACATCTGGTTGGAAAATGATCAAGAAGATAAATTGTTTGATGTCTTCAAAAGTCATGCTAGAGATTTTTTTCTTGGGAATATAAAGACATGAAAGGAATCTATCCAAGTATTTGTACCAATCACATTTATACTCAAAATTTTAAACCAGTTAGACAACCTCATAGAAGGATCAACCCATCCTTGAGGTACATAGTCAACCAGGAAATTGAAAGGCTATTATAAGTAGGATTTATCTACCCCCATCTCAAATAGTTAGTGGGTGTCTCTCTTATGTTGTTCCTAAAAATAAAGTAAAATGGAGAATTTTTTTTGATTATAGGGAATTGAACAAATCTACACTTAGAGATTATTTTATCTTTTCCTTCATAGATCAAGTTTTAGACAACCTTTCAGGTAAAAAATACTTTTCCTTCCTAGATGGCTTTAGTGGATATAATAAAATCAAGGTGGCTTCTGAGGATTAGGACAAAACTACCTTTACTTGTCCATGGGGTACCTTTTCCTACAGGGTATTTCCATTTGGACTATGTAATGCTACAACAACCTTCCAAAGGGTTGTACTAGTAATTTTGTAGATCTAACCAATGATTATGTGGAGGTATACATGGATGATTTTACCATGGATAGAGAAATATTTGATGATGCCTTGAAAATTTTGGATAGAATTTTAACAAGATGTGAGCATCACTATTTGTCTCTTATTCATGAGAAATTTTTATGATGGTTAATGAGGTAATTATACTGGGACACCACATTTCAAAAAGAGGAATTCAAGTTGACCAAGACAAAATTAGGATTATTTCAGACTTACGTGTTCCTCAAACCCCCACGGATATCATTTCATTCTTAGGACATGTTGGATACTATAGGTGTTTTATCAAAGATTTTAGTAAAGTTGTTGCCCCCATATTTGGTTTGCTTACCAAGGATTGGAAATTTCATTGGGATGAAAAATGTCAACATGATTTTGAAATTATTAAATAAAAATTAATCACCACCCCAATATTAAGAGGACCTAATTGGGAGATACCTTTTCACATCCAAACATATGCCTCAAATAACTCAATTGGTGTAGTTTTGGGACAGAAAGATGAAGAAGGGAAAATTTATGATATTTACTACCTTAGTAAAAATATTACTCCCACTAAAATAAATTACACCACCACTGAAAAAGAATTTCTTGTTGTGATTTATGCAATTAATAAGTTCAGACATTATATTACAGGGTACAAAATATTTTTACATATAGATCACTCAAGTAATTAGATACTTAATGAACAAACCAGTGGTTGGAGGTAGGATAATTAGATGGTTATTACTTTTACAAGAATTTGATATTACCATTGTAGATAATCCAGGAAAATTTAATGTGGTAGATGATTTCTTGTAAAGATTAACCACTACATGAGAGCAAGATCTAGGTAGGGAAAAATTTCCAGATGAACAATTATTTGTTATTTCAGCTAATACACCATGGTTTTCTGATATGGTAAATTATCTTGCAATAGGGAAGTTTCCTCCTTATTTTACTAAGAAACAAATGAAATGGTTAATTAGAACCAATACACAATTTAAATGGTTAAATGGAATGTTATTTAAATGTGGTCTTGATTTGGTTTTATGCAGGTGTGTGAGAGAAGATGAAATCTTTGACATACTTAGGGCATGTCATGATGAACCAAGTGGAGGAAACTTTTTAGTGAAAATAATAACCCAAAAAATACTTAGAACTCACTATTATTGGTCATCTTTGTATAAATATGTGTAGAAATACATCAAGTGTGATGATCGTGTCAAAGGATGGGACAACCAAATTTTACTATTGAAATTCCTCTGCAATCTCAAGTGGTGATTGAACCATAGGAAAGGTGGGGGCTGGATTTTGTTGGCCCTTTTAGTCCTCATTCACAAGGAAAAGAGCACATTCTTGTATGTATTTATTTATGCACAAAGTGGGCAAAGGTGCAGGCTTTAACAAATGCTATTGAAGATGCAGTTGCTGATTTCCTTTAGCACAAAATTATGATGAAGTTTGGTGCACCAAGAAGTATAGTTTCAGACCAAGGCCCATAATTCATGTCTAATATGATCCATGCCTTCAAAATGCAGTATCATATCAATCATAGGAAGTCATTTCCTATCACCCACAATCACATGGACAAAGAAGTGAGAAATAGTGAATTGGAAAACATTCTCACCAAAACAATTGAAGAAAGTAGAAGAGATTGGGTGAAGAGGCTACCTGAGGCTGTCTAGGATTATAACATAATTTGGAAGATTAAAAAGGGTTCTCACCATATGAGTTAGTCTATGGGAAGAATCCCTTGTTACCCATTTAATTTGAACTAAAAACATTGATGACAACAACTAAATTGGGTATTGAATTGGATACAACAAAAAATAACATAATTCTACAACTCAATGAATTGGATGAGTTGAGATTGGAAGTAATTCAAAAGATAAAGATAATCCAAGACCAAAGGAAGTAGTGGAATGATACACATATCAAGGAAAGGAAATTCAAGATAGGAGATTGGGTATTACTATTTGATTCCAAGTACCAACAATTCAAAGGAAAATTAAGAACCAGGTGGTTAGGACCTTATCAGATTGGGAAGATATATGATAATGGCTCTATTAAACTACTTCCCATTGATGGTAGCAAAAGGAAACTTTTGGTCAATAGACATAGGCTAAAAATCTATAGGAAGCCTTCTACTAGGGATGAATTCTTGAAGCAAATTGAAGTAGATAAGGAATTTGATCATATAGAAGAACTTAGATCTTCCAAAATGATCAAGTAATCATATACAAGGATCTAAAATAAAGGGATGAGAGTGAAAACCAGAAAATGGCATTCTCTTCCCCAAAAAAATAAAATAAAAATAAAAATAAAATCAAAAAATAAAAGGAAGGGAATGAATACCAAGTAAATGGCATTCTCTTCCCCAAAAAAAAAATTCTTTAAAGGCCAATTGAAAATAAAAATGGTGGTTGGTCTCATCAATAAGTGGCTAATTCAAATAAAAGTAACTTCTTTAGAATTCCAGTGTCTTTTCTAGCTGTTTTTCTTTTTCACTTATTTTTAGGAATGATGAGTCATCAAGGCGGATGGATTACATCATGGTAATTATGAGGATGATAATTATGTCTTGATCTGATTCGGTAGTATAATGAGTCATTTATTGCACATCATGATTAAAGGGGAATAATAATGAAGGTTATGTTAACTAAATAAATGGAAGTGGTGGCATATTAATAATGAACGGTCATTTAGACGAGAATACAAGAAAATTGGGAATAGTTACTAGAGAAGTTCAAGGAGGAAATAATGAAGTCATATTTGGAGTCTTGCAGCTAAATCTAGTAGTTCCATAGAAAAATCCACTATTTCTATAGCTATCTCCTGGCAGAGTAAGAATTTGAAAGAATAAATAATTCAAATCATCCTCTTTTCCAAGGGTATAAAAAATAAGTCAGAGCTAGAAGATGATACACAACTTCTTATAGATGGAGAAGTAATAACCATTTTTGAACAGGAAGGTTGGCTAGAGTTTATGAAGAAATTCTCAAAATATAATGATGAATTGGTAAGAGAATTTGTTGTAAATTTAGAGCAGTCCAGAACTAACGTTAAAAGCACCGTAATTCCCTTTATTGTTAATACAATGAGAAATGTATCTCAAGTACCAATTGTACATGTTCCAAACTCTATGAAGGGAACCCTATTAGAACTAGTGGAAACTTTAAGGTAAGAGGTTGAATCTGAACCCCAGTACATTTATAATACTAAGAAGATCATTAAGGGGGTAAAAAGAGATAGCCTACCCAAACCCATTGATAGAGTAGCATTCTAGGTAGTAAAGTACCTAACATGCGATGGCCAATATGGGACTATTGGAAGGGATGTCCTTAAAATGTTGATATATCTTAGGTATGGGGAAAAAAATAGGAGTATATAGTAAACCTTCCTAGTTTCCTCTTTGATTCCATCCAAACAATGGCTCAGAGATATTCTTGGGGTGTAGGGATGATTAGGCACCATGGATTAGTCCATCTGGTCTGTCAGCATCATTTTCTCTCTAATAAAAATGGAGAAGAAGCATGGGAAAAATTCCTCAATAAGTTCAGACAAACCCCTGATATTATCATAAGGGGAATACCAACCCCTTTCTCTCCTAAAATTAACTTAGAAATTAATCCCCTTGATGAGAAAAATAAGGAAATAAGTGGGGTTAAAGTACCAAAGAGGAGGAGATCTGAAAGGATGATCAAAGATGCAAAATATATTGTTTATTTAAAAGAAACTCCTTCCCCTATAACAATACCAGAAGAACTAATACATGTCTCTAAAAGTGATAGTTCACCTAAGTTGGACTATGAAGTAAAAAGTGGAAGAATTTCAAGGAGAAAGTCCACTTCAGAAAATGTTGAAGCTCCTAAAAGGAAAAGAACTCATAAGAAGTCTAGGGAAACTCCAGTGGATATTAAATTATAGGATGGTTTAGAGAAATAAGATTATGATATTTTGGGCATCATGACAATGTCTCCTCCTCTACCAAGTCAATATGAAGAGTTGGAGAAAGAAGATGAAAGATTATAAGAGCAGGATTTTTAAGAGATGGGTGACTCAACAATATTGTCACATGAGGAAGAGGAATTGACATCTTGTAAACTAAAAGGGAAATCCCCTTTGGTGGAAGAGAAATGCTTGTTCCCTAAGGAAATCCTAGAAAAATAAGAAAAATAACAATTTAGGCAGGCTTTATTTTTTTCTAGAGTAGAACTTCTAATTACGGAGAAAGATGAGGAATTAAAATTCCTCAAACACAAATTGGAGCATAGAGAAATTCTCATTTAACAATTGAAAACTCAGCTCACGAGATAACAATGAAGAATTGACATTAATAAAGAAGCAAATGGTGGAAAAATAAAAATAATTTCAGTTGACTAGTGAGCAGAGTGCTATGACAAAAATATCTTCAATTGATCAAATTGTACAAATAGAGCTAACTTTCTAGCCACTTAAGTAGTTATGGGATGACACCTTGAGAAAGCTTAATGACTTAACAATATCAAATTAGGAACTAAGAAGCTATATGGAAGAGAATAAGAAGGCAAGGAATGAGTGGGAAGAAAATTTCTATAAAATGGAGGAAGAAAAATTTAAATGTCCTGGAAAAGATACTGAGATGGTTGTATAATGAGTGAAATATTAGTCACATGTAGAAGACCTTCTTCTCTGCGTAAAGTGTCTTTCTAGAAGAGAGATTTATCCATTGGAAACTATCAAGGACTTCATGTGGCCTTCCGCATGAAGTGAAGGATCAATTATAATTCATGACAACATATTCCTTAGCTAATGCGAGTAGAAAAATCTTCTTTGAAAATTTTATCTCTATAACTTTATGTTAGAAAATAATATAGGCTTCATGATTAATCTATATTTGGGGGAAATCCAACTTAATGCATTTGTTTCTATACCCCAGGAATTAGGTAGCTTAGAGAGATAGGGATACTAAACACTTACTAAAGGCTAGTTCATCTTGTCTCTGCATGAGATTTCATTATGGAAAACCATATTCCTTTGTTATACATTTAAGGTCCCATGCCTTTGCAACCAATTTAAGGCACATTATATTGTAAGTGTGCAGAAAATTATTTACACCTTTTCCTCTTATGAAGAGAAAAAATTTGAGGAAATTTATGATGGATGCCTGAAGAGATAGGAATTCCTCATTGTAGCATTAAGAAGAAGAGAAGTGATATCTCTCAAAATTTTAATATGGAGTCTGAAATGGGCTAGAACTTTATGTACACTCATTCCTCAAGTTGGTGAAAAATATAGAGGCATGTGGATGGGTATGAGAACAAGGACTCCTCTCCTTATTACACCCATGCCTCCATGGTAGAGTAGAGAACCTCAAGATCCCACTCACTTTGAGGATTGGAAGAAACAACTAGAAGAAGGATCATGATACAACACTTCGAATGGAAACAATAGGATATTTAGTTTCAACCATTTGACCTTAGCATTTAGTTGGAATGCGAATTCACAATCCCAGTTTTGAAGAATAGATTTTGTATGAGGAATTATAAACAAGTAAGTGTGGGGTAGATGATAAAGAAAAATATGCCTCATCAATGTGCAATGAATGATCTCATTTTACTCTCCTTTTAATCAAGTTTTATTGCATTTTGTGGATTTTGTTTGATTTAGTATAAGTTAAGATGCAATTGTCCATCTTTTGTTTGATTTAGTTCTAACGTATAAAAATCTGTAATTCTAAAAAATGTGTCGAAATTTAGTTTTTGGAATTAAAAAGGTCATATTTGGTCAGATAAGAGAAGTATGAAGCAACCAACACCTTTTTGAGGAAATGTTATTTACTATGGATAAAATCCAAAAATCCTTCACTTAGCACCAAAATTCCATCACTCAGCTCTAGAACTCTATCACTTAGCTTTGAAACCTTCAGAATTAGTTTTGGAACTCTAGCACTTAGTTCCAGAACTCCAACACTTATTTGTAAAACTATCGCAGATTAGTTCCTGAATGTTTCCCTTTGGTTCCAGAACTTCTCCAAAGTTCCAAAATCAATGGGAATATTTTTATTCTATCAAAATCTAGTTATAGAGAAATTAATGGGCCCTCCAATCAGGAACAGATCAATAAATTTCTGGTTCTTCACACTCTAGAAATACTTATGTAAGACCAACAGTTGTATGTCCAGCTAGTTTTCTAAATTTCATATCTACTTTGGGCACTATTTTGTTTCACTAGAACCAATATGTGGATAGAAAGCTATTGAACACTCATGATTGTAAATTCATCATTGGATGGATAAATAGATATAAAGCCCTGAAGATAGATAAATATAGATATATATATATACATATATATACAGACATATACACAGTTAAGTTTTGTATGACAAAATAATTCAATAATAAGATAGACATTTAATTTTGAGAGTATCATACTTTGTCAATTCCTGATTCAAGGTGGAGAAAGGGCCTACTCCAAGAAACACAATCCTTTATATTATTGGTATTTATATCTTCAAGCAATTTGTATAAATCCGTTATTTAGTAGTTCGTAAGTACTTTTGATTCTTAAATTAAAATTTGATTCATAATTTATTTACCATCCTTGCAAGTGTTTTAGTATATTTTTTCACTCAAAATAATTTTAAAAACATCTTCAAGTGTGTTCATTTCTAGTAGTTTGTTTCATTCTGCAAAGTGTATTTATTTCCAACAATTTGTTTCATTATGTAAAGTGTGTTTATTTCAAGTAGTACGTTCAATTCTGAAAGATTTGTTATTTCAACAAGTTTCTTATAGTTTAGATTTAATAAGGCACGGCCAAGAAATCTTAAAGAAACTTTAAAACCCCAAGAAAATAAAAAATATTAAATATCCACAATCAATTACTAGTTCACTAAGATTTTGCTTCTTGCATATAGCTTAAGACACACCCCTGGTTTGATTATGACATCAGCCATGAGTTGATTAAATGAAGGAGTAATGACACCCATAAAATAAAAAGTGGGGGAAAATTTAGACACAAAATCACGCACTTGGATATATTTCTAGGATCCTTTATTTTATTTTTATTTATATCTTCAAGAAATTTGTATAAATCCGTTATTTAGCAATTCTGTAAGTACTTTTCATTCTTAAATTAAAATCATTCCATAAGTTATTTACCATCCCCTGCAGTGTTTTAGTATACATTTTCCCCTCAAAATAAATTTAAAAAAATCTTCAAGTGTTTTTATTTCCAACATGTTTCATTCTACAAAGTGTATTTATTTCTAGAAATTTGTTTCATTCTATAAAGTGTGTTTGTTTCCAGTAGTATGTTCAATTATGAAAGATTTGTTATTTTAGCAATGTGTGGTTATTTAATAAAGTTTATTATAGTTTAGATTTAATAATCCTTTGGCTAGGAAATCTTAGAGACACTTAAAAACCCCTAGAAAATAATAAATAATAAATATCTACAATCAATTACTAGTTCACTAAGATTCTTCTTGTTTCATATAGCTTCATACACACCCTGGTTTAAATATGACACCAACCATGAGTTGATTAAATGAAAGGAATAATGACACCCATCAAATACAAAGTTAGGGAAAATTTAGACACAAAATCATGCACTTGGGTACATTTCTAGGTCATAAAAGCATTCTTGCTTTCATATGATTCCTAAGTGAGAAAACTAGTAATTGACATCTATCTTTGGCCTCTTTTATTTATTTCTTGTCTTCTTTCTAGTATTTTACAACCTACAACCTAGTCAATACTTTACTTGATTATATTTTATGGCTTCAGACACTAGTTCCCAGACACGTCACCAACACCCAGTGCACCCTCGTCTTTACGGGTGCCCCAGAGACCCTTTTGTATCTTACTCAATTCTTTTAGGTATCTTTTATTTTTAGGCTTCTTAGTTTCTTATGGGTTAGCCTTTAAGTTTTCAATTATGAAATTAAACCAACGGAATCATATAAATACAAATCTATGTTGCCAAAATTAAAGACCAAGCTCTATGAATCTATTATCATCACCTAAGGTTGCATCCAAAGACATCTAAAAGAATTAAAGGCATCCATCTAGCACTTATTCAAGGGACAAGGGTATATATTTTCTACATATATTTTATAGAAAAGGGAAGTTAATTTTACCATCCACACATCTATTTATATTGGTACATATAGATATCACATGTTATCAAGTGCACTTGCACAAGGGCTTCCTAGAACACTATTTCACACACAAGGACAAAGAAATACATGTATTATAGAATTTAGTGCAGAAATAAATAAAAATTTCTTCCTTCGGATGACTAAGGGGTTATTTTGACTTCAAATATTTCATTTTTCATTCGATTTGATGTGTTTATGAGCTTGTGCAGTGGCTAGGGTTTGTGTTATAAGTTACTGGTACCTCAAAAATCCATGTGTGAATATTATGTGATTAATAAGAAGTGATAGTAAAACCATAATGACATAAGAAAAATTAGATTCTAACCCTATACATAGTCACCGACGCCCAAAAGAGCTCTTTCGCACTCAGGCACCCTCACCCGTTTCTAACTCTTTCCGCAGATTCCATATTGAATATCAATAATTTATGACACCATTTCCATCATGTTCATCAATTATTCCATTTCATATCTATTCCAAGATAAACATAAATTATATAATATCCATATCTCTCTTATTTTCTTACATGGTAACATATTTAGAGTGCTTAGCATTTGTATTTTGTTACATATTATCATATTAGTGACTTTAAAATTAGATCCGATAAACTCCATTTTTGTTAAATAAATAATAATCTAACTTCATTCTTAAGTCCATTCAACCACTAAGATGTGAGGGCTCACCACCGAGAGCCAAATATAACAAAAATATATGATGTGAATGAGAATGACCAAGAGATAAGACTTTTGACAAGGATTTCCGAGAAATCTACAACCCATCCCAAACCAAGATTAACTTAACCAATTCGAAATGAATTTTTCTTGCAAGTTTTAACTAGAATTAGATTCATAGATGGCCCTATTTCACTGATTCTTAGATGTTTCTTTGAAATATTTAAAGCAGATAGGGTAATGGGCGCAAGAGGAATACCTCTTAGAATGTTGGTTGATGGATTATTACGTGCATATGACTTCTGAATCCACAACTAATCATGAGAACTTCCTTTTGGCTAGGAGGAACTACTTTTAGTGAAAAGTATGACCACCAGAAAGAGTTAAACAATATGTGCAAAGTGGGTGCCTAGCGTGTGCTAGATCCAGAAGTGTGATACTTCCTAGATGACCTGTCATCCACTATTTACAAGAATTTAATGTGGGTAATGAAGTAAATCATATTGTAATTAAAATTATTTGGGTATCTCATCCAAAATACAATAAGAAATATCTAATCTAATAGGATAGGTTAAGATAAGATCCAAAGGTCAAGTAAGTGGTTCTAGGTCTCTATAGGTCTAATAGAGGTCTCAGGAAGATCATAGGTGAATAAAGGTGATGTGGGGATAGGTGGATAAGTCACTATTCTAGGTTGTATTAATGAATACGAGATCGATGCCGAGTTAAGGGTGACCGATGTTGGTTGGGGAGAAGCTAGTGCTGGTTCTTCGTGGAAAATTGGGAATGCCACAGAATGAGTTTTGGGTCTCCCTTGTGTTGCAAAAAGTACTTGATTGGAAATAACAAGGTATTATGCTATTTAGATGACATTTGGAGAAGTTTTAATTGGGATATGGATGGTCGAGTATTAATGGAGGTCAATGGATGGCTAAGAGAACAAATGATGACAATACAATGATGAAAAAAATGAACCAAAGGAGTACAACGTTATACTTACTTTGAATCTAGATCGAACGTCTGTGAGTGAGGAATGAAGGTGTTGGTAAGAGGTTGAAGGCTATAGAGGATCACCGAATGTTAGGGAGCTCTTGCATGCACCGCATGTGCTCTCCTTCTTGCTCAATTCGATCAAATCTTTGTTGGAGTGTTGGATGTCCTGTGTAAGTGAAAATGATTGATCTCCTTCCTTGCATGTGTTTTCTCATTCAAATTCATTCTCGAGAAGATGCGATATCTCTCAGAATCTATCAATGTTTTTGCTAACCTCAAAAATAAGGTTATTTTGGGAGTTAAAAGGTGACCGATGGTGGTTCCAGCTTAACTAGTGATGGTTAAGGGTAACCAAGATCGGTTAAGGTGAGATTTCCTAGGTTTACTAAACTAGGCTAGATCCCCTTGATTTTTGGGATCTCGTGTCGTTAACCTATGGATTAGACTGGAAGCTTCTTGTAAGCATGCAGGAATGTGGTTAGAGGGAATGTAGTCATTGATTTTTAGGGTTTTGCTAAGACTTAGCTAGTTATGGCAACTTACTAAGAATAGGTCTTAGGGTGAGGTGGCTTGATGAGGTGTCTAGGTGAGGTGTATGTGGACATTATCCCAATTAAGATATTTAAATAATAAATATGGTGAGGATAATGAATAAATTTAATTAAATTAATATTATTTGGGGTGAAGGGGGCCATGGCTAGGTGAATGTGATGAAGGTGTTTATTTATTGAGGGACGAAAGGGGAGTGTGACCTAATTTTAGTGTCTACATTTTGCCCTTTTTGTTGCGTCGCTTGTATTGGTAAGCGATACTAGCAAAAATAAGATGTGGTTTCCCCATGTGTGGGCGAAGGTGATCCCCTTAAACTAGGAATTGATGAGGAAAAAGGCAGAATCGGTGAGTGGTTTGATAAAAGGTAAATGTGAGAAAGGGGAAGGTGGGGAATGGGGAAAAGAGGGTTAAAGGTCTACTCGGGAAATCTAGGTAATGGGTCAGGGTCAAAGGTAGTAATAGTCAAACACATGCACACATATAAACTATAGCATGCTACTGGGTTGAAGAGTAGTCAAACTCTACATTGTCTAAGGTCGATAGGTTTATCCAAACAAGGTTGAAGTGATTCCGGTATCCAAGGTATAGGATATGGTCAGGAAACACAACATAGGTTAGGTGCAGGAACGTTTAGGTATGTTTCTGGTACACCAAAGGTAGGGTTAAGGTAAATAGTCATGGAAATAGGCTAGGTAAGGTCATTAGGTCAATCAACATAGGTAACAGTGCCACAAGGTATAGCAAACACATGAGGTCAAAGGTCACTAGCAATGGTCCAAGGAAAAAAATATAGGTTATGGCATGGGTAAGGCCGAGGGATGGGTAAAATAATGAGTCCCCAAAGGAGGACAAAGGTAGGTAGTAAATGATGAGGTCAGGAAGGTGAGGTAAATGGTCAGGGTAAGGGTTGGGTAAGGTAAATGATCAGGGTGATGGTTAGGTGTGGAAAAAAAGGAGGGATACGCAGGGTAATAGGGTAAAATTTTGGGTTTGCTCATGCAGAAGAGAGGGTGACTGATGTCAGTCAAGGGTATCCGACGATGGTAAAAGAAAACCACCATGGTAAGGTAGGGCACACGAACGATCTTGGTGAAGGTTAAACCAAAGGTCGCTTAGGTCGGGTTTGTTATAAAAAAAAAAAATGTTTTTTTGTTATTCATTTGTCATATAGCGAATTGAGAAAATGACAAAAGAGAGAGAAAAGAGGGAAAAGTGTCTAGATGGAATAGAGTGTTGAGTTGGCAGTGTGAATGGTGGGTGATTGGTTGGTGAGAGGTGGGTCCATAGGATCGGTGCATGTGATTCGATTGGTTGGAGACGCGGGTGGAGATTTGGTGATGGCAGAGGTTGGAGAGGGATCGAGTGGGCCACCGGTGCAACGGCAAGAGACATGTCACTTTGTGACGACGGTAGCATGATGAGGTAAGCATCCAACTCTAGTTGTATTTGGTTAGATAGATTAGATGATTTACAAATTGTTTTGTGGTTTTGTTTTGGGTGGGGAAAAAATAAAATTTTGAAATGAGAGGGTAAAGTGGGTAAAATAGGAATGGGGAGAGAAATAAGTGGGAGAGGAGGGGAGGGGATGAGGTGTAAGGGAGGTGTAGGTGATTTTAGGTGGGTAAAAGGGTCAAGGTGGGAAGTTTTGAGAAAGGGGTTTGGGGTCGCGGGTTTTCACCGCGACAGTGACCGAGTTAGTCGAGGTTTGGATGGCGTTAGTAGTGTTGAGCGGTATTGGTCACTAAACAGTGACCGATGCGTTAAGGGGTGATCGGGTCGATTAGAGATAACCGGTGTCGGTTGGTATGTGGAGAGCAAGGGGCCAAAAGTGCCACAGTTGGGTGATTAAGATGGGTAGGGGTAAAATAGGGTGTTGGGAAATGATAGGGGGAAAGTATGGGTGTAATAAATGTAGATTAATGTATTATTCATATTGGATGTAGGGGAGAGATCAGTTACACATGCGCAGGATAGGGTTCCACCCCTACTAGTGACAGTGTATGGTGCATTGATCCCGAGGAGCTATCAACATGTGGATTTGGTGGGCTTGAGTGGGGTATGACGCTATCGACATGCGGTTTGGTAGCCTAGTTTGATGGTTGCACTCATCAATAGATGGGATTCCATGACCAACATGTTCCACCTACCGACGGAAGAGAGGCCACCAAATCACAGAGACCAGCTCGGTGAGGCACCACTAGGGGACCCACCACCACCCCTCGATGGGTGGGGAGATGTTAGCGAGTAACCAGACAGTGGTGGCAAGGAGGCAAAGTGCAGGTAATATAGATATGGAGGATATCCAATGAGATGCCTGATATATGGCTCCTAATTTTTGATGTATTATAGTCATTTTTGGATATATACCGGCTGTGTGTACCGAAGATAGTGAGGATGTACGAGAGTTTTTTTTTGTATATTTTGAGCATATACTAGCCTACGCATCGAAGATATTTTGTATTGGTTTATTATTTTATTGTATATGAGACCGGCTTGCATGCCGTTGAATTTTTTATTATGTATCGGCTTGCATGCCGATGATTTATTTCGAGATATACATGATGGGATATCCATGTATATTGTATTGAGATAGACATTTATTTATATGATGAGATACATGAGATTCTTGATTTGTTGATTTGATGAGAATATTAATTTTTGGTTGTGATATGGAGGAAGACTAGGTGGTATGGATGGAGTCGGTTTAGGCATGGATATAGTCGCTTTTGTTTAGGCATGGTGAAGTCAGTGGTTTTAGACATGGATTGAGTTAGATTTTTTTAGGCATGGTGAGTCGGTTTGTTTAGGCATGGTGGAGTGTTTGTTTAGGCAAAGTAGTTTAAAGAAGTGGCGATTCATTATTTTGTGCAATTAATGATAATATGGGTCATATGTGAGATGTGGTATAATATATGCATGATGATGGTAGAGAAATGGTAGTCATAATAAATGTATGTGGTGATGAGGATTAAATTATGAAGCAACTTGTTATGTATGTGGTATAATTTCAAATTTTGAATATAAAAGGGAAACTAAGTGGGGTATGATGTAATGTTAGGAAGATGAAAGATGTATTGTTTAGTGTAGAGAGTGGCCGAGATAACCTCTAAGGGCCCCATGCCCTCAGAGTGCTGCCTACATAGTCTTGGTGAAAAGGGACCTCAAGCCGATGTAGTTCTCCCATGAGCTAGGGAAGAATATGATGAGGTATGAAAATGAGCCGGTAGATTTTAGGCATGATTTGGGTTTAGGTCTGTTAGGTTTAGGTGGGTTATAGGTAAAGTGATATAGGTGATGTTGATTGTGGCAAAAGAAGAAAATTACCCCAAATGTAAGCATCGAGGACCAAGTCCTGTATAAGGTAATCAAAATGTAAATAAAGACAGTTAAAAGATAAGAGGGGGCAATAAAGCCACCTGATTGGTTAGGATCATACCGAGTAGATCACACCTTGGAGGAGGTGATGAACATAAGACCCTAAATACATTACATGATTGATTGTTCTAAGGTGAAAAGTAGTCACATGATCACCAAATGTCTTGGTTTCGAGAGGTCCCTTGAGGCAGTAGGAAATGGGAGTGGGAATGGTGAGAAGGGTGAAAGGTGGTTAATTTTTTATATGGTATGAGGTAGCATGCTCTTCGGGCAAGAGATCCAAGGTCACAATGGGCAAGTCCATGACTAATTTTTTTTTCTGTTTTGACTTATATTTGAGATATCTTTTGATCTATGTGGGAAGTATATATGGGATGATGAATTTAACACCTTAAGGTCTTCGTGAAGATGATCGATGCGGGGAAGCTTCCACTTTTTCTCTCTCTTTTTAATTTGGCTTTACATAGCTATCCTTCGAGGAGCAAAGTCTACTTACAATAATGGTTCTTTGAGAGGAAGATGTCCTTTTGAGGGAGTCATATTTTTAGTAGAAGTTTAACTCAAGGAGTTGGGTCCCATGTGAGGGATTTGAAATCATGGACAAGACCAAGTTGAAGAATAGGAATATTGGTCAAAAGCAAGGTGAAACAACCATGGGATATCATATAAAGGTACATGAAAAGTATCCATGAGAATCATGCTATGTGCAGCGTCGTGGTACACATATTCAAGAGAAGATAACAAGTGACAGGTACTCACATGATTCTTGTTTAATCATTGGTGAGGTGTATGAAGTGGATAGCACTCAAGGGATGAGCATGGAAAGAGACAAAAGGTGAGGTAGGACTAAAATTCAACAATAGAATGGTTGAAGATGTAAGGCATTAAGGGGCTCAGTTTGGGTTTACCATCGAGTGAAAATAAACGATAAGCACCCGATCCATAAGTATGAGTCACGATGTATGGTCCAAGCCAATTAGGAGAAAATTTTCCCCGTTTACTTTTTTCTTCTTTGGTTACATGTTGATTTTCTTTCAGGATAAGGTCACTGAATTGGAAGGTTCGTTCATGGACACATTTTTCGTAGGCACATTTGATATGTTTTTGGTAAACTTGAAGTTGGTCAAGGGTGTTAAGATGACATTCGTCTAATAACTTGAGTTATGCTAAATGGTCCTAACAAAAGTCTTCATCATTGAGCATGTCATGGAGAGAAATGCGGAGTGAGGGAATCTAGACTTTGAGAGGTAGAACAGCCTTTGTATCGTAGACCATAGAGAATGGTGTGGCTAGTAGTGGAAGTGTGGATACTAGTACGGTATGCCCACATGGAAAAAGGAATGTGTGTATGCCAATCCTTCCTAGTATCGTTAACCACTTTCATGAAAATTTTGTTTAAGGTTTTGTTAGTGGATTTAGCTTGGCCATTGGTTTGTGGGTAATAAGGTGATGAGAAACTAAGTGAATACCTAAGGTGTCGCAAAGTTTTTGCAATTTTTTTTTGAATTGTTTCCCATTGTCAGTGATGAGGCGATGAGGAACACCAAAGCAACAAATGATGTGATGATTGATGAACTCGCATATTTTATTGGCTTTCATGAAGATGAGTGATATGGATTCCACCCATTTTGTATAGTATTGGTGGCGGTGATGATCCATTGATGTCATTAGGAAGAATGGGGGTTGATCTCACCGACAAGATCCAAACCCCATTGAGAGAAGGGCCAAAGGTCATGGGTGACCTGTAAGGCATGACTGGGTGTATGATGAAGGTTGGCGTGTTTTTGGAATTTTACAAAATGCTTGACATATTCGCAACAATCATGGTTAAGGGTCGGCTAGTAATAGCCTAGAGAAGAATATGTTTAACAAAAACAAGGCCACTAAAGTGACCTCCACATATTCCATCATGAACCTCCTTAATGGTATAAGGAATTTCATAACTTGTGAAGCATCGTAAGAGAATGCCATCAAAGCCACACTTATAGAGGAGGCCCCCCATGATGATGTAACGAGAGACCTTTTTAAGGAAGGCGTGTTATCTGTTATGGGTGAGATCAAGAGTTAAGATGGAGAGAGAAAGATAGTGAAGTATTGTTTGTACCAAAGGTGACTCGGGTTAGAGGTGACAATTCCGATGGAGTAAAGATCGTGAGGTAGATAAGAAGGTGATTGGATTCATTGTATGGTGACAAATATTTTAGAATCGATGGGAAAAGTGGGTATTTGAGAATCCAAGAAGGCCATGGCATCTACAAATTTGTTGGTTGAACTTGGGACTGCGTTTGAAGGGTGTAATGGTCAAAGGTGGTCAAAAGTATGTCTACATGATGTTTATACTTTTGAATTATCTGTTATGACATTGGTATATACCGTTTACTTAGTTTACAACCAATTGAGAATCACCAACGATGTTAATTGATTTGACATCTAGGGCATAGGCAGCTTGAAGACCTAATACGAGTGTGTCGTATTCGGTGATATTATTTATACATTAAAAATTGAGTGTTAAAGACAAATGCATGGGCTCACCATCAAGTGGAATGAGGATAATACCAGCCCCACCCCCACACCGACACTTGACACCATCGAAGAAGATTTGTCATTTGGTAAGGGGGTTCGTCTAAGGAAAGGGGTAGCAATTGACTCATCCGGAAAGTCAAAATTAGAGGGTTGATCCCTAGAAATAGGTGCATTGGCCAATTGGTCGGTGATGATTGAGTCTTGATGGACTTTTGATGAATTAATTTGAGGTCGAGGTCAGATAAAAGCATAATCCACCATGCAAAGCATGTTGATTTTGGTAAGGTTTGGCATACATGAAGTGTAAGGGTCGGTGTTGGTCACAAAATAGGTTTTTGGTTGAGTAGGTAATGGAGGAGTTTGGTTGCAATGAAAACTAAGGCTACACAAAGTTTTTGGGATGGGTGTATTGGGTTTTGTAGTCCAAAAGAGTACAACTTATATAATAAACTACTTGCTCCTTATGTTGTTCATCATGACGAACGAGCATGGCTCCCAAGGAGTGATCGGTAGCTGAGATGTATAGGTAGAAAGGTTGATCATCTTTAGGTGGAATGAGTACAGTGGTTGGAGAAGGTATTGTTTTAGGGTATCAAAATATTTGTGGCAAGTCATCATCCCACCGAAAGGATACATCCTTCTTGAGCAATGATGAAATGGTTGGCACCGATCGAGATAATTGTGAAATGAAACAGTGAATAGACTGCAACTTACCTTGCAGGATATGGAGTTTTCTAAGGTTAGTGGGTGGAGGAATTTCTAGAACGGCCTTGACTTTAATAGGGTCGACTTCTATACCACATAGGGAAACAATAAAGCCCAGGAGTTTTCCTGAGAGGACCGCAAAGATGCACTTCTTAGGCTGAAGGTGAATGCAATATTTAATGAGATGGTCAAAGATGGTTTTGAGGATGAAAAGGTTCTCGAGCAAGTGTTTATATTTGGCTAAGAGATCATCCATGTAATCTTCCAATATACAATGCATGATGTCATGGAGGATCTAAGTCATAGCCTCTTGATATGTGGCACCAGTATTTTTAAGGCTAAAAGGCATGATTCAATAGTAGAAGGTCCCCCAAGGGGTGATGAATGAGGTCTTGTGTTTATCTTATGGGGAAATTAAGATTTGGTTGTAACTGAGAATCCATCCATGAGTAATAGCATCTCGTGACCAGCAAAGAAGGTAAACCAGTTGATCAATACCGGGTAAGGGAAAGTCATCTTTTGGGCAAGGCTAGGTTGAGGTCACGAAGTCCATGCAAATGTGGAGTCCACATGTCGCTTTAGTGACAGGGAAAATTTTAGAAATCCAATGACGAAAATCAATGGGTAATATGAAGGAAATGGAAAGAAGGTGTTGAATCTCTTGTTTAACGAGAAGGGCAATGCGAGGGTGCATTTTCCTCAGCTTTTGTTTTATGGGTTTGGCATCGGGAATAGTTATGATATTGTGGACCACTATGGTGGGGTCAATACGAGCATGTCTACGTAAGACCAAGTGAAAGCATGGTTATGATCTTTGAGAAAAGAAGTGATGGCTTCCTATTCAAGCAACATCTAAAGATTGACCGATCTTTAGGATGTGTAGGTCGTCCTGAGTATGAATGTTGATCTCGATAGTCGATTCATTCAACATGGTTTGTGTCTCAGAGGGTAACGAATGATGAATATATGAGTCTTCTGCACCAAGGTAGGTGAGTATAGATTCATCATCCTAACATTGAATGATGTTAATTAAAGGTGTATCATCATTGATCATTCCAGGATATAGGAAGAGAAGAGAGAAAGGGGCCTCGCCCTCACGCTGATAAGTCAGAGGCCCCAAGGAAATGGTGTTTATGAAAAAAAAAAAAGGTTATGAGGGATGGATTTTGGATCCATTGACTCGTCGTCGGTGAGGGTGGTGATGAAGGTAGATCGGGTGAAGAAGGTGGAGAAGGGTTGATGTTCTTGATGAGTTCAATGCGAGCCTATTTGGTAGGTGGTTTAGAAAATCCAATACCACTACGGTCGTTATGTTTTTGGGTGGTACATGGAATAACAATATGGTAGCCTTTCTCATGAAAGAAAAAACTAAAGAAATTCCATGCACATCGGTGCGCAGAAGGTGTGGGTGAAACAACGATTCTTTGAGAGACTAGAAGTCGTGGAAAATGGGTGGGTTTGTGACATTGGTTCGGTGTGTGTAAGTGGTAATATCAATTCCCCATAGGTGAGATTGGTATGAAGATGAGGAGGACCATAAATGAGGCATTCTCCTACGCAGTGATCATAGCGAGGATGTTGATGAAGACCTATATACTCTTGTGGAGTAAGGAATGTGTTGACATTGTATAGGTGGTACTCCCCCAGAGTGAGGCATTGAAAGACACCTTCTAAGGGATCGGTGGTTGGTATGTAAGTAGATGGAATGGATGATGTGTTAGAGTTCGATACAAAGGTGGAATTAATAGATTGGGAGGTTGAGGAGTTGACCATGGAGGTTATGGCGGTAGTAGGAGTGGAAGAGGCATGAGAGTTTACATGGTAGTAAGCTGTCTTGGTAAGCGAAGGTGTAGGTGAAGTGGTAGTGGTTGTGGAGGTAGATGCCTTAATGGGTATGAGCACATCATTGGGTCGGTAAAGCATGTTGCATGTTTTAAAAGGTGATGGATCAGTTGGGATAGTGTAGGTATGTCCTTCATGCTCCAAATTTACACAACGATGCAAAGTGGAAGGAACACAACCCATGACATGAATCCAGGGTCTGCCAAGGAATAAGTTATATTGAAATTTCCCTCCAAAACATAAAATAATTCTAGAATAGTGTGGAATCCCACATGAACATGGAGGATGAAGGTTCCTAGTTTAGAGGTGATAGTGTCATTGAATGAACGCTACATGACACGGGATGTTTATACATGAAATTGTCGGTATGCACATTTGAGAAAATGCATGGGGATGAAATGATTTTAATGCTAACACCCCCATCAATCATCACACATCATACCCATATGTCATCGATGTGGATAGAGATGAAGAGGGCTAGGTATGGGTCATTATTTTGGTGTGGCGTGATCTCTTCCTCTGAGAAGCTAAGGGAGGCTACTTGGTGAATAGTGCGGGGTGAAGATGAAGGTGGTAATTTGGTAAGAGAGGCTACATGATGGGGTGTGATAATGGAGGCTACGAGTGTAGGGTCATTTGGTAAAACCTCAATAGATTGAAGAACCTCCATGAGAGCTTGATGATAGGATTCCAAGGTTTGGATGAGGTCATATAAGGACATTTTGAGGGGAGATTGGTGTAATTGTTTAAGCATGGTGCGATGTGTGACTCCATTAGAAATAGGGTATGTGGGGCCGCGGATAGTGATTTTAGGTATGGGTATAGATGGTATGTTGGGTATAGGATTGGTTGGTGAGTCAGTTGCCTTTTCTTTTCCCTTATCCTTCTGAGCACGTGTAGTGACATGTATCATGTTGATTTGAGGGGAGTTATTAAATGGAGAAGGTGTAGGATGAGTGGTATAACGACATGATGGGAAAAAACCTACTGGAGGAGAAAAGCCTTGTGAAGTGAGCTGAGCGCAATGACATTTAGGTGATGGCGCGGCAAGTTCTCTGATGTAAACCATGTTAATTTTGAATCTTGGAGGTGGCTCTAGGAGTTGTGGGGGTGGAGGTCATGGTTGTTGAGTGGGTAGTGTGGGAATGGGTGTCGGTGAAGCAGGGTCCTCATCAAGAAGGTCGTCATCGTCAAAGTTGGCTTCAGGAGGACATAACTAGATAAGGATGGTTTTCAAAACCTTGTAGTTCTCCACATCATGCCCTAGCACATGATGGTTGGACGTAAATTTTAGCATCATTAAACCCCTTTGGCTTGGGTTTGAGGGGGTCATAAGGACTGAGTGGCGGTAATGTAATGACGAAAGTCTCAAGGAGGTTGGCTAATATTTTGGCATAGGACCCTGCTAGTGGGTCGCAATGGGAAGTGAAAGTGGGTTTGGGTGTAGGTGTAGTTGATTGTTGAGGAATGGTCCTTATAGGAGGGGGAGTAGGTCAAGCTATGGTTTTGGGTGCTAGCGTGGTCTTGGGTGTCGATCGTGTTTGTCTAGGTAGGGGTATGGTAGATGAACAGACATGAGGGTGTGTTGTTGTTTTGACTACCTTATTGGGAGGTCTGGATTTTTTTTTGGGTTGCACCTTCTTCGATAAAGGTGATATGGGTACATGGGATCTAGAAGGAAAAGCGACGGGGAAGAGGGCGAGGTACCAGGGGATAACGGAGGTGTTGTGAAGGTAGATGACGCGGGTCATGCAGGGGGTGTGAGGGATAGAGACTGAAGTGTAGTAGGTAGTGAATAAATAGCTAAGGATATTGGAGGTATGAGGGGTAGAGATGTTATAGGTGCGGGTGTATATATCATGTCGGGAGATTGGGTAGGTTAGAGGTTTGCGAGGAAGGGATGGGCTGTTGTGTTTTTGGTTTATTAACGGGAGCATATTTCTTAACCGTGTTGGGAAGATGGGGTCCTAAGATGGATGAGATAGGTGCAGGTGTGATTGGTGCAGCCGGGGTATGAGTTATATGGGTTTGGTTCTTCTATTTGGGTGCCGGAGTAGGTGTGGTGTTGAATTTGGAGGATGTAGCTAAATCTAATTTGATAGGTGGATGAGTAAGGCTGGTGGTTGGGGTGACCCCTAAAGTGGTAATAGGTTTAGTCAAGGAAGATGTTGTGGGCGTGGGTTTGGGTTTAGATGTAGGTTGGGTTATGGGTAAGGGTGTGTGTTGAGGTATGATGGGTGTTGTGGAAAAAGTTGTGATAGAGGTGGTTGTGTTCATTTTGATTGGTCAAAATATTTTTGGGTAGATAGTGGAGGTATCAACAAGTGACATCTGCATCTACGTTGAGACAGGAAGCAAAAGGTGCCCCCAAAGTAAGGCCCTATCCACATAATCTAAGTGATTAGCCAAACATGAAAATGACACACTGTGTAGGTGGAATTGATGAGGACCTAATGTCAATTCCTATAAAATGTGTCTTAGAGACGGGAAATTGCCTAGCTTGACACGTGGGTAAGAGAGTTGAAAGTAGGTCTGCGCAAGATTTTGGGTAGCTGATGAAGAATGCTCATCAAGAGGCAAAGGTATCTCAACTAGTTCCTTTATAGGTGGAGGAGATGATGGGTGCTTCTCTGTGGGTGGAGGAGGTAAACAAGTATCCTCCATGGACTAAAGAAGTACTATGGGTGTTGGTTCTCTAGGTGGAGAAGCAAAAGATGAAATGGTCTTGATGTTAGCGAAGTATATCCTCCACAGGTGAGGAAGGAGGTGAAAGGTGTTCCTCTATGGGTGAAGGAATAGGGAGGTTGGTTCCAATGTGGAAGGAGGATTTCAGGCTAGAATCTCCTCTATGGAAGGAATATGGGGTAATTGGGAAGCAACAGGTGCATCACTAAAAATAGCATGGACCTCACGGGTATGGGTATCATGAGTTGAGGCCTCGGCGATTTGATCAAATGAAGGGAAATGATTGGGAAATGGTTTTTGAAGATGCGTAGGTTTTGATTAGTAGGTGTGTTAGGATTATCCATGGATAACTCACCTTTCTTGAGTATTTCTTGGACAATGTTTTTAAAGTGATGCAATTGCTATCAAAATGACACTTTACTCGATGATAGTTACAATAGTCATGTTCTTTATACCATGCGGGCATGGGGTGAGTAGGGTCAAAACCAATGTGTGGTTTTATAGGTGGAAGGGTGATGGCCCAGATTTTATAAACTTTTCTAAGATAGAATAATAAGGCTCCCTAATTGGGGTGTATTTTTGATGTTCTCATTTAAATTGAAAAGTTTGGATAGGTGAGATATTAGATGAGAGGGTAGCTTGATTTGTGGATGATGAGTGGGCCAGCCTTGAGTACCACTATGTTAGCGGTGCCCTAAGCTTTTAAATAATTTATCTATGGTTTGGAAGAAGAAGAGGTATCATTCAACTTGAATTCTAAATTCTTATTACGTAATTGGATTTTCAACTCTTCGATGGCCCGAATCTCTAACTTTCGTGCCATGGTGAATGCTTCATCAAATGTTTGGAAGGTTTAAACCTACGTGGTCGGTGAGATATGTCTAGCACAATCCCACATGAAGAGCTCGATGATTTTTGTTTGTGGTAGTTGGAAGGAGAGATGATTAATCAAAGCTACGCCATTGAGCAACAAAATTTGTGATAGATTCATCCTCATACTAAAGTGTGGAGCATAGGTGGGTCATGGCAACCTTCTTGACAATATTGATGGAGAAGTGATCCAAGAAGGCCTGGGCTACCTTATTAAATGCAAATATAGAATGTCTTGGTAACCCACTATACCAATCTAATGCAGGCCGATCAAAGACATGGGAAAGGTTCTTAAGCTCAAAGCATCATCGTGAGTGATTAGGTAGCACCCATGTTTGAATAACCGTAAATGTTGTTGTGGGTATTCTTTGCTATTAAAGTGGTTGAATTTAGGTATATCCCAATGTACAAGGTATGGATGAATAGGAATAAATGGATGCATGGGCTCATTATAAATCTTTTTGTCGGTGAGAGTGTTCGGGAGCTAGAAAGCGATGCCTCTAATGTCTCGCATCTTATCCAACATCAATTTGATTAGGTTGTTAGTAGGTTGTGATGGTTGGGTGCTTCCTATAGTGTGAGAGGGTTGGTTTTGGGCATATAATTGGGGTGGCACTCTAGTATATGGGGCTGAAGTGTAGGTTGATTGAGAAGAAGGTAGTGAAATAGGGGTACATACTCGAGTGAATAATAGATGAAACATGAGGCTACTGATAGTACGTATATGGAGGTGGAAGGTTCATGGTAACCCTAGTGGTAATAGGGGCTAACAATTGTGGAATGGAAAGGACCAAGTTTTGAAAAGGGGTAGGGGTCACCAAACCGGAGGTGGTAGTGTAGCTATGGGTATATGCGAGAAATTAGGGAGGATGAGGTTGTGTTTTGGGTAGTTGTTGAAGGTATGGTGGATGTGGCGGGTGCAACGGAGGTAGTAGACGTGGCAGTCATAGTGGGTATAGGACCTAGCTTCGAAATGGGGGGTAATGTAGATGCGGGAAGCACAAAGCCGATGGGGCTGATGCAGCAAAGTGGGGGTGAGATTCGAGAGGGATAGATATGGGCATGTCATATATCAACTGACCCGAGGCATCTCGACTGGATGAGTGGGAAAGACAAAACTGCAAGGCGGCAGGATTTTGGTCAAGGATTCGTGTGAACTCCTCATCTCCGGTAGCGATAGTAATAGGTTGGATAGGATCCATGGCTGGTGATAAAATGGAAGGTGAAGGACTAGGAGGGAGTGGTTAACAATTGGCATGGAATACAAGTCCGCTTTCTTGTCTTTGGGTCAACACCATGTAAACCAAGATCTTGATCGGAGTTGGGCCTCTTCTCTCGTAAATGACACAAAAATAGTAGGAACAGGTGAAACAGCAAAGAATGAGAGGATTAGGTACCAAATGTTGGCTAGAAAGTGGCATAGGATAAGCGATGCCGGTCAGGGGTAAAATGACACCAATTAGGGGTAATCTGCTACGGTCACTATGGGAAATGGATAGTGAGTAAAAAAAAGGTATAAGGCTAAATTTGATAGGTATGCTGAATACTAATGAAATTCACAAGATCATTGGGAATGATATTAGTGATAGGGACTCGAATAGTTAAAGAAGGTGAATACATGTCCTTCTAGGTAGGTTAACATAAAGGACACGGAACCGACGCCGGTTGGGTATAAGTGACGATGGTGAGAGGGTAATCGATGACAGTCACTGGACCATGACACCGGTCACTATGAAATTGAAATAGTGATGAAAGAAAAGTGGTTGTGAATTAAAATCTGATGGGGAATCAAACCCAAAATTCTGAGAATGATGAGAATATGGTCCAGGCACACTCAGAAGAAGTTGGAATACACCCACTATGATGAGGAGCATACGAGGAGAAACAAAAATAAATGAAGAACGTGACCTCTCACATAAAAACATAAGCCAAGCGAAACACTACAAAAATGTGACCCTAAGAGTGCCTTTTCTATTATGTTTGTTTATCTTAAGCTATTTAAGAACTCGACACATGAACCGTAAAATATAATTTTTGGTGAGGATGGCTTCCTACGAAAAAGGATATCTACAAGGTGAGGTTTGTGTTTCTTATGGTGGGGCGGGCCTCACTCAAGTATGACTCGGCAGTGGCAAGATGGGTGCCCATTGTACCATGATCATGTGATCACCTACAACTTCTTCCAGGTAAGATGTTGTTTAAGAATGTATGTATTTTTGAATTTTTGTGAGGTTTGGTAAGACTCAGAGAAAGAGAAAAGGAAAGAAGTGCTTTTCTACAATTCATTTGTCAACCATCAGTTGGGCATGACTTCCAGCGTATAGGTTTCCCTCAATTAATGTGAGCTAATGCAATAAATCAGAATGGAATGCACTTATTTTAAGCCCAAATCGAAATGTGAAGTTGGATGACATAAATAGATGAAGAGGAAGAGGGATGCTCTTTCACTAAAATGCAGAAAACACAAAGAAATGGTTCTTTTTAAGTACACCAAAAGAAAGGTTTCTTTTAGAGCAAATAGAAAGAAAAAGTAGGTTACCAAGGAAGAAAATTAATGTCTATGTTTTTGAGAAGAGAAAACACACACAACTATTCCTAGGAATGAATAAAATGCAAGGAAACCTGGATGGGTCCCATCGGGCATGCCAAAATGTTTCACTCCGATTCTTAAACATTTCTTTGAAATATTGATGAAACAGATAGGGTAACGGGCATAGGAGGAATACTGTTGGAATGTTGGTTGATGGGTTATTACACACGTATGAATTCTAAATCCATAGCTGATCATGAGAACTTCCTTTTGGCTAAGAGGAACTACCTATAATGAAAAGCAATACCACCAAAGAGAGTTAAATAATATGTGCAAAGGAACTACCTAGCATGTGCTAGATCCGGGAAGTATGATACTTCCTAGATGGATGTCAGTCCACTGTTTAAAACAATTTAATGTGGGTAATGAAGTAAATCCTATTGTAATTAAAATGATTTGGGTATCTCATCCAAAATATAATAAGAAAGATATAATATAACATGTTAGGTTAAGATAAGATATGAAGGTCAAGTAACTATTTTTGGGTCTCTACAGGTCTGACAGAGGTCTCAGCGGATCACAGGTGAATAAAGGTGATGTGAGGATAGGTGGATAAGTCATTGTTCTAGGCATTATTGGTGAATACAGAGACCGATGCCAGTTAAGGGTGACCAATGCTGGTTGGGGAGAACTGGTGCCGGTTACTGTGGAAAAATGGGAATGCCACAAAATGAGCTTTAGCTCTCCCTTGTGATTACACAAAGGACTTGGTTGGCAAGAATGAGGTATTAGGCTGTTTGGATAGGATTTGGTGAATTTTTAATGAGGATATGGAGGGTGACTGTTAATGGAGGTCATGGACAACTAAGAGAACAAAGGATGACAATACAATGATAAAAATAAATGAACCGAGAGGAGTAAAATGTTCTACTCACTTAGAATCTGGTTCGGACTTACGTGAGTGAGGAATGAAGGTGTTTGTAATAGGTTTAAGGTTATAGAGGATCACCAAATGTTAGGGAGCCTTTACACATGCTGCGTGTGCTCTCCTTCTATCCCAATTGGATTAAATATTTGTTGGGGTTCTAGATGTCTGTGCAAGATAAAATGCTTGATCTCCTTCCTTGCATGCATGTTCTCACTAAAATTTGTTCTTAGAAGATGCGATATCTCTCTGGAATCTGCCAATGTTTTTTCCAACCTAAAAAATAAGGTTGTTTTGGGAGTTAAAAGGTGACTGACGATGGTTACAACTTAACCGGTGATGGTTAAGGGTAGCCGGCATTGGTCAAGGTGGGATTTCCTATGTTTACTAATCTAGGTAGATCCCCTTGATTTTCTAGTATCTCATGTCGTTAACCCACATATTAGAATGGAACCTTCTTGTAAGCATGTGGGAATGTAGTTAGATGGAATATTGGCATTGATTTTTAGGGTTTGGGTAAGACTTAGTTAGTTATGGCAACTTACTAAGAATAGGTCTTAGGGTGAGGTGGCTTGATGAGGTGTCTAGGTGAGGTGTATGTGGACATCATCCCAATTAAGATATTTAAATAATAAATATGGTGAGGATAATAAATTAATTTAATTAAATTAATATTAGTGGGTGAAGGGGCCATGGCTAGGTGAATGTGATGAAGGTGTTTATTTTTCAAGTGACCAAAGGGGAGTGTGACCTAATTTTAGTCTCTATAGGCCCATTGATTAATAAAATCTAGTTTTAAGGAATAATTGTCTTTCTTAACATAGACATATAAGTCCTTTAATTGGGAATTTTGGAAGCACTTTATTTGTTTGTTTATTTGTAACTTATGATTTATTATTGTGACCCCCACATCTTTCCCCATGCCACTAGTACAAATCTTGGGCTCATCACCGAGGATAAGACATAGGTGAGTAAGGGAACTTCCTCCTTTTATAATATCATGCTACTAGTAAGAAGCATGGGATCATCATCGAAGGTCAAGTAGGGGCAAGAAGCGTAGTTAGATACAATGAAATAATTTTGGTTTGTTTATTTATTTATATTCCATGTTCAAAGGGTTTTGAAAGGAGTAAAACATACAAGCATCATAGAGCTATCTGGATTTTGGTGCTCACCCGAGGCACGCGTGGGACTTCTAGATCATCTATGATCCATAGTCAGGGTTTTGAAAGGATAAAAATGCTTAACATATTAGATAATATTTATAGAAAATGCTTAACATATTGGATAACTTATACCAAAATAGAAATTTTTACAAACACTCATACTTAATCATAAACATAAATGCAAAAGAATTCTGAGAAAGATGTATGCATTAGAATCATCAATGTTCATATTCATTGTAAACTGGTAACCTCATTATATTCATGGAGCCATTACAAAATGTTACAGAGAAGCAGACCCGTAGTCATGCATTATATCTGGACTCATATGACTAGGCTCACAAAATAAATTTATAACCCCATACCCTTGATACATCCTTCCCTAAGCATAATTTCCCAAACTAACAGAGTTCTTGCAGTATTTTTGTAGAGCTCCGCCCACTATCTGGTTGTTGTTTTTTCCTTCTATAGGTGCTTGTATATATAGGCTTTCTGGACTACCAACTCATCCTCCAAGTGGCCTTAGATCTGATGCCAAGTGTTTGAATGTGGTCCTCCATGTGGGCATGCTCCTCAGGCCTGAGCTTTCCACCTTTTACCATGATGAGCTTCTAGAAGCTTCTACCCCAGGCATGCTCCTTCCAGGCCACCCTGTCACCAAGTGGCACCTTATCCACTCCACATGTGTAGTCGGGTCATGCTTTTCACGTGTTCTACCAAAACACCCAAAATGGCTAAGTCCCGAACCCTTGGTTCTATCACGTGTGCATGCCACATGGGTTTCCTTAAAACCTTCTCTAAACCCTACCCTGCGTGCTTTATCCTTGCGTGCTTTTCTTCAACTAGGCCTTGTGCGCCTATGTGCCCTTTTGTACTTAGCCAATATCTTAGGGGCCCAACATTACCCCACACTACACTGCTTTGTTCTCCATCCGTGGGAACACTTCTCAGAGAAGGAAAGAATATGGTGGACTTACACCATGGGATAAGAATAAGGGGATGAAAGAATATGGAAAAAGAATAGGAAATGATGGAATCACTGTAAAGGCTAGGAAAATCCTTTCAAAGTCGGCCTCCAACTTGTTCCAGGCATCGACTTCATTTTGTGCTTTTTGATAGAGGTCACCAACCAGGGTGCTCACCTCATCAAAATGTAGCCCATTTCCTCGTGTGCTTATGGTGTTGGAAATTTTCTCTAACTCTTTTGCCCACATCATCCAGCACATCCATTCTCCATGTAATCTGTGGGTATAGTTCCTTCAACCGGTTTTTAATTGAACCCCTTAAGGCTTCAATGGCTTCATATTTTCTTTTGACCTCGGTAAGGATTTTGTCCCTTTCTACCCTATTCCCTTTATTCTTTTCTGGAACTCCTTGAGTTCTACTTCATGAGTGGTGACCAAGATGCCTGCCACTTTGTCTCTCTGTCACACAATTGTCATATGTGGCCTCAGCATAGTCTGGGAAGTGACTTTTATATCAGCAAGAACCTTGTTGTACTCTACTACAAATGCCATGACCTTCAATTTATCTTCCTTCTCCAAAGCATGTGGCCACTTCTTCTATAGATTCCAAGGCTAATGATGCCTTTCCATGGTGAGGACTCTTGTTAAATCCTCTAGGCATCCTAAAGTAGATCCATACTTCTACATGGAGGGTGCTAGGTCTGGATGCTTCAATACTATAGCATTATTTATAGCCTCCACCTTCTTGTATACCATGCCCACCTTGGCCTTCTCATCTTTTAGCTCCACTACAACTTGTGATTAGTTTCTCTTGGCTAAGCTCCTTGGCCCTTGCAGCTAGTTCTTCCTCTTTCTTCTTCAGGTCCTCCTCCAGATCTTTGATTCTATCATTCACAAAGATTCTAGCCTCGATTTCAATGGAGACCTTGTTCAGCACGTTGCACAATTGTTCATCCGAGAGTTGTTGAGCGTTCACCATGGGGTTGTCTTCTATTGGCCCTGGAAATGTTATTATTTCCCCGTGGCTTACCTCAAATTCAGCTCATCAAGATGGGACTCAATTTCCCATGAGAGCATCTTCCTCGTCCATGGGTAGGCAGCCTCCTTGTCAAAAGATGACATGGCTATGAGCTCTTCTACTGGAATCATGCTTTGGAACCATGCGTGAAACACTTTGTTGGGGTCATCAATGTAACCCATCCCTGGCCTCTCCTCCCCTGCATGCCTTCCTCCCATGTGCGTGCCCTTAGGAATACTTATAGTTAAAATGGGGCCTCAGTGTTGCTCGTGGTCCTTTTCCGTGCTCTCCTCCTCTCCTCATTTAACATTGGCTCAAGCATTGTGCTTCAACTTCTCCTCCTCCAAGGTCTCAATGGCCTTTGTTTCTTCTCTCTCTACCACCTTGGGTATCTTCTCCACCATAAGGCTTGGGGCCTTCTGCGTCTGCGTGCCATCTCCCTCACTTCTCATGTCTTGGGTGCCTCTCCCTTCCTAGCTATCCTTTGCCTGCATGAAGAGGAACCCCTGCTCCTCTTCTCTGCCTTCTTCATCTGAATCATGTACGTTGAAAATAGGTGGCCCTTGTTCCTTTTCTAGCTCATCTTCCCCACTGACATCTTCTTCGCTAGCTTCTTCTTCACCTATGTGCTTGTCCAAACTTCTAGTATCTTCTGAGGTGGTCTCCTCTTCTAGCCTCTACTTCTTCCTAACCGGGGATTCCGGTGTAGGTGACTCTATTTCTTCTTCTCCCGAGGACTCCTTGTCTGATGGATTTTTTGGCTCTAGAGTCTTTTCCTTGACTAAGGGCCTCTTCTTGCGTGAATACATGCTTGTCCTAGCACTTGTCCCAGGGGAGCCTATTACCTATGTTTCCCCAACACTTGGTATTTTCCTCTCTGGCTCCTTTTCCACCTACTTGGGCATGGGTTTCTTCCTTTAGTTGGATCCCCAGGCATAGATACCTCATTTTCCAAATATGTGCCCTTCTCTGATTTGGGTCTTATGTGGAGGTACACATGTGCCGTGGATCCTCTGTAATGGGAAAGGTCATGGGCTTTGTCATTTATACTTCATGACACGTACCTCTCCACGTATGTGCACTTTCGGGTAGACCAACCCTTTGTGCATTTCCCTGTGCTCCCGGTCCTAGATTACCAAGGTCTAGTTTTAGCTTCTTGGACTCTTTAAACTTGTTTACTCCCACTTGGAAGTATTGAGCTGTGAAGGTGAAGGGGAGCTTGCACCATGGGCTCCATGTCTCATCTATTAGTTTGAACCTACCAGGTAGAAATCTTTGGTACATAAAAATTTTTCTTCTCCTTTGGTGGCCACTGGTAGTTGTTTGGGAATCCTCCATTCTACCCCAAACGTGTTCCTTAGGTGTATACCATTTCTCTAGGTGCGCCTTGTGCATGGTTTTCATGGAGTCACATGCGTATTTTTCAAATCTTTTTGTGGGTGAAGGGTCCTCAACCAGGTACTCCCATATGAATTTTTTGTCTAATGCATCAGGTACTCCAATCTCTGAAAAAATGATTATCAGTAGGACATTACCAAACAAGATCTTGTCTCCTTCCTTCACAACTTACAATCTCATCGCGATGAATGAGAACAAGTTGTAGATGGTGCCCTCTGAGATTTTCTTGCAAACATGTAACCATGGCTTATTGACCTGGGTCCATCTCTCCTAGCCATTTAACTTGGTCACAGATGCGTGGCCATTCTCATTACTGGGTCCTTGATGTCTGTGATATCATAATATCTTGACCCCTTTTTGTACGTGTAGGCAGCGATAGTCTCCTTAATTGCCTCTTTATCACCTAGGTCATCTTCCAAACCATCTCCTTCATACAGATGAGGCATGTGAAATGTGAGATGAGTTGAGGGGTAATGTGCATCTTGTGCCCCCGTGAAATGGAAGTAGTCCTCATGCACGTGACATCAGCCATTGATAGAGGTGCTCAGGCTTCCCGAAGTAAGGCAACTCAAAGAGTTGTAATAACCCTACCTTTTCCAACTTGACCTTCACGTCATCGTTATAGATGGGCAAGCCCTCTGGTGTCCTTCTATTTGTTGGGTGCACTAGCTCTAGTGCCATCTCCTTCTCGATCATGCTCATATGATGATTATAGTCATTTATAGACATGTTCCTTAGATGGGACTCCCACTCCTTCCCTAGCATTACTCCATCTGGGTACTACATTTTTGCATACCACTCTTCATTTGTATGTGTGTCGGTTTCTTGTTTTTTCCCTTTCCCTTGCCCTTGCCCTTCTTGGGTGTGCTAACTGGTTTCTTGGGTGCCATTGTCTAGGTTCACTTCTTACTTTAATCACTTTGTGTAACTCTGTTCTTCCACTCTTTCCCACCTTAGATCTCAAATTTGTGAAGAAAATTCCTTAAACCCGTGCCCTAGTTCTTCAAACCCTAGCTAGGATAATCCTTTCACAAGATGACACCTTCTCACAACTCTTTTACGCCCGTGAAATCCCTCTTTTCTAGTTCGTAGATCCAAACTAGTCACCCACATGCTCAATCTCTTTAAAATTTTTTTCTTCACATGGATCAGTTTTTGGAAGCCCTAGTTTGTGAAAATGCAAAAAGTGCTTCTTTCTCCTTGTACACAAAGTGAATAATGAAGTTCCTCGACCCTCTATTTATAGTTTTTCCCTTTTTAAGCATTAAATGCTACTTCACCTACCACCATACTTTTTACATTTAATGCAGATTTTTCAAAAAAATTTGACTTTAGCGCTTTAACTCACACACCTGACCCTACGTGGGTAATCTTCCAACCTTCTGGCATGCGTAACCAATCCATCTAGATAGGAGACTCTTTGCGCACGTGCATCACACTGCCGAAGGCACTTCTTCTATCCTGATTTTTTCTCTCACCTACCTCGTGTTGCTTATGCACTTTTTCTTCCTTTGTATGTGGGATCTGAGAGTAGCCTTATCTTGACACCAATCATCCTTTTCCATCTTTTCTTTCCATGCACCTCTTTCAATAGGGCCATTCAACTGGGATTTTCAACACAACTTCCTTGGCACTTTACCCATGCTCTCCTTCACATTACTCCACCCCACACTAAAATGATGTGTGGTCCTCTGCATGCACTCAAAAATCCTCAAAGAGTAATAAGGGTTACGGCCCCAAGGCACAAAACAAAACAACAACATGAAAGGGAAACACAAGAAAAGAAATGCATAAAGGAAATTCTAAACTAACTGGAAAAACTACCTTATTTACAAACACCAAGAAGACTTATTTATAGTAGGGCTTCAACCTACTCCCATTGAAGTGTCAGGAAATTTCATTCCATCCAGTGCTTGTAACTGCGCACGCGCCGAGTCAAGGATGTATGAGATTTTATAGGGACCTAACCAATGGACCTTCAACTTCCCAGGATGGCACAAAAACTTAGAATCATATAGTAAGACCATCTGCCCAACCTCAAACTTCTTGTTTCTGATGTGGTGATCATGCCATGCTTTTTGCTTTGCTTTTTTTGTTGTTTGGCTCCACTGTGAGTGATCATCTCTCATCCAACTTCATTAGTTTGTCAATTCTTTTCTTCCAGTGCTTGCTCATCAACCAACCCTCTACTGTGCGCTATTCACAGAGAAGGTAACATGAATTCAACTGGAAGAATAACTTCCATGCCAAACACCAATTGAAATGGTGTGGCTTTGTTCAGCCTTTTATAAGTTGTCTGTAAGCCCATAATATGGTGATACCTTGTCATCCCAATCTTGTCTTCGACATCACAAATTTTTTTTGGTAGGTATGACTCAAGTATTTTGTTAAATGCTTTTGTGGTTCCATTTTCTTGTGGGTGATAAGGGGTAGTCTTGTGATGAGCTACCATGAATTCTGCTAATAGGATCCTCACGGTCTCATTTAAGAAATGTGTACCCCTATCGTTGGTTAAACTTAAAGGGCATCCATACCTTGTGATAATGTTCTCCCACAAAAATCTTTCCATTGTGGCTGTTGTGCAATCTTTAGTTGGAGCTGCCTCTGCCCACCTTGTCAAATAATCCATGCAAGTGATTACATAGTGTGATGATCGGTCCTACGTGTTGCTGGTGTAATAGGGCCTACAAAGTCTATTGCCCATTTCTCAAAAGGTTCAGCACTAGGGATAGGGTGTAAAGGCATTTCATCTCTCTTTCTGGCTTTCCAATGTGTTGACAATGGTCACATGCTTTACAATAGTCTTTGCAATCCTTATACAGAGTTTCCCACCATAATCCTGCCATTAAAATTTTACGTGCGGTGGTGTCACCTGCATAATGTCCACCCACACTTCCTCTGTGTGCTTCCTCTATGATGGTGAGGTGCTCATGCTCTAGTACACATCTACGTAAAACTTCATCATGCCCTAACTTGTATAAGTCCCCACTGATCAACATGTAGGGGGCATGTGCATATAGCTAGTTGCTTTCTTTCTAATGCCTTCATCCCTTTAGTGCCACACCTTCTTTTAGGAATACCGCAATCTCCTCCAAGTCTAAGGGTGCATGTGCCATAACCTAAAAATAGTTGTGCATCTGGCATAGCCTCTTTAATACTCTACATGTGTCCTCCCTGAATCAATCCTTGATAGATGATCAGGTCCATAATTACTTTTTCCAGGCTTCACAACTACCGTAAACTCAAACTCTTGAAATAATAGCACCCACCGACATATGTGCCCTTGTAGAATGGGCTTGTTCACTAAATACTTTAACACCATGTGGTCGGTGTAGAATACAAAAAGGGTGTTGCTAGTAGATATTGTCTAAACTTGAAAAGTGCGTAGATCATTGACAATGCCTCACGCTCAGTCGTGGTGTAATTCTACTCTCTTTGGTGTCAACTTCCTTACTTGCAAAACATAGAGGGTGATCAACAATTCCTTCACTGGTTGCAAGCACTACTCCAATGGTGGTTCTGAGGCATCTACATGAACATGGAAGGGCTTATCCCAAGAGGGAAAATGTAATATAGGTGCGGTGACAAGCCTATCCTTTAATGTGTCAAACACCTTTATTTGCCTCTCCCCAATGGAAGGCACTTTTATGTCTGAGCAATTCTTCTAGAGGTGTGGCTATCTTGGCATACCCCTTGATGAATTTTTGTAATAACCCATATGCCCAAGAAATCCATGCACTGCGCTTTGGCTAGTAGGTTCCCCCAATCCCACAATAACTGCAACCTTGGTAGGATCTACTAGCAAGCCCTCCTTGCATATGATGTGCCCCAATAAAGTCCCAAAGGGTGTAGCAAAGACACACTTTTTAATGTTGAGAGATATCCTTAACTACCGACATCTCTCAAACATCAGCCTCAAATTATCACAGTGGTCTTTCACTAGCCCATACATTGTCCAATCATCTAGATAAACCTGAAGGAATTTGTGGATGAAGTCTGGAACGCCTGAACCACTATGTGCAAAAAAAAAAAGTAGTGCATTCTTGACCCAAAGGGCATGACCATGTATGCAAAACTTCCCCATTCAGTGGTGAAAGTTGTCTTCTCTGGTCTTCCTTTGCAATTTGGACTTGGTGGTACCCAAAAATCCATCCGTAAAGGAATAGATTTTGCACCCAGTGACTCCCTCTAAAATTTCTTAGTGAAGGGGGTTGGAAAAGGATCGATGACACAAACCCGCATTCAGCTCCCTATAATCCATGCATATCCTAATCCACCCATCCTTCTTGATGCTTATCACCATCGGACTTATCCATTCGATTCTTCCATAGCTTCAATGATTCCAAAAGCTATCATTTTTTCTATCTCTTCCTTTACCTTTACACGTGTAAATTGGGATTCATCGTAGGGTCTCTTCTTGACCAGGTGTGCACACCATCCTTCAACTTTATCCTCATCTCCCCCAAGGAATGGTGGACACCTTTGAGCTCATGGTACCCACGTGGGAATAAATCCTCAAATTCATGCAAAAGATCTATGACCTTAGAGACTTCCTTCTCGACTAGTAATCTCAATGATAGCTTCCTTAGGTTCCTCTTCTGAGCCGATGTTAACCTTCTTTGTCTTTAAAGGCTCATGGTAGGTGCATGCACGTGAGCATCAACATTGTCCACTACCTCGCGTGTCCCCACAGAATGGTTAACATCAAGCTCTCTGCTTCCTCTCCATCAATAACATATACTAATTTCCCTTTCTCCTTTTCCAAGCACATGCATGCTCAAGTTGGATCTCTTGCTTCTTCTACTTCTTCTTCAAAGTGTGCCTCCAAACCTGGTTCACCTAGTAGTTCCAACAACCTATCTTCTACCATGGCACTATCCCCCATGGTAAGGCACTTAACAACTTGTAATGCCTTATCAACTGATGGCTTGGTACTTTGATATTCAAACATTTGAATGAGGTCACTGCTTAGCTCTTTGCCAATTTCCTGTTTGGTGGTGTGTCTCAGAATGTATGTACCATGCGCACGCGTAACCTGTAGTGTAGAATACAACTTGTGTACCCAAAGGGATGGTGGAAAAGCTTTCGTGCCTTCTCTCTAGACCTTCTCACAAGCTTGGATGTGGAAAGAGGTGGGTTCCTTACCATGGTAGTCCTTGATGGCGGTGGGCATGTTGCTTCTAGAAAACTTGATCAGAGAGAGAAATTCTCACCTCGTGCCATTCCAAAAGGCTCTCTGATGTGTAGCCCACCACCGTGCCACTGTGTTGAGTAGGACATAACTTAACATCCCTCTTCGTTCCTTCTCCTCCTTCCATTGAGCTTCCATCTCCTGTAAAAAGATCTAGGGAAGGCCCCTCCTGAATACTTAGGTAATTTTTTTCCTCCTAGGTGCCGGACCATACGTGCCTTTGTTACTTTTTGTTACCGATCCTCTCAAATGCCGATCGATCAATTCATAAGTCCCATGTGCCCAATTATCACATGCTAGGTTGGTGGTGTCACTTACTTGACCTGAGCATCCTCAAACTGGATAACTCCATCGGTAGGATGGATTATCTCTAGATCCCTGATTGAGCACATATATCTATCAGGACTTCTTCCCCCAAAGGTTCTAGTATAGGGTGTTGACTTCCCATCAGCCAAGGGTATAATAACCCCTCCTCCTTATTTTCAAAACTGATGTACCCCTTGTTGAACCAAAGGTCAGCATTGTTCTTGTAACACCATGGGTGCCCAAGTAGTGCGTTGGGAAATTTTCCACCTTGGTAGAGCACCAAGACTTGAAGTCCCCAATAAACTTAGCTCCCTGGATAGTGATAGTTGCATCCCTTAAGACACCAATGGGCATCACCTTCATTTTTTTTCCATATACAACACATTCAAAGATGGTTGTAATAGGCCTTCCCATCTGATGCCAAGCATCCAATGTGAGAACATTGACCTCCGCACCTATGTCAATGAGGATATTACTAAGGAGCCATCCATCTATGACTGCATCCAATGTGATCTCTTTGTCATAGTCAAGGTTGTGAGGGGGAAGGTTTGCATGCAGGATCTATCTCTCATGCTCTTCTCGGTGTGTGGTACCTTCTCCCTCAACCATGCCCCTAGTAAGGGAATAACATTTTCTTGCCTTAGCATTTTACATACTTCCTTGACCTCATCCAGGTCATCCTTTGGTGCCTTGACCTTTCTCCTTTGCTCCTCCCTCCTGGACTGCTCCTTTAGGCACTGGATTTCTCCTTGTAAACTTCGAATGACATCCATGGTATCTTGATATACTTCCTTTTGATGTGTGGGGTCTGGGTACTTCCCATGAACTACTTCCTCTCTTGAAACCAGGGTCCTCTGCCTTGGTATTTCCTTTGTGTGTAGCCTCTACTCTTGTTGTTACTAAAATAGGTTCTAAACCTACATCACGTGTCACCCGTGGCATCCATTGTGTGTTTGTCTTCTTGATGCTTACCATTGCAGCATGCCCTTTTCTTTTCATTTTGTTGATTCATGTGCTCAAACAACTCAGGCATTCCTCATACTTGTGCTTCTTTCACACCATGAGCACTACAACAGGTCTGGGCACTCCATTTATAATGTTTTGTAGACCCACAATTAAAATAGGTTCCACATGGGAACTCACTCCTTCCTCCTCCCATGGTTACCATGACCACATGGAATCCTCCATGAAATCCCCTTCCACATGTGTGCCACCATCTATGTGCTCCTCATAGTGGTGATCATCACCCTTAGAACTATTGGCAATGCTGGTTTGGTGCACCCCATGATCAATGGCCTCATGGATCTGATCAATGAGCCTACAGTCCTTAGTATCATGGGTTGTAGAAGTGCAAATTTTATAGTAGCAAGACACATTCTTCTGAATTGCACGTTGTAACAAGGGGCACCTACTTGCATCATGGTCCCCATGAAAAAATTTCACAGTCTATTATCATGGGTGTACTACCCTCTGGGGACAACTACCCTTGACATGCCCCTCTACTTCACAATCTGTGCACCATAAACCACTGTGAGTCTCATGGGCTGAGTTTGTGGACAATTTCTCTAGCTGCTTAGCCATAACAACAATTTGAGCCTCCAGAATGGGCTAACTCTAGTATCAACACTACCAATAGCCTCGGTGTGTAGAGTAGCTTCCAACACTTCACGCGGGTCTGTGAACATTTTATGAGATAAGGCCCTTCTAAAAGGGGTGATCAATCCTCCAACAAAACCATTGAGCATGTTGTGAAGGGTGAATATCATATGATAACTTAGAAAAGAGAGTTTTAAAGTGTGCATCATACTCCCCACACTCTCTGCCATTCCTCTGTTGAATTTCCTTCAGGGTGTTGATGCTCTTTTGTTCAAACTTAGGATGTGGAATTCTACCAAGAAGGTGTTCTTTAAAGTAGTGTAATCCACCACCATTTGATGGGGGTCATATTTCCTATACCAGCTATGCATGTGTGCCCTTCAACATTGTTACAAATTGACTAGCCTTCGCTCGAGGTTGTGATCCCCTTTGCATGCCATAGCAGCTCACATTTGTGAACATGCTCCATAACATCCTCAATACCTCTATAATCTAGAAAGTGTAATGACATCTCAAAGAAGACTTGAGGGGGTGGTTGGGGCCCTTGTCCTCCTGAGCTAGAGCCTTGGTTTTCCTCGGTGTTCCCTCCATTGCCGGATCCACTAGGTCCACCAGTCCTGTGCCTCTGAGCCACCAGATCCACCAGAACCACTAGGTCCACCAGGTCCTGTAGTAGTTGTGCCAAGTGCCCCCAAGGTTCCACTAAACTGTGCACCGATGGTCTGTGATAATGCCCCACTACCGCTATTGTACCCTGTGCCACTTCCAGATGTGAGACCGAAGGCTTGTATACTTGCTCCTTGTCCAAAGACTCCTCCAAATATGGGGATATGTGTAGCCATAGAAGTGGGAACTGAAAAATTGTACCTCCTAGGTGTAGATCTATCACTTCCACTGATTCCAATTGGGTCAATGATACTCCTTCCTTGTTCTGGAAAACCAAGCGCTAGGGTTTGGTCACTGGGTGGGTTCAGATACGTGCCAATGACTCTTCTTTCTCTGCGTGATGAACTCTCATCAGAAGCCGAAGGGGTCTCTCTTACGCACTTGCCAAGATGGGGTAGCATCAGACTGCTCAGGTTCCATGTCCTCCGTGAACCTCAACTCCTTCCACAATGTCTATCTCCATAGATCCATCACACTTGCAGCCTCATCATCTAGTAATCTCCCTTTCATGTGCTTCACTATACTTGAGCCATCTCTCCTCCCTTTCCTTCTCCATCGTAATATCTTCCATCTTCCTCCACCCTAGCTCCCTCACCCAGTGCTCAGAATGGTTTAGCCGGCCATTGGAAATGCCTCTAAACCCAAAGTAACAACAAGATCTTCATTGTCCAGAGGGATAACACATAGAAATGATCCTCTGGGCTCCACATAAATTCAAACTCAGCAACTTTCAGGAAAGAATATGTGGAAATAACATACTCCAGAGTGTAGCTAGTCAACACACCTTCCCACCAATGATCCACAACACGAGTCCACATCAGATCTGCATCCTGTGCCTTTGGTAATCTTCTTGGGTCCACACATGTGATCTAGAATACCAACTTGATCTAGACGCATATTTGAGAGCCATTCATACAGCTCTACTGGGAAACAACAGAAAAATGTTTCATATAAATCATGGTAGAGGTTCTCTTCTACCCATTTACGTGCATCAAACTCAGGTCTAGTGTTGAATCTCTAAGAAAATTCATCCTCCATGCTCTTGAACCATGATTCAACACTTTCCAGAGTTAAACATTTTGTCATTACTCATTACCCAGATCATGATGTATGCCATTTCCCACTACAACTTCAAAAAGAGGTCCCAGAAATGGAACCAAGATGTAGTCATTTTTACCCTTATCACAAAAGAAAGGTACCCCATGCATGCCGGCCTATCACCCAGTGGATTGTGGCACTCACTCGAGGCATGCGGGAGCCGAGTCTCTCTTTTATGTGAGTTTAGTGGGAAACATCATCTATGATCCATATTCAAGGGTTTTGAAAGGAGTAAAACATACAAGCATCATAGAGCTCAGAATGACTTCTAGATCCTTGCAGTCATTCAGATAGAAAATGCTTAACATATTGGATAACTTATACCAAAATAGAAAGAAGTTGTACAAACACTCATACTTAATTATAAACATAAATGCAAAAGAATTCTGAGAAAGATGTATGCATTAGAATCATCAATGTTCATATTCATTATAAACTGGTAACCTCATTATATTCATGGAGCCATTACAAAATGTTATAGAGAAGTCAGACCACATCATGCATTATATCTGGACTCATATGACTAGGCTCACAAAAGAAATTTATAACCCCATACCCTTGATACATCCTTCCCTAAGCATAATTTCCCAAACTAATAGAGTTCTTGTAGTATTTCTGCAGAGCTCCACCCACTATCTAGTTGTTTTTTTTCCTTTTGTAGGTGCTTGTATATATAGGATTTCTGGGCTGCCAACTCATCCTCCAGTGGCCTCAGATCTGATGCCAAGTGTCTGAATGTGGTCCTCCATGTGGGCATGCTCCTCCAGGCCTAAGCTTTCCACCTTTTACCATGATGAGCTTCTAGAAGCTTCTACCCTAGGCATGCTCCTTCCTGGGCCACCCTGTCACTAGGATGGCACCTTATCCACTCCACATGCACATTTGGGTCATGATTTTCACGTGTTCTTCCAAAAACCCAAAATGACTAAGTCTAAAACCCTTGGTTTGTACTTAGCCAATATCTTAGAGGCCCAATATTACACATAGAAACACTTTTGGTGAAGATAATTAATAGACTTACTAAATTATTCACCTCAAGAGTACACATATGATATGCACCATTTTTAAATATTCTATGACTTGGTAGGGCCTAAACCATTTTGGTTTGAACTTCCTACCATCACCGAAATTTTTCTTCTATTAAGTTATCTAATCTCAAGATGACGTATCCTACATAGATCTCATGATCATATAATTTTTTGTTGAACTAATGACACATTCTATCTACATACACACAATGATGTTGTTCAGACCTAATCCTCCTTTCATCCATTCTTTCTAAATTATCTAGTCACATTTCTTGGTATGTATATTTGTCAATAATTCCTTGTAAAGACACATGAAGGCTTGGTAACTATACCTCTAATGGAAAGAATGCTTCCAAACCAAAAACCAAAGAGAAATGGGTTCACCCCGTCGTAGTTAGAACAAAAGTCCTATAGGCCCACAAGGAAAGAAAAATGTGTAAGTGCTAATATATTTTATTCTCATTAATTATTTTAAGAAGAATGGACTTCATAGTCTTATTAGTCACCTCAACTTATCCATTGGCTTGAGGGTAATATAAAGAGGATGTGTGATGAGATATTTTAAATTGAGCACACAACTCACACACCTATAAATTTTTAAATGGGGTGCCATTATCTAAAATAATTACTTGTGGGACATCATACCTATAGATGATCTGGTTCATGATAAATTTAATAGTGACTGATCTGTACTATAATCGGAGGCATGGTCTCAACCTACTTTATGAAGTATTTGGTGGCCGTGATGATAAAGTTATGGCCATCTGACGATGAGGGATAAAAATTCCCTATAAAATTAAGACAAGTAGAGAAGGTCCAAAGTGTCACTATCGGTTATAGAGAATATGCTAAAATGTGTATAACATGAGAGAACTCTTGACACTTTTGAGATTTTTACATGTATTCTAAAATGTTGTGTTTTAATATGGGCGAAATAGCCCATACGATGGATTTTATGAGCGGTTGAATACCCTCAAAAATGGCCACCACAGATTTTGACATGGGATTCAAAGAGAATATTTTCCACTTCTTCTTTATCAATGCACCTTAACAACATGTCATTGAAATATCTACGATAGATAAATTCCTCTATAATGACATACTTTGTGGCTATGATACACAACCGCCATATTTTATGCAAATTGTATCCCTCAGGATATGTCGATATATTATGTGGTTTATTATGTTTTTATTCCATGAACATAAGGAAATGGTGGGTATTTCCTCTATATATTAAACACCTTCATTGGGAATTCCAAATTAACTATCTTCCCATGATAAATTAGGTTATCATCTAACCAATCTATGATGATTTTTACCTTAACAAATATCTAATTAATAAAGGTAAGCTAGAATTATCCCATTAACATGATAAACATACCTACCTTCTTACATAAGGATTCTTGAGTCAAGAACATCCAAAAATGTTTCTATTTAACAATTACTCTCATTTCCTAGTTGATCATGTAGATCCCCAACCTCTTAGTTGTAAACACAATGGCCAAACACTCTTTCTCCACTTGGGTGAACCATTTTTCAAAGTACAATAGTTTATGAATAATGAAATAGATGGCATGATCATGACCATCATCCTCATATGACAATATACATGTAATCGGGACATTTATTTCTTAAGAATACATAATCAAATGACGATTAGTGTTGGGCATCATGAGTGTTGGTGGAGACATGAGAAAGTGCTTAAATGACTCAAACACATTATGATATTCATAGGTATATTCCTTGGAACAATATTTATTTAGCAACCCATCGATAGGATGGAAAACATACGTAAAATTAGGGACAAACCTACGGATTTCCTCAAGATTAAAAAAAAAAGACCTAATACTAGACTCGTTTGATGGTGGAGTCATTTCAAGAATCACCCAAATTTTTGTAGGATCCACATCAATTCCTCAAGATGAAATAATTTATCCTAATAACTTACCTCCAATGACTCTAAACACACATTTCTCGGGATTATAGGCTATGTTGTATTTGATTAATCATGAAAGAATGATATGGAGAACTTTAGGGTAATCACCTCTCTTCTTAGCTTTGTTAAGATATTGTCAATGTATGTTTCCATAATCTTGTGAATAATATCATGGAATATGTAATTCATAGCGCATTTATAAGTAGCACCAACATTCTTTAGACCAAATGAAATAACAACATAGAAAAATGTTCCCAAGTAGTGGTAAAGGTAGTCTTCATTTGATCCTCCTTAGAGATCCTTATTTGATTGTATCCCGAGAACCCGTCCATAAGTGATAACAACTTAGAATCTCCATTGCATCAAAAATGATATCAATGGATGGTAGTTGGAATTTTTATTTTGGAAAAGATTTTTTTATGTCCATAAATTTAATGCATATTCTGATTTTTGCATTCTTTTTTAGAACCGGGACGATGTTAGACAACCACATAGAGTAGTCTACTAGATTTATGAACCCTACATAAAGGAGCTTCATCACTTCCTCTTTAACCATTAGAGCCACTTTGGGATTGATAGGTCTTAATTTATATTTTACGAGCTTCACTTCATGTTTGGTTACCAAGTTTTGAACTACTACATCAAAGCAACACTGTCATGTATTTATAACTAAAATAAAAGGCCTTAGAATTTTATCTAAACACCTCTGTATGTTCTTCTATTTCTTCAGTAGCAAGGACCAACTACGTTTTATAAACCTAGGCTCATCTTTTTCCCAATGTTAATGTCACTAGTACCCTCTATTAAATAAGCATTTCCTTCTTCAAACTTAGGAGGTGTGGGAGACAACTCCAAATGTTCTTCCTTGACTTCATAAATTTCAAAATCCTTTGATGAGGAATGATTCATTATTTTATCTCCAAAGTATAAATAAGGATGAGGGGAAGGAAAATTCCTTCTTATGATGCATATGATAGAGGTCAATATACGCATGGAGGAGTTCTAAGATTTTCTCATCGTTCTTTGCCAAATATAAAGTAATAGGATCATTTTTCAGTCTCTACATATGCTAGAATAACATTTTTGGGAATCTTGAAAACCGAGGTTTCATATTAGATAGAGACCATGAAATTAGTTTCCTTCAAATAATTGCTAGGATAGAAATGATAGGAATAGGTAGCCAAAGAATCATCAAGCTAATTTTGTTCCCTAGGAATAGCATCAATAAAAATGAAATCAAAACCTTTACATAGCTCATGCATAGTGGAATTGTTAAGTTATAGGTGTTATGCTCTAGTATCATAAATTTATGAGATATGGTTTGTGATGAGTTACGAGTCACCTAATAATATAACACTATGTACTCCTATCCTCTTAGCCATGATAATTCCAAGAAGTAGAGATTTGTATTCTACTCCATTATTAGTACATTCAAAATTTAATTTGAAGGAAAATGGTGTGACTCTCCCTTCTAGAGAAGTGAGAATCATCCCTACCCTTGCACCATGGTGGCACTTTTCTTCATCATAGTTAAATTTCCAATAGTTTTTTAGGAAAAATAGATGTTACATTGTCTTTTGAATCTTCTTCCTACACCTCAGAAACCTTAACCATGCAAACCTATCCAAAGCCATCCACAAGAAGAGACCCCAAACCAAGAACATTTATGATACCTTGAGAATAGAATGGGATTAAGATAGGAAAATAATCCTCTAAGAGTTTCACTATCTCCATTTTTTATTTGGTTGAAATAGTCTCCACTACAACAATATTATTCTCACTAACTTCTACTGCTTCGATTGCTTTTAACACTTATAACTCATTTGTTGGAACTAGTTTATCAGTAGGGATCACTTCCTTAGAGGGGGATGATATATTTAATTGTTTAGTTGGGATTTAAAACTCAAAATGTACCCCAAGTTTGTTTTTAAGTTTTTATTAGGTGAATTTCAAATGGTTTTGGATCACCTTGAGCCATGAAGACCTTCCCTCGATGAAGGAATCTTACTTCCTGAAACAAAGTAGATAGAATAGCCTTCATTCAATGAATCTAGGGTCTACCAAGGATCATATTATAGTTGGTTTCCTCGTATATAGTATATAACTTAGATAGGATTGTATTAGGCCCAATATTGTGGGAGAATGATAGTACAAATGGATATGTCCTTAAGAGTATCATATCCCCTTAGCATGTTTCTAGTAGAGGAAAAATTATTTCTCTATTGGCATATAGATGTTGAGTTTTCATTGATTTCAAATGCATATTAATGATAAATCATGATGTAGGAGAGCTAGAGTGATCTTGGAGTGAGTTAGACAAGGTAAAACAAGACAAGGCTTGAGAACACTTGAGTAAACACTAACTTCTTGAAAAGCTAGCAACAAGCTCGGGAAGGGTGATGATGTGATATCATACGAAGATGATGTTTTACATTTTCTATCATGTATATGATGTGGAAAAAGGGTCATAAGGAGGATTACATGGGAACATGAGTGGAATTGTGCAGAATTTTTTAGTTAGGGATGCCTAATCCTTAGGCCTAGTCATCAAAGTGACCTAGAAAGGTAGATTGAAGGAATGAGGTAGATAATAAAGAATGGTAAAGGTATAAATCACATGATAGGACATGTTTAAGGGACCATATGTTAAAGACAAATTTAGAGGTGGTGAGTTGTAGTGCAAACTAGCTTAATTTGGCCTATTTCAAGGACCTAACATGAGGGTATGAAGAAAAAAAAATCAAGTAGATGAAACCATGGTAAATTTGTAAGGAAATTTTCAAGATTCCTAATATGAAGCTAAGGGTCAAAAATTAATCGTTAGAGAAATATTTAGGGTCATTGGTATGACTTCCCTTTGAGACAAGTAAGTTTAGCATCTACAAATGAGATTGGTAAAGAAAGTATAGGTGCATTTATGACAAAGTATCCATTTGAGATCATGTAGGAGGTATTCATGAAGGTTTGGACCAAATTGAGGACATGAGGATGATTTTTGTGCAAGATATTGAATTTTTACCAAAATTGGGTTAAATAAGGTATGCCAAAATAACACTCGAATTCTTATCATTCAATATAAATTGTGGATCCTCCTTCGGATAAATAATAAGATAATTTTTTGAAGAGAAAATAGATAAAAATATGTTGCAAAAATTTTGAGGCCAAAAGGATGAGAAATAAGAAATTCCTATTCATTTTTTGTGAAATTTTACGAAACCCTTCTAAACTCGGTTCAAATCAAGTATGGAGAAAAATGCTTGGTTAGGTGCTAAAATGGAACTATTTTGCTTTCTTATGAACCTGAGAATGTATCAAATTCATCACAATATATTTCCATTGTGGCTTGAGCTTATGACTCATGGTGGACCCCATAAGAAAATAACCTTTTTGTGAAGAATTCGGTACACAAAAATAACTTTCAAAATAACCCATGCTCAAATTTTAGTTTAAGTATTTTGGGGATGTGTAATTGATGTAAATGAATTTATATATACCAATCCTTTGGATAAATATGATGATACTGAGTTTTTTTGTGCTCCTACCATTTGAGAATGCAATGAAGGGAAACCATGTCTAAAGGTATGACGAGTATTCATGATGAATTTCATTATGAATTGATTTATTTTGGTCTTAAAAAATGAAGGTGTTCCATATTATCTCTCGAGTGTGCTTGGTTTGGTCTCGATGAAGTGTTTGCATGTATAAGTTTGGTTGATCTAAAACTACATTTTTGAGCATGTGAAGAAGCATGTTGCATGTGAAGAACTTGTTGCTACAATTGAGTAGATGTAGTTTTGTTCAAAAAAATTATACTTTTTAATGATTTTAGAAGTTAGTTGAGATTGGATATTCCATTTCAAGTGCTTAAACATAAGAATTTGAAAACTATTTTTTAAGCTCCTAGAACACAGTCAGACTAGTTTGAGAAATGAATATGGTTGAGTGAATTCTCCCTTGATTTAGTGAAAGAAAATATTATTTATATAAATAAGACTTCAATATTATTATTTTTATGTATGATAGGTGATTGGATGAAAAGTTTTAGTGCTCAAAGTAATCAAATTTTGAAGACTATTTTTTTGTGCATGGAAACTCACAAGTACCTTGAACAATTCAAGTATATCATGGCATGACTGAAGAAATTATGAGATTCTACAAGCCTTGCAGGTGGAATATAGATTAAATGAAACTCTCCAAAATATTTTTTGGACCTCGAACCTGTAAAAATTAGTATTAAAGAAGCATGCACCATGACTGCAATTTATTTGGATCTCCATGAATGCAAGTTTAGAGCTCCTAATGAAAGTATAAGATAAAATGGCATTGTTATCCAAAATTCACCCCCCCAAGGTAAATTTTGATAACATGCATAAGAGTTTTTTCAGTTCCAAGCAAGTAGATTGATTCAGGAGAAAATCGTGAAAATTGGCTAAGTCTGCTCTCCAGCCGCCTTTGGGGACAGTTGGAACAAATGTACGCAGAGGACGCGGCCGGCCGGTTCGACCGAAAAGGATAACTTTCACAAAGGAACATCTGGGCTCGAGGATGTGAAGGATGTGAAGAGGCAAAGTGGCCGAGAGAAAAGGAAGCCCATTTCGGGTGGTTCAGAAGAATTTGTCCTAGCATAAACCGGGACTGGGACAGTTGGAACAAATGTACGCGAAGGACGCGAACCGGCCGGTTCGGCGAAAAGGAGAACTTCAGCATTGGGATAGTTGGGACAAATGGATGTGGTGGACGTGAAAAGCTGGCAGACCCAAATACCAATCAAATCATGACACGTGTCACGAGGGAGAAAGTCCAGAAGTCAAAGGGCGAGGTTTCAAGCACTGACCCGAACCAATGAAATAGTGCCACGTGTCCAAGTTTAAGGGCCCACAAGGAAATTTCAAAGGAAAGCCCACAGAAAGGTGGAGGAGAGAGAATTACTCAGCGAATCAGAGCCTGCCATGTGTCATCCAAGTGGCAGAGCACGGGGAAAGTTCAAATATTTTCCCGCCGACCTGTTTTTGCCTGTTTTTGCCCTAAATCTTCAGATCGCCATAACTTTCGATCCAGAGCTCGGATTTGCACGTTCTTTATATCAATGGAAAGCTGTTGAAATTATCTACATGATTCTGGGGTCAATCTTGCATTTTTGTGTAGTATAGAGAGATAAAATTAAGAAAATGTCCCTGATGTGTGGTAATGCCAGAAGTGACGCTTCAACAACCAGCTTTAATGCAGCAGACAGTTCGCCGCTTCTGTTAGACAGCCCGCCATTTTGCCAGGATCCACCACTTCTGCCATAATGAGATGATTTAAAATATGACCTAGAAGTGGTTGGGGCAGATTCTGAATTTCCTCTCTTTTCCCTCTCTCATTCTTCCTATATATTATAAAGAGGAGCTTCTTTCAAAAGGTCGAACATTTTCTATTTTTCTCCTCCCTTCTTCTCCTATCAGGTGAATTTGTGGAGTTCGAACCTCCCATTTGAAACTGTAATATGACTCTGCCTCTTGGCATTCTTGTAGTGTATTGTATCAATCTTTGGAGCAAGTAATACATGTCTGTGGATGATTCTCCTGGTCTTTCACCGCAAGTTTTGTTATCCGTGCACGATCTTATATCACATTTGAATGGTATGTGTTTACTGGCAAGATAGGTGTTCTTCATTCCTCGGTGCATCACCTCTATTAGCTTAGATTTATTTTTATGCATCTTCTTACCCTATCTCCTTAGTAGATTAGATTAGGTTTCGAGCAAACCCTCCGCATATTTCGTGTGCATCCGAAGCAGAGGAATAGGAACCGGCCTTTCTCTCGGAGAATCCTTTCTCACTTTTTCAAGTCCCACACTTGGAGAAAGGATTCAATGTTATGCAATCACACTCTGGATGATAGTATGGTCAACCTAGAAACCCGTCCAACATCCGAGGGTGTCTTTGTGATTTTGCACTAAAAAGCATAGAATGAATGATGTGAATAGGTTATAGGGTTAAATCAAGATTATTGTAACATACATTCATGCATATGAAATTTCCCTTGTTCAAATTAGTTAGAAGATAAAGATAACTCGCTAAAATAAGAAGAGAAAAATAATGACAGTGGCAATTACAAAATAAATGTCAAAAGTTAGATGACAAGATAAGAGAAATATCTTGAGTTGTGAAATTAATTTAGGTTCATTTTAGTGATCCACATAAATTTTACAACTTCCATGACAAGTTGGACTAGATGTGTACTTGAAATTGACATTGAATCAGGTGCAATCATCACATGTAGACAGTTTGAGATGATCTCATATCCACCTTCCTAATTCAACTTGGATAGTGAACTTGAAGAGTTTATTTTAGTAAGATGAAGTGTAAGATATCTATAGAGGTATGATTTTATTTTTTAATTATTTCATTATGATCGAGTTGTTATTGATGGACATGTTATTCAAGTGTAGAAAAGGCATGAAAATCAAGCATGTTTTTAGTGTGTTGAGGACTGGAATCATGCAAAAGTTATAAATGTGAAAGGGAAGATGTTTAAGAGGTAATAGAAAAATATTAAGGAGAGTGATGAGATAATAATTTAAGATGAGTAAGTGATCATTATTAGTTGTGGGATTCAACACAAGAAAAGTGTTTAAAACAAGAGAAGAAGTCTAAGTGGATGCTTAGTAGTCAGGGAGTTGAAGCTTCCTTATAAGCAGAAGCTTATATAAGATCAAGTTAAAGCTTGGTTGAATTGTTGGGAGTTTAATATTCCATGCAAGTAAAGGATTTCTAAATGTCAAGTGACAGCTTAGCTAAATTTTGGAGTTACAGGTCTAAGTTGAGTGGATGCTCAACAATGAATTCAATGTAACATTTACAGGACATTCTTATCTAAACTAGTTATTTGGTTTCAGTGAGCTTTTATCCCTTAAAGGGTTTCCACATTAAATATTACCTTTGTGTGTTTGTTCTCTTGTTTATGGATTTTGAATAATTTTATGTTTCCATCATAACTTAGATAAGGAAATTGAATTATATGTCAAAATTGAATAAACATTGATTCACCCCCTCTCAATGCCTAGAATTTAAAACATTCTCCATACCCCAATTTCTATAAGGAAAATATTAAATTTTTAATGACAACCTCGTCGTCAATAATAATTCTCTTGACATAATTTATATATATATCCATACTTGAAAATATAACTTAAGATCACCTCTTCATGTTAACTCAGCATCCGTAGGCATCTTACTAATGTTAAACATAAATATAGTATCTCTCTTGTCTTTGGCTTGGGAGATAGACGTAGAAATATATAAGATTAATTTAGGCCTATGGAGGATGCATGATGTGTATGAGACAGAAAAGGCATAAATTTTATAACAAATCATATTGGTGTGATAGAGATTTCTTCAACAAATCCATGAAGGAGATATGAGAAAAGGTCTTGGTGAGATCCGTGATCAAATCGTAAGCACCTATTGGATTGGGAACTATAGGTGAATAATATTGTACTCAAGTATACATTGGGAGAGTTTGTGATGTGTACTCATGAGTATGGGTAGCTGTAAGTGCTTTAAGATCTGTCTCAAACTCAACAAATCCTACTATTTTTTCCCGATTCCTCTAATCCAAGTTAGGAGTAACTTGTGGATCAATAGACATAGAGGCTTTGTGATCATTAGTCCCTATATTAATACCTTTTTTCACCATGAGGATTAGATTTCTTGTTCTCAAGGAATTTTTGGAAAGGATCTCTATATATTCCAAGGATAGCATTTTGTGGGGAGACAGGTCCCATATGGGTACCTTGGTAACTTTTCTGCGAGGGTTTCTAAGAACATATCAATAAAGAGTTGTCTTTGATCTTCTAGAATAGGTTGTATGAACTTGTTACAATCCCTATAAGTTTGAGTGTCATGGCCTATCACTCTATGGAATCCACAATATAAGTTGGGATCATAATCTCTAGGTCTCTAGTTTTGATTTTATTGTGGTCCATAATTTCGATTGTTATTCTGATATTGATTATTGTAATTAAAGTTTAGAGGCCTTGGCCTTGATTTTGGTATTGACTTGGAAACCGGTCCTAAACTAGCTGAATGAGAGGATGGATAAAATGGATTGCATTAATGGAATCAATGGGATTTTTGTTTCTTTGGTTGGTTACATTTCTATTGCTATTGTTCATATTATTAATGCTCATAAATTTTAGCTTCTTGTGTTGGTCAGTAATGCTATCTACTAGGAAACCATTGTTCTGATTGAGAACCTTGGGTCCTTGGTTATTATTTGAACTGTTAATAAAGTTTGAGTTGTTTTGAGTGGAGATTATTAGTATATCATTGGGGACATAAGTCGGCATTCGTTGTCAATAACCACTTGGTCAATGAAAAGTGTGCCCTCTAAGACTTCCTCATTTCTCTAAAGAGGAATATTTTGGAATTCCTCCTTAGTCTCTCAATTAAGTGAGTGAAGGAATAAGTCACAGAGCTCTATCTGATCCATGTTTGGAGTGCTTCCATAAGAATAAAAACTTTTCGCAACCTCCGAATGAAGTGGGTAGTGGACTCGTTTTGATCTTTCTTGATGTGTAATAATTCTCCTGTCATTGTCCTCAATAGCTTGTTCATATAAAAATCCTAGATGAACTCAAATATAAGTTTCTTGAAAGAATGTATAGAGGATTCTGAGTTTCTCTAATAAAATTGAGGGAAATCCCTCTAGGGTATTTGGAAATATCTTTGCAAAGGCTGCATCCCAAGGGAGTAAATATCTAATGGCATTAGTGTATGCCTTAATATGGGAATTGGGGTCTCCTTTTCCCTCAAACTTGGGAAGATCCTGTTATGGTTGTGTGAGCATGACACCTTGTATTGTAAAGTGTAGAGTTTGTTTTAGATATTCATAGTAAGTACGTACCCACCACATAAGATTCGGCAATTGAATATCCTTGATTGGGAGGAGGAGGTGGAAACATATTTTGATAAGGCATAGTGTAAGACTTTGTTGTGGCATAAGAAACCCCTTATTGTTGAGTGTAAGGACCAGGTAAAGAGTACATATACATGTGAGGAGATTCAAAATACATGTGTATGTAAGGGGAAAAGACTAGGATATGGGCTTGTGGGTGCAAAACTAGGGAACACCACATTTATTGGAGTGGAATTCAAGAATGCACTTTTGGATGACCCTTGTGTAGGATATGCATATGAAGGATGAGGGGCCATTCCTAGTGTATTGATCCTATAAGGAGGTCACTAGGACTAGGAACAAAAAAGTAGACCTATGGTGGTGGTTGTTGATAGGAATTTACAGAAGGAGTATATTTTTTATTTTGAACATGATGGGAAGCATTGTTTGGTCCAAAAATTGTGTAGGATGTGAGGTTTGATAAATTTATAATTCCTTAATTCTATCCACCAATTTTGAGATCACATCACTACGTAAAGGTTGTGAATTTTTTTAGGCATATGTTGGACATTTTTGGGTTACAAAGGTATATGATACCCTACTATAAATTGGTCACTTGTAGACCCAACCCTTTAAGGTGTATTCCCTATCTTAGGCGAAGGGTGGTAAAATTATTTTGAAGAATTAAACCTACCTTGCATCATGTCTAAGAATCCTTATATAGAATTAATACGGTCACCACTTTGGGTGCGATGCATTAAAACTTCATCATCTGGTGGGAAATATGAATAAAATAAATTAGATTTCATACTAATATGAGGTCTAGACAAGACTTGTGGATAAAAACCATGTTATCCTATAAATGTCATGTTATTAGAGTTTGAGCACTTTGGTTGTAAATTGTAGTTAGGTTGATCTATCTCCTCAATTATAACTATTGAATTAGTGTTGAAGCCTTGAGGAGGAGGCATGTGAGGAGTTAGTAAGATATATGAGTAGTTGTCATACCACCAGATAATGAGTGTGACCATTGTAAATTCATCTAGTGGTAATAGGATTCAATACCCAAAATGGGTCTTCTCAGACTCCTAACTCGACATATTCAGGGGGTGTATAAACACCTGTAAAATAATGGGAGATGGGAAGAGGGTGGATGAAAGAAAATAAAATAAACATGATAACAAAAGGAATTGGTCCTTCACGTTGGGTTCACCAATTTTGTACACTTAAAAACTAACATGTGATTTCAGATGCACGTGACCTCCTGAGGTCATGCCAGATGGTAAAGCAAAGAGATGGATATATTATAGGTGAGATAGATAGGAATGATAATTAGAATTCAATACAATCAAATATTCTCAATTGGTTGAATGAGGATCAGTTTTTTTGAGAGAAATGAATTATTTTCTAACTTGTTTAAGGGTGATAGTATGATCAAGGATGATAACGGTGTGTAGGTGGGTGTCAATATGTGTAGAAGAAAATGAAAATCTACTTGGTTGTGGAACATGGGGAAATTTCCCTTCATCATCTATGAATTCCTCTCCGAAGAGGGTCACGAAGATATGCCAAAAGATAAGATAAGTAAAAATCAAGAGTTACAAGGTCTAAGCTAGTCTACCTTATCATCCCAATATTCCTCAACAATATTTGATTCCTCATTGAGGGAAATGAGTTGGCCAATGATTGTAGGAGGCATATGTGTGGCTCTAAAAACTAATTGGCACAAACTTTGGTCAATATCGGTTTGGTCTCGCTCAATGTTTGGTTTTCTAATAAGTGGGTCAAATATTCAAAATAAATTGTTTTAATGAGCCTAGAATGGTCGTGTGGGCACTAAACCAATATAAATCTTAATAAAAAATAAGATGAAATTGAAACGGGATGGGAGCTAAGATCTAGTAGCCTAGGCCGCTAAGGGAGTAGAATTTGTGTTCTTTCCAATCTAAATTACTTTAATTCCTACTTTTAAATCAAATAAGTAAATAAACTTGAATTAAATAAAAGAAAGTTGATTTCCTCTTTTAATTAACTAAGTTTGATTTATGAGCATCTATTTAAATCAAAATAATGAAACAAGCTATCTAATTATTTTGGTATTCTTAACGAAGCTTTGAAAGAAATAAACAAATTAATCTACTCTAACTTCTAATCTATGTTTTTGTTCTTTTCTGGTTACTGGAAATTAAATAAAAGAAATCTACAGACAAAGAAGCTAATTAAAATAAAATAAATCTACTTCTATACTAAATTAAATTAAACAGGGAATAACTTGAGATGTGGCTATTCCTCTCATTTGTCAGGATGTGAAGCTAATATAATTTAAGCAAATATGTTTTCTAATTTATAATTTTAGATTTTTAACTTCTTATAATGATCTCACCTTTGAATCACAGGAAGAAATAAGGATTCTAGATAAAAATTTCCCGTTCCCGAGACATACCTAGTAAAACAAATAAATTTACACAACTAAATTAACAATGAAGAATTAAAATAACAAGCATAGAAACAAAAACTTCCTCAAGTTTATTTCCCTTACAGTTCCACATGGATAAGCATGGAGCAAGATATCCACAAAATATTGTTCGTATGCATACAAAAGAAAAAATGAAGAAATGAAACACACATGTATTTTAAAATGAAGAAGTAAAGAAGCTATTACATAGAGCCTTCCTCTAAATTATTTCTTTGGTAAATCCACAGGGATAAGCCAAGAATAAATATCAATGGAAATATTCTTACGATATATAAATTCTACTCCTTAAGACAAATGTATCTAACAACAATATTCTCAAGAATGAAAGCTTTAAAAGAATTATAAATGCACCCCTAACCTGGATATGTAGAATTGTGACAATCTCCAAGTGTGGTGATGATTTCTTTTGTCTCCTCAACTTCCTTTCCAGAGATGAGAGTCCAATTGATCTAAAGAACATAGTTGTTTGGTTATATAAGAATTCAAGAAGATGGAATAGACCATCTGATCTACTACAGTCATAAATGTAGGAAGGAAGCAACAAATTAATGAACTGATTTGTTTGTGTAATTCTTGGAAATATTTTGGAAAAGTAAGAGCGTAATTCAAATCAAGAATATCCAACCCTTCATATGGGTAAAAACATGGATTTTGTATAAAAATGGCTCGGAAGAAGTATAACACACTTGGAAATTAAGAAGTTCCAAATCATCCAAATAAGGGAAATCAAAGTTCTAATAATAGTAAAAAAATAATAGGATTTCTATACGTATCCAAAAAGCTAGGAATTAGGTGAAATTTTCAAGAAATGGGTGAGAAAGAAACTCAAAATTTGAGACACGTGCACATAACACTCAATTTGGATTCTCAAGTAAATACGCACGAACCGCCGGTCTGCGTGGAGCTGATTATGTAACCATCGTGGCGGTTGCATGACTCAAAGTTATGAAGACCTCAAAAAAGTAGAAAATGATTTTGAAAGATAAAAAAATAAGAAAAGGATAATTAAAGCAAAATAAACATGCTAAGAGAAAGATGAAAGAATCTGGAATTCATTGTTTGTTCTAGAAAAGAGGAAATCATCATCGAGAATTTTACCTTACCGCCAATGTGGCACCTATGAAATTTTTGGTGCGTATAATGAAAAATATCAGAAACATAATCAACGTAAGTCAGTTCATCAAGAAAATGAATGTCTCAATTTATATAATGATCTAGTCCCTATGCAATCCAAATATGAACAACCTAACCATGGTCATACCTGAATAATAACGACAACTCTAATGTTTTTGACACCTCATATCCATCTACTTGTACATTTACAAAGAACATGGTCAACATGCAAGGTGTCAAACAAATCATCACTTTTATTGATCCATCATATCCTTCTTCTACTAAGACCAAATCCTATAGATTCATCTATCCATGTGTCCTCCAAGAAAAACTCATAAGAATAGACATCAATTCTAGATTCCAAAGTCCAAATAAATACAAATTGCCCTTTTGCAAACATTATTACATGACTTATCATTTTTATAGCATCATCATCCTATTCGAAGTTATTGAACCTTGTGCACTTTCATGGTTCATCATTTTTTATATTCATTTTGATATTATCTATGCCATCGACCCCTATGAAGATCCTTTTATCGTAATTGATCCCATATAAATATTAGAAAAAATCAAAACATGGATATCTCTATAAGCCCTAGTTCTTCATTATTGTTTAGACCAATCCCCTGAGTTCAAATTGTTGCATAGTTCAAACTTGAATATTGGGACCCCCTTGACAAAAGATCTTGACTCCCAAGTCAAATTCCTTTCCTAGAGATTATTCATACCTCTTCTAAACATTTTGAGCATATATTTTTGTACTCTTCACTATGAACATCCCCTTTCAACCTACTTTGGTGTAAAAACTCACCTTAAATTGTTAGGAAGAGAGAATCATAAATTAATGTGAAGAGATACCCATTTCCATTGACCTTTCTACTGATTTCTCCTCATACATTCACTCTCCTATTGATTCTATGATTTTAGATGAGCTTCTCTTTCATGCATATGACTCCCCCTCTTTATTTTAGTCCATATTGGCCATACTATAGTTAAGAGAGCCATCATATAAGAAATTTCCTTTATTTATTTCATTAATACACTTGGCTACTCCATTGAAAACCTTAAATCCACTAGGATCATAGGGTAAGGTTATGATCGTAGACAAATTCACCTTAGGGGTTATATTTGGATCACTATCACCATGCCTCTTTATACAATCTAAATTAAATTCATGATCTTAAACTTCCCCTTGTCTTGTAATATCCTCTTAGGTCAACCATGGAATCATCACATGCATGCAGTCATGTCATCTTCCTACCAATGTGTTAAGCTTTTAAACCTAGGGGTATATATAAAGTGCAAGGTGAGATTAATCCTATAACTTTTACCTCTTTTCAAAATATGGGGAATTCCAAATTATTGCTCTTAAATAAATAGCTACCACCCCTTTTCAAGAATATCAATGCTTAACTATCCTATGGATTCCCTTCATAAATACAATGGTCATATGAGGTTTTGGGTTGTACTCCATCAAATATTCTTTAATTAGATGATGATGATGCTAATGAAATCAACTATAGGATTAATACTTACAATCTCAATGATGGAATTATATCACACTTAGCTCTTACTTTATGACCTCTACTCATGTAAGAAGGATATCAAAAGAGTTCCTATCCCTATCACTCACACTAAGTTTCCTTCTATAGAGCATCTTTCTCAACCAAAGAAAATAAATTAATTATCTGTTATTGATGTTTCTACACTTGATTATGCCCTAGATGATTCCTTCATGGTAGGATATACCCAAAATAAGGATGTAGAAATTATTCATTATCAAGAACCATTACAATCTAATTTTATTCATAACATCAACACTATCACCATATCTTGATGAAGCATGACTACTAAATTTAACCCCAAGACCAATGAGGATTCCTACTATGAATTTGAATCTAAGGATGAGATCATGAACTATATTAGTTCCTTGTTTTACACCCCACGAAATTGGAAACAATGAACATACAAATTTATTAAAGAGTGATAGAAGGATTATGTGTCATTTGTAGCCGAAACGATCTAACACTCTTTCATCACAGGTCCTGAAAATGAATAGGAGACATGTATAAATTAAGTATTTGGATCCAACTACTTTTGGTTCTTCCCGAAAATAGGGTGAGAGGACATAAAGGGTAACTCGATGAAGGAGGGATAATATGAGTTAATATCCTACAAATATTGAAAAGTCAATATGAGAAAAGTGTAGCCATAGATATAATGTTCACTTATAGAGTTATCACACAATCATTACATACACTTAATGCATCAGACAAAAGCTACTAAAGAGATAAAATATGATCCCAAGAATAATTCAAAGGATGTTGTTCACAACTTTGAATGAAATGGTTCTTGGAGATACTAAAATTAAAAATCATAGAAAACACACTTGTAATATGCGGGAAGTGTGCAATTTGTAGGAAAAAACATGTAAAATGAGTTGAGTTAATGTGATTTTTAGAGGTAGGATAGTAGAATACCTAGTTACAAAAGGTGGGAAGGTGGATCTAAATGAGGATAAATATTGGTGTTTACCAATTCAGCCTATGACATTCAAAAATACAGAAAACCAGAGATTAAGATGATATAAATGTCAATGGGGAATTTATAGCCATTTATATCAAATTCCTACAAATACTACCACATGATATTTGGAATGTAAACCATAAAAAATGTGTATAATTTTTCAAAGAAAGATCTATTACTTCAATTAAAAACACTCAATATACACTCATGAGTTAGAAGAAATCAGCCGCATGAAATGATATTGCAATAAGGATTTTAAAAGTGAGAAAATACTACAAAGTAACACTAAAATACTACATTCATTTAGTAACCAGTTGATTGCAAACACCAATAATAATTCCTTTGCATTTAATTGATTCAATAAACATAAGATCACATCAAAATTACATTCCTTAACTATACTCTCATACATCTTCAAGAATTCATGGTTGAACATGGCATACAACTCTATATATTTAAATTTGACAAAGGAAACATGCATATGATTCTCTCAATTATTGATAATGACTATACATTGTAATATCCTTGGCATAAACCAAAAAATTAGAACTCTTAGAATAAGGACATGCCCTCATTCTTATACAAAATTATCTCGCTTATGGAATATAACCAGATGCCCTTCTAGAATTAAAAAAGAGTAGAAAAGGTGGGCCAAAGGTCCATGATGTGCCAAAATGGATGGAGAAGTTATTCCAATTAAAAAGACTCAATATATCTATGCCACATCATAGTGGTTCTAAATGTTGATCTGAATCTATGAAGGAAGGAGAATATTCTTCCTTACCAAAAACTATTCTTGTCTTTTACTATGTTATCATCATTCTATGAGTGTTCAAAGGAAAATATTGTTTTTCTATGCAATCATTAAATTTTATTTATCCTTCTTGAATGAATAATGAATTAGGAAAGAATAAAGAATAAAGGGAAATAAGAAAGAAGAGGGAAACTAAGAAGATTCAAGGTTGATTTTCTCACTCCTCCTTTGTTCCTCTAACTTCTCCCTGTATGCATCCAATCTTTTAAACATATCCAGAATGGGATATTCATTAGGCCCAGTATGATAAATAAATATTATCTCTTTCTTAAAAAAAATGTTGTCAAACTCAACTAAAATAATCTTCTTCTTCTTTTTTCTTTTAACCAATTTATTTATATGTCCTTATAAATGAATAAACCTTTGAATGGATGAATAATAAAAATCTTTAGAAGACCCCAACTCACCCCCAATATGTTGCTGAAGAATTTCAATCAGCTTATTCACATATGTAGCTCCTAGAGTGTGAGTATCCTAGATGGGAAGTATTTTCTCAATATTAGAATCAATATCATCAATGTACTTCCCTACTTTATCCCTTATGTCTTGGAGTTTTCCTATGTAACCTCCCAAAGTGTCCATCCTTAATTTGATGGCTCTCCCATACTCATATTTCCTTCCTCTACAATTAGAGGGAACAATTCCTTCATTCTCCAAAACTCATCATTCATTTCAATGATGGATTTGATATTTGAAACATTCCACCCCAATAATCCATATCATTGTGAAATTTATCAACATGTGCTTGGTAACTTTAACCTACTCTAACACTTACTTATATAAATCAATTACATTTTTAAGACCTTATTTTCTTTTCTAATCAATTTATCTTCCCACTTCTCTGTGGCATTTCCCGCATATTAAACTATCAAAAATAAAAAAATATATCATGGGTGATGGCAACAAGTAATTATTGTGTCTCAATAGTTTGTTGCTAACTAGTTTTACACATTATTTGATAAGTTGTCTAGTTTTTCTTTTAGTTACTTCTTTGTTTCCTTATCTTTATATCTATTTTCGAAGAGACCTCCCATCACAACTATGACTTAATATTTTATACCTTTAGTGGTTAGTTTCCCCAATGGGACTTGTGTAATTTTATAGTCCATAGGAGTAGCATCAACCCTCAAAACATCACTTTGCGGAGTAGAAATCTCCATAAATCTATCTCCTTGTGGTACCACCATGGTTATTGAAAAATATATATTCTTTTAGGTTCCTTAAGAGGTTTCACAAAAATGAAACTTTGAATGTACACTTCCTCCAAATTCACCTTCACATTTTTATTCCTTAGGAATGATTCTTCGAACCATCCTACACTTGGGGTATTTCCCTCTCTTTGTTCTTGTAATTACTGTTGTGAAGTGCTTGGAACAACAAAAATTTCTTGTAAATCGAAGAGGGTGAGACTTTAATCAAGTATCTACTCTTGTGGGGTTTCCACATTCTATTTTATTACAAAAGGGTTGTGTGTGAGATAACTGTAACAATTGGTTGTGCCACTTCAACATCAACCCTTGACTCCTTGATTGGATCTTCTTTATTTTCAATTTTTTCATGAAACTTTATTTCTTCCATTAGTTTTACGACTTCATTATTTGCAATTAATCTTTCAACTATCTCCAAGGCTGATTTGAGAGGATCCAATAATGTTGATTGTTCAACCTCGGTGGTGGGTTTTTCTCCTGTCTCTCGGTTTCTTCTCCTCTACTACCGTAGTTTCCTCTATGAAATGATTTTGAGATAATGTTGGGAAATACCAATGTTCTTCTATTGATACAACATGAGTGGGTGTTATTTCCAACACAAATACTAGCACTTAGGTACAATTGGGTGCTTAGGTGCTTATGTCCCATCCTCGGGTTCCTATGACCAGGGGGTAGATACATAGTTTTTCTCATATCAACATGGTTTTCAATAATTCACATAACAATTGGCATAGTAAAGGCATAGTCCTTTAGTAATCAGTTTATAGTTAATATTATTTTCTTTGGATCAAACCAGATCCAAATGGATAGAACTTGAGAAAGACATGATCACACGATTTGTAATGGTGTATAAATTTTGGGAATAAATAAAAGGATGGATAATGACACTAGACCTTTCTCCCTACACTTCTTCTACCATGGTGTGAGATCGCCCCAAAAATCACACTTGGCGTGAAATCACCCAAAAAAGTATTCTTCTACAACATCTTCAGGATCCTTTCTATATTTTTCACTCATCGCGGATTAGGTGCACATTTCTTTTCTCTATTTTTCAACTTTTTTCAAACTTTGTACATGCATTTCATATATTTGGATCAAAAATTTTCTATATACACATATTTGAATACTTGTTTGTTCTTCTCTTTTGTAGGTCCATCCTTATGGGAACTGATATTAAAATCAATCATACTTCAATCATGACATCAATAGGTAAAACAAGACATATACACATACGATTTCACCCCTAGGGTCGTCATCACTTTTACCCCCTCTTCTCTAACTTCCACACTTACTATTTATCACTCCACACTTTTTCTTATCTCTCGAAATGATATTCATCATCGATCTACATGGTTATCAGGTACACATATCTATTTACTTTATGTTACCAAGATTTCACTCAACAACATAAAGTAGGGGGAAATGTAGACACTAAATCACACACTTGGGTACATTTCTAGGTCCTAATCAAATGATTTGTATTCATGTTTCCTAAGGGATAAAATTACTAATTGATAAATATATTTGGCCTCTTAGTTTCCTTTTCTGGTCTCCTTATTGGCCTTACACACCCTAAATCCTAGTATGAACTTCAATAATTCATCTTTTATGGTTCTAGACACTAGCACCTAGCCAAAATGCTAGCACTTAGGTTCCCTCGACCCCTCTAGGTTTTGTATAACTCTTTGTTTCGTATAACTCTTTGGATGTCCTTTCTAGCTATTAGGCATTCGTATATATTAGGGGTAGGCCTTTTAGTGATCAATTACAAAATTCAAGAAATGGTATCATATAAGTACAATGTTATGGGATCAAATTAAGGGACCAAGCTCTAAGAATCTATTATCACCACCTAAGGTTGCATTGACAAGCATATAAAAAGAATTATTAAAAACATATAGCTTCACTCAAGGGACAAATGATGGTTATTGTGCATACACTTCATAGGAGGGGAAGTTCATTTTTCATGAACACATCTATTTGCATCTTTTATACCTAGCTAATTTCTTGCTATCAAGTGTAACACACACAAGAGCCACCTAGGACACAATATATGCACACACACATAGAACTACATGGGGTCTATAATGTAGTGCAACACTCAATCATAAGTTCACTTTGTTGTGAGATAAGCATAGTCGACCTCACATTTTGCATCCTTATTTGTTCCATATTTGATGTAGTTTGGAGGTTTTTCAGGTGATATATTTATTGCAGGTTATTAGCGACATTAAAATTAATTTTGCGACATAGAATAAAGCACTGGGAAAACTCATTGTCCATGCAAAGATGATTTTTGAGCTCCTATGCAGACCCTAAAGCCCGGTGAGGGATCCTAAGCACCCAAATGCCATAATATTTCTCCAGTGTACCCTAGTCTAACTTCCTCATACATTTCTAATTTTTATAGGTTCATCCTTCACCTCTTGTGTTCAAGTTTTATCATTCCTCCACCTTTCGCACACTACCAAGAATATTGTGAAATCAAATAATCATTCTAACTCTTCATTACACTCAGGGTTTCAATTCATATTGCTTATTTCTTGTGTCACTTTATGTACTTTAGTGCTTTATTTATTGTTATGACTATGAATATCCTATCTAGGTTTTAACAAAATCCTTGTTTTTGTTCAATCAGCTTGTATCCTGGGGAAATATGTAACACTCTCTCATCACGTGTCTTGGAAATGACTAGGATACACGTATAAATGAAGTGGATAAATTCTGCTACTTTTGGTTCTTCCTGAAACTAGGGTGAGATGACCCAAAGGGAAGCTTACATGAAGGAGGGATAATATGATTTTATCTCCTACAAATATTGGTAGGTTAGTATGAGAAAATTATATCCATAAATGCAATGTTAACTTATAGAATTATCACACAAACATTATATACAATGAATGCAACAAACACAAACTATTAAATATGGATTAAATATGATAACAAGCATAATTCAAATTATGCTTTCAACAACATTATATGGAATAGTGCTTAGAGATACTAAACTTCACAAATAATAGCAAACACACATGTAATATGTGGGATGTGTGTAATTTGAAGGAAAACACATGTAAAATGAGACGAGTTAATGTGATTTGTAGAAGTGGGATGGTAGAATAATTAATTAGAAAGAGGGGAAGGTGGATATAAATGGGAAGAAATATTTATGTATACTAATTCATCTTGTGAAACTTAGAAATATAGAAAAAAATATTAAGATGATGTAAATGTTAATGGGGCATTTGAATTCATTGATACCAAACTCTGTAAATACTACCATAAGATATTTGGAATCTCAACCATAAACACTTGTGCATAGTATTTAAATGAATTATTTACTATTTTAATTAAATTACACCCAAGATAAACTCATGATTTAGATGAAATCATCCCCAAATGATATTGCAAGAAGGATTTTAAAATTCAGAAAATATTACAAAGTAACATTACAATACTACATTTATTCACTAACCAATCTATTACAAACATTAGGAAGAATTCCTTTACATTTAATTGATTTAATAAACATAAGATCACATCAAAACTTACATTCCTCAACTTTATTCTCACACAATTTCAATAATTCCTACCTAAACATGGCATATAACTTTGTATATTTCAATTTGGAAAGGGAGACATGAACAAGATGCTCTCAATTCTTGTTAATTATTATACATTGCAATCACCTTAGGCTAAACCTAAAAATTACAACCCCTAGAATAAGGACAATACCTCATTATTATAAAAAAAATTCCCCTAAAGAAATATACCCATATGCCCTTCCGAAATAGATGAAACCTAGAAAAGGTTGGACTTAGGCCCATGATGTGCCAAAATGGATGGAAAAGTAGTTGCAAATGAAAATTTTCAATCTTACTGTGCCATGATAGAGAGGTTATGAATGATGATGAATCCAATGAGGAAGGAGAATATTATTCCTTTCCAAAAAAACTATTTTTATCTTTTACTACCCTATGATCATTCCATGTGTGCTTAGAGGAAAATTATGTTTTTCTATGCAATAATTCTATTTGATTTCTCCTTTTTGAATGAGTAATGAATTGGGAAATAATAAATAATGGAGGGAAACAAGAAATAAGAGGGAAATAAGAAGAGTTGAGGTTTATTTTCTCCCTCCACCTTTGTTCCTCTAAGTTGTCTCTATATACATCCAATATTTTAAACATCTCCAAAATGGGATCTTCATCAGACATAATAAGATATAAAAAATGTTGTCAAACTTAACTGATATAACCTTCTTCTTATTTTTCTTTGGGCCAATTTATTTATATGCCATTCTAAATGAATAAATCTTTGAATTACTGAATAATCAAAATATTGAGAAGACCCCAATTCACCCATAATCTACTAAAGAATTTCAATTAGATTATTCACATCTATAGCTCCTATAGTGTGACTATCCTAGATGGGAAAAATTTTCTCTATCTTTGAATAAGTATCATCAATATACTTCCCTACTTTATCCCTTATGTCTTGGAGTTTGCCTATGCAACCTCCCAAAGTGTTCATTCTTAATTTTATGGATCTCCCATACTCATATTTCCTTCATCTACAATTATAGGGTACAATACCTTCCTTCTCTACCACTTCATCATTCACGGAAATGATGGCTTTGATCTTTGGCAAGATTCCATACGAATACTCCATCTCATTGTGAAATTTATCAATTTGTGCCTTGGTAACTTCAACTTGCTCTTACACTTGTTTATAGAAATTCACTATATTTTTAAGGACCTTGTTGCCTTTTTTTATCAATTACTCATCCCACTTATTTGTATCCTTTCCACTACATCTTAAATTATCAACAATAAATAATGCATTAGGGTTTTGAAAACAACTAATTCTTGTGTCTTAGTAGGAGATTACAACCATTTTTAGACATAGGTTGAAAAGATGTCAACTATTTCTTTCATTTTCTTATTTATCTCCTCATCTTTATCTATTTTTTAGAAGATACCTCCCATTGCAACTGTGACTTCATGTTTCAGACCCTCAGTGTTTGATTTCCCCAATGAGACTTGTGTTATTTGATAATGAGTAGGAGTAACATCATCATCCATCAAAATGTCATCTTGTGGAGTAAAAATCTCTACAAATCTATCTCCTTATGGTCTCACCATGGTTATTAACATAGTTATATCATTTTTGGGTGCCCTAGGATGTTTCATAGAGATGACACTTTAAATGTACACTTCTTCCAACTTCACCTTCATATTTTTCTTCCTTGGGAGTGCTTCTCCCAACCATCCTTCACTTGGGGTATTCCCTCTCCTTGTGTTTCTTGTTACTGCTATGAAGTACTTGGAACAACCATAATTTCTAGTGAATAAGAGAGGGTGATACTTGAATCAAGTACATGATCTTTCGGGGTTTCTACATTCTCTTTTGTTACGTAAGGTTTGGGTGTGAGATAGGTGTATCAATTTTTTTGAGAATTCAACATAAATCGATGGCTCCTTAGCTTGAGCTAACTCCTTGAGTGGATATTCTTGTTTTTCAAAAGTTTCCTAATATTTATATCTTCCATTATTTTATTAACTTCATGAGTTGTAATTACTCTTTGGATTGTCTCCAAGGCTAATTGGAGAGGATCCACTAATGTATATTCTTCAACCCAAGTGTTCAATTTTCTTCTATCTCTAGTTGCTTCTCCTCTACAGCTGTATTATTTTCTATGAAAATTTACTGAGACAATGTTGGGCACTACCCATATTATTTTTTTGATATATCTTGAGTGGTTTCTACATAAACATCATATAGGGAGACATTATCCCAAAAAAATTGGCCTAAACCCCATTACAAGCTAGTAAAATCTTGTTCCTAAGAAAGCACATACACTTCACATTCCACTACTTCAACTATTTAAAGTTGCTTTTCTTGAATGTTAGTTATGGTTGAAACTTCGATGTTCAAAAATATGAATGGTTTCAACCACCTTGGTCTCCTCTTTGAATTTGGAAGGCATCTCAGGGCCTATGGTAGCTCCAAACATAGTTGTAGTTGAAAATGTTTTAGTTGAAGGTGTCACCACCTTTGATATCTCCCCCTGAAAAAAATTATTGATATTTGGCTCATCCGAATGCTCCTCATGTACAAAACCCAATGTTGTATCCATTACTAATTTCTTTATATATATTTCTCCTCTCATTCTCTTCTTACTTGATGATTATTTGGGAAAAGAAGAGGTTGAACCTACTTGGACTTCCTCATGAGAAAAAAACACTTTGGGATTTGAGGTGTGAGGGGACATAGATTTAATTGGAGTGGCATGAATGATAGGTTAACCCTTCATTGTTTTCATGAACATTTCCTCCATTTGTTGTGTTAATTGGGACACACAAGTTCCTATCTTGGTTGTAGATGCACTTATTCTTCCACAAATCTAAATGCTAGTCCCTTAGTATAAATACAAGGTTATTTTACCTTTATTGGGTCCAAACTAGTTGCTCCTCTTCACAAAGGTGGAAGAGCATTCTTAATTTCCTAGAAGCCCTATATTCTCTCAATACTCCAATATTTTGAAGAGACAATAAATACCTTTGTGAATGAATGAAGAGAGGGTTATTATTATGATATTTATTTTCCTCTCATGCATATGGGTTGGCTCGTGTTTTTATAATAAATAAATTAAACTGGATGAGATACTATGTTATGCTTAATATAATACCTTCACACCAACCTCTTATCATCTTCCAAACCCTCAGGGATAATTATAATTTTATAGTCAATGATTTGAGAGAGATTCATTTGAAAAATCCCTAAGTATCACCTCCTCCTCATCCCTACATTTCATCCAATAGTCCTCATAGTGAGGCTCATGTTCAT